>BSBM01000141.1:2598333-3897500 GCA_027924585.1 Larix kaempferi
CAAATTGTCGAGTGCAACATGGGACTTGGACCAGGAGACAGTAGCATATGGAATCGACTAGATCAATGTAGATGAATTGCGTATAGGTTGATGATACAACAACCATCACATGGTAACTGGATTACCTTCACACCCAAATTCGAAAGACATTATTTTAATTTATTTTATTTAGAACATGTGGAGGTACTCCCCCTATCGGCAACATTACTGATTGAAGCAACTAAATCATTGGGTATCCGACCTATTATGAGTCCTCAGAAGGAGTACAATTGCCATGGTTCCAGTCTCACCCACAAGAAGTTAGCAGAAAGCATCAAGTAGGAAGCCAGTGAGTAACTCAATTTGCTCTAGTGACTAGTAAAAATTCTACTTCTATCAATATGGCTTACTGTATTCCAGTAAATACTCCTATTTTTCAAGGGGATGGTGACCCCAATAAACATTGGTTTGTAGGCAAATCACTCTCGAAAGCTAACCTCATCAATGATGAGAACCAACAAATTGCATAGTTTGCAAAAGGTCTTAGAAACAAATATCTCACCTAGTACATGAATCTCATGGAAGAAGGTCCCAAGACAAAACAACAAATAAAAGATAACTTCCTATATTTTTTTAAAGCCGATGACACTGAGCATCTAGATGGATATAAACTAAAAGAAATCAAGCATCGAATAGGAGAAACAGTATGTGGATATGATAGAAGATTCAAATATCTCCTTAGCCAGATGTCGTAAAGATGGACCAACCTGTCGTAATCCGTTTTTTGTTGCAGGTCTACAACCCATAATTAAGACACCACTCCTATTACATGAATAAAAAACCTATGATGATGTATTAAATAAATATCTAAGAGTCGATTCGAACAAATATTACTCGACCATACCTAGTGAAAGACGAATGGAAGAAAAGATTGAAACAGTACAAAGGTCACTTCAACATCTTTCCATGGGGAATAATGACATATGGTGTACCACGTGCTTAAGAGAAGGACACACGAGAGATAATTGCCCCTATGATGAGCAAAGAAAATATTATGATGACCTAAACATATACCAGAGAGAAATCAAACAGCTTGAATAAAATCCAAGAGTATTTTTAGAAGAGTGTAAACCAAAAAATTTCCACACGATGCAAAGAAGCTATTTTTGCAACATATGTGAAATATTTGAACCTCATTCAATGAAAAAATTACCCTATAATGATGACAACGTAAAACCAAAATGGTGCAGAATGTGTCGAATGACACAAAAATCGATCACAAAATGTATCAAGAACTTAAAGACCAAAGCAAATTATCATATAGTGTACTAGACATAGATTATCGACCAGAAAAGACAGGATGGTCACAACAACGACCAACTCAACAATGGCAATAACCGATAAGGTGGATACATCAGTCATGGAAGATACACCAATCGAGGATATAGGACACCAAGTCATGGAAAACCAAATTGCCTCATGTGCTACAATGAATAACATTTGAGTTTCGACTGTCCATGGAAGGGCATAGTGGAGTTAATTTGTTTTACAAAATGTGGTGTAGGAGAGCACAATTTAGAAGAGTGCCTCATCATGTTATAAGCACTTAATAATAACATGAATGTTAATCTCTTGTCTAGTGTCTCTAAACATGATGCATTGAATACTAAAAAATTGCATGTAATCACTAGACAAGGTACACAGACTGGAGGGGATAACCCTCATGTCACAAGAATACAAAGAAATGAAGATGACTATCCTAACCCACTGAAGCAAAAATAAATATTTACCAATGCTACAAAAATATTTATAGAAATTGTAGCTGAAAAAAACACTACAGATTCCAGAAATAAAACACTTAATGAGTTATTACAACTCTTAACAAAGGAAGAAGTTGTTGCACAATTAATTGAGTTAATTTATAATATTCAAAATAATTCATCAAGCGAAAGGATCACCAAAAATATTTGCAGTTTGAACCACACAAACAAAATTGATATTGACCCCCTTAGTGACCTTGAAGTCGAATGGTTTTTCATTTCACAATTCATCCTTGAATTTTGATCGCAATCCAATATAATGACGAGGCCGTTGTGGGAAAGTTTGGGTCGACCACGACTCGCAAAATATGGCATCTACCTTAAACTTTCCAACCAAGGAGAGATCGAACCTATTGGTGTATGGAAAAATGTTAATACCACAATTATGGGTATAAGCACACTTATTGATTTTGAAATCATCGACCCAAGGGAAGGATCCAAATCATTCCCAACATTAGTCAGTCGGCCCTAGGGTAACAAAATGAAAGCTTCTATTTCCTTAGAAAAAGATAGAATCAAATTGAAAGGTGAAGGAAAAAAGGTCATAGTACCTAGCAATCCATTTCAAGGAAAACCATAGGTAGAACCAGATGATAATGAGGGAGATATAAGATAATTATACCAAGTCATACAAGACAATGAATATTCAATAAAACCTAACGGATTTGGTTAAATCCATCTGGGTTCTCCTGTGTCCGTTGGAAAAAAATCTGACTCATAAATATATGACTAGAAGATTGAAAACTACGAAAAACACGCAAGAGAATGTTGGATGGTCGTATCCATCCCTCGATGACCAACATGAAAATGCTTCGCAATAAAAAGAGAAAAAGAATATCCAAATATTATAGTGACAAAAATTGGATTGACAACTCTTCCTCTATTGAGGTTCAAAGAACAAAAATCGCTAGTAAGGCATGTCGAAGAAGTATCTAAAACCATAGGTGAACAAATACGACTACAAATCCTATTTGAAACATTCATGGGAGAATAAAAATGATGATGGGATACCCATCAGTCATGAGTGTATACCAGGACGAGTGCTTCAACATATTTCATTGAAATATTTGGAGGAATGAAACTAATGCCGCAACTGGAAATTAAGAAATTTGTACAAGTTCTGGACCTTGCTGTGCATATAGAGAATTGTGAAAAGGAATGGAAACATGCAGGATACATAGATGAAATATTTTGGCCACATTTGTTTCCCAATACCTTAGATGACCTATCTAAAAAATGCTACAAATTGGAAGAAGCAAGAGGAGAAACATTTAACTGGAAAAATATTAAGGAAAACTTTATTAAATGTTTCTCCTTCTCCCTCGCAGGAGAATTCCTTCAGGACACAGTACAAGAATCGCACCAATTCATTAATCCAACGAAACATGAAAACAACCTGAGAATTCGACCAACATTCGACCAAACTCTAAATGCAAAGTAATTTAAGTTAAAAAGAAGCAGTTGGATCAAGCAACAACTTGACTAGAAATGGAGAACGAGCATACTCATGGGAAAAAATTTCAATGGAAGAGAGATAACCCACAAGTAATTCAACCAGTAAAAATGACTTTCAAAATTTCCATCAAAGAAAATGAGAATGAAGATGACGACAAATAATTCCCCCCTATATTTTACAAAATTTAAATAAGGCGAATGACTGAGCAATGAATCAAAAGCACCTGAGTGGATGAACATTGATATTAAGATAAAGGAAGTCAACATGTCTACTGAAGAGGGACGAAAAATGGAAAAGATAGGTGACTACCAGTCGGACCAACAGACCAACGAAATAGATAATATGCGTAAAGAGTATCATGATGTTTTTTCTCAAGATTAAAAAGACCTGAAAGGACTGGTACAGGAAATAGGAGAGATGAAAATAGATATAATGCCTTACGCTAAGCCCATCAAGAAACGACCATATAAGTTATACCACAATTATAAAGACGTAGTCAAGAAAGAAATTTAAAACATGTTAAATGCAAGAATAATATATTCAGTGGATCAATTTGAGTGGGCCAAACCCATGGTCATTCAGACAAAGAAGCATGACCCTAAGAGACTCTGTGTATGCATCAAATTGAGAGGTCTCAATAAAGTAACTCTAACAGACCCCTTCCCGACTCCCTTTTCCGACGATATCATTAATGAAGTCATTGGGAATGAATGCTACTCATTCACGGACATATTTTCTAGGTATAACTAGGTTCCAATTGCAAAGTAAGACCAGCATAAGATTACATTTGTCTGTGAATTTGGATCTTTTGCTTATAGAGTGATTCCATTTGGCCTAAAGAATACCCCAACTTTTTTTTCCAGCATAGTTATAAAATCCTTTCAAGAATTTCTATATAAAACAATGACTGTCTACTTTGACAACTGGACCATATACCCATTGCTCAAAGACCATGTACAATGGCTTTGCCTAATGCTAGAAAGGTGCATATAGTTGCAATTATACTTAAACATAAATAAATGCATATTTTCACACCAATAGGAATACTATTGGGTCATGTGTGCAAGGATGGAATAAAGGTAGACTTAAATAAAATAAAATTCATCATGGATTTAAAACCACTAGTAACCCTTAACAAGTTATAATCCTGCTAGGACATACTGGCTATTATAGAAAATTCATTCGATATTATTCCGACATTACATTTCCATTGGAATAAATACTTAGAGTACAGGTTGAATTCTCATAGGCATCATAATGCGAAGAATATTTTGAGCTACTTAAAATGAAATTAGTTGAATCTCCAATAATTAAATTCCCTGGATGGTCAAAGAAATTTCATGTCCATATTGACACTTCAAATGTTGTATTCAGAGCAATATTAACACAACCCAGAGACGATGGAATTGACTACCCTTATGCATACACAAGTAGCAAGATAAATGAAGTTGAAAGAAACTACTCAATGACTGAACGTGAGGGATTGGGAATGATATTCGAACTTCAAAAATACAAACATTACCTACTGTCTAAACCATTTGTATTTTATACAGATCGCCAAGCTCTCAAATACTTGGTGAATAAAAAACTACACCACGGTTGCATATGTCGATGGCTCATGTTGTTTTGAGGATTTTAATTTGAAATTATAGTCTGAACTATAAATTTGAATGACAACCCCGACCACTTGTCGTGCATTAAAACCAGAGAAGAACCAATCGGCATCGACGATGAACTACCCGATGTGCACCTTTTCAGTATATAAGCGGTACCAAAAGAATTAATAGATATTGTAGAATTTTTACAAGAAGTCCAAGCACCTCAAGGAACATCAGAAAAAAAGAAAATATTTTAGCAATGAAAGTAGCACCATACAAAATAATAATTGGGTACTTATATAAACTTTGCGGTGAAAACATACTCCGTCGATGCGTACCTAAGCATGAACGACAAGATATCATACAAGAATCACATTCAAGGCATGTAGGAGGATATTTACACACTGACAATACTACCAGAAAAATCTTACAATCAGGAATATGGTGGCCATCTCTACATAGGGATTGCACACGGATTGCAAAGCTTGTGTGAATAAATGCAAAAAAATACAAAGAATGGGATGACCACTTAGACGACATGAAATGCCTCTGATATCAATCAACCCTAGCTTGACATTCGAAAGTTGGGAAATATATTTCTTCGGACCCTTCCCAAACCTTGGTTGTCAGACCGGGGAACAACATATTATTACTATTGTAGAGTATGTAACAAAATGGGCTGAAGCAGAACTAGTCAAACCCTGCACTAGTGAAGTCACAACCCGATTCATCTATGAAAATATAATTACAAGATTTGGATGTTCGCTAGAACTCATCAAGGATCAAGGAATGCAATTTATTAATAAAACCATCAATGTTCTTATCAAAGAGTTCATGATAGATCAACATAAAAGTTCATCTTACCATCCTCGGTCAAATGGATCCATTGAGTTGTTTAACAAAACATTAACTAAAGGCTTAACAAATATTTGCAATATCGACAAGTACAATTGGGACAAAAAATCCCTGCCATACTATGGGAATACATAACAACATACAAACAATCGACATGCCAAACACCTTTAAACATCGTATTTGGACAAGAAGCAGTCATCCCGTTGCAATTCAAACAACAAGCACTAGCCATTTCTCAAGTATTATATCTCAACATTATTCAAGAAACTCAAGATAGAATATTTGGCCTACAAAATCAGGAAGAGTATAGAATGATTACTATACATCACCAAGAAGTTCAGAATACACAATAAAATCCTAGCATGACCGAAACATCAAAAGAAAATACATCTCTATTGGCGACTTGGTACTATTATACAATAGTCGGATAAAAGGAAAACCAAAGAATCTTGAGACCATATTGTTAGGACTATACATAGTAGAAGAAATCAACAACAATGGGTCAGTAAGCTTAAAAAACTTCTAGGTCGTGTCTTCAAAAAATTCATGAATGACGCACAACTAAAATGTCGTCACCGAGTAGTGATTGTATCATCACTAGTCGAATGACGTGTCCCAATTTTCTAAGAGTTAGGATAAACCAATTAATTTCCGTTATAATTAAGAAGAAGTTACACTAACTAACCTAGAAGAAAAAATATAAAAAGCACTAAGACATGGATTGCTTTCACAAAACGCATGCAAGATAGAAAATATGGGAGTAAGCTGTGCAGAAGAGGCTGAGCACAGGAATGCAAAAGGATATTACCTTCAAAGCAGACTACCTGCCTATATTGACAACTTGAAGGACAAAGATACAAGGAAATATTCATGGAAACGGTTGACTAAAGCATCACCTAGATGACCAAAGACAAACAACAAGAGATATAGGTCAAAGGACCAACAAAAGTACCAAGAAACGCAATGACCACCATGCACACCATTCGAGGCATGAATAAAATTTTTGGGAGAATTTATGCCACGCGCATGAGTGAGATGTAACCCACAAAATTTGAATTTAATGTGCTCACCCACCCGCTCTAAAGTGATACAGCTTGTCGTGCGTATAAATTCACATGAACACTCCTCCTATTTCACAGCACGGTGTGAACCAGGGCAAGAAAATTACCAAGACGCTCTACTAACCCTCTTTGTTGACGGACCAACCATGGAACCAAAGTAATCCCCTACATCAACTAGGTCCAAATCTGTTGAGCATAAATACAAAATGTTGTTGGAAGAAGCTTCCATAACATCCCTAGAATTAAGAATACATGGAATTAAGAAATCCAAACTTGACAATCCTAATTGGGGAAGATACTACACAGAGTTCAAGGAATGGGGAATTTGATATAGAAAATGGATAGAATGTTCCCAGAATCTCAGCGTAGCCACAATCCAACAATATATCAATGCACCTCTTACTGCATCATTCGATGGTCTAAATGAAATTATTACAAAATTTCTGGTAAATCGATACCACGATGGGACAATTTGGATAGATGATGCCATACCTATCACAGATTCCATCATTAGTGCAATTACATGCCTTTCAAGAAAAGGACTAGCAATGTCAATGACCAGCGATGCACAATCCCTAGTGGAATAATTTACAGGTCCAGTTACTGGAAAGAACCCAAAATGATTGATAATCAACAAGGTACTGTATGAAAGCTACAAATGGACTACCATTATTATTTCCCTATGTCTAACAAGCTCAGGTCGTGTTGTTGCTGTAACATTCCCCCCCAAGTTTTGCAAATATTGGGGCCCCTCCTTTATTTTTTAAGAGAAGGAAAGTTTTCCTAGAAGTAAAAAATATCAGAACCTTTCCCTTAGTTTTTTTTTATAGAGAAAAGCCTTTTGCTTGATTCCTTTGAATTTGATTTTGTTTTTTTGCCTAAGTAAACTCACACTTTTAAGCCGCAAAGGCGGAAGAACTCGCAGATTTCTGCTAAGACGGCGGAAATAAATTGATAAGTTAATCAATAGCGGAAGAACTCAGACAACTCTGCCGCAACGAAGGGAAAATGAATGAGTCAAACTTGTGCGGAAGAAACTCGCGCATCTCTCCTGCAACGGCGGAGAATCTCACTAAGTCCTTCTGAAATGGCGGATCACCTTGCTCAGTTTTGAAGCTTCCCTATATTTCAGATAAACTCATTTAGTTTCTCTGCAATGGGCGGAAGGTCTGATTAAGACTTTAACTTCAACTGCGGAAAAGTTGCGTGAGTTCTTCCGGAACCTTTTCCACCAACTGTTCCACAATGGCGGAAGAACTCAGCCAACTTTTCCGCAACAGTGGATGGAGTCAGCTAAGTCGTCTAATTCATGACTTAATACCTTGTTGTGGCGAAGTGCCTAGCTTCATTTGGGGAAGAACTCAATTAAATTTCCTTCAATGGAGGCCCAAACTCGTGAGTTCTCGCCGCAATTGTCGGGGAAGTTAGTTGAGTTCTCCCGGTTTTGACGGTCGCACATAAATACCAAATGCGCCGATTTGACCCCTTCCGTATGCGGTAGTAACCCCGTTTTAATTGTTCAACCACCCTATTAATGACTCGTATGTGTCTAAACACTATAAGTAGGGTTTAAACCCCATTTATTCTTCATTGTTTCAATTGTTTGGAGACCTATTTTTTGATCCCGTTCGAGACTGAGTGCACCTGCTCTGTGTTCTCCATCCTTGCAGCGACGCTGCCATCCTCAATCCAAGCGAAATCTATCAGGTTGGTACCATTCAAAATGTGTATCCTGAATTGTAATGGTTAGTACTTTGTATTTTGAGGTAAAATCCATAGTTGTGGTTCTATTTTTTTTATCCAATCCCTTCTTAGACTTTGCAGCGATGTTCAAGCAGATGCCGGCTCACGCCCCAATCCAGCTAAACATAGCTGAGCCTAGTTTCATTTTCGTAGGAACATAGAAGTTCAAAGCTGCCTGGGCCATAATCACTTGTCACATAGTTGTCCACTGCATGCCTCTGTCCCGTTTTGGAAGTCACTAACATTATGGAATCAAAGCCGATCCTGTCTACCCTTACGAGAAGTTTGTTGGTGTTCCTATCCGCTACGATTCTCTTTTATGACTTTTTTTTACATTATGAAAAAATTTGTTATCATAGGAGCGCATTATTATTATGTTTCATAGTTGCAATATGGCTCAGAATCACTATGCTGTTTCCAGAGATAATAATATGGGAGAAAATCCGAAGTGGAATATGTAGGATTATCCAATAATATACGAAAATAAATGTTTTTAATCTGGAATTGAAAGTAAAAAAAAATCATATCGGATTGGAATTATGTGCAGAATGATAGTATATATTACTGATGTTAAGTTATGATTTTTCTTATATCTACCTCTGCATGGCCATTGGATAGGTTTAAGTCAAAATTCCAAAAGGTGGCAAAAGAAATTCGAAGGCGACTGATCCAGAATCAACTGACGTTAACGCGAGGGTGGAAACTATATTCCAAGATACCAAGTCCACTACAGGCATGCTCTCGGAAGTCAAATGGGGATATGCATATCGTATGATAAGAGACCAGGAAATCCTTGAGGCACTTCTTGAGGAAGAATACTTATACCGGAACATCAGAACCTCCTGCATATCCAAAGCAGCCACACGCCCAGAGCTTTTCCCATGCTCAGAAGTAATTGGATGGATCCTGCAGCACACGAATGCTGAGACAAGAGTTATTTTAGAGAGTAAGGGGGAAGCTTTTGCATCCTTTCATCCATCCTATATTGTAGTAGCTTATAATCTGCCCCGAGCTCAGTAGCGACTTGATGATGAATGGCTAGGACATATCAAGATGGATAATCTAGAGATGGTCAGAAAGCTGCTAATCTCAGGCAAATAGATCAGAAAGAAGGAGAGTGATGAGTACGAGGTTCAGAATCTAAGGCCTCCTTTCATAATGATTGCTGTCATGCTGAGCAAAATATTTGGTAGGCCTAATGGTACTGTTTATATGCTCCAATGGTTCCCCATCATCCACTATGTAGCGTTCAGAGGAACAATTTTTAATTGGGAAGATATTCTCTCAGGCAGCCTATCATCAGCCATAACTGCTGCACAAGAAGGGTTAGTGGCAAAGAAGGCAGAATTTTACATGCCATCCTACTTGCTAGACTGTATTGTGGTGAAGCATCCCTTTCCGGAGCTGGGATGTAATTGTAACCAGGCCGAAACCCCGGTATACACCGCTTACAAGCTCTTTTGGGCTCAGAACTACAAAAGGCACTACCAAATCATTTGTGAGGAGTTTATCATACCTTTATATGAGTTAATGTTCAATGAAGAACCTAACTGCTTGTCTGAGAATGGCATGGAAGTCCTGGAGAAATATGGTGATTTCTATTTTTCACCAGAAGGCACCTACATAAGAATGTATGGAGGCTCTAAACCTCCATATATCCTACCCAGGTATGCTACTAACTACGTAGTCCAAAAGGAGGTAGTGAGACAGGTTTTCCTTGATGGAGTTGGTAGTAGCTTGTACAAGGCAAAGAAGGCCTCTTTCCCGCCTTTACCTTTTTATGTTGGGGCTTATAAGTTTTCAAAGATTGCAACAATAGAAAAATTTATCGCAGAACTGAGGGAATTTCACTTTGGGGAAAGGATATTTCAGAGGAATGATAGATGAGGCAAAGCTGCAGAACATTGCAGGGAGATTCATGTCCACTTTGATTACGCTCACTATTATGATGAAGATGAAGAAGTGTACAGACGAGTTAGTAATATGATCGAGCTACGGATTTTCCAACTCGGTAAGGGTGGAGCCAGTTCTAGCTCTACTATTGTCAAGGAAGCAGAACAACAACAAGAAAAGGACACCTCAGGAGCTGCTGAAGCTCTCTCTAGAGAAGAGCAAACGCTCAAGAAAGAAGCCGATAAAATCCAAAAGGAAGCTGAGGAAAGAACCAATAAAGAAAAAGAGGATAAAATTCGAGAAGAAGAAGCTCTAAGAGTCCAAGCAGTAGAAGATGAAGCTAGAAGAGTTCAAGAGGAAGATATAATTAGATTGGAAGGAATTTCCAAACAGGAAGAAGATGAGACACTGAGAAAGGCTGTGGAAGAAGAAGCGCGAAGAAAAGTGGAAGAGGAAAAGAAATCCAAAGAAGATGCTGAACCAATGAGCCCTAACACACAAGACTTGGATATAAACCTCCCCATAAGAGACCTCCCACTTGTCCCTTTTACGCCATCAAAGAGTAGTATAGTGTCCCAATGGGAAAGGTTCGCTTACAACAAGAAGAGAAAATCCATTGTTAAGGATACAGTGACCAGAATGAAGAGACGTTTTCGACTAGATGTCGTTACCAAGCATGTAACCATAGTCATGCAAGGTACTCAGAAGGCTCCTAACCTCATAGAATCTATCTCTGTAGCCACTGTTCAAGCAACAACAGATAATGTCCATATACTGGGGGCCGAGTTAGAATTAGAAAAGAAGAAATCCTGCTAGTTGCAGGAAATTTTGGTCAAGGAATAAAATTATATAAATTTGATGGTTGAGAAATGTGACACCCTTGTGTCGGAAAAGGGAGAACTAAACATAATATTTCAACACCTAGAAGGTGCCAAGAGAGCCTTGGTTATGCAAATAAGGTCCCTGGAAGCAGAGAAGCGGGATCTTGAAAGTAGGAACCTACAACTGGAGTCCGAGAAATTTGATACTGCTCAGCAGATCGATGACTTAAAGGAGAACATAGAGAAGTTGGAAGAAGGCGGGGAATTGCTAGAACAACAATTAGAACTCGCAACTAGCAAGATTGGCGACCTGGATCCCTTTTATGAGTAGGCTTGCGAAATACTGAAGAGGATACATGGGATTCAAGAACTCATAACAGAGGAAATATGCAAGCTAAAAGGAGTGGTGGTCAGAATCAAAGAGATAAATGCTGAAGCCACTAGGTGCAGAAGGAAATATATACGCATTAGTGAATACATTAAGAGACACATAGAATGGAGGGAAGGAAAGTTGGGGTTCCCAGAATGCCTCCCTCTTAAATCCGTCTCTGATTTCAAAGCAAATGCTCGCCTCTTGGGTTTTTGCAAAGATTTTGGAGTGAAGCTAAATGAAGTGGCCATGGTCACTCTTGAAAGTGTGGAAGTTTGTATCTTAAGATACGAACCACCCAAGAGAATTTCCAGATGATAATGCCCCGGACTATAGAAGAGTTTCCAGACAAAGCCCGACGTTTGTTTGAGATAAGGGATGGGCTAAGTGCTGAAATAGATTACATAAAGAGAGTGGATGCTTTGACCATTAAAGACCTTCACCATTGGATTGGCCAGGCTACTATTCACGCACATCTTCTGGAAGAAAGCCTCCAGGTTACAATAGCAGAAGTCTTTGATCTCCAAGAAGAGCTTGCCAAGCATGAAGTTTCTCTGAAAACTATGCTCCCCCTTGATACAAACAATGTCATAAGAGAAACCAGTCTCCGGGTGAGATATATAGCAGAAGCAGATAGGGCACTGACAGTAGAAGCGCATCAAGTATCAGTAGCAGAAGTAGGGGCATCAGCTTCAGAGGAATTACCAGCAGCACCAGTGGCACAAGTTCCAACAGGAGTAGCGGTTGTAGCAGAAGCACCCGAGATAACAAAGGCGCCAGCTCAGGAATAATCCATCTTTTATTTTATCTGTTAATTAAAATCCAACACACTCTCTTTCGCCCTTTGTATATTTTAAATATTAAAGTGAAATTTGGGATCTCTTTCCCGTTCCTTTTGTAATATTTATGGGGTTTTTATTCTTTTTGTAAATCGGGCACTACAAGACAAATTAAAAGAATTTGGAGAGTTAGGGTATAGGTGGCAGCTCTTGGAGCATTTTGTAAATCTATATATAGTTGATTAGATAAAAATAGAGGGACTTTTGGCAGGTGAAGGGAATTTTTTTCTTTTGTACGAGAACTACTTCTGTTACATGAATTAGAAAACCATTTTGGCCTGTGAAAGCATGTGCAGCATTTTGCTTGGAACTGTGATAAATGATTGCCGAACTATTTCTGCATTTTTCATATACATTCAGTGAGATATTTCCTAGCTTTTTTTGAACTACTTCTCTGCTATGAATGATCTTATTTCTTTTGCAAAATTTCTGTGCTTTATGAGTAATGGAATGTTTTAACTAAATCAGAGTTATCTTTGATATCATTCATATTCCACTGGAAATGCATTTATATAATTAAATGGCTATATGTTAAATTTTTAGATGTTTCTTTCAGTCTATTGCTCATACCTTCGATTTGCTCCTTGCAAGGATACGTTAAATTAACTTAAATAGTTTAGATCAGATTTGTTTTATTGCATGCATTTAGTTTAGAGCACTTGCATATCATTCTTTAATATAAAATACATAAACGGTGGATCGGGCTGCAACCAGTGAAATCAAAGCAAATATTTACAATCTTACACGATAGTTGGAACCGTTAATCGGACGTATTCCCCACACCAAACGGTGAGCGATCTAATTGGGCTTTCTCATCAGGGAGAATCCCTTGCTGATTGATGCTACGATTTTCGAGGCATCAACAGTTTTTGGCGCTAGAAGGAGGGCCACCAGTGCATGGCTGGCAGAAGAGATCCTTTTGTTAGAAAATTTTCCACTGAAGACCCATCCGAAACATCTATCCCAGACATTTCAGATATGGAATCGAGAAATTAAGAAAATCCTAATTCTAAGACTGAACAGGAAGAGACATTGAATGATGTCCCTTTTGAAGAAGTAGACCGCTTCAGAAGACATACTCGTTCCTACATTAGAAGTCTTGGAGGGTTTACCATTGTTCCTTTGTTGCCCAGAATAAGAGCTCCTAGGAAAGCTACTCAATACACAAGATATTCCGTTCTAGTTCAGAGTCTAGAAGAATTATTGGATTTATCTTTAGAATAAATCACTGAACCTTTTAACGAAGTTAGACCCGAAACTCCTACGAATCAAGAAAAACCACATACTCCGGGGCATACTCCTCACAATTCAACACCGCACACACCACCACGTTCTCCACCAAGAGTCATGGTTGTGCCTACATGGAGATCAAGAGGAGCATTAAATGTAGTTGGACCTTTCCATGATTTGCCAAAAAACCTAGAGAAGGTTTTACCTAAATATGATCCCGGCAAAGGGATTTTTGCTGAAGATCACCTTAAAAGTTTTTATTTAGCTTTGAATATTCTTAATGTAGAACATGAAGATGTAGTTTGTCGCATTTTTCCTTACACTTTTGAACCCAAAGTTTCTTCCTGGTACTTTAGTCTGCAAGCTAACTCAATAACAAGTTGGGATGATTTTGAAAAATGTTTCTTAAAAAGTATGGAAATCAGAAAACTATAGCTACTCTCATGAAATAATTGTTATCTATGAGAATGGAAAAGAAAGAGAAAGTTCAAGAGTTTAACCAAAGATTTACCACATTGTTAAAAAAATTTAGTGATGCAAGAAAGTCCGTTGAAGAATGTTTAGTGGAATATTATACAACAGCTCTTAAATCTCCTTTGGCAATGTTTGTCAAAAGAACGAAGAAAACTACCTTGATAGATAACTTTGAAGAAGCCAAAAAGGTAGAAGAAGAAGATGACAGTATTGCTAAACATTCTTTTGATATAGAAGCAAAGCCAACCTCTGCTAAGAAGCCCTTTTTCTTAACTAGGAATAAAGAAGAACCAACAGTTGATTTAGAATGCGTGATAAAAATGATGCAAAAACTTTCTAATAAAATTGTGGATTTAGAGAAAGATAAGGTAGCTAGCTCTTCTAGACCACCTTTCAATCCATTCTATAAGAAGAGAGAAGAAGGAAAACAACCAACTCCATTGGTAGATAATCTCGTTGTTCTAAATTTAAATGAAATCGGCATGGACCACTTCTGTACCTTTCATCAAGAACAACACTCAGAAAAGAGTTGTCCACAGTGGATTAATTCAATGAGTTTGGTAATGAATCAGATGTTAGATGCACAAATTCCTGAGCAGACAGACTCTTAGCAAGAGCAAATTTTTGAACAGGAGAAACCCACTTCCAATACCACCATGATCCTTTGGGATTGGACCCCTACCCAAGAATCATCCTCTGGAGATCGTGTTGATGAAGTGCAAGCATCATATATTAATGTCACTACTAGAAGTAAAGGCCCAGTGATTGATCAAACAATAGATGTACCTAAAACTAAATATATACCAAAACGACATATAACTGTCATTCCTCCCCAACCTAAGACAATCCCGACAATGACTGCTGCAGCAACAAAAGAACCAAACGTAGGAATATCCGAACAGCCGAAAGCTTCTTCGAACAAAATGGAAAACTAACCAAAAGTTTCGAAAGAATGTGACATGGGTTATGACATAATCGAAGATATTAAGAAAGTAAAAGCAAATGTTTCTATCTTTGACATGTGTAGTTTTCCCCAGCAGAGGAAGAGATTGATGGAGGCCTTTGATCCACAAACAAGCACTTCATTAGAAAACAATGATGAAAACCCATAAATTAATGAAGCTAGCATTGGCGGAAAGTCAAAGTCTCACACTCTGCCTTTTCTCTTAACTTTTGAGATCTTTAATCATAATGTGCATAATTGTATGGTAGACTCTGGTGCCAGTTCGAATGTCATGCCTTTGTCTATTTGCAAAAAGATTAATGGACAGCCTATCCTGTCCCCATCTCAAATCATACAGTTAGACAAAACCGCTGTCAAAGTCATCGGTGAAGTGAAAGACGTACTTATTAGGTTGTCAGCTGATCCAAGGGTATGCCAGTTCATTGATATAATGGTGGTCGATATTCCTGAGGCTTACGATTTAATCTTGAGTAGGGATTGGTCTACAAAACTAAACGGTTACTTCGCTACAGATTGGTATCACCTGTGGTTAACTTATCAAAATAGAAAAAACCAAATCAAAATACTGAGAGAACCCCACATGAAACAAAATGTCACTCAGTTGGAAGAAAAGAATGAAGCTGTTACCTTTTCATCTTTAGTTTTGGGAAATTATTTCTAGAAATCGAACCCGGAAATGATCAATCAGAAGATGTTAGCCATGATTCAAACAAACAGTCCGATCTCCTTCATTTTTCGTGGACTGATGATATCGATTGTAACATAGTAAATTTAGTTACTAACTTAGTTAAAGAAGAAAGTACGTTTTGGACTCTCTACTTCGATGGCTCCAAAACTCAAGAAGGATCTGGAGCCGGTTGTGTTTTGATTGACCCCAATAGAAGTAAACATTTTTTATCTTGTAGATTAGAATTCGAATGTGCAAATAATACTGCTGAGTATGAAGCTCTGATCCATGGATTAAAGAAAGCCATTGGTTTGAATGTCAAATATTTGAAAGTCTTTGGTGATTCATAAATAGTTGTTAGGAAAATAAGGAATACAATTCATTGAATTTCACCGCACTTAAAGGGTTATCAAGCTGAGTTTTGGGATCTAATATCATGTTTTGATGCTTTCAATATTAATTATGTTCCTAGGTTGAAGAATGATACAGCTGATTTGTTAGCAACCTCTACTTCCAGATTAGTGCCCAGTAATAACAAATGCTTTATTGAATTAATTTTCAGGCCATCTGTTGTAATGTCCCCTCCTACCATACCAACATGATAGAGAGGACGTGGTGCTCAATCCGGGCAATTAGCCCATATTCCTTAAATTAAGCTCATTGATACAAAAACATATATATGTGCATGCTATAGAAACACAACGGAGATTAAATAAATCCTGTTGATATCTAACATACATTCAAAATTCTGTGACAGTCATTAAATAAAGACCCTTGTATAAGTATAAAAGATCATATGGAAATGCATAATCATTTGAATACATAGCGGAAGTAAATTCATTTAACACATCCACATACATTCATAATATTCATCAAATGATAATTGCAAATTTAACACAAGAGAATACTTATCTCAATAAGGTAGTCCCAAGCAACTGGCTATGCAACTGCAACGTTCCACCCAACCATAGGCCAGTTGTGCTTATCAACCTCTTGATACAACTGCCACCCCCCGAGCTGGGCATGATCTCTACAAGGAACCAGGGAACAACAGACTCACACATAGCCAAGCATACACCAAGATGAGCCAATCCAATCTGCAATTGGGTTTATCAGGCTGCTAGGACATGGAAGGGAAGAATTGCTAAGCCAATGAGCTCAATCACAGAGCTATGGGTACCTCTCCCATATCTATTCATCTTGGCACTCACAATTCCTACACACCCAATCACAAGGAAGTATTCTCTTCACTGCCACACAGTCCCTCAAGCCATACCTTCCTTTCTAGTGCTCTCAGGGTGTGCATAGAAAAGTAGCCATCCCTCTTGATCTTCTTGAGAGGTTACTCCCTACACTAGGTTTATCAAGCCCATTCTGTCCACTACCATTCCAGTTTCTTGCTTACAGGTTCAAATCAAACAAGGATTCTCATAACAACAAAACTACACTTGCTGAGCACGAGAAAAACGTTTCCAACAGTGGAATGCATGAGATGGGGTTTCCTGAGCTTCAGAAAAACGTGGGTAGACTCAAAACGTATGGGCACTTGGAAAATTCGACTGGGAGAGCAAAACCCATCCCAGAAAAATGCCCCAGGGGAAAAAACGACCTCTCCCTCAGTCCCAATTCGTGTCCCTCCTTCCCCAGCTATGGCACAATACCAAAAACGAGTTCCTGGGCATGGAAAAACGCAGGGTTATGGTGAAAAACGTGAGGATAAATTCCAGTGAGCTCTGTCTGCGTGAGAGGAAGAACGTAATCGATGAAGAATTGCCTTAGGCAGCATTTCGTGGGGGTTTTCTTTCCCAGCAAGCCAAAAATACGATTTCCAGGTTGATGGCTTGCCCATGCACGAAAATCTGACTGCCATACTTCTCCAATCCCAAGACATTAACTGCCCCAACCAATCTTTGGAAGAATTAAATGATTGGGTGCATGGGACAAAATGGGTAGTTAAGAGTTTTATGGGTTTTCTTATTGACACATGGGTTGAACCTAGTGGCTCAAGGGTTTGGATAATTTCCCTCCCTTTTCCTTGTAGAATCATGCCCCGTCTCTTTTGTTGCATTGCATAGCTAGTTGGGGGTTTTTCCATTAAAATTCGTATTTACATGATGTCTTATTTACATTGTGCCCATCTCGCACAAGAACCATAGGCATCTATTTTTAATTGCCAATACATGAAACTCTAAATCAATGGTGGGGCCTTGGCCTTGAGCTCCTCACCATGATTAAATTACAATATTTACATCATTTACGATTTAATACAAAGGGGGTCAAAATGAGGACATTACATATTTTCCGGATAACATTACAAATCTCAGGGTATTCGATGTGTGAAAATCAGATCACATCCAAGAACTGATCAAGAAATTACACTCTCTCATAAGAGAAATCTCACACAACTAGTCAAAAGCACAAAAATTATGCACAAGAGTAGATTTCTGTATTAACTTCTCATGAATAAAATTACATCAGCCCACATATTAATGTAATAGGCTGTCATTAAATAAATTTATAGTAGAAAATTGAATGGATAAAGATTCCAAAAGAATCTCCACTTAATCAGACTTGGTAAATATGCCCATCCCCCCTAGGTGGCAAGTTGACTTTCCAAATCAACCCAAAAGCTCACGAATTGCTAAATTAGTGAGCTGAAGGTGAAATATAGATAAAAAAAAAGCCAAATACGAATTTTGGGTGGAAAAAACATTAAAGAAAGTTTTTGGTGTAAAAAACAGTTTCCTAGGTAGACTAGCTTTTCCCAAATAGGGAAAAAGCAGTAAAAAGGCTCTAAAACTCAGAAATGCGCCCTTCCTTCTAATTATGGTCTAAAATCAGTTAGGAAAGCGCCCAAGTGGCCTAGATGACTTGTATATCACACCTTGGAAGTATTCTTATCCTCCCATGTTGCCTTGTGGTCCACACAATGGAAATTTCCTAATTTATTACATGGAATTAACCACTAAATGATTAATTAATGTATCACATGTAAATAAATAAATGGTAGGAAGAATTAAATTATTCCAACACCCCCTCTTAAGTATAACTTAAATGATCTAAATATCAGAAAATAAAATACTAAGGGCCCAATAACAAGACTTGGTCACCCCGTACAAAATACTGCTGGTCCACAAAACAAGGATAGAAGGAAAACCTCATGGGAAAAACCTTCCCTCAAAACATGAACATATCAAAATTGAAAGGTTGCTGATCAACCCTTCACTCCACCACATGTTCAACCATCCCAAGAAGTGATCTAAGATAGTTGAATGTCTTCTCTGTGAAAGCCTTGGTGAAGATATCTGCAGTTTACTCACCCGTGGGGCAATATTGCAAATCTATGATCTGATCATGCACTAGGCCTATGATGTAGTGCATATGAATCTCTATGTGCTTGGTCCTCTACCTCTGTACTGGATCACATGAAACTATAATGGCACTCTGGTTGTCACAATAAATGACAGTAGGAGTACTGAAAGAAATCTCAAACTCAGACAAAATCCCCTGCAACCAAACACATTGTGTAGCAGTATTCACTACTCCTTTGTACTCTCCCTCCATTGAAGATAGAGCTATGGAATTTTTTTTCTTGCTGGATCAGAAAACAGGGCCACCTCCAAGCATGAATACAAATCCTGATGTGGATTTCTTGTCAAGGCTATTACCAACCCAATCCGAATCTGTGAAACCCAAGAGATCTAAGCTCGAATATGCCACATAGTGAATCCCATCACTCTTTGTGCCCTGCACACAATGAAGGATTATTTTTGCAACCCTCCAATAACTCATGTGGATTCTCCATATATCTAGATGCTACACTCACAACATATGCAAGATCTGGTCGAGTGTGTGTCAAGTGGAGCAAGCTGCCAATCAACTGTTTGTATAGAGTACTGTCAAAAAGCGGTGTAGATTCTGCTTCTTCTATTCTAACTCCAGAAAGGAATGGAGTCTTAGAAGGTTTGCAATAAGCCATATTAAACTTCTTTAATAGATCAGAAGCATACTTTGAATGACATACCTTGGTTCCTTCTTTTGTTTGAGAAATCTCAAGCCCCAAAAATTGCTTAAGAATTCCCAAGTCACTCATGGAGAATGCTTGGTGCATTGCGGTATTTAGTGATTTTATTTGTTCAGTGCTATCACCTGTGATCAGCAAATCATCAACATACATCACTATTAACATAATAAAACCATCAGTAAACTTCATATAGACATTTGGGTCAGATTTACACCGAACATAGGATTGTGACAGCAGAAAATTGTCCATCTTTGCATACCAAGCCCTGGGGGATTGCTTGAGTCCATACAAAGATTTTTTCAATCTAAAAACAAGTTTTGGATCTGATGTGTACCCCTGTGGCTTTTGCATATATACTTCTTCTTCAATCTCCCCATGGAGGAAAGCACTTTTCACATCCATGTGATGTACTTCCCACCGCTTGGAAGCTGCCAATGCCAAAACTAGTCTAATGGAGTCTTTATGAGCTACCGGTGCAAATGTTTCATTATAATCAAGTCCTTGGACCTGTGAATACCCCTTTTCTACCAGCCTTTCTTTGTACTTAATGGTTGTACCATCCACTGCACATTTAGTCTTATAAATCCATTTGCATCTTACCAACTTTCTGCCTGTCGGAAGCTTGACTAGCTCCCAAGTTTCATTCTTCTGCAATGACTGAAACTACTCATCCATAGAAATCTGCCATATACGATCATGTGAGGCATCCTCATATGTTTTTGGATTAGAATCTATCATCATATAGCACTTATTAGAAAGATAAGGATCATTCACATTGAGAGTAGTCTCAAACTGTGATCTAGTCCTTCTTTGGTCCTAAGGGTTTCCTGCTAGTTCACCTGCTACTTGCAAAGTTTTTGCAGCCCACTTAAGCCTTGTAGGTGAGTTAGAATCTGAAATAAATCCATCCTCATAATCATAAATATAAGAATAAAAAATATCAAGAACATCACTTACTTATTCTTCAATCGGTGGTGAAGATGAATCTCCAATTTTTGTGCTCTGAGAGGGCTCTTCCTCAAACTACACACTTCTTTCGATGAATGCTTTATGAGTGGTCATGTTCAGCATCTTATAAGCTTTGGAGTCCTATGAAAATCCACCAAAAAAGCATGGTTGGCTTTGGGGCTGCATAGCCCTCCTCTTCTCAATCGGAATCCTAGCCCAAGTCTTTGAGCCAAAAATCCAGAAATGAGAGATGTTAGGTTTGTGACCTGTCTAAGCCTCGAAAGGAGTGATACCTTTGAGAGCTTTGTGTGGTACTCTATTATGAATATAGGTGGCACAATTTATTGCTTCATCCCATATATTAGGATACAAATATTTTTCCTCAAGCATGCATGTGGCCATCTCCTTAAGAGATCTATTCTTCCTCTCAGCACCCCATTTTGCTGAGGTGTATATGGAACTGTATGTTGCATCTATATGCCCGATGAAGCACAAAATTGCTGAAACTCTGATTTCACATAATCACCACCATTATCAGATCTTAACACTTTTATATGCCTACCAGACTGATTCTCAACTGAGGCTTTGAATAACTTGAATAACCCAAAAACTTCTAATATAAGCTTGATGAAATAAATCCAACAATACCTGCTGAAATCATCTATGAATGTGAGAATATATTTTGCTGAATTCAATGAATCATGAGGAAATGGACCTGATATATCAGAGTGTATAAGTTCCAATGGTACATTGGTTCTCTCAGTGGTAGATATCCCATACTTATTCTCAGGATGTTTTCCTATGATGCAAGATTGACAGACACCTTTGGAAAATTTGATATTGGGCAGCCCTATAACCATCTCTTTCTCATGAAGTTGGGAAAGGTATTTGTAATTAAGGTGGAAAAATATCTCATGCCATAGCTTGCTGGACTCATTGTCATGGGTTAGTAGAGAATAAGGTGAGGAGTTTGGCAAAAAATGAGAAAACTTGTAAATTCTAGAACAATGATCAGCAGTACCAAATGCAATATTTTTTCCTGTTGAAATTTATGCTATCTCAACATCATTGGGGGTAAAGGTTACTCTCTTGGGAAGACCTGTATGGGTCATCTGATAGACTGACAGTAGGTTTGCAGCAAGTATAGGGACATATAAAACATTATTAAATGACCCAAACTCGAGATCTATGCTACCTTTTCCTTTGCTAGAAGTTTCAGAATTGTCTCCCAATACAATGTTCGGACCACTGGAAGAGTCAAGTGAAGTAAAATACTTACTTGCAGACACCATGTGTCTTGAAGCACCGGAATCAATGATGAATGATGAATATTGAGAAGTGGTGGCCATCAATGCATGAACTCTCTCTTTGTCATCGGAATTTGATCCTCCATCCTTCCTCCTTACGCTCTCTGGGAGAGGGATATTGGCTTTCTCCAATAGTTGAGTTAATTGGTCGATGGTCTTCTTCATGCAAGAGCTTTCAGGATGAAATCCCTTGCTGCAATAATTTCACTTTTTCCTCTCATTCTTGTTCGTATTCTTCTTGAAGTTTAATGGCTCTCCATTAAAATTATGCTTGTCTTTCCACTCACTGATGGGCTTCTTGAAGTTGCCTTTCTTCTCGCCTTTCGAATTCTTTGAGTCTCCAACATTTAGACAGTGGTATTTGGATGGATTTCTAATGGCTCCCATTAAGACCAGCTTGTCTTGTTCTTGTGTTAATGACTCTATGAACTCTGAAAGTGACGGGCTCTTCCAATTTTTAAATGCTTTCTGGGTGGAATGGAAGGTGGAAACAAAAATTAAATAGTCGGGGCCAAGCTTGGAGAGAATGGCCAAAACTAATTGCTCATTTTTCTTGTCTATTCCACATTGCTTCAGCTGCAATACAAGAGACTTGAATTTGGAGAAGAAGTCTTGTAGATTATCAAAATTTTGCGGACTCAAAGATACTAGCTCGTTATCCAATTGGTGGCCTCTTAATTCATTGGTTTTACCGAACAGTTCTTGAAGTTTCAACCATACTTCATTGGGTGAAGTGAGGCCATCAAGATGAAATAAGAGTTCTCTGGATGTAGTGAGACATAACATTCCATAGGCTTCATCCCTTTGATTATGCCATTTAGATTCCTCCATTGCTGAGGTTGGCTCAGCTTCTGTTGCCATGGTCACCCTGTAGAGCCCTTTGCTCCTCAGTAGAATCTCCATCTGTGCTTTCCAATCAAAGTAATTGAAAGGAGTGAGGATGATCTGTTGTGTATGATTCATTGCTGTAACTGATTTAAACTTATGGACTGATTTTAGAACACTTCTGGATTCCAAAATGCGCCCTGCAGAGAATAGAATTCACCCAGTGAATTGATCAATGCGCCCTTCCTGAGACTGTTGGATCCTGCAAGACAATAAATAGATGAAAGGAATATCTTGATGGATCTGATACCATGTGAAAATCAGATCACTTCCAAGAACTCATCAAGAAATTACACTCTCTCATAAGAAAAATCTCACACAACTAGTCAAAAGCACAAAAATTATGCACAAGAGTAGATTTTTGTATTAACTTCTCATGAATAAAATTACATCAGCCCATATATGAATGTAATAGGCTATCATTAAATAAATTTACAGCAGAAAATCGAATGGCTAAAGATGCCAAAAGAATCTCCACTTAATCAGACTTGCTAAATATGCCCACCCCCCCTAGGTGGCAAGTTGACTTTCCAAATCAACCCAAAAGCTCACGAATTGCTAAATTAGTGAGCTGAAGGTGAAATATAGATAATAAAAAAATCCAAATATGAATTTTGGGTGGAAAAAACATTAAGGAAAGTTTTTGGTGTAAAAAACAGTTTCCTAGGTAGACTAGCTTTTCCCAAATAGGGAAAAAGCAGTAAACAAGCTCTAAAACTCAGAAATGCACCCTTCCTTCTAATTCTGGTCTAAAATCAGTTAGGAAAGCGTCCAAGTGGCCTAGATGACTTGTAGATCACACCTTGGAAGTATACTTATCCTCCCATGTTGCCTTGTGGTCCACACAATGGCAATTTCCTAATTTATTACATGGAATTAACCACTAAATGATTAATTAATGTATCACATGTAAATAAATAAATGGTAGGAAGAATTAAATTATTCCAAAACGATGATGATGATCAGATCATTAGTTTTTTAACAAATGAAGATGTATTCCAGGAAGCCATAATAGATGAAGAACATCATGATTTAGATTTGCAGAATAAGGGTTAAGTTAAAGGAAACTTCATGCCCAAAGGGGTGAGAACTCTTGAAGCGTTGTTTGACTTACATAGCAAGTTCAGAAAACCTGTGAATGCTAAAACTCACAGCTCATCCACGCAACATGAATTAATAAATCTGGGCATGGAGGCTGAACCGAAATATATTAATCTTGGTAAATTATTGTACGCCAGGTGAGAGAAGTAAGTTCATCAAACTCTTCCAGCAGTATAAAGACGTGTTTGCATGGACCTATGAAAAACTGAAAACATATGATAGTCGCATTATTCAACACATAATACTGATGAAAGCAAGCGTTAAACCAATTCAGTAGCAATTAAGAAGGATTCATCTGACACTCGAACCTCTAATTCAGAAAGAGTTAAGAAAATTGCTGGATGCAAATATTATTTTTAAAGTCCGACATTCCAAATGGGTAGCTAATTTGGTTCCCGTACGAAAGAAATCAGGAGAATTCAGACTGTGTGTAGATTTTCAGAACTTAAATAAAGCTTCAATAAAGACAATTATCCTGTGCCCCCAATGGAGCAAATTTTGCAGATGGTGTCAGGATCAGAACTGTTCTCCCTACTAGATGGTTTCTCTGGTTATAACCAAGTGCTAGTAGTGGAAGAGGACTGGCTCAAAACCACTTTTCGTACAAAGTGGGGAACCTTTGCATATCGAAGAATGCCTTTTGGATTGATAAACGCAAGAGATACTTTTCAGTGAGCCATGGACACTTATTTCAAAGGATTGGGCGGTCAATGTGTAGTAGTTTACCTAGATGATGTGACAGTTTTCTCAAGGAAAAGGGAAGACCATGTTGTTCACCTGAAGCAAATCTTTGATCGCTGCAGGAAGTATGGTATCTCTTTAAACCCTAAGAAAAAAAAATTTGTTGTTCTTGAGGGAAAGCTCTTGGGTCACATCATTTCAAAGGAGGGAATCTCGATAGATCAAGAGAGAGTGCAAGCTATTAGCAAGATTCCCATGCCCCATAGCAAAAAATCTATGCAATCATTCATGGGCACCATTAATTTTGTTCGAAGGTTCATGCCAGATTTCACTCAAATCGTTAAACCTTTGCAAAAAATGGTAAAGCAGAGTGTACAATTGAAATGGACAGACTTGGAGAAAGTTGCATTTAAAGAAATCAAGGCTACCATAGCTAATGCACCTTCTTTAAGAAGTCCAGATTTTGAAAAGGATTTTATCATGTACACCTTTGCTTCTGATAACTCTCTCGCAGCGGTGCTCACTCAAAAGGAGGAATCAGGAGATGAATACCCAATTTCTTTTATGAGCACTAGTCTGCAGGGCGCTGAAATCAATTACCCCATGGTAGATAAGCAAGCATATGCATTTTTCAAAGCAGTAAAGTAGTTCAGGCCATATATTCTAAAAAATAGAATTAAAGTCATAGTTCCTCATCCCGCTATCAGATCTCTTTTCGTTAAGAAAGAATTAGGAGAAAGGAGAGGAAATTGGGTCACTGCTCTTCAAGAGTATGACTTGGAATTCAAACCTACCACTATTATCAAAGGTCAAGGCTTATGCAAGCTGCTTACTGAAAATCCAACTGATGAAGAGCTAGATTGGAGGAATGAAGTCGAGCTGAACATGATCAATGTATGTCCAATTTTTACAGCTCCTGAGTCTTGGTACAGGGACCTAGTGCATTATCTACAGTCAGGTTATTTTCCGGAGCATTGGAGTTCGAAGCAAACAAGAGCACTTTGTCTGAAATCAGCAGCATACCAAATCATTGAAGGGGTACTCTTTAGGAAGAATTATGGTGATATTTTTCTTAGATGTTTGGAGAAAGAAGATGCCAGTAACGTGGTCAGAGAATTACATGATGGCCCTGCTGGGGGACATTACTCTGGAGAAACTACAACTCACAAGATTATCAGATATGGGTACTATTGGCCCACTCTTTTCAAGGATGCTCATGCCTATGCCAGAAATTGTGACGTATGCCAAAGAAGTGTCGTAAAATTACCAAAAGCAGCAAGACCTTTGCAACCAGTTATCATCTCTGAACCATTCGAGCAATGGGGCATAGATATTATTGGCGAAATAAATCCAAACTCCTCACTGCAACACGGGTATATTCTAACAGCTACAGATTATTTTACAAGATGTGTTGAGGCCGTTCCGCTGCGTAAAGTCAATGAAGATGCAGTCATCAACTTCCTGGAGGAAAACATCATAACCAAGTTTGGGGTTCCAATTTCCCTAGTCTTTGATAATGCACCTTATTTTTCGTCAATGAAGGTTAATGAATTCATGTATGAGAAAGGAATTAAATTGCATTATTCAGCCAATTACTATCCCCAAGGAAATGGATTAGCTGAGTCTACCAATAAAAATCTCATTTGAATCCTTAAGAAAACTATGATTGAAAATCAGAGAAGCTGGCACATAGCCCTCCCAAACGCCTTATGGGCAGACAGAGTCACCCCCAAGAATTCCTTAGGGGTTTCCCCGTTCACCTTAGTCTATGGCAAGGAAGCCATCCTTCCTCCGAATATTTTACTCCCATCCTTGCAATTGGCCCAATACTCTCAAGGTTCTAGCAGTCAAGTCCTACAATCCAGAATTGATACCCTGCTAAAACTTGAAGAGTCACGACAGAAAGCCAAAGACCAATTTTATCACCACCAAGACATAGTCAAAAGATGGTTTGATAAGAAGAAATCTGGTAAAAGAAATTTCGAAGTAGGTGACTTAGTTCTGAAATGGGACCACCAGCATGAAGGTAAGGGAATGCACACAAAATTTCAACATTTATGGGTTGGCCCTTACCAAATTTCTAAAAAGCTTGGTCCGTCAACCTATAAATTGAAAGACCTGCAAGGGGAGGAAGTAAATTTCCCTCTCAATGGCCTCGCCTTGAAACAATACTTCGCATGAGTCCTAGGTGGACTCTTGTACATAAATAAAACGTTGTCTTTTCTTTTCTGGTTTGTTTTCTTTTGTTTCATTTTTTAATTGCTTTTGATCCCATTTTAGTTGGTTAGTTAGCTTGCTTTGTTTTCTTTTTTTTGTTTTTTCCCTTTTGTTTGAGTCCTTTGTTTAAATAAATCCAAGCTCAATTTTGGTGTAGCTGAGAGATGAGACTCCAGGAAAAACTCAAAAGCATGGTCATGAAGAAGCTCACTGATAAAGGGAATATATATGTGTGACTTTGTTTTCACTGAGTGGTTTCCCGGAATGCAAAGATCCTTTTTTTGTTTGGTCAATGTAACCCCTGTCAAATGAATAAGATTCAACATTTCCTTCTGACTATCTTAGGGCCCCATTCACTCTAACACTAATGACTGTCTCAGGAAGTTCACTATGATGGACCCATGGAGAGGAAGCATGTCTCACATATGTATGGTATTTAAAATGATCCCATGCTGTAAGTAAAATCCAAAAGGCTTATATCAAAGAGTCTGGTTTCCAGAAGTTCTCGCCTCAATTAAAGCACGGCCGAGAAAAGCAAAGAAATGTTTAAGTCAGAGAAGCTGCTCAAATAAAATATCCCAACAAAGGTTCTTCTCCATCCATGAAGCATGAAAATAAAATGAATCCTTCAGCCGCACAAAAGGACATTATGGATTGAAGAACCCACATCAATTGCTGAAAGCAGAGGAAATCCATTTATGGAAGGCTCAAATGGAAAAAATCATAAATTAAAGAAACATCCTGTATTGGAGAAAACTCACTATGGCTTGGGAATACCACAACAGACAGATGACTACCATAAATGTACTCAATTCTCAAAGCAATGCTATTATAAATGACAATGTTAAGATAATGGAGAAATGGAACCAACCTCGATCCAAACGTTTGATGTAGATCCCCATTGGAGCTTTCAATCCGTGCACTTGTAATCTGTAAATTAGTCTTGATAGCCAATATCCAACAAGTACAAATAATATATAATTGACGTTAACATTATCAATAACAACAGTCCATGGTATCATAAGTAAATGTAACCCAATGTATAATAAACAACATTCACACCATGAATGGACGAGAATATGAGCATTTCTATTAATGAACAAGAAGAAGTACAAAGTGATACGACCTCTTGCCGGCAACCAATCTGAATTAGATCTAGATCAATCCACTTGTGCCTCCACCACTTCAATCCTCCATGAATGGAAAAATCAAACTAGAAAGGAGTTTGGAAGGTGAACATAAAGGGTTCACAACTACAAGGATCAATGAGTGCAGACTCAAGATAGGGAAAAAATCCACTAGATTTCTCTTACTATTCTCTTCTTCCTCCTGTCCATAAGCCATATGTGCTCAATATATAGTCCTCTCAAAGGTAGGTGAAAGGACACATCGAGACGTTACTTGGGAAGATGGAGAGCCAAAGGTCACCCAATGACCGTTTTGTGGGAGTAAAAAGTAATTAATAGTGGTTTTTACCATTTTACTTGATACCTGTGGGCTATAGTGATGCAACTCGCGGATACGCATGCTATAATGATGCAACATGCAAGTAGGAACAAAAATAGGGAAAAATATTATCTCTAAAGGATATAAGTGGATTTGAGTCACTGAAATGGATACTACAGGCCAAATAATGTTGATGCTCACAGGGTGGAAGATTACGATGTAATAGATGCCCCCTAATGTGTGAGGTCAGAGACTGGTGCTACGATGGCCGAAATACATTATAAAACTCAGAAGTGGAATGATGGAGACACAAGTGGAAAGAGCAGCTCACTCGTCATAATACAATAGTATCTTTGAATACATGTTGGTATAGTACAATAATCTGATACAATGGCCATGAATAGGCAGTATATAATGGATACATGTCATAAGTGATCATAGCCATGATCCCTCTACAGTAAGATATGGTCTTCTGCTGAAAAGAATACAACTGGTGAAAACTGGAGGTACAAACTGCTGAAATCTGAGAGGTGATATCTCAGATGTAAAGTCAAAGTCATATGTAGCATACTGAATGCCACAATCGCTTGGGGTCTTCTACACAAGTCTTCGACGGTGCAAGTCCCATCAAGTGAATAAAGGAGTTGGGGTCAAACCTAATGAGACATCGTCTAATTACCAGTCAATGATGCATACCGTTAACAGACGCGAGATGACCCATCAATAATGAAAATTGGCATCAAGGCACAGAGCACAATCATCAGAGTGTGAATAAATGGGTTGAAGTCGAACACTAGGATGAATCCATTGATCAGGGGACATTGATGTATTCCCAAAACTGTCGATGGCGAGAGAACTTACCACTAATGACTGCAAGCCTCAAGGTACTCAAATGAACTCTAAGCCTCAAGTCCCGGAATAAATGAGTTGAAGTTGACGGAACGAGACTCGCTGGAAGGAGGGCATTAAGCCATCCCCCATCAACCAGCACGAGGTACCAGCGATGCTCAAAGATTTGGAAGATCTCAGGTGAAACGGACTGACTCAATAAGAATGGACAACATGCAATAGTCAAGAGATCTGAGGAGTGGCCGACACTGGTTCAAGACTTCCTTTGAACAAGAGCAATGAGCAGATGGATAGACTTAGGCAGCATAGACTTGACATAAATTGTGCAATGCAGGAGGCATTACAGAGGGCTCCATAATGACTGGAAGCTTAACCAATCGGCGGAGAAAACTGAGAAACAAGTACAGCTCCTAAGGCCCAACTATAGTCCCGAATCATAATGTACGGAGTGGAATGAATGCTTTGTTCAAAGGCGACACAACAACTGCCAACAAGAAATAGTGACCATAATCTTGTCCGGATTTTTGGAATATTTGATTTTTTTTGGTCTTTTTCATATTTGGGAAAAGATTGAAAAAGAATAAAATTGCTTATAATACAATAAGTGAGGGAACGAGTGTCAAATAGCTAGCAGACTAGTCCCAAGTAGTGGAACATACCTATGCTCAATGCAAGGAAATGCGTGTAGGACGTGGACACTCGGGGGTATGTTCCCTCAGGGTCAAAGGGTCATCAAATTGTGAAGGGAAAATATATAAGCTCTACCGGGCTCGACAGGGAAAAGTGCTTAGGCACCAGGCTAACAATTGAGAAAGTGGGAGCCGACACAAGGCTCAAGCGACAAGCAGGATGATGCAATGCAATCACAACATGATATAAATGAGGGGAGTCCTTAAGGGAAATGGTCAGCATAAGACAAAGTAGAGTATGAGTCTTTATCGCAATGTCATGGCGTAACTACAAAGGACTCCCAATCCTAAGGACAAACAACGGCATGGGCACCAAAATGCATAAGGGGTTCTAACTAGGGTACCCATGTTCGGAAAAGCCCTACCGCCACATAACGACACTTCTAAAGCAGTGTGAAGGTTCCGTGTCAGTTACGAAGTGGGGTCGCACCTAGGGTTTATGAAAATGGTCAACAAGTCAAATGCATAATGCATGCGAAAATGACATCTAACCTATATTCCAGGTGTGAAACGTACCTGCCGTAGGTGTGAAATGGTTCAAAACAACTCTCGTCGAGGAAATCTGATTAAAAAACACTACTCCATGACACGATATTAGTTCATAACGGCTCAAAATGGAAAAAACTATAGAAAAGTGGGTCCAAAAAATTATAAATAGTAATAAAATTTTCCAAATTACAATTCATTTGCACTATTCACAAATTTGGAGTTTAGTGGTAAGTTTTCCCTTGAAACTTCAGTTGCCGATCGTGGGAGCTACAAGCGACCGTTCAGCGAACCGTCCGGAGCAAGTTGGTGGTTACTTCCATACATTTCATTTTAATGCTTTTATTTCAATTTTTGTTGGTGTATTTTTTAGTTTGGCCAAGCCCTAGATGGCTTCGGCGCTACTCACGAGCTATAACTATTCGGGTCGTTGGTAAGGCAAGAAACGTGCAGTCAAAAAATAGACTGCCCGTTGGTACCCGCGACTATATACAAATTAGCCCATGGGTACGGCCATGAAGAAATTTTAAATTATGAAACTGACCAAAACTTACTTGTTTTGCACTCCAGGATGGTTCTAGAGTGGAGGGAGAGAGAGCATGACCAGGTTGATGAGGCCGTGCGCAATAATGTGCAAGCGCAATAGTCATTGCAAGCATGTGGTTTGTACAAGTTCTGGAGTGTAGGGGGTTTAAGGGCCCAAAACCTATTACTCCGTCGCCTGATATACTACTGGGATATGGATGCTCAAAACTTCATCCTCAACGGGAAAACACTGACACTGGAAGTAGAGGATATCTATTTCATTATTGGTTTGTCCCGTAGAGGGGAGGTGGCTAGTCTTTGGTCTCGGACCATGGGTGGCAGGATCACTATTCAGGACTACATAGCGCGGTGTTGTCCCACAAACACACGAGAAGTGGGAAGTCAAGTGCCCATCAATGACATAGTGGATCTGAGTACAAAGATCATTGTGTCTACCCTGGTGCGGATCACTGGATCCAACGCATTGCACTAGGCATCCAGGTCGGTGATGTTCTATGCATCACAATGCATGCAACCTACTATATTCAACTCGTGTACTACTCTGCTGGTGTCTATGAAGACACAATTGACAGAATGCAAAGAGGGGAAGGCCAAAAATTTTGGGTATGGTAGCATTCTATGCAGCTTCTTCTTTGAGAGGGTTCCAGGGCTTAGTCTGAGGGTGGATGTCCCTCCACACAGTCTCTATGATCCAGCCCTGACCCGGTGGGCTGAGATCTTGACACGATAGGGTGGTGGCCGTCTGGCGTCACCATATACTGAGGAGTTCTTCTGCCGGTGGAACCGGCAAGTGATCACTATAGAGGACTATCCCTATGTGGGGATAGACTTCAGACATGATCGTGACATGCCATTGCCACCAGACGCAGCATTTGGGGACATTGGTGAGTACAGCATTTGGGGACATTGGTGAGTACTCTTTTTGGTTTTATGGTTATTAAATTTTTATGGATTTTTTTATTATAGTTGAAATGAAAAAAATATTTTGGTTGGTAGTATCATGTGCTAATGGGTGACTGTTTATCGCAGACAAAGGCCCAGTAAGACCCAAGGGCTTCTCGAGACATGGTCGTCGAGGTAGAGATGATGTGGCAGCAGATGCTGCAACAGGGCACACACTTCAGACGTTGCGGTGCAACCTATCGTGGATGGTTGCTCGAGTACCACAGATAGAGGTAGCCCGACTACCCGAGGCCATGCAGCGCCAAGTAGTGGGTGTTCCTGGTGAGTGGGTGCGGCTACTGCAGTGGGTGGCCAATGCAGTATAGTATTTCTATGAGACACATCCTGTCGAGGCTATAGCTAGGCCTTCCTGGAGGGAATAGATATCCCAGGGTCTCATTTTTGTATCGATATGTATATTTTTGAGGGCTATGGGCTCCAGTTTTGTATGACACTACCATTTTTGGACATATTTATATATATATATATATATACAACTTTGGTTCTCGGTTCTACTGCATGTGTGTATGTACAAATGTATGAATGTCTTTGTATTTATGTGCTTCATGATGAATGTGACAAATGCCAATCTAATACATAGTTAGCGTATGCATCAGATAGATAATTAAGACTTCTTGGAATATGAATATATGTAATTGAAACAAAATGTCTCTCCAAGAGTTGTACCTTAAGGAATATCCGTAGTAATGTAGGGTCTCGTACACGGTACTGCCCATTTAGCTTAGACACAACTAGTTGTGAATCCAGGAAGACTTCTAAAGACTGGATGTCATGTGAAATAGCATCCTGAAGTAGCTCAATAATGGCACTATACTCAACCACATTATTAGATGTAGGACCGAGACAAGCACCTTCCGAGGACACAACTAGGTGGTCAGGTGAGAAGATAACCCAGGCAGCAGAAGCAAGCTGCTGCGTATGTCGGCTAGCACCATCCGCAAAAACTAAGAATGTAGGAGATCCTGTTGACATCTGTCAATCAAACAGAGGCTAATCAGTAGACCCGATAACCAAAAGGCAAGCTAAACTATGTACAGAAAACTATGCAATAGTGTACAAAAGTTTCAGCTTGAACCAGAGGTTCATGCGCAATACCGCTTGAGGTAGATCCCATTTCTAGGCTCCTTCAAGACAACTCCCTCATAGTCTTCTAACTCATAAGATCCTTTTTCGAGGACATGCCTCACAATGTAAGGAGTGTGCCACATGGGATTAAACTTTCCTTTCCCCAGGGATTCTTTAGCTTGGTCATACAAAAGTACCAAGTCACCTTCAACATATTGCCGGGGACAGACAGACCTATCATATTGAACCTTGACATGATGCTTGTTAACATCAATAGCCACAGCGGCATCTCGACGGTGCTCATTAAGTTGCTCGAGGTGTGCTAAACGTTGCTCAATCTCTGTCGTATCAGGGAGGAGCTCTATGGATAGCTTGAGTGAAGGGACTTCACATTCAATTGGTAGAAGTGACTCCACACCATGAACTAACTGGAATGGTGAGAACCCTGTGGCAGTCTTAATTGCGGTTCGATATGCCCACAAAGCAGGATATAACATGATATGCCAATTGGTCTTGCTTTGTTGGATGGTATGTTGAAGAATGGTATTCAAAGACTTATTTACGGCTTCAAGCTGACCATTCGCTTGAGGATAGAAGGAAGACGAGTGTTCCCGACGAAACCCAAGCTTGAGAGACAAATCCTCCATCATCTTGTTTTGAAAGTGACTGCCATGGTTAGTGACAATCTCTTTCGGGATACCGAACTGAGTGATAATCTGGTTGAACACGAAATGGGTTGCAGTAGCACCATCGGATTTTACAGAAGGAATGGCCTCAGCCCACTTGGAAAAATAATCCACGACCACGATAATATGGTGATTCCCCCCAGCCGAAGCTGGTTTGAAATCCATGAAATCTACCCCCCACTTAGTGAAGGGATCAATAGTGACGACCGATTGGAGGGGCGTTGGATGCGAGTGTATGTTCCGAGAAAACATCTGGCAAGGGTGACATCTCTTCACAACGTTAATACAATCTTTAAAGATAGTATGCCAAAAATAAACAGCTTGCATGATACACTGGGCTGTAGCAAGCCCAGATAAGTGACCGCCACACGCCTCTACATGGCAATCATTAAGTACCCATTCCGCTTCTTCGTGAGTCAAGAAACGACGGAGAATGGAATCCTTTCCTCGACGATACAAAGTGTCACTGACAATAGTATAATCTTTAGCGTGATGTTTCACAGGCCGTCGCTCATCTCATGAATAATGCGGAGGAAACTTCAAAGTTTGGAGATATACAATGACATCCCCATACCAAGGGTCCTCGGTCGAGATAAGAAATAAGTGTTCATCCACAAAGAAATCTTCATGAATGACATCCTCATCAAGCCGTGGAAGGTCTGACATAAGCTCAGCGAACACCAGTGATTTCACTGATTTTGCCAAAACAAAATCAAGATCAAATTCCTGAAGGATTGCAATCGATTTATTATACTTACCCCCGATAAGGCGTCGTGATAGCACAAACTAAAATGGATTGATGTGAGCTACAATTGTGGTTGTTTGAAGCAAAATATAATGTCGTAACCGCTGGACTGCGTGGACAATCGCAAGTGCCATCTTTTCTACGTGAGTGTACCTTAGTTCAGCGTCTACTAAATTTTGATTGAGATAATAGATAACATGCTCGACGAGCGCATCATCTACCTGAACCAAGACCATGCCAATAATCTCTTGAGACGTGGCCACATAAAGAATCAAATCTCATGAAAGTCCGGTGGACTAAGAACAGGGATCGATACCAAATCTTTCTTAAGGGCGTCAAAAGACTGTTGGGCTCGCTCATCCCAGATAAAAGGTGTGTATTTCTTCAATAAGCACGCGAAACCTTTGGTAATACTAGCATAGTTAGCTATAAACTGATGCAGAAAAGTAGCTCTCCCTTGGAGGCTCTGAAGTTGTAACAAATTACGCAGAGGAGGAAACTGAAGTATTGCCTCAACTTTGAGAGGATCGACTCTAATACCCTCTCTCGAAACTATGAATCCTAGAAGGCGACCAGTCCTAACAACGAAGATGCATTTGTTTGGATTCAATCGAATTTTGTAGTGGATACATCATTCGAGAATCATACGGAGGTGCTTGGGGTGGTCCACTCTCTTACGAGAATGGCCAGCAAGATCATCCAAGAAAACTTCCATAATCATCTTAAGAGTGTGAAAGGCATAGGTCATGGCTCGTTGAAAAGTAGATCCAGCATTTTTAAGGCCGAAGGGCATTTTCCGATATGCAAACGTTCCCCATGGAAAAATAAATGCCGTATTATGTTGGTCCGTGGGTTTGATTTGGATCTGATTATAACCTGAGAAGTCGTCCATGAGCAAAAAAATCTCACTCCCTGCACAAGCATCCAATATTTGATCAATGAATGGCACGGGGAAGTTGTCTTTCAGACATGCACGGTTCAAATCTCTAAAATCAGTGCATACTCGGATCGTTCCCTGCTTCTTATCCATAGGAACGGGGTTTGACACCCATTCGGTAAGGGGAACGGGGTAGATGAAACCAGCTTTGAGCAGTTTCTCCACCTCTTCCTTAATAGCAGCTTCCTTCCTAGGGTTCACGGCACGTAAGCGTTGTCGAACCAGTTTAGCATCAGGGTATGTTCTAATTTCGTGTTCAACAATGCGGGGGTCTATTCCTGGCATCTCCTCGTATGACCAGGTGAAAGCTTCCCGGAGTTCTGTAAACAAGTCAGTGTAAATAGCAATCTCCTGAGGAGTGCAATCGGCACCGATGTAAACGTTCTCCACCTTTCCGGGAGTGCGAGAGATGTTGATTGAAATGGTTGGGGAAATATTGGCCATATTCCCCTCTGCAAAAAAATCATGCGACTGCAAAAGAGCCACTGGGTGACCACCATCTCTACTAGAGTCATCCTAAAATCCTCTTGCTCAATGATCTCGAGGTTGGGAAGGAAGTAAGAGCGATGGTGCATATCTTCCCAAGGCCTCTCACTACCACACATGGGCTCTAGGATAGCTTCATCAGATGGTAAAGTATCATTAAGGCAATCGTGGGAACAAGATGAGTTGTTTACCCAAACTGGAAGTGTAACGGGATCTTCCTCAATTGGCTGGTAAGAAGAGAGATCCGGATCTACAGTGGTTTGTTGGATATGATCGTAAGCGAGCTCCGCTACAGATAAAGGCATAGACATCCCGACATGCGCGATGTCTCCAGATGTGGAATTTATGGATGGTAAAGTCCACGGATCATCTAAATAGGAGGTCCAAAATAACATATTATTCGAAGGAGGAGACGCATTGTCGGTAATGGTTCCAATAAAATTCACAGGTGCAGAATGGTTAAAAGTTCCCATCAATGAAGGGTACATTCCAACACCTATGTTCCCAGTTGCTGACTGAGAATTAGAAACTTGCGGGATTACAGATCCCGTGGATGCTGTGGAAGGAGTGCCAACATAATCCAGCTGATCGATTGTCATAATCTTGCCTTCATGGAAAGCAGATAACTCTAAATAAAGTATACGCGACAGCCTTCATAGCGTACATCCAGTTCCAACCCAGTAAAAGGTTGTAGTCGATGGGCACATCAACCACTTCGACTTCAATATTACCTCCCAAGGAGACAATAAGGGAAGGGATAATTCCATGCGGCATAAAATATCTACTATCGAATGCAGTGAGTGTAGTTCTAGACGCAAGTAGAGGAGGAGAGCCAAGAGCTTTCCAACAAGCTAACAGCATTACTGACACGGAAGCACCTTCATCAACCATAGTATGCTTGACGAATCTCTTAAGGAAAACCACCTGGATTTGAAAAGCCACGTGGTAAGGCAAGCGAGGTTGGACATCGGTAGTATCGAACTTGATAACAATAGGATTTCCCCCATACTGAACTCCTAACGCACTCAAAAGGGCATGCTTCTGAGAAGGATAGGCTTGCAAAACTTCAAGAGCCGACATGGCACACGGATTTTGGCCCAAATATTCTACGATTGAGTAGTTCTGGGCGGCTCGAGCATTAGGATTATGTATGGAGTGCTTGATAACACCTTTCGCTCTCTGCGGCATAATGGAAGGCTTCTCGATATGCAAGGAATTGTCAGGAGGAGGGGGAGGCTCACTCCCCAAATTGGGTTGTGGTGCACCATAATCGCACTGACGAGCAGTAACACAAACCTCCGACTGAACCATATTCACACATCCATAACCATTAGTATTGGAAGAAGACGTTGTTGTTTCATTAGTACCATAACCAGTGGTGGGAGCATGCGAAGCCATGTTTTGGTGATGAGGTAGGGGATCCTTCAACACAGCTGGGCTCTGTGCCAAATGCTTCGATGCTTCTTCAATTCGAGGACATAAGCGAGTAAGATGATCTTCCCCACAGAGCTTGTAAGGAAATTTCACCTTACGCCTAGGTTTACGATCCTCACCAGCATTACCGCCTTCCCGAGGAGGGTTGGCATTCTCTTTACGAGGAGTAGTACGATTGCTATTGTTATTACTTCCATTGTTTCCACCCCTACAATTATTTATCCCCTTTTTCTTACCACCAGGTTGTTGGTTACCCGATGGTTTCGTTGATTGCACATTGTGTACATCAGACGACAGAGTGGAAGTGGACAAGGTGTGAACCTGTCCGGGAGCAGACTGGTTTATCGACAAATTTTGCATTTGATTAGCTACCAAGTCTACAGGGTGAGTGCATGCAAACCCCACGATGCCATTGGCATGTGGTCCAGGAACTGACGTGGGCTCATGTCTTGTCCTCGGTGCATCAGGAATAATGTCATACAAAATGCCAGACTGAGAATAAAGTAGATCTAACTACTATACTTTCAAGATAGCTTGTTCCTCAGTCACAATGTCGGACATCGAAACATCCTTATCAATGTATGGAAGTAAATACTTAAGGAACCATTCCAACAGGAACTCTAGAGGAATGTTTGCTTTCACTAATCTCTTCCGCCGACGCCACTCTTGAATGTGGTCAGAAATATGTGTGGCCTTATTCTGACAGAAGGTGGACAACAACTCAGTATCAGTATCATAATGAACCGGAAAGTGGAAATGGTCTAAGAAAACCAAAGCAATCTCATTGAATCCCCTATAGGTGTTTCCAGGCAACTCCACATACCACTTCACGGTTTCCCCCATGAGGGTGCGTTGAAATAGTCGTAATCTAATGGAATCATGATTCAAAGAGTTGGAGGAGCAGCAAAGGTGAAACGTCGTGACATGATCTCTCGGGTCCTCACCACCTTTCCCCTAAAAATTTGGAATGCCCGAAGGAAGCTTGGTAGGGACCGGGGGCCAAGTAGGGTCGTGACAAACCGGATCATTCGTGAGCTCTGAAAGATTCGGGAGATTCAATCATGCAAGGAATGGGAGCTGAGGCTGGAAAGCTTGATTATAAGCTCCCATAAAAGGTTGATTAAACGGAACTGTGTTATAAGATGGACCAAAATCTTGACCATGAGGATTAAACTGCTGATAATGAGGACCTGACGGTCCATAAGCTTGTCCATGGCCATAGGATTGATAACCTCCTCCTGGATGACCCATTTGAGGGTAAGCAGGTATATCCGTGTTTTGGGCACCAAATTGGGGTGGTGGGTGATACTGGTGGCCAACACCGACTGTGTTGTAGTAAGGGTTGTCACCATGTGTTTGGGGCATATATGTACTATTCATAGTGGGAACCATGTTGTAATGACCGTAATGGTATGGTATGTTCCCACCCCCAGCATTAGGATTAGCTTGAGCAGTCGTGTGGTGACCAAAAGCATGAGAAGTATTCCCAACCCCAACATTGGTGTGATTAGTAGAAGGGTTGGTGGTGTGATGTCCATGTGGATAGGAAATATTCCCACCCCCTACATTAGCATTACTAGTGGCGGCAATGGATGCAAAAGTATGCGGTATATGTCCACCCCCGTGGTTGGGAGGAATGGTATCATTTGTAAAAGTAGTCCTGGGTTGACGAGTAGCGACATGTGTATTAGGTGGTGGATGGTGAGTCGTGTTCCGAACAACATTCCAGTTAGGTTGGGTAATCCTAGGAGGTGGTCATATTCCAACATTAGCATTGTTAGGAATCTGACCAGTCCCCATACTATGTGTGCGGGTGGACAATGTAGTGACCCCAGCGAGGGTAGTGCCCCCGGTGGGTATAGTATGGCTAACTCTTTGACTAGTGCTAGCATGACTACCAACCATAGTGGAAGGTTCGACAATACTATGACTAGGAATACCAAAAGAGAGTGCGGTGGGGTTGATCGTAGTGTCATTATGCGATTCAGGCATCCCGTATCTATAACTGCGTGGAAATGAAGGAACGAAAGGCTCGTCCTGTTCTTCGTCCTCGGGTAAGTCAGGCATTCCGTAAAGATAATTATCCGGATTCGAAGGATCAAATGGATCTTGATCAAGTGGATTAGGACAAATAGAACCACGTTGAGTCTCAAGTGGATCACCTCCCCACTCCTCACGAGGAGTATGGGGATCAGAAGTATGGTCAACTCTACCCGAAGGAGTCGAAGGTTTTTCCTCAGTATCAGGATGTGCAGCCATGACATCTTGGATGTAAGTCTCGTATGAATCCGAAAACTCAGAGGGAGCCCTCTGGCGACCTCTAGCAACACAGCGTGAAAAATCAAGTGGATTTAAACCAACCAAACGACGGGACCGACAGAGAGTAGGGCTCCGTGCCATGATATCTCCAGAGAGAATATGTAACCAAAACATCCCCTAAAGGCCATCTATCGATCAAAAACAGTAAATCAAAAGCACACACCTAGAGAAACTACAGCCAAGAGCAAACAAACAGAGTGGCTAAATGAGCTCCTGGCACTAGATCCGGTATGTCTCTCCTAGGAGAGGCTTGAGACTCCCAAACTATAGATGGAGGTAACAGAATCAGTTATAAAGACACCCAGGCTTCACTGCATCGACAGGGTCATGTCCACTACACGAATATAACTATACTGTCCAATCCCTATCTGACTCAGGACACAAACAACATAACCACTGCAAGTACCCTGTGCGGTACCTAGGTAAGGTAACTATGTTCACCGCAATATAACCAATGCTCAGGGGGACAGTCGCAGGTGGGACCCGTCATATGGGAAGGGTAGCTAATCCCGAAGCATAAGAAGACGAACCTCTAGTACCCCTAGATACGAACAAATCCTGGATATATCTCCCACGTTTAGTCGGTATCAGAGGGATATCTCCTCAACCAACCTCCCGTGACCTCGTGCTTAACTCTGGATTGAGTAGATCTTCCTGAGAACACTGATCTATACCATGGATTCCTCCACTCCCTGGTCAAACACCTAATGTTTCATCTAGTAGTATTGGATTGTTAACTCACAATGATCTATTCCAAGGCTCTAAACCTATGCTAGTTGGTGTACCCTACAAATAAAATCAATCTAATCAATTTTAAGATTAAGCGTTAATTTTAGTGGCTATGATTACTCAAGGGATATGATCGTGAAACTAGTGATGTGTAGACTCAATAGTATGCAAAATCGTCCAATCCTAGACTCATCTATCCAATAGAACAATGTCACTAATATGCAAAATCAACCAACAATTCCGAAATAAAGATGTAAACTTTTATCTTTTCGATGCACAAGCAGAACCTAAATGAAGGAAACAAGCACTCAATGCAAGATGTAGTACATGAAAGTAAAATATTTTTGTATTTTCTCTTATAAACAAGAAGGAAAATGCAAAAAACTAAATGTATATTTTTGTATTTTTTCAATATAAATGGAATGAAAAAATGCAAGCAAAATCCTACTATTCAATCACTGAAGTGCCGAGAAGATCACTAAGACAACCCAGCATATCCTAAATAGCAAGACTCAGCCAAAGCAAAGAGCTCAAAAGGAAAAAACCAAGAGGCTAAATCCAAAGTTGGGTAAAAAACCAAGAAGGCTCAACCAAGAGAAACGAAGAGATATGGTCACATCCAAGGCATGAAATAGTCAAGAAAGAGGCCAACAAAGACTCAGGAACCAACAAAGCCAACCCAGCAACAACCAATAGCCATAAACCAACAAAAGCCGGAGTTACACGCTATTGTCGAAGGAATACTTGCGCGTACTCGCGAGCAGTAGTGTAAACAAAGGCGGGTATACGCGAGCTGAGCTAAGCTAGCCCGCGGGTGAGGAAAGGAAAATGGGAAAATAAAAAGTCCAAGGGATTAGAAAAAGCAATTTTTCTATAGTGTATCTTAATGGTCAATCAGTGACACAGAGCTTCGATAAACAACAACTCTAATTATGGACTAATGCTCAAAAAATTCCCAAACATGGATGTTTTCCCCAGCGGAGTCGCCATTTCTATATTGGAGAAAACTCACTATGGCTTGAGAATACCACAACAGACAGATGACTACTAGAAATCTACTCAATTCTCAAAGCAATGCTATTATAAATGACAATGTTAAGATAATGGATAAATGTAACCAACCTCGATCCAAACGCTTGATGTAGATCCCCGTTGGAGCTTTCAATCCGTGCACTTGTAATCTGCAAATTACTCTTGACAACCAATATCCAACAAGTACAAATAATATATAATTGACATTAACATTATCAATAACAACGGTCCATAGTATCATAATCAAATGTAACCCAATGTATAATAAACAACATTCACACCATGAATGGACGAGAATATGAGCATTTCTATTAATGAACAAGAAGAAGTACAAAGTGATACGACCTCTTGTCGGCAACCAATCTGAACCAATATCTAGATCAATCCACTTGTGCCTCCACCACTTCAATCCTCCATGAATGGCAAAATCAAACTAGAAAGGAGTTTGGAAGGTGAACATAAAGGGTTCACAACTACAAGGATCAATGCGTGCAGACTCAAGATAGGGCAAAAATCCACTAGAGTTCTCTTACTATTCTCTTCTTCCTCCCGTCCATAAGCCATATGTGCTTAATATATAGTCCTCTCAAAGGTAGGTGAAAGGACACAACGAGATGTTACTTGGGAAGATGGAGAGCCAAAGGTCACCCAATGACCGCTTTTTGGGAGTAAAAGTAATTAATAGTGGTTTTTACCATTTTACTTGATACCCGTGGGCTATAGTGATGCAACTCACGGGTATGCATGCTATAATGATGCAACATGTGGGTAGGAACAAAAATAGGGAAAAATAGTATCTCTGAAGGATATAAGTGGATCTGAGTCACTGAAATGGATCCTACAGGCCAAATAATGCTGATGCTCACAGGGTGGAAGATTATGATGTAACACATCCAAAAGGATGCAAAATAGCATGGGAATGATGAAAAAACGAATATGTCTGTGAGATATTGTTACGATCCTATGGAGTCTTATAACAATAAGCTTTTGAAAGGAAGAATTTTAAAATAAACCTCACATTTTGGCCCTTAGAGAGTGATAAGGAAGGTTGAGTCAAAGTTTCCTTTTCCCCTCATCACCATTATGATAAGAGTGATCACTGCATTCTCAGAAGCTGAACTTTGAAGTCATTTTGTTGCAAATGTAACCGGCACTCTGTAAGTTTTCTGACCATGAGATGAGTTTGTTTCAGAGATCTGTGTTCGCTAGTGAATCGCCATTTGTTGTTGTTGCAACATCCCCCCAAATATTTGCAAATATTGGGGCCCCTCCTTTATTTTTGAAGAGAAGGAAAGTTTTCCTAGAAGTCAAAAATATCAGAACCTTTCCCTTAGTTTTTTTTTTAGAGAAAATCCTTTTTGCTTGCTTCCTTTGAATTTGATTTTGTTGTTTTTCCTAAGTAAATTTACACTTTTAAGCCGCAAAGGTGGAAGAAATCGTAGAGTGTTGAAACGGCGAAAATAAATTGATAAGTTAATCAATAGCGGAATAACTCAGACAACTCTGCCACAACGAAGGGAAAATGAATGAGTCAAACTTCTGTGGAAGAAACTCACGCATCTCTCGCGCAACGGTGGAGAATCTCGCTAAGTCCTTCTGAAATGGTTGATCACCTTGCTCAGTTTTGAAGCTTCCCTATCTTTCGGCTAGACTCATTTAGTTTCGATGCAATGGGCGGAAGGTCTGATTAAGACTTTAACTTCAACCGCGGAAAAGTTGTGTGAGTTCTTCTGGAACCTTTTCCACCAATTGTTCCGCAACGACGGAAGAACTCAACCAAATTTTCCGCAATGGCGGATGGAGTCAGCTAAGTCGTCCGATTCGTGACTTAATACCTTGTTGTGGCAAAGTGCCTAGCTTCATTTGCGGAAGAACTCAATTAACTTTCCCGCCATGGCGACCCAAACTCGCGAGTTCTCGCCGTAACTGCCAGGGAAGTTAGTCGAGTTCTCTCGGTTTTGACAGTCGCACATAAATACCAAATGCACCGATTTGACACCGTCCATATGCGGTAGTAACCCCGTTTTAATTGTTCAACCACCCTATTAATGACTCATATGTGTCTAAACGCTACAAGTAGGGTTTAAACCTCGTTTATTCTTCGTTGTTTCAATTGATTGGAAACCTATTTTTCGATCCCGTTCGAAACTGAGTGTACCTGCTCCGTGTTCGCCAGCCTTGCAGCGACGCTGCCATCCTCAATCCAAGAGAAATCTATCAGTTTGGTACCATTCAAACCTTGTATCCTGAATTGTAATGGTTAGTCCTTTGTCTTTTGAGGTAAAATCCGTAGTCGTGGTTCTATTTGATTTATCCAAGCCCTTTCTAGACTTTGCGGTGATGTTCAAGTTGACGCCGGCTCACGCCCCTATCCAGCTAAACACAGCTGAGCCTAGTTTCGTTTTCGTAGGAACATAGAAGTTCAAAGCTGCCTGGGCCATAATCACTTGTCACATAGTTGTCCACTGCATGCCTCTGTCCTATTTTGGAAGTCGCTAACATTATGGAATCAAAGCCGATCCCATCTACCCTTACGAGAAGTTCGTTGGTGTTCCTATCAGCTACGATTCTCTTTAATGAATTTTTTTTTACATTATGAAACATTTTGTTATCATAGGAGCGCATTATTATTATGTTTCATAGTTGCAATATGGCTCATAATCACTATGCTATTTCCGGAGATAATAATATGGGAGAAAAACCGGAGTGGAATATGTAGGATTATCCAATAATATACATAAATAAATGTTTTTAATCTGGAATTGAAAGTAAAAAAAAAATCATATCGGATTGGAATTATGTGCAGAATGCTAGTCTAGATTGCTGATGTTGCGTTATGATTTTTCTTATATCTACCTCTACATGGCCATTGGACAGGTTTAAGTCAAAATGCCAAAAGGTGGAAAAAGAAATTCGAAGCAACTGAGCCAGAATTAGCTGACGTTAACGCGAGGGTGGAAACTATATTCCAAGATACCAAGTCCACTATAGGAGTGCTCCCGGAAGTCAAATGGGGAGATGTATATCGTATGATAAGAGACCAGGACATCCATGAGGCACTTCTCGAGAAAGAATACCTATACCGAAACATCAAAACCTCCTGCATATCCAAAGCAGCCACATGCCCAGATATTTTCCCATGCTCGCAAGTAATTGGATGGATCCTGCAACACGCGAATGATGAGACAAGAGTTCTTTCGGACAGTAAGGGGGAAGCTTTTGCATCCTTTCATCCATCCTATATTGTAACGGCTTATAAGCTGCCCCGGGCTCAAAAACAACTTGATGATGAATGGATAGGACATATCAAGATGGATAATCTAGAGATGGCCAAAAAGCTGCTAATCTCAGGCAAACAGATCAAAAGAAGGAGAGTGATGAGTACAAGGTTCAGAATATAAGGCCTCCTTTCAAAATGATTGCCCTCATGCTGAGCAGAATCTTTGGTAGGCCTGATGGTACTGTTTATATGCTCCAATGGGTCCCCATCATCTACTATGTAGCATTCAAAGGAATTTTTTTTAATTGGGTAGATATTCTCTCAGATAGCTTATCATCAGCCATAATTGCTGCACAAGAAGGGTTAGTGGAAAAGAAGGAAGAATTTTACATGCCATCCTACTTGATAGACTGTATTGTGGCGAGCGTCCCTTTCCAGAGCTGGGATGTAACTAGAACCAGGCCGACACCCCGTTATACACCTCTTACAAGCTCTTTTGGGCTCAAAACTACAAAAGGCACTACCAACTCATTTGTGAGGAGTTTATCATACCTTTATATGATTTAATGTTCAATGAAGAACCTAACTGCTAGTCTAAGAACGCCATGGAAGTCCTGGAGAACTATGGTGATTTCTATTTTTCACCAAAAGGTACCTACATAAGAATGTATGGAGGCTCTAAACCCCCATATATCCTACCTAGGTATGCTACTGACTATGTAGTCCACAAGGGGGAAGTGAGACAGGTTTTCCTTGATGGAGTTGGTAGTACCTTGTACAAGGAAAAGAAGGCCTCTTTCCCACCTTTACCTTTTTAAGTTGGGGCTTACAAGTTTTCAAAGATTGCAACAGTAGAAGAATTTATCGCAGAACTGACGGAATTTCACTTTGGGGAAAGGATCTTTCAAAGAAATGATAGACGAGGAAAAGTTGCAGAACATTGCAAGGAGATACATGCCCACTTTGATTACACTCACTATTATGATGAAGATGAATAAGTGTACAAAGGAGTTAGTAATATGACCAAGCTATGGATTTTCCAACTCGGTAAGGGTGGAGCCAGTTCTAGCTCTACTATTGTCAAGGAAGCAGAGAAACAACAAGAAAATGACACCTCAAGAGCTGCTGAAGCTATCTCTAGAGAAGAGAAAAGGATCAAGAAACAAGCCGAGAAAATCCAAAAGGAAGCTGAGGAAATAACCAATAAAGCAAAAGAGGATAAACTTCGAGAAGAAGAAGCTCTAAGAGTCCAAGCAGTAGAATATGAAGCTCAAAGAGTTCAAGAGGAAGAGAGAATTAGATTGGAAGGAATTTCCAAATAGGAAGAAGATGAGACACTAAGAAAGGCCGGGGAAGAAGAAGCGGAAAGAAGAGTGGAAGAGGAAAAGAAATCCAAAGAAGATGCTGACCCAATGAGCCCTAACACACAAGACTTGGATATAAACCTCCCCATAAGATACCTCCCACTTGTCCCTTTTACGCCATCAAAGAGTAGTACAGTGTCCCAATGGGAAAGGTTCGCTTACAACAAGAAGAGAAAATCCATTGTTAAGGAGACAGTGACCAGAATGAAGAGACCTTTTCGACCAAATGTTGTTACCAAGCATGTAACCACAGTCATGCAAGGTACTCAGAAGGCTCCTGACCTCATAGCATCTATCTCTGTAGCCACTGTTCAAGCAACAATAGATAATGTCCATATACTGGGGGCCGAGTTAGAATTAGAAAAGAAGAAAGCTCACCAGTTGTAGGAAAATTTGGTCAAGGAACAAAATTATACAAATTTGATGGTTGAGAAATGCAACACCCTTGTGTCGGAAAAGGGAGAACTAAACAGAATATTTCAGCACCTAGAAGTTGAAAAGCGAGCCTTGGTTATACAAATAAGGGCCCTGGAAGCAGAGAAGCGGGATCTTGAAAGTAGGAACCTACAACTGGACTCCAAGAAATTTGATACTGCTCAGCAGATCGATGACTTAAAGGAGAACATAGAGAAGTTGGAAGAAGGCGGGGAATTGCTAGAACAACAATTAGAACTCGCAACTAGAAAGATTGGCGACATGGCTCCCTTTTATGAGCAGGCTTGCGAAATACTGAAGAGGATACACGGGATTCAAGAACTCATACGGAGGAAATCTGCAAGCTAAAGGGAGTGGTGGTCAGAATCAAAGAGATAAATGTTGAAGCCACTAGGTGCAGAAGGAAATATATACGCATTATTGAAGACATTAAATGACACATAGAATGGAGAGAAGGAAAGTCGGGGTTCCCAGAACACCTCCCTCTTAAATTTGTCTCTGATTTAAAAGCAGATGCCCGCCTCTTGGGTTTTTGCAAATATTTTGGAGTGAAGCTAAACGAAGTGGCGATGGTCACTCTTGAATAGTGTGGAAGTTTGTATCTTAAGATACGAACCACCCAAGAGAATTTCCAGATGATAATGCCCCAGAATATAGAAGAGTTTCCAGACAAAGGCCAATGTTTGTCTGAGCTAAGGGATGGGCTAAGTGTTGAAATAGATTACGTAAAGAGAGTGGATGCTTTGACCGCTGAAGACCTTCACCATTGGATTGGCCAGGCTACTATTCATGCACATATTCTGGAAGAAAGCCTCCAGGTTACAACAGCAGAAGTCGTTGATCTCGAAGAAGAGCTTGCCAAGCATGAAGTTTCTCTGAAAACTATGCTCCCCCTTGATACAAACAATGTCATAAGAGAAACCAGTCTCTGGGTGTGATATATAGAAGAAGAAGACAGGGCACTGACTGCAGAAGCACATCAAGTATCAGTATCAGAAGCAGGGGCATCAGCTTTAGAGGAATTACCAACAGCACCAGCGGCACAAGTTCCAACAGGAGTACCGGCTGTAGCAGAAGCGCCCGAGATAGCAAAGGCGACAACTCAGGAATAATCCATATTTTGTTTTATCTGTTAATTAAAAGCCAGCACTCTCTCTTTCGGACTTTGTATATTTTAAATATTAAAGTGACATTTGGGATCTCTTTCTCGTTCCTTTTGTAATATTTTTGGGGTTTTTATTCTTTTTGTAAATCGGGGACTACAAGACAAATTAAAAGAATTTGGAGAGTTAGGGTATAGGTGGCAGCTCTTGGAGCATTTTGTAAATCTATATATAGCTGATTAGATAAAAATAGAGGGACTTTTGGCAGGTGAAGGGAAACATTTTCTTGTGTACGAGAACTACTTCTGTTACATGAATTAGAAAACCATTTTGGCCTGTGAAAGCGTGTGCAGCATTTTGCTTGGAACTGTGATAAATGATTGCAGAACTATTTCTGCATTTTTCATATACATTCAGTGATTTCTTTCCTAGATTTTTGTGAACTACTTCTCTGCTATGATTGATCTTATTTCTTTTGCAAATTTTCTATGCTTTATGATTAATGGAATGTTTTAACTAAGTCAGAGTTATCTTTGATATCATTCATATTCCGGTGGAAATGGATTTATCTGATTAAATGGCTATATGTTAAATCTTTAGACGTTTCTTTCAGGTTATTGCTCATACCTTCGATTTGCTCCTTGCAAGGATAGGTTAAATTAGCTTAAATAGTTTAGATCAGATTTGTTTTATTGCATGGATTTAGTTTATAGCACTTGCATATCATTCTTTAATATAAAATACATAAACGGTGGATCGGGTCGCAGTAGGTGAAAGCAAAGAAAATATTTACAATCTTACACAGTAGTTGGAACCGTTAACTGGACGGATTCCCCACACCAAATAGTGAGCGATCTAATTGGGCTTGCTCACCGGGGAGAATCCCTTGCTGATTGATGCTACGATTTTTGAGGCATCAACAGGTTGTCTATCCGACTAACGACTAGACGGATTGGAAGCCGTCAAGCAGGTTACAATTGACACAAGCGTTTTCAATTGGGATAACCATCTAGCTCAATTAGAGAAAAAAAACTTTGCAAAATGCCAAGATTTTGCACACGCCATCATATTTTCGTAGTTACTAGTCTGGATAGTAATGGTAAAAATTATCCCAGTCGGGAAAAAAGAATTTTCCAACACTTTCCAACCTCTGATACAAACTTTTAGGTATTTGCATGAAAAGGAACATCATTCAAGATCAATAAAGCGAAAAAATATTTTGAAATTTGGTTGCAAGATATAAAAAATAGATGCACAAGATGGAGAGTACAATAACAAGTCCATCATTTCCTATCCCTGAAAGCACATGTTGAACTTTGTATTGACTGCACAAAAGTCTGGTATAACCAAGGAGCAGGAGGAGATGTGCAGGAGTTGGATTTTTATCCAAACACTACAAAATTATTCACTGATATGGAAAAATAGTCAAACACAGTATACCCCATACTGAATTTTACCACAACACAAAATACTAGCCTCATAAATCCCCTGTCGGACGTAGAACTTAAAGAACAGAGAGAAGTCTCCTTATATCTTACAACAGTCTGTGTAAACAAAGAAACAATTATCCCATTTGAACTCATACCATTCTCCATTGCCAATAAAGAGCCATTCATTGAATCTTCAGGAAACACGACTGAAATAGATCAAGAAGAACCCCTCATTTGTAAACAAGGACAACAACCCAACTTTGAATAACCATGACTTAAAGCACAAGTAGGAAAAAATGCTCGTAAAATATTTGAGTACCAAAGTGGCTTAAAAGGAAAAGCAACCAGGCAAAATTCTAGGAAAATAAATCTCTTACTAGAACCTATAGAAGATGATATTGAGGAACTTAGAGAGCAGGCACAAAATGTATTTATTGAAGTTGTAAAGAACAATGTGTCTATCGAACAGAAGATTCAGAAAGAATTCCATCCAAGGAATCTGTTGTTACTATCTATTGCAACAGTCCCTGGTGCAGTACTCGACCCTCTCCAAAATAAAAACATGGACTTCCAAGCCTCCAAAGAACCTAATCGAATCAACAAATCAATCACTACACCCATCACCATCCATAGTTGAAGAAGAATCCCAACAATAGGTAACCACTCCTAGTTTTGATCAAATTGTGCATACACCTGAATTTCATCAATATGTAGCAAACTTTATCCAACAACTTTCTTTAAGCCTCCCCATCCAACCAGCAAGCTCAGTTAGAAAATATCAAAAAGTAAAATTAACTTCTATAAAATCTATAATGCAACCACCTGCTTCCCAACGATCTATATCTACCCCTATGAGAATAATCATAGTTGCAACCTTCCCATCAAATGCACCCCCTCCTGTACCTCAACTTCATCCAAAACCTCTTGTCGTCGCAGTATCCATACCAACTCCAATTGATTGATCAACTATCGTCATCACTTCACCATCACCCTTCCCGACTGCCGAAAATGCCCCTCCTTCACCTTCAAGTCTCGCAGCTATTGTACAAGGATTCAACGAATTTTTCAAGTAAACACCCCCACTTCAATTCTTGGTTTCCTTACCACCTTAGAAAATCCATATATCTTCTCCTTAGATTATCATAGAATCAACAATACCAATGACCTCTCCTACCAATAACTTACTGTCGTTGTCTCCTTTACCATAATCCCCTCTACAATCAAAATACCTATATCATCGTCGTCCACCTTATCGTCGTTGTCATCTTTTCCATCCTAGTTTATTTTAACACTAACACTGCCACTACCGACACCTTTAGAACCCCTGTCATCGCCAAATTCACTACCGAATTCAACAGTCCCGATATCCGTTGCATCAACTGCATCTATTGCTGACAAGAATATTGCACCACTAACAGCTCCATGCTCTACTAAATATTCTAATAAATCAACAAATAAAGACAAGAAAAGTAAGAAGGATTCCAAGATCACCTTCTCTATTAGACCATTAAAAGGGTAGGAAGCAAAATTAGTTACCCTATCTCCATCAACAACTTGGGAAAAAGAACTTGATAATATTATCAAAGTTTCCACTGCAGAATGAAACAAAAGATGGAAAGATGACTCCAAGAATATCAAAGCAGACAAGGAAGAAGAAAAAGATAATGTTACCGCCTGCACCTAGAAAGTACAACAAAGTATTGGAAAATTTCCGGAACATTTACCGGAGAAGCCACTAGAGCAAATTAAAGCCATATTTGGATTTTTCCTAGATAAATATGACAACATTCAATAATAACTAATCCATAAACAACAAGATGAAACGGGATTCCTCCTTACAGACCAATTCAAAGTGTTTACATAATATGATGCCAAGTTAAAAGAATATGAACCACAAGTGACTAATGCATTTGTCATCCAAAACAATTGGTACTCTTATTATGGAAAAGTTTGTCTAGATATACAAAAGCAACAAGATACTATATCTGAACTGTATACACAAAATTTGTCGGCCACTCTAGATGCAAATCAAGCACTAGAAAAATAGATCCATATGGAAAACAACAAGAACAACTCCGAAAAAATATTACCAATGGCTCGAACAAGGAAAACAAGCTCAAGAAGAAGTCAATCGTCTCACTCCAAGGATTTATTGCCTAATGAGGTCTGCTGATCTTTAAGCACATGCTTGCGGACCTAACATGCATAAAATTTTGAGAGAACCAATGCATATCAAACTTATATCAACTATCAGAAAGGACCGGCTTGACAACAAACATCAATACCATCTTATCAGAATGGGATGAATTCCAAGATAGACTATCTCTATCTGATCCAGCAATTGCCGAAGCTTGTCTTGATTGTACCCCTTCAATACAAGCATCTATGTCGTAGAAAAAGTAGTGGAATTATTTTTATAAAATTTGTAAATTTTACATCACATCCCCCCTAAGTCTCTTCAGGATGAAGAAACGTTTTAGGGTGGGAGAAATGTTGGAAGATCCTAGTTGGCCATTCGACTAGGTCCTCCCGACCAACTAGCACATAATCGACTCAGTTAGACATGTCATTTATGATAATCGACTGAACAGTTGTGAAACCATAATGGAATAATTGTATGTATCAAATATATAATAGGCTGGTGAGCCAAGTAAAGAGATATTTTTTTGTACATATTTGGTCTATCTGATAATACAAGATATGTGTTCCTTGAGTCCCCATTACTCTATTCTCTTACTCTCTCATGTATGTATGATTATGCAAGCAATGTATATTTATGTGTATGATCGATGCACTACTGGTAACTTCATGTAATCCCTTATATTACAACAGTGATGAGCATCAAGATTCTCTGATTCATTTTCTCCAGCTAAAAATTTAGGTCTTCCATACTCTTTCATTTGTTGAAGACCATGTCAAAGAGTGCGCTAAAAATAATGTTGTTGGCATGGAAGGCTACAGAATTCTCATCCATGGATTGGGCATGTGAGGGGCCAAGATGGTGGCCACCTTTATTATATTTAATAGCATCACTGTAGGCATTTTCCAAATTATTCACCGAGGTTGTATGAGGATAGACGATAGGATCATTGTAGCCCAGGGAATTTCCCTCCCTATCAAACCATTCGATTTTACATCCCCAATGCTTAGGATCCTCCTGCAATTTGGAGGATTCATCGTGCACATTTCCATCATTCATCATAACCAAAGAAGTGTTGGGGGGATATAATGTAGACCCTAAATAGATACTTGGGATGTGAGTTTCCCTGAAAAACACACTGTTGATGTATATGTAACTTCGGAATGTATTTCATCTATGTATTTCATATATATTTATTGTACCCTTATTAGAGATGTGTTATTCCTCTATAAGGAAGTGTCGTCATGTGGATTGACAAGGGTCGCAAGTGTGTGTACTTGCCGATGGGTTATTAGACCACCATGTGTGGGGTCGGCCCTGAAATATATATTATATTGTGGATGTAATTAGCTAGACAAGTCGGCCCCATAAGTTCACTGGGAAAACAGGTTAGTATAAATAGAGATAAGGAGATCTCTATTTAGATCATTCGGAAAGTCATCTCTCTCTCACTCAAAAAGTGGCGCACTAGTGAGGAAGAGGATCATCTGCATCGAGGAGACTATCTCAAGTGTATTTTGGTTGTACTTTGGTTGAGCCATTGCTCTCTCTATCTCTGAGGAAGTTGTGGGGTTTTTCACCTTAGGGTTTTTCCCACGGAAACTCTGTGTCTCTTGTCTCTCATGCTTTTGATTCTTGTGATGCTTGTCATGCTTCTTGTGATTGTCATGCATTGATATACTATATATGTTATTCTCTCAGTGAAGATCCTAGAGTATTGTGAATTAATGCTCAAAATTTAACACACACCACGAGCACGATGAGATATTCCTTTGAGATGAAAGTAAGGTACATTGATAGCAAACTTTAGATGGATGGAAGGGATAACAAATGAAACTAAATCCTGTGTTTTATCATAAAAAATCCATAATTCAACATGCAACAATGATAAATGCAAATTCTTTTCCCATTGAAATCTAATTGCAATCTTCATTGATGAGTCCTGATGTGCATTGAGAGCTATCATGTCATCCGCATACAAGAATCTAATCGCCATCTCCAAAATTGGGAAAGAAATATTGCAAGGTACATGATATTTGACGTGGGAGGGTATAAAACCACCGTCATCATAGCAACTTGGGAGAATGAGCTACCAGCTAGCCTCCCGATTGAGCACTACCATAACTCCTAAGTAATGGATAACACCCCATCCGGGGAATACATTATAATTACTTATTAATTACCAACATGTACAATTTTATTCTAATTTCTTAACTCCCCCTCATTGTTTAAATATTTTTCCAAACTTTCAATTTTTTTTTGTTCGTTTTGAATTCTTCCTTAACCTCCCCATGGGTTCAACCCTAATGGATAATTCATTTTAGCCTATTTATTGAACACCTCTCTACTCTTTTTCAACATATTACGTCTCCTTCCCCCCCCCCTCCGATGATGGATGAAGCATCCACCCGAAATGTTGGTTATATCACAATCCAAAAATGGATATCACAAGGAAATAATGTTCGAATTGATGTCAAAGACAAGGGGAGACTACAGATGTTCAAGATGAATATTGCAAGTTGAATATTTTTGGAAATATTGTGTCATTGATGTCAAAGAAAGGAAGGATTGTAGATGGAAATTTTTGGACTTTTGATGCCTAGGTAGGATACCTTGGCTTTGAAAACCTTTTTCTCTCTGAATATTGTAATATCCCTAATTTGAAAGTTTACCCAATTTGGGCAATTTTCGAACCTTGGACTAGTGAAACCCCAAACTATCCCAAATGATCCCAAATGGTTTCAAATTATGTTTGGAGTGGATTGAGGTGTATTAGGACACACTAATTCATATATTATATTATTGGACACTTGATAAAGACTTCAGCAACTTGCATTTACAACTGGAGAATGAAAGGAAAAAATACTAGAAAAATCGATGTTAAAACCCCCCAAGAGTAGATGACTCTTTTGGATTCCCAAATGTTGTACGACCCTCCAAAATTTCAGAACATACACTTGGATCATATAAAGAACCTCCAAACAACCTAGTTGGATCATTGATTCATATAGCTTACTAAGGCACTCTTAAAACAGAAGGTTACAAAACACATTCATTGCTTGGAAATTGTGAGCAATATAGCAGAGATTTTTACATGGAATTCTAAGCAAATGCAAAAAAGGGTCTGCATAAAATTTATTATGTCTAATATACAGTGAATATTAGGATTCTCAAACAACTACAAAACTGATATATAAATGCTCAAAGTTTCATAAATGTATACAAGGGCGCAATGGCTCAAGACGGTGGTTTATGCTTGAGTTTTCATATATGGTCCAAGGGATTTCGAGAGGTGGCTCTCATTATATGTCTATTAAAGATTTATGTAGAAAATAACAGGTCCATAAGGTCAAAATAGAAATCCTCCATCAGCTATATGCAACAAGAAGTGTGCCATCACACTTTTACATGACATTGAGAGAAAGAGGAAACTATCTCGAATATCAATGTTACTTGGAGAAATAGTACATGAAGTGATTAGTATTTAGATATGTGGCTCTCATGATCTCTCCATTATAGATTTATGCATCCATTAACAAGTTCATAAGGTCGAAGCAACAACCTTCCATTATCTATATGCAACAAAGAGTGCACTATCTCACTTTACATGAACATTGAGAGGAAGATAGGAGAATGATAGTAGAGAAGGAAGATAGAATATGAACTTGAAATCAGATGGGCGTTGAACTTGAATCAAAACATATCCATGAATTTATCTTGAGAGTTCTGAATGGCCTCTCCATGAACCAACTTGGATGGGAATCTTGCACCCTTGAAATTGGTACTAAGGAAGGGAGGATGAACATCCACCGTGCAAGGACAAGCTTGAAGCTCTCCAAATTGAAACGATGAAAATAAAAAATGATCAAAATCTACTCCATTTCGACTTGGCCTCCTTTTAATAACTTTATTTGAGTCATTTACCTCCTTAGAACTCAAATTATCTCCTAATTACTCATGAAATTCGAATTAGTGGGGGTTATGACCCTTCATTGGCCCCACATGACACTTGACTCATCTTTTGTCTCCAACTCCTCTATGAATTCGACTTGGGGAATATTTTGGATTATTTGCAGATGTGTAACTCCTCTCATGCTCCCTCTTGGTCTATTTTTAGCTCTTACATTGTCATAGATGTCATAGAATCTGTCATAAGTGTCATAGAATCTGTCATAAGTGCATTAATGCTTGTCATAGTTTTCATAGAATCTGTCATTGCCTATTTTAAGCCCTATGACTCTTCCTCTTCCTTCACGAATGTTACCTCTTCCCTTCCAAATTTAATTTGGGGATGGATCCATGTTTAAAGGAGGAATATTCTCTCATGTGAACCCCACATGTCCACTTATGCGCCCCCAAGTCCAGCTAGGACCTAATTCCCCTTCATTTGGGAGCATTTAACATTTATTCATAATTTAATGGCCTATTTTTCCACCATCAGTTTATAATATTGAATTTTCATGAGAAACTATAGACCTTGGGGTTAAATGTCAATATTTTAATTCTTCCACACAACTCTTAGGAATTGGGTAGGACAACTTAAATATTTACCGAAAAATCATTTAATTGGGGACATGGAAGTCCTTCCCACCCAATATTGATTGTCCTCAAGAAATTTCAACCATGGATGTTGAAAAACCTGCTTTCTTTCCAAAAATTTCCATCCAAAATTCTGAGTAGCGGCACTCATGCACTCTTTCATATTTTGGAAACCCTTTCTGAACTTTCAACCCTTTTTCTCATTGTATAATTCTTTGAAGTTGCCACTAAGTTTCCCAACTTTGTGTCTTCAATATTCCATGAAAATTTTGGAGAGGAACCACCATGCTTTCTGCTGCACTACTCTGATTACAATCACCTTCTCAAGTGGTGACTCAATCTCCCATACTACTTGTTGCCCCCCAAAATTGAAACCAATGAGACAAAAACATATCCCAGGTTCCCAAATGATCCCGATACATGCATGGTGTGAAATTTATAGTATGAAATGCCATGAAGACCAAGCATGTGAAGATTGAATCCATCTCTCAAAAGATATCCCACATAGGAAACTAGAACACTGCTCTGCAAAGATGAACTCAAAAAATTCAAGGTTGGATTTCTCTCTCAAAACAACAATCAAACTCCTGATCCAAGTGAGCTGAAACCAAGCAACAATAGGATCACATTGCTTGTATTGCATTCCAAAAGACAGGCATGCTCTACCACAAAAAATTTCAAGCAAAATATTGCCCAAATCCCACTATCTTAGTTTCAAATCTTTGAGCGGCAGTGTCACATGTGGAAAACTAACATTCCAAAGAATGCCAGGATCCCATTGTCTCATCTGCATATTTCCAAACATCAATAACAACAATAAAAATTCATCACTATGAAAAATGCAAGGAAGGATGTAAAGATCATACCACCACATTGGAATTTCAACATTTCCAATGCACAATTGAAACCTTGAGGGCCCTTGCATCAAAATATGAACTTATTCAAGGTTGGGTTGATATCAAGAGAGAGTCTCCATCATGAAATACATATCCTCAAAGTGAGGCTAAATGCAAACAAGTCTCCCCCAATCAACCAGATAGTCCTTATGTTCCAAATGCACACAAGAATCAAGAATGAGACCATTGAAGCGGACAAGGGTGAAAGTACCATGTCTCATCACCAAAAGAGTAGGAATCATCCCACAAGAAAATATGTCCATGATTCTCCAAAAGAATGTAAGATGCAACAAAATAATCATCCATGTGTTCTTTCATCCAAGAAGTGAATGAAGAACCTCCACTATAATATGAACCAATTAGGGAGCAAGGAAAACAATGAACCTTCAAAGGGCTCATAGAAGTATCATTTATGCATTCATGGATATGTGTATCATCAATAAATGACAAAGGATGTTGCTTCCAATATAAATTTTCTCCAATCATATATCTCTTCACCCAAGTATTAGATGAAGTTCCTCCAACATCAATTGAACTAAGAAAGGAGCAAGGAAAGTCATGATTCTTCAAGTGACCCAAGTGGACATCATAGGTGCATCCATGTAGATGTATACCATCATAAAGTAAAAAGATATGTTGCTTAAAATGTAAAGAATAATGTGCTCTAGTCCTGCCATCCTCAAAAAGGGAGATAGGATTTTTATACTCCTCATGTGGCACCTTCAAAAAGGAACCTTTCACCCATACTTCATTAGGATGAATGCCGTATAATATGGAAGTGTAGGATGTAGGAGAATGAACCAACTCACCCAAATGATTGTTGGAATATTCTCACCATCATTTTTTATATTTGAATGCATGCATTCATTCTACATGCATCCACTCATCATGCATGCATTTGCATGCATCTAGTCATCAGTATGGTAGTCTCCCAACACCTAGACCCCATTTTTTCAGCCCCAGGAGCCTATTTATGCTCAGTTCTGTCCCTCCTAGCCACATGTGCGCCCTTTTTTCCATCACTGGAGTACAATTGCGCCCTCTTCCACCTATCTAGGAGTTGCATCAATCAGTTCCATGATTAGTGGATCATTTCCTTGATTTGAGGACTGATTGCTTAGTTAACTGACTAAAGCACTTAGATAGACGCCTACAGAGACTAGTTCAACTCTAATGACTACTGACAACTCCTCATGCGCCCACATTGGAGTCTCCTTCCCTAGATTTGTGCCACATGCACAAATTAGACTCAATTAGACACATTTGACTGATATTTGATTATTTGTGACTACTGCCACTGGTTGGATGATGTGTCCAATGTCATCCAAGCCACACATTGAGGACAATTCGAATGACCTTAGTAGTGATTCAAATTCATTTGATTGTATTAATTTATTATTCACTTTTCACAGTGCCAGCTTACAGCTGGTGTATGATACAACAATTTTTTCCATTTCTTGTATTAATGAGTGATTATTGATTCAACAATTCTTCTTCTCTTCTCTGCTATTATTGAGTGATTTTTAGTGAGGTTTTCTCCAGATGTGTGATCTATCCTATAAATTATCACATAGTATCAGAGCTGGAGTCAACTATTTGAATTGTAGCAATTCTTTGAGCAATTGTCTTTGAGTGAGCACCAGAAGCCTCTGGATTTCCACAACAATTCCTGGTGCAATTGTCTTGAATTCACAAGAGAAATCCAGTGAGGTCTAGACAGGTGTGAAGGATCCATTCACATGTCATCATTGTCCTAAGGAAATGTTCAATTCAAATTGTAGTAGATCTCCATTTACAATTCTCATTTGTTTTGCAGGTTATTTCATAATTCAAATCCATCTTCAATAGATTCGAATTCAACAGCTACTATGGATCTCCATTGTTTTTGCAGGTTATTCGAATTTTTCTGCAGTTGCATCAGTCTCAAAGTTTTCTGTATTTGCAGCTATTTTCTATAGTTGTAGCAGTAGATTCTAATTCTACAACAACTTCCATGGATATGAAACCAAATCCTTCTCTCTCTTCATACAACTATGAAGAATGGAAACCAAAGATGATAGCATACCTGAAGAGATATGGTCTTTTCGATATGTGTATTGGTGTTAAGAGATATTTTGCTTCCTATGAAGAGGAAGAATATTGGCTAGATGATTGTGACAGAGCCTCAACAACAATATGTACTACTATGCTTTCCAATATGGAATACCTCATTGATCATGCATAACATCCAAGTGATAACTGGAAAATATTGGATAGATTATTTGGAAAGAAGGAAGAGGATGATGTTATCCATTTGGAGAAAAATGCCAATAGTACTACCTCAAGTGCTCTCTTTATTCATGATTTGGCCTCAATCATCTCCCATGATGAAGTTGTTGAAGATGAAGTTGAAATCCAAGACATGATATCAGGATCTACTATTGCAAAATTGTCCATCACCACTAATGAAGTTGATCCATTTTCTAATTCAAATTCTGAGCAAGATATGTCAGCTACTACTACTCTAGAAGTTGAAGAGACTTTTGAAATCTCTACTTCCCATGAGCTTGCTGATGTGCAAGATGATGATCTATTGAGTACTTTGGAGGTAAAATCAGATTTTGGAGGTGATGCATTTGCTCTCCCTCATCAAATGCTTCCTATAAACTCCTATTTGGTCATTGGCACATGTTTTCAGAGTTTTACCAAAGATGGGAGACACCATCATTCGCTTGGTTTCAAGTCTCATGCATATCCTTGTGATTTTGGTTTTGATCTCACCCCTGTTAATTCAAAGGAGATCATAAGAAGCTATCTATCAATTCTTGGATCTGATTTGACGTCCAAGCCATCACCATCATGTATTATTTCATTTGGTTATGATCTCACCTATGTCGGCTGAAAGGAGATATCAAAGAATTGCATACACATTCATGGAGTTGATTCTACTTTAGTTGGTTCGAATCACATGCTCCATAATGATATTCATATTTTTGGATTTGTTCTCACCATGCCTGGTAGGAAGAGAAAGATAAGGAATCCTCCAGATTCGCTTGCTTCCATTGTTGGAGAACTAAAGCACATGTTTTTGGAGCATGATCCACTTCTTCCCAAGAGGAAGATAACGCTTTTTGAGAGAATGCTAGATCCAAATCCACAAGAACCGGAATATCTATCACCTATTAGTGAAAATGAGCGAATGGAAGATGAAGATCCAGATCGACAGCTTGCAGGTCCTCCTCTTCCTAGATGGGAAACCACTACTCTTAGATATTTCGAAGATCTTGTGGGAGATCCACTTGATCCAAGGAGAACCAGATTTGATTTTCAAAATGGAAGGTTTCATCCTTCTCACATTACAGATCCATTTCTTTCCGATAGAGCTTTCTTCGGTGGAGAAGTGCACTTACCATTTGGGGTGAGTGATTCCATGCTACATTATCATCCTTCATTCTATTTTGAGGGAGGGATTTATTTCCATTGGGTTTTACCTCTTTCCTAAGTTTATTGATTTAGATTGTTGTATGGGGTGACCTTTGGTCTTAGTTAGCGGGGACCTACTAGTTTTTAGTTATTTCCTCATAGTTTGGTTTGCGGGGGGTGGGGGGCGGTGTTGGAATATTCGCACCATCATTTTTTATATTTGCATGCATCCAGTCATTAGTATGGTAGTCTCCCAGCACCTAGTCCCCAGTTTTTCATCCCCATTAGCCTATTTCTGCTCAGTTCTAGCCCTCCAAGCCACATATGCGCCCTTGTTTCCATCACTGGAGTACAACTCTGCCCTCTTCTACCTATTTAGGAGTTACATTATTCAGTTCCATGATTAGTGGATCAGTTCCTTGATTTGAGGAGTGATTGCTTAGTTAACTGACTGAAGCACTTAGATAGACACCTACAAAGACTAGTTCATCTCTACTGACTACTAAAAGCTCCTCATGCACCCATATTGGAGTATCATTCCCTAAATTTGTACCACATGCACTAGTTAGACTCAGTTAGACTCATTTGACTAATAATTGACTATTTGTGACTACTGCCACTGATTGGATGATGTCTCCAATTTCATCCAAGCCATACATTGAGGAGAATTTGAATGAACTTAGTAGTGATTCGAATTCATTTGATTGTATTCAATTATTATTCACTTTTCACAGTGCCAGCTTACAGCTGATGTATGATACAACAATTTTTTCCATTTCTTGTGTTAATGAGTGATTATTCATTCAACAGTTCTTCTTCTCTTATCTGCTATTCTTGAGTGATTTTTAGTGAGGTTTTCTCTAGCTGTGTGATCTCTCCTATAAATTATCACATGGTATCAGAGTTGGAGTCAGCTATTCGAATTACAGCAGCAGCAATTGCAACAATTCTTTGATCAGTTGTCTTTCATTGAGCACCAGAAGCCTCTGGATTTCCAGAACAATTCCTAGTGCAATTGTCTTGAATTCACTGGAGCAATCCAGTGAGGTGTATCCAGGTGTGAAGGATCTAGTCACATGTGCTCATTGTCCTAAGGCAGTGTTCAATTCTAATTGTAGCAGATCTCCATTTACAATTCTCATTTGTTTTGTAGGTTATTCCATAATTCAAATCCATCTTCAATAGATTCGAATTCAGCAGCTACTATGTATCTCCATTGTTTTTGTAGGTTATTCAAAGTTTTCTGTAGTTGCAGCAGTTTCGAAGTTTTTTGCAGTTGTAGTAGTTTTTTGCAGTTGCATATGTTTTTTGCAGTTGCAACAGTAGATTCGAATTCTACAACAACTTCCATGGATCTGAAAGAAATTCATTCTCTCTCTTCATACAACTATGAATAATGAAAACCAAAGATGACAACATACCTGAAGAGATATGGTCTTTTCAATATGTGTATTGGTGTTAAGAGAGATTTTGCTTCCTATGAAGAGGAAGAACATTGGCTATATGATTGTGATAGATCCTTAACAACAATATGTACTACTATGATTTCCAGTATAAAATACCTCATTGATCCTGCAGAACATCCAAGTGATAACTGGACAAGATTGGACAAATTATTTGGAAATAAGGAAGAGGATGATGTTAGCCATTTAGAGAACAAGCCCAATAGTACTGCCTCAAGTGCTCTCTCTATTCATGATTTGGCCTCAATCATCTCCCATGATGAATTTGTTCAAGATGAAGTCGAAATCCAAGACATGGTCCATCACCCCCTCATAGTTAGACTCAGTTAGACTCATTTGACTGATATTTGATTATTTATGACTGGATGGTCCATCACCCCCTCATAGTTAGACTCAGTTAGGCTCATTTGACTGATATTTGACTATTTATGACTACTACCACTAATTAGATGATGTCTCCAATGTCATACAAGCCACACATTGAGGATAATTCAAATGAACTTAGTAGTAATTCGAATTCATTTGATTGTATTAAGTTTTTATTCACTTTTCATAGTTCCAGCTTATAGTTGATGTCCGATACAACAGTTTTTGCCATTTCTTATGTTTATGAGTAATTATTGATTCAATAGTTCTTCTTCTCTTCTCTTCTATTCTTGAGTGAGTTTTTCTCCAGCTGTGTGATCTCTCCTATAAATTATCACATGGTATCAGAGTTGGATTCAACTATTCGAATTACAATAGCAGCAGTTGCAGCGATTCTTCAAGCAACTGTTTTTCGATGAGCACCAAAATCCTATGGATTTCCACATCAATTCATGGTGCAATTGTCTTGAATTCACTGGAGCAATCCAATGAGGTCTATCCAGGTGTGAAGGATCCATTCACATGTGCTCATTGTCCTAAGGCAGTGTTCAATTCGAATTGCAGCAGATCTCCATTTACAATTCTCATCTTGCAACAATTCTTTGAGCAGTTGTCTTTTATTGAGCACCAGAAGCCTCTGGTTTTCTTCTCACCATCATTTTTTATATTTGCATGCATGCATGCATTCTGCATGCATCAAGTCATCATGCAAGCATCTGCATGCATCCAGTCATCAGTATGGTAGTCTCCCAAAACCTAGTCCCCAGTTTTTTAGCCCCAGGAGCCTATTTATGCTCAGTTCTAGCCCTCCTAGCCACATATGTGCCCTTGTTTCCATCGCTGGAGTACAAATGCCCCCTCTTCCACCTATTTGGGAGTTACATCAGTTAGATCCTTGATTAGTGGACCGGTTCCTTGATTTGAGGACTGATTGCTTTGTTAACTGACTGATGCACTTCGATAGACACCTATAGAGACTAGTTCAGCTCTACTAACTACTGATAACTCCTCATCCACCCACATTGGAGTCAGATTCCCTAGATTTGTGACACATGCACCAGTTAGACTTAGTTAGACTCATTTGACTGATATTTGACTATTTATGACTACTTCCACTGATTGGATGATGTCTCCAATGTCATCCAAGCCACACATTGAGGAGAATTCAAATGACCTTAGCAATGATTCGAATTCATTTGATTGTATTCAGTTATTATTCACTTTTCACAGTTCCAGCTTATAGTTGATGTATGATACAACAATGTTTTCTATTTCTTGTGTTAATGAGTGATTATTGATTCAACAGTTCTTCTTCTCTTCTCTTCTATTCTTGAGTGAGTTTTAGTGAGGTTTTCTCCAGCTGTGTGATCTCTCCTGTAAATTATCACATGGTATCAGAGCTGGAGTTATCTATTCGAATTGCAACAGCAACAGTTTCAGCAATTCTTTGAGCAACTGTCTTTCATTGAGCACCAGAAGCCTCTGGATTTCCACAGCAATTCCTGGTGCAATTGTCTTGAATTCACTGGAGAAATCCAGTGACGTCTAGCTAGGTGTGAAGGATCCAATCAAATGTGCTCATTGTCCTAAGGTAGTGTTCAATTTGAATTGCAATAGATCTCCATTTACAATTCTCATTTGTTTTGCAAGTTATTCCATAATTCGAATCCATCTTCAACATATTCGAATTCAACAGATACTATGGATCTCCATTGTTTTTGCAGGTTATTCGAAGTTTTCTGCAGTTGCAGTAGTTTCAAATTTTTCTACAGTTGCAATAGTAGATTCGAATTCTACAGTAACTTCCATGGATCTGAAAGCAATTCCTTCTCTCTCTTCATACAACTATGAAGAATGGAAACCAAAGATGACAACATACCTGAAGAGATATGGTCTTTTCAATATGTGTATTGGTGTTAAGATATATTTTGCTTCCTATGAAGAGGAAGAATATTGGCTAGATGATTGTGACAGATCCTCAACAACAATATGTACTGTTATGCTTTCCAATATGGAATACCTCATTGATCCTGCAGAACATCCAAGTGATAACTGGACAAGATTGGACATATTATTTGGAAAGAAGGAAGAGGATGATGTTATCCATTTGGAGAACAAGCCCAGTAGTACTTCCTCAAGTGCTCTCTCTATTCATGATTCGGCCTCAATCATCTCCCATGATGAAGTTGTTCAAGATGAAGTCGAAATCCAAGACATAATATTAGGATATACGATTGCAAAATGGTCCATCACCACTTATAAAGTTGATCCATTTTCTAATTCAAATTCTGAGCAAGATATGTCAGCTACTACTCTAGAAGTTGAAGAGATTTTTGAAATGTCTAATTCCAATGAGCTTGCTGATGTGAAATATGATGATCTACTAATTACTTTGGAGGTAAAATTAGATTTTGGAGGACATGCATTCACTCTCCCTCATCAAACGCTTCCTATAAACTCCTATTTGGTCATTGGAACATGTTTTCCTATCTATAATGAAGATGGAAGACACCATCATTCGCTTGGTTTCAAGTCTCATGCATATCCTTGTGATTTTGGTTTTGATCTCACCCCTGTTGGTTCAAAGGAGATCATAAGAAGAAATCTATGAATTCTTGGATCTTATTTGAAGTCCAAGCCACCACCATCATGTATTAGTTCATTTGGTTATGATCTCACCTATGTCGGTTCAAAGGAGATATCAAGGAACTACATACACATCGATGGAGTTGATTGTACCTCACTTGGTTTGAATCATATGCTCCATAATGATATTCATATTTTTGGATTTTTTCTCACCATGCCTAGTAGGAGGAGCAAGTTAAGGAATCCTCCAAATTCACTTGCTTCCATTGTTGGATAACTCAAGCACATGTTTTTGGAGCATGATCCACTTCTTCCCAAGAGGACGATAACTATTTTTGAGAGAATTCTAGATCCAGTTCCACAAGAACCTGAAGATGTAGCACCTCTTAGTGAAGATGAGCGAATGGAAGACCAATATCCATATCTATAGCTTGCAGATCCTCCTCTTCTTAGATGGGAATCCACTACTCTTAGATCTGTTGGATATCTTGTGGGAGATCCACTTGATGTGAGGAGAACCAGATCTGATTTTCAGAATGGAAGGGTTCATCCTTCTCACATTACAGATCCATTTCTTGCCAATAGATCTTTCTTCGATGGAGAAGTGCACCTACCATTTGGGGTGAGCGATTCCATGCTACATTAGCATCCTTCATTGTATTTTCAGGGAGGGATTTCTTCCAACTGGGTTTTCCCTCTTTCCTCAATTTATTTATTTAGATTGTTGTATGGGGTGACCTTTGGTCTCAGTTACCAGGGCCCTACTAGTTTTTAGTTATTTCCTCATAGTTTGGCTTGCGGGGGGGGTGTTGGAATATTCTCACCATAATGTTTTATATTTTCATGCATCCAATCATCATACATGCATATGCATGCATCCAATCATCAGTATGGTAGTCTCCCAGCACCTATACCCCATTTTTAGCACCTAGTCCACAACTGCGCCCTCTTCCACCATTTTTTTGAGCAGCTGTCTTTCATTGAGCACCAGAAGCATCTGGATTTACACAACAATTCCTAGTGCAATTGTATTAAATTCACTGGAGCAATCCAGTGAGGTCTAGCTAGGTGTGAAGGATACATTCACATGTGCTCATTGTCCTAAGGCGGTGTTTAATTCGAATTGCAGTAGATCTCCATTTACAATTCTCATTTGTTTTGCAGTTTATTCCATAATTTGAATCCATCTTCAACGGATTCGAATTCAATAGCTACTATGGATATCCATTGTTTTTGCAGGTTATTCAAAGTTTTCTGCAATTGCACTAGTTTCCTGCAGTTGCAACAGTTTCGAAGTTTTCTGCAATTGCAGTAGTTTTCTGCAGTTGCAGCTGTTTTCTGTAGTTGCAGCAATAGATTCGATTTCTACAATAACTTCCATGGATCTAAAAGCAATTCCTTCTCTCTCTTCATACAACTATGAAGAATGGAAACCAAAGATGACAACATACCTGCGGAGATATGGTGTTTTCGATATGTGTATTGGTGTTAAGAGAGATTTTGCTTCCTATGAATAGGAATAATATTGCCTAGATGATTGTAATAGAGCCGCAGGAGCAATATGTACTGCTATGCTTTCCAATATGGAATACCTCACTCATCCTGCAGAACAAATTCTGAGCAAGATATGTCAGCTACTACTCTAGAAGTTGAAGAATGGAACATTTCATCCTTCTCACATTACAGATCCATTTCTTGCCGATAGATCTTTCTTCAGTGGAGAAGTGCACTTACCATTTGGGGTGAGTGATTCCATGCTACATTAGCATCCTTCATTCTATTTTGAGGGAGGGCTTTCTTCCCACTAGGTTTTCCCTCTTTCCTCACTTTATTTATTTAGATTGTTGTATGGGGTGACCTTTGGTCTTAGTTACCAGGGCCCTACTAGTTTTATGTTATTTCATCATAGTTTGACTTGCGGGGGGCTGTTGGAATATCCTGACCATCATTTTTTATATTTGCATGCATGCATCCAAACATCATGCATGCATCTGCATGCATTCTACGTGCATTTGCATGCATCTAGTCATCATGCATGCATCTGCATGCATCCAGTCATCATGCATGCATCCAATCATCAGTATGGTAGTCTCCCAGCACCCAATCCCTAGTTTTTCAGCCACATGAGCCTGTTTCTGCTCAATTCTAGCGTTCCTAGCCACATATGCGCCATTGTTTCCATCACTAGACTACAACTACGCCCTCTTACACCTATTTAGGTGTTACATCAGTCAGTTCCATGATTAGTGGATCAGTTCCTTGATTTGAGGACTGATTGCTTAGTTAACTAACTGAAGCACTTAGATAGACACCTACATTGACTAGTTCAACTCTACTGAATACTGACAACTCCTCATGCACCCAAATTGGAGTCTCCTTCCCTATATTTGTGCCACATGCACTAGTTAGACACAGTTAGACTTATTTGACTGATATTTGACTATTTGTGACTAGTACCACTAATTGGATGATGTCTCCAATGTCATCCAAGACGTTTCCAAGACACACATTGAGGAGAATTCGAATGACCTTAGTAGTGATTCGAATTCATTTGATTGTATTAAATTATTATTCACTTTTCACAATATCATCTTATAGCTGATGTATGATACAAAAGGTTTTTCCATTTCTTGTGTTAATGAGTGATTATTGATTCAACAGATCTTCTTCTCTTCTCTTTTATTCTTGAGTGAGTTTTTGTGAGGTTTTATCCAATTGTGTGATCTCTCTTGTAAATTATCACATGGTATTAGAGCTGGAGTCAGCTGTTCGAATTGTAGCAGCAGTAGTTGCAGCAATTCTTTGAGCAACTATCTTTCATTGAGCACCAGAAGCCTCTAGATTTCCACAACAATTCCTTGTGCAATTGTCTTGAATTCACTGGAGCAATCCAGTGAGGTATAGCCAGGTGTGAAGGATCCAGTCACATGCGCTCATTGTCCTAAGACAATGTTCAATTTGAATTGCAACAGATCTCCATTTACAATTCTCATTTGTTTTGTAGGTTATTCCATAATTTGAATCCATCTTCAATAGATTCAAATTCAGCAGCTACTATGGATCTCCATTGTTTTTGCAGGTTATTCAAATTTTCTTGTAGTTGCAACAGTTTCTAAGTTTTTTGCAGTTGCAGTAGTTTTCTGCAGTTCCAATAGTTCTGCAGCTGCAGCAATAGATTCGAATTCTAAAACAACTTCCATGGATCTGAAAGCAATTCCTTCTCTCTCTTCATACAACTATGAATAATGGAAACCAAAGATGACAACATACTTGAAGAGATATGGTCTTTCGATATGTGTATTGGTGTTAAGAGAGATTTTGCTTCCTAAGAAGAGGAAGAAGATTGGATAGATGATTGTGAGAGAGCCTCAACAACAATATGTAATGCTATGCTTTCCAATACGGAATACCTCATTGATCCTGCAGAACATCCAAGTGATAACTGAACAAGATTGGACATATTATTTGGAAAGAAGGAAGAGGATGATGTTAGCCATTTGGATAACAATCCCAATAGTACTGCCTCAAGTTCTCTCTCTATTCACGATTCGGCCTCAATCATCTCCCATGATGAAGTTGTTCAAGATAAAGTCGAAATACAAGACATGATATCAATATCTACTATTTCAAAATGGTCCATCATCACTGATGAATTTGATCCATTTTCTAATTCAAATTCTGAGCAAGATATGTCAGCTACTACTCTAGAAGTTGAAGAGACTTTTGAAATCTCTACTTCCCATGAGCTTGTTGATGTGCAAGATGATGATCTACTGATTACTTTGTAGGTAAAATCAGATTTTGGAGGTGATGCATTTGCTCTACCTCATCAAATGCTTCATATAAACCCCTATTTGGTCATTGGCACATGTTTTCAGAGTTTTACCGAAGAGGGAAGACCATCATTCGCTTGGTTTCAAGTCTCATGCATATCCTTGTGATTTTGGTTTTGATCTCACCCCTGTTGGTTCAAAGGAGATCATAAGAATAAATCTATCAATTCTTGGATCTCTTTTGAAGTCCAACCCGCCCCCATCATGTATTAGTTCATTTGGTTATGATCTCACCTATGTCGGTTCAAAGGAGATATCAAAGAACTACATACATATTCATGGAGTTGATTCTACCTAAGTTGGTTCGAATCACATGCTCCATAATGATATTCATATTTTTGTATTTCTTCTCACCATGCCTGATAGGAAGAGCAAGAAGATCAGGAAGCCTCCATATTTGCTTGCCTCCATTGTTGTAGAACTCAAGCACATATTTTTGGTGCATGATCCACTTTTTCCCAAGAGGAAGATAACTCTTTTTGAGAGAATGCTAGATCCAGATCCATAAGAACCTGAATATCTAAAACCTATTAGTGAAGATGAGCGAATGGAAGAACAAGATCTAGATCTACAGCTTGCAGATCCTCCTTTTTCTAGATGGGAAGCCACTACTCTTAGATCTTCTGGAGATCTTGTGGGAGATCCACTTGATTCGAGGAGAACCAGATTTGATTTTTAGAATGGAAGGTTTCATCCTTCTCACATTATAGATCCATTTCTTTCTGATAGATTTTTCTTCGGTGGAGAAGTGCACTTCCATTTGGGGTGAGTGATTCCATGTGACATTAGCATCCTTCATTCTATTTTGAGGAAGGCATTTCTTCCCACTAGGTTTTCCCTCTTTCCTCACTTTATTTAGTTATATTGTTGTATGGGGTAACCTTTGGTATCAGTTACCAGGGTCCTACTAGTTTTCTGTTATTTTCTCATAGTTTGGCTTGTGGGGGGGTGTTGGAATATTCTCACCATCATTTTTTATATTTGCATGCATGCATGCATTCTGCATGCATCCAGTCATTAGTATGGTAGTCTCCCAGCACCTAGTCCCCAGTTTTTCAGCCCCAAGAGCTTGTTTCTGCTCAATTATAGCCCTCCTAGCCACATATGCACTCGTGTTTCCATCACTGGAGTAAAACTACACCCTCTTCCACCTATTTAGGAGTTACATGAGTCATTTCCATGATTAGTGGATCAGTTCCTTGATTTGAGTACTGATTGCTTAGTTAATTGACTAAAGCACTTAGATAGACACCTATAGAGGCTAGTTCAGCTCTACTGACTACTAACAGCTCCTCATGTGCCCACATTGGAGTCTCCTTCCCTAGATTTGTGCCACATGCACTAGTTAGACTCTGTTAGACTCATTTGACTGATATTTGACTATTTGTGACTACTGCCACTGATTGGATGATGTATCCAATGTCATCCAAGCCACACATTGAGGATAATTCGAATGAACTTAGTAGTGATTCGAATCCATTTGATTGTATTCACTTATTATTCACTTTTAATAGTGCTAGCTTACAGCTGATGTATGATACAACAATTTTTTCCATTTCTTGTGTTAATGAGTGATTATTGATTCAACAGTTCTTCTTCTCTTCTCTTCTATTCTTGAGTGAGTTTTAGTGAGGTTTTCTATAGTTGTGTTATGTCTCTTGTAAATTATCACATGGTATCAGAGATGGAGTCAGTTATTCGAATGCAACAACAGTAGTTGCAGCAATTGTCTTTCATTGATCACCAAAAGCCTCTTGATTTCCACAGCAATACCTGGTGCAATTGTATTGAATTCACTGGAGCAATCCAATGAGGTCTAGCCAAGTGTGAAGGATCCAGTCACATGTGCTCATTGTCCTAAGGTAGTGTTCAATTCGAATTGCAGTAGATCTCCATTTACAATTGTCATTTGTTTTGCAGGTTATTACATAATTCGAATCCATCTTCGATAGATTCGAATTTAGGAGCTACTATGGATCTCCATTGTTTTTGCATGTTATTCGAAGTTTTTTGCAGTTGCAACAATTTCAAATTTTTCTGCAGTTGCAGTAGTTTTCTGCAGCTGCAGCTGTTTTCTGTAGTTGCAGTAGTAGATTCGAGTTCTACAACAGCTTCCATGGATCTGAAAGCAATTCATTTTCTCTCTTCATACAACTACGAAGAATGGAAACCAAAGATGACAACATACCTGAAGTGATATGGTCTTTTCGATATGAGTATTGGTGTTAAGAGATATTTTTCTTCCTATGAAGAGGAAGAAGATTGGCTAGATGACTGTGAGAGAGCCTCAGCAGCAATATGTACTGCTATGCTTCCAAATATGGAATAACTCATTGATCCTGCAGAACATCCAAGTGATAACTGGACAAGATTGAATAGATTATTTAGAAAGTGTTAGGAACCCATGTCAACCCTTCTATTTACTTTGCTAGTATATTGTTGTTGGATGCGTATGCTTTATAAGTCGTCCCGTAGTATTTGTTGATCCATAGTTTGTCTTATTGTTGTTGGACGCATATGCTTTGTAAGTCGTCCCATAGTAATTATTGATCCATAGTTTGTATTGGCCCATGGTTTGTATTGACACATGGTATTGGTGCCTAGACTTAGTATATAAGTTTGTGTTGAGACGATTGAAGGTACCGTGAAGTTAATTGTATGGAGATTTCTCAAAGGAGGTTTCCCCCTCGAAGTGGTTTGCGATCAATAAAAGTGATTCTGAGTTCTATTATTTCTGCTATCTCGTGTATTTTCATTAATTAATTGTTGCAGGTTCTTCACATCTCGTATCAGAGCACTTTCTTGGGCTTGTTTGGTGGAATTTATGTCAAATTTTTTTTTTCGCATCTGTTGTAAGTTCGGATCTGGGAATAATCCCTATCCGCTTAACTATGGGAAGTACTTGGGCATAATCCCTAAAAATCATTGTGAGGAGTACCACAGGAACCCCAAAGTAGTTGGCCCATTGAGAGTACCTGCCAGCAAAAAGGGCAATGACCCCTACCTAATTGACTAGTTCCCACCTGTGAGGTAAACCAAGAGTTGTCGTTTGTGGCAAAGCGGTTATGATTTTTACCTGAGTCGTGGAGTGAGGGGTATTTCCCCAATATGCAAGTTGTCAGACAACATTGGTAGCCGAGTGAAACCCCTGAATTGTTAGTAAGCCGAACATACCTGGGGTCCATATCTATTTTCAGCTGAACTGTTTCCAATCACTTCTACGTCATTTTAGATCCATTCCAAGCCGTTCCAGATCCAACCATTTCAGATCTATTCTGAAAGCCATTTTAGATCCAGCCGTTTTCGATCCATTTGGCGCCGTTTCAGATCCATCTGTTGCCGATCCCTTCCGCGACGTTTCAGATCCAATTGTTCTGATCCCTTCCGCGTCATTTCAAATCCAATTGTTTTGATCCCTTCTGCGCCTTTGCAGATCCATTTCTGGAAAAAACAAATTCCGTTTTTTCGCCATAACTCCCTTGTTTTAACTCAGTTTCCCTTGAAACTTCCCAGACACCCCTGCAATCCCATTCTGCATATTTCATTTCCGGGGACCCTATCCCAAATTCTACTTCCCAAAGCGAGAAATCTCACATTTGTCAATTTTTAGGCTTTGCCATAACTTCTTCAATTTTCACACACTCGCCTCCAAATTTTGCCACCGTGTTCATTCCCTATTTTTGCTTCTTTGTCCCTCTTTGACAAATTTTCTCATTCTTTCACCCCACTTCTGAAATCCCCATTTTTTGCTTCCTTGTCCATCAGAAAGTGTCCAAAACCTAGTCAAACCCCAATTACCCATCCGAGTTTTTCCCAAATCCAAATTTCCCTTTACTAAATAAGCTTTTGTTTTTGTTTTTGTGTTTTTCTATCCATTCCCCCCCCCCCCAAAAAAAAAACTCCTGGTAAATGTTGTCACTCGCACAGGAGCAAAAACCATGGAGGAAGCACTTGCATCCATCCAAACCAAACTCCAAGATCTGGATGAAAAATTTCTCAGCCTCCATCTTCAGCGTTCGGCCATGAACAATAACCGACAATAAGAATCTTTTGCAGCCAATGGGTTCTCTTCTTCCAGCAATTTCCGTGGTCCGAAGCTTGAATTTCCTTGCTTCAATGGTACTGATCTGACTGGATGGATCTATCGTGCAGAATAGTATTTCAGTCTGCATAATACTTTTGATGTCCAAAAAGTTCCACTTGCATCCTTTCATTTGGAACAGGAATCCCTTCAATGGTAACGTTGGTAAATCAAGGCTCATAACGAGCCAAAATGGACATATTTTTGCCAACTCCTTTTGCAACAATTTGGTCCTAGTGCTTTTGATGACTTCACCAGAGCACTTACTAAACTTCGTCAAAGTGGAACTGTGAGAGAGTATCAAAAAGAATTTGAGAAACTAGCCAATCACACAGAAGGATTGTTTGATGAATTCTATAGGAGTTGTTTTATCAGTGGTCTTAAGGATGGAATCACACAATGATGGAATTCCTAGGGTTGGCTAAGTTGGCAGAAGACAATATTGTAGCCCAATAACGCTCCAAACCCACTTTTGTTCCCTTCTGAAATATGGGTTCTCAACGACCTCCCATCCCGCCAACTCCTCGACCAACTCCTATCAAGCATTTGTCTGAAACAGAGATGCAGGCACACAGAGAAAAAGGGATTTGTTATAATTGTGATGAGAAATTCACTCGGGGACATAGATGTGTTCAACAAAACCTCTATCTCTTGGATATGGATTCTCCGCCTGCCTCTAAAATTGGTGAAGAAGCTCTAGATACAATGGATGATCATGTCGACATTCAGGAGCCGCCTATTGACCCCCCATCTCAGGATGAGAAACCAGAGATATCTCTCCATGCTTTATCCAGCGTCACCACCCACCAAACAATGCGGGTCAGGGGTTACTTCAAGAATTTTCCTCTTACAATACTCATTGATTCTGGTAACACTCATAAATTCATTGTCCCTCAGATCACCAAACATGCTGATTGTTTTGTCCATCCTTGCTCCAACTTTGAAGTCATGGTTTCCAATGGGGGCACCTTACCTTGCAAGGGGAAGTGTCACAATGTGCGTATCTCTCTGGAAGATTATAACCTGTGCTCTGACATGTTTTCCTTGTCCCTAGGCGGATGTGATGTGGTTTTGGGCGTTCAATGGTTACACACACTTGGCCCCATCTTATGGGATTTTGTTGAACTTTGGATGCAGTTTTCAGTCAATGGAAAACAACACAAATTTAAGGGCTTACAATAAGGGTCTCTCCGCATCATCAGTTCACATCGCCTGGAAAATATCCTTAAGAAGAATTCACATGGTGTCATCACTCAACTCCATTCCATTTATATGCACCCATCAACGATCTCCCCTACTTCCTTGGATAGATATGCATGTGTCCTTGCTGAACCAGTGGGCTTGTCGCCTTCAAGAGCCCTTTCCGGTAAGAATTTAGCTGCATCTATATCTCAGTAGGAAATGATGGCTATTTTGCATGCAGTACAGAAGTGGAAGCCATACCTATTAGGGAATTATTTCTGCATCAAGACTAATCTCCAAAGTCTAGAAAATTTCCTGGAACAATGAGTCTCCTCCCCAGCACACCTGAAATGGGATATCCAAGTCATGGGTTATGCCTATGCGATAACTTATAAGAAGGGTAAGGACAATATGGTGGCAGATGCTCCTTCTCGCACATTTGATGACCTAGTTTCTCTTACAGCTATTTCTCTGCTTGTTCCATATTGGTTGCAATCTGTTCAATAGGGCTATCTCTTCTATGAACTCCATGCTTCTTCATCAGCAGGGCACTCTGGGGTCCTCAAAATGTATGACCGGGAACAATGTAACTTCTTTTGGCAAGGACTGAAAATGACAATTCAATAGATGGTGGCTGACTGTGATACTTGCCAGGTCAACAAGGGTGAAATGACACTCCTTTCAGGACTGTTGGAACCCTTGCCCCTCCCTACACAAATTTGGACAACTATTTCTATGGATTTCCTAGACGCGCTCCAATGGTACAATACCACATCTAAAAGGACACCATATGAAGCAGTATATGGACAGGCACCGCCAGTTCTTCTTCCATACATGCTCAACAGCTCCCCAGTTCAGGAAATTGACTCGGTTCTTCGAAACCGTGATCATATTCTTCTTATTTTGCAGGACAATCTTCACATGGCAAGAATTCGACTGAAACAACAAGCCGATCAGCACCGTTCTAGCACACTTTTCACGTAGTTGATATGGTTCTTCTTCATCTACAGCCTTCCAAGCAACCCTCCCTAAAACTCAAAAGGTGTCAGTGGCCCGAAATGCAACCCGAGGATGCTACAGGGGAACCACTCCTTCAGATTCTGTATCAATTTCCACATCTAAAGCTTTGAGGACAAAGCTTTTTCTAAGGGAGAGGGGATGTTAGGAACCCATGTCAACCCTTCTATTTAATTTGTTAGTATATTGTTGTTGGATGCATATACTTTGTAAGTCGTCCCGTAGTATTAGTTGATCCATAGTTTGTCTTATTGTTGTTGGACGCATATGCTTTGTAAGTCATCCCATAGTAAATGTTGATCCATAGTTTGTATTGGCCCATGGTTTGTATTGACACATGGTATTGATCCATGGTATTGGCGCTTAGAATTAGTATATAATTTTGTGTTGAGACCATTGAAGATACCGTGAAGTTATTTGTATTGAGCTTGCTCAAAGGAGGTTGCCCCCTCGAAGTGGCCTGCGATCAATAAAAGTGATTATGAGTTTTATTATTTCTGCTATCTCGTGTATTTTCATCAATTAATTGTTGCAGGTTCTTCACAGAAAGAAGGAAGAGGATGATGTTATCCATTTGGAGAACAATCCCAGTAGTATTGCCTCAAGTTCTCTCTCTATTCATGATTTGGCCTCAATCATCTCCCATGATGAAGTTTTTCAAGATGAAGTCAAAATCCAAGACATGATATTAGGATCTACTATTGCAAAATGGTACATCACCACTGATGAAGTTGATCCATTTTCTAATTCAAATTCTGAGCAAGATATGTCAGCTACTACTCTAGAAGTTGAAGAGATTTTTGAAATCTCTACTTCCCATGAGCTTACTGATGTGCAAGATGATGATCTACTTATTACTTTGGAGGTAAAATCAGATTTTGGAGGTGATGCATTCACTATCCCTTGTCAAATGCTTCCTATAAACTCCTATTTGGTCATTGGCACATGTTTTCAGAGTTTTACCGAAGATAGAAGACACCATCATTTGCTTGGTTTCAAGTCTCATGCATATCCTTGTGATTTTGGTTTTGATCACACCCCTGTTGGTTCAAAGGAGATCATAAGAATCCATCTATCTATTCTTGGATCTGATTTGAAGTCCAAGCCACCACCATCATGTATTAGTTCATTTGGTTAAGATCTCACCTATGTCGATTCAAAGGAGATATCAAAGAACTACATACACATTCATGGAGTTGATTCTACCTAAGTTGGTTCGAATCACATGCTCCATAATGATCTTCATATTTTTGGATTTGTTCTCACCATGCCTGGTAGGAAGAGCAAGTTCAGGAAGCCTCCATATTCACTTGCTTCCATTGTTGGATAACTCACGCACATGTTTTTGGAGCATGATCCACTTCTTCCCAAGAGGAGGATAACTATTTTTGAGAGAATTCTAGATCCAGATTCACAAGAACCTGAATATCTAGGACCTATTAGTGAAGATGAGCGAGTGGAAGACCAATATCCAGATCTACAGCTTGCAGATCCTCCTCTTCCTAGATGGGCATCCACTACTCTTAGATCTGTTGGAGATCTCGTGGGAGATACACTTGATCCGAGGAGAAGCAGACCTAATTTTCATAATGGAAGGTTTCATCCTTCTCACATTACAGATCCATTTCTTGCCAATAGATCTTTCTTCGATGGAGAAGTGCACTTACCATCTGGGGTGAGTGATTCCTTGCTACATTAGCATCCTTCATTCTATTTTGAGAGATGGATTTCTTTCCATTGGGTTTTCCCTCTTTCCTCAGTTTATTTATTTAGATTGTTGTATGGGGTGTCCTTTGGTCTTAGTTACCAGGGCCCTACTATTTTTTAGTTATTTCCTCACAGTTTGGCTTGCGGGGGGGTGTTGGAATATTCTCACCATCATTTTCTATATTTGCATGCATGCATCCAGTCATCATGCATGCATCCGCATGCATCCAGTCATCAGTATGGTAGTCTCCCAGCAACTAGTCCCCATTGTTTTAGCCCCAGGATCCTGTTTCTGCTCATTTCTATCCCTCCTAGCCACATGTGCGCCGTTGTTTCCATCATTGGAGTACAACTGTGCCCTCTTCCACCTATTTAGGAGTTACATCAATTAGTTCCATGATTAGTGGAGCACTTCCTTGATTTGAGGACCGGTTGCTTAGTTAACTGACTGAAGCACTTAGATAGACACCTATAGAGACTAGTTCAGAACTACTGACTTCTGAAATCTCCTCATGCACCCACATTGGAGTCTCCTTCCCTAGATTTGTGCCACATGCACCAGTTAGACTCAGTTAGACTCATTTGACTATTTGTGATTACTGCCATTGATTGGATGATGTCTTCAATGTCATCCAAGCCACACATTGAGGAGAATTTGAATGCCCTTAGTAGTGATTCGAATTCATTTTATTCTATTCAGTTATTATTCACTTTTCACGGTGCCATATTACAGCTGATGTATGATACAACAATTTTTTTAATTTCTTGTGTTAATGAGTGATTATTGATTCATCAATTCTTCATCTCTTCTCCGCTATTCTTAGTGAGTTTTAGTGAGGTTTGATCTAGCTGTCTGATCTCTCCTGTAAATTATCACAATGATCAGAAAATGAAAAAGCTCCATTGTGTAAAGGATCCATAAGGGTAGGATCAGACTCCCTCCCTCAAAAGTGCAAAACTTTCCTCATAGGTTGGTTCCAAGTTAGTGGAATCATACACTTCTTCAAAAAGTGTGTAACCATTTCCAAGAGGCAACTCAAGTTCCTCTTCCACCACAACAAGTGCTTGGATCTCATCAATATCATCTTCAAACACATCAAGCACATGCAAGTTTCTATGTTTCTCATGATCCATCATGTCATGAGAACTCTCCAAGCAATCTACCATTTGGCAATCTGAAACATAGGAGGAAGAACAAGTATCTTGCAACTTATCAAGAAGTTGCTCATTTTTCATTTTGAGCTTATGAAGATCCTCATTATTCTTCAAGTATGCTCCATGTAACCATTCATTAAACTCAACCAAATTGTTTCTATAAAAAATAAAAGACATGACATTACCTTCGATGTTGCTCATTGTTCTTTGAATGTTCTCCATGTCTTCAAGGAAGGATGCATCCTTCAATGAAGAAACTCTCCAACAAGAATCTGAAACCAATGCTTGAGTGTCATGGAGTATGCTAAGGGTCTCTTATATCTTCTTTTCATTCATCTTTGATGACCCTTCAAGAAAAAGAGGCTCTTGTAGAGGGACCTCATCTTCTTTGTACTTTCTACTTGGACCAACTTCATTAAGCTCAAGTGGTGATGGGGAAGTTGATCTTGGTTCTTCTTCAACTGCTACAAGGCCTTCATTTTCATGCTTAATGGAACGTTTTCTTGCAGCAACACTTTCAAAAGTGATCTCTATGTCACCAACATAGAGGTGTGAGCACCCATTAGTAGGTACTCCTTCATAGTTCAAGCATGCATCAGTAGATGCTCTTTGATTCATGTCCAAAGTAGAGTGTGTCTCAGAATGATATTCAGTATTTTCAATGGAATATTCTTCATGCTCATGTGATGTTTCTTCATATTTTTCAGAGTCACTTGGGAGTGACTTTCGATCCTCTTCATGTAATGCATCTTATACTTCACCACCTTCAGAACTAGGTGGCTCATGGGTCTCCTCATTTTGCTCCTCCTTTTCACTCAAACATATATGAGTTGCTCTCCAAGGTCTTTTGCAAGAAGGGCATAAACCTTTCTTCACTAACTATGCATCTTCATTTTTTGTCCTATTTTCAAACACCCAATCAGCAAAGTCTTCAAAAAGAATGGCCTTTTGTGTATATCCCTTACATAGATCAAGATATGCCTGGTATTGTTGGGTCAAGGTTTTACATGTTACTCTCAATATTTGTAATTCATTCATAGAATTATCCTTTGGTGGTTCAACACATACATATTCATCATACATAGGGTCATAATAATAACCTTCATTCCTTATGAAATTTTAAGAAGCGCTGCATGATGGAACCTCTTCCTCATTCCATTCACATTCTTCTTCATATTGCTCACAATCATCTTCATACTGCTCATAAGCATTGTACTCATAGGAGCCATCATAATAGTAATACATGGTTTCAAATTATTATTCAATGTATGATATTAATGCAAAATTTCAAGGACCATGCTCTGATACCACTGTAATATCCCTAATTTGAAAGTTTACCCAATTTGACGAATTTTCAAACCTTGGACTAGTGAAACCCCAAACTGTCCCAAATGATCCCAAATGGTTTCGAATGATGTCTGGAGTGGATTGAGGTGTATTATGACACACTAATTCAGCTATTATATGCTTGGACACTTGCTAAATACTTAATAAACTTTCATTTACAACTAGAGAATGAAAGGAAAAAATACTAGGAAAATCGATGTTAAAACCCCCAAGGGTAGATGACTCTTTTGGCTTCCCAAATGTTGTACGAACCTCCCATATTTCAGAAAATACACTTGGATCATATCAAGGACCTCCAAAAAAACCTAGGTTTATCATTTATTCATATTTATATCTTTCTAATGCACTCTTACAACAGAAGGTTACAAAACACATTCATTGCTTGGAAATTGTGAGCAATATAGCAGAGATTTTTACATGGAATTCTAAGCAAATGCAAAAAGGGGTATGCATAAAAGCTATGTTTCATGTAAATTAAATAATAGGCTTCTCATACAGCTACAAAAATCAGAAGACGTCTGGTGCAAAATTGATATATAAATGCTCAAAGTTTCATAAATGTATACAAGGGTGTAATGGCTCAAAATGGTGGTTTTTGCTTGAGTTTTCTTATATGGTCCAAGGGGTTTCGAGTTGTGTATCTCATGATGTGTCTATTAAAAATTTATGAAGAAAATAATAGTTCCATAAGGTCGAAATAGAAATCCTCTATCAGTTATATGCAACAAGAAGTGCGTCATCACACTTTGACATGACATTGAGAGAAAGAGGAAACTAGCTCGAATATCAATGTTACTTGGAGAAATAGTACATGAAGTGCTTAGTATTTCGAGCGGTGCCTCTCATGATCTATCCATTATAGATTTATGCATCCATTAACAAGTTCATAAGGTCGAAACACCATCCTTCCATTATCTATATGCAACAAAGAGTGCGCTATCTCACTTTACATGAACATTGAGAGAAAGATAGGAGAATGATAGTAGAGAAGGAAGAGAGAATATGAACTTGAAATTAAATGGGGGTTGAACCTACATAAAAAAATATCAATGAAGTTCCGTTGAGAGTTTTTAATGACCTCTCCATCAACCAACTTGGATGAGAATCTTTCACCCTCAAAATTGGTACTAAGGCAGGGAGGATGAGCATCCATCGTGCAAAGCTTGAAGCTCTCCAAATTGAAAAGATGAAAATAAAAAATGATCAAAAGCTACTCCATTTCGACTTAGCCTCCTTTTAATAAATTTAGTAGAGTCATTTACCTCCTTAGAGCTCAAATTATCTCCTAATTACTCATGAAATTCGAATTAGTGGGGGTTATGACCCTTCATTGGCCCCACATAACACTTAGCTCATCTTTTGTCTCCAACTCCTCCATGAATTCGACTTGGGGAATATTTTGGATTCTTTGGAGATGTGTAACTCCTCTCATGCTCCCTCTTGGTCTATTTTTAGCTCTTACATTGTCATATATTTCATAGAATTTTTCATAAGTGTCATAGGTGTCATAGAATCTGTCATAAGTGTCATAATGCCTGTCATAGTTGTCATAGAATTTGTCATTTCCTATTTTTATCCCTATGACTCTTCCTATTCCTTCATGAATGTTATCTCTTCCATTCCAACTCGAATTTGGGGATGGATCCATGTTTAAAGGAGGAATATTCTCTCATGTGGACCCCACATGTCCACTTATGCACCCCCAAGTCCAACTAGGACCTAATGCCACTTCATTTTGGAGCATTTAACATTTATTCCATAATTTATTGGCCTATTTTTCCACCGACAATTTAGAATATTGAATTTTCATGAGAAACTATAGACCTTGGGGTTAAATGTCAATATTTTAATTCTTCCACATAGCCCTTAGGAATTGGGTAGGCCAACTTAATTATTTATCTGAAAATCATTTAATTGGGGTCATGACAAATACCTATCTCAGATGGGAGCACATGATATATGGTTGAAAATATAATTCCGATACCTTTCCAACAGTTTATGGAAATCCCTCTAATTCCATAGGACTATGGAGATATGAAGTGTTAAAATGGCCATGTAAAATTGTAAGGTTGGTCCTACCAATAATTTATAGGTTGTACCAAAAAAGTGACTTAAAATAGTATAAATATACATAAATGGGGCTCATTTTTTTAGGAGAATTAAGAAAGATTGGATTTGAAATAGGCAGTACACACTTTATGAGAGGGAGGCAAGTTTGGAGATGTTGTGAGGGTTGATTATGGAGCAAATTTCAAGGTGATCTTATAATATTTTAAGGGATGATCTTGGAGCAGATTTCAAGATGATCTTGTGATAGTTATGGATATGTTTTAAGGGTTGATATTGAAGTAGACTTCAAGGTGATCTTCTAACAATTTTGGAAATGTTTTAAGGGCTGACTTTTTAGCAAATTTGAAGGTAATTATGTGACTGTATAGACAGCTGATGTAAGGATGATTTTGGGGAATATTTGAAGGTGATAATGTGATCATTAGGGGAATTTTGAGGTCTAAAACGAGCTTCCTGAGAGATATAATAAAATATTTTGATTTATTTATTTTGTGGAGAAGGTATATTTACAACTCACCTCTTGCACTAGAATTCATATAATTATGGTTATGTTAAAGTGAAAAGATGTATGCAACTAAAATAATAGAAAAATCCTATTTGATATGACTAGAAACATGAGTACATAAATGTACTAAAATAAACTACACATCAAATAAAATAAAGTAAAATATTTTAATTTTGAATTTAAACCTAAATTAATTTTTTTAATAAATTATAAGTTATATAAAATAATTCACAATAATAATTATTTATTTTAAAATGTACATACATATTTAATATAAAATTCTAATCCATATTTATTAATTAAATAAAACCTTACATATATTATATTTATTATATTATAATATATTTTCACAAAGAAAAACCTGCTTGATATTCTATTCAAATCAAAGAAAGCAATTTCTATTACATCTCTTTTACATATATTATATTTATTATAATATATATTATATTCTATTATTATAATATAATATATCATATGGCACTTTATAGATTCACGTGAATATATGACAAAGTTATAATATATAATGTGGGATAATATATAGGTTATCGCTTATAATATATAATATAATATTATAACAACTTCAAAAGCATAATATATATAATATAACTTATTTACTATATCATATCCAAAAGTACTAAATCAATATTTTATTTTTGAATTTGTGTTTTACTTTTGGTTATGAATATATTTTTATATTCAAAAGTGAAAGTACTTTATAATGTAAAGTATTTTAAGAGTACTAAGTACATAGATATTATTTTTAATAGTAATTTATGAGTAATTTTTTTCATTATGAGTATGGTTAATTATGGATTTTCATCCACTCTTTATAATTTGACAAGTAAGCAACTTTAACTCAAGCAATGCCACTCCAACTAAAATGGATGATGCCATTCTCTAGAATTTGATTGGTTATTGTAAAGTTGATTTTGATAGTACATTTTTTAGGCTCATTTGTAATCTCAAAATTCCTCTAATGAGTATAAATGGTTGATATAGAGCTGAGTATGGAACATATTTTGAGGTGACCTTATGAAAGTTTTGAGGGTTGATATAAAGTTGATTATGGCATAGATTTTGAGGTGATCTTATGATAGTTTTGATGGATGATATAGGATAGAGTATGGCATAGATTTTGAAGAGATCTTATTACAATGTTAACGACGTATTATGGCACAATATTTGAGGTGATTATATCAACATCATTGTACATGTTTCTTTAGTTGGTTCATGCCTACACAATATATTATTGAGTTGGTGATTAGTTGAGAAGATTGGTGTCTTCAATAGGTTTGTGCCTATAGATCTTATTGAGTTGGTGCTCATTTGAGGGGATTGGTGTCTTTAGTAGGTTGGTGCCTACATATCTTGTTGAGTTGGTGCTCAGTTCAGGAGATTGATGTCTCTAGTAGGTTGGTGCTTATAGATATTGCTTAGTTGGTGCTCAGTAGAGGGGATTATTATCTCCAGTAGGTTGGTGCCTACAAACTTTGTAACAATAAGTTGGTGCCTACATGAATTTATAAAGATAATATTTTGTGGTTTTCTCCCGAAAGTGTTTCTATGCTTCTTTTTTTTCCTTGGAAAAAAAAATTTATTAAAGAGTTTCAAAAAAATTACATCTACAAAATGCATCTGAGCATACATTCTAAACAAAAACCCCAGGTTCGCTGGTATAGAGCCGAGAAAAACTTATTACATATACAAATTGTGTTAAAAAAAACAGACTATGAATATAGCAATAAAAACTGTAAATAGTCAGTTATAAAAAAGATAGACTGCTATATCCGAAGAGATCATATAAGCTGAAACAAAAACTGGATGGTTTCACTGTCTGGTTGTTGAAGCGAAGTCATTCCATATATGAAGGAACGATGAAAATACTCAAAGAATTCGTCATTCTGGGTTCCAACAATTTGCCATTCTCCAAGTTCCAATAGCATACCTTCCTTCGAGAGCTTGTCAGCTACTTTGTTCCTTTCCCTGTATACATGACGACATGTATAAGAAGTAAAATTTCCCAGCAACTGAAGAACATCTTCAATCAAAGTATTTAAAAATATGTTTTGGCAGATATGTGCTTTGTTTATCCAATTGATAACATTCAAGGAGTCTCCTAATATTTGAATACTATTGCAATCATTTTCAATTGCAAAACATATCAAAAGTTTTAAAGCCATGATTTCTACAAAATTATTTGTGCCATATCTCAGATCCATTTTGATTTTAAAAAAGACAGACTCTGAAATATATAAAATAGCACCGCCACCACATCTTTGGTTCTGTGAGGCACCATCGAAAAATGCCCACGGTAGATCCTTGTTTATGGTTCTCTCATGTATTATTCAGATAGTTGGAGTAACCTTTTGCTAAGAAAATGTCTCTATGCTATATTTTGTGTATTGTGATTTGAGTTTATGTGTATTTACTATTTTGAAGTTAATGAATGATTGATGAATTCTAATTTAAAATAAAACTATCTTATACTAATCAAGGAAAATTTTAAGGATCCATAATTTTGTTAAAGTGTATAAACCTTGGCGAATCTTACTAATTCTTAAATTTCTAATCAAAAAATGTTGGGTAGTATTTTTCTAAAAAGATTCAAGTTTCTAAGGATTTTATATAGTTTCTAGCCAATTGTGGTATTTTTTAGAGTAAAAAAAAAAATTGTCCCTTGGAATTTGGGCGAATCAATTTACAAAACAAAAAAGAGAAATTAACAAAACAAAAAATTGAAAAAAAGGTAAAAAATATCCCATGGGCTAAATTTCGCTCCTAATATTTTTCCTGATATTAATTCACCCCCTCCCCCCTCTCAATATATGAACACGTTTAACAATTGGTATCGGAGCAGGTTCCTTCAAAAATAGTTTAACCACTAGAAGACATATCTCGAGCACATATGGATTATGAGAAAGGTTTCTCCACAAATAGGGATCCGTTGTTTGATTAAACAAAATATGCATTTAGATCATAAGGGTGTGAACATATCTAAGGGATATTGGGTTTGATATTTGGAAATTAGTTGTAATTGGTTATATAGATCCAAAACACCACCAATAGATATGGATGGAAAGAAGCTTAGTGAAAACAATGCAAAGGTAAAGTAATGGCTTATCATATTTTGTGACTTTCAAGGTAAAGCCATGCATAACAACTAAAGATATTTGGGACAAGATACATAATATTTTTAAAGAAGAATCTCCCTTCATGGCCATGGATTCAAAGTCTGTTGATGAAGGAAATGAAGATAATAAAAAATAAAAGTTAGATTCAAAAAAATAAGATATTGATGGAGAAATGGATACAAAGTCTATTGATGAAGAAATGAACATAATCATAAAGAAAAATCAAATTCAGAGGAAGAATACAATAAAACAAGACTCAAAATAGACATACTTAAGAAAATGATAAAGAATAAGGAGCAATTATAGAAACATGAAAAGAAGGATCATGATCTTGATGAACCAAAGAAAAAAATTATCATCCCGAAGACTCAGTTAGAAGAGGCATAAAGGATAAAAGGAGTAGTGAGAAGTCATCTCAAATAAAAGGAATAACTCTATGATAAGATAGATTATGAAGTTGTCTCATTAAGAAAGGAATTTGAAAATTCAAATGCTCAATTACAAAAAAGTTTGAAGAGAACTAAAAATTTGAACGAGATTCTTAGTTACCAAAGCTCACCATTCTTCAAAACCGGTCTTGGCTATGATGAGAATTAGAAGACCCCTAAAGAAGATGCAAGGAAAATGAAGAAAAGCCTAAAAGTTATTCCAATGTTCTCAAAGGATCCATCAACAATGAAAGCAATAAAAGAGGAAATGATGACCAGTAGAAACCTGATTCTTCTCACATGAACAACAAGAATGAGTTCGGAAGAGTTGTTCCACCAAGAAGACCTTTCACACCTCAATACCAAAATCTCTTCTTTGACTATTGTTTTTTTGGTAATAATTTTGGTCATAAAGTTATAGATTTTATAGCTTATGCAAGAAGTGGCCATGTGAGAAATAGAAATAGAGGTCCTTACAAGACATCAAAGGATGATCATGTGAGCAACAAAACCAAAAGTTCTTATGGGTTTGCTGACATAAACTACAATTCATTTTCTCCCCTACTTGATTACAATATTGAATGCTATAAGTGTAATAACTATGGGCACATAACACATTATTGTAGAAGTAGAATAGGAGGATATCCTAAACCAAATAGGGAATAATATGTTCATGCCAAACAAAAATACTCTAAGGTTTGGAAGAAAAAAGAACATAGGACTGAAGAATGTGGACTTGCACTCTATGCTAAAAATAAAGGGAATCAATGGTACGTGGACAGTGGATGCTCAAAACTATGAAAGGGGAGAAAACCAAGTTTCTCATCCTAAAAAAAGTCAAAGGAGGCAATGTTACTTTTGGGGATAATGTTTATGCAAAGATAGATGGAAAAGGGTGACTGTTAGTCTTGATAATGGAAAGACTAAAAAAAGAATGTCTTTTACATTGAAGGGATAAAACATAATCTTTTGAGTGTTACCCAAATGTTTGATCAAGATTACAACCTCACATTTGATTCTAAAGGGCACGAGATAAGGAAAGTAGGTTCATGAATATTAGTGACAAATGCAAACAAAACCTCAAGCAATGTATACATACTCAATGAATGGGAGAAATATGTTATATGGGAGTGATATCTCTCTCATATCACCACTAAATGCTCGAGGAGAAGCACATGCTACGAGGGAGTAGCCCTTTGGAATTGATGCCAAAGAAGGAGAGTTACATAAAAGGAAATACTTGTATACATAGGGAGATTAATTATAGGATTACCAGTATTATCATTGCATATTTGACTAAATATTTTCCATCAATGACAAAGGGGGGGATTGTTGGAAATATTGGTGTCATTGATGTCAAAGAAAAGGGGAGACTACATATGTTCAAGGTGAAGATTGCAAGATGAAGATTGTTGGAAATATTGGCTTATTGATGTCAAAGATAGAAGGAAATTGCAGATGGACATATTTGGAATTTTGATGCCCAATTTGGATACCCTATTTTTGAAGGTGTTTTTCTCTGAATACCTAGCTTAGATGGGAGCATATGATATGGTTGGAAAGTGTATGCTGAGATGATTCCAACGGTATATGGAACTCCCTCTAAATCCATAGGATTGGGGAGATATGCAATGTTAAAATGGCTCTACCAAACTGTGAGGTCGATCTTGCCAAGAATTTACAGGTTGACCCATAAAAGTGACTTAAGATAGTATAAATATACATAAAGGTGGCACATTTTTCAAGGAGAATTAAGCAAGACCGGATCTGAAATAAGGTAGTGCGCTATTTATGAGAGGGAGGCAATATTGGAGCATTTTAAGGGTTTATTATGGAGCATATTTCAAAGTGATATTATGATGTTTTAAGGGTTGATATTGGATGATATTTCAAGGTGATCTTGTGACAGTTTTGGAGATGTCTTAAGGGCTAATATTGGAGTAAAATTCAATGGATCTTGTGACAATTTTGGAAATGTTTTAAGGGTTGATTTTGGAGCGGATTTGAAGTTGATTATGTAATTATGAGGGATAATGTAAGGATGATTTTGGGGTAGATTTGAAGGTGATTATGTAACAGTATAAAGGGATGATATAGGGCTAAGCATGACATATATTTCGAGGTGATCTTCTGATAATTTTAAGGGTTGATATAGAGTTGAGTATGGAACAGATTTTGAGGTGATCTTATGACAATTTTAAGGTGTAATATAGGGTTGAGTATGGTACATATTTTGAGGATATATTATTGCATTGTCAAGGTCAAATTATGGCGCAATATTTGAGGTGATTATATCAACATTATTGTACCCGTTCCTTCAGTTGGTTGGTTCCTACACAAGATCTTACTGAGTTGGTGCTCAATTCAGGAGATTGGTGTCTTTAGTAGGTTCGTGCCTACATATCTTATTGATTTGGTGCTCACTTGAGGAGGTTGGTATTATATACCTTGCTTGGTATACAACTATTTATTACTAACTGATGAAGATCTTGGATGGATGGTTAGAGAAAATTTCTTAGTTTATAAACAAGTGAGAGATAATTTCTTAGTTTATTACCACTAGTAGAAAGTGAGAGATAAGTGACTAGGCGACCAAAAAAAAATTTCATCACAGTTTTTTCAAGGGATAAACAACCAATATTGAGCAATTTTAAGTGAGCCAACTAGAAATGACTAAGATAAATGACCAATTTGATCACGAGATAAAATATACAACTAGATAACAAGTAACTAAACTAAAAATCACCACATACAAATAAAATTAAGAATATTAATTGGTTGTTTATTTAGTCATTTTTAGTTGTGTCACGTCCCCTCTCGTGGATCCAATTCAAGGAAGGGAACATGACACCAAAATTCTGGGCTTTTACAAAAACTCAACCCCATTAATCAAATGTGAATTTACATACAAACAAAATGCATATGTGTGCAGATGCATACTCAAATAAACACATCGGAATGAAACATTATCCACACACATATCTATCATGCATTCAGCATATAATCATAACAATATTCAAATAATTAAAACATTGCAGAAGTAAAACACATAGATAATAATACTTATCTTGATATAATGTTGTCCCAAACAACTAGCTACACAACTGCAATGTTCCACCTAGCCATTTGATGCAGGTGGGAATGACAAAATCCAATCCAACCCACTTCCCCCATGAAATATTGTGATTATCTAAAATTGAACCACTAAACTTAGCTAAAAACCAGGTAAGTCCTTCTCAATTGCGGCCCTTACCTTCAAAATAGGCCTTCCACAATGTTCTGCTTGTCAAAATTAACTTTCCGCAACATCCTTGCGGAAACGTCTTCTTTTCGTAATTGCGGGCATCCTTCCACAATGATCTGTCTGTAGTCACCTTCCCGCAATTGTCTTTCCACAACAAGCCCTTCCACAACTTCCTTTCCGAAATTCTCACTTCCGCAATGTAGACGCCTCCTTTCCGCAATATGCGGACGCTTCCTTTCCGCAATATGCAGACGCTTCCTTTCCGTAATTGTGGATTGCGGGTTGCGGGTGCGATTTTCGTAATTTCTTGAAAAGACTGCCACAAAACTCTTCCGCAATGTGACTTCCACAAACTCTCGCCGTTAACTCTTGAGCTTCTTCCTTCTGTGAAACAATGTATCAACCATGGATCCCTTGTGGATTTGATCTCGTCCGTTGATCTATGATCAATGTGGAACACTCCACATTGACTTGCGGAAATGTTAGCTCCAACGCACATTCATTTTGCAGATCCTTTCCCCGTCGTCGATCTTATTTTTGGCTTTTAATCTGAACCGTCCAACCTCTACTAATGTAACTGACTGCAACTCTACGATTTTTCTGTTGATTGATCAGGGAATCGATCAATCAAAATTGACCTTCGTCCGGATCTAATCTTCTTCATTGGATCTGTACATCACTTATTAAACTTCAACTCAGGTTCACATACTCGCCCCTTTCAAAACATGAACTTCACTTCTGCAGTTCGAATATACCAAGCCTCGATCCTTACAGGGTTTATTATGCAAATTATCACACTCACTCATGCATTCACGTACAGATACCAATCAGACCTCCTATCCGACATTCCGTCCTCTAAATCCCAATTTCGGGCTACTGCATACACACAGATTTGTCACACAATTAACAGGTTCATTAATCATTCTATACCCACATAAACATATACACAGAATGAAGTGCATTTACATAGAGATATGCTGAAATAGGCTTTCCTTCATTCAACACAAAGAACCTGTACATTCATGTCAATCCATAGCCTGCTTTCTAATCCTCTTAGGCCTGATTTACATTGTTTGGCCACCCTAGCTAGATACACATCATTTTAATCTCTCCTTAGTTGCCCTGGATATTTGGCTATCTGACTATCTGGCTATCTGGCTCGCTCTATGCCTCATAGGCTTACACATTTTTACAAATAGAACTATGAAACCAATTCTGGTTCAGATTCAGAATACACTCAACAATTCCTATCTTGCTGAAATTGTAATCTAAGGTTGGAAACACCCTTATCCTATCTCTATGAATCATCAAGCATCCATCGAATGCTTCAACAAATGCTTCCACTATTCAAGTACTTGGTTACATGACTCATACAAATGACTTGGCACACTAATGACTCACCTATTGACTCATCCCCTATCTAGAAACACACTTAAAAAATAACATTATTTACAATATTGCATCATAAGACCTCTACTTAGGTAAATGTCAAGACCCTAAGGTCTGCTCAAACATTAGACTTGGATGGAGAGCAAGATGCTCGTGCATCACCATTGCCACCCCCAAGCTGGGCATGATTTCCACATGGAATGGGAACACTCAAACTCATACACATCCAAAGCAATGGATACCCATATCAACCACAACATTCTCTCCCATACACAACAATCTCAAATATTGGGCATGGATACACATTTTCAACAATGGGATTTACAAAACAAGGTCCATGCGTTTTACCCAAATCGCAGCCCCACAAAAATGAGTTGTGGGAAAGGAAAACGACCATAGGGAAAAAAATTATTTTCCCCACAAGTATATGAGCATTCGAATGGATAAAAACGATCTCTATGGACCTCCCCAAATAGAGCTCCCTTCTTCCCCATTGTTATATAACACAAAAACGCCCTTCCCAGATAGAAAAATGAAGGAAACCACATAAATTTCATGGAGAAAAATGCCCAAAAGGTCCAAACTTGTGAGAGAGACAAACTGCTTGATGGATAAATGGTTTAGGGAGCAAATTCATGGCTCTTTTCTTGCCAAGGAATCCAAAATCGTTTTTCCAAAATGGTGGCTTTCCCATACTCGAATTTGGATAGCCATACCTCCCAATTCCCAATGCATTAACTACCTCAATCAACTCTTGAAATAAATAAATGATTGGGTACAAAAGTCAACATGGGTATATAATTTGAGGGTTCATGGGTTCTCTCATTGACACTTGGCTTGACTTGATTAGTTCAAGGGTTTGAATATTTCCCTCCCAATTCCTTGTAAAAATCATGCCCCTGTATTCTTGTTGCATTACATTGCATAGCTAGTTGTGGGTATTTTATTAAAATGCATATTTACATGATATTTACAATTTCCCCATGGCTTACTAGAACATGTATATCACAATATAAGATATTAGCCCTTTAAGGCTGAGCATTCACTAGCAGGGCCTTGGCCTTGAGCTCCATGCTAGGAATCATACATCACATGCATACACTATTTACATTACATCCAAAATAGCCCAAGGGTCAAAATGAGGGATGTTACCAGTTGTGTCACTCCGATAATGGAAAATTACAATTTTGGCAATGAATTTGTACAATTTATTAAATTTTAGATGGATTGATAGACAAGAGTGATAATGTAAATTGTGTCACTCAATGGCAATGGTCAAAAATTGTAATTTTGATAATGAATTACAATTTTCGACCATTGTTGTCGAGTGACACAATTTACATGATCACTCATATCTATGAATCCATCTACAATGTTACAATTTACTAAATTTTAACACTACAGGTGGATTCAAAGAACCATTTATAGAGGGTCTATGAATCCATATGCAGTGTTAAAATTTAGTAAATTGTAGACCCCCTCATGTGTCACAGCTCAACAATATATGTGCATCATTAAGTCTAGTTGAATCGAGTCTCGGATATTTATCGTCTTTCCCTCTGGGAATCATCATGCCATGAAGTTGGTGTAATTTTGTTCAGATTGTCGTATTGGTTGCATCTTATTTTGTTTGAACAAAACCGTTGTCATTTGACCCTCTCGACAGTCTGTTAAAGTTTTGGCGAGTTCATGTATTTTGCGTCATCTTAGCTAAAAATTCTCAATTTCACAACCTCCATTAATTCTCTGTATGCCTCCATTAATCATGGTTCTCCTTGCGTTTGAATTCAGAAAATTATAAATTCCCCTCAGATCCCTCCCCTGCAAAAAATCCCCAATATCCTTCATTTTGAAAAGAAAAAAATCCTTCCTTTTTTAATGTATATATCATTCCTCCTCTACATATATTATATATAAATTAATGTAATATAACCTAATATAATATAATATAATATTGTTATTGTATATGTTAATATATTATATAGTTATTATATATAGTTAATATACTATATAATATGTAATATTAAAATAATATAATTATTATATGTAATATATTAATATTAATAAACTAAAAAAACAAGAATATAAATAACAAAGAGATGGAAAATGGATAAATTTAAAAAATATATTGAGAGGGAAAAGAGGGGAAAATAAAGAAAAAGAATGATCCTGCTTTACAATTCATGTGCAAACATAACAGTCATTCCACACTATATTTTTTTTATCTCCCTCGGGTTTTACTTCCTCTCTCATTTTACTTCCTCTTACTGGCAGGGTAGCGCCACATTTCGAGGAAAACAATGCAATTTTGATGTTGCATTTTTTACCATACTTAGCAGTTTATTTGTGGTTGTAACCCCCACCACATTTCAAGGAGGAAAACAATGCAATTTTGATGTTGCATTTTTTACCAAACTTAGCAGTGTATTTGTGGTTGTAACCCTACACTCGGACGATTGACCCCTATAAGTTAATTTTTACAATTGGAAATGTGATTGGCCAACCCTCCAATTGAAAATTTTAAGTGTGTTTAATGACTTGTATATTATCTCAATTTCTTGGTTTGGGAAATTTGACTACTCCATAGCCTATGTGGTTTTCGACGCAACAAATCTCAATTTTTTTAATGATAAACCCTATTCCGAAAAAGGAACTTTGAGTGTTTGTAATTAATATATATATATATATTGTAATAAGAGAACTAATTCACTCTTTGTATTTGAATCACCAAGTTCATAGACAATGCTTATGCCACGTGAAGTTGTCTCTTGTGTTAGTTCATTTTAGACGAGAATTAATCCTAGGATTATTGCACATGTATTGATCATTCCTTGTCGACAATTAAGTACCATGATCTGGTTGCTTGATTTGTCATAATACATATTTCATTCCTACAAGAGTGGTAATCTTGTGTGACTTGAACAACGGTAACTGTATGTAGATTTTATGATACCATTTAGAATGCTAATTTATGATGTAATACTTAACAGTGATGCTATAATTTCGACCATTTTTTTCCATCCACAGAAGAATATGGAAGTGAGTTGTTCCTATGGTGGAAACTTCGAGGTACAAATTTTCCCTTTTCTTGTTATTGGAAGAAACATATACATCTTAACTGCTCTTGAGGGGATTATTGTGTCTTGGATGCAAGCATTTTGTAACTGTCTTGAAGGTGTGGGCATTGGTAGTTCAACAATGCTTAGTGTTTAGTTGTCTTGAAATGATAAATTAACTCTTTCCAAATGTTTGATTCCTTATTTTCATTTCATGTAATTGTAATTCATCATTTTTTTTATTTGCTTGAATTAGTAGGTATGGGTTTAAAATGAAAATATTCTAAGCAAACAAGAATTTGGTTAAGTTTGTGGCTGGATATGCTTATCAGTTGGACCATACAAGTGGTTTTCTACTTTATGTTTGGTTTTTATTATGATTTATTGGTGTGATTTTTGTCATGTGTACTATGAGTTTGAATAATGCTATTATGATTGAAAAGTATTAGGGTAGATAAAAGTGAAATGAAATAGTGTTCTGAATGTTGTAGTTTTGTGTTCCGGTATGATGAAATCAACCTATTTCCATGTTATAATTTGGATTTTTTAGTCTATATTGAATTTTGATTTAATGCAAGTTGATCATCATTGGAAAAACAACCGATAGAATAAATCCATATTTGTCGATATTTCTCCACTTTCATAAAAGTATTTTATGTTACTAATCATGTGTGTTTATTCAATAAATGCCTAAATTAAAGGATAACGATATATTTTAACATGTAACTTACATTTTGAGCATGTGCCATTTTATTGGTTTGACTATGTAAGCATCATGATGTTGTAAATGATTTCTAGAATGATATGTAATTTTATTCCTTTAACACGTTCTTTTGATTATTTTAGGTGCTTCATCCAATTTATAACCTTTACTGTACAATTTGTCCTAGTTTCATTTAGAAAGAAGGAAGGAAAGACATTTTATTGATGTTGACCAGTGACAAAATAGGTCATCAAGACAAGAAAGTACAAGTCACAACAACAATGTGAGTGCTGATTTTCAGTAATCCAAACCTGATTTAATGTCACAAATAATTTACTGAAAATTATCAATAGAAATACCTTAGATATTCAACAAAATAATGCAGCAGAACTAAACAAGAATTCATATTCATACATTTGACAAAGATTTACCCTAGAAAACCCCAACTAAGGAAAAACCAACAACATATGATTTTATTATCAAACTGCAAAATTGTGCCTTGTACTTCTCCTAAGAGGAACAACTCGAAAGGTGGATTGGGTCGTCGGTATAAACTTCTCTTGGATGTACTATGCTTATGAATGAATTGTAGACTTTCTTTCTTATTCGACCAAAGACACAATTTCAACCTCAGACGTTTCTATTGAGATATTTAGTCTATTTTATGGTTTGAAACAAGCATATACTATATGCTACAACTGTCATCTCTTTATTGTATATCACAAAGATAAACTTGACTTGTTTTTACAGTATATAATAGATATAGACAGAGCTCAACTAGATTTGTTTTTCTAATGTTGAGAACATATAAGTAAATATTTGTACAAGTGTCAATTTTTGTAAGAGTTTGTGATATATGTTTAGTGTGAACTTTGATTTGTTGAAATTTGGTTGAGATTTGATCTTTAATTCTTTTAGATGTAGAGACTTGAAGCAATGAGACAATTCAATCCATTAAATTCATACAACCATAACACAAGATATGCCTTGGGGAAAATCCTCAAAAATATGAGAACAAAAACCCGAACAATTCTTCTCAGTATAATATAATGGATAACAGAGAATGCTTTCTTTTACAATATAGCGGATTGATTTTGGAAGATACCAGATCACCAAAATTCTTGGTGAATATACAGAAGCAATAAAGAAGAGAGATCAATCAGATGTGTTCCCATCACAACAATAACAAGCATGAATAATACCCTGCACAAAGAGAAGCTCCTTTTTCTTCAATGGAGAAGAGAGTTCGCTTCACATTGGATTCAACAATCCTGTATATCATATTTATACATTCTTCTCTTATGTTTTTAACTTCTAACTTCAGGATAAACTTGCCCTAAAACTGGATGTATTAATCTTGCATGGAGTGATGCGCCCCACTTCTCATGCAGTGCTTCATCTCACTGAGATGTCACTTAGGATGAACTCAACTCTTAACTCAAATATTTCCCACTTAGTTATGTGGCTAACTTAAGTGTCGACAAGTGTCACAAATCACATGTCATCTTTTATTTTAGCATAAGTGTCGTCATGCAATAACACCTAGTTAACTAGATCTTCTTTGTTTCCACTTAGTTAACTCTCTTTAATTGAAGTGTCATCTTTTAGTTTAAATAAAGTGAAAATACTTTAGTTAACTAGTCCCTTTTATTTAACACTTAGTTAACTGAAATCACGTTGATTGATTTACTTGAAGTGACCACTGTGATTTCTTTAGTTGATTGAGACATATCTTTAACTGATGCTTTAACTGAATCATTAATGATACTTAAGTTAATCTTTAATAATTCAAGTTCTCTTTAATTAGCTGAAGTGTCTGCATGGGAAATTTTGAATTATCTTGATCTCTATGCTTTATCTTTTATTTATTTATCTCTTAATACATGGTCAATATGTGATAACTTTAATTATCCATCACATTACATTATACTAAGAATAATTATCAAATTCTATGATCATATTATATTATTTTGGGCCAAATGATCTTATGCTAAAGTAATTCACTTTAGAGGTGATCAATCTATAAAGGAGACTTAATAAAAATATGGTGATCATGGTTAATAATATATCACACAACATTAAATTCTTTTAACAAGTAAAGCATGACCTTTATACGGAAGGTACACCTCTATACGGGAGGTCCATCTCATGGATACCTTTATACAGAAGGTTCACATGATAATCATGACTTGATACACACAAGTTCAGAGCCTTGTCCAACAAGACTTTAAAACATCATTGCTTTTATCAATTACCTCTAATAAGGAGGAATAACCTTTACATGAAAGGAAATCAAAGTGCTCACCTCTATACGAGAGGATCAATCTTGACTACACAAGATTGGTTTGGAGAATGCCTCCTGATGTTGTATATTTAACACTCCCTCTCAACGAGGGAGGAATTCTCTACCATACCAAGATTGTCTCGGAAGTACCTGAACTTCGTCACTAAGAGAGGATTTGTTAACACATGCAATATTCTCATCAGTATAAATGTACTGAAGTTTCACTGTACCTTTCTGTACCATGTCTCGGAGGAAGTGATACTTCATTTCAATGTGCTTCGACTTGTCATGAAACACTGGTTTTTCGAAAAGCTTGATTGAACTCTAATTGTCACACCTAATAACTGTAGGATCAATGTTTTCACTGAAAAACCCTACAAGTAGATTTCTGAACCACACTTCTTCTCAGCAGGAAACACTAGTAGCTATGTATTCTGCTTTGGTAGTTCTATGGGCTACGGAGCCCCGATTCCTATTGGACCAAGATATTGTAGCTGATCCTAGGCTATAACAGTCACCGGATGTGCTCTTACAGTCCACAATGATTCCTACCCAGTATGAGTCTGTATAACCAAGTAACATGACTTCTCCACTAGAGGCATATCTGAATCCATGTGAAGTTGTACCTCTAAGGTACCTAAGCACATGCTTAGCAGTGGTCCAGTGTCTGTGTCTCGTATCATACATAAATTGACTCAGAATTCTCACAGCCTAACATATATCATGCCTCGAATGTATTAAGTACATTAGCGAGCCTATAATTTGTCTATACAAAGTGTGATCTACTGGATCTGATCCAGAGCCTGACTCATGAAGTTTACTCAAATTGGAAACCATCGGTGTAGTCATATATTTTCAATCTATCATGCCAAACCTACGCAATATATCCACACTATACTTCCCTTGAGCTATACAAATTTCATCTTTTCTTTTCCATATCTCAAGGCCAAGAAAATAGTGCATTAGACCTAAGTCTTTCATCTCGAACTCTAAGGTGAGATCCCTCTTGTACCAAGCAATCAAATGTTCCTCTCCAGTGAGAAAAAATAATCTACATATAGAACCAATATCAATGGTTGGTTCTTCACTACTTTGAAGTACAAATTTGGATCGGCTCCACTCTTATAGAAATCCAGTTTCTGAAGGTAGCTATCAATTCTGGAGTACCATTCCCTAGGGGCTTGCTTAAGCCCATATAGAGTTTCCTTTAGCTTGAAAAATGGGACTCCTTCCCATGTACCATAAATTCTTTAGGATACTAAATATAAACCTCTTCCTCAACCTCACCATTGAGAAATTCTATCTTCACATCCATCTGGTGAAGTTTCCATCCTAGAACAGATGTAAGTAGAATCATTGCTCGGATTGTGGTGTACCTGGACAAAAAGACAAATGTTTCATCATTATCGATTCCTTCTCTCTAAGAGAAACCTATGGCAACAAATCTGGCTTTATAATTCTCAATGCTACCATCCCCAGCATGATTTATCTTGTAAATCCATCTGGAAGTCACAATGGAATTCCCATCAGGTTTGGGAACAACGTCCCAAACATCATTCTTCATTATAGATTTGTACTCTTATGTCAATGCATCTTTCCAAAATTGACACTTTGCAACTTATTCATATGAGGATGGTTATGAATCACTGATGTGAATCATTAATGCAACGTACCCTGAATATCTAACAGGTTGCTTGTGCTCTCTGGATGAGCCTGTTGCTGCTCCATGTTTCTCTGCATTTTGTAAGATGTCTTGTCACCAAGCAGATATTCTTTTAGAGCGAGGATCATCAGGTGATCTCTCAACCATTTCTACTGGTTCTTCAGGAGCTAGCAAATCTGAGGCATCTTTTGGTTTCTCCCTCTCTAACTCTAAAGGGGGAGAATCAAATTCGGGATCCTCCATCTATGAAACACATTGAATCTCTTTCGATATTTTGAAAGCGGCTTCCTCATGGAAGGTAACATCTCGAATGACTTCAATGTGTCTCTCACTAGATACATATATTAGGTATGCTTTGGATGTATCACTATAACCCATAAAGGTGTCTTTCTTTCCAGAAGGCTCCATCTTTATTCTCTTTTCTTTCGGTACATGAATGTATACTAGGTTCCCGAAGATCCTCAAGTGTGAGATGTATGGATTCTCACCGGTAAACACTTCTTCTGGTGTCTTCTCATCTATAATGGCATGCAAGCTTCTATTATGTATGCACACAGTTGTATGGGTGGCTTATTCCCATAATGAGGTAGACATATTTTGATTATGCATCATGAATTTTGTAGCCTCACATATGGTTCTATTCTTTCTTTCAGAAACCCCATTTTGATAAGGGTTGTATCGTGTTGTTAACTATCTACATATTCCTGCATCACTACATATCTCATTAAATGCATGTGAATCAAATTCACCTCCATTATCAGACCTTAATGCATGGATGTGATTTTCTTTTTGATTTTCAACTAGGGCATTGAACTCTTTAAATTTGCTAAGAGTTTCACTTTTAGCCTTCATGAAATAAATCTATGACTTCCTAGACAAATCATCTATGAATAATACATTATATAAGAAGCCACTCAGGGAGGGGGATGACATGGGACCACATACATCATAATGTATTAAATCTAAAATCCCTTTAGATCTAGTAAAAATGTTAGAAAATATTTTCTTAACATTCTTCCCAAGTGCACAACCCTGACATACACTATCATGCTCAAAATCAAATATGGGAATACCTTTTACCATCTTTTGAAGTCCTGGTAGCGATTTGTAGTGTAGGTGCCCAAGCCTTCAATGCCATAGCTCACATGGACTGATAGTGTGGTGAATCATAGCTTGGATGTACTTCCCAAGTACCTTGTAGAGTCCTCCCTCTCGAACTCCAATCACAGCAGCATTTCTATGATTTTGTTCTTCATCCATAAAAGTGCTTTGTTATCCATGAAGATAACTCAGAATCCTCTGTCTTCGAGAATTGAAACTGGGAGGAGGTTCTTCTTCAATCCTAGAACATATAGAATTTCCTCCACATGTAGAATATCACCGATGCTCAGTTGGAATGAGGTGGATCCAACTCCTTGGATAGAATAAGTTGAGTTGTCCCCAAACTCTACCATGCATGCGAATTCTTTCTCTTTTAGATTGGTGATGGCACTCTTGTAACCAGTCATATGTTTGGATGCACCACTTTCAATAAACCAAGTGTATGCATTTGTGATGATGGATCCCAAAAGGGATGAGACAATATAATACTCCCTTCTTGTCTCATTTTCTTCGGATGCATTCTTTTGAGTGATTTCATCTTCTATGGTGGTAGAAGCATGAAAATTTACTTTCCTCTTTGCTCTATAATCTCTTGAGAAATGGCCTTTCTTGTTGCAATTGAAGCATCTATATTTTGACTTGTCAAATACTTTGTTGAAATCCTTCTTCTTTGAATAGGAGAACTTCTTTTGGAAGAAGGGTTTCTTTCCTTTCTTCATTCTTGCTGTGAGGGAAATATTTTATTCTTTGATGCACACTAACTTGATTTGGATTCACCCCTCCTCTTGGAGGCAGTCATGCCACAACCTTTCTAAGTTAGGTTGTACCTCTCAACCATTTATTGCAGCCAAGAATGTCTCCCATGAGGATGAGAGACTATCAATAGCATTTTGGAGAAGATCATCTTCATCCACCACTACTCCAATACTAGCAAGTTGATCTCTTACTTGAGATATGTTGGAGAAGAAAGAGGCCACTGTCTCATCCGTTTCCATATTTAAGTTTCGAAGCTTATTCTTCAATTCCCTCTTTTGACTCAGGACCTTCTTCTCATATAGATTAGTCAATGTATCATAGCATTCTTTTGCAGTATTCAACAGTGTGATCATGGGCATCAAGTTATCTTTTACCGAATCATAGATGATCTGTTTAGCCTTAGCTTGATTATTCTCGTATTTGATGAGATCTGCATTAGATGTAGGATCCTCCACCATAGTGGATACATATCCATCCAAGTCATGTTCCTCTAGGATGTTGAGAATCCTAACCTTCCAAGTGTTGAAGTTTGAGGTGCCCTCAAGGAAGTCTTCCGGTCGTACAGAGACTGATGCCATAGTATTCAAATCTTGTGCTCAAATTCTCAGGATCTAAGTAGGATCTATATGGCATGCAAAACTGAGCTCCTTCACGCTCTGAGCTCTGATACCATGTTGAAATTTGGTTGAGCTTTGATCTTTAATTATTTTAGATGCAGAGACTTGAAGCAATGAGACAATTCAATCCATGAAATTCATACAACCATAACATAAGATATACCCTAGGGAAAATCCTCAAAAATATGAGAACAAAAACCCCAACAATTATTTTGAGTGTAATATAATGGATAACAGAGAATGCTTTCTTTTACAACATAGTAGATTGATTTTGGAAGATAAGAGATCACCAAAATTATTGGTTAAGATATAGAAGCAATAGAGAAGAGAGATCATTTAGATGTGTTCCCAACACAACAATAAGACACACAAACAATACCCTGCACAAAGAGAAGCGCATTTCCTTCAATGGAGAAGAGAATTCGCTTCACATTGGATTCAACAATCTTGTATATATTATTTATACATTCTTCTCTTCTATTTTTAACTTCTAACTTTAGGATAAACTCACCCTCAAACTGGATGTATTAATATTGCATGGAGTGGTGCGCCCCACTTCTCATGCAGTGCTTCATCTCACTGAGCTGTCACTTAGGATGAAATCACCTCTTAATTGAAAGCTTGCCCACTTAGTTATGTGGATAACTTAAGTGTCGACATGCAAGTGTCACATTTTAATTTAACATAAGTTTCGTCATGCAATAACACTTAGTTAACTAGATATTCTTTGTTGTCACTTAGTTAACTCTCTTTAATTGAAGTGTCATCTTTTAGTTTAACTAAAGTGAAAATACTTTAGTTAACTAGTCCCTTTTATTTAACACTTAATTGAAATCATGTTGATTGATTTACTTGAAGTGACCACTATGAGTTCTTTAGTTAATTGAGACATATCTTTAATTGATGCTTTAACTAAAGCATTGATACTTAACTGAAGCTTTATAATTGAAGCTTTAATAATTTGAGTTCTCTTTAATTAGTTGAAGTGTATGCATGGAAAATTTTGAATTCTCTTGGTCTTTATGATTTATCTTTTATTTCTTTATCTCTTACTGCATGGTCAATATGTGCTAACTTTAATTATCCATCACATTACATTATACTAACAAGAATTATCGAATGCTGTGATCATATTATATTTTTCCGCACCAAATGATCGTATGCAAAAGTAATTCACTTTAGAGGTGATCAATCTCTAAAGGAAACTTAATAGCAATCTAGTGATCATTGTTAATAATATATCACACAACATTAAATTCTTTTAACAAGTAAAGTGTGACCTTTATACGGAAGTTTCACATGATAATCATGATTTGATACACACAAGTTCAAAGCCTTATCCAACAAGACTTTACAACATCATTACTTTGATCAATTACCTCTATACGGGAAGAATAACCTTTACACAGAAGGCAATCAAAGTGCTCACCTCTATATGGGAAGATCAATCTTGACTACACAATATTGGTTTGAAGAATGTCTCCTGATGCTGTATATTTAACATGATTCAATGTGAACTTTGATTCTATTTAAGGGTGTTAGCTCAATGGAAGAGCACCTGCCTTACATGAAGGAGGTTGGTGGTTCAATTCATTCGTGCCCTATCTACATAAATCAACACTAGTGCAAAATGAGAGATAAGTGACAAAAAAAGACCAAAATTCGCATATAAACGACCATTTTTTAGTCGGTGACTAGTGGTAGCGAATTTCCAGTGTCTTATCATGTGACCAAAAATGTGGCCGTATTTATTTTGCTCGTTTATATTTGTCTTGTATTCATATATTGAGTCATATATTTAATCATTAATTTGGTCGTATATTTGATGACCAAATATATGACCCAATATATGAATACAAGACAAGCTATAAACGACCAAACTAAATATGACCACATTTTTGGTCGCGTGATAAGATACTAGATACTCGCTACCACTGGTCTCCAACTAAAAAATGGTCATTTATATGCGAATTTTGGTTTTTTTTGGTCACTTATCTCTCATTTTGTACTAGTGATATACCAATACCAACTCTTATGAAATTATGTCCTAAAATTTATGCTATTGGGTTTATTGGGGGTCTACCAAATGGAAATGTGGAATATTCATCATGCATCAATTTTGTTACACAATAGTACTAACTACACAAAAAATATAGGCTCAAGTAAACATTTCATATCTACAATTTTTATTAAATAACGTGTTACATGCTTGGAAATGATGGTAAGAGGCACTGGCATTGTATAATCTCAATCTATAGGATTTAATCTACCATGATATTGGAATGTTCTCCACAATGAAGACTAGTTCCTATTCAATCTCAATTTGCAAACAATGATTAGGAACTGTTGTAGATAGATCCCCCTTTCCTTTGACATGTTGCTACAGGAATGAGGCCTGAATGATCTATAGCTAGCATAACATAAATATGTTTCCCTTATTGAGAGCCACATTGAAGATGAACGTCACAACGAGAAAACTACTATAGGAAAGAGAAATGCACCCCCACACTTTATTTTTCCACAACCTGAGATATTCACCCAAGGAATGCCCCCTCTTGAATATCAAGGATCTGGAAATGAAGATTATGAATGCAAGAGTTCCCTCTTGTGAAATTAAGCACAGCAGATCTAATGAACAAGTAAATCAATTACAATAGATGAAACTCATAAAATATGTGTAAAATTGTGCAAAAGGCTTGCACCAGTTCTATATTGAAATCAAAATGGTAGAATACAATACAATATAGTAACAATGACTAAGAAATTCGAATTAACCAAGGAGGTCATTCGAATATAATGCATGGAGTAGCTTGGCTCCAACTAGGATTCCTCATCATCAGATTAGTGGAGTCATCAATGCATAAGTAACGGTCAACCATGTGTCAAACCAAGTCTAACTGAGTGTGGTAGGTGTAACTGGCACATGTAGGCACTAAATGAATGAAGGAGGCTCAGTGGAGGGCACATGAAGAGCTAACTGGAGTCAGAATATGCATTCTAGTCTCACTGGAGGTCCAACAAAGTGATACAAGCATTTAGGAGTCAATCTATCCTTAAATCAAGGAACGACAACTAGCTAACTGAAGTGAACTGAGTGGTAGGTGAGAGAGGGCACCTAGGATGCATGCAATTGCATGAATGGCACACTAAGCACTAGGAGGGATAAAACTGATCAGAAAGAAGCTCTTGGGTGCTGGCAGACTGGGGACTAGGTGCTGGAGGCATCAAACTGGTGACTGGAATGCATGAAAAGTACAAAACTGAATGATGAGATATCCTAACACCTCCCACAATAGAAATATCACCTAGTAAGTCTAGAAAAACAATAGAGAGTTAACAAAAAAATTCAACAGAGATAAACTCACCCTCCAAGGAAACATAGTAGCCAAGGTATATGTGTTTATATTGATGTGACTTCCATCAGATCCGGGAGTGCACCCTCCTGCATTTGAACAGTCATAGTAGTGTGCACGTTGAGATTAATGGTGAGGGAACTCACCCTTCTTTCCCCTTTGACCATGGTAGCATGGTTTTCCAAATGGAAATAAACAACCTTCTCAACAAGTGTACCCCTCCTATAATCTCTAAGATCTTTTCTCAAACCACAATCTAAAGATGAAGATGAAATATTTGCACTCTCCTTCGAATTTGAATACAACAATGCAATTTTGAACCATGGAAATGAATAACAACAGTATATATGGATGATCTACCCTTTGGGTTGGCTAGGATGGATAAGTCTCACCATCTAACCCAAAACTTGTAAAGGGTTTTCGTCCTCAACAATAAAAAAATCTCAGAGAGCTCTCAAAATCGATTTCTCCAAAATGAGTGATAACAATGAATCTTGAGAATTCCTTATTTTTTCCTTTTTATTTATCCTTATCTCTCTTTTACTCATTTCCTATTTTTAATTAATAAAACCACCTTTATAAATTATTTGAATTTATAATTATTAAATGATCCCTCATTATTTCCCCTTTTTATTAGTGACTTAATATCACTCCCTTTATCATTAATAAAGTGTCTTAATAATAATATTTTATTTGAGTCACTTTAATTAATAATTAATTAAATATTAGTTGCCAAGTTTAATTTTGACAACATAATAAGATAATTGATTAAATATTTAACTTTCCCAAGCTTGTCAATAATGGTACATTACAAGTCCTCCCTTGCCAAATATTGATTGTCCTCCAGAAATGCCAACACAACCCCACAGTCAATCTGGTTGAACCAACTGAGTCCAGGAATAATCCCAGGGTCCCAAATCAACCTAGGAGATTTGTAGTACCCTATGCTCAAAGTACCATCCCGCGAGGTACCATAAGAAGAGACCTCCTAAAATCCTTCTATAAGTATAGTAATCAACCACGGTTTAAACCTGACAAATCCCACAGAAAATCACTCTACGAATATCTCAATCCCATGTTACTGGAAATGAATACTGGTCCTCTCATCTCTAGCAACCACTGAACTGTTAGTCACTGTAATATCGGGGTCCCAAAACAATTTGAGAACTCTAGATTACCTACTACGTCATTTCCGCCCTACATAGTATCAACACTAAGAGCCTCCTGAAGACTCTGAATCAACAAAGAAATTAAACACAGTGTCCACCCCTCATATGGTATCCCACTTAGGAAATTAATCCATTGTTCCATATGGATAGGCTCCTAGAAGTGGTAACTAGCTCTCCCTCCTACACCAATCGCCAAACTATCAACACCTGCAGTGCCAAGGACCCCTGCTGCCATCTAAAGAAATCCACCATGCTAAACCTGTAACACTCTAACCATATATATCTGCTTCACATGCCTTACCTGCAACATCCACCCCTAGAATCCAAAACTACCATCTATGCTTGTACCAACCTACAACTATCTATGCTTGTACCAACCTACAACTATCTATGCTTGTATAATACACCAGCTATCATATACACCTGTATGCCTACACAAATACCAGGATCCCATGTGAATCTAAAGAAGGAACCACTATTGTTCTTCTTCCTTAGCACCAAATACACCAATGGAAGAGCATCGTCACCATACAATTCCTGGACCTGAGTTATATCGATGCTTTCCTCTCCCCCCATGGTGTGCTCCATCACTTTGTTAAGCCCTTCTATATGATGAAAATTCCCACCTGGATCCCAATGCCAAATTGGGAATCTTTCATCCCAAATATCCAAGGGCTATTGTTGTACTATACCCTTGATAGGAATGTCTTCCCAAGAATCACCAACTCAATAGGACACCAACTCTTAATCTCTCTCTAATCCAACCCATGAAAATGGCCTTGTGCATAAGCACTATCACAATGAATAATCCTACTAATATAACCGATTCTCTGTAAAGGAAACCCATCCTTTCGCAAAGTATACCCCCCATCATCTTCTCTCGAATACTCCCAAAAATAAAGGGGATCAATCATGAGAGTCCCTGGAACTCTCATCCACTCTAGAAGTGCACTAGGCCCTGCATCAACTAACTTTTATTGTACTAAACTAATAATCTCAATTCTTGTTGAACTGTATATCTCCTGCCAAAATGAATTGATGCTTGCATTGTCTTAATCAAGGTCACTATCCTTAGTCAAATTACATGGCCTAATGGTCTTCCTACAAACCCAAACTGATACCATTCCTAAAATGTCGATCCTACCATATAGCTCCAATGAATCTATGCTAAGATGTGTAGACACATCCTTTGGACTATGTCATGAGGCCATGGCGGGATACCATAATCCTGTTGGATAATCATACTTTGACTCATGCAGTTGACAAGTCAATCATTTCCTCCTATGTCTTGTCACATCATACTCGATATCCTTCTAGAAGAATCTCCCTCTGGTCTACCGATAGGTCCCGAGGTGTCCATCTATAGGTGTCTCATGTATAGTCCTCAATATATCCATCCTAAGAGTAGAATCTGAGCCGAAGTATATGGTGTCTCTATAGCATATGATGTCATCTACTACCCTATACTGGTCATCATGTAAGCATCCGTCCATCAAATCACTAGCGAAGAAATCCTTGGAATATTCCACCAAAAGGTGAGACTTCCAATCAAGAGCAAAAATCATGAGCCGATCCCATGTGCCCAAATTCACTTCCTGCTATGACCAGACATCCCACAAGCTGACCACATGGTTATCATATATAACATCCATCTGACCATGGTTTTTGTCCTTTTCCTACTGATAATTCGTCCGAAAATCCATCTCTGAAGTATGCTCTATCTCATGCTTGTATAAAATATCCACCTATGGGATGCATTAATCGCAAGGGAACCATTATTCATCCCCCTCAATACTATTCTCCTATTATTTGTTGTTATGAACTCCCCATGTATCATCCTATATCTTGTGTGTGTTGTGCCGACCTCCTTTCCATTCATTCTATTGATGTCATGTGAACCAAGATTCCACACATTGGTACTATACCCATCCTGGAAAATAAGGAATGTGTCCATGTCACTATCGACTGGTCTATAGAGTATGTCTCCTATCAACACATATGCAACTACAACCAACACCATTAATTGCCCCTCCTAAAGAGGTGACTCATAACCCCCATACTACCCAACATGTATAGAGTAAACCACCTCCAAGTTATGCCTCTCCACTCGTTCCTGTGAATCTAAATGAGGCTTTTTAGTCGCATCACAAGTACTATTGTCCTCCTCGTGTATCTCACTTTTCATACATTCCTAGACTGTTGTTGTAGATGATGAAGAGTGTACCAACTCCAACTTTCCACACAACCTTTTCACATGCATATCATATTCCTAAAGAGCAATGTGATTTTTGTTCAAGGAATCTCTAATAAGCATAGGTTCATAGGTGGGCACCTCCACTTCTTATTCAATGTCCTATATGCACAAATCCCTAGAGGTCAACTCAACATCCAAAAGAAACTCACCCAACATCCCATCCTCATCATATCTAGGTGCTAACAAACCTAGATCATCACAAGAACCACTATTGAGGTGAGATGACGAATCCTCAACATTGGATTATCAGAAAATTGCATCACATGTGTTGTCTTCCTATCCATTCGTCCATCCATCATATGTGCTAGTATAATTGGTATCACGAGATAGATCTAATTCTACCTCCACTTGTCCTTCATGCTCATGTTTCTTCAATACCTGCACTATTCTTTCAAGGAGATTCTCATCCAAATCCTTGGAAAAACTTCCATACTTGATGATATAATAGTCTTGAAAGGACAATGTTGCACATACCTCATCACCCAAGTCTATATATTCCTAATGCCAAAGCATGTGTTGAAGTGATTGTATCCCCTTCAACATTTTAGCCAAAAAAATCTCTCAATGTCTTCATGTTTCACAGGCTGGAAATATCACCATCTCTAATACCATTGTAATATACCTTGCCTGGTATAGAACAATTAATTACTAGCTGATGAAGATCTTGGATGGATGGTTAGAGACAATTTCTTAGTTTATCAACCAATGCATTTAATGCATAAATCTCACAACCTAGATCTGATAGTTTATGTTGACTGTTGGTCTAACTTTGAATGATCATTTCATGAAACAATGAGTTTAGAAATAAGAATATTGATGTAGGTTATATCCTCTCTAGAAGTATGAATTTTGTACCCCTTCGCTATTGGATCCAATTATTGGTCTTTTAAAAAATATTTGTAAGTTTTCTATTGTAGCTAACTACCAATACCAACTCTTATGAAACTATATCTTGAAATTTATTCTATTGGGTTTATTGGGGGTTTACCAAATGGAAATGTGGAATATTCATCATGCATCAATTTTGTTACACAACAGTACTAACTACAAAAAATAACCAAGCTCAAGTAAACATTTCAGATTTGCAATTTTGATTAAAGAAAGTGTTGCATGCCTGGAAATGATGGGCATATGAACTTGGATTGCATAATCTCAATTGAAAGGAATTAATATGCTATGATGCGGAACTGTTCTCCACAATGAAGATGAATTCCTATTCAATATCAGTTTGCAAACAATGATTAGAAACTATTGTAGATAACTCGCCCCTTTCCTTCGATATGCTGCTACAGGAATGAGGCCTGAACCAACTGTCATAAATGAGGCCTGAATGATGGAAAATATGTAGCTAGCATAATATAAAGAGTTTCCCTTGTTGATAGGGATATTAGATCAACATTGAAGATGAAAGTCACACCTAGGTAGTTTCTACAAGAAAGAGAAATGCGCCCCCACACTTTATTTTCCCACAACCCGAGATATTCACCCAAGGATTGCGCTCTCTTGAATAGAAAGGATCTAGAAATGAATATTATGAACACAAGTGCACCCTACCACAATAGAAATCTTATCCAGTAAGTCTGTATGGCTAGTAAATAGTTAATAATAACTTCAGTAGAGATAAACTCACCTTCCAAGGAAAAATAGCATCCAGGGTAGATGTGTTTAGACTTATGTGACTTCCCTCATATTTGGAAGTGTGCCCGCTTGAATTTGCAACAATCACAATAGTATGTATGTTGAGATGAATGGTGAGGGAACTCACCCTTATTTCCCCTTTGAACACAATAGCATGATTTTCAAAATGGAAATAAAAAACCTTCTCAACAAGCGTGCCCCTCCTATATGCTTTCGACTCTATTCTCAAACCACAATATGGAGATGAAGATGAAGTATCTGCACTCTCCTTCGAATCTGAATACAACAATGCAATTTTGAACCACAATGATGAAGCACAATAGTATATCTAGATGGTCTACCCTATGGGTCAGCTAGGTTGGATAAGTCTCACCATCGAACCCAATATTAGTCAAGGGTTTTTGTTGTCAACACCCAAAAAGATCAGAGAGCTCTCAAAATGGTCTTCTCCAAAATGAGTGTTAACAATGAATTCTGAGAATTCCTTCTTTTTTCCTTTGTATTTCTCCTTAACACTATTTTACTCATTTATGCTTTTTAATTAATAAAACCAACTTTATAAAGTATTTGACTTTATAATTATTGAATGATCCCTCCTTATTTCCCCTTTTTATTAATGACTTAATATCACCCCCTTTATCATTAATGAAGTGACTTAATAGTAATATTTTATTTGAGTCACTTTAAATAATAATTAATTAAATATTAGTTTCCAAGTTTAATTTGTGACAACATAATAAGATAATTAATTAAATATTTAACTTTCCCAAGCTTGTAAAAAATGGGACATTACAATTGGTATCTTTAGTAGCTTGGTACCTACAGTTCTTGCTGAGTTGGTTCTCAGTTGTGGAGATTGGTGTCTCTAGTAGGTTGGTGCCTACAGATCTTGATTAGTTTCTTCTTAGTAGAGGGGATTATTGTCTCCAATTGTTTGGTTCCTACAAACTCTGTAACAGTAGGTTGGTGCCTACATGAATTTATAAAGATAAGGTTTTGTGGTTTTCTCCTAAAAGGGTTTTTACATTAACTTTTGTGTATTGTGATTTGAGTTTATGTGTATTTACTATTTTGAAGTTAATGCATGATTGATGAATGTTAATTTCAAGTAAAAAGTATCATATATTGATTCACCTCCCGCTTCAATATAAGCATAAGTCCAACATGTATATTCCTCCATAGTCATTTATCCCAATTTCAAATCATGGAACTTTTTTATTTTGTCATCATAGTACCTATCAAAAAGGTATTTAATTTTGCTTGAAATATTTCTTGAATTGCTTCCACACAATCCTCCTTTCATTGATATTATTTAATTTCATAAGGTGATCCCACCATATAGATGCTCTTCCATTTAGATTGAATATGTCCACCCTTTCCTTCATATTTATAGAGTAGTCTTGGGCTTGGAAATGCTTCATTATCCCAAGAAGCCAAGCTCAAATTCTTGACCAAATTTTACTTCACCATCAAATGTAGGAGGTTTTTCCTTCCTAAATTCTCCATGTGATTTTTTCTTGAAAGGCCTCTTCCTCTTATTCCTATGATATAAAGAGATTGAACCTTCAATGGATTCCCTAGAGTCAGATGAATCACTTTTTTAGAGTATATGTCACGTCTCTAAAAATTCTTTCTGAACTATGGGACCTCCTATGCGAATGCCTCCTTGAACTACTTCCACTATTTTCCTAATTTTCTTAGTGTTTCCCATAGTTAATATTCCTTTGAATGTATGTTAATATTTGGATCATAAAATCATTCAACTCATTATGTTCTTCCTGATCTCTAATAAATCCTCTCATTATATTCTTTGCAACTTTGTAGTTCCACTCTTATGTTGCTCATGGTTTCTTTAATATCTAGGGGAGTTACTTGGTTTTTTCTACCATTGGATTTTGTCTCAGAATTCTCAACTAGTATGTTCTCACCCATGACATCTATCTTAGCTTTGTATATATCCTGTGCATCATCTATAATGATGATCTTATAGGCCCAACCAAGGCCAAGGATTTATAAGCTGCATTATACTGGATGATGACCCTTGATTTTATTTGATATGATATTGAATATGCAAAAGCATTCATATAATCACATTTTTTGGCACGGGAATAGTTCATGGAAGTTTTGGTACAAACAACGACAAAGGTAAAGGGTGATTGTGGAGTGGAGCAAAGTGGTTAAAGCGGATTAGGAGTTAGTTAGACTTAATGGTTAAGATATGTCCACTTTGTGAAGTGGACCAATTTTGTAATGGCCACTGAGCCTATAAATATGAGTCACATTGTAATCCTTAGGGAATCTTGTATCGTATATTTGATATTATTCTTGGTATTGAATTTGATCTGAGTCTTTGAGGATCAGTTCTGCGGATATGTATCTATGTCGAGTCTGCGAGTTGTAAGATGGATTTGATGTATGAAGTCTTATTTTAATGAGAAGGAATATTTCGGCCATGAATTTGTCTCTCTTGTGTTATGTCGCAATACAATTATGTCATAGTTATGATATGTATCGCAGATCTGTTAAATATGTTCCTATGATGTGTTACTGCGTAGATCTGATTAATATGTTTTTCTATGTGATGATGGTGATATGATGCGATTGATAACTATGTCAATCTATGAGTTATGCTGTGATTAACTGTTAATGATGCATGTCCTCTTATACCTGCGGAAGTTTGGTTCTTGCATCCCCCTTAGGTGACTCGGGTGAGACCTCACTCGCTTTGCGAGTGTTGCTGGAAATGTTAAACAATTTATGGGCAGGTATCTATGGGTGTTTGTGTCGAGCTTCGTTGACACTGTGCGAAGTGAACCTCTATCAACAGATCTGTGTCAACAAATGGTTCTGTTACTGGGACCCTAGTGCGAAAAAGAAAGGACATGCTGCGAAATCCGACAAAGCCGTAGATCGAGGAGTGGTTCAACAAAAAGACGCGAGAGTTTGCTAAGGAAGACAATCAGAACTCTGGATGGTCAACTGCAACCGAACCTGAACCTGAACCATAACCAAAATCCAGCTCAAAACATGCAAAAGATCTCAGCTGAGGTAAGAAGTCAACCAGTAAATGTTGCAGTAGTAACCAGAGGAAGAGTTACGACACGAGAAGATAGGCTACCACCAAATGTCTAGCCCGCGATCCAGAAACAGGTACGATTTGATGTTGAAGCAGAGAATTTTTTTTTTTTGGAAGCACGAGATCCACCAATAATGAATAATGCTCAATCGACACCTGTTTTCCACAAAGAACCTTTCTATGGGATGCCGACAATGTCGCAGAAGTCACCAGGAAAGATCAGTACTTTGAAACATTTTCTAGAAATTTGTCTAACATTAACAAAGGATCAGGAAGCATTAATAGAGATAGCTTGCTTCTTATATCGACAAGAAGAGAGGCACTAGGATCGTGCAGTCAACCGTCTATATAAGAATAAAACAGGAAGTGAGATGAGGATGAATGCCCAAATCAGTGCATATGATATGGATTCCATCATTTTAGATATAGGCTCCGATCTGAATATCCTAACCAAGCAAACATGGGAAGCGATGGGGAAGCCACATTTGGTATGGTCCCCTATGCAGATCTGTTTAGCAAACCAAATCAAGCTTACACCAATTGCTCGGTTGCCTCATCTACCAATCGAGGTAGAAGTATTGAAGACATATGCATATTTTGACGTCATAGAGATAATTGATAACACCAGTTCATATCCTGCACTGATGGGGATAGACTGGGTAAGTGAAAATCAGGTAGTTATCAATTTCAAGAAAAGAGCGATGTCTTTTGAGAACTATGACATTAGGGTCATTGCTCCACTTGACCCACTTGAAGGACAGAGATAGGTTGAACCAATGAGATACGAGCTCACCAGAGGATGGGACAACATCTATAATATCTCAGAAGATTACATCAATCCCACCGTCGATGGAGAATTGGGGTGGTGAAGTATCAGTTTGGCGTCATCGGACTCCAACAAGGCTCTAAATAATTGGAAAAATCGGTTGCATGAGGTATCAATCAGGAAGTCCACATAGATCACTCAATCACTGATATGGCACGACAGAAGTGTGTGATCTATTGACATACGAAGGACTACCTAACCTGGCAATATTCATCAATGAGTTTCAAGACAAAGTATCATAACCACAATTCCTGCTAGCATTAGATGAAGCATTGAAGGCCACTCTAGCAAGGTGGTGGGGTGCGCACAAGTCATCAATAAAAAACTAGAAACAATGTCGATGATTAATGGAAGTAATATTTGGGGAAAATGACTGCTACCAAGGAAATAAGTATGATGGAAGGATGGATCAAAGGGATCATCTGGGAAAATATCAAGGCTATATTGGGGGTGAGGCCAAAGAAAGAATGGGTTCATGCACTCATCCACACATTAGACGAAGTGTTGCGGAGATGGTACGTCTCAGTAGAACTGAGAAGAGGAACAACCACGTGGGAGGATCTAACCACTAGCTTCAGTCACACATTCAGTTTCACCGATGAGAATCCTCTAATTGACAGCACGCTGCAGGTAATCCGCGAAAATATATTTGAGACAATTCCGACCAAAAGACCAATGGGACCACAATGGATGATGACACCAAAGATGATGATGGAATGTTACAATGTTTCGGGAGGACCTAATGATGACGAATATCCTAGAGGTATCTATATCCCAGATTCAGAAGGTAGCCCCGATGTTGAAGCACCAGGTATGCCATCATACAAATTCGAGCAACCATTGAAAATCAAGAAAGTAAATATTGGGTCACTAGAGAATCCAAAGTTTTCCAGTATTGGAGACTATTGGGATGACACAACGATTGGGAAGGTCACTGACTTATTGCATGAATTTCAAAAAAAATTCCAGACAAAGTTTTCTAAAATGAAGGGCATTTCTGGGGACTTGGGAGAGATGAAGATCCCCCTTAAAGCCGATGCTAAATCAGTGAAACAAATACCGTATAGATTGAATCCTAGATACAAAAAGCGAGCGAAGGATGAGATAGAGCAGATGTTGGATGCAGGGATCATTGAGCCTGTCAAAGAGTCGGAATGGATCAGTCCCATGGTCGTCCATGATAAGAAGACTGGCGAAGTCCATATTTGTGTCAACTTAAGGAAGTTGAACAATGCATGCCTTCATGATCCATTCCCCACACCCTTTATCGACGAAGTACTTGAAGGTGTCATAGAATAGGAAGTATATTCATTTACAGATGGGTTCTCAGGATATCACAAGATCAAGATTGCAAAAGAAGACCAACACAAAAACACATTTGTAACAGAGTGGGGCAGCTATCAATATACAGTAATGCCATTTGGTCTCAAGAATGCCCCTGCAATTTTCTCAAGGTTAGTTGTCGCTGCTTTCAAACAGTTCATTCACAAGTTCTTGGTGGTGTATATGGATGACTGGACTATGTATGGATTGGTTAAAAACCATGTTGAGAGCCTCGGGATGATGCTTGAAATATGTCGACAACATCAGACCTCTTTGAATTTAAAGAAGTGTATCTTTTGTGCACCACTTGGTATCTTGTTGGGACATACTATCTGAAAGGAAGGTATGTTGGTTGACCCTGCCAAGATTGCAATCATTGTCAACTTACTAGTACCTACGAAAGTAAAGCAACTAAGAACCACGTTGGGCCATATAGGATACTATAGAAAGTTCATAAAAGGGTATGCAGTGATTATTGCGCCCATGGAGAAGCTATTGAAGAAATATGCAAAATTTGAATGGAACGATGAGTGTCAGAAAAGCCTTGACATATTGAAGGAAAATATGGTTGCAACACCAATATTATCCTTCCCCAACTGGAAGAAAGAATTCCAGGTGCACATATATGCTTCGTTAGTCGCAGTGGGGGTAATATTGACCCATTCTAGAGAAGGGTCGATCGACCATCCTATCGTGTTTGCTAGAAGGAAGTTGTCAACCGCAGAGAAAAATTACACAACGATAGAAAGAAGGTGATGGTGTATGCATTGCAAAAGTTTCGACACTATCTGCTAGGAGGACACTTCAATATGTTTACTAACCACTTAGCACTAAAGTACCTAGTCAACAAGCTGTTGGGGGGTAATATCTGTCAGTGGTTGTTGATGTTTCAGGATATTGACTTTGAAATAATAGTGAATGCTGGATGATTGAATGCAGGACCTGACCATCTGTCAAGGATCGAATCGGGCGAGGAACCAAGTAGCATCGACGAAGGTGTTCCCGACAAGCAGTTATTTCGCATTGAAATGGTCGATGAACATTATGAACATATTGTTCAGTTTTTGGCCACGGGAAGAGCACCTAAAGGGTTCACCACTAATCAAAAGAAGCATTTAATCACCAGAGCTGTTGATTTCCAAATGATCGCAGGACAATTATACAAGATGGGGCCAGATGAAATTCTTCGTCGATGTGTCCTTTCGCATGAGAAAGAAAGAGTGTTGGTTGAGGCTCAAGGTGGGATTACAGGAGGGCATTATGGAGGGTGTGCAACTGCCAGAAAGATACTTAGAGATAGTTTATGGTAGCCAACACTGCATGGAAACACAACATATTACTCCAAGAGATGAGACATATGTCATAGGACGGGGAAACCATCACGATAGGATGAGATTCCATTGGTGCCCCAATTGACATTACAACCTTTTGAAAAAGGGAAGTAGAATTTGTGGGACCCATTAACCTACCAGGAAAGAGGATGGGTGTGAGGTACATCATTACTGCGATAGACTACCTAAAAAGATGGGCCAAAGCAACACCATTGAAATATTTCACAATTGCGACAACACCAAGATTGCTTTTCAATAATGTGGTCACTAGGTTTGGGTGTCCAAACATCTTGTTGAGCGACCAAGGTACGCATTTCTTAAATCAAAATATCAAAGCAATGATTGAGGAGTTTTAGATTCATCATAGAAGAAGTACTCCATTCCACCCATAGGCGAATGGAGCAGTTGAAGCACTGAACAAAATTCTGGAGAACGCGCTCACTAAGGTGTGCAATACGTCAAACCTTGACGACTAGGACTTGAATATTCCTGCGGTATTATGGGCCTATAGAACAACATGAAAAATATTGATAGGACATAACCCCTTCAAGCTGGTATATGGGAAAGAAGCAATAATTCATATGGATTACATTGTTCCTAGTCTACGCATAGCAGCAGTGATAGGTATGAGCAATGATGGGGCTATTGAACAAATATTGGTGCAATTACTACAACTAGAAGAAGATCGCTTCATTGTGGGGTTTCATAAGCAAGTGGAAAAATATCAATAGAAGGCATGGCATTATCTCCATGTAAATTAGAAGCACTTTCAGCGTGAATACATGGTACTCCTATATGACAACAAGTTCGCAAAACACCCAGGTAAGATCCAAATGCATTGTCTTGGTCCATATGTCATAAATTTTATTACTAATAGGGGCGCAATTCAATTGAAAATTTTGGATGGAACACTTTTGACGAGTTTAGTGAATGGGATCCGGCTAAATCCATATCGGGATATCCCGACGCACCTCCACTAAGGAATAAAGGAGGTTGAAAAATAAAGAGCGATGAAACAAGTACATCGCACAGTTCTGGAGTCTGTCGATGAAACCACTACAAGGCTTGATTTCATACATCTATCAATGGAGCCGTGACAAGGCTCGAGCTCATATACCTGATGATGGAATGACGATGAGGATTGGGCCCTGTCGAGCATCATTGCGCTGGATTGGGTAAATAAACGATGGATTTGGGTAATCATTTTCCAAATCGATTCGATGGGTGAAACCAAATTTATAAAAGGACACGCAGGGAAACATTCCGACCCATTGCGCATTGTGAGAGTGTTGAAGGTGAAACTATTGAATTAATCAAAGAGCGGAGCTAAGTGAATTAAAGTTAGAGATTTGCAATGGCTCACGTGATATCCAACACCAGTACATAGTCGCTACAAGGGAACCTATTGTCGAGGAAAAACTAGAGATTCCATCTGCACCGACTTGTATATTTTGAAAGAAGAGAAGCGCTAACCGACCGGTGGATATAGAGAGAAGAGAAAAATCCACCCGCATCATGACGCGTACTACAACGACATGAGGATAAGCGGGAACTTCAGGCACCATAGAAGAATAGGAAACAATGGTTAGAGGAAGGGAAAAGCAGCAGCAAGGTCCAACCGTGGCAGACATTCCAGGTTATATTTCATCATGAAGGGTGTTAAGTTTAGCCTAATTTCACAAGCAAGATCACTGAAAGAAACACAATCACAAGATAGACAAATATTTACCATGGGAAACCCTCATGGGGTAGAAAACCCAGCAAAGCTTTCCTCAATATAGATAATCAACCAATACAAAGATGTAGTCCAAGACTAGAGCTCCTTCTCCTCCTATGCAGACCTCTCTCTCACTAGTGCGCTAATCACAAGTGGATGAATGAATGAGATAAGTGAGGAACATAGCTCCTCTACTTATACTTGTTTCCCGACTGACTTTTTACCCTAATGGGGCCGACCTCACATGGGAGATCTAATAACCCAAGTTACCACAACCTCTCGGAGGAATAAACATCTCTGGATACATAAAAAAGTCCCATTGGAGGAATGAAACACCTCCGGAATAATAAAATACAAATATAATATTCTTAGAATTTACAATATTTGAACACTCCCCCTTAACGAGAAGGATATTATAACAACATCTGCAGGAGCAAGGAGTCATCGACTACATGATACATGATACATCTATAAATCATTGGAAGCTTTCTTTATATATCATCATCAGCAACTCATTCAGTTACTGGAACATAATCAATACTGGAACATCAACATCGTCAGTATTGAGTCTTCATCTTCTGTAGCACTTGATTAGCTACATCATCATCATCATCATTGATCAACAGCCTCATCATCTGGATCTACTGATCAAAATCATCATCTGGATCCCTCGATCAACAACCTCATCATCTGGATCTCTCGATCAACATCATCGTCATCTAGAACATCACGATCAACAACATCGTCATCTAGACCATCATGATCTACAGCATCGTCATCTAGACCACCACGATCAACAACATCGTCATCTAGACCACCATGATAAACAACATCGTCATCTAGACCACCACGATCAACAACATCGTAATCTAGACCACCACAATCAACAACATCGTCATCTAGATCATCACGATCAACATCATCGTCATCTAGACCACCACGATCAACATCATCGTCATCTAGATCATCTGGATCCTCTCGATCAACAGTATCAAGATAGCAGCATACTCTGCAATGCACAAGATCCTATTACGGGATGATCAATCCATCTCACTTTAGTACATAGGTCCAAGGATGATACAAACCTGATCTTCTTATGGGATGATCAATACCTCTCAATTTAAGACATCTCTCATGTCTATGGACGATGCAATCCAGATCAACTTACAGGATGATCAATCCTTATCCTTTTAAGACACCTCACCATGTCTAGGGACGATGCAATCCCGAATCAACTTACAGGATGATTAGTCCTTATCACTTTAATACATCTCACCATGTCTAGGGACGATGCAATCCCGAATCAGCTTACAAGATGATTAGTCCTTATCACTTTAAGACATCTCACCATGTCTAGGGACAATGCAATCCCGAATCAGCTTATAGGATTATTAGTCCTTATCACTTTAAGACATCTCACCATGTCTAGGGATGATGCAATCCCGAATCAGCTTACAAGATGATTAGTCCTTATCACTTTAGGACATGAGTCCAAGGACGATGCAATCCTCATCCACTTATGGGATGACCAATCCCTATCACTTTAGGACATGAGTCCAAGGACGATGCAATCCTGATCCACTTACGAGATGATTAATCCCTATCACTTTAGGACATGAGTCCAAGGACGATGCAATCCTGATCCACTTACGGGATGATCAATCCCTATCACTTTAGGACATAAGTCCAAGGATGATGCAATCCCAATAGTCCTCTTAGACAAAGTCTAAGTACCACTACATCAAGATCATCGTTGGAATAGGTAATCCTCATCATCAACCTCATCGTTGGAACAGGTAACCTCATCATCAACCTCATCATTGGAACAAGTAACCTCATCATTGATATAAGTATCCATATCATCAATACAATATCCTCATCATCGATACAGTATCCTCATCAATACAGGTATCCTTATTATTGACCTTACCGTCAATATAGGTAATCTCATCATCGATACAGGTATCCACATCGATACCAGTATCCAAATATCATCATCGACCATATCACTCCCCCTTTTGAGGAGGGTCCTTCTGAACAACACCAAGCTTGTCTCGGAAATACTCAAACTTTACTCGAGACAGAGGTTTGGTCAATATATGAGCAACTTGTTCGTCAGTGCTTACATACTCGAGCTTGATAGCTCCTTTCTGCACCATATCCCGTATATAGAAATACTGGATCTCTATGTGCTTTGACTTATCATGGAACACTGGATTCTCTGACATCTTGATACAACTCTAGTTGTCACACAGGATCACAGTGGGGTCCATTTCTAAGTCAAACAACCTGATAACAACTTCCGAAGCCATACTACTTCACAACTAGCAGAGCAAGCAGCTATATATTCCACTTCAGCTGTGATGAGAGCCACACTAGACTGCTTCCTGCTATACCACGAGATCATTGCAGATCCTAGACAATAACATCCACCCGATGTACTCTTCCTGTCTGATACACTTTCTGCCCAATCAGCATCTTTGTAGCCATACAATCTGAAGTCATGATCCCCATGATAACGTAGACCAAAATATATCGTACCCTTTAGGTACCTCATCACATGTTTTGCAGCTATCAGGTGAACTCGTCTAGGTTCCACTAGATACTGACTCGGGGTGTTCACCGCAAAGCATATATCTAGCCCGGTATTTGTTAGATACATTAATGACCCAACAATCTGTCTGTACAGAGTCACATCCACTTACTCTAAAAAGTCATCAACTAATAGCTCCAAGTTGGAATCCATGGGAGTGGCCATGGATTTGCATTCCAACATATTGAATCTTTTCAAGATTTCCACAACATACTTACCCTGGTTGAGAAACATTCCTTTTGGGCCTTGCCATACTTCCAGACCTAGGAAGTAGTGCATCAATCCGAGATATTTCATCTCAAATTCTGAGGAGAGCTTCTTCTTGTACTCGATAATTCGTTTCTCATTTACAGTCAGAAATAGATCATCCACATATAGTAACAATATGATAGGTTCATCATTCATAACCTTGAGATAAATATTAGGATCAACTTTACTTTTGGTAAAGCCCAAGCTTGTCAAGAAATTGTCAATTCTTCCATACCAAGCTCTAGGAGCTTGCTTCAACCCATACAAAGCCTTCTTTAGTTTGCACACATGGGTTCTTCCATATTCCACTTCAAATCCTTGTGGTTGTTCTATGTACACTTCTTCCTCAATTACACCATTCAGGAAGGTTGTCTTTACATCCATATGGTGTAGTTCCCACTTCATTATGGATGCAAGTGCCATGATGGTTCTAATGGAAGTGTACCTAGCAACTGGTGCAAATGTTTCTTCATATTCAATTCCCTCTTTTTGAGAGAATCCTATGGCCACAAATCTTGCCTTAAATTTTTCAATGCTACCATCCGCAGCATGTTTTATTTTGTATATGCATTTGTGGGATACCACACTTTTTTCTTTTGGTTTGGGAACTATATCCCAAACATCATTCTTCATTATTGACTGGTACTCCTCAGTCATTTCCTCTACCCATTCTTTCTTATGAGATGCTTCTTCATAACTAGTAGGTTCTTGATCTACCAGATCACACATCAAATCCATATAGTTGGAAAATGACTTTGGTTTCTTGCTCACTCTGGTGGAGCCTTCAGGAGCTCCATACTTTTATGCTCCTAGAATAATGTCTCTTGCCCATGCTGGATTTCTCTTTCTTGATATGTTTGTAATAGGGGATTCTTGTGGTTCTAACATGTCATGGTCTTCTAGTGTTACAACTTCAGGGTTAGGTACAACCTCTACAGTTCTGGAAGGTGCATCTTCTTCATATACTTCTTCATACTGTGTAATGTCCCCATTTCAATAATTTCATAGTAAGACAATCCCATCAATCCTACTAGTTTCCTAGGTTGGATGGGCACATGTGGAATGGTAATAAGGAAGCAAATAAATTATGTTTAGACATTAGAAGGGTTCAAGTATTTAATAAATATAGTGAATAAAGAAATTCAAGAGAAATCCTAGGTGACAAATGGTTTTGGAGACATATGGAGGATGTGGGACCCACACTAGCTTGATTTTTCATAATACATGGTATCTCTCTTTTGCAAATTTGAATTAATGGGAATGTGAACACTCTTGGGTGAGTTGGTAAGTCATAACACATGTCATTGATCATATTAGGTCGAATTGGGAAGGATTGGTAACCTCCATGGAAGATAAAGAGTCAAAGTGGAAGTTTGTGGACACTTGGGCTAGATTCCCTAGCCCCTATGACACCAATGATGGAGCATCTATGACAAATATGACAAATTGCAGACCTGACCTCTGACATCTGACCACTATGACATGTCAGCACCAAAAATAGGCTCAAGGAAGGCGAATTTGGGAGTTGGAGAAGCCAAAGAGACTCAAAATCGAATTTGGGAGAAGATGGAAGGTTGGAACTAGGAGACAAGTGACAAATGTGGAATATTTCCTAAATGAAAATCTATTGAATCTATTGAGAGGATTTCGACCCTTAGAAGGCTAATGTTGGTTATAAAATGTAAATGAAGTATGAGAATGGCTTTTGATGATTTGAGAAAAATTGCATTTGTGAAGAGAGAGCTAGTGGATGACTAGTTTCTTGCCTTAGCCAATTTCGAGGGTGAAAGATTCCCATCCAAGTTGGTGTTTGGAGAGGCCACTCAGGTATTTAATGGTGCTTTAATGGAGTTTTTATTTGCAGGTAGCAGCTACAGGAAGTTTCATGGTTTGGTTTAGTGCAGCACTTTCTCTCCACTATTTCCAGTTTTGAAGGCATATTCATGCTCCTTGAGGGAGGGCGTTTTTGGTGAGCACTTGTGCTTCTTGAGAGAGCTTCTCATTATATATTTATTATTGTAATAGCTTCATATCCTCTGTTATTAATATTCAGAAAGTATCAGGCAGAAATACCCACTGGTTGTATGCAAAACTATTGATTAATGAGCAAACAATGTCCATTTCCCCAATGCATTGATGTATGACACTATAATGTTGATTATTTCGAATGGATGGATGATTCTCTGATATATTTGTGATAAATATAATGACATGGATGTCTTATACAATTTTCATGTACTGTACTTGAGAATTTGAAGCATTTTTACTCAGTTTAGTTGTATTGGGAGCTGAAATAGTGTCATTTCCCCAAGGTCGAATTGGGGATTTTTGCTGTTGAATGTGAGAGAGTTAGAACAGTAGTAAAAATCAATTAATGGTGCATATGAGACCTTAATCACATAATTAACACATTATATACCTCTTTTCATAAATTTGTGGGAGTTTGGAGGCATTTGGAAGGCCATTTTCAGTGTTACCCGGGGGGGATTTGATGCACAAATTACTAGTCAAAATTACCTATATTGATCAGAATACAAATCAAGTTTGCAGAAGTATTTGGAGGGCCATAAAACATACCTGAACCTGATATTCAAGTATAAATACCATTCATACACTCCTACAGAATATTTGGGAGCATTTGGGTTGATTTGGAGGTCAAAACAGTTAAACTAGTCAAAGGTCGAAATTGGGGAAAAAGTAGAAAAATTGGCATTTTAATAGAATTTTGAAAAAGGGTCATTACATACTGGCACTTCCTAGATCTCTTGAGATCTGCTTCTTCATCAAATGTCACATCCCTACTTATTTCCATATGATGGAAACCTGGGATGTAAATTCTGAATGCTTTGGATGCTTCACAATATCCAACAAAAAATCCCTTCTTTCCAGAGGGATCTAGCTTGGTCCTCTTTTCTTTTGGAATGTTAATGTATATTGGGCATCCAAATATCTTGAGGTGACTTACCTCAGGTCTCTTTCTTGTGAACACTTCTTCTGGAGTTTTGAAATCAAGAGCACTATGAGATAGTCTATTCTACACATAGACTGTTGTCCTAGCTGCTTCATCCCATAGGTACATAGATAGGTCTTGATCATGTATCATAGTCTTTACTGCTTCCATAATAGTTCTTTTATCTCTATATTTTTTCTTTAGATTTGTACAACCCTTACCTCATTTTCACTCATTTTTCCATTTTCCTAGTTCATGTATTCCTTCCATTTTTCCTTAAATTTTTGCTACCCTAGTTTATTTTTATTATATTTTCATGATTAAATAAGACAGGCTCTAGTTTATATTTATTTTCAACAATAAAGTTTAATTTATTGGTTTGAAAGATGCTCTCAAATGTTTGGAAACTTTATTATTCATCAAAATTGATTGAAATGTCAAACTAACAGCATGTGCCAAAATTCTGAATCTAAAAATGCTGTCAGTACTATAGAAAATGCTGTCAATTTCGCAGAAATGTGAAATTGTGATTTAACAGGGGTTTTAAAGTTATGATTATGATTTGCATTTATCATTATCCGAAATGAATTATCAAGATGCATGAATCTGGTACCCAGTAAGGCGTGGCAGCCTGTTTCACTGGACATGTGGCAATTGAACAAGTACATAGGTAATATTTGATAATTACATTTTCCAGGCATTGAAATCAACAGAATTGATGGGTCGAGGAATGAAACTTCGAGAATAAACCTCGCAGGGTAGGGTTTTCACAACATTGGTATAGGTTCAATTTTAAAAGAGTAAAACATGGAGCGAACCTCGCATGTACAAGAGAAGTTTTGAGGAATAATGTGTCCAAAACAATATCACTTGGAGAATTTATGAAAGCAGATTTTTCTAGAAATGCCCTGTTTCGTCATATTTGTTCAAACCATATTGTGGTCAATAGAAGATGAATTTTGGAAAAATGAAGGAGGTTTTTATTCCTAAGATATAGAACTACAAAAAACTATCTCACTTTTTACACAGCTATCAAGGATTGGAAGATCCATTCTCTTCATTTCAGCCTATTTTTCTGACTACGGAAATTCCAGTCTGAGTCATATTTTTGCAGAGTTGATTATGGACAACTGGAGGGGAATTTTGAAAAATTGAAGGAGTTTTATCTTAGTAACCTATTTATGTATAATAATATATTTCATTTTTCTTACAGGTTTCATGGAGTGAGAGAATAGAATCCATTACTGAGTCCTATTTGTTTGGATTTCAGACTTTTTTTGTTTTGACACTTGTTTTTAGAATGCAGATTTCAAGCAAATGCAAACGAATTTCAGGAAGTTGAGAGAGGTGTTTTCTCATAATAAACTGATACAGTAAAACCTCTCCTAGATTGTACACAGATGTCATGATTCAAGAGATATAAAGTCATAATTGTATCCCAAGTTTTCATTAATTTAGTCCATTTTTCATGGCAAACAGTTCTAAAATTTATGGTAATCTCTACTATCTTTAGAAATTCGACCTCCTTGGGAGGATTTCGACCTCAATATTTATATGAGGCATGATTGTAATATTTGGGAGTGGGGAGCAGGGAGGTCTTCTTCTGAAAAGAAGTGGTTGACACTGGAACAAGATGATCGAAGTTCGATCTTAGAAGATTTTTACAGGCATGTATGAATTTTCTTATGTTTATATGTTGCAGAAATGACTGTTTATGAATTAAAATATGATCTTTGAGCCTATCCTGTTTCAATTTATGAAGTATATGCTTTCATTATTTTGTCTATACATGGTCTAAATTTCATGTTATGATTCTTCTGAATAGTATACAACTATGCCCCCATTATGAAACGACATCTGAGCTCTTATATTTGTAGTTTTATGATCATAGTCATTTTTCTGCTTCTATTCATATATTGAAATTTTATATTATACCTGTCTTTTGTTTTCAACCATCCTACCTAATTCATGTCTTCAGTTACCATCAGAAATGCCTAAAAATTATTGTGTAGATGGCCCATTCCTACCAACTAAGATTTCCTTAAGCTTGAACCCCTGTAGTCTAGGTTCAACTTTAGGGATAACAAGTTCTATTCTTTCTTTCCGCAACACCATTTTGTCGGGGATTGTAGGGTGTGGTTAGTTACCTCTTGATTCTATCTTATTTACAAAAGTCTTCAAAATCCTTTGAAGTATATTCTCCGCCATTATCTGTCCTGAGTATTTTGATCTTCTTTTTTGAATGATTTTCTATCAAGGCTTTGAACTCCTTGAACTTTCCAAAGACTTCATTCTTTCCTTTTAGAAAGTATATCCAAGTATTTCTTGAATAGTCATCAATAAATATAATATAGTATTCATATCCACTCAAAGATGTGGAGGGCATTGGTCCACATACATCTGAATGAATTAATTCCAAGGTACTCTTAGCCTTTTTTTCACTCTTTGGAAATGGGTTCTTGATATTCTTCCCTTTTGCACATCCTTTGCATGTGCCATCATGACCAATCTTTAAGTCTAGAAGTCCTATAACTACCTTGCTCACATGAGGTAGTGCTTTATAGTTAATGTGAGCAAGCCTCCTATGCCATAGCTCATTTGGGCTAGTGGCTTCATGTACAAGAGCAACTTCTGGATGGCCCTTGAGTTTGTATAGACCTCCTTCCTCTTCACCAATAGCAATTGCATCCTCAATTGATTTTTCTTTGGGCCACATTAGTACTTTCCTATCTATGAATGCAACCATATAGCCTTTCTTATCCAAAGCAGAGATAGAGAGTAAGTTCTTCTTCAAACCTGGTACATATAAGATCTCTTTCATCTTCAATGGGGTTCCAGAATCAAGCTTGTAACTTGCTTCACCAACTCCCTTGATGGGATATTGATAGTCATCTCCAAGGGATACCTTTTGTGGAGAATTATTTTCTTCAAGTTTTGAAAGAGTCTTATTTTGACCTGTCGTGTGCTTTGAAGCACCACTTTCAATGAGCCATGTATCTTCTCCAGGTGTTACTGCCCCAGAGAGTGCAGAGAATAGAACATATTCTTCTGCATGTTCTTCTTCTTCTACTTTAGATCTTTTCTTTTGAGGCCTTTCCTCCTCTTCTTCTTTACTATCATCTTATGCTAGATGAGCTTGATGTCTTTTGTGGTGGAAACCCTTTTTCTTCTTTAGAGGACAATCCTTAGCAATGTGTCCTATTTTGTGACAAGTAAAACATTGAAATGAGGAGTAATATCTTCTTTAATTAGTTCCTCTTCTCTTTTGAAATCTTTGTGGAGGTTGAGACTCCTTGGAAATAGTATTCTTGAAGTGGGATTGATTCCATCTTCTCTTGGTGTGGGTGGCCAAGGCTTCTCTGTTGGCAACCCTAGCTTCTTCTTGAATGTAATCCTCCCAAACCACATCAAACTTTATACTTTCTTTTCTGGCACACATAGTTTGGATGAAAGACTCCCAAGATCTAGTGAGACCATTTAGAGAAGTCATGATTAGTTCATCTTCATCAAGGGTATCTCCAATAGCATCTAGTTGTTCCTTGAACTGGGAAACCCTTGAGAAATAGTATTGAACAGATTCTCCTTTATTCATCTTGGTTCTCTTCAATTGAGTTCTCAGGTTCATCTTCCTATTGATGTTCTTTCCTTCATACATTCTGGAAAGGGAATCATACATTTCCTTTGGAGTCTTCTTGGATTCTACTTGGGGAATCAAGTAGTCTTTGATAGAATCAGCAATGATTCTCTTTGGCTTCATCTTCTTCAGGTTCTGCAACCTCATCCTTGATATATTGGGCAAGATCATTCTCTTCAAGAATGAGACCAATTATGTATTTCCATGCCCGAAAATTTTCTATACCCTCTAACTTGTCTTCAAGCTTAGTGCTTGGAGCCATCTTATCCAGGGGTCAAAGAGATTGAAGCTTCTCAAGAGATAGAATAACACTTACCAAGAGATGTGCTTGATTGAGGTGAAAGTTCTGGTGTGTTCTGCTTCTGGAAACTTCAACTTTTCACCTTCCAGATCTGCAATAGAATTTCTGGTTTTCTGGTGCATAGGTTCACAACTTTTTTGGTTCATTGGTGCACATATGTGCAGCTTTTCTGGTTCTCTGGTTCTCTGGTTTTCTGGTTTTTTGCACTTTTGGTCAAACTAGGGTTTGACTTTCCCATAGTTCTACCCAACCAAAAATATTGATCCAGGGCTCAAAACTTCGATTTTGAGGAGGGCTATCCAGCCATGCAATCAAAATCCAAAAATTCCCAACTTTTGCAGAAACCCTAATTTTCACTGGAGGAGGACAGAGAGGTATTTTCACCTTGTGAAAGATGTCCTATTCAGGATAGCTCTGATACCATGTTAAGTTTAGCCTAATTTCACAAGCAATATCACTTAAAGAAACAAAATCACAATATAGACAAAGATTTACCCTAGGAAACTCTCATGGGGTAGAAAACCTAGCAAAGCTTTCCTCAATATAGATAATCAACCAATACAAAGATGTGGTCCAAGACTAGAGCTCCTTCTCCTCCTATGCAGACCTCTCCCTCACTAGTGCGCCAATCACAAGTGGATGATTGAATGAGATAAGTGAGGAACATACCTCCTCTACTTATACTTGTTTCCCGACTGACTTTTTACCCTAATGGGGCTGACCTCTCCTAGGAGAGTCTAATAACCCCTAAACCACTGACTCAGGGCCAACCTCACATGCGAGATCTCATAACCCTAGTTACCACAACCTCTCAGAGGAATAAACATCTCTGGATACATAACAAAGTCCCATCGGAGGAATGAAACATCTCCGGAATAATAAAATACAAATATAATATTCTTAGAAGTTACAATATTTCAACAAAGGGAAGGGGCTCCGTTGATAAGACTTGGGAAGAACTCCAAGTATACCATCATGGAAACAACGACACCGGAAGGTGTCCACATTATTGGTGGAGTGTTGCAGCGGCTGCACAAGCTGCAATACAATGACCATGACGTTTTAGCATATCCTGAGTGCACCCAGCAGACGTTCATGGACAAATTTCAAGAGGAAGGAGGCCCAATTACAAGGGAACCAATTCCATGGGCATTGGGACTACAACGATCGGGATTGTTGTTGATCATTCACATGCCACATTTTGGGTGCTTGGCGAAGGTCAATGCATGCATAAAACAGTTGCTCGTTTTTTTTCATGATGGCTACTTGTGGCTCGACAGGAAGATCCCAATTGAAGTGGATCTTATTGCGTGGATTACTGGGTTACCCAAGATGGGGGTAGACCCATCACAGTACTTTCAAGGAAAAGACAACGACTAAAGTTGGCTGTGAAGATGAAAGCTAAATACGAGGTAGTCAAATAGACCCGCGAATACCTGGTCGACATAATTAACAAACGAGCGTTCAGGCTCGCATAAAATTTGTTGGACATCAAGGTAGTTCGTAAAATCCACCCCAACCAATGAAAATGGGGGTGATAGCATCAACATAACAATGTGTGCTCGGGGTTCATATGAACTGGTCACTGTTTTTATTAAACGAGATGATGGAGGATGTGGTTGCAGCATGAGAAAAGGGTAATCCCTTTACTTATTCATTGCTCCTACTATTAATTTCTTTGGTCGAATGGATGGAGCCACTATAGTATTAAGGAATAGAGACGGAGAGTGTCAAAGTGTGTCGAGGGGAACGATATCAAAACTTATGGAAACTGAATGAAAAGGATAGGCAGCGTGATAACAGCATACAATTCTACATCTACTTGGAAGAGCTGCGCGCACAAGCAGTGAAGGTCCCGTGATTAAAAGAGGTCGTAGAAAGAAGATATAGGCAAATTGCGAGGAAGCTTGTTGTGGGGCCTCAAGTGATTTTTATCCAAGAACTCACAGACCCAACGAAACAGTGGTTAACCACGCACTACAAGATGACTGAAGAAGAGATGGACGCCATCATAGAGGAATGGACAAATGACTGGAAGACCCCGGTCGGTGAAAACCAATTATCGAATCCGGAGGATGGGAAGCCGACGGATGTGCCAAAGACCCAGACTAAGACGAAGGACTCAGAGGACGAGGATGAAGGTGAGGATGACCAATCGGGGCAAAGTCATGATGGGTTGACCAAAAATTTGAAATACTTGGAGTTGGAAACACAACGACAAGAAACGAGAGAGAAGAGGAATTGGGACAAAGGCAAAGGGAGTACCATTGCTGGTCTCCCCGACGAGCAGATGAAGATGTTTCTCTACATGGTGACAACGATGGCAGAAGAAAACTGAGCCAAAGTGACACAAAATTCAACCGAATATTTCCACCAAGTGTCGAAGTTGTTGCAAACACTGAGTAATGCTTTTATGGATACCAAGGTGAATCCAGGGCTTGAAGAGACAAATCAGTCAAAGGTGCGATAGGAAGAGATTGACATCGACACTCAACAACGAATCATGCAGGTGCTACCTGGTGCAATCACGACAGGAAATGAATATTTATAACTCACCCTACGCGGGCTTGACATTGTAAGTATCAACCTGAACATGTTGCCTATGTTCATGCTTCATCGCACCCACATTGGGACCAATGAATAAATTCACGAGCAAGAAGCATCGACACACAACCGAATGATCAATTATAATAGGTAGGTAATAAGTGTTGAGGAGGATATTGAACAACTCTACGAAGAAAAAGAGATAGCAATGAAGCAAACTGAGAGATCAATGGATGACAGGAAGTGGCTAGAGCATGCCATCTCTATGGCATGTGAAGATGTGCTAGAAATATCTAAGGAGATGGTCGCGGAGGCCAAGGCATTGAAGTTGGGAGCAGCCATCACGGATCTTGGAAAAGTGAATGAGGAATTGTAAATAAGTGTGGCGTCGAGCACACCACTAGAACAAGTGGAAGCATGAAAAAACAGCATTGAGTATGCTGCGACGGAGATCGCGGAGTTGGAAAAAGTGTCGCAACACATAGCAGAGGAAGTATTACAATTTTGGGGAATCCTAATCCAAGATGAGCAGTTGCACCAGTTGAATGTGCATCTTGGGGAGGCAGAATTACAGTTGGAGACATTGAGGAGATCGCTAAAGGAAATGCCCCTACTTTTGCAAATGACTAAAGTGACAGAGTTGAAGGAATTACATCAACAGGTCAACAAGGCATGACAAAGACAACAGATGAGGAGAACGCAGTTGGACGAGTTGCAGTCTAAGGTGGAACAACTAGAAATTGAAGCAATTCTAGTATTGAAACAAATCAAGGATAATTTAGAGAAAGTGCAATAGAAGGAAAGGGAGCATCATCCAATGGTGCAAGAGGTCTAGGAACGTATAGTGCTAAAAGCAGCAGTTAGGGAAGACATCGATTGAATTAACGCAGCGTATGGAGAGTTTAAGGAACAAATGAACACACCGGCAACATCAGGATGAAGTGGCTTGAGGGCGAGCCACAAGTTTATGTTGGGGGCCTGTTGGAACGGAACTAGTTCATAGAATTTTTGGTACAAACAATGGCAAAGTGGACAACGACAAAGGTAAAGGGTGATCGCGGAGTGGATCAAAGTGGTTAAAGTGGAGTACGAGTTAGTTAGACTTAGTGGTTAAGATATGTCCACTTTGCGAAGTGGACCAATTTTGTAACGGCCATTGAGCCTATAAATATGAGTTTCATTGTAAGCCTTAGGGTATCTTGTATCGTATATTTGATCTATTCTTGGTATTGAATTTGATCTGAGTCTTTGAGGATCGGTTATGCAGATATGTATCCCTATCGAGTCTGAGAGTTATAAGATGGATTTGATGTATGAAGTATGATTTTAATGAGAAGGAATATTTCGGCCATGACTTTGTCTCTCTCATGTTATGTCTCAGTACGATTATGTCGCATTTATGATTAGATTTGTTATGTCACAATTATGATATGTATCGCAGATCCGTTAATAAAATATTTCTATGATGTGTTACTGCGTAGATATGATTAATATGTTTTGGTATGCGATGATGGTGATATGTTGCGATTGTTAACTATGTCGATCTATGATTTATGTTGTGATTAACTGTTAATGATGCATTTCCTCTTATACCTGCGGAATCTTAGTTCATGCATCCCCCTTAGGTGCCTCGAGTGAGACCTCACTCGCTTTGTGAGTGTTGCTGGAAAGGATAAACCCTTTCCAGGCCAATATCTATGGGTGTTTGTGTCAAGCTTAGTTGACACTATGGGAAGTGAACCCCTGTCGACATATTTGTGTCAACAACATTTGCTAGCTTCAATATATTCTTAGAAAATTAAAAAAAAATCATGCATTTTGGGACTATCCCTTTGGGAAATTTGTCAAAATAGATAAATCACCCCTCATAATATAACTATGCATGTTTGTTCCCTGATTTAATGGCACACTGTAGGGTAAAATCAATGAAACTAGGTGTCTATTCGATGAGAACCACACAACAAAATTCATAATGAAAACATTTTTGACCATTTTTTTTGTTTTTTTCGACTGAAATAATTTATATTTTTCGGACAAAATTTTTTTTCCATCCAAAACTTAAAGATAACGGATTTCTTGTTATGTGTGCCTAGGTGATTTTCGATTGGATAAATTATTGCCCGAACAATTAAATGTTCTGTCAATTGGACTGATTTTTTTTTCGACCGAAAGTGTTTTCAACTGAAAGTTTTTTCGATCAAAAACTTATTTGCATATTTTGGTTGTAGTTGTCTCTATCAACAATTTGCATATTTTCACCACCCACCCATCTCGGCACCCTGTGCCACCCACCCATATTGGCACCATGTGCCACCCTTCGACACCCATGAATCCTTCTCACTGGCCCTCATGAATCAATTCAGTACATGTGAACAATCTATTTGGCCATACTACAAACTTTCTCACCCCCTTCAATCAATTGGGATTTTTTGGAGTTGTTGGACTTGGATTCGTCGTGAGTTGTTTGAGATTTGTTTGGGATTTGTCTAGAGATGTTGGATGTGGAGCCCTCATGAGTTGTTTGGGGGATATTCAAGCATTTTTTGGGAGTTTTCGGGAACTGTTGGATGTGTAGATGTTTGGTATTTGTCGATATTTGTGTTGTTATTCGTCGTGCCAAAAATATGCTCGTCGGCAATTATGTTTGAATGTTTTTAATTGTGACTGGTAGGATCCATACAATTTCCATTGTTCATCATGTGGAAAGGTATGCTTAGCAAGAACTATGTTTGATTTTTTAACTATAACTGGTAGGAGCCACTAGTAAGAGATGAATGATTTATCTTTCCCACTTTGGAATACGGCTCAAAAATTCTCTTTTCCCATAAATTTGGTTTGTTTTCTTTGGAAAATTATTTTTTCGTAGTACAATGACTCTAAAATTATCTTTACTTGAAATATTTGGTTTTTCCACTGATCCGAATTTTAGGGGGCATATGGTATAAATTCGGATGTATTCATCATGAAATCATTAAATGGAGAGGCTTCCCTCTCCCATCCATGGTTTTGGATTCTTCCAAGAAATTCTAGAATCCCACATTTTAGAATAAACCCATCCATGGTATTTGGTATCCCATGGTATGGGCCCAAGGCACATTGCAATAATGTTATATAAAGGCTTTATGCCTTCTCAATAAAGCATTCAATGATTTTTGGCATCCTACCTTTCTCTTATTCTATTGAGTTATTATTGGGTTATTGGTTCTGAGTGCATTTCTTAGTATATTTTGAGAGGCGAGGCTCAAAGAACCCTCTTTGAGCCTCACCCCTCCATGTGGCATATTTACTCTATGTTTCTCTATCTAGATATTCACAGCCCAAATCTTGCTGCTATGTATTTCTCACATCATGTCCATTCTCTTCTTCAACTTTGAGGCTATCTCTTTTCCTCCTCTCTCGGCATTCAATCTTCCTAGGTTTTATCCTTCAAGATTCGGATCAGTGGTATCAAAGCAGGTACGCTCTCCTTCAGAACAAGGGTTTGAAGCTTACTACGAGTTCAAATATTTTTCTACCCTCGGATCTTCGTTCACCATTACAAACATAACCATACATAGATCTAATACATCCATTGGTATGCAAAAATTTCAATAATTTTACAGGGTGTCCATGCTGTCCATGGAGGTTCCACAACCTCTGCAATAGCTCATGCTCCTATACAAACCCTTGGCCCTCCACATTTGACACTCTCACATTAAAAAAAAATTAGAGGGATAATGTGAATTCTACACGATGTTTCAAAGGGTCTGCCATATCTCATTTGAAAAAAAAATTCCTTCATCTCAAATGTGTATTTCACGGAATTTCATTTCATTTTGTGGTTTGTGAGATATGCTTGTTTGAAGTAGCACATGTTTGTACACAATGCAGTCGCACGTACATCAACTTTAAACAAATGCTACAGACTCCACATAACATTTTAGATTCTCTACCATAGCTCATTGGAAATGTATTTCCGTCAGCTAAACTAGGTATTTCATGGTTTTTATCTGGATTTCATGTTTGATATATATCATTGCATGAAGCAACATATTTATGCAAAATAGTGCGCGCACATCTCCTGAGCTTCAACAAACATTTTCTCACTCCATGGACCACCACAGATTAAGTATGTTTTGGATGGAAATGTATCTTTGATATATCAAATGGGTATTCAACGTAATTCAATTTCATCACTTGCATCAGAAGCTATGAATGGATTTGCAGCAAGACATCAACTGCACCAAAGATCATGAATTTTTCAATTTTTGGACTTTTATTAAATCCTATTGTAATCTTGGTTTGGTTATGGGTTAACCACACAAAACCCTGTTAGACAGGAGTTGGTGCAGAGGTAGATGTTTCCATTTCTATCATACTTTGACTAGCTTTTCAAAAGATGAGCATACAGAAGAGATGTTACTAAGAGAGATGAGAATAGAGACCGATTATATAAGAGCCATTCCTTGAAGTGGGCAGGAACACCATTGATAGATCGCTTGATCCCAACTACGACCCTGACGATAACCTCGACAGAAGCTCAGGAATCCCCGCCTACCAAGCCCTTCTAGATCAAGAACCCTCTTCAATTTCAGCTTCAATTTCCACGACTACCACCAAGACTTAAAGAAAAAAATTGAATTCAGAAGAAAGATATCGCTTACCATTGCATTGATCCTTTTATTTTATGAAGAGCTTTCGATAGTTCAATGATGTGTATTGACCCATGGTTCTACGGTTATGTTAACCGTTTTTCTCATATGGTAACGTGTAATGCTCAGCAATGAAATCAATCGATGATGATTTGGCATATGGGAACTGTTTTAGTTGATAATCATAGTGGAATGTGAATCAATTAGATGAGTGAAGAAAAGGCAGAGGGAGCAGAAAATAGAAAAGGGTGTTATGAATTAATACAGTGTGGGAATAGGGAAGCCGGGATCTGAAATGGTGTGGAAGCTGAGATGAAAAGCAGTGGAACAGTATTGTTATGACAGAAAGAAGACACCAGTCACAGAAGATGGTATGTGGAGTAGCGTAGACCTGAGGAAATGAGCAAGAAAGCTGAACAAAGGAACAATAGAGTGATGCTAAGAATATGAACAGAATGGAAGAATAGAGGAACAGAAGAGAGTGTTGAACAAGTTGAACAAAGCAGAGTGTTGTGGTAAGCAGAGATACATATGTACAATTGTACTTTGATTCATTTGTAAAGTCTAGCAATTAAGGATGGTAGGGAGGTGCTAGGGGAGACCTTATGTCTCTGTCTGCAAGTGGGTGCTTGCAAAAGTTGAAGGTTGGTGCCTTCACCCAGTTGGTGCTGGGTTAAACTGGAAGTTGGTGATTCCACCCAGTTGGTGCTGGGTTACAGTGAGAATTGGTGCTCTCAGCAAGTTGGTGCTTGCATTCGGAGGTTGCAGCCTCGTTGAGTTGGTGCTCAAATAAGAAGATATGTACAACTGATAAGCCATTGACATCCTAAGAAGAAGAGGTTTTTCCATTAAGGGTTTCCTCGTGAAAAAGATGTGTCTCCTACATGTGTTTGAATGAGGTGTTGCATGCCATATTTTTATTTATTTGATTCTGTTTTCATTACAAGAATGAATGTCACATAATTTCAGTGATTCATAGTTAAAAGAATCAAATGATTTAAATTTTTTTATTTAACTGATTCACCCCCCCCCTCTCTGTTAAATACCTGTAACAATTGGTATCAGAGCAAGGTTCCTTTAGTATAAGGTAGATCCTGAAAGTTAATTATGGCTAGTCAAGATGGCTCAACAAACAAAGCACCCATGTTTGATGGCACAAATTTTTCTTTCTGTAAGGTTAGGATGAGAACTTTCATAATGTCTCTAGGGGCAGAAGTCTGGGAGATTGTAGAAACAGGATATAAGAAACCTCTACTGGTTAAATCTAAAGATGAAAAATCAGCCTTCACTTTTAATGCAAAAGCTATGAATGCCATTCTTAATGGGCTAACTGAATCAGAATTTGTAAAGGTTATGCATCTTCAAACTGCAAAAGGCATGTGGGACAAACTTGTAAATAGCTATGAGGGAAATGACAAAGTAAAAAGTGCCAAGATGCAAACTCTTAGACTAAAATTTGAACAGTTAAAGATGAATGAGGATGAAAATGTCAGTAAGTTCTTTCTGAGAGTAGATGAACTAATCAATGCTATGAGAGCTCTTAGTGAAGCCATAGATGATGATACCCTTCTTGTTCATAAAGTATTAAGATCATTGCCTAATAAATTCAATCCGAAAGTGTCAGCAATAGAAGAGATGGGCGACCTCAAAACATTGACTATGGATCAGTTGTTAGGAACTCTGACTGCTTATGACATGAGGATTATTAAAGACCAAAATTCATCCAGAGAATCCTCCTTTAAAGCTGAAAAGAGTACTGAGTCAGACATGGATGAAATAGAAGAAATATTTGTGAGAAGACTGAAAACGGGGTCAGGGAAATACAAAGGTAAATTGCCTTTCAAATGCTTTAACTGTGGTAAAGTAGGGCATTTTGCTGCTAAGAAGAAAATCCTTTGTGTGAATGATGATGAATCTTCAGGAACATCTGATACTGAATCTTCTCATGAAGATGAATAAAATAACTTCATGCTAATGGCCATAGAAGACCTCGAACAGAACTGTACAGAGTATGAAATCAATGATGAAGATGCCACTGTATATATGGAAGGAGAGCTGATGAGTGCTCTAGAAGAAATTGACAGATTGAGATTAAAGAAAGGAAAACAAAAACAATTATTAATCCAGTATGAAACCAATAGAAAAGATATCTCTTTAATAAAGCTGGAACTCGAAGAAGAAAAGAAGATTGAAGAGTCTTTAAAACATCAGTTAGCTGATAGTAAAGCCAGAGTTGAACATTTAGAAAAAGAGGTTGTAACTGTTAAGAAAGAACTGGAAAAATATCAAGCTCTGCATCATTAGAATATTTCTAGCATCAAAGCCTCAGAGGAACTAAACAATATGTTGAACAGACAAAGAGCTCCACACAGTAAATTTGGCTTAGGGTATGATCAAGGGGGGAGCAGCAGTGGTTCAGAAAGAAAAGAGTCATCAAATGTGATCAAATTTCAAGGCAGCAAGCAAACTGAAATTCCCAGCATAGCAAAGGCTGAAACATGTAAAGAAAATAATGGAGATGAATCAAAGAATACTAAACAGCAAGAGAATACGGGTTTAAAAGGCAAGTCTGCACCGTTAGGAACTCATGGTAAAGAGTCACGTAACAGAAGAATGTACGCTGATCAGAAATGTGGTTATGAACGTCATAACTCAGTGAATTATCCTTCCAGAAATCAACCACGAACCAGGTATGACACATTCTTTAATGGTTATTGCTTCTATTGTTCTAACTTTGGGCACCGAGCTGCCAGTTGTGTTTTTAATTTCAGAAATGTACAGAGAAGAATGTCAAACTACACTCAGAGAACGTATCTATCAGCAAATAAACATATGGGTCGTATCCCTCCACCAGCTGTTAAAAGAAGAATGCCAAACAAAAATGCTAATCCGTTTGATCTTATATACAACGAGCCTAAATGCTATATATGCCACAACTTTGGGCACAAAGCTACAAACTGCAACTTGAAAGAGAACAAAACAGATAGAAACATGAAACACACAGCTGTACAAAACGTATGGAGAAAGAAAGAGAGATCTCATTGCAATCTTGTGCTTTCTGTTCAGAAACAGAGGAGTCATTGGTACATCGACAATGGTTGCTCGAAACACATGTTAGGAGACAAGGAGAATTTTATTACCTTATCAGAACATAAGGCAGGTAAAGTAACATTTGGTAATGATGCTCCAGGAAAATTCAGAGGAAAAGGAGTTGTGAGTCTCAGCAATGGTAAAGGGAAAGCTCAAGACGTTCTCTTTGTAGATGGGCTGGAACATAACCTTCTCAGTGTGAGCCAAATGTGTGACAAAGGATGTGAAGTCTTGTTCACTAATAAAGACTGTAAAATCAGAAATATTTCCTCAGGAAAGCTAGTTGCCAAAGGGGTAAGAACAGAGAATAATGTGTATGTTTTAAAAGAATAAAAAGAACAGTGTTATCTAAGCAAATACGATGAAAGCTGGCTATGGCACAGGAGATTGGGACATTTGCATTTTGACCACCTGATAAAGCTCAAAAACAGAAACACAGTAAGGGATCTTCCAACAATATCTAGACCTCGAGATGATGTTTGTAAGCCTTTTCAAATGGGAAAGCTAACTAGGGCTCAGTTCAAAACGAAGAATGTTTCTTCTACTAGTAAGCCCCTTTAACTTGTTCATCTAGATTTATGTGGCCCACCGAGAAAAGAAGGAACAGGTAAAGAAAATTATTTTATGCTGGTAATTGATGACTATTCCAGAATGATTTGGGTTGCTTTTCTTAAAGAAAAGTCTGAAGCGTTTGCCAAGTTTAAAATCTTCAAAGCACTAACTGAAAATCAGACTGGGAGAAAAGTTAAAGCAATCAGATCTGACAGAGGAGGAGAGTTCAAATCGAAAGAGTTCAAGGAATTTTGTGATGAGCATGGAATTAAGAAAGAATACACAATAGCAGGAACTCCTCAGCAGAATGGAGTGGTGGAAAGGCACAATAGAATAGTTCAGCAAATGGCTAGATCAATGATGAAGGAAAAGAACATTTCTCAAGGTTTCTGGGTGGAAGCTATTCATACAGCTGTGCACATCCTTAATAAAGCTCATTTGAGGCCAAACAGTGATAAGACACCATATCATTTATGGTTTGGTAGGCCTGCAACCATTAAAAATTTCAGAGTCTTTGGGAGTAAATGCTATATCAAGAATAATGATGAAAATCTGGGCAAGTATGATGACAGAGCTGATGAAGGGACCTTTCTAGGATATGCTATAGAAAGAAAAGGCTATAGGTGCTATAACAAGAGGCTGCACAAAATGGTTGATTGCATAGATGTGAAAGTTGATGAATACTGCCACAGAAATATCAGTAAAAGTAATGATGATGATTCATGCTTGGAAGATACAAATGAAGAAACAGAAGAACAGGTCCAAGAATCCCAAAAAGAAGAATCTGATTTATCATAGTATGAAGAAGCTGAATCTGAACAATCCACTGTACACTCCTCTTCCAGAATGACTAGAAAGAATCACCCTGAAATCCAAATCATTGGTGATGGGAGTAAAGGTGTTCAAACTAGAAGGAATATTTTGCTGGAATCTGAACAATCTCATATTGCCTTTCTCTCTACAATTGAGCCCCAAAGTTTTAATGAAGCCAACAAAGACAAGGATTGGATAACAACTATGAATGAAGAATTGGACCAGATTGAAAAGAATGATACATGGGAGCTGGTTCCTAGACTAGAAGACAAGAATGTCATTGGAACTAAATGGGTCTTTAAGAACAAATTAAATGAACAAGGAAAGGTTGTAAGAAATAAGGCCAGATTGGTTTGTAAAGGATATGCTCAGGTGGAAGGGCATGACTTTGATGAAACATTTGCTTCAGTGTGTTAACACCCAAAAAGTGTTCACTACCTCATCTACCACATTATATGGCTCATTTGTCCATTTTCCTACCATATTTCCCTTAAAAATCCAAAAAATCCCACTAAAAACCCTCCAAAAGGCCACAAAACCATCAAAATAGCCTCAAAAATGCTAAAAAAAACCATTTTTCCTCCAAAAATATCCAAAATTCCTCTAAAATAGCAAAAATCCCCTAAAAGGGGAATAAAAAATATAAATAATGAGGAAAAGGAGGAAAAAACCCTATACAGCTGCCCTAAACCATATGGTTCCCAAAACCATGGGTCAGCACTCCGCCACCAAAAAACTATAAATAGGTGATGGAGATCCCTTATTTCATATCCACAATCAAGTATACCCTTACTCTGCCAAAACCTCTCTTGAAACCCTAGCTCACCATTGAGCCACTTTCACCTTGAGAGCCCCTTTTGGCCCATTCCCACCATTGGAGAAAGAGAAGGAGCACATTGGAGCTTGGAGCAACCCTCTTGGACATTGCAAGAGCTTCACCAACCTTCACATTGGAGGTAATATTAATACAAAAACCATTATTTACATTTTGTTGTTTATGGTTCATGCACATGTTTTAGAGTAGTTTACATTTCTGTTTTAACTTAATAATTTCCATTTACTGAACTGCTATTAAGGAGTCCATTCTCCTTAGTAGGTGCTCATTTGCACAAGCTAGGGGTAAAACCCTAGCTACAATTTTGGCGACTCCCCTAGGTTTTGAATTTCTGATTTTCGTTTAAAAAATTTATAGTTTTCTGCAATAATTTCCCGTTTTTCCTTTCGGTTGTCCCTTTCGGCCGCCGTACACCGCGTCTTTTCCCTTTGCAGTCGTGTCCTGACCGCGTCTTTCAGGCCTTTACCTGCGACCCGATCGCGGCTCTCAAAATGTTTCCGACGCCCTGCCGACGGATTCAAGTCTGTTACCTGCGATCCGACCGCGGCTAATCAGCCTGTTTGCTGCGATCTGACTGCGCCTGTCGGCCATTTGCCCGCATCCCGACTACGGCTTTCAGCCCCTTTCTGGCGTCCCGACTGCGTCTGTCAGCCTTTTTCCCACGACTCGACTGCATATTTTTCCCTGTTTGCTGCGTCCTGACTGCCTCTATCGGCCCAAAAGCCGCGACCTGTCCGCGTCTGTTTTCCTTAAACCCGCGGTCCGCCTGTTCTGATTCGCCACAGACCCGCGGTCTGATTTCTGCATTTTTTCCCTAATTTGAGCCCAGCCCCTTTTGCTGCAATATTTTCTGCATCTGAACAACCCTCTGTCCTACCTGCAGCCCCACTTCCCTATAGCCTTTCTGCAACATAATTTATGTTCCCTTTACAGAATCTTTTTAAAATTTCAGCATTTTTCATTCATAAAATTTTGCAAGTTAAAGTTTCAATTTCAGTATTATTGATAGTTAGAAGTTTCCCCCCTTGTGGCACTTCTATTTTGGGTTCATCACCTCACGAGCACACACTCTGTCACATAATTCAAGTGAGCCTTAAAAAGTACCTAACTCAACCAATATTCTAACCCCACTTGGGGAACACAAAAGAATCTTTGTAGTTAGGTAGGATCGGGGGGATAGGCTTCCAATAACACCCCTCAGTTACTTACATTGAGACATATTTGTTGTCCAAATAGGGAACCAAAATACCCTAGTACTTTTTGGCACGGTCACGACCAGTTTATCAGAGGGCCTCTCCCTTAGGAGGGTTGAAGTCGGGAGACTCGTTCCGGAGGCCTAAGTGGAATACCGCACTCCATTCAGTAACTGAAGGGCTACCTTTCGCAGTTCTCGGGATATCCCTGTATTGGGGTATTGCGGTAAAAGGACCAAACGACAGATTCACCTTTTTGGACGTGTCATGAACGGGGTATCTTAGTTTCCATTCTTCTAGGATTGACTACCCGGTGTCCCTCCCGGTAGGGGGATATCTTAGCCACTTGGTTTTCCTATTCATATTGTCTGACTTGGATTTCATCACCTTGCAGAGGATATGTCTAGTTGAGTCAGAATACTTTTTAGTTAGGTGTTTGCATGCTCCCTTACCTCCTTTTGGTCTCGTGAGTCCACCATTTTTTGTTTATAGGAAACCTGTTGTTTGTTGGTATTCTGACCATCTTTGTTGATACTCCACCTATTGTAGCACAGCTGTTGCAGTAGGTGTTTTGAGTTGGTTGTTGGCCTGAGTGCCTTGTTTTTTGAGCTCTCCTTCTGTACACTCGGTTGCATTAGGGTTTTTGAGCTGTTTTTTACTCACCTCAACTAATCCGGATCTTGGGAGCTGAGAACCGGAAGGCTTGAATGCCGAGAGAGGAGGAGATTAAGCATGCAAATCTGTCATAAAATTCACATGAAAACCTAATGTTGCATAAGAATAAGCATGAACAAAAACACATGAAGTGAATGGGAGGTGAGGCTCAAAGAGGAGCCCCACCTCTAAAACTAATTACCAATAACTCACTCAGATCTAAATAATCTCACAATGAACAATAGAAAATATGAGAGAAACCAAATGAGTAACTTGATATCATGAGAAGGCTTGCTAGGCCTTTATATAGCATTATTACAATGTGTTTTGAGGCTATACCATGGGCCAAAACTATGTGCTACTAAATACCATGGATGAGAGAGGGTGGCCTCTCTATTTAGTACTTTTATAGCTTATACATTCGAATTTAGACCATATGCCCCCTAAAATTCGGATCATTCCTCCCCCCTTAGAAAATGATGGTCCCCATCATTTCATGCTAAAAAGAGACCCATGATTACAATGTGCTAGCTACCAATGAAGAGAAGGGTTTTGTATGGTTGACCCATAACCGTGGGTTTTGTGAGGTTGACCCATAACCGTGGGTTTTGCAAGGGTGACCCATAACCATGATGGCAATGACAAGCTTGATTCCACTGAAGAGAAGAGTTTTGTGTGGTTGACTCAAAACCATGGGTTTTGTGTGGTTGACCCATAACCATGGTGGCAATGACAAGCTTGTTTCCACTGAAGAGAAGGGTTTTGTGTGGTTAACCCATAACCGTGGGTTTTGTGTGGTTGACCCACAACCATGATTACAATACATAACTATGGGTTTTGTGTGGTTGATCCATAACCATAGGTTTTGTGTGGTTAACCCATAACCATGGGTTTTGTGTGGTTGACCCATAACCATGATTACATTAAGATTTAAAAAAAATCAAAAATTCATGATCTTTGGTGCAGTTGATGTCTTGCTGCAAATCCATTCATAGCTTCTGATGCATGTACTGAAATTGAATTCCATTGAAGACCCATTTGAGATCTCGAAGAGACCTTTCCATCCATATAATAAACTTGCTCTGGGGTGGCCTAGAGATTGAGAATATGTTTGTTGAAGCTCAAGAGACGCGCGCACACTATTTTGCAGACATCTATTGCTTCAATTGATGATATCTCTCAAACCAGAAAGCCAAATAAAAAACCGTGAAATACCCATTTTAGATGACAGAAAGAGCTTTCCAATGAGCTATGGTAGAGCCTTTGAAACATTATATGGAGTCTGTAGCACTTGTTTAAAGTGTATGTACGTCCGGCCGCATTGTGTACAAACATGTGTTACTTCAAACAAGCATATCTCACAAACCAGGAAACGAAATGAAATTCCGTAAAATACCCATTTTAGCAGACGGAAAGAGATTTCCAATGAGCTATGGTAGAGCCTTTGAGACATTCTACGGAGTTATTAGAACTTGTTTAAAGTTGTTGTACGTCCGACCGCATTATGCACAAACATATGCTACTTCAAACAAGCATATCTCACAAATCGGGAAACAAAATGAAATTCCGTGAAATACCCATTTGAGCTGACAGAAATACCTTTCCGATGAGCTATCGTAGAGCCTCTAAAACCTCCTTTGCAGTCCATGGAACCTGTTCAAAGTTTGCTGAATGTGAGAGTGTTGAGTATAGAGATGCCAAGGGTTTGTAGAGAAGCATGGGTTGTTGTAGAGGTTGTGGAACCTCCGTTGAACCCGCATAATCCTTCAAAATATTGTCCCAATGGAGAGCGTACCCGCTCTGATACCACTGATCCGGATCTTGGGAGCTGAGAACCGGAAGGCTTGAATGCCGAGAGAGGAGGAGATTAAGCATGCAAATCTGTCATAAAATTCACATGAAAACCTAATGTTGCATAAGAATAAGCATGAACAAAAACACATAAAGTGAATGGGAGGTGAGGCTCAAAGAGGAGCCCCACCTCTAAAACTAATTACCAATAACTCACTCAGATCTAAATAATCTCACAATGAACAATAGAAAATATGAGAGAAACCAAATGAGTAACTTGATATCATGAGAAGGCTTGCTAGGCCTTTATATAGCATTATTACAATGTGTTTTGAGGCTATACCATGGGCCAAAACTATGTGCTACTAAATACCATGGATGAGAGAGGGTGGCCTCTCTATTTAGTACTTTTATAGCTTATACATCCGAATTTAGACCATATGCCCCCTAAAATTCGAATCATTATTGATCCAGGTGGATATTGGTGGCCACCCACCTTTCCAACTGGCTCAAAACAGTTTTATGGCAATTTTGGTATTGTACTATTTTTAGCAGTTTTTCGGGTCCTGAACTTCCGGGGCCATTTTGAGGCCCTAAACGACCTTTTTTGGCAATTTGGGGGGCCAAATGGTTGCCTCCGGCACGCATTTGGCCCAAGCCGAAAGTTGTAAATCTCGGATAGACCTTTCCAACGGGCTACCGAGCGCCCCAAACAGAGATCGTATGCAAAAGTTACGACCCCGGGAAGTTGAAGCACTAACTTACCCAAAGGGGGCCCACATGACTTTTGGCGCTTCATCTCCTAGGGTTAGGTTTTTGGATGTCTAGGGTTTTTGACATTCCTGTTTATTGTAAAAGGCCTTGAGAGCCTCATTGTAACCATCTTCTGGCGAAATGAGCGCAGCCGTCACATCTCTTCTCAAAGATAAGCCGCCACCATTCCAGCAAACTTGTTTTCCGCTGCATTTTACAGTTCTAGCTTATTTCCTTATTGAATAAAAAACCAGTTTTACTGTATCTCTGTTATTTTGTGTTAAGCATCTCATAATAATCTGTATTCATTTCGTTCTGCTCATAAAATCCGGATCAGTGGTATCAGAGCGGTCTGCTCCTTGTTGTCTTAATGCATGTCCCCAACGAGGTCAGGGTACAAAGAATTGGGTCTCGAGCTTGTTTCTCTTGAGGACAAAAGCTCTCGCACGCCCAAGCGACCTCTCATGGCAGGAGAAAAGAAAGATGACGGGACAGGAGATCGTATCAAAATGTTGCTTGAGGAAGCCCTCACGCAGCAGAGGAACGAGATGATGGATAATTTCGCGCAAATCCTTCGGTGACTACCAACAAGCGACGCATCTTCCTCGAGCAGAGGCGCCGCCCCCTTCAACGTACAAATCAACTTCGATATCCCTATATTTGAAGGACAGATAGACGCAGATGCTGTAGATAAGTGGTTGAATCTACTAGAAGGGTATTTTTCCGTCCATAACTTTTCGAATAAAGAAAAGATTAATTTTGCGCTCCTCAAATCCGTTCCCCATGTCAAAGATTGGTGGGAAACATTCTGCGAGCAAAAGGACACAGAAGAAGCCTCATTATTTTCAGTCACGGCCACTTGGGAATCCTTCAGGGATGCTATTAAGGAACAATACTACCCTGTTGGAAGTTATGACGACTTGTATACCAAATGGACCACACTGCGACAAGAAAGAGACCAAGCAGTGCCAGAATTCACAAATATCTTCTACCTTGCGCACCAAGCTGGGTATCAAAGATTCAGAGCGACATCTGGTGCTCAAGTATCGCGGTGGCTTGCATAGATACATCCAGACCGAAATGGAATTTCTGGACATCTCTTCCTTGGGTGCGGCCTACCGATATGCCGTCAAAATCGAGCAGAAGCTCAAACAAAAGACGCGGCAATTTGGGCCTGGGAACCCTTCACAGCAAAAGATAGGAAAGGGCGGCCCCAACCCACAAAATAAAGGACAGAGCAAAGATGGATAGTATCAGGACAGCCAATCCAAGCCGCAAGCAAAGAAGGACACCGGAAAAACAAAGAAAGATACCGGGAAGTGGTGCGACTTCCATAAGATCCCTTGGCATAACACTGCTGATTGCCGCTCAAAGCAGTCACTGGTGGCCGAAGTGAAAGCATCTGAATCAGATGCGGGTTCTGACTCTGAGTCCGAACCAGAAAGGGGAAGACGGATCATTGACGCGGAACCCAGTTCCACCATTGCTACCACCAAGCTCCAGCCTGATGAACCAGACGAGCCAGAAGAAGGAGAACGCCTCTTCCATTCACAGATGTGGGTAAAAGGCACCCCGCTGCATTTCATCGTTGATAGCGGTAGCCAGAAGAATCTCATCTCGGCAGAGGTCGTCAAGCGCCTGGCCCTGCCGACAACGCCGCACCCACAACCCTACACCATTGGATGGCTCCGCAAAGGAAGCGATCTCCGCGTCAGCCAACAGTGCCGACTGCCATACGGCATCAAGCCCTTCAAGGACGAGGTATTGTGTGATGTTGCTCCTCTCGAAGTTTCGATGTTCTTTTGGGCCAACCTTATTTATGGAAACGTCATGCTGTATATGAGTCTAGGCCTCGTAGTGTTATTATTTCTTTGAACAGGAAATTGTATAGGATACCCGAGGCAGTCCCTCCTAGTGCTATTTCCTTGATCTCTGCCAAGCAATGCAGGAAGGTCATCTCTCAGACCGGGAAATTTGTCTTCTTCGTGATTCGCTCTCAAAGTGAAAGAAAGATCGCAGCCACATCCCGGGCCTCCACGACCGATCTATCCACACAACAGAAGCAAGTGGATAAGGTGGTGGAAGGATACTCAGATATCTTCTCCTCTCCGACTGGGGTACCTCTACACTGCCAGGTCAAGCATCCCATCGATCTGACCCCAGGCGCACCGCTTCCTAATGGGCCAGTCTATCGCCGCTCTCTGTTGGAAAACGAGGAGATCAAGAGGCAGATCCAAGAATTGCTCCACAAGGGGCACATCCGTCCTAGTTCGTCACCTTGTGGGAGCCCAATCGTGCTGGTGCAGAAGAAAGATGGGACCTGGCGACTCTGCATTGATTACCGGGCCCTGAATAAAATCACAGTCCGTAACCGGTACCCAATTCCCCGAATCGACGACCTCCTTGATCAGCTCACGGGGGCCAAATACTTCAGTAAGATTGATCTGAAGTCTGGCTACCACCAGGTCCCAATAGAACAGACAGATGTATGGAAGACTGCCTTCAAGTCAAAAGAGGGTCTTTTTGAATGGTTGGTCATGCCTTTTGGTTTGACAAATGCTCCAGCAACTTTTATGAGGATGATGGACGATATCCTACGACCTTTCGCCAACAATTTTGTAGTGGTGTATCTGGATGACATCCTCATCTACAGCAAGACTTGGGAGGAACACTTGCAGCATATTCAGCAGGTTCTGCACACCCTGCGGAAGCACAAACTATATGCAAACTTGGAAAAATGCTCCTTCGGCATGGACAGGGTCCATTACTTAGGCTACATCGTTGATCGACATGGTGTGCATGTGGATCCAGCCAAGATCCAGGTCATTCGTGACTGGCCAGCCCCAACCACACTCACTGAACTTCGGAGCTTCTTGGGCCTCGCCAATTTCTATCGCCAGTTCGTGCTGGGATTCTCTCATATCGCATGGGCCCTCAGCCAAGTGACCAGGGGTGGTGGTAAGGCAAAATTTGTGTGGGGCCTGTCCCAACAACAAGCCTTCGATGACTTGAAGAAGCGTTTGTGCTCATCGCCGGTACTCTCATTACCGAACCTGCAACATCCCTTTGAGATCGAGACAGATGCTTCAGATTATGCTGTGGGTGCCGTTCTCACTCAACACGGCCACCCCGTGGCATATCATAGTGAGACACTATCAAATGTTGTCCGCAAGTACCCTACCTATGACAAAGAAATGTACTCCATTGTACAAGCCTACCGCCAGTGGAGACATTACATTCTTGGGAAGGAGACAATCATCCACACTGATCACAAGCCACTACAGTTTATGCAGACCCAAGGAAAGTTGCAGAATGACCGCCATCAGAAGTGGTCAACATATTTACAGCAGTTCCACCTCAACATCAAATATAAAACAGGGAGTACCAACCGAGTTGCTGACTGCCTCAGTCAACCTCCAGTCGTAGCACTTACCACGGTGCTAGACTCTTGTGGCCACGAGACCTCCGGATGGCCCCACCTCTACGACACAGACCCTGACTTCTCCGCCACCTATCAAATGTTGGGCACCAACTCAGTGGTTGCTAATTTCCATCTTCAGGATGGGTTGTTGTGTCATCTGGGCCATCTCTACGTTCCATCAAGCGAGCGTGCGAAGCTGATTTGGGAAGCTCACTATAGTCGGGTGGCGGGACACTTTGGCGTCGAAAAGACAGTGGCAGTGTTGCAGAAACATTTCTACTGGCCGAAACTTCGACAGGATGTCGGCAAGTATATAAGGTCCTGCACCGCTTGCGCTATTGCCAAACCGGCCACTAAGAAACAGGGCCTATACACCCCTCTGCCTACTCCTGACAGGCCGTGGGAATCCATCTCAATGGACTACATGTCGGGCCTCCCGTCCACCAAGAGGGGAAACGACTGTGTTTTCGTGGTTGTTGATCGCTTTTCCAAGATGACGATTCTAGCCGCTTGCAAGAAGAACATCACAGCAGAAGACACTGCCAAGCTCTTCTTTGAACGAGTATGGGTACATTTTGGGATCCCACAGACCATTATCTCAGACCGTGACAGTCGGTTCCTCAGCTCATTCTGGTCAAGCCTCTGGTCACTGCTGGATACCAAGCTCACCAAATCCACTGCCTTCCACCCCCAGACCGATGGACAAACGAAGGTCGTCAACCGGATGGTCGTACATATCCTGCGCATGTACAATTCAACACACCCCCGCACATGGGATGAGAGTCTCCCCTATGTCCAACATAGCTACAACCGAGCCCTGCATAGCTCAACTGGCCACAGCCCCTTTTAGGTGGGATTGGGATTCCAACCATTGGGCCCCATGGATGTTGCACTTCCCCTTGCGACCACCTCGGCCGACTCGTCCCCAGAAGCTGACAAAGCCACCCGGTTCATTGAACGGATCCAGCATATCCACCAACGGGTTCAGGATATTCTACAGAAGTCTAATGCCAAGTACAAGCAGCGCCATGATCAACATCGGGTGCCACATAAGTTTCAGGTGGGCGACAAAGTTTGGTTGCATTTGCAGAAAGAACGCCTTACAGGGCCCCATCGAAAGCTTCGCCCCCTCCGTTATGGAACATACACCATCACCAAGGCAGTGGGTGACAATGCTTTTGAGCTCAACATTCCCCCCTTCCTGGGTCTGCATCCGGTCTTCAACGTGGCTCTCCTTCAGCCATATTTCCCACCACTATTAGACACCTCAGAGATAGCAGAGAAGTTGACACCAACAGAGCTCAACCCTGACTGCCTACAACAAGCATCCAGTGATCATATTGCAGACACACAGATCAAGGGCACTCGACATCAAAGGATCCAGCTTTATCGAGTTGTCAAAGCAGGGAAGCTCCTACACCAAGGCAAGTGGCTCACCCGAGGCCAAATTCAGCAGAAATTTCCTCATTTGATGGGGGAACTCAACGCAATGGAGACCATTGCTTCCTAAGGAGGGAGGATTGATCCAGGTGGATATTGGTGTCCACCCACCTTTCCAACTGGCTCAAAACAGTTTTATGGAAATTTTGGTATTGTACTATTTTTAGCAGTTTTTCGGGTCCTAAACTTCCGGGGCCATTTTGAGGCCCTAAACGACCTTTTTTGGCAATTTGGGGGGCCAAATGGTTGCCTCCGGCACACATTTTGCCCCAGTAGAAAGTTGTAAATCTCGAATAGACCTTTCCTCCTCTCTTGGTCTCAGCTCCCTTACCTCCTTTTGGTCTCGTGAGTCCACCATTTTTTATTTATAGGAAACCTGTTGTTTGTTGGTATTCTGACCATCTTTGTTGATACTCCACCTATTGTAGCACAGCTGTTGCAGTAGGTGTTTTGAGTTGGTTGTTGGCCTGAGTGCCTTGTTTTTTGAGCTCTCCTTCTGTACACTCGGTTGCATTAGGGTTTTTGAGTTGTTTTTTACTCACCTCAACCCACAAAGTTTCGACACCATCTATCACCATTGAGTCCCCGAGACATTCTCGGCGCCTCAGGGGTGAGCCCCCACAGCACGGTTCACTTGACACCACACGTCATCGCCACAGATCATCATCACTTGATACCACTTATCACAGATCTAGAGCCTTGTCACTTGACTCAACTCGTCAACGGCATAGGACTCCGTCACCAGATATTGACACCCCTTACTTTACCTCTGATTCTGAAGAAGAATCTGAGAACCCCATTTACACTGCCCCTACTAGCCCCATGGATGGCGCGACTTCCACTCCTTTTGTTGTAGGGACCATTGGTGGCACATCCACCACTACACCAGTTACCACACCTGCTCTGGGAATGCCCTCGATGGGAGCCACATCCACCATCCCGGTCACCATTCCCATTCCCGTAGCTGGCATACATACCACCACTCCACCAGTGACTCACACTACCTATGGTGGTGCAGGCCCATCCTATACTACCTTAGTCCCCCCACTTGGGGGAAACATTCCCAACCCTGCCCATCTACTGGGGGGCATGGGCCCCAACTTGGCCCAACCCACTACTGTGTCACATCCTTCTTCCAGTCTGCCATTCATGGCTAGCCTCAACCTACTTGATCTAGCCAGACTGACCAACGATCCTATCCGACACGACCCTGCATGGCCTCACATGCCTACCAAGATCCCCTCTGACATCCCTAAGTTCGAGGGCAAGGCAGGAGAGGACCCACAAAACCATATCATGTCCTTCCATCTATGGTGTTCCTCCAACTCCATAGTGGATGACTCTGTTTGCCTCCGTCTCTTACAGCGAACCTTCACTGGCTCTGCAGCCAAATGGTATATCGAGCAACCCCACGGGACCCATGCCACCTTTGCTTCCCTTGCCTCAACCTTCATGCACTGCTTCCAGTTACCTATCTGCTATGACGCGGGCGTTGAGATCCTCCTATCTTGCAGACAAAACACGGCTACCCACATCACGGACCACATTCATGAGTGGCGTCGACATCGTAGCTTATGCAAGATCAAATTAGACGACCGTATCTTCCTAGATTGGTTCCTCAAATACCTTCTCCCTGTCATTGCTAAGGATGTGGCATCAGAAAGACCCTAGTCTGAAGAAGAGGCCATCCTTAAGGCCAAACAGTTCGACCTCATTTACGCCCAGTCGGGTTACCTTTATACCATTATACCTGACGCCCCTCGCGGAGATTCCTCCCAGCACGATGCGTCGGGGGCATCCCACGCTGCAGACGACATCATTGGTCGTGTTTCTTCGCATCCCCAACCATTTTCCATCGCACGGCCTACCCCTGGCCCCGACCTTTCGCGGGCTACCTCACAGTCTGGAGCAACCAACTCGTATGCTCCCATGACACTTCACCACCATTCCCATGGACCCTCATGTCCACCTCAGTGCTTCGGTCATGCGACTCCTGCTTACACCCCCCCGGTCACACCACAGCCCTACTACCACCAGCAGGCTGCACAAGCTCCTGCGCCTTCACAAACCCAACCCTCTTATTACCCACCACAGGCAGCCCCTGCGGCCAACCCACAACCCGCTCCGTAGCCATATCAACAACCCCCTCAAGTTGCTGCACCTGCTCAGCCTCCACCTGTATATCATCCCCTGCAGCCTGCTCCAGCACCTGTGCAACCTCAGAATCCACCTGCTACCCAAGGGCAAGTTTATGCCCAGCAAAATCCGCAGCAAAACCAGAACAACCAACGCAACCAGGGCCAACAAAACCACGGTAAGGGCCGTAATCGTGGGAACAACCAACCTGCAGACCAAGCTGGTCAACCGGCGAATCCCCCCGACAACAATAATGCGGCCCCTGCTAACCAAAACCCTGATCGCCCGCCCAAGCAGGCTAAGAACCCCAATTTGCGAACGAACCACCCTTGTTCTATTTGCGGGGTTTATGGCCACTATACGCATGCTTTCCCACACTTGGAGCGAGCTCGACAACTTTGGGTTGATGATTCCCATCGCCAAGGGCATGCAGCTCCTCAGGCACCACCTAACCCCCCTCAGCCTCAGCAGCCACCTTTGGTGCTGCAAAACCCCTTACCCACCCAAGGCGTAGTGAACACTCAGCCGTTGGCTCCCCCTCAAGCCAACGTGCAACCCCAACAATAGATCACGTACGCTGCTCCCGATCAACCCATGTTTGACTTGGGAACCCACCACTTGTTGATGATGTCATCCGCTGATGTCAACCTCCAGACTCGTCGGAACCAATATGGCTCCACCACTGAAACCCCTCCTGCTGAGAAAACCCCTAACGCTCATCCCACCGATCAAGCGTTACACATACCCCCGCCTCCACTAGAGGGCGCTCCCAAAGCACCTCGTTTCCTGCTTCGCCGTATCAACAATAACCCCAATGCGCGGGCTGCTTCTAACTACAACATCGTCGATGACTTAGCCCAATCTCCCGCAGCCATGTCTGCATTAAAAGTCTTGAAAAACTTCCCTTCCCAGCGCAAGACTCTACTCTCCGCCATTGGGGCGATTGACCCACATGATTCGAATTTGATGGCATTTGATTTGGACCAATCCGAACCACGCCTGCCTTCCTCCTTAGCATTCCAAGTTTCTGTTTCCGTTCGGAATCTTGTCATCCATCGATGCATCATCGATGAAGGTGCCTCCACATGCGTTATATCTACATTCGTATGGTAGAAGTTGGGATCCCCTACTCTCTAGCAGTCCACCACCGCATTACGCGCCTACGACGGTCGGTCGGCCCAGCCCCAAGGCCTCCTTCCCAATGTCCCCGTCCAGTTAGGTGGTAAAACCGTACTTATCAACATCGAGGTAATCAATGCCCAATTGGATTATAACCTTTTACTTGGCCGCAGTTACATGTATGCCATGCGGGCGGTTGCCTCTTCCGTTTTTCGCACCATGATGTTCCCCCATGAGGGACGCATGGTCAAGGTTGACCAGCTCACCTACTATGATCCCAGTGCTCCCGCGGCACCCGAAAATGTTCTCCCCATGGTTGAACAACCTGTTTCTCGTGCCACCACCTCGTTTGTTTCCTCTACGGGGCCTGGAGTTTACTCAGACGCGCCGATGACCTCCACCTTCCAATCCATTCCTCCCCCGTCATTTACATCCGAAGTGTCTAACTTATGTACCCTATCCCATGATAATCAAACACCTAACAATCAACCACCCTTGTTGCCTAAACCACCATTGGTGCCTAGCCACATTGGTGTTACACCTATCCATACAATCCCCTTCCTAGTCCCTCCATCGGGAGTAGTAAGCGCCCCAGTTATGGCTACCCTTATCCTCGCTGGGTTAACCTTGGGATTACCTGTCTGGTACCTTTCGCCTCCCGTTCCCCCGTCGACACCAAGCGTCGTCCTCCAACCGGTGCAACCCATGGCTACTACCACTCAGCCACCCCCCGGTGTCTCTACCCCGTCGTCCTCCACGAACCCCCCTCCTCCTACTCCCAAATCAACTGGGGCAGAGGACCCCAACCTTACTCTACTGTACCACCTCCCAAGACAGTCAAAAATCCCCCAGTGTTTCGTGCTCCTCCCAAATGCTCGTTGTGCGATGAGCTAGGCCATGCGACTCATCAGTGCCCAAAATTACCGGCATTGCAGAAACACATGCAGATGCTCGACGACGACCCCAACATCCCAGTTGTCGAACTAAACCCCACCCCCAAGCCTAAAGATAAATCCTTGCGTACCAACCACCCCTGTGCCATATGCGGTGTCTATGGGCATTACTCACATCATTGTCCCGATCTCCCGGATTACAGAGCGGCTCTCTATGAGATGAACAATCTGGATCTTGAGACGGCACCACCCACCATTGAGGAGATCCACCCTCCGGTCTCCTCCCCTTCATGAGAGGTTAATACCATTTATATGATCTCTTCAACCACTACCCCCTCGTCAACCGATTTGACGATGCCAACTTTCCGTACTGATGAGGAGATTCTCGATGCTCTCACTGCCCCGGATTATCCCTGGGATGACATGCACCACCGTTCCTATTTCATCCCCGAAGAATCCTCCTCTAGCACAGCTACCCAATTTGCAGTTCAATCCAAAGACTTCCTTCCCACCAAGGTCGACTGGTTTAAGGATCCTATTCCTGCTCCTGATGCCTTTGAGGAAGGTAACATGGCCAACATCTCTCCCGTTATCCACATAGATATCTCTGCCTCAGGACGTGCCCTTGAACTCATCACTTTAGGAGCCTTCTGCAGTAAGCAAGAGATTGAGGAATACCAAAACCTCTTCAGAGAATTCCGTGATGTCTTTGCCTGGTCCTATATCGAAGTGCCCGGTCTTGACCCCACCATCATAGAGCACCACCTTGACACCTCTGAGTCAAGGGGCATAATAGATTCCCTCGACCCTGGGATAGGGGGCATGATCAATCATTTTGAACCTTCCCCATCACATCTATCTCAGCACGTCAATGAACCCATGGTTCAAACCCACACATGTGTGATCCATAATCACAAACCCCATGCACATAGCATGGGGGCAAGTCATTAACCCTGCTCACTTTTTGACACTTGTGATCTCAACCATTTTTGAGGTCACATATCACTTGTAGATTTGATTTGATTTGATTTGATACGCATAGTTCTTTTCTTTGACCATTTCGGATTCCTTATGACCTCCGTTTTTTGCACCATTTGCACTGCCGGATTCATATTTCCGTGCCCGTGATGATGCTTGAGATCATTTCTCGCTCTCACTAGGACCAATATCAACATTGTGTCCCGACACCTTGTCACCTCGGTTTGCGTGCCACATCGGCCGTAGCCCGTTTTTGATATACCTTATATCATCGGATTCATTTTTCCGAGCCGGTGATGATGCTTGAGATCATTTCTTGCTCTCACCACCAGATTTTTCAAGTATTTTTCCAAAACGCCCCCCGTCGCCTCGGTGTGCGTGCCACATCGGCCGTTACCCATTTTTGACACTCTTTATATCGTCGGATTCATTTTTTCGAGCCCGTGATGATGCTTGAGATCATTTCTCGCTCTCACCTGGTACAATTCCAACATTGTGTCCCAACACCTTGCTGCCTCGGTTTGCGCACCACATTGGCCGCCATCGGATTGTTCCACACTTTTACATGAGCCATTCACTCCTGTCATACTGCAAATGTTTCGTTATTTTTCCACCATTCCATTCACCCCGCAAAGAGGCCCACCAGTGTTCCCCCCTACCCTCGTTCTTGGTCATCATTACTGATCCTTGATTGAACACTTCCTCCTTTCCTGGCCATTCCTTTTGTTCGGTATAATTTTATCCCTTTTTCGGGTCGGACAAGTCCTTTACGAAAAAGGCACTTAGGGAGTTTCTGTTAAGCTCTTTTTTGACTCCTAAAACAATGAAAAGATCGCCGAGTAATCTTGCTTCCTTTCATGCTCGTTAAAGTACCTGAAAGGGCGTCTATCTGGTATAAGTTTAACCCTTTTCTGGACCTGGTAGACTAATTACGAAAAAGGAATACTTTAGTCACACCGGCTAGAAGAGTTCTTCATTGCATCCTTTTATGCTTCTTTGGGCCTTGGAGACTAAACATACGAAAAAGCAACTCCCTGGAGTCTTCTTATTTGCTTTCAGACTCTCTAAAATTGAAAGCAACCACGAGCATGAACTGTCCTGGGCTCGTATAAATCCACATGACAGTACCATTCCATTATTTCAGAGTCTTCTTATCGCTTTCAGACTCCTTAAAATTGAAATCCACCACGAGCATGAACTGTCCTGGGCTCGTATAAATCCACACGACAGTATCATTTTACACACACTTCTTCTAGTTCCTTAACCCATGAAGAAGTTCCCTCCTGTGCCTCCTGGCACTATGATCGATCATCTCGGTAGCACCCCCAATCAGGTCGCCTTTGTTCAGAGTATTCTGCATACCAGCTTGAGTCTCCCTCAGCCCAGTCACCCTCCCCGATCCAATACAGCTATGATCTCTTTCCCCTCAGTCAGTTTCATATGCTGCCAGATCATCCCCATTATCATACTCTGAACAAAGGCAGTTACAAGTCCTCCCACTCTACTTGCCCAGTTATTCCCCCATTTTGTCAGTCCTGCCATCAGTACTATCACATTTCGGTTCTCCGCCTCGCGCTCCTGTCAAGGAAGCATTATTGCCTTGACAGTTGCAGGTTTCCCTCTGTCGACGACAGCTCCTCTATTCCAGAGGATAGACCCAGAGGCCCCTGCGCCTTGGACCCATCACCATCTGTGGTGAGTGCCTACGGACCATTTTGGGAGGAGTCATCACTGCCTCTCTGAATGGTTGTTTCTCACATGATCGACTTCAGCACCTTGATCGCATCGTTGAGAATCGCGCAGGATTTACATACCTACCATTATTTGTCGAAGACCCCGGATTTCCCCCGACTCTAGCACATTGGTGAGTCACTTCGGAACACCCAGTTATATGTTCCCGTGGATGTCCGGGCTGCGTTGGTGATTGTATTCGGAAGCCATCCAGTTACATGCTTCCTTGAGTACCTAGTTCAGTCCCAGATTAGTTCCAGTTCAGTGTACCATTGCGAGTGTACCCCTTGTCACTCTGATCCAGCAGCTCATCAGTTCCTTTGGTACCACACTCAGTAGCACTGTTGATTGTTCCAGTGTATCAGTTCTTTAGCTCAGACATGGTCAGCCCAGCAGTATGTCCCAGATTGGTGTCCCCTCTGGACCCCTATGATGTACACAGTGGTTCTCTATGTATGTTACAGGTCCCTCTTTTCGGGCCTCACAGTTCTTTTTATGTATCTTGATATGAGCATGGGTATGCCCGCCTCGTCCATATATTGAGATTATCCCTCATTCAGTATTTGAGGTCATGTATATGTCAGGTCCCCATTTTTTGGACCCCATTGTTATTATTATGTTATATTCTGATACGAGCATGGGAATTCCCGCCTCGTCCATATGATCAGATGATTCCTCATCCATTATTGAGGTTATGTACTTTTAGTTCTTGCAGTTTGTTCGGGATCATTGTTTTGGGCCACAGTTTATTTCTTCTCTTCTCCACACCCCAGGAAAACCATTCATGACTTGTGATGTCCGTCAGCCATACGATGAGCTCCTGCCCTCGCACATCAGGGGGCAATCTGTTAACACCCAAAAAGTGTTCACTACCTCATCTACCACATTATATGGCTCATTTGTCCATTTTCCTACCATATTTCCCTTAAAAACCCAAAAATCCCACTAAAAAGCCTCCAAAAGGCCACAAAACCATCAAAATAGCCTCAAAAAGGCTAAAAACCCCCTTTTTCCTCCAAAAATATCCAAAATTCCTCTAAAATAGCAAAAATCCCCTAAAAAGGGAATAAAAAATATAAAATAATGAGGAAAATGAGGAAAAAACCCTATACAGTTGCCCTAAACCATATGGTTCCCAAAACCATGGGTCAGCACTCCACCACCAAAAAATTATAAATAGGTGATGGAGATCCCTTATTTCATATCCACAATCAAGTATACCCTTACTCTGCCAAAACCTCTCTTGAAACCCTAGCTCACCATTGAGCCACTTTCACCTTGAGAGCCCCTTTTGGCCCATTCCCACCATTGGAGAAAGAGAAGGAGCACATTGGAGCTTGGAGCAACCCTCTTGGACATTACAAGAGCTTCACCAACCTTCACATTGGAGGTAATATTAATACAAAAACCATTATTTACATTTTGTTGTTTATGTTTCATGCACATGTTTTAGAGTAGTTTACATTTCTGTTTTAGCTTAATAATTTCCATTTACTGAACTGCTACTAAGGAGTCCATTCTCCTTAGTAGGTGCTCATTTGCATAAGCTAGGGGTAAAACCCTAGCTACACAGTGGCAAGAATGGAGGCTATAAGGATGGTTCTAGCCTATGCATGTCACAAAAGATTCAAAGTATACCAGATGGATGTCAAATCAGCATTTTTGAATGAAAATCTTGAAGAAGAAGTATACATGGAGCAGCCTGAAGGTTTTTCTCTCACAGATAAACCTAATTATGTATGCAAGCTGAAAAAGGCCTTGTATGGCTTGAAACAAGCACCGGGAGCATGGTATGCTAGACTGGACAAATACTTGCAAGATAAAGGATTCAAAAAGGGCTCAGTGGACAGCAATCTGTATATCAAATATGAAGATGATGATTTGTTGGTTGTATTAGTTTATGTTGATGATATAATCTTTGGTTGTACTAACAATTCTTTTGTTGAATGGTTTGCTAACTCAATGCAATCTGAGTTTGAGATGTCAATGATTGGAGAGCTGTCTTATTTCCTTGGACTCCAAATCAGTCAGAAGCCTGAAGGCTTATTCATTTATCAAGAGAAATATTTGAAAGAAATGTTAAAGAGGTTTCAAATGGAAGACTCTACTCCTGTGAGCACACCCATGGTGAGTGGCTGCAAGCTAAGCAAAGAAGATACATCACCAGAGGTAGATCAAAAAATGTACAGATCAATGATTGGTAGCCTGCTATATATCACTGCATCCAGACCTGATATTATGCATGCTGTAGGGATGGTAGGAAGGTTTCAAGCTGCACCCAAACAAAGTCATTTACTAGCTGTGAAACGCATATTCAAATATATGAAAGGTACCCTGTCCTATGGCTTGTGGTATCCCATGAATCAGAATATTCAACTCATATCTTATTCAGATGCAGATTGGGAAAACTGTGTAGGTGAAAGAAAAAGTACCAGTGGTGGAGCATTCTTCTTGGGAGAGTCCTTGGTGGCTTGGCTAAGTAAAAACCAGAGTTCCATATCCTTATCCACTACAGAAGCAGAGTACATTGCTGCTACTACCTGCTGTACACAAATATTATGGATGGTACAATCTCTTGTTGATCTAGAAGTAAAGTATACTGATCCTATTCCCATTCATTGTGACAATACCAGTGCAATAAGTGTTTCCAAGAATCTTGTACTCCATTCCAAAATGAAACACATTCCAATAAAGTACCATTTCTTGAGAGAACAAGTGGCTAATCAAGCTGTGCAGCTGAATTATATCCCTTCTAAAGAACAGATAGCTGACATTTTCACTAAGCCTCTGCCTACAGCTCAGTTTGAATATCTCAGAAAAAAGCTGGGTGTTCAGTCAATGTCTCAATGATCTATGCATTGTGTAAGGGGGAGCTTGTTTTCATTGTCTTTTTGTCTCATATATGCATCTTGTTTGGGGGAGTTTTTGTAATCAGATGTGCTGTAAATGCTCAGTTTTTCCTTTGTTATGGATGTCAAAAGGGGGAGAAAAGCTATTCAAAGTTTGCCATCAATGTCAAAGGGGGAGTTTGTTAGACAGGAGTTGGTGCAGAGGTAGATGTTGCCATTTCTATCATACTTTGACTAGCTTTTCAGAAGATGAGCATACATAAGAGATGTTACTAAGAGAGCTGAGAATAGAGACCGATTATATAAGAGCCATGCCTTGAAGCGGGCAGGAACACCATTGATAGATCGCTTGATCCCAACTACGACCCTGACGATAACCTCGACAGAAGCTCAGGCATCCCCGCCTACCAAGCCCTTCCAAATCAAGAACCCTCTTCAATTTCAGCTTCAATTTCCACGGCTACCACCAAGACTTAAAGAAAAAAATTGAATTCAGAAGAAAGATATCGCTTACCATTGCATTGATCCTTTTATTTTATGAAGAGCTTTCGATAGTTCAATGATGTGTATTGACCCATGGTTCTACGGTTATGTTAACCGTTTTTCTCATATGGTAACGTGTAATTCTCAGCAATGAAATCAATCGATGATGATTTGGCATATGGGAACTGTTTTAGTTGATAATCATAGTGGAATGTGAATCGATTAGACAAGTGAAGAAAAGGCAGAGGGAGTAGAACATAGAAAAGGGTGTTATGAATTAATACAGTGTGGGAATAGGGAAGCCGAGATCTGAAATGGTGTGGAAGCTGAGATGAAAAGCAGTGGAACAGTATTGTTATGACATAAAGAAGACACCAGTCACAGAAGATGGTATGTGGAGCAGCGTAGACCTGAGGAAATGAGCAAGAAAGCTGAACAAAGGAACAATAGAGTGATGCTGAGAATATGAACAGAATGGCAGAACAGAGGAACAGAAGAGAGTGCTAAAGAAGTTGATTAGAGCAGAGTGTTGTGGTAAGCAGAGATACATCTGTACAATTGTACTTTGATTCATTTGTAAAGTCTATCAGTTAAGGATGGTAGGGAGGTACTAGGGGAGACATTATGTCTCTGTCTGCAAGTGGGTGCTTGCAAAAGTTGAAGGTTGGTGCCTTCACCCAGTTGGTGCTGGGTTAAACTGGAAGTTGGTGATTCCACCCAGTTTGTGCTGGGTTACAGTGAGAATTGGTGCTCTCAGCAAGTTGGTGCTTGCATTCGGAGGTTGTAGCCTCGTTGAGTTGGTGCTCAACTAAGAAGAGATGTACAGCTGATAAGCCATTGACATCCTAAGAAGAAGAGGTTTTTCCCTTAAGGATTTCCTCGTGAAATAGATGTGTCTCATACATGTGTTTGAATGAGGTGTTGCATGCCATATGTTTATTTATTTGATTATGTTTTCATTACAAGAATGAATGTCACATAATTTTAGTGATTCATAGTTAAAAGAATCAAATGATTTAAAAAAATTTATTTAACTGATTCACCCCCCCCCCCTCTCTGTTAAATACCTGTAACAAACCCATGGTTATGGGTCAACCACACAAAACCTATGGTTATGGGGAAACCACAAAAAACCCATAGTTATGTATTGTAATCACGGTTATGGGTCAACCACACAAAACCCACGGTTATGGGTCAACCACACAAAACCTGTGGTTATGGGTCAACCACACAAAACCCATGGTTATGGGGAAACCACAAAAAACCCACAGTTATGTATTGTAATCATGGTTATGAGTCAACCACACAAAACCCATGGTTATGGGTCAACCACACAAAACCCACAGTTATGGGTCAACCACACAAAACTCTTCTCTTCATTGGAAACAAGCTTGCCATTGCCGCCATGGTTATGGGTCAACCACATAAAACACGGTTATTGGTCAACCACACAAACCCATGGTTATGAGTCAACCACACAAAAATATTCTCTTAATTGGAATCAAGCTTTCCATTTCCACCATGGTTATGGGTCAACCTCGCAAAACCCACGGTTATGGGTCAACCATGCAAAACTCATGGTTATGGGTCAACCACACAAAACCCTTCTCTTCATTGACAATTGTCACATTGTAATCATGAGTCTCTTTTTAACATGGGTGAAATGATGGGGACCATCATTTTCTAAGGGGGTAGGAATGATATGAATTTTAGGGGGGTGCATATAGTATAAATTAGGATGTATTCATCATAAAAGCATTAAATGGAGAGACTATCCTCTCCCATCCGTGGTTTTGGATTCTTCCAAGCGATTCTAGAATCCCACAGTTTAGAATAAACCAATCCATGGTATTTGGTAGCCCATGGTTTTGGCCCATGGTATGGGCCCAAGGAAAATTGTAATAATGTTATATAAAGGCTTTATGCATTCTCAATAAAGCATTCAATGATTTTTGGCATCCTACCTTTCTCTTATTCTATTGAGTTATTAGTTCTAAGTGTGTTTCTTAGTATAGTTTGAGAGGTGAGGCTCAAACAACCATATTTGAGCCTCACCCCTCCGTGTGGCATGTTTAATCTATGTTTCTCTATCTAGGCTATTCACAGCCCAAATCTTGTTGCTATGTCTTTCTCACATCGTGTCCATTGTCTACTTCAACTTTGAGGCTATCTCTTCTCTTCCTCTCTCGGCATTCAAGGCTCTTGGGTCTTAGCCCCAAAAATCCAGATCACCCACTCCATAAAATGAATTTTTTGTAGTATAGTGAGCTCAAAGAGTATGGCTAATTAGTCTTACCATGTCATATTTATTATATTTAAATTTTGTCTTTTACTCCATTATAAATGTTGTTGTCATTGGCATTTTTTTACAGAATAATGTTATAATGTTTTCTTTTTATATGATTTATTTTGGGATATATATTGCATTTGTTCACAAATATGAATATCGATTTAGGAACATATTAGATATGTTGCGTTGCATTTGTCTCTATCAATTTGTTTTGGTAATTTTTTGAGATGCGTGATCTTGTGCATCTTGATATACTAGTAATTGATGTTTGTAAGAATTGATAAATGGACAGTACGCATGTCATTTTTGCAATGGCAAGTTGTAATTCTTCTAAAAATAATGACCAAAGTTTTAAAAAAGACCAACTCAATCCCAATTCTTAAGTCAAATGCCATGGAACCTTTTTTTTTATGAAATACAATCAAACATGCATCATATTTCTATGAAGGTAATCATATTGTGCATCCAGATCTAGTGCCAACAGCAAATAGGACTTTAAATTGTAGACCACTATTTCCTGTTTGTTGAATGTACACTTTCTCCTCCTGTTGCTTGGTTTTTCAACCAAGCATGTGCAAGGATGCACCTGCTAACTAGTAGCAGCAGTTTCAAATAAAGCAATGTAAATAAGCAAATATAAACTATAGATTAATGGAAGTAAACAGTAAAATAAAGAATTCTAGATTGATAACAATTAACAATTCATAAGCATATAAATAAAAATTAAAACTTTGTATTACCTCAAACGGTGAGGATGGTGAGTTTTGGGCAGCTCCAAGGTCGAGGTGCTCCAATGTCCAATGGTCTCTTCTTCTCCAATGCTTCAATGGTTGGGCAAAGCTCAAAAGATGGGCAAAACTCAAGATGGATTTTGGCAGCATGAGGATAGGATGAAATATGGATGAAAAGTGAGGAGCCCCTATCACCTTTTTATAGTTTTTGGTGATGGGGAATACCATTGTGGTTTTAAGGAAACCAATGGTACTAACCAACATGGTTTAGGTCTCTTTTTCCCTCTTTTTCCTTTTTTGAATATTTTTTATATTTTTATTCCCTTTTAATATTTTGGGGGAATTTTGGACCCTTTTTTAGGGTTTTTTGTGTTTTTTGAGGAAGAATATATATTTTGAGGGGGAAAAGGTGTATTATGGTCTTTTTGGTGACCTTTTGATGGTTTTAGCGGCTCAAATGGTGGAAAAAGTGGGCAAATAGGTCATGTGGATAAGGGAATGAGCTAGTCAGCACTTTTTGGGTGTTAAGAGATTGCCCCCTAATGTGTGAGGGCAGGAGCTCATCGTATGGATGATAGACATGATAGTTCTTTTGTCTTTTTCCTGGGGTTTGGAGAAGAGAAGAAATTGATTGGAGACTGGAACAACGGCCCCTTGGAAGCTGCAAAAACTAAAAAAAATACATGGCCTCAAAATGAATGAGGAATAATCTCTGATTATGGATGAGGCCGGCATACCCATGCTCGTATTAAGAGATATACATAACAATTAGGCCCAAGGAGGGGGACCTGAATAATACATAAAAAACTGTTGTTACCTCATAATGGTCCAGAGGGGACATAATGCTGGGATGTACTCATGGTCATACCATGACTGATCTCAATAACTGATACACTGGAAAAGAGCAACAACCATTCTAAATAAGGTTTCAGAAAGGTTGATGAACTGTTGAAGCTAAAGGTGTCCAAAATCTGTAAGGAATCAATGACTGTGAGCAAACTTCTGAGGAATTTATGTAACTGTATACTCGAGGGAGTATAAAACTGGGGTACATCTTGAAAATTGTCGCTGAGCGCAACCCGGATATCCATAGGAATGTGTAACTAGTTGTTTCTTCACTTAGACTCTCAGATGTGGTAGAGTCAGGTGATATCCAGGGTCTTCAACAAATAACTGAAGGGACTGATACCCTGTACGAGTCTCAATGATGCGATCAAGGTGTTGAAGTCGAGCATGTGATAAACAATCATTTGGAGAGGCACTGAAGACTCCTTTCAAAATGATCTGCAGGCACTCATCAGTAATGGTGATGAGTCCAAGGCACAGGGACCTCTGGGTCTATCCTCTGGAATAGATTTGGTTGGAGTCGACAGAGGGAGACTGGAAACTACCAAGGCAATGATGTTTCCTTGATAGGAGTGTGAGGTGTACAACTGAAGTGTGATAGTACTGATGGTAGGTCTGACATACTGTGGGGATGGGGAATAATTGGGGTTATAGAGCGGGTGGACTCAAACTCCCTTTGTTCAGAGCATGATGGCATGGTTGACCTGGCAGCATAGGAAACTGACTTTTAGGCGTGAGGATCATAGATTAAGGGATCAGGGGTATGGATTGCAGACTGGAGTGACTCTGGGGGACAAGATGATGGATTCTATTGGGGGAATCTCAGGGTGACATACTGCAAAATACTCTGAACAAAGGAGACCATAATGGGGAAGCTGCCATATCAGTAGACATGATCTATTGTGGTGCCAAAAAAGCATCCTTGGGTCCTTCTTCGTATTTTTAATGAGCTCCAAGAAGGGATAAAAGTTTTCTCTAAAATGGTAATGTCCCGTGGATTTATGCGAGCCCAGGACTGTTCATGCTCGTGAGTGCTTTCATTTTTAAGGAGTCTGAAAACGATAAGAAGACTCTGAATTGGTGGAGGAGTATCATCCCGTGGATTTGTATGAGCCCAAGACGGTGATTTCTCGTGGTTCATTTCAATTTTAGAGAGTCTGAAAGTGGTAAGTAGACTCCATTGGTGTTCTTTTTCGTATGTTAGTCTCCAAGGCCCGAAAAAGCGTAAAATGATGCAAATGGAGAACTCTTCTAGCCGATGTGACTAGAGTATTCCTTTTTCGTAATTAGTCTACAAGGTCCAGAAAAGGGGTAAACTTATACCAGGTAGACGCCCTTTCAGATACTTTTAGCGAGCATGAAAGGAAGTAAGATTGCTCGGCGATCTTTTCATTGTTTTAGGAGTCAGAAAAGAGCTTAACAGAAACTCCCTAAGTGCCTTTTTCGTAAAAGAGTTGCTCGGCCCGAAAAAGGGTTAAAATTATACCAAACAAAAAAGGTATTGGTGAGAGAGAGAACTAATTTCAAGCATCGTCATAATAACGAAAAACTGAATCCGATGATATAAAATTCGTCAAAAATGGATTACGGCTGATGTGGCACGCAAACCGAGGCGACAAGAGGCATGGGAAAATGCCCGAAAAAACTGGGGGTGTGGTGACGAATGCGACAGCATCCATCACGGTCAATATTGGGTCGAAACTTCTGTGTGCGTAGGTATACCAAAATGTCATCATACCAAGGGTCGCCAGACGAGATGATGAACAAATGTTCGTCGATTATATCAGTATGGATAGCTGGTGATGACGACGAAGATGGTAGGTCCATAATGAGTTGAGCGAGTGCTAATGATTTGGTGCTCTTCAGGGTTTTAAAAGTTAGGTCATATTCTTGTAAGACAATCACCCATTTGGAAACACGGCCTTGTAGAAGGCGGCGATTCAAGAGATATACCATTGAGTTGGAATTTGCCACAATCGTGGTATGGCTGAAAAGAATATAATGTCGCAGCTTTTGTACTGAAAAGACGACGGCGAGGGCCATTTTCTCTTCATGTGGGTAATGTAGTGGTGGGCCTGATAAAGTTTAGCTCACGTAGCAAATAACATGCTCTTGGCGAGTGGAGTCTTCTTGGACGAGTACTCCAGAGACGGCGTAATCTGATGCCGAAATGTAAAGGGTAAAGTATCTTGTGAAATCTGGAGGAGAAATCAAGGGGGCACTTGTAAGTTCTTTCTTTAGGTCTATAAAAGCTCCTTCTGCTTGGTCGTCCCATACGAAATGGGTAAGAAGGTGTAGAAAACAGAGGAAACCATGTATCGTGGTTGCGTAATCTGGGACAAAGCGATGAAGGAAGTTGGACTTCCCTTGAAGGCTCTGTAGTTATCTTAATGTACAAGGTGACGGTAGGTCTACTATGGCTTGGACCTTGAGAGGGTCGACAGTGATTCTTTTTTTTTTTTTTTCTGAAATGATGAAGCCCAACAGATGGCATGCTGGAACGCAAAAGACACACTTGAGTGGGTTTAAGTGGATTTTATATTTTCGACAACGTAAGAAGACTTGTCGAAGATCATCTAAATGGTCAGATCATTTCTTAGATCGAGTCGTGAAGTCGTCTAGATAAACTAATATGATGTTATTCAGGTCATGAAAACAATAAGTCATAGCTCATTGGAAAGTGGCTCTATTGTTCTTGAGACCGAACGGCATGATGCGATAGGCGAAGGTGCCCCATGGGGTAGTAAAATCGGTCTTGTATTGATCTTCTTTACGGATTTTGATTTGGCTGTATCCGAAGAAACCGTCCATAAACGAAAGTACCTCATGCCCTGCACATGCATCGATTAGTTGGTCAATAAATGGTGTTGGGAAGTTGTCTTTGGGACAAGCTAAGTTGAGCTCACGGAAGTCAGTACAGACACAGATGGTGACTACTTTCTTATTGACTAGTACTGGGTTTGAAACCCAGGTGGTATATGCAATAGGGTATATGAAACCTGTTGCTCGAAGCTTCTCAATTTCGGCTTTTATGGTTGGAAGCTTGGATGGGTGAATGGGATGTTGTTTCTGGTGGACCGGTGATATGTTTGGCCAAGTGTGTATGTGATGTTCTATGATGGTAGGATCAATACCGGGCATCTCGGTATAAGACCAGGCGAAGACATCTCAAAATTCTTGGAAGAGTTTCTTATAAGCTTGGGTTTCCTTTTCAGTGCATGATGCACCTAAAGAGATAAGCTCAGGTTTTCCGAGGGTGGTGGAGGTGTCGATTTTTGTAATGGGCGAAATGTTAGCCATGTTACCTTCTTCAAAGGCTTCTGGAGTTGGGATCGGATCTTTGAACCAATCGACCTTGGTTGGTAAGAAGTCCTTGGATTCAACGGATAGTTGGTTCACCGTAGATGACTCAGGGATGAAATATGATCGATGGTGCATATCATCCCAAGGGTAGTCCGGTGCAGTGAGCGTTTCTATGATTTCCTCATTGGTGTGGAAGTAGTGCGTCATTAAATCAATTGGTTCAGGCTTGTAGGTAGTTGAAATCATGTAAATGGTATTTATTTCTTCTGAACGGGAAGATTCTGGGGGGAATATTTCCTCAATGAGTGGGGGGGGACAATTTCACTTCACCACTAGCTGTTGGTTATGGGACAACTACCCCTAAAAATGTGGCATTATCCCCCAGGTGGTGGGAGTGAGCAGGAAGCTCATTAAATGACCAGTTAACCACTAAAAGGCCTAGGCAGCCTACATAAGACAATTCGAATTGAGCAGGCAGCTCTCTTACAATATTTTCTACATAAATATTCCTCAAGTGAATCATGTGATCACTGAGAGATTCGAATAGGGAGGCTATGTGAGAGTGCAACTGTAAGTCTGCAAATTATTTTGAAAAGGAAAACCAGAGGTGTTGGTGTAGGTCCCTTTGACTGCTAAGTCTTTAAGACTGGATAACTATTGCTACTGCAAGTTGAGGTCCTAAGCTTCAAAGTTTCTTCCTCATGGTGGTTCAGTGAACAGGATCGGGGGTCCTAAGGCAAGAACTTGGCTGTCTCCAGGAATTGGTTAGGTGGAATAGGCTCCTTGGGGGATTTGTTTTCCTACAAATTATCAGGTTCCACATTTTTGTTATTAATTTTTCAATCAGGTAAGTTTTGCATTATTCAATAGGAAAAATAGTTAAACGCATACAGAAGGATTTATTTTACTTTTTGACCTAAAATTCCTACTGAATGAAAATGATTTGATAGATGAAATAATTGATAAATTAACTTCACTGTATTTTTCCCCATGCTGGTTTTTTTTTGCATCATACTCTAGTACAGGAAGTGGAATTAAAATCAGATAATTGATGGGCAGAATGCCAAGTGAATAGATAAATTCAGACTGGAGTATTCTTCTAAATTCTATCATTTATATGTTTTAAAATCAGAAACAGAATAGTCTATAATGAATAGTTACAGGAAGCCTTCTACTGTACTTATTTATAAAAGAAAAACAATTACAGTTCTATGCATCAAACTTTATTTATTATAGACTTCTAACAGCTGCAAAAACTCTTGAACTCAGAGTTATTTCTTTAAAATAATAAATGGATATCTATTTTCATATCATAATTTTATTGCAATCATTATACCTTATATTTCCTTTAAAAACTACTAACTAAGTTTTCTTTTTCCAAGTTTGCATCTTAGTTAGAATCCAAGCATTCTATTTGTAAAACGAATCTATTTTTATATTTGTCAGAATTGAAATTGATCCGACTTCTGCAATGTTTAGTATTTATTTCAAATACATAATTACAATTTCCTTTGGTTATTCAGAAATATGCTTTCAATATCCTATTTATTTTCTTGATCAAACTCTATGCATTTTCTTTTATTTCCAAAAATAATAGCTGAAACCATAGGTTCATTCCTTTATCGAATTCTGTTACAAAAGCAAAACTTTAGTTTGACTCTCGGCCAAACATCCAAAACACTGAAACATTAACTCTTGTCATTCAACACATTGTTTTAAAAACACAGTGTAAAAACCAAGGTTCGAATCCCTTGAACATTACCCTATTTCCTAGTAAAAACTTTAGTTCTATTGTTTTCAAAACCAAAAATCTCACGGTCCATTTATTCATTTCATAGAAACGTTTACAGTAACATAACGTTTGTCATCAAAACACATTGTTATTACTTCTTCATCGACGATTTGGGATTCCAAACATACACAGTAAACCTTGAAGTCTTAAAATTTTAAGTAGCATTCAAATGACGAGGGTTTATCCCCTTATGATTTACAACACCAAAAATAAGATACTTTTCCACTAACATTTGCAGTAGACGCTGCATCAGACACACTAAGCCAACACCATAGTAGCTGGGCACATAGTAATACTATCCACAAAGTTCTTGGACAAAACTGTGCCGGAAATCCAATACTTAGAACTGTGTCAAAACATCTTTTGTGAACCTCAACTTAACAAGATGACCAACTAGGTAAGGAAACCACCGAGGCTTACCGGTGGACAAGCAGGGCTCCTCCATCGTCCTCAAGAGAATGGTCCCCCGACAAAGGCCAACCTGTCACAACAACTGCAATGGTTAAACAAGTTACCATTCTACATTTGAAGGCTTTTTAAACCAATAGATGGGTGAGAAGAATTATTTACCTTCGCATCGAGGAGACTCTCCTACAAACGAGGTTGACAAATCCACCATCCAGCTCGGAGGAAGAAGGTTCCAGTTCTAATAAACAACAAATTTTACCACATTCTGTGAATCAAAACTAGTGTCATCGCTTCAATAAAGACCTTGGACATTTATCTCTCAAACTCACACAATGAAACAAGTTGCAGACTCAACCCTTTAACATTTAACTATCGCGGCTTTCACTACTTGAGCTCAGCTTCTTAACATGACTGTCAATTGCAGATGAACGCACACAGGTCACAGGTTCGAACTCAATGAACCTCCAACTATCAAACCCTAAAACTCCTTGTCCTGTCGACCTCTCCCCAAGACCATTACCTAGCAAAATGAATGTCGAAGGACATGTTCCAACGCTATTGTAGAGCGAGGTTAGGGTTTTCATTACAATATCTAGGATCTTCATATCAACGGTGGAGAATTGTTGTCAACTAGACACTTTGAAGAGCGTGTAACCAACACATTAATTACCTCACTAATATTACAACCACGATGATGCCAATGCAGTATACCAAGGGACAACACTGCATCCAGCTCAGAGGAGAAATGTTATTTCAACCTTGCCAACTCAAAAGACTATCAGTTCATGCATGCTACACTTCGACAGATCAAGATTAAGGGGTAGGAACCTTCATGTGTTTCTCATCCATGAAGGCATCCAAGTATTACTTTATTCAATGCTTAGATAGATGACTTAAATGTTAAGCCAGTCTTTGGAACGGTGCAATCTATACTGTAACCCAACTTTAAGACTCCATCATTTCACCTGTCATCAATCAAACATAGGGTTACAATGATCACTTTACACCTTTTTCATAAGTTTTGATATTGCAAAGATTCGATTGATATATATATATATATTCAATATATCTTTATTTCCTATTTTGATGCATGATGCATTTCATAGATTTAGTTAGAATTTCATTGTTGCGCATCACAACAATTGTTTAGGATATAGTTTGTTATATTATTAGATAAATGTATAGTCAATCCATATAGATGTAGTCTCTATATGGAAATCACAAAAAGAATAAAATAAAGGTAGAAAAATAGCAATGCTAATACATTTGTTCATGTTTTAGGAATTTCATTTCTTCTATAGTTGTTTCTTTTGAATATTATCATAACTGTCCAATTATCCTAAGTACTCCTTGGGATCGAAAATATAAAGTTCTTCTCAATGACGATACTTTCACATATTACGCCAGTTGTAAAAAAATGTATTTATGATCAAAACCATTTATCCAAGCTAGACAAAGATCCATACCTGCAGCTAAGACTTACTTAGAGTTTTTCACCAAACTTTGACGACTGATTGATTTACATAATTACCCTTACCTGCGAATCTGCGCAAGAAGAATAGGTTCACAAGCTTTAGCTGACATAGCTAAGTAAGCCTCAGGGTACCTCGTTGGACCCCTTCATGATCATTCAAAGCAAATTGTCAACACGTCAACAATAACATCATATTAACATAAATCTAGGTACAGTGTATAAGTAATTTTAAAACTTAGACAGATTGAAGACTGCATTTATTGATGTTACGAACATAAAATATCTTGCTATAAAAGTCTAGTATCTATTAAATTCCGTATTATCAATTCAATTAATATCATGTTTTATGTGTGATGATTTTGACATGTCATCGTTGTTAACTTTTCTTGTTAAGATATTTAACTAATTATTTATTCCGCATTACCAATTTCGATAATTATTGCTAGATTAATTTTTTTTTAATTTTTAGTAATTTACGGGATGTTACAGTCATCATCCAACATATTCATGTGTTCTTGAAGTGATGGCAGATGTGGACATAGATGGGTAGCATGGCCTATATCATCGCACAAGGAACACTTGGGGGGAATGCGGATTGTTGGAGGAGTCTTCGCTAATTTGGGAGTCATTGGGGGGGTGCGAGTTGTGGGTCCGGTTGTGTACGTTTGCGGACCTCTATCCCCATTGTAGCAAGTTTGAGGGGGAACATAACTAGAGTTTGATGTAGTGGCACCTGTTGGAGGTGGTCTGCTTTGGGGGTTCTTCACACCAGGTGGTGGACGGATTTGGGTGTTTAGTACACCAGGTGGTGGATGGTTCGAAATATTGATTGGTTGTAAAACAACGGTCGGAGTCGGTGGAGGGGTTGGGGTAGGTAGGTACCATACAGGTAATCCTAATGTTAACCCTGGAAGGTTAAGTGTACCCATTATTGGCGTGCTGACAACTCCTGAAAATGGAAATAAGAAATGTATAGTGTGAATCAGTGTTGTTCCGATATGACTAGGCACTGTGGGTGGTTGTGGAAGTGGTTGAGGTTGTTGAGTATGTTGTTGTTCATTGTGCGAGAGGGTGCATAAATCAGATACTTCAGTTACCCGGAGAGGGGGTGGGATAGAAGGGAAAGTGGTGGTCATGGGAGTATCCAAATATATCCCAGGTCCGACTGAGGAGACGAACGATGTGGGTGCACTCTGAACGGGTTGTTTGATCATGGGAAGAACATTTCCAAGCGTTGTAGGGGCATTGGGATTATAGTATGTAATCTGGTCGATTTTGACTACGCGTCCTTCATGGGGGAACATCATGAGGTGGAAAACTGAAGAAGCGGCAGCTTTCATTTTATACATGTAGCTTCGTCCCAGAAGGAGATTATAATCAAGTTGGGTGTTGATGACCTCTATAGCTATGAGAACCAATTTTCCCCCAAGTTGTATGGGTACGTTCACTAACAAACCCCGAGGTTGAGCTGCACGGCCATCGTAAGCTCGCAATGCGGTAGTTGACGGTTGTAGCGTTGGGGATCCAAGTTTCTGCCATACGAAATTCGACAAAATGCAGTTGGAGGCACCTTCGTCGATTATGCATCGATGAACGACTAGGTTACAAATGGACACAGAAACTTGAAAAGCTGGAGATGAAGGAAGATGAGGTTCGGCTTGGTCTAAGTCAAAATCCATCATCTTGGAGTCGTTAGGGTCTATGGCACCAATTCCAGATAACAACAATTTTCTCTATGCAGGACAATTTTTTAGGATTTCTAGAGTGGACATAGCGGCAGGGGACTGGGCTAAGTCTTCCTACGATATTGTAGTTCGAAGCTGCACGAGCGTTAGGGTTATTGTTGATTCATCTTAAAGGGATGCGAGGTGCTTTTGGACCCCCGTCCATGGGCATATTAGGTATGCGAAGTGGTCGATCAGTTGGGAGGGTACTCGAAGATGGATCGGTAGGTGTGGCCTCGGGGGCTGAGCCATATTGATTTCGACTGGTTTGAAGATTGACATCATTAGAAAATGGTGAGTGTTGGACTTTGTATGCTGGTAATCGGCTGTCGCTTAGGTAATTTATTGTTGTGTTGCAGCGGATCCTTGAGGGGGATCACTTGGATGAGTGTTTACCACGCCTTGGTTGGGTAGAGGATTTTGCAATATCATAGGTTGCGGCCGAGGAGGTGGTGCTGGCTGTGCAACATGTCCTTGTTGTTGGGAATCGTCGGTCCATAGTTGATGCACTCAGCCCAAATGGGGGAATTGTGCATGTAATGGTCGTCGACTCCACATATGGAACACGGGTGGTTTGTTCTCAAATTAGGGTTTTTTCCCTGTTTTGGTGGGCGATCAGGGTTTTGATTTGCAGGAGAAGTGTTATTGTTATTGGGAGGATTAGGTGGCTGTCCTCCTTGGTTTTGTTGTTGGTTATTTCCGCGTTTTCTTCCTCTTCCGCGATTCTGTTGACCTCCTTGATTACGTTGGTTGTTCTGGTTTTGAGGTTGGTTTTGCTGTGCGTATACATTCCCTTGGGAAGTAGGTGGGTTTTGAGGTTGTGTAGGCTTTGGAGTAGGTTGCGGTGGGTAGTAAGTAGGAGGGTTATGAGGTGGACCTGGTGCTTGTTGCGGTTGTGGGTAACCTTGAGCTACTAGAAGTGTTGGAGCAAGAGGTGCTTCCTGTTGAGGATAATAAGCCGAATGGGCTTGTGGCTGAACCGAAGTCTGATGGGCCTGCTGATTATAATATGGAGGTGGTGCATAAGCTGATGATACTTTCCCATAACACTGTGGTGGACATGAGGGTCCATGAGTGTGGTGGGTGTGCATTACTGGAGCATACGAAGTTGTAGCCCCAAAATGAGATGTAGCCCTAGAAAGGTCTGGGGCATTGTTTGTACTCATCATGGTGAAAGGTTTGTTTTGCACCATAACCTGGCCGATAATACCGTCGGCGGCATGGGATGACCCCGACGCGTCATTCCAGGATGGATCGCTGCGCGGGGCGTCAGGTAAAATGGTGTATGGATATCTAGACTGGGCATATATGAGGTCAAACTGCTGAGCTTTTAAGATGGCTTCTTCTTCCGACTAGGGTCGTTCAGAAGCTACATACTTGGCTATGAGAGGGAGGAGTGATTTGAGGAACCAATCCAAAAATATACGGTCTTCAAGTTTTATCTTGCAGAGACTACGACGCTTACGCCACTCATGGATATGATCGGTGATGTGCGTAGCAGTGTTCTGTCTAGAAGACAACAGTATTTCCACTCCTGCATCATAGCATACAGGTAGTTGAAAGAACTGAAGGAAGGTGGAGGTGAGGGATGTAAACGTGGGGTGTGTCCCATGTGGCTGATCAATGTACCATTTGGCTGCAGAGCCAGTGAAAGTTCTTTGTAAAATTCGGAGTTGAATAGAATCATCTACTATGGAGTTTGAGGAACACCATAGGTGAAATGACATGATATGGTTTTGGGGGTCTTCCCCAGCTTTTCCTTCAAACTTTGGGATGTCTGAGGGGAGATTTGTGGGCATGGGGGTCAAGTAGGGTCATGTCGGATGGGATCATTTGTTAGCCTACCCAAGTCTGGTAGGTTAAGGCTAGCCATAAATGGAAAACTGGCGGAGGGGTGTGATGTTATCATGGGGGCATAAGTGCTAGTGGTGGCGTTATGTATTAGGCCACTGCCCCCTAGGGGGATATTTTTCATGGGAGGTATGTTCCCTCCACCCATAAGAGTGTGGGAGGGGCCCGCACCACCAAGTGCAACGAGAGTCACAGATGGGTTGGGAAGATGTTGAAGAGGTGTTGGAATTTGAGTGGTAGCGGGGATAGTAGGTATAGTTTCCATAATGGGAATGCCTAAGTTAGGTGGGGGTCCTGTATTGGGCAGGGGTCCCATGGTAGGCATACCTAATGTAGGTGTAGGTCCCATATTGGGCATCCCTAAGGGGGGTGTGGTAGTTATGGCTACCATGGTGGTCGTTGTGGTAGTGGGGGTGGATGATGTTCCACCAACAGCCCCTGTGAAAAAATTGTCATAATGTGAACCATCCATGGGGCTAGTAGGTGTGGTGTATGTGGGATTTTTGAATTCTACCTTAGAATCAGATGTGAAATGAGGCATGTCAGAATCGGATGACGGGGCTCTATTCCTATGACGTGTGGATTCAAGGGAACCGTATTGCGAGGGGTCTCCCTGGAAGCGCCGAGAACGTCTCGAGGAATCAATGGTGACAATTTGTGAATAAAAACTACTAGGTGGTGGCGAGTGGAAAGCTCTAAATCCCTAATGCAACCGTGCGTACAAGAGGGGAGCGTAAAAAATAAATGGCACTCAGGCCAAAAACCAACCTCAAAACACTTGCTATAACATTTGTGCTATAGTAAGTGGAGTAATAAAAAAATGTGGTCAAAAAACCAACATGCAAATAGCTCCTAAAAATAGAAAAAGGTGTACTCTATGACCAAAGGGAGGTAATGTAGCATGCAAACACCTAACTAAAAAGTATTATGACTCAACAAGTTATATCCTCTGTAAGGTGATGAAATCCAAGTCAGACAATATAAATTGTAGAATCAAAGGCTAGATATCCCCCTACCGGGAGGGACACTGGGTAGACAATCCTATAAGTTTGGCCACTAAGATACCCCGTTCATGACACGTTCGGTTGGGTGAATTTGCAGTTTTGTTCTATCGCCGCTATACTCCCATAAGGGTGGTACAACGAGAACTATGAAAGGTATCCTTCAATTATTGAATGGATTGCGGTATTCCACTCAGGCTTCCGGAACTAGTCTAGCTACTTCAACCCTCCTAAGGGAGAGGCATTCCCGATAAATTCATGTTAAACCATGTCAACAAATAATAAGGGATTTTGGTACCCTAAATGTCAACCACTATGTTTCAATATGAAAAATGAGTGAGGGGTGTTATTTGGATACTTATCCCCTCAGTCCTACCTAGCTACAAAATTCTTTTTGTGTTCCCCAAGTGGGGTTAGAATGTTGGTCGAGTTAAGGTAATTTTTTAAGGCTCACTTGAAATTATTGTGACAGATTGTGTGCTGGTGTGGGTGTATACCAAAACAATTTGCCTTGCATGGACGATTTAATCACAAACTAAAATAAGGATTCTAATTTGCGAAAGAATAAAAGACATTTCAAATGTAAATGCTTTAATAATCTTTTCAAAAAATATGGATTCTTTAAAACGTTTTGTAAGGTAAAGCAAAAACCATATGTAAAAATAAATGGATTTCTAACCTTGCAATGTATGAAAATTTCAATCTCAGAAATACTTAACAAATCTTTCTTTCAATTAACTGAAAATTTCAAAAGATAAGTGAAGCATATAACCGAATATCAATTAATAATGCTGCAATAATGACACAGTGGGCTGTAAAAAATTGCAGAAATTGATGCTGGAAAAAATGGGTTGATTGGGCGAAATTGTTTTTGGAAAAATTGGCCGAACTGAAACAGGAAATATTGCGGCTATCAGGTCAAAACCCGCGATGATCTGCACGACGATGTGGGCGAAAGCCGCAATGTGAATCGCGTTGCGGTGGTCAAAAGTCGCAATGAGCCCCGTGGAAAAATGCCAAACAGTTGCGATGGACCATGCGGGGAAAGGTCACCCAACCGCGATGGGCCACGCAGAAAAATGCCAAACAGTCGCAATGGACCATGTGGGGAAAGGTCGCCCAGCCACGATGGGCTGCGCGGAAAATTTTTAAAAAGTTGCGATGCTCCGCGCAGAAAAAAGGCTCACAGTCGCGATGGACCGCACGACTGTGGGTGTCGAAAGTCGCGATGTACGGACGGAAATCGACTGGCAAAAAACGAACCCAAAAATTGAAATTTTGGGTTGTTTCGGGCTACAGAAAGGGCCAATGGCTAGGGCAGCTATCAAGATGCTGACTAGTATGGTAGATCTACAATTTTAAATGGGAAAAACGATTAAAATAAATGACTAAAACAAAAATTTTAAATTCGAAAACCAGCGGAGTCGCCAAAAACTATTGCTTGGTTTTTCAACCAAGCATGTGCAAGGATGCACCTGCTAACTAATAGCAACAATTTCAAATAAATCAATGTAAATAAGCAAATATAAACTATAGATTAATGGCAGTAAATAGTAAAATAAATAATTCTAAATTGATAACAATGAACAATTCATAAGCATGTAAATAAAAATTAAAACTTTTGTATTACCTCAAATGGTGAGGATAGTGAGTTTTGGGAAGCTCCAAGGTTGAGGTGCTCCAATGTCCAATGGTCTCTTCTTCTCTAATGCTTCAATGGTTGGGCAAAGCTCAAAACATGGGAAAAGCTCAAGATGAATTTTGGCAGCATGAGGATAGGATGACATATGGATGAAAAGTGAGGAGCCCCTATCACCTTTTTATAGTTTTTGGTGATGGGGAATATCATTGTGGTTTTAAGGAAACCAATGGTATTAACCAACATGGTTTAGGTCTATTTTTCCCTCTTTTTCCTTTTTTGAATATTTTTTATATTTTTATTCCCTTTTAATATTTTTGGGGAATTTTGGACCCTTTTTGAGGCTTTTTTGTGTTTTTTGAGGAAAAATATATATTTTGAGGGGGAAAAGGTGTATTATGGTCTTTTTGGTGACCTTTTGATGGTTTTAGAGGCTCAAATGGCGGAAAAAGTGGGCAAATGGGTCATGTGAATAAGGGAATGAGCTAGTGAGCACTTTTTGGGTGTTAACACCTCCCCTTTTTATTATCTATTTTATGGACTATATTTTGGAATATATTCATTATTCTCCATTAAACCTACACCCACTGGATTGTCTTTGTTCTTCTCAACACTAACTCCACACTTGTAGAGAGGACATATTTTTCTATCTCGCAATTGTTTTACATATGTGAGAGCGTAGCTCTCAATAAAGGAATTTTGTTTGAATCAACTTTGAAACATCATAAATATAAGTTGATTATATAGTAAACGATTGTAATAATCTAGTCATGCTATAAGTCTAGATAACCATTGATTATATGCCCTTTCTTATAACAAAATATTGCCCACACATAATTGCAAAATCAAAGATAGGTCATTTCATCATGGATAATGGTAACATGAAGAATATTATTTCACAAAACCTTGTGTATTCTATCAATTTTCATATCAAGCCTTATCCTCAATCTAACTTTTTAGGTCGGAATAAAATTTATGAAAAACAAATTGGTTGCTAAATCTATTGTGTTATGTTCTCCATTTAACGATTTCATTAAACTAATATCATTTGCTCAAGTCTTATTCTCAAAACAACTTATTAACATGACATCCATGCAATCTATAATGTCATCACAAAACTTCTAAATTGAAGAAGGATGGATGAATTTATCAATTCAAGGCTGAATTTATCAATTCAAGGCTTCTTTAGCCTCCCCTCTTGTATCAAGCAAAATTGTTATCAAGTTGGCCAATAAATGCTATATAATTTGTCTTTCAATATTTAACATGTTAAAAAAGAGAATTGTGATGTTTTGCAATGAAGAATATTTTGAATGCTAAATATTATGTTTAAGGAACATAAGGGTCTTCTTCCTTTAAGAGCATTTCAACATTCAATGTAACTAAAGTTTGAGGAGCACAATTGCCTAACAACCTCCTTACTAGACTTTTGTTATTAAAAGTGTTGTATGTCCCTAACTCTGTTATCTCCTAAGAATATAAATGAATGGCATTTTTGCACTAATCATTGCTGTAAATATTGTTTCAAAGAATATATCACCAAGGATCCAAAAAGAAACTTATATTAAATATAAGGGAAAATATTGTTGAACTTTGGTTGTCGTTGATGTCAACTAATGTCAAAGAGGATGTCGATTGAGTCAATGTGAGTCATTGATATCAACTTATGTCAAAGTGGATAAAACATTCCTACATAAGTGTGAACAAGTATATGGAAACCACTTTGAAGGAGTGTCTGCACAAGATGGTGAAGGACATGGATTCCATTGTGAAGAAGTATATCTAGAAGGAGCATTCATTCTAAAGGTGTGTATCTAAGGATACATCATGCAGATTCAGTTCAAAGAAGAACACAAGTAATTTATCCCACTACATGTTGTACCTGCACAGAAGACAATTCCACCATGTCAAACACCTTCATGATAATAGTCAAAAGACTGGTTGGAAAAGGATACTTGTGCACAAACAACCAAGGAATTGGTTGAGCAAATGGTACAAGTGTGAAAACATGTTGAAATAAGACTCTGGTATGCACAAGAGTTGCTTGGTAAAAGGTTGGAAGTGCGAAAGCAGTAAGGAATAGCCTATGGTCAAACAGTCTTGAAAGTGCACAAGTCTAGCCAATTAGTAAATGCTTTCAATTAGTGGAACACGCACAAGATCCTAGAAGGGTACAACGGTTGAAGTAAGTCTATGAGAAAATTCCACAGCAAATAGTACAACATGTTCCCAAGTCCTACAAGTGATGACAAGGAAAGGGTCAAAGTCCCATCAAGTAGAAGTTGGAATATGTGCAGATTTCGCAAAGCAACAACATATTAAGGGTGCATTACCAATAAGGGGTGGTACAACAAAGGTTGAAGATACACCAAGTTGAAAAACAAGGATGCACACATATCTCAAATGATGGTACATCAAGAGCACAAGAGTACACCACAAAGGTGTAAAGTCCCACTAATTTGTGGACCATGAAGGCACAAGACACACAAAGGATGACACATCAATAGTGTTGAAGATGATACGTAGAAAATGCACAATCTGTGAAGTTTGGAAGCAGGGATGCCACAACCAACTTGTGGACATACAATCCGTGCAGGACTTGTATAAATAGAGATGCAAGTTGGAGATTTGAATTAATCTTGATGGCGAGAGCATAAGAGATTCAAGTGTTTTTGCAGTTAGATATTCGAGGCATCAAAGGACCATAGGACAGAACATAATGATATAGCGAGGAGCCGAGAATCACACATGCATCAAAATGCAGTTTTGATGATGCGCAGTATGATGCTGTAGATATGTGACTAATGTCCAAGTACTGAAAGGAATAAATATTGAAGTATGCGCATGTGCATGATGTTTTGAAGGAAAAAATTACAGATGGTATGCCAGTAGTCACAAATGTTGAAAGATGGAAGTGCGGAGATAGAAGCAAAGTATATCAAAGGATGCACATATATCTAGATAATGCATTTAAGTAGAAGTGAAAGTGTGCAAAGTTGAGAAGACCATATGATGCGCAACGATAGAATAGCAGTAGGAACCAGCATGCGTGTCATGATGCAGATGATCTAAGACAAGTGCGTTAAACCGAATGGACAAATATTTTGATGCACAGGTTTTTGCAGATTGTCTAAAAGATTGTAGCACTTATACAAAATGGCCCCATCAGTAAGTGCCCAGTTCCATCTATTACTAGTGCATTATTTTAGAACAACAAACTATCAATTGAAAGTACAATATCAGTTGGTGAAAGCAGTCATGCAGAGAAGAATGATAAGATAATAAATGACACAAACTGCAGTTTTAGCGAGCACAAAGTACATGAAGAAAGACATCAACAGAAGTATGATTTGAGAGGAATGAGAAGTCAAGTGATGTATGAAACTTAGTGACAGAGAATCTACTACATACGAAGGTAGTGCATAGTAGAACAATTGAAGATCAGTAAGACAGAATTATACTTTGGACATCAGGGCGGAAGGACGGGGCAAGGAGACAGGGAGTTGGAGATTCCTTCATGTTGGTGCCTGTAAAACAACAAGAAGACAAGGGTTTAGTGCCTCCTTCTAGTTGGTGCTGGATAAATACAGGGAGTTGTAGCTTCCTTTAGGTAAAATCATGTAAAACCAGGAGGTCCATGCCTCCTTCTATTTGGTGTTGGTAAACATAGGAATTTGGTGCTTCCTTAAATGTATTCTTTCTCATTATAAATAAGCATTTCGTGCTTTTCTCTTGATTGGGTTTCTACATCAAAATTCATGCGTTCTATTTTCTTTTTGTTTTTGCATGAATGGATGAATGTTTTAGTTATTGATACATAACAAAAGATAAGAATCAAGTAAAGGCTAATCTATTTAAGAAGGTAAAAAATGATCGTAACTGCACTAATATTGATTCACCCCCCTCTTAGTATTAAATCGATTCCAACAATTGGTATCAAAGAAGGTGTATTCAGTAACAGATTAACATCTAGAAGATAGATCATTGCGCAGAAATGGATAAGCAGGAAGGCCTTTCCACCAATAGGGTACCAAGGTTTGACGACACCAATTATATTTTCTGGAAGGTTCATATGGAAGTTTATCTGCAATCATTGGGATAATATGTTTGTAAATCTATTGTTGATGGCTATGATGTCCCAACAGTTGTGCTAGTTAATCCAGCACAAAGGAGAATTTAGGAAAGAAATGCAAAAGCCAGAAATACTCTACTATGTGTCTTGATAGGTGATGAATTCATTAAGGTTATTCATTGCACATCAGCCAAGGAAGTTTGGGACAAAATCAGAGGTATCTACGAAGGTGACGATAAGGTAAAGAAAACAAAATTGCAAAACTACTTTGGGAAATTTGAATCACGGAGGATGAAAGATGAAGAGAACATTACATCCTACTTCTTAAGAGTAGATGATATATTCAATGCTATCAAGAGTATCGGGGTCACACTAGATGAAGAATCAATGGTGCAAAATATATTGAGGAATTTTCCTCAAATATTCAATGCAAAGGTGTCTATGTTATAAGATCGAGCTAATATTGAAGTCCTAATGAAGGATGAGCTTCAGGGGATTCTCACTGCATTGAGATGAGAACTGAGAAGGATCCTCCCCTCATAAAGGAAGCTGCTTTTAAAGCCACATGAAAGGATAAGCATGATCATGACAAAGATTGCTATGATGAATCAGAGGATGAAGAATCAAACTTTGTCAAGAAACTGAAAAGAGGATGAGGTAAGTGCAAAAAAAATTCCCTTCAAATGCTTAAGATGTGGAGGAGTAGGCCATTATGCCTCAAAGTGTCCCTTCAAGGAAAATGTAGACATCGATAGTGATGAGGAATCTAGGTCGTATGATCAGAAAACTGCATGCTCACAACACAAATCCAAAAATAATAGAAGGATTCCAAATAGAGGAAGAGTCTATACACCAAGGAAGGAAGCAATGCGTCTGAAGGAAGTGACTACGGCAAAGAACCTAAAGAAGTACTCTTCATGGATCATGTAGTAGAATAAAGCAAAGATGAAAGGATGAAGAACAACTCGAAGAAAAATCTAATTGCAAAAAGTAATCCAGGGTCACTAGACAAATACTTCTTCAGTGGATCATTTAAAACGCCTCCTAGGCCAGTTACAACTCTAAATCATGTAGCACAGGTCAAGACTGTCAGTCAATCCGATGATGATGAAGATACTGCAGATATTGACTGGGAAGGTGAATTGATTAGCACCCTAGACAACTTGAAGGATTCAAAGAAGAAGAATAAAATCTTGCAAGAGAAATTATCAAAGTATGAAGAACGCGACAGATCGTGTTAGAAATCCATTATCACAAAAATTCGTGAAAAAATGACCAGCTATGAAATTCAACTGAGTTGCGCACAAGACAAGGTGGAATTACTTGATAAAGAGAGATATACACTGAAAGCTTTGGTGGAATAATTGGCGTAGAAAATTAGGATGTTAATGAGTCAACTTGAGGAAAAGGACGAAGAAATATCTTGCTTAGAATACAAGGTGATAGAGATAAAGGGAAAGAAACAAGTTCATATTGCAAGCAACAATCCTATCTGTGCACAATCAAAAAGTGACAAGGCAGAATCTGAAGATGAAGTGCAGAACAAGTTAAAAGAAAGAAAATCAATGCTGAATAGGATTCTGAAGGATCAAAGACCACTAGAAGACAAAATAGGTCTTGGTTATATAAAGACACCAAAGATGGTCTGCGACATATGACATTACTCAAATCATGATAAGTCCTTCAGGTATGATGATTCCTTCAACTTTAGATCTTTTCAATTTCTTAACCAAAGAAGGATCAATAGGGTGAGGTGCACAAGATGCAATCGATTTGGTCATGTTACAAAATATTGTCAAACTGAGAGATGCTTTGCGTGTGATGGTTTTGGACATAAGGCCATGTACTGTCGAAGATAAGTGAATTATCCATATGTAGAATTATTGCGCAAAAGTAATTGCATTCAAAAGTACTGTTGTGGAAAATATTCGGGGTATAATCAAAATAGAAGCACACACAACAAGGATTGGGTAAGGAAATATCCCCAGAAGTAAGCTGAAGATGCAGACAATCCAGGCGTAATAAGAAATTGCTGCCTCTCAGGCTAGTCCTATAAGGACTATGAGAAACCCATGAATTAAACACGATGCATTTTAAGGAATTCAAGGGGATGTTATTTAGGTGTGTGGTTAGACTGTGTCTGTTTTTGAGATGAGTGTCGCAAGTATTCATTATGTTCGCACATGGTATGTAATGTCGCAAAAAAGGGAAAATTCAATTGCTTACATTAAGTGTTAAATATTTACACTACACTTGATTTCTTACAGAACAGAAAGTATCAGTTTGACTTAAGTAGTACAAACACAAGAAGTAAATATTTTCATGAAGAAAAAAACATTGCTGAAAGACGTAAGACTACATAATGGATCCTTTTCATTGTATTGAAAATTGGGTATGATTACAAATTGCATGAGTCAGGATTCCATGCCGAGGCCAAAAATGGCGTATACAAGAAGACATCAAATGTGGAAAAATTGAACAGGTGATGAAGCATTATACAACCGCAGTTCAAGGTTAAGATCTGTGTTTGGTTGGTTTGTAATACGAAGTTCCAAATCCACTGGTACCAGTGCAGTACATTCAGAAGAAGAGCACAGAGGAAGAAGTTGCATGGTTGCAGACGACAATGGTTCAACATGCTAAGGCCAAAGATGAGACAACTCATTTAGGATTTGTTGTTTTTGACATTCTAGATTATCCGTTTGATGGATCAAAAGAATCAGTTTCTCAGAATGATGGTAATTCACTTGTGACTAAGAGTATTGATGAAGAAATTTATTTTCCTCCATTTGTCGTTGTTGTTAGGACTCTATGTCAACTCTCAAGCGCGAAAACTCAAACTACTAAGTCTGGAAAACAAGGCGCACATTCTCAAGGGATGTGTTCATTATATGATAAAAGGAACCCATTTGAAGGAAGAAGATGAACTAGAAGAAGGATCAGACAGTAATACAAAAGAGCAGGAGTACAAGAGGCAGTGAACCACGCATTGTTCACAGAAATTTTATAGAGTTGAAAGGAAGACGTTCACGTGCATGAAATTATTTTGATGAGATGTGCATTCAATGTCACACAAGTCAATGAAGGTGGTAGAGTTTCCAAAACTAAATGTTGGAGTTAATGAATTTTTGGAAATAGTACAAAAAGGGTGGAAATTTAATTCCTTGTATCCTACGTTGGATAATGTTTCCCAAAAGGTTCAAGTATGAAAACAACACATCTTTGTTGCCACATGAACTGAGTGTCATGTATGCTTTTATGCCAAGCTAGCCGATAAATGAAAAACGTGTCATATATTTGGTTGTCTTGGAAAAGGATGTGACAACATTAATGCAGCAAGGTCATGTGACAACATTGTAAATGCGACAAATGAAGCATTCAAGCACATGAAGTGTAAACCAGTAGAGGATTGACTTCAGCACTACGCAAGTAACACAAAGGGATATCTGTATGGATCATTGCACAAGGAAGGACAAAGTGTTGTGACATGAACATGAGATTAAGATGAAGGAACAATGAAACCTCTATATCAAGAAAGCAATCAAAGATAATTATGAAAATATATCAGTGTATAATTTCAGTAGAGAAATGAAGCATGAAGATAGGGGGAGTCATCCCTGACACAGTTAAGATAGATGCCAACGCAAAACCTAGTAACAAAATAACTTACATTGCGCAATTTAATGGCTCCTCTTTGCGATTGATGTCAAAGGGGGAGAGATGTTGAAGCTGGAAAAACACCTGGGAGAGATGCATGAAGCTGATGGAAAAGATGAAGATGCATGAGTGCAATAGAATATACAACATGATTAGAGATAAAGTAGACGTGAAAGAGCGTGAAGCAAATCAATTGGAAAAATGGCATGAAGATGATTGAATGTATGGTCTGCACCGAAGGAATAGAAACCAACATGGTTCGCGCATAAGTAGCATAATAATTAAAAATAGATAACGAAGTAGCCAAAATTTCAAAGAAATCAAGGGGAGCAAATACATAGGGGGATCACTGTGAAAGAGTACAGATGAATCATACAATTCAAAGAAGATCGTGCACATCTTTATAAGGTGTTGACATCAATGCCAAATGGGGAGATTGTTGAGCTTTGGTTGTCATTGATGTCAACTAATGTCAAAGAGGATGTCAACTGATTCAGTGTGAGTCATTGATATCAACTGATGTCAAAGTGGATATAACATTCCTACAGCAGTGTGAAGAAGTATATGGAAACCACTTTGAAGGAGTGTCTCCGCAAGATGGAGAAGGACATGGATGCTAGTGTGAAGAAGTATATCTAGAAGGTGCATTCATTCTAAAGGTGTGTGTCTAAGGATACATAATGCAGATTTAGTTAAAATAAGAACACGATTAATATATCCCACTACATGTTGCACCCGCGTAGAAGACAAGTCCACCATATCATACACCTTCATGATAACAGTCAAAAGACTGATTGGAAAAAGATACTTGTACACAAGAATCCAAGGAATTGGTTGAGAAAATGGTACAAGTGTGAAAACATGTTGAAAGAAGACTCTCGTATACACACAAGCGTTGCTTGGTAAAAGGTTGGAATTGCACAAGTACTAAGGAACAACTTATTTTTTGTACTTTATTATTGTGGAAAAAGGAAATCCTCAACAACTATATTAAAATCATATACAAATAAAAATTTCACTATATAATTACTATGGGGTCGTGGTAAAGAAATTGGATTACTATCAATAGGGACAATCGAGGTAGAGAATCATACACAAAGAGACGTGTACAATAAGGCTTAACTATTCTTCAATCGGTGTGCTTCATCAACCATGGGATAATTCCACTTAATCTTTGAGAGAATTATGACTTGTCTTTCAGCACAACATCATATGTGGTCAATAATACGTTGAATTTAATAATTCACCCAGTCTTCTTGTTAGTCCCTGCCGCCCTGCCAAGCAGCAGGGACTATTGTTAGTCCCTGCCGGCCTGCCAAGCAGCAGGGACTATATAAATCGTTTGGCGAATAAGTATTAGTTGTTGCACAGATTTTTATGCAATTTATCCTAAGTTTTTTAGGGCATTTTTAACTCTGGCCAATCACCATATCGGGAGCCTTATTTGGCCTTTTCCCAATATTATCCTAAGTTCTAATTTTTTCCAAAGTCCTAAGTTCTAATTATGAATGAGGCTATCGAATCATTATGCCAGCCGTAACCTACCTTGGGGCACCCGTGAAGGCCTCACTGCATGCAGGCCACCCGTAAGGCCACGCGTACTCCGGCATGAAGGTTCTTTGTCCATACTGAGATCTTCTTAACACTGTAGGCATATTTGGTTCTTTGTCCATACTGAGATCTTCCTCTCTCTTTTTCAATTTTTTGTGTGGCTTTCTTGCATAGCGTGACATGCTGTGTTTGATTCCTGTTACCATGCAGGAATGTGCAAAATAATGAATTGTGGGAAGGGTACCTGCAACAACAAATCTTCTTCAGAATTGATCGATCTCGTTCCCGCGTTTACCGCGTGGCAATGCGACCCGAGATGGAAGCAGCCTTCCATTGCTGGGGTTTCGCTCTCCTTCCTTCCCTGCGTTATACCCAACTGTAAGCATCTTAGTTAAATCGATCATAAACAATAGATGCTGCAATGGCCACTGGGGGTGTATTGCATAATGTGATTTCTATTTATTTTCAGGTACCTTTGAAGCCGCCTGTGCTGGGAAAGCCCCCTCTTCAGCTCCCTCGCCGGCCAATCCTCCATCAAGCAGTTCTTCAGTCGCCCTTCTGAATGGTAAGTTCCATCGCTAATTTCTGTTCACGCCATTTAATCAATCCGTGCAGCTTAATCAAATCACTTTGCAGCATACAAATTGGGGATTCCCGTGTTCAAGTTAAAATCCATGAGGACAAAGGACAAATGACAAATTCAGATTCAAATCCAAGCAAATAAATAGTAAGTGTAGTTGAGCACATACAGTAATGTAGTTGACCACAATTTCGAAATAATATGTAGTAAATATGCAATAATTCTGTACAGTGGATGCTAAAACAAATATGTTGGGTTTTAAATCCTATGTTGGCAATGGAAGCTTGCAGACGTATCCTGTGACAGAGTGATGCAAAGTTGTATGATGGATTTTTTATATGCAGTAATAAATTGTAAGATGCAAATTGTCCTTGAAGCATGGAAAACTTACGTGACTAGTTCTCCTATCTGGGTTCTTGAGACCATCCACTGGAATCTATGCTTTCATCATCTTTACTTTTCTTCTGCAACTTGTCCAGGGAGCAGCATTCCAAATCGGAATGCTGCAAAATAGAGGAGAAGTTTACTGCAAAAACAAGGAATGAGGACCTTTGAGTAGGTAGCTTACCTTTCTATCCATGCATGATTACTGGAGTACATGGCGGGGTGATCAAAGTAAAGCTAACGAATTTGTTATGTTCACCACCTGCTAGGACACGCATTCCTTAATAAAAACTTGTATGATTGCTCCTTAATATATAAGGAATATACTGTTGCTGGTGGCATGCACGCTAACATTTCATCTATGTACTAAGCAATCTACTCACACATGGCTATGAATCTTATCGTCTCATAGATTCTCCATTCCTGCCTTTGAGAAAACCATTGGAGTTTTTACGTAAAGCCGAGAAACTCCCTTTATCCTGCTCTCTGATCAGCTTGTACTTCCTTGCCGAATCTCCAAAGCTGGAAGTGGAAACTAGGTTGGTGCCTTTGAGACAAATCGAGTAGCTCTTCCAAAAAGAAAGGGAATTGACGGTATGGCATTCAAAGGTGAATCAGGTTCCAAACTGGTAATGTTTATTGAACAGAGATCGAAGATGGAACCTGGGTGGTGGACGTGATTAATGTGGTGCATGGACTCCACGTGTTGGTCGTGTTTGCTTTCCATCATGCGGGTGGTCGTTGCTTTTGTAAAGCCAACCGTGTGAAAATTAACGGACTTGCACATGGGGACTCCATAAAGTTCCAAGATTTACATCAACAAAATGAGCACTAACATCAATGGGCTCATTGCTCATGAAGTATCTTTGTTTTGTAATCCTGATAAACCTTCTCTCAAAGGGGATAACTATACATTACAATAAAATATAATCTCATTCATTGCATAGTATTTCCCTGTTGAGGAAACATTCTCGAGCCATAATTTCTCATGGTTGCACTCTGCTTCTGCTTTCGGCTGTTTACAGAAGTTTGGCCCTTGGATTTAGCCTACACCTACTAAGGATGACAAGGATGACATGAAAACATAAATTTTAATCTAAGGATGATTTGAACGCGCGTTGTGTGGCAGGCTGCATGCAAGCAGTGGCTTCATTTTCCATATGATTTATCTTTCCAGCCACAGGTCTTGTTATCATGGATTGCCAGAACCTTCATCTTCTGCAATTACCCGCAAGATTTCTCTTTGTATGTTACATGAGGAGACTCTTGGTGCTTGAATTGGGCGTTTTTCTTATAAGAATCTCTTGCATTTCAATGCAATGGACAAACAAGGCATCAATTAGCCTATGATTTCTGAAACCGAAGAATTTCGCTTGTTATGAGACACTTGTACAAGTTGTTTTGACTTAATAGCATTTTTAAAGAAATTCTTGTATTAACATTAAATTCTGAAAACAATGCAGATGATGGCGTTATCACTGGAACCGCAGAATGTATTTATCGCTTCAGTTATCACAAAACCGCCTCTGGTCATAGAATCGTCGAATGGATACCTCTACTCGCCCGTTGTGACGTACCATTACCCTGTAAACAGGAATTCAAGGTAGTTATTTGAACACAGGTCTACACAATTTCAAATTCTGATAAATCTCCATAACAAGATTGTCTTCGTCGTCTTCTTTGGCACGACCACTGGCCTATCGTTGATTATGCCAGAGTCTTTGAATGCCTGGTTATTCAAGGATAACTTGTTTCTTGCATTGGTATAATTTCTTTGATGTGTGCATATTACCAATTTCTCTTTGATGTGTGCATATTACCAATTTCTCTTTGATGTGTGCATATGACAATTTCTGGTGCAGGTTCAATGCCAGCAAATTTCAGGTGTGCGGGTTCAATAACAACAAATTTCAGGTCCATTTCCCAAACGAAGTCACCTGAACTAATCGAGTTTGAATCCCAGTGACTTGTTTTATTACTTTTGTGGCCGCATTTAAGAGTTCACTGTTGGGCAGAAGGATTGTTCTGGGGCTCTAGTTTTCACTATTCCGTCGGGTTCCAAGCAGACTTCGAGCAAATTATTGAAGAAATCTTTCAGTTAGGGCTCGTTATTACATGAATTTCAAGGTACATGCACTGTCTTATAAAAATGAAAGCTTATGTATGGTCTTAGAAAACTATAATTGTGAAAGCTTATGTATGGTCTAGAAAACTCAAAATGAAAGCTTATGTATGATCTTGTGTTTTAAAAATAGTTTTATTTCTCTTTTAAATTCACACATGAATTTACATCAAAACTTGAAAAGCATGGAGAAGATCATGAATTTACATAAAAACTTGAAAAGCATGGAAAAGACATGACCGTCATTTTCAATTTACAGGTGTAAGGAATGTGAAATTCCAGACCTGGTTCAATCGTGACTGGCTTCTTATCTATTACTTTGAAAATATTATTGGTCTGGGTGCCTTCGCTAGTCTCTCCGATGGAAAATGTTAGCAATATGACGGCCGCAATATGGCATGCTTGTACTAAAAGCTGCAATATAGATTGATATCTTTGAATATGCTAAGCTGAGCGCATCACTATTATGGGATTCTAGAATAAATTATTATTGCAACGTACTTAGTACCTTTGAACTTTTGGCATAACCATAACCATATTATTATTATGATATGGACTGAATTGTCCATGCTCATTTTTTAGCACTCGGATTCCATAACTATAATGCATTGTTTTTTTGTTTGAACTTAATGTCACATTCGTCATTGTTATCTAGAATCAGAGCCATAATTGATAATCTTAATCATGTCTATAGCATTACGTCTCCCAGTCTCAATATCTCATCAATCAAAATATGCGCTCAGACACACTAATTTAAATATCAGCTATAGACCAGGACTTGTTTATCAACATTGTCTGATAAAAAAATTAAATTAAATATTTATAAAATCAAAGAAATTATATATAGAGAGAGATATTATTTATTTGATTTTAGTACTTTGTATTAATTTGGTAGATGTAAGTTTGGTTTTCTAGAAAATTTGAGAGTTGAGTAACTAAATGCTACATACCCAGAACAAACACAACGAGCAAAGGAAAAACGCTCAATAAAACAAAAACACTGGTAAACAAAACCAGCAAAGGAAAAACGCTCAATAAAAAAAAACACTCACTACGAGCACAAGATTTGCCATTGAAAACCTCTCCGGGACTTCATAAAGTAATTCAAAAGTAATTCAACTGGACGGAGGGTAAATGTAAAATAATATAATACATATGACGGAGGGTAAATGTAAAATAATATAATACATATCTTTCCAAATTGAGAGTAAATGTAAAATAATATAATACATATCTTTCAAAGTTGAGTCTGGAAAACTCTTTTAGTTTTGGCCGAAAACTTTTTTAAGTTTTGGCAGGGACTTGAAGCTTTGCTTTTATTTCTCTTTCAAAGTTGAGTCTGGAAAACTTTTTTAGTTTTTGCTTTTATCTCTCTTTCAAAGTTGAGTCTGGAAAACTTAAGTTGAGTCTGGAAAACTTTTTTAGTTTTGGCCGAAAACTTTTTTAAGTTGAGTCTGGAAAACTTTTTTAAGTTTTGGCATTTTTTAAGTTTTGGCAGAGACTTGAAACTTTGCTTTTATCTCTCTTGTTGATATAGAATTCATACTGCTGGAAAACCTGATAAAACATAGAATATCAAATCAGAAAGACAATTCAGAACTATATTGTGTATTATATCTACATGAAGTAGCACATCAAACAAAGTATATTCCACTTCATATATTCCACGGCTTAATGGTCTCCCATCATTATCTCTAAAATAAAATGTATGGGATCCAAAGGATACCATTCATGAATCAGACTGTACAAGTCCATATTATTCTTAAGAAGTTCTGCTCTTTTTATGCATGTAAACATGCAAACTTCAAAAGAGGTGGTCAATCATAATACCTCTTGCAAATCTTCAATATGCCATATAAAAGGTCTAAGCACTTACTTTTTTCACCAAAGACCGTGTCTGCAACCAATATATTTAAAAGTGAAAGTGAACATTCAATTTACTTGCCTTAACCAATAGTTTAGCATGTTAGGATGTATAGTTTACTTATCAATTTCTCAATTTTTAACATGCAAAGAAATCTTAAAAAGGTAGTCCAACAATTTAGCATAATTAATGACATTAAATCTTGCACTTCTATTGGATACTGAAAAGGGTGCTCAGGTGCTCAGAATATTAAAGTAATAAATTATTATGGATAAATAAAATAATCTTTCAGGGGACATAATAGATCTTATTGGTTGGTGATGGCATTTACTTATATTCTATTGTTTTCTCTTCTAAAATTTGGAGATGTAATGATCCCATATTGTTGTGTGAATATTTATGTGTCATAATTAATGACATTAAATCTTGCACTTCTATTGGATACTGAAAAGGGTGCTCAGAATATTAAAGTAATAAATTATTATGGATAAATAAAATAATCTTTCAGGGGACATAATAGATCTTATTGGTTGGTGATGGCATTTACTTATATTCTATTGTTTTCTCTTCTAAAATTTGGAGATGTAATGATCCCATATTGTTGTGTGAATATTTATGTAGAAGACAACAAGTTCACTACATGAAAAGAAAGAAAGGGGTCGTTTCTTGAGGATTCATTGGGTTGTTCTTCGATGAAAAAACATTCAAGGAAGTCCAATGATACGATTCCATCTGTTGAGACACGGATATCAAGTCAAACATGCATCGGTCTTGATAATAAGAGATTGTCATATGCATCCAAAGAATCCAACCTATTGTATCGTGAATATGGCATGTAGATTTATGCACATGTAAAGTTGTGCATACATGCTTAGGTATTTTGGTTTAATGAAACATTGAAATTTTTAATTTAATAATTTTTTTTTCTGTTTAGAGGCATATTTTAATTTAATATTTTTTTTCTGTTTAGAGGCATATTTGAATGGATCGTCTCATGAGAGTGTTCAATTGAGTTGAATTGATCGCCATGAGAGTGTTCAATTGAGTTCAATTGATCGCCATTTGAGGAAAATGGATAATGATATGGCCACAAAGAATTCTCCCATGTCGTAGTTTGGACAACGTTCATCTCGATAATTTTCAATTTGTATAATTTTGTATAAAATTTATGTATGCTAATATACATCAGTTATATATGCAGATGTTCAATATGTTTGTGTCTTTATACAGAATTGTGTTTGTGTTTGTGTTTGTAGAATATCGAGGTTTGGTAGAGGGCCATAATGGGGCAAGGGGTGAATATCAACATGCTACAAATTCTCAGGCAAGGAACGAAGGTCGAGCAAGGAGGGTCATTGTTGAATAAGATGTGGATTGTACTCCCATAACAACCTATCCCTTACATCTACCCAATGATATTGCTTGGGAAAATGGTATCCAGAAATTGACCCTTCAATGTTATACATCTCACCATGAGAAGTTGAAGGGTGATCTTGCTAGTTTGGATCTCCCTGCCGAGAGCAGACAAAGTTTGAAGATTGTTTTTCACTCATTGGAAAAAATCATTGAGGTATATCATAGTCTTGGGCCAACTACAGATGGTTTCATTTACTTGAAGCAGAGGTGGAAGGAAGAGGTGATGGATCCTGACAAGTGGCCCGAGATGGAGAAGAGGGTGACCAAACAATAAGCAATTTCAATGTTCAATTTTAAAGAAGGACCAAAGAAACAAATGTTAAAGGTGCAATATTTCAAGCACCCTAAAATTGTGCATTTTTTGTATGATCGGTTCCTCGTAGCCTATGGTATATATTTCCATGGAATGATGAGTTACCTTTTTATTTTGCTAGATTTGTTATTGCGGAGTGTTTTGAAAACATGAAGCCATATTATACATACCTTCCATCCAAACATTATGGGGTTGGAAGAGGTTGAATGCATAATTGAAGAGGCACCTTTCAAGATCAAACATTGCCTCAACCTCCACCTCCTTTGATGTATTTCCCTCCAAGGGTTGTCACTTTAAGATCAAATATGGAGGTTACATCTTAGGTTGGTAGAGATGTGAGGAACGTCATGACAGATGGATTAACATCGGCGTTTGTAGGAATTGTTGTTGGCCTAAGTCGAGAAAGAGCATGGTTTAGTTCTCATAAAATTTTTGTTTATAGAACAGATGATGAGGTAGAGTCTATGAGCCTTGAATATGTCAAGGTTTATGCCAAGATATATCACGATGGGTGGTTTGACCTCCCATATCATGAGAGAGAAAGTATATGAGAGGTTTGTGTTTATATTTAATCCATAATTGTTTCATTCATTATGATAACTTTTTGTTGTAAGTTTCATGGCTTTGTAAGTTTAGAGATATAACAATGAATGTTTTAAATGTGCATTGATTGCAGTTTTCTAGATTGATGAATAAACATGATTTTAGAGTCTCTTCTAGTGTAAATTTAGAATAAGGATTTAGAGAGGTAAATTTGCTTAAATATCCATATTTATGTTTTAAATTTATTGAATGAACATGATTTTAGAGTCTCTTCTAGTGTAAATTTAGAAGAAGGATTTAGAGAGGTACATTTGCTTAAATATCCATATTTATGTTTTAAATGTATTGCTCGATCTTGTTCAATGTTCATTTGAACTGATTTATGTATCTCCTCATTAATTTGAACACATTCTGAAATTGAAAATGGTCGTGTTCATAGGTTCCATTAGGTTCATCTTTTTTTGAAGATTTTCCATCCGGTAGCATTGGGATGGCACAAGTAAATGCAAGCATGCTTTAGAATTTTTAGTTATGATTTGAAGTGTTACATAATTTTAGTTTCTTTTACACATGAAATGTTTTATTTAATTAAAATAAATAAATTTCGATAAAGTAGAGCTAGTAACATTATAGGTACTAGGGAGGTAATGGTTTACAAATTGTTATTCTTTTCAATTTTATTTTTATAAATTTATTTTAGGTTTTGAATTTAGTTTAAAATTGTTTAATTATTTTGAATTTCATATTTGCATTTGCATATGTTGTGGACATGTGTTATAGGTTAATGGAGGAGAGGAGATGAGAGGAGAGAGGTCAATGTACATGGGAGGATATTGTTCCTCCTATCACATAGAGTTTTTTTTTATGTCTCTTCAGTTATGTTTGGATTAACATTTTAAAATTTTCATTTGAACTTGTGTATTACGTACATGTATTGAGTACATATTGTAGTTGTTTTTGGATGATAACTTTATTTTTGGATTAAATAAAAAATAATTTTGTATGATTTTCCTATCATAATTTTGCATGATGTCTATCAATGCATGTTTTATAATTATGTTTTATAATGCTACTCAATCTTATATAGTAATAATATAGTTCAATTTTGTTAGGAGTGAATCTTAAGAACTTGTAGATTGCCATGGATACGATGCTTTCTAGCATTGTTGTAGAAAATCCTCTATTATGTAAACTATGAATCTCATCAATGATCTAAAGCTTGTAGTTTGGAAGTGTCGTAGACAATTCCACCAATATGGTCATTTCCTGAGAAGTCCCTATTTCCCTAGCTAACCTAGATACAAAGTTGTCTAACCGACGAAACCTCTAATATGTAAAAGATGAATCTCATCAACAATCTAAAGCTTGTATTTTGGAAGTGTTGTAGACAACCCTACCAATCTAATCTTTTTTTGACTAGTCCCTATTTACCTAATGCTCATGTTTTGATACACTATTATGTAAAAGATGAATCTCATAAATGATCTGTACAACTTGTAGTATGTATTGATGTTTATGCTTAATGTTTAATGTTCAAATGGTCTTATGACATTGGTAATGACAAATTAGTACATCTAGAACCTTTAATAAGTTCCAAAGGATTTATTAAGTGGTTTATTTTGATGAATCGTATTATTTATGGTTGAAAATTAATGACTTGTATATAAATATTGTGTATAAAATAGAAATGTGATGATGAATGCATATATGCATGCTATGTGTAATTGGTATGCAATGGTAAGAAAGAATGTTATGATGTAAATTAGTTGATTGTTATATTCTTATACGAGAATGCATGTGAAGATGTTATAAAATTATGTTCAATTATAGAGAAGTGTATGAATGCATAGGTACACATGTAAGCTATGTTTAATAGTCCTAGATACAATTCCTTATAGCATTGGCCCTCTATTATGTAAAAGATGAATCTCATAAAGGATATGCAACTTTTAACTTATGTCTTAATGTTTAATGTTCAAATGGTCTTATGATATTGGTTGTGGCAAATTGGTATATCTAGTATACCTTTTATAAGTTTCGAATGATTTATTAAATAGTTTATTTCAATGAATTGTATCATTTATGGTTTAGAAATTAATTACTTGTATGGAGAGATTGTGTATAATATAGAAATGTGATGATGAATGCATACATGTATGCTATGTGTAATTTGTATGCAATGATAATACATAATGTTATTATGTAATTTATTTAATTGTTATATGTTTATACAAGAATGCATGTGAAAATGTTTTGAAATGATGTTCATCTATAGAGAAGTGTTTGAATGCATATGTACATGTATGCTATGTTTAATAGTCCTAAATACAACACCTTGTATCATTGGTATTCTATTATGTAAATGATGAATCTCATAAAGTATCTATAGGTTGTAACTTATGTCTTAATGTTTATGTTTAATGTTTAATGTTCGAATGGTCTTTTGACATTGGTAGTGACAAATTGGTACATATAGTATCTTTTATAAGTTCCAAAGGATTTATTAAGTAGTTTATTTCAATGAATCGTATTATTTAGGTTTGAAAATCAATGACTTGTATGTAGAGATTGTGTATAATATAGAAATGTGATGATGAATGCAGACATGTATGCTATGTGTAATTGGTATACAATGGTAAGAAAGAATGTTAAGATGCAAATTATTTGATTGTAATTTGTTATACGAGAATGCATGTGAAAATGCTATAAAATTATGTTCATCTATTAAAGAGAAGTGTATGAATGCATATGTACACATGTATGCTACGTTTAATAGTCCTAGATATAATTCTATCTAGCATTGGGCCTCTATTATGTAAAAGATGAATCTCATAAAGGATCTACAAATTTTAACTTATGTCTTAATGTTTATGTTTAATGTTCAAATGCTCTTATGACAATGGTAGTGACAAATTGATACATCTAGTATATTTTTTATAAGTTCCAAATTATTCATTAAGCAGATTATTTTGATGAATTGTACTATTTATGGTTCGTAAATTAATGACTTGTATGTAGATATTGTGTATAATATAGAAATGTGATGATGAATGCATACATGTATACTATGTGTAATGGATATGCAAAGATAACAAATAATGTTATGATGTAAATTATTTGATTGTTATATTTTTATACTAGAATGCATGTGTAGATGTTATGAAATGATGCTCATCTATAGAGAAATGTATGAATGCATATGTACATGTATGATATGTTTAATAGTCCTAGATACAACACTTTCTAGCATTGGTCCTATATTATGTAAAAGATGAATCTCATAAAGGACCTACGGTTTGTAATTTATGGTCTTAATGTTTATATTTAATGTTTAATCTTCAAATAGTCTTATGACATTGTTAGTGACAACTTTGGTACATCCAGTATCTTTTATAAGTTCCAAAGGATTTATTAAGTGGTTTATTTTGATTAAATGTATTATTTATGGTTCGAAAATTAATGGTTTTTATGTAGAGAATATGTACATAGAAATGTGATGATGAATGCATACATGTATGCTATGTGTAATTGGTATGCCATGATAAGAAAGAATGTTATGATGTTTTATCGTATTTCTATGTTTATAGTACAATGAATGTGAAGATGTTATGAGTAAAATGCAGAATGCATGTACACATAAATTAATATTTGCACATGAAAAATATTTATTATTAGGGCCATCAATATGGAATATTACATGCCCTCCCCAATTACAAATAGCATCAACCTCAATACAACTCCTTATGAGTCTACTACAATCACATTGATAATTCAAGGGCTCTTCAACTTTTCACAAATGGTCCATGGCTAATATGCATCAATTGAACTTCATCTTCTCAATCATAGTCATCAGTAACATCATCATGATTTTCATCAATCTCGTTGTCATTAGAACCACATGAATCGACGGAATGTGTTATGGATTTTAGTGTCACAATATAGTTCCCAACTCCCTAAAAGAGTTTCCTTCAGAAGAAGAGCATTGTATTAAAGATCATTCATCAACTTCAAAAGAAATAAATTAAGAAAGGTTATAAAACCTATGTGGTCAATTTATATTAGCTCCATTCCCTTGGTGGTTACATCAATCTCTAGTAGAGTTCATAGTCAAAGTATAGATGGATTATGGCATGAAAAGGCATCTTAGTTATGTTGGAGCTCGTAGTGCTTCCAAGAAACTCATCTATGTTAGAGCTCTATCCATTATAATGGTTTTTTATGAACCTTAGATCTCAAACTACCCTTAAAAAAGCAAGAGGGATAATCCTACATCCAATAGAACTCTCACTAGTTGACTATTTTTTCTTGGCACACTCATCTTGTCCAAAAAACACCATTAACAATCATTTGACCACAATTAAGAGAAACTCAAAAAAGACAATAAGATCTATATGGAAAAAACATATGATTAAACATTAATAGTTTAAAATAATTCTTTTATTATGCCCCACTTTAATCAAACATCGTACAAAGGGACCATAGTCCAATATATAATGCAATCAACTTAACACAACACATTTCTTATCCTCCTAATCTAAACTACTTGAATTCTTCCAATTCAACATACTTGTTATTTCAAATGGTGAAAATTGTAGATAATATCAATATAAATTAATTAAAGTGACTCATTTTTGTTTTGATAATGGCAATGGTGTTCAAATACATTAGCATGCATATATTTGCATTATTTAAATAATTGAAATATCTAGTAAATTATTAAACATGCATGACAATTTTAATCTAAATCAAAAAGTTTCATTTCACGAGTTATTCTCAATAGGTCCAATTGTTACAATCCAAACTTGAAATTTTTCTAGACATTTGACATTATTAAAGGGATTGTACTATTCCATGATTAATAGGTCAAATCATAATGCAATAGATATCCATATGCCTTGTACATCATAATTCAAGTATCATTGTGGAAAATATAAATAGATGTAGGATGAAATAATAGTCGCAGGATGGTCTAGCAAGACTAAAGACAAATGGAAGATACTTTAAATCAAACTGTTTTATTTTACAAAAACGTTCAAGATAAGACTATTGAAAATTAAAGGTCAAAATAAGAATTGGGGTTGGTAGTGGAGGATCCACTATTGTTATCTCATCCCTTCAAGTTCCTTTCAGACATATTGGGGCCTGAATTAATAGTTTTGGTTGACAAACTAGCATACTACAAAGTACAATATGACATGGCACTACTATTACAATGCATATTCAAGTAAACAATTAAATACACATCATTATCTACCATAATTGAATACAACCAAACAAAGTATGGATATAAAATGGTTCAAGAGAGGCCATCCATTAATCCAACAATCAACAATGCACACTAGAAATCAACAATACATTAGTCCATATAAAATCACAATGTTTGGTTGTCACAATACAAATCCAATGAAAATAGAACACTACATATCCATTATACGTATTGAAGAAGATGATGAGTCTAAAATCTTTTTTATAATAATTGCAATGGAATGACGTCTTCAACTATTCATTCATGATCAACGTTCATCATTTTTCATCTTTTAGCTTTCATTTTTTCTTCGATGGAACTTCTATTAATTTTATCCAAGCTGCACATACCAAATGGGTATATTGGCAGCATATGACATCGAATTCATAGTCCTGAAGTGAATATAACTTTCACTTTGATGGGTTTCTTGAAAAATATAACATTTTAATATAATGGATCCTCTCTCATATATAAATCCTTTGTCATTATAGTCCTCCAATAACTTCATCTTCCTCTCAATGCATCACATCAAAGACATCTCCTGCAATCAAGGCTATTTTTAAATGCATTTTTTATTATATATATATATATATATATATATATATATAATGAAAAATGATTGTTTTTTTTTTGTGCTTTTGACATTTGTATTTTTACCTTCTCTAACGAGATCATAAATTCTATCACCAACAATTGATACTACAATGTCCTCTCATTCTAACATCTCCAAGATTGCAAGTGGCATTTTCCCCTTTGGATTAATTTATGTATGTTTCCAAGGTTTAGCATAGTTGTTCATTATGTTTTCATAGACCTCTGTAGATTCAGTGTTTTCTATGCAAATGGGAGAAAAGCATGATTGCTTTCTACTATCAAATGAAAATACATTTTGGAAGGATTTTGTTTTAATTAAGTGCAAATCTCTAGTCTTGCGTATGGTGCTAGCATCATGTGGGATTGATCTATCTACATCTTGGATTCTAATAAGACGAAAAAATTATTATGTTAGCAATTTATGAAGGACATTTTTTAATGTTAATATACATGTTAAAGACATATTTAAGACTTATAAATATCATTTTTCAAATTTAAAACTAATAAAAATTTCAAGAAAAAATATGTACATACCTGTGTACATCTTTTGATTGTTCATTATATTCATGGTTTAGATTTGAATGACACCATTCAACAAAATTAACAGCTGATTGAAGTCGATCGACAGAATGGTTCATTTTCCACATTTGAAGTGCCCGTTTTACACATGCTCCTACACCATCATGCTCTCATTTTCCATGGCCAATCTCAAAGAAATTCCAACAATGTCTACCGTTCGATGTTCTATGAAGCCGACATAACCAAAAGAATGACCATGAAGATTTAAATTATCATGTGCATCCATTTGACCGTATCCTTGATGTTCATTGAATTGAACTTTACATTTTTTTCAATGACTCATATAAAACATTGTCAATACAATGTTGTACAAAATGTGTATCATGTGTACAATCATCGCTGATATAAAAGTGAAATTATTTGATCACATGTTGATTGTCATGTGTGCTTTATATGCCATTGATATTGTCTTGAGCATGTCTATATAAAACTTGGACAAATATAGAAACTTAGTCGGAAAGATAGTATTCACTTTGTATCTCTTTTTGTGCAACAAATGTGTAGTTTTTTGTAAAATCAACCACAAAAAAAATTATTCCTGGTAGAAAAGATTCACGAGACTGTTTGAAGTATAGATTTTTCCATCCTGATTTGTATGAATGCTTGGCGTATTTATAAATTTCTTTTCAAATTTATTCTCAAATTTCTTCAAAAAATATGTCACACATATTGTATCTTCTCACAAATCAATTCTTTTGGAAAGAACGTCTGTAAAACTTATAGCATTTGGAGCATAATTGATATATTCATATCTCTTCTAGTCAAAGATTACATTTGACAACAACTGATCATTGTCAATATGATATTTGGATTGGAATAAAGCTATATTTCCATATAATGATCACATTTTTTTCCGCTAACACATTTGTTATGGTAAAATAATTCATCATCTTCTCTCTCGCATAGAATTTTAAATATGAAAGCACAGATCCTCATGGTGTATTGGTTGACATATTAATTCATGGTGATCCTCTTTGAATTTATTAAACAATTGTATTTGTGTCATTTCCAATATATGTTTTGAATGGGTTTCGTATTCATTCTGTGATACTCTTTTTTGTACCACATCCCTTGTGTAGGGACCCCCGTTTCTGGGGCCCTTCTCGAAAACCATCTAAAAAAAATTCTAACATAATATAACATAGTTTAGATCTTAACACTGATAGAAAACTCAAAAATTATACTTAGCAAATAAAAATGGAATAATAAACCTGATTCCGATGGTTGGGGAAATTTTTAGGGGCGAAATTTCACCAATTGGCTATTTTTTGGGCTTTTTTTCAAAAATAAATTCGCTATTTGGTCATTTTTAGTCTCTAATATGGCGTCTATATTTACATAGAAAATATTTTTTATCATAATCTTCGCCAAAATTTACAGGTTTCAAATGTAAATTGTATGTTTCATATTTACTATTCGCATACCTATCTATATATATGTTTTTTCCAATCCAAAATAATCGCCTAGAATACTACACTTAAGTATACTATTTGAATCCTTAAAAAATACCCTAGTTGTGGGTAAATCCACTCGTCGAATATTGTTGTAGCTGACACTCCTTTTCGCTTTGATCCAGACATCCAACTGACCACTCAGTTGACCTTCCTACCAATTCCGGGAATACTCTCCTTCTTCCAGAACCCTAGAGCAATAGGGCCATAGAGCTCACACACAAAAACCAGGGATCTAGAAGTGGGCTTCCCCCCCACCAAGATCCCTTTCCAAACTCACAATAGAAGCAAATAAATGACTTACACTCATTACGGTAACCATCTAGTCATAGGGCATCCTTCCCTTTCCTCTTGCCTTCCTTATATAGGAAAATTCTCTGCGATAGATGTCACTTCATGCAAAAATGCTTAATTTTCTAATTTTTCAAATATAATTACCTCACCTAGCCATGTGTCTAATTCCTAGGAGAGTGAACCTACATTCCTAGATTTACTCAAGTTTGTCCCCCCTGATGCTTCAATCTAGTTCTATTTTTGTGGGTGCAAGTGGAGTTGGCTATATGCTAATGTCTAGTATACCATTTTGCTCCTAAAAAAATATTCTCTATTATTTTAATTACTAATAATAATTTCATGTGCAAATAGCCTAAATGCAAACTTACATGCTCAATGCATAATATTACTCAATTATTTCCATCTTGGGTCTAGATACCGCATCGTCGGGTCCATTCGTTGCTCCTTTTATTTTTATCGACATGGTACCACATCGTCGGGTCCATTCGTCTATCATTTCCGTCTATCGACAAAGTACCACATCGTCGGGTCCTTTCGTTAATACTTCTTTGTTGCATCTGATTTGTGGGAACTTCATGTAGGGATTTAGGATTCGTTACCGTCAATCCTCTGTCTACACTCTATTGGAGACTAACTGCACTGAAGAGTAAGTCCATTCTTACTGCGTGCCCCTCATCCCCGTACGCGACCAATTTCGTCATGGTCCACTTCGCATGACTTCACGATCCCCGAGTAAGCAGATATGTGCTTTTCAACTCGTGCGTGGAATCCGTAGGAATTCGACACCATCGTCGTTCTTTCGTGTGTGATTTATTCGTACTCTATGGCCCTATTATTTCCTTTGTGAGTCAGCTCGTTATGATAATTACCTGTTGTTGCACATGTACTCAAAGTACCCATCAGTAGTACTGCTCATCATAACTCATCCATATACATTATGTAAATCAGTCCATAATCATAATTCTCATTCGTTTCATAAATATGCTAATCATTAAGAAAAACATGTATTTCATTCGTAACCATCATATATTTCGTAAATCCGCTAGTCGTTATGCAGGGCAGGCATTCATTCATCATTTCAAGTAAAATATTCAATTCTGTAAGTATCATTCATTTCGTCATTTTCGTTTATCATTTTGTCATTATGTAATTCATCATGTGTTTCTCAATCGTTCAAACATATTTAACATCCAATGGATTATTTTATTAAGAATTATTCTTCCGGTCACTCGACAAGTGCCTCAAAGTCTATAGTCATTCTAGGGGCATTACACCTTGCATTTGGTGAAACTTGAGAATTTGTCACCCAATATTCATGTACCATAGCTTTAACACTTTCTCCTAGTCTATGTTGTAAGGTCGTTGACAAATAATTTCCCAACAAACAAATTCATCATTTTCATTTGTTTGCAATCGAAAATTGTTATGTTTGTACAATTTTTTTCTCGAGGTTCCTATCACTTTTTTAGTTGTGTTGTCAAACATTTTTGTCTAGTACTCACTAAAACAATTTTTGTTTGAATAGATCTACATGCAACGCCTGTATCTTTTCTTCTAAATATTCCAAATGTTTTTATTGCACCAATTATATTTTCACACATTTTTTTCACCTTTGAATCTTTTGTCACCTTTTGAATACCCAATAATGATGTAGCGTCTTTAACTTTTTGGACACTAACAAACATCTCAAAATTTGAGCTTGTGTTGTTGCATATTATCTTTAAAGAACTTTTTTATAAATCTGCTGAGCACAATATCGTGCAACATGGTTGAGTATTTTTTCCCCGAATTTATCGCAATCATTGTTTTGCAACATTTTGATCATCAATGTTGAAAATGCCTATATATATTTCAATTAAATTTAATTTAGTATATCGAATATACTAAATTAACAACGTTATAAAGATTGTTAGGTTTCAAGCATGGAATAGTTATAAAGATACACAGATGGTGAAAATTATATGATACCATTTCATGGTAATGATAACACATAGGGTATGTAAATAAGGATTTAGATTTTCACCTATGTTCATGTTAGTTCCAAGACAATATTAAGATGAATTCCGTGTATATATGAATTCCATGTATATAAGAATTGAATTACAATTATGAATGTGCCAAATATAACTCAATCTAACAACTATTCCTAACTAGAAATGTGAAAATGTTAAAGAATAATACAAAAATTGAAACAAATAATTGGTCAAGAAAGATTGATCTAACTTTTTTTGGTTCTAGTGAGCCAAGAAAGATTGATCTCACTTTTATTGGTTTTCATGGAGTAAGGTTTGATTGAATCTAAATACCCACATAAACCCCAACCTAAAAAATGATGAGTTAGATCTTTTACTTGAATGCCTACAAAAAATACAATAAAATTGTTCAACTCTGGAACTCCCAATTAGTTACATATATTAAATTAAAGATGAAAAATAATATAGCATCAATTCAAACCAAGCCTAAATAAGCTATTAAATGAGTATGGATCAAGCCCAGTAATCCAAAGAGAATTCCATCGATATTATCATTGGTGCACTATTATCAGATTTATGCAAAAACTTAGGATCATAAGAAACATCAAATAAAAATGGAGGGTCCTTAAGTTTTAGGTGGGTACAATTTGGAGGTTATTCCTCATCCCACCCAAATAAAATAACCCCCAATATTTATTTTACGATGTCAAATTAAAAACCCCCCTTGACCCCTTAATACGGGGCAATATATTTTTGAGGTTTTTAAGACTATACAAACCCCCAATATGAATGGATGTGATACAATATTGCCTCGCTAGTGAACCCCCCATGACCATAGCTTTAACACTTTCTCCTAGTATATGTTGTAAGGTCGTTGACAAATAATTTCCCAACAAACAAATTCATCATTTTCATCTATTTGCAATCGAAAATTGTTATGTTTGTACAATTTTTTTCTCAAGGTTCCTATCACTTTTTTAGTTGTGTCGTCAAACATTTTTGTCTAGTACTCACTAAAACAATTTTTGTTTGAATAGATCTACATGCAACGCCTGTATCTTTTCTTCTAAATATTCCAAATGTTTTTATTGCACCAATTATATTTTCACACACATTTTTTTCGCCTTTGAATCTTTTGTCACCTTTTGAATACCCAATAATGATGTAGCGTCTTTTAACTTTTTGGACACTAACAAACATCTCAAAATTTGAGCTTGTGTTGTTGCATATTATCTTTAAAGAACTTTTTTATAAATCTATTGAGCACAATATCGTGCAACGTGGTTGAGTATTTTTTCCCCGAATTTATCACAATCATTGTTTTGCAACATTTTGATCATCAATGTTGAAAATGCCTATATATATTTCAATCAAATTTAATTTAGTATATCGAATATACTAAATTAAAAACATATGATAATCTAGATTTCACATTTATTAATTGGTATTAAAAAAACAAAATTCAATCATAAATTAAATTAAATATAATAAAGATTCCCACATACACACACATGTACATACCCATGCGTGAATCGATTTCTACTTCATTATGGATTTCAACGATGTCTTCAATATCTTGATCGATATTATGAAACAATTCTTTATTTGAACTTGATTTGCAATATTCATTCCATCAACAGGATGTAAATCTCTACTTACATCTTCAACAACTATCTCTCTAGTATTTTATTATGATAGAGTCATATCTTTTCATTATGAAAAACATCATCTCTAATGCCATTGTATTTTCTTTGGCGTTGTATTTTATTGCTTGGCATGATTGTTCAATCTATATAGGTTTTTAAAAAATCAACACCTTATAACAAAAAAAATATTAGAACTTAAAAAAAAACTATGTCATTTAAAAATGAATAATTTGTGAAATGTTGAAATTATATCTAGCTTAAAAGAAATTTATCTTAAAATAAATAAAATGATGTAATTTCATAATCTCACTTTAAAATACTTAATCTCACCTTAAAATACTTGCAAGAGTCTTCACTCTAAGAGAACCTCTACCATAGAAAAATGGATAAGAAAATCTTTATCTGAGGAAAAAAATTGATAACAAAACATTTAAGAAGAATTTCACCATAAAAGAAATTGATCAAAAATATTTTCCCTTAAAAAAAAAGAAATTGTCTTCAAGAAAAAAACCAAAGTCTTTGTTGACCTTCTTCACAATGCCTACAATGCTAAGCGTCAACACAGCATTATATCTTGGTTCAATTCCATATGAAACAACCAAGAAGAAAAGTTCTCAACTTCTAACATTTCAGGATGGAATCTCACCAACTCACCAATTGAACATAATCTTTGGCAATATTTCAGAACATTAAATACACATGCATCAGAAAACCTTCTTTATTATCAATTCTTCAATCTGTTTATTTATTGCTTTCTGTTTTGATGAGACTCGACAACAAATAGCCTATGCACAATCAATAGCTACACTTAAACACATCATTTATGCTCGACCATGCAAATTTATCATTAGTTGACAGATTTTCCGCCAAGGGTCACACTGTAAGTGTAGACTGGAATATAACGTTGATTTCATAAGCCCACAACTGATTCAAAAAATGGATGGTGTGAGACGTGCAATATCGTGTCGTTTCCTTTGTAGTAACCTTAAGAGAGTATCGCAGCACCATTTTGAACATTGTTTCCTTCTCCAAGCATTCAACATAATTGATGTCAACAAAATCTTGTCAATCTCGTGACATGAGATTCATTTCTTCCATTTAAAGTGTTAGAAATGCTCCAATGCCGAGTGGTCAAATTTGTTCAATCCACTAATTCTTTCTACGAGTGTCAATAGATGTATTTTTTTTAAATATTGTATACCGTTCCGTTCATTTATTGATTAATAAAAAATAAAATGAAATTTTCATTATTTAAATCTGATAACATAAGACAAGAGTGCTAACAATTTTATTATGATTTAAATTTAGTTTTAATAAAAAAATCAAAATGAAATAAATCTAAGAGCATAAGGCAAAACGTAAGTAAATCTTGAAAAATAAAACGATTCATAGTATTATATAGTGAGCTTTGGTACCCGGTGGAAAGCGGTGAATACTGAAATCATGAGCTTCTCTAAGCAGTGGCACAGCAATGACTAGATTCCTAGGCTTTTCTACGCAATGGATTTTCTTCAGCAGCTCGAATGCGTTGGCAGCAGCAGCAACGACCTGTAGTCCTAATCCTCAGCTTCTATACCAAAGGCTTTTCTTCAGCAGTTTATTCAAGGGTTCAAGGGAGTTGGTACAAATTTCCAGAAATTTTTCAAGGAAAACACTGGGCAGACAAAAAGAACCACCCAGTAAATATATATTTTTCTTTTATTTACTTTGGGACTTCACTTCGGGGTAGGTAAACTTCACTTTGATGGGCATTACTTCGTGGAACACTTGACTTGGCGGACTCTTTACTTCGCCGACTCTTGACTTGGCTGAGCACTTTACTTAGCTGACCTCTTAACTTGGCCTTCGACCAGCCACTCTTAAATAAGCTTTATATTAAAATAGTTTTTGCTAAGACATAAAAATCACTTTTCATGGCTGAGTAACTTGTGAACTTCCACGCAATAGTGTTAAAGACAAGCTCACTATATCAAATAACCAAAACATTAAATGAAACTTAGGGGAAGTTACTCTGTTCAAACATAACTTTTACCACCCTGAAATATTTGAGAAATCTTGATTTCTTTTACAAACCGTAAATGTAAACAACATTCATACAAGTAAATATTCAACATTCTTGAGAATATATAAAACTATAGATTTATATATTACCGCGTTAAAACAGGGCAACTTCGTCGAGATGGAATTTACTTCGCAAACACATCACATACATTTTCTTCTTCTTCTTTCTCTCTTCTCCTCTTCTTCTATTTTCCTCCCTCTCTGTTTGTTTTTCATACCTTCTTCTTCTACATATACACAGACTTCACTTCACTTGGAAGCTATTGAGTTACATTAAAGATTGTAATTAATTTCTACCTAAGATTTTGACTTGCAGAATACAAACAAACAGTGCTGAAGAAATACAAGGAAGTGTGCACAAAGCCTACTGACAGTTTGTTTGACATTTATGCGCTTATACATAGTCTGATCGAGTCAGGCTTGAATTTGAAATACTTCAGCTCATAATTCATTTTTCCAACACTCCACCTTAATTATGAGCAGATGGAGATTATAAAATAAAATTTTACAAAATGTTTCAAAGCTGAAACGTGCTTTGTGCATGACGAAGTTCTGTGTAGAACTTGTCACTCCTAAACAACTCCGCAGATATTGAAATGTGTCCCTTGCCAATGGTTTTGTAAAGATGTCTGCTACATAATCTTCAAATCTGCAAAATTCTAAACAAATTTCTTTGTTATTTATCAATTCTCTGATAAAATTATACCTTGTGTCGATGTGCTTGGTTCTCTTGTGGAATACATAATCTTTGACAATGCAATAGCTGAATTGTTGTCACGGTAAATGGTGGTGGGTTCTTGTTGGTTCTACGACAGATCACTTAACATCCAAATGGCTTGACATGCAGCGCTTGTAGCTACGATATACTCTGCTTATGTTGAAGAAAGAGTTACAATGGGTTGTTTCTTTGAAACCCATGATACAACACCTGTTCCTAAATGAAATGTATTTCCAAATGTTATTTTTCTGTCATCTATGCTGCCTCCATTGTCGTTGTCAGTGCATCCAATGAGTTTAAATTTTTTTGAGGTTGAATACAAAATACCAAAATCTTTTGTTCCACTTACATACCTCAGAATTCTTTTACCTACTTGCCAATGAGATTCTTTTGGTGACTCCATAAATCTTGAGATTAAACTGACTCCATACATGATGTCTGGCCGTGTCGCAGTAAGATACATAAGGCTGCCAACAAGCCTTTTGAACAACGTAGGATCTACATTGGATCCATCATCATCCTTGCTCAATTTCAAATCTGTTATCACCAGTGTTGGGGTTGTCTTGCAGTTTAACATCTTAAATATTTTCAAGACTTCATTTGCATACTTCGACTGCGATATAAATATGTCATTTTCAGTTTGTTGGACTTCAATGCCCAGAAAATACTTCATAAGCCCCAAATTAGTCATTCCAAATTCACTTTCCATGACTGATCTAAAACCCTTTATGCCAAAATCACCAATAAATATTAAATCATCTACATACAGGCAGACAATTAGCTTATTACCTTGCTTGTTGATTCTTTTGTACAACGTTGGTTTGCATTCACTTCTATGAAATCCATTTTGAATGAGGTAAGGGTCAATGCGACTGTACCAAGCTCTAGGAGCTTGCTTCAAACCATAGAGTGTCTTTTTCAACCTGTATACTTTGTGTCCTTGTCCTGAGACTTCGTAGCCTTGTCTTTGCTCCACATATACTTACTCCTCCAAATAACCATTTAAAAACACAGACTTAACATCCATTTGGTAAACAAGCCATGTCTTACGTGCTGCGATAGCCAAAACTGTTCTAACAGTGTCCATTTGTGCCACGGGTGAAAAATTTTCATTGAAGTCTATGCCAGGAAACTGTGTGAACCCTCTTGCTACCAATCTTGCCTTGTGCTTCTACACATTTCCATCATCATCTTGCTTGGTCTTATCAATCCATTTGACCCTTATCACATCCTTGTCCTTAGGAACATCGACTAATTCTCATGTTTGATTTTTCTCAATGCATTTTATTTCTTCATCAATGGCTTGTGCCCAAACTTTATCTTCGACAGCTTCTTCAAATGTTAGAGGATCATTAATTTGAGAAAATAATGCAAAAACTAAGAATAAATTGTGTGTACCAGTCTCATATATCTCACGCAAACTTCTTGTCTTTGTCAGAGTTGTTGATGTCGAACTCCACGAAATACTTGATGAAGTTTGTTGCACTCTTGGTGTGCTTGTCGGAGTAGCTTGAACTACGACTTGTGTCGAAGTTCCTTGTGTTGAAACATGTCGTGTTGTCCTGGGAGTAGACGGACCTGCGACATTATGACTCACATGTGGAGTTTCAACCACATCCTCTGCCATGTCATCATGCTCGACATGTGACACGATTTTAACATTATTCTCTACGGTTCCATCCCATGCTTCATTTTCTACAAACTAAACATCTCGACTAATAATAAATTTTCTTGCGACAAGGTCATACAACTTGTATGCTTTTGTGTCTTCAGAATACCCAACAAATATATATTTCTGTCATTTATTATCTAATTGATTTCTCAGCTCATCTAGAACATGTGTGTATGCGACACAACCAAAAACTTTTAAATGTGAAACATTATGTTTCATACCTGTCCAGGCTTCCTGAGGAACTTTGTTCTTCACACTCTTCGTTGGACATCGATTCATGATGTATACCGCGGTTTCCATCGCCTCATCCCAGTATTCATTTGACAAATGCATGGCTTCCAACATACTGCACGCCATCTACATAATGGTTACGTTCTTCCTCTCCGCGACACCATTCCGCTGCGTTGTATACTGCGCAATGAATTTCCCGTGTGTGCCATGATTTTTACAAAAGTTTAAGAAATCATTTGAAACATACTCACCACCTCTATCTGTCCTTAAGATCTTGATGTTGTAACCACTTTGCTTCTCCACAAGTGCCTTGAACTACTGAAAACATCCAAACACATCAGATTTATGTTTTAGAAAATATGTCCATATTTTTCTTGTGAAATCATCAATAAACGTGAGAAATTAAGTGCATCCTCCTATGGACGGTGTTTGCATTGGTCCACAAATATCAGAGTGCACAATTTTAAGTGGTGTGCGAGCTCTATTTGACTTTTTGACTGGAAAAGTCTCTCTGTGTTGTTTGCCAAAAATACAGCCTTCACAAATTCTCTCTGGCTTTTCAATCAATGGAAATCCTTTCACCATATCCTTCATGTGCAGTAGCTTCATCCCACCAAAATTCAAATGTCCAAATCTGAAGTGCCACAACTAGGATTCATCCCATATTTCTGATTGAAACATTGCTTGTATTTATTTTTCGCTGTCATTTTCTTTCTTGTCGCAGTGATTGTCTGCTTCTTTACTTTCTGCCTTGAATGTAGCTCTTGAGTTTCCATTCTGACTTCCAAGAACAACATGAGTTGTTTTTCCTTTTATGTTTGATCTTATCCTCAGGGGAAACAAGCGATTTCTTGTCATTTGCACTTTGGCTATTAAGTGATTGCTTGGATATATGTCCTTAATCAAACAATGCTTGCGTATGATATAAACTTTGTAACATTTTTCTAACAGTTGTCCAATGCTCATCAAATTATGCTTCAAACCTTGAACATAATAAATATCAGGCATAGTTTTCTGCTCCCCTTGTTTGGTTAGAATATCAACCGACAATAGTACCCTTACCCAAAACAGTGACTTGAATATTATTTCCAAGTGCGACATTAGTTTGAACTGATTTATCTATACTAGAGAATATATTTAAATTACCAGTCATATGATTGCTACAACCTGAGTCTAAATACCATATGTCATTTGGACTTTCTTGGACAACATTGCATTCAAGTGGAGATGCACATGCTACGAACATTGTGTTGGTCGAAATGTTGGTGTTGCTTAACTGTGTTTGACCTTGCTTTCCTTGGGCATACTTCTTCTTCCTGCATTCATATGCAAAGTGTCCAAACCTTTTATAGTAATGACATTGATTTTTTTATTTATCATACATTTTTCCACTTGCCTCACTGGGGATCTGATTTTGACCTCTTCCAGTGACATATGCAGGGCTGCTGCTGCGTCCTCCTCTGAAGGAACTTCTTCCTCTGCCTCTAGAATTTGATCTTCCTCTGCCTCTTCCACGACTTATGGATGATTGTGCTTCAAATGCACCTTCTAATGATGTATTTGATCTGCTGATTCTATGTTCATGATTGAGAAGTGAGGCTTGCAACTCATCAACAGTAAATTGGGACATATCTTTTCTTTCCTACAGGGTCACAACTAAAGATTCAATTTTTTTATGAAGACTTCTAAGAATTTTTTCAACAACTCTTTGGTCAGCTATATTTTCTCCATGAGACTTTATTTGATTAACCAGACCAATAACTCAAGTATAAAATCATTCTACTGACTCTGTATCTTTCATTGACAGAGATTCAAAATATCTTCTAAGGAGTTGTAGTTTGACAACACTTACCTTGTTCAATCCTTGATAGGAATTTTCTAGTGTATCCCATGCTTCCTTAGCTGTCTTTGTTGCTGCTACTCTTGGGAGTATGTGATCTGAAAATTATTCAGGATCTTTATAACCAATATTTGCATGTGAATGCTAAATGTTAAAATCCATTAAAGAGGCTTAAATGATAGAATTAAAGAGCAAAACTGAAGCATATAAAGCACATAAATGAGATATGCAAACCAGAAAATGAAGACAAGAGCTGATAACAGATTTCACCCTTCTTGGGCTACGTCTCTGGGCCGCTTCCAATGGGAAGGCCAATCTTATTAAGTATTCAAAAGGTTAGAAAATGAGTGTTCTAGGAACACCTCTATTTTCTGTCAGCCAGAAGTAGAAATAAACAGCACCACTGCGTCCATCTTGAAATTCTGAGCAAAATGAGTATAAAGTTGACCCTGTTTTCCTGAGGCCTCCTCTGGCACGCAATTCGAGACAACCAATCTACACAAAAGACAAAATTAATAAATGCTTTTGTACTTTTCCTTGGGAACTGTGCCCGTACTCCACCTCAGAATCTCTGCAGCGCTTAGTTTCGAGCGTTCTCTGTGTTTTCTTAGCTTCGACATTCTTTGTTCTGGAAAAGGCGTGGTCGTGGCCTTTTATAGAGCTCAACGCTTAACAATAAAAGAAATGTGCACCGCATACCGAGCAACAACCAGTGTGTGGCCGAGTGGTAAGGACACATAGCTTGAAGGTAGAGGTCCTGGGGTCAAACTCGCGGGCCTTTCCTTCCCTTGCGCATTTTTACATGGTGGCATACGTTCATTTGAACCACATTACATTATTTTTTATATGGTTATAACATTTGAGCTCTACGTTATATATTGGATAAGATTCGACGCTATATGGTATGGTATGGTTACATTGTTTGTTGCAATTTGTATGGTTTGTTATTATATGGTCTATCGTTGCAATATGAAATGCACTTTAATATGGATTGTGGTTGTATTATGGTTATACATTGGCGCTCCAAGGCTTTAGCATATGGTTTATACTATATGGTTTATAACATATGCCTCAGTGTTGGCATGGGTCTCGGGCCCCCCTTTTTTACAATGCGTTATACAACCTAATAATGGAGCACAAGGTGGGACTTGTGACGGTCATGGGTTTGATTCCCATTTCTCCAATATAACTCTTTTAACCATATTTTTGGACCATTTTTTCACCACTTTAACCATTCTTGACGAAACTTCAAATACTGACAACTTCTTCATTTGGAGGTCGTTTCGCACGAAACAAGCGTCGATGGAAAGCTAACGAAGAGCTCTTTACCATTGTAACCTTTGAACTAATGTTGGTGTTGGATTTTGTACAACTTCGGAAGATATTTTTCATTATATTTTATTGTACTTTCATTGTACTTGTTTATACCTACTAAGGGAGAAGAACCTTATGTAATCAATTATGTAAACACATGAAAGAATCAATGTAAGCCTTGGGGTGCAAAAGGAATTAATAAAAAGATTAAAAATAAAATATTTATTGCCCCCAAGACAAGTCGGCCCCATAAGGGATTTTATGGATTCAACACTTGTATAAATATGAGGTTAGTGCTCCTCATTTCATTATTCTCACACTTGTGAAGTGCGCATCACTTGGAGGAGCAGATTTTTGCATCACTTGAAGAAGGAGGTTTATTTGGGTTGGTTACTTGTGAAAGATACTTTCACTTTCTCTCTCTTTATTCATTTGTACTCTCATCTCATAATTATCATCTCTCTACGAAGGTTGTTGGGTTTTCTCCCTATTGGGTTTCCCAGGGTAAACTCTGTGTTGTTGTTTTGTTCTTTGTCTTACTTCTAGTGATCTTGGTAATGCATTTATGTTTTATGCTATGAATGTATGAATTTTAACATGGTATCAAAGCCATTCTAGAAGAAGCCATTGCCGAAGCATTGTCGGAACCTTGCCATAATTAGGGTTTCATCTTGTGAAGTCTTCACCCATTAGTTTTGGAGAAAAAGAGCCATAGGAATTTCGTTTTTGGATAGAGTAATGCATTGGTGAAGACGAAATTCAATTCCGAGAACTTTCACTTTAGACCTAGCTCTTGCTAGGGTTTTTGATCCAGATCCTCAAATCAAGATGATTGGGATGAAGGTTGAAGATTGGTTGGAAGGAGCTTTCAACTTTATTTCTTGGAAGTCAAGGGTTCTTTTACTCCTAGAAGAAAATGATCTTCTACTATATGTAAATGAGAAGGTCCCCGAACCAGAAGTCAAAGAAGATAAATCTCGATGGAGGAAGAATGATGCTAAAGCAAGAAGGATTCTTGTGGATTCTATGAGAGATCATTTGGTTCCTCAGATCTCAGGTAAGAAAAATACTAGGAAGATGTTCAAGACCATTATGAAGTTGTTTGAACACACTAGTCTAAATGTATCCATGACTTTGAGAAACCAACTCTCAAATATGAAGATAGCGAAGTCAGAATCTATTGCCTCATACTTTATGAGGATCGCAAAAATTAGAGACAAGCTCAACACCAGTGGAGATCCTATTTGCGATAAGGAGCTTGTCCTTCACACCTTAAATGGTCTTCCACCATCATGGGAGTCCTTTATCCAAAGCATAAGTGGTAGATCTAAACTACCAAAGTTTGACAAGCTTTGGGCAGATTGCTCTCAGGAGGAGACAAGGATCGCAGCACGTTAAAGACTCCATGGAAATCAAAATGAAGAAACTCAAGGATTTGTTTCTCATGCCAAGAATGTTAAGGGAAAAGGAAAGAAGTTCCATAAACACACGCACCAAGAAAGGAGATCAAGTCCCCGTCAAGAACAAAAGAAGAAGAAGGATGTATCTCAAGTTCAAGGCTATAGGTGCAGGAAGTATGGACATTATGCTAGTAGTTTCCGAAGTCAAATCAAAAGGAAGCATGAAGCATACACGGCTGATGTAGGAGAAGATCATCATCACAAGAAGCAAAAGAATGAAGATCACACAGAATTTCTATTCATATCAGCACTATCAGGTACTATTCCTACCACTAGTGACACTTGGCTCATAGATAGTGGTGCATCTAGACACATGACTGGGTATAGAGAGAATCTTTTAGAATTAATTGAGAAAGATTCACATCTCCGTGCTGTAATTGGAGATGATGCAAATTACACTATGATGGGATTTGGAGCCACCACCCTTCAATTGGAATCAAATGATACATTACGCTTAAGTGATGTACTCTATGTACCTGGTATGAAAAGAAATCTTGTCTCCATCTCAGCATTGGAGGACAAGGGTTATGAAGTAGCATTCTCAAGAGGGAAAGTCCTTGCTTGGCATAAGAACTCAAGCATGAGCTCAGCCAAAGTTATTGGAATAAGAGAAGAGAGCTTGTATAGGCTAAAAAATTCTCCAGTTCAAGCCCTAATACATGATGCTGCAAGTATGGGTGAGTTATGGCATAGAAGGTTAGCTCATCTGAACTATCGAGCTCTCCCAGTTCTGAAGAATATTGTGATAGGTTTTCCAAGGCTCCAGGTAAACCATGATGGAACATGTAGAGGATGTGCACTTGGAAAGAATGCCAAGAAGTCTTTTCCAAATAGTGAGAGTAGATCCAAAGGGATTTTGGATCTAGTACACTCTGACTTGTGTGGGCCCATGACAGTTGTGTCGTTAGGTGGTTATCACTACTATATCACCTTTATTGATGATTACTCATGAAAGAATTGGATATACTTTCTCAAGTCAAAAGAATCCGAGGAAGTAATTAGCAAGTTCAAAGAGTTTAAAGCACAAATTGAAAATCTATCAGGAAAGGGGATCAAGATATTGAGATCCGATAATGGTGGAGAATATACCTCTACAGAGTTCAATCATTTCTGCAAGGAAGTAGGAATTAAGAGGGAGCTCACAGTTCCCTACAACCCTCAACAAAATGGGGTTGCAGAAAGAAAAAATCGTACAATCGTGGAGGCAGCCAAAGCTATGATACATGACTAGAGTCTTCAAATGTTCTTTTGGGAAAAAGCATCCAGAACCACTGTATATGTACAGAATAGATGTCCACATAAAATCTTGAAGAACATGACTCCGGAAGAAGCGTTCACAGGTGTGAAACCAGAAGTGGGCCATCTCCGTATTTTTCACTGTCCAGTCTACATTCATGTGCCCAAAGAGAAAAGATCAAAGTTAGAACCTTCAGGCAAGAAGGGTACCTTTGTGGAATACATTGAGTCTTCAAAGGCTTACAGAATTTACATTCCATGATCTAAACAGATTGAAGTCAGTAGGGATGTAACCTTTGAAGAAGAAATGACTGTCAGGGAAGACATAGGATCAAATATGGAGATTGATGACACATAAATGCTAGAACCGAAGGAGATGAGATCATCTCCCCCTCCAGTTCAGAGGGATTCAATAGAAAAGGATGAACCTATTGATCCCATAGATCCAGTTGATATCCCCAAAGATGTGATAGGTCGGAAAATACCTAGATGGGCACAAAAAACACTGGAGGATGCAGAGGGGCATGATGATCCACATGGCACTTTCAGAGAAAGCAAGAGACCTAAGAGATTCTCCAGCTATGTGGCATTGATGAGCATAAATTTAATAACTTAGTTTTTAACATATTATATTTTACTTTATTATAACTCATGTATAGTTGTCTTCCCTAACTTCTCTTAGGATATCAGTACTAATTAACTCACATAGGGGATAAGATTTAAACAAAAATCCTTGAAACATACCGAGTGGAGGAAGGCACAAAGGGTGGTGGGGTATAATGGTCATGAGCACTCATCTACAAAGCATCAACAACATATTATTTCCTAGCATCACCTAGATGTTCCCTAATTGGTACCCACTTGCTCAGGTATCACATATTATTTCTCAAGGTGTCCAGTGCATCCATTTGGTCACTATTGGGCCATGTAACTTGGTGAATCTGCACACTAAACTAGAAGCACATTAAATATTATTACAAAGGTATATCTTGCACTTTAAAAATAAATAAAGCATTTTAATGTCGTACCAATTCAGGCCGAAGGCCTCCATTCCACCAACATTCTATAGGGAAATATTTCCAAACAACCAAATTTACATATTCAAAGTTCATATTCTACCATAACATACAATTTAATACATAACCATAAGCATGCCATCATGCATTTGACAGAAATTTTAATGTCATAAATGAAAAATCATAAATACATATCTATTAAAGTCTCAGCCAAGCCTATTCAATTGGTGGCTTGACCCAAAATGTCAAGTCCAAAAAGGGCAGAGCATTAAAAATCCCAACTACTAGGAACCATGCAAGAGTTGAAAAATAATCTGGCAATTCATGCCAAAGCTAGAGTTGATATATTTTCGATGTAGACTCCTTGCCCCTTCGAGCACAAACTCATATGTTGGCCTTCATAGCGTCATAGGAAGAGAATCTTCATGTAACTCTTATGCCCATCTGTTGTAACTCTAATGCATATTTGAAGTAACATAAGTTGCATTTTTCTTAGCAAAAGTACTAGATTGTTGCTCAAACTGAGATAGGACAATTTTTTTGCTTTTTATTGGAGTTGCAGCTTGAAATCTGAAATTTCTTGTCAATATATTCACCTTATTTACTCAGTGTTTTTCCTCCACATAATAAATTTATGTTGTGTCAACAAACTTCTAATGAGAAAAATGCAGCAAATTAGCTATTAATCATTAATATGCGGTTTCACTTTGAATGGCAATATTCTTAATTTTTTCCCCAACGTTCTTGAACCAATTTTCTTTCTATTTGTTCCAACTATTCCTGCTTGGACCTTCTTATCCCTTGTATTTTTCTTGGCAAAATCACTCACCTCAAACTGACCTCGTTCGTACTCTCTTGTAGCCTACAAAAAAATAGTTATTAGACTCCTTACCTTGGAGGAATCGTCAAAGAATAATAATTTTCTATCAATTTTGTATAATGTATTGTCAAAAGTTAATAGTCATGGATGGCTTCAATGCAAAAAAAAACATTGTCCAAACAGAAAAACATGAAAATTGATTACTGTTTACCTTTAGAACAATCCATACTTTCAGTGAACTACTTAGCAGTGCTATCCGTGATTTCTTTCCAGATGTCAGATGGTCAGACATGATGGGATCTACCCGCAAGAAAATACGAGGCCAAGACTTCCCATCGGTAACATTTGCTTTCTGCACCCTTCTTGCCTTTTAACAGTAGAAGAACAAAATGAGAATATGAGCTCTCTCTTCATGTTTTAGACAGGCTTATAACAGCTTTAAATTACAGTGGGTTTCAGGAAAGTGAAGAGTCCTTAATGTATATACTAATATAGAGCATTGAGATTCAGACTCCTATGAAATCAATTTTTCTCCAATGAATTTGAAATCATATATTAAAATTATCCTTCACTTTACCTTAGAAATTGAATTGAAGATAGTGGCATGAAATCCACATGAACAACTAATGAATTATTTAAAAGCTTGTTTTCAGGTTCACATGATCAACTCCTTATAAGTTATATGTGTGAAGCAGCCAGAAAATCCAGATAGAGTGACGGTTACAAAGTTTTTGGCTGTGAACAGTTGTACAGTTATTAAAATGACTGAATATAGCATATACCAAAACCTGAAAAAAGGGGAAATGCCTATGGATCCCATATGATTGACTAATAATTTGTTAGAGCTGAACCTCAAACAATTGGAAAGCTGAAAAAAGAGAGAGATTACAGATCCAGATTGACTGTTTATGCACAAACCAAATCATCTGAAAATAATATCAAGAGATTGGACCATACAATGTCATTTAAGTCATCACTGATAAATTGATAATGTTGCTAATTTTAATGGAGCAGAAGCAATCATTGAGGACATGTACCCTAATATATTGTGTTCAAGGTGTTTGGTTCACACATTGAACCTTTTGATGCATTATATTATGAAGATGAAGGACCTTAATTATAGATGGATTGGTGCATTGTACAAGAGAGAAGAAAATGATAAAATTTATTACCAATCATAACGTGGCCCAACAGATTTTTCGCAATCACTATATATTGGAGCTACTTAAGATTACAAAGATCAGATTTGCTAGCTACTACCTCACCTTCAGGTGCCTTATGAAGGTAAGAGAGGCATTGGCTAGTATGGTCTCAAGTGATTCATGGCAGGGTTTGAAAGATAGGGCTGCATCTACATCTGATAGACATGAATTTCAGGAGGTTGAGGAGCTAGGCTGTGGGGAATCGCTCCCCCCCTCCCAGCTTAGCTCATAATTTGCGCTCCCAGAGGAATCGGCCTCGAAAGCGCAATTCCTCTTGGGAGCGTTTTTTGGAATCACGCTTCCCTAAAAAAAAATGCTCCTTGCCAAAACAGGGAGCTTCGCTTCCAAATCGCTCCCTCAACGCTCCCGAATCGCTCCCGCTCCCGAATCGCTCCCTCAACGCTCCCGGATCGCTCCCTCAACACTCCCAGGTCTCTCCCTCGAGACAAAAAAATGCTCCCTCAGTGCTCCCACTCAATGTTGCCGAAGCGTGGGAGCGAAGCGGGAGCGCGGGTGCGCATTTTTCAAAAAATGGTCGGAAGCGAAGCGTCTCGGAAGCGTTTATATATATATATTCAAAAAAATGTAGAATACCAAACTAGATGCAACATTTATGAAACATGTATGTTTGTGCTACTTCCAATATATGAAATGCCATCTAAATTCCATAATTCATGCCTTATCTCCCCTCTCTAACCCTAAAACTGCCCTAGGCCCCATCCAAAGAGCAAAAAAAAAAAACCGAAAGCTTCCTGCTGTCCGCGGAAGCGCTCAGGAAGCGAGGTCGGAAGCAAGGTCGGAGCGAGGTCAGAAGCGAGGTCGGAGCGAGGTCGAAGCGTGGAGGGCAGAGCTCGGAGCGCTCGGGAGCGAGAAAGCTTCGCACAGTAGCAGGAAGCATTTTTTTCCTGCCCGAAGTGAGCTTCCAAAAACGCTTCGGTAGCGCTTTCGCTCAAAGCATGAATTTGAATCCTGAACCGGGGGGGGGGGACACTTCGGCAACTAGGCTCCCACTTAGCTCCCTCAAGTTAGAAGCACTTCTTTTTTCTCTCTTGCTTGTGTGAACCAAGACAAGTATTCAATCATTGGTCTATGCATGACTAGGGTTCCTTTAGTTGATTAAAACACTCACTCACTTCATTTTCTCTCATTCTATTTATCATTTCACTCATGTTATTCCTCTTTTCTAGGGTTTTGAGTGGGAAGTTAGCTAGTGTTAATGAGAAAATTCGTGAGAGCTTGGAAGGTAGATTGAAGGTTGTTGTTTGTGAGATCTTGGAAGGGAGATTGAAGGATTCCATAGTTACATTCAATCACTATTGGAGAGCTAAAGAGGTAGGCTGTAAAACCCACTCTTTGTTTGTTTGTTTGTTTTAAATTCCACTATGTTAAATCTTGAGTTTTCTCTTCTACTCTTTCCCATTTCTCCTTCTCCATTATTCTATTGGAGGTAGCAAGTTATTCTCATCTTGGGTCAAGAAGCATGATGGCTATGTGGTTTTTTCTTTTGGTTCCATTTTTTATTATGATTGTGGTGTTGGGAAGCTGAAATACCAGTGTTGAGGAGGAAGAACTAAGCGGTGGCACATACCGTTAAGAGAATGAAGAAATAGAAGCGGATGTTGATAATGAGGCTAACAATGATGATGGGAAAAAACACAAAGAGACTTTAACACCATTGTGGAAGTATGTGACAAGGCTTGGGTGAGGGAAATAGGGTGGAAGCACGAACAAAGTGTTAGACACAATGGCTCACTGAGAGGGGGGGGTCAAATCAGTGAGCATAAGCTTATTGACAATTTCAACTTCTTCTACTAATCTTATATCATCATTTCACATTCACTTCAATATCATATTCATCAATGAACTATATTTCAGTAATCAACTAAGCACATATCATTCATCAAGTAAAACACATCAACACATTGCAAGAGACACAAGATATAGTTTTGTAATCTTTTGTATTTCTTCAATCGGCTACAACCAGGGGGTCAATCGGCTACAACTGAATCAAAAGCACCAACTTCTATTCCAAGACTCAGCTTGGTCTTTTTCCTAGATACAACTAAGAAAAATAATTACAAGACCCAATTGTATTTAACATACACATTTATCACATTACATTTCATCAATCATATCACCAAACACGCATTCTGCCCATAAACACATTTCATCAACAACATCAACACTTGTCTCTGTTTTGTCCAAAATTATCGATATCAACATTCATCAGCACATCTTCATTCAATATCCTTCATCAACATTTTGTCCTTAAGTACAGTACATCATTCTGCCTGTAGGTTCCTCTTCATTCTGTTTATCATCAATTGTCACAATCAAAACTGCCATCACCAATCATAAGCAAGCATTCTTCTACATGCACACCATTGTCCATAAACATGTCATCATTCTGTTTGCTGCCAATTCTGTATTGCACACACATTATCATTTTCTGTTGTATTATCATGTCAACACCATGTCCATCATCAAGCCGCTGCTCTAATCAAACTCAGAAATCAGAGATAAAAAGTCTTCATCCATGCTACTCCTGTACTGACCACCGAACCTTTCCCTGACTCCCGAAATCAGACCTCACACACACCTCCAAATTTCTCCACACAAATTGCACGATTTCAAATCAACGATTTGTCCTTTATTTATATCTTTTCTTTGTCCATAATATGTGGGGGGCGACTTGTCAATATCAAATGATATTTTTATTTCAATTAAATCAAATATATTTAATTTCCATATTGTCCTCATCAACATATATAGATATATATAATTTTATCTTTCTTGCCACATTACTGAAGTGGGTATAACACCACTATACCCCATCCCCTGTCATCTCTTCATGCCTTCAAAAATATGCCCGCATGTGTGTTTGGAATGCCTACAAGTATGCCCGCAGGCCCCACTTAGAATGCCTGCAAGGGCCATTTTTGATGCCCACATTATGCCCGCAGGCTCCACTTAATATGCTCGCAAGGGCCTTCAACCATGCCCGCATGGGCCTACTTCAAATGCCTGCATGAGCTTGTCAATATGCCCACACAAGCTCTTTTCTCATGCCCGCAAGGCCCTCAAGATATGCCTCCTACTCCTCCAGCAAATGCCCGCAGGAGGCACTAAAAATGCCCACAGCAAGGGTTGCATACCTCTAACAAGATGCTCGTAGCTGGCCTTGAATATGCCCGCCAGGGGTCATTAAGCTTGCCATGTCAACTTCATGCCATGTCACCATGCTGCTTTTTCCTTGTCCATGTCATCATTCTTTGTGATCTCATCAATGTTTAACATGCTTGTCATCTTCCATTCTTGCTTCTTGCCATGCTTGCTTGGTTACCAACACTTGCCATGTCCTAGCCATGTCCTTCTTGTCTTTCAAGCCATCCACATCATCTGATTACCTTTATTACCAAGTATGTGGACTTCAATGCTCATCAAGGCACAAATGACCACAGAATGGGTCATTTGGCTTATAAAGTGTTCCAAGGGCTCTAAGGCCCACATCCAATGTCCTTCTTGCCATGTGATCATCCTCCTTTGTCCATTGTCTTCCATATCAACATTTGTACTTGTATCCATGCTTGTGCCATGTCTTCATGTACAAATTTAGCAGTGTTCCACGGGGACGCGTCCTGAAGGGTCGGGGACGCGTTTCGGCGTTTCTTGCGTCCCGGGGACTCCGAAACTCCATGTGAAACATTTCGGGACATCTCGCTTTGGGCGAAACTTGGCGAAATGCACAGCGAAACGTTTCGGTGGGCGGCGAGACTTGTGGGCGTCCCGCTCGAAACTCCGAAACTTCGACGAGACTTGTGGGCGTCCCGCCCGAAACTCCGAAACTCCGGCGAGACTTGTGGGCCTCCCGCCCGAAACTCCGAAACTCCGGCGAGACTCAAAACTGAAATATCAAATGACAAAGACTCAAAAGTGACAAACATGAAATATGATGTTCATGTTAATCATAGATTCATATATTAATATAATCATGATGAATCGTGTAATTTGTTTGAACTTTGCATTTACATTGCATGATTGCACAATGATGAATGTAGTGTTTAGTAATTCACTAATTTGCATGGGATGGTTTGTTATTGTTGGGATTTATATTTTGCATATTTTTAAAAATTTTATAACACTCGCGTCCCGCTGTGCCCCCGAATTTCTCTAAAATTTGGGGGTGGTCTCCACACGTCCCGAATGTGCGTCTCCCCGCACCTGCATCCCGCCGTCTCGGAACCTTGGGGGAACATTGAAATTTAGTCTTTGTCATTAATGTGTTGTCGTCAATGACAACCATATTCATCAATCTCCCCCTTTGTCATTGATGGCAACTTCAATTTCTCTCCCCCTTTGACATTAATGACAAAGGGCCAATCAACCATTAAAGGATTCACAATACCCAAAAACAAATTGTATCTGCTTGACATTATACTGGGTTGATTGCTCCCCCTTTCAAATTTGCTGATCTGTCTGCTATTGACTGAGCTTGATATTGTGTCTTGTAAATCATCCTTGTACTTTGCCATCTTCATCAAAATTTTGTTGTTGGTTTTTCATGCTAAAATGCTCCCCCTTATACTACTTCAAACTTCAACAAGGTTTTGTCTAGTAAATTCATAAAAGGTAAGCATGCATCATCATTCCATACTCCCCCTATCAATCATATCATTTCTCAGTCAAACTTCTTGTCAAATCAGGCTGAAAGATATTCTCTTCAATAATCTCCAGTACATTGCTTCACTGAAGCTTCCTTTTGCGAAGAGTAACAAGCTCGAGCTTGTCCACTTTAACCTTACCAAAACTAATCTTTATTTTTAGAGTAGATCTTTATTTTTCATCCGGCGACTCCACTGAACCTTTGTATTTTACAAAGAAAAGCAAAAAATAAGTTTTAGGTGAGAGATTTATAATGCAATTTTTTTCTTCTAACATGGCGACTCCATTTAAGGGATAAAACCCAGCTTCTCATCAAAATTGTTGATATTTGTTGTGTGCAGACATGAGCCCATGCAATATAGTAAAATCTTTAAAGCTCTTTATAAGAAAGGATCACCTGATTCAACACAAGGCATATTTCATGGTTATATCAAATGCACACTCTAAAGAGGGCTTCAAACCTCTAAACAAACTTGTCCTAGAGAAGTAAATAACCATAGGTTTAGGACGAGTTAATATTACCGAGCACAATTCATCCCTAATATGAGTTAATAGTCTGCAAAAGTGAGTTTTCACAGTCCACATTCAAGTAATAACAAAAAAAGTTGATTTAGAGCCCAAAGCAAGATTCGGCCTTAGCAGGACAGCAATAAAACCCCTAAGGCGAAGTAAAAAAATCAGGCTAGTCCATAAATTGAAGTCTGCAAAATTCAATGTAACAGCCTGCAGCAGTAGCACTTTTTGGTGATTTTGTGATTCCAAGGCCACCAAGTGTGACGCCCATAGAGATTCATGGGCAATCCTAGGGCAAGTTTGGTTGTGGGACCGGTTTTTTAATATTTCAAATATTTTTAGGGTTTTGGATTCTTTATGAATTTTTAGGGCTTTCAAGGGTTTTCTGATTTTTTGGTTTTTTATGGATGAAAATGCAGCTAACTAACATGAAAGTGCAGTTTAACTATAATACATTAAAGGCTGAAATTTTGAGTAAAAAATGGTTGACAAGAGAAGGGGATTATGATGTCATCTCAATCCCTAAGGCTTTGAGAGATCATGGCAAGTGTCCCTCTCTTGGAATGTCCCTTTAGTATTTGCAAGCTAGGGCATTACCTAACAACCTCTAAGGTTCAGTAGGTGAACCTAGCCAAGGAAAATGGAGAAGTCTAAGGCCCTAAAGCAAAAGAAAACCTTAATACAAGGTGTTTCCTTCATGCAAAGTTGATAGAATATTGATACAAAGCCCTAATCCAGAAAAATGCAGCAATACACCACCATTCAATCCACATAGAAGCATTAACTTACCCATACTCACCAAGACATGAGCAAAGAAAGAGCTTTAGGTCATTCTTGAGCATGTGTTTAGCAAATAATTCTAGCATGAACCATAGCATGTGCACAAGAAGCCTTAGATTCATCAACCATTCACCATCAAGCAAGAGAAGTCATCCAAGAGAAGTGCACATCACCAAGAGAGCTCATAAAGTAAGAGAAAGAGGAATAACTTCATAATAGAACTCTTATCTTATGATTTTACAATGTGAATATGAGGTTTATTTATACATTTCTCTTTTGGATATTTTAATTTTGCCTACAGGCCTAAAACATAAAATAATATTATTTTTAGGGTAAATTCTACACAACAAAGGAATTTTACCCCCAAAAGTACAAAAATGATCAAATAAGCTAAAAGATGGCTTCACTTGATAAAATAGTGACCCAAGGGTGGATGTCATGCCCCATCTAACCCCAAAATGGTGAAAATCCCTAAATGCCCACCCTCTAAGGCATTATAGGCCTGACTAGTGTGCAATAGCTAGAAGAAGGGTGCATTGGGCTGTAGGCATTAGAGGAGGGGTCTCTGGAAGCTGAAATAGATCCAAGTGGGTGCACAAAGGTGTGCTAGGAGGATATAACAGTCCTTTACAAAGTGCAATCACCTCTGCAAGTCAAATAACCAGGGTGGGCATGTGCCCCAATGGGTCACCCCCAGAAGCCCCAGAGCATCAACCCATGGGCATAAAGCCCTACATGGTGGAGACATCATCACACCAAAGGGGCAGTCAACAAATCCATTAACCCAAGCACTTCTGAGAGTGAAACCAAAGGGGTTGGCCACGTCCAATCTAGGGGGTAAATAGCCCCCAAACCAAACACCCATACATAAAACCCCACTTTGGCCTGTACAATCAAAAAAATTTGACCACTTGCTCTTGCCTCAGCCTCACTAGAACTCTGTAGTAGCTCTAGTCAGTAACACAACCCAAGGTATTTTTACAGGATGGTTAGCTTTTGGACCCTTGTATTTGGTCCTTACCCCTTGTATTTGGCAATGACCCATGGTATTTGGCACTTTTTAATCATTTTTCCCTCTTAGAAGAGTGAATGCACCCTCCTTAGGTAGACTTGTTCAACAATTTTTTAATACTTTTGTAAATTGAGAAAAGATCTAAGCCTTTGATAGCTAGATCTTCTTGAGATTGTTGTCGCCTGAATACGCACCTGGGATAACGCAACAAAAATTTTCAAGCCGCTTGGTGCATCCTTGTGGGCCAGTCTCGAGTCAAGTACTATCACTTGATTATGACTCCTCCATTTAGGCTAACTCCTAACGAAGCCAAGGGGGGTGGTTTCTAACAAAATATCTAAGGCCGATTAAGCTAAGTACAAAAGGTAAATGTGATTTTAGGAGTTAAAAGAATTCACTAACACAAGAATTGCAAAAGATGATTTAATTCAACAGCATATTTTAAAGCATTCACGACATGCAGATTTGATTTAAGCAAAAAATAGAGTTTGTAGACCAGTGCCGTGGAGTCAAGTTGTTCCTACTGTGACGGGAATGTTGTGGGAATGCTTCTTGACAGTTTTAGATTTATTATGGATGAGTGGATTAAAGGGGAGGGGAGTTCCAATATACACTAAGGTACGTGGAACAAGTTGTAAATTTCCTTAAAATCCAATCTTGAGTTTAAGTATGCCAGTTTATTTTTAATTAAACCCAAATATTACTTTTAACCACAAATGGATTTCTTCACAATGCAGCAGAAAATAAAAACAATGAGAGAAATATAACATCAATCACATCAATAGAGACACCAATCTTTTTGGGTATAAACCCCCGGAAAAACCCAAGATGGGAAAACCGGTGCAGCAGTCTGAGAAGATATTTTATTATGAAGATATATAACAAGTACAATCCAGAAAATCAATTTTTCACCCAACCTGGCAAAATCAAGCCACCAAATTCACTGAGACAACCCACAAACCTATACGACCCTCTGCGTCACTGTACAGAATCCGTACAGCCCTGCGTCAGTTGTACGGACGGATCCGTACGGCCCTGTGTCACGTGTGAACCCCTCTACGATTGTTGTACGGCCTCTGCAAATTTGTATGGCCCTCTCTTTGTGAATCCATACGGCCTTCTCTCTCTTGCCAAAGTCGCCCTGTCAATCCTTCGGATGAAAGTTCCTCTGTCTTCTCCTCGGTCAAATTCTTCTGCAAACTTTTATTTCTCACTCTCCGGCTGAAAGCTATGAGTAAGAAATATCTCTGTATGTCTATGTGTCCTCTCCACCAAATCAATCCTCCTTTTAACTCAATGGCCAAGCGAAAACCCTAACTTCTCACTATGGATAAATGGATGAGATCCTCTGGTGAGATCAATGGCCAAGATTAGATTAGCCATCACTTGAACTTTATAAAAGTGACTCCATTAAGTCAATTAAAAATTAGATCACTTAATGCACTTTTCCTAAGTCTAAACTTCGGAAAATTACATTAATACATTTGGCTTCCTATTTTATGTCTTCTAGCATGCAAGGACACATGCAATGAAAGAAGACCCTCCTTGTTGCCACTTTCTAACACAAGTCCACGGATTTGCCAAATGTGGCTCCACACAAGAAGAAGGGCTAGATCAAAGTTGCGAGGGAATGTACAACACTGACACCAAACGAGGGTGTATCCTAACGGGGCCCTGCGGTCACTACCTAGTTGTTCCCTTTTCTTCGTGAAATTTGCCGACACGAGACAAAAGCAAGACACCAGATTTTTGTCCTTTAAGGGGATTAGCTTTAATTAAATGTGAGGATAAGCATCGATTTGCAAAAGTAACAAAATGTTTTACTAATTACTACAGGATGAGAATCGCTTTTATGATCATCCACAGATTACTTGGGCAAGCCCTTTGAAAGATGGCGAGAGCATACTTCGGGAATACATATCCGGGTTCGTTACTTTGCAAATGATAAATAAAACTTGAAAGAAAATTAAACTAATGTGAACTAATTAATCATAAAGATGAGAATTTCTTTTCCCTTACTCGAGCAAGATTTTTCGATATTTCGGGAATACACAGCCAGATTGATTTATTGTGATTGTATTTGCAAAAGAAAAGCTACAATTTGTAACGGAAAAGTAAACTAATTAAAAATCAAATCTAATCTATTGGTTAGCATATGAAATAAAAGAAATAGAAAGCAAGAAAATGTTCACGCCATGAAAATGACACAGCACCCCCCATGGAGGAAAGAGGTGTGGGCGCTGAGTAGCCCACTTGCTTTATTATTATTTTACAATCTTTTAAAGCTGGAGGCCTTTGCTCCTTATAAAATTGGATCCAAAGGCTCTACAAGGTTCTGAACTAAAACGTCAAGTTTTGGTAAAGCAAACGGTTAAGACATGTTTCGTTCTACAAGGCGGCCTGAGATCAAAACTTGCTGCTCCTGGGAGGTGACAGCTAAATCCAACCATGCTAAGGGTTGGTGCGGCCCACGCCGTGTGTGATCTCCGGGTGATTTGACGTCTTAGATGCCCCTAGGTTGTGGTTTCTCAAACCAAAGGCTGGCCCAACAAGTCAAAGGGAATTGCAGCAAACAAAAAAAAAGGTTTTGAACTGAAACAAGATCAAGGCTTGTTGCTCCAGAGGGCCCTAGATGTCTTGAATCTAAGAATTTTCGGCAGCACTTCCTCTTGTCCCAGCGAGAAAAATGTAAAACCAACCACCTATCATACACCAAATGTGTCAAATAAAGTGTTAAAAGCATAAAATAGTTGAGTACTGAAAGATGGGAAATAAGTGCAAGTATTCAAACATAAACTAGATCTATAAATATAAGCTTTAAGGCTTTAGATCTAGTAGCATACTCAAATAAATCATCTTTTAGATATTCTTTAAAAGCAAACTAATTTTACTTAAGCATGTTAGTAACTATAACCAAAAGAAATTTTAGGAAGAATTGAAGGAGAGAGAGAGAGAGAGAGAGAGAGATGGAAGGCTGGGAACTTTGGGCCATGCAGTCTGTTGGTGGAGAGCGGAGGGATTGTGTCATTCTGAAACTGCTTGGACGATGGAGGAGTCAAAAAATATCCACCGATCCTTCAATTTAGACAACCTGCACAACTAAAGCTACTTGCAAACAAGAACGTCAAATCCGGTGCTTCTTACGCCAGAGATTAGAAGAGTATGCATACAAACAAGTAAAACACAAATTCTATATCGCGGTGCATAATCAAGAAATAAATGAAATCAAACTACAATCATTTATCCTACTGACTATATTAGTCCTTCAAAGGCCAGATATGTAACAAATGCAACAAATAGGTAAGCTACGTTACAATTACCTCATAAACCATTGACATTACATCCACACACATAGGGCCATACACCAAAGGTTTGCCTCCAAAGCCTTCTTTATTCCAAAGAGTAACACAATACAATCCAGAGCTAATGAACCTTTCGGTCCTCTAACCATCCCAAAACAAGAGCCAAGCTCTTGCTTAAATAGCCCCAGAGTGTCATGAGGGGTGCAATCGTCAAGAGAGATGCCCTATAACAAGTATTGAGAGCGCTTGAGTTGAGGGGGGGTAGACTAGATGTGATTGGAGTGATTTAGGGTGATGGATTCAACCTCTAATACAAGAGATGCACCCTCTTGTAGATGGCTGCCACCTCTCATCCATAAGTGTGCCCTCACCCTTGAGATATGTGCACTCTCTTGATGGGATGTCAATCAAATCCTTGATTAGATGCTTCAGCTCCCTCTCAAATCAATCAAATCACCATCATTGCAGAGGACTAGGAGCATGTCCCAGAGAAATTTCCTTAATCAGTGGGTTCTGATTTTTTACTTTAATTGTGCTTTAATTTGTCTTTTTGGCCATTTTCGAGAGAAAATCACTTTAAGTGATAAAATATTATGATTTTCCTCTCAAAAGTGCGTTTAGGCATATAGTGGGCGCTCTGGATTAGAAAATGAGCACCCCCATGTCCATTACACCTCCTAACTACACTTTTATTACATTTTGAAAAATTTAATTAAAATATTAAAAAATTGACCCGTTTTACAGGGAAATTTTTTATTGGTGAAATTTTTTAAAAACCTATGGGGGACCTAGTACATGTTCATATGACTCAATATTGATGACTAGCATGGTAATATACATGGACACCTAGACTTTAACAATCTACTAAGGTTTAACCACTAAGAAAGATACTCCAACTTTGGAGGTGTGAGTGAAAAGATTGAAAATTATATGTCGCTGCAGAGAAACGCATAATTAACAAGGGAAAAACACTCTAGAGTACCGCATTGATGACTAAGTCCTAGGAAGGCCAGGCATTTTACAAAAAGTCATCATGCTACGTCAACTTATTACAATTCCCCGTAGGGTATGAACATGCAAATTTTTAAAAAAAGGGCCAAGCTGGACTGCTAGGACTTCTGATCTTCTGAATATGAACAAGTATACTTGTTCAATTTTTTTCACCTCACTTGAAATCCAACTAAGTGCAACTTAGGTGGATAACAGAGATCATCCAAATTGGAAAATATTTTTTATTGTAACCTGTTATCACACGAACTCTAGTTGTTTGAAAGTAGGTGTCCCAATAGGGATGGTAGAGGTGAACAGCTAGGAAGGTGTAACCAACAGGAGCCAAATCCTCTTTCCAAGGGACAGAAGTCACACCGGACAAGGCTACAGTCACTTTAGACGAGGTGCAAAACCAAGTCAAGGGGGAGACCCCGCTCGACCAATGATGGTCAAGAGACAAAAGTACACCCAAATCTAAAAGATGAAAAGACAAACAAGCAGGAGATGAGTGTAAGTAGGTCCTAAGTTTAGTTTCAGCCACTGACTGGACAAGGGTATAGAATAAGTATAATAATGAGGCGTGACCAATGATCAAATATGATGTATTACATGAGATAAGATTAGTATTTGTGGCTGGAAACAAGCAAGGGACAATCATTAAGCTAGAAGTTGAAAGATAGGCTATTTGCCCAAGGGAGAGAGTTAAGTAGTGCAGAAATGGACCTAGGGCAGCGAGTAAAACGTGATTGAAATTACTTCTAGCAAATGGCAACTTGATTTCTAGTAATAAAATGGCAAGACAAAACCAAATCAAGAGTACCCAGAACCCCGAAGTGACCCAAACCAGCAAGAGAGAAAAACGCCCTAGGTGGGGCGTTTTTGCCAGGTAGACCAGTGCCTAAAGTATGGGTTAATGGAGTCGGAAATGTTTCAAACTTAATATATAGGCTATTAGGCTCAAATAACAAGCGGGTTTGCAATAAAGGAAGTTCTAACGGTGGAATTTTAATATTTTAATTTTTATGGTTTTATTGAGTGTTTGCAGCTTAGCATCAACAGTGAAAGAAAGATTATGAGAAACAAGCAGAAATCCCGTACCCGGATAATGAAGATGAAGATGTCCCCGTGCTGAAGACAAACCCTAAAGATCAAGTGTTGAGCTGAAGTGTGTTTCTCCCTTTGCGTTTTTGGAGCAGCCAGTGAGCCAATGCGTTTTTCTTGTACCTGCCAAAGAGAAGATGAAGTCAGTTTCTATGGCAAATAACAATAATAAACCAGCAAATGAAATGACAAATGATGAGGAAAGCAAATGACAATCAAAGCAAATTCACTTCCCTGTTGAAGAACCCGAAGAGAAACGCTAGAAAGGAGATCCTATCTCAAGAGCTGTGTTTTCCTCTAGTGACCAGCTTCACCTGCAAATCGAACTGCTCAAGGAGAGGTTAGGAATGTCACAAACAACTCAGCAATGCATCAAAAATATGATCTCAGTCAACATAAGAAGAATCCCACTCTAAATCACAAGTAACTCAGTATAAATGTCTCTCAAAAATCTCTATATCAAGTCTCTAGAGTGCCAAGAAGAAGTACAAAATGGAAGAGTGCCTCCTCTTATAGAGAAAGGAAGCTCTCAAAACCTATTTCCCCCCAAAATGGAGGGTTGAGATCATCTCCCCAATCCACAAAATTGAATGGTGGAGATGTCTCCTCAAGGGGGTGCGAATTGCCCATGATAGCGCACTTGTGGAGAGAGAGGACCCATGTGGGATCCATACAACACATAAGCCAAAGTTGCGGGGTGTCTATGGGATGTTTTATCCCCCAAAACTTAATACAATAAGGTCCAAATCGAATCTCCAGGGTGGAGAAAAATGCCCCCAATGGGCCAATTCGACCTCTAGAGTGAGTTGTCCAATGGAGGGCCCCACAATGCCCAAATGCCATGTCAAACAATACCAATTTACCTTATGAATCACCTTTTCATTTTCCACCCATTGATTTTTGCCATTTCCAATAGTTTCCTTAGTCAAATTTTGATTTTCCATGTAATGTTTGTTGGTTTATATGGCTAAAGATGAAATGTGGGCTTTTGACCCACTTTCAATGCCCGGATTGCCGAACCGTCTGCTGCAATGTGATCGTGGACCCCAAAAATGGTAGGAATGACCACTTGAACGACCCCAATCCATCACTTAGGCATTATTTGCCCAAAATCCATAATTTTTAATTAAAACAGGTCAAAATTTACCAATAATAATTAAAAATTTATCAAATGCTTCAATCTTTTGCAATTCTGACACCTTCATGCTCATATGGGACCCCTGTAGATAATAACTGACCAAAATCGAGATTCCGGTCGCAACATTTTTTGGGCCCATTTTTGGCCTGGTCAACTGAGTTTGACCAAGTCAAAACTGGTCAAACAATAGTGCTGGTTGAATACCTGTATGCAAACATGGAGTGACAAGGGTCAATTATACAAGTTAGTATATTACTAAGCAATATGATGATAACATGGTGATAAAAAATACATTAAATCTCGAGATAATACAAGGCCCCGGTGAGGTGGGCCCACCACCTCCAAAAAGACTAAAATGCTATGCACATCTTATAGAATTGACCACTTTGCTGACTTTAGGTGATGCGGACAACAAGGCGAAGGACATGGGAAGATAAGGATAAAGAACATGTGACCCTTTGGACAACTCGGGAAAGCGGGGTCCACTGAGATAAGTATGCCATGACAAAAACACGGGGGAGGGCGGTGCCTCACAAATGGGTATAGTGCAGGGAAACCTCCACTGGCCATCTAACAAGTATCTCACAACTCACATCCGTGCCCGAAGACTCTGTGAGGTTCTTTTCTAGAGCCGCCAAACTAGGTGTCCGGCAAACCGTAACTTGAGACTCTAGAGGACAATCTTGAGCTTGTCCCTTGCTCCCTCTCATCTCCTTGCCCCGCAGGACTAAGTGAGGAATAACCACTACAAATGCTGACATGTATGGCTGACCTGTGTCCATGTGTGTTTATAAACACATTGCATGGATTTTACAATGAGTTTCATACTTAGCCCTTTTTTGCCTAGATTTTACATTTACAACATAATAGCCTTTTTGGCTTGATTTACATTTCTTCATTTACATCAAGGCCCTCTTGGGCTACATACATATCTCAAAAGATATAAACATGGTGCTCATACTGCAAAGGTAATGGGGGTGAGCAATACATGCTTTGATGACCAATGGGGAACACCCGGTGAGGCTACACAATCCTAACTGCATTGCAACATCGGGGGCAACCGACAGGAGCAAATCCCAGGTCTAAAAGTGTATCTCACACACTAAAGAGCCGAGGCACAATAAACGGGGAGTCATGGCAAACTCAGATATTAGTGGGGAAGGGGTCCTCGGGATCACAAATCAGAATCCAAGTAAGGAACAAGTATCATGGATGAGTCGGATGGATGGCGAAAGTGAGAGTGGAGCTAAAGTCAGCTACCGAGAGGGACTAAGTGACCAAGTCTATGCCAAGTGTAGGGGACATGACCCAACGTGAATATACATAAGTCTAATGGGAGGGGTGGACTGACATCATCAAGGGTCCAATCACATCATACAATAGCTAGTTCACCAAATATATCATCTCATGCAAAGTTAGTGTACTAACAAGTATAAAGAAGTCTAATCTACATTATGAGCAATAATCATCAAATGCAATACCTGTTGCACCATATACCTGCTGCTACTGAAGCTATCTCTGAACTGGATCTCTGCTGAATCCGGGCAACATACTAAACCAGTAATACATTGTGATAGTCTCGATCAAAACAGGGCTAGGCAACTGTCTCAATGGGCTTATGTCAAAGCCTAACAAGGAAGAGGTGACCCTGTGGTAGATGGTAAGTGACAATGTCTGTAACATTGTACAATTGTCTGTCCCCTCTGATATATCTGCTAGGGGCAATCTAAACAAAAGTGCCTCATCTGAAGGCGGCTAATCTCTGATCTGGAAAAAAAAAAGTATTGTGTAGTCCTCGGCCGCACAGTCTGTAGTATGGTAGCTCCAGCTAACATAGATGTGATAACATAACCACTTTTGACTCTTCAAAAGCCTAAGGTGCCTTCCTTGTGCTATTAAAGGAAAGGTATTGGCCTTAACAAATGGTCAATCTTTTGGGAATAAAGTCATTATACTACTCCATTCAAGTACTATTTATTGATGTCGTTTAAGTAGCTGAGCTTATGCTAGTTAGAATTGAATTGAATGTTATCTTCCTTGCTTTCAATTGGCATTTTGTTTAATTATTTGAATAACTAACCTTGGTGACCTTGTTCTCTTTAGTGTCTTGTGGAATGTGTTTACCTCTTATTGATCTAGGATTTGTAGGGTACAAGCAAGGTTAAGGGCTTGAAGAATAATTTGATGGAGGCCATGCAACTGGTATGAGTTTTCCTCCTTTTGATGGGTCTTCAAACACTTTACTAAACCTGCGTCATGTTCCTTGACTCCATTGCCCAAATTATTTTACTATGGCACTAGTCTACAAGCTTGAAGATGGTAATGAAATTTTAATTTTCCAAATTATCTTCAAATAAAAATTCCTAAAAAAAATCTTCTTCTGCCACAAGTGCTTGGAATTTATCCAAAAGATAAGATCTTTGAGGATTGAATATTTCTAGGATAAATTTAGGTTGAAAATAAATTTTTAAACCCTAGATCTATTTTATTCTTCTCCTAAACTAGCCAAGATCTTTGTTGCAATTTTGTCCAAGCATTTTAATTTATCAAAATGGTGTTTCATTGAAAATCATAAGCCTTTGTAAGAACTAGTTCCTTAAAGTTTGGATTGAATAGTATAATTGCTAGTTGTTCTTGTACAAGGAAAATTTATTTCTTGTATGCTCACTATGAATGACCAACATAATAATTTGAACCAACTTTTGAATTAAAATATTATCATAGCCCTTAAATGGCATATTTGTTTGGGGCCATCCCCTTTTCTTCATCATTAAAACTAATAATTGATTTATCTTTGGGGTTTTAATTTACATGGTATTTTGATTTGAATCTTGAAGATCTCTAAACCCCTCAACGCTCTCTAAAAATCAGTATTACAAGTATCGACCGATTTTTCGTGCTACGCCAAAAAATCGTCGATTTTTGCCTGAGAAATTGCCGTCGACTCGCAATTTTTGGGATAGGGTTAAAAAAAGTCCATTTTTTACTTTTAAAGCCCGCAAGAGCATTCTGTTTGGGCTCATTTGCTCGCTACAGCCGTGGAGAGGAGAGCCGAGGCGATTAGGGTGGGTTTGATTTTTCCCAAGGAGGAGTTTCCACATGATTTCGCCCACCATCAACCACTAGATTTGAAGATTGGAGCTTTGCATTTGGAGTTTTTGCTAAGTTTATCACAGCTGAAGGTATTTAAAACAAATTCCCCATTTTTCCTCATTTTTCTAATTAGGTTCATGTTGGTTTGCATTGGCATGATCTCTCCATCCTCATTACTGTTTTCTAAACTCTAGAGGCTCTTAAACAATTTTTTTTTCCATCTTAATGTGATTTGCAGCAGTTGTGTTTGCCAAAAAACATTTTTTTGAATTTTCTTGCCCTAGGTCTTCGTAACAGAAATTTCCAATTTCTATTAGTATTTGACAATTTGTAATTTTGTTGTTATTTGTTGTTTTTATTTTTTTGTTGTTATTTGTTATTTGTAATTTTGTTGTTTTAAAATATATATATATATATATATTTCATCAATCACATATGCAGCAACATGCTAATTTTTTTTTTTTTTTGTTGCCCTAGGTTTACTTGAAGCTTCATTTCCTCCATATACAAGATGTCGAAAGGTTTGGATGCATTTTGGGAATTTGGCACAGCTGTTGATCCACAAAATCGACAAATGCTCACTTGCAATCTATGTGGGAAAAGAATGATGGGAGGGTTAAGTAGGCTGAAATATCACATTGCACAATTACTGGGGCATGATGTGATTCCTTGCGCCACAGCAAGCGAGGATCACATTGACAAGGCCAAAAAAGAAATTGAGGGAACTAAGCAAAAGAAACAATACAAGGAGGCCGTGAGACATCAAATTTCCTCAAGATCCGAGTCCGGATTCGGAGTGGGGGCTAGTGGGACGAGTTCGAAAACCTTCTCCACACAGCAGTCCACAATCCCTTCACCTTCGACTGGACCACTATCACCTTTTTTTGTGACGAGATGCACAGCTGGTGGACAACCTTCTGTAAGGTCCATGAGGAAAGGAAAGGAGAAAAAAGAAGCATATAAACTTGTGGGTCGATGCTTGCTATGGAGTGATATTCCATTTAACTTTGCCAACAACCCATTTTATGTGTCCATGTTTGAGGCAGCTACTATTGTTGGATCGGGGTATAAACCCCCCACTTATGAGGAGTTGAGAGGGCACATCCTCCAGGATGAAAAGGTCGAATGCACTCTCAGGTTGGAGGATCTTCGAAAATCATGGGACTTAATAGGATGCACAGTGATGTCAGACGGTTGGACTGATATGAAGGGTAGGACCCTTCTCAACTTCTTGGTTCATTGTCCCAGGGGCATTATGTTTATGAAATCCGTGGATGCATCTGCACATGTCAAAGATGCGAGTTACTATGTAGCTTGTTGGATGACTTCATCCAAGAGATTGGCCCACAGCATGTTGTCCAAGTCATAACGGACAACGCTGCGAACTATGTGTCTGCTGGTAGGATGCTTATGGCCATGTATTTTTCACTATTCTGGACTCCTTGTGCGGTCCATTGCCTTGATTTGATGTTAGAGGATTTAGCCAAGATTGATTGGATCATGGATACCATTACTTCAACATGGAGCATCACAAAATTCATATACAATCACGCATCGATGCTTAGCTTGATGAGAACTTTCACAGGTGACAGAGAGTTGGTGCGTCCTGCCATCACACGCTTTGCCACTAGCTTTATTTCTCTCTAGTCCCTCTTGGGTTCTATGTGGGACTTGCCGCAGATGTTCCTTTCACCTGAGTGGCGTGCTTTATCATTTAGCACTAGACCAGAGGGGCAAGCCATATTCAGGGTAGTTACATTCCATCAGATCTTTTGGGATGACATGAGGGAGGTTTGTGCCGTCACTGAACCTTTGGTAAGGGTTCTCCGCTTGGTTGATGGAGATAAGTCTGCAATGGGCTACTTATATGAGGCCATGGATAGGGCCAAAGAGTCCATTCGTGCCTATTACGAGGACAAGGGAGATCGGGGGTAGGAGAGACAACAGATTATATGGGGGTTGATTGATGCGCAATGGAACAACACACTCCATCGCCCCATTCATGCTGCAGGGTTACTCCTCAACCCTGCGTTTGGTTACTCCTATGGCTTTAGATTTGATGGAGAGGTTATGGCTGGATTCTACGAGTGTGTCCATAGGATGGTGCTGTCTGCAGATGATCGTGCAGAGCTTTCCCAAGAGTTGGAAGTGTATAAGAGAGTCGCAGGATTACTTGGGTTTGATTTGATAGTACATGACAGGACCAACCTGCTGCCAAGTAAGCTTCACCTTGTTTCAAACTTCGTTTTCTTTTTCTAATTATTTTTTTTAAATTAAATTGTTTTTTCTTATGTTTTTTAATTCGTTGTAGATACCCGGTGGGAAAACTATGGTGGTTTCGTACCTATTCTACAGAAGCTTTCCATTCGAGTGCTCAGCCAGACATGTAGCTCTTCCGGTTGCGAGCGCAACTAGAGTGTATTTGAAAAAGTACACTCCAAAAAGCGCAACAGGTTGGAGAATTTTCAAATTCATTATAAATTATTGAATTCTAGTTTATAATTTTATCATTTATCATTATGCTCCTTTGCCTTCTAATTTATGCATTACGAATTGTTAACTTTATAATTTATTAATTTAATATCTAATTCTATGATCCTCCTACAGGTTGGATACTCCGCGCCTTAATGATTTGGTCTACGTCCACTACAATCTCAGGTTGTGGGTGAAGCAATTTCAGAGAAAAGTTGATGCAAAGGCCATTTCATTAGATGAGATCGACACCACTGCAGCTTGGAGGACGGAGTGTGCGGAGCCTGCTATGGAGGTAGCCCCTGATTGGCTAGCGGATGATCATGATAGTGATCACAATGATGTTACAGAGGCTCCATATGAGGATGATCCAGTTCCAGAGGAGTTTCACAATGAGTCTGGGAGTGTGCCACAGTTAGATCCAGAGCCATAGTCAGGGTTAGAGGGAGATATACCCAATGGTAGCACTAGTACTGGTAGAGGAGTAGTTGTAGGACTACCTCCTCGAGCTCCTTCTTCTTCTTCTTCTTCTTCAAGATACCAGTTTCGACCACCTTCAGCTTCTAGAGGAGGTCATTTTGCAGGGTCTTCTTCTAGAGGAGGTCATTTTGCAGGGTCTTCTTCTAGAGGACGTTAGATGCCAGTATGAGGCCCACAAGCCTCGAGGGCACCTAGTCCTAGAGGAAGGGCAAGGGTCATTTCCACAGTGATTACCTTTTCCTGTAAAAGGGGTAGAGGCCCTAGGGGGAATTGTTGGACACACCGAGCACACTGAGAGGGGGGGTGAATAGTGTGTATAGCTTTTATTACTTTTTAAACTTTAACAATCAACAACAGCTTGTTCAATCTTATGCAGATTACATCATTCATTAATGCATTATCACATTATCATTATATCATCAGAATTATTAACAATTATAGCTCATCATCATATCATCATCACATAGGAAGCATAGCAAAACATAGTACACAAGATTTTTAAGTGGAAACCCAAGTCCTGGGGGAAAAACCACGGAAGCCTTTATAATGATAATTTACAAGCAACAACTGGAAGGAGGAACCAACCCCCTTTGTTACAAAGACTTCAATTCTCTAGCTACAACTGCAAGGAGGCTACAACCCCCTGGTTTACAGGCTACAACCTAAAGGAAGCCTTAACTCCCTTTATTTCCTTGGACCGTCCTTCCACCCTGATATGAAGATAGATACTACCGAATCACAACCGCACTGATCCTGCGGACCTGTTAACCAACACCTGTACCACACTGAACAATCTGCATCACACTACACAAACACTATCACTGTTCATCAACTGACCACTACTGCTTATCAACTGTTCACTACTCATCAATTGTTCACTGCCCATTAACTGTTCACTGACCACTGCACCACAACTGTGCAACACTTCTCGCCAACCTTTCCAATCTGGCTATACCAATCAAGCTGTACACATCATCCCACTCAGTCAATCTGAGTCTAACCAACTGCACATCAAACCCTGAATCTGTTGCTGATAACCTATGCACTCTGATCACTACCAAATCATCCCTGTATACCAACAAGTCATTTATTGCCATACACTGCTCATGTACGTCCCTGTACACCTCGTCATACACAATCACTGAACAAATAATCCTTCTCTGCTTCCACTGAACATAATGCATGCATCGTCATGCATCATCGTCATAGGGTATGCATCATCATCATCAAATATGCATCATCGTCATCTCAGTGTGCACCGTGTATGCATCATCAACATCAAGTATACATCATAATGAATAGGAGAGCATCATCACACTATGGTATGCATGTCATCATATTGTATAGGAGTGCATCAACTTCATAGAGTGTACATCATTATCACATGCATTATCATCATAAAGTGTATAATATCATAGCATAAAGGTATGCAACATCATCAGCATATCCTCCATAATGAATTCAAATATATATACCAATATACAGACTCACATACTAATATCAAAGATGAACTCTATCCATGAGAGACATGTGCCATTACAAGAGAAACCCAGAAGCAAGAGCCATACCTTTTTGAAGATCATAAGGTGAAGAAACAATAGACAAACCAAAAGAAACTCTAGATCATGTCATCACATAGCCCTCGTAACAAGCTTTCCAACGAGCCAAGAATTTTGTAATTCCGATTCCGTATGAGAAAGTTATGCCAATTTTAGTGAAGATGCCCAAAAATTTCTCCTCCACAAAATTTCGCACTTTTCTCCAAGAGTTGAGAAATTCCAATTGATGAGCAAATGAAATGTTTGATATTCTATTTATATAAGTCTTGGAGGAAAGTTATTACCTCAAATTGGGTCAACATGCAATTCAAAATTACAAATAATTAAATTTTCTTTTGTTTGGTCGGCTCACCCAAAAAGGTGGGGTACACCAACTTCAAAAATTCATATCTCTTCAACCGTAAGGAGTTAGAAGACGCTCCAAATATCAATGGAAATGGATTGACGAGGAATATCTCCCTATAATGGGTTTATTTGCAAATTCTTGGTCTAATACCCTTAAATTATTCAATATGTCCAGGATGTCAAAGACCCCACACATGAGGGTTCCAAAGACCATACCACCAACTACAAGAGTTTCAAAGTCTTCTTCAACATATCAAGGCACATTCGTGGGCTCTACCTCCATCTACATCCCAATATCCATATAACCACAAATAGGACCATACATCACCATGGTTCAAGACCCAAGGCACCACATGCAAGGGTTTCGAGGACTCTTTCAAGGATATCATATAATATTTAAACAAGATACTTTCCATGGACTTCAAGCCCATCACATAGGACTCCATCGCCAAGTGATGAGGGCATCATGACCAAGGATTCTATCATATCAAAGGCTCCAACAATCATGGGCTTACAAACCACCATATGTATGGATTCCAAGACCCAAATCATTTCCAAATGCACCATCAATGATAATATAGTGTCCAAGCATCATCATGTCGCCATTCATGTGGGTGCCAAACTTTCTCATGCATAATGACCATCTCCAAAAGTTCCATGACCCCAACAAGGTATACACGGGCATCAAGATCTTCATCAAGGGTTCCAAGTCTTCATCAAGTCGATAATGACCACATCATCACCTTTAAGGGGACAAGGACCATTAAGCCATCAAATGTGGGTCCAAGGGCTTCTTCAGGGCTTCTTCATCAAGAAAGGGGCTTCATAGGCTTCTTCAACCACCTCAACCACACAAGGAAACCTCCAAGGGTCAAGATCCATCATGACATCACCTGTGGGGTTGCTAGACCTTCTCCTGGGGTACCCTGACCTCAATAAACACAAATGACCACTGAAAGGGTCATTTGGACTCTTGCAACTTCTTCAATACTTTTGTAGCGTACTGGGGCATAAGTTGTGATACTGGGGAACCAAAGAAACAACTGGGGAACCGTAAAACATCTTTGGGGTACTTAAACACTCTACAGGGTGTTCAGGGCTTTTGTCATTGTCCCGAGGGCTCCAAGGGCTTCCAACTTGGGCTTGGACAAGATCAAAAGGTCTCCTTAGACACTGACAATTACTTAACCCTTAGGGGCTCCTCAAGGGGCACCAAGACATGTTGGCATCAATGACAACTTAATCAACAATCTCCCTCTTTGTCATTAATTACAACACCATAAATCATCTTCAGAACATTCTCCCCTTGTCAACAACTTCTCTCCCCCTTTGGCATCAATGGCAAAGGGAACTTCCTTTGACAACACTGCTCCCCCTCAGGGCATGCTCCCTTTGTCAACAGCTTCTCTTTGTTTTTTGACTCTTGAAATAACGTTTCTTCCTTTTTGCATCAATGGAAACAAGAATATATTTTGGTAATACTGCTCCCCCTATCATTGGGCATTGCTGCTGATCGATAGTCTTGAAAATGGTATTGGGTTTTGCCCAAGATTTTCATCATTTCTGTTTTGATCAATGATGCAATATACTGACTTTCTTTTCCATACTTTGGTAGGCTGATCACTATTCATGACATTCGGTTGAAAATGCTTTCTTCTCCAAACTTTAACTTCTCCCTGCATCCTGCAATGTTTTGCAAAATGACCATAATAATAACAATTATAACATTGAATGGAAAACATACCTTGATTTATATCTGGAATTATTCTGTCATGAGTTCTGCAATGGATGGCTTTGTGACCATAGTTGTTACACTTGTAGCAGTGACCATGGAACATTATAGGATATGTCTGAGCAAAAGATCTTTCTTCTATATAACTGTTGGTCTCTTCTTCTTTTTCCCTGGAACTTTCACTCTCTTCAATGTTCTTTTCAATCTTTGAATTTGTCTTCAACTGAGCAGTTGTCTTGTTCAGATCTTCCTTTAGAGAGAGGATCTTCAATTCTTGCTTTTGACAAATTTCTATCTTTTCTTGGAGTTGTCTTGTTAGGTCTTCTTCAATTTTCTTGACTTCTTTTATCTGTTCTTTCAGATCAACGACAATACTGTCTTCCAGCTATCCTTTTATTTCTTGATTTTCTTTTCTGAGTTCTGAGAGTTCCTTTTCAAATTCAAAATTCGCCAGACATACCTTTCGTAATTCTATCGTCAAGGATTTGATTTCATCTTCTTGTTTTCTTCTTAGTTTCTCTTCAATCTCATGACTGAAATGAATTCCCCTTTTGTCACTTGGATCTTCTTTCTGACTGGCGGTTCTTTCCTTCTGCATCTTTTCAAGTAAGATACTGATCTCACTATCTTTGTCTTGAAGCTTGCGAGTCAATTCTTTCTCCTTATCTTCTAGCTGTCTTCTGAGCTTGTCAATTTCTTTTGATTGTCTTTTATTTTCAGAGCAGACTTCTCAAGTTGATCTTTCAGAGAGTTGGATATGGCTTCTTTGATTCTGGTAGCTTCTTCAACTTGGAGATTTAGATCAATTATAGTCTATGTGGCTTTCTCAGATTCTTCTTGATTCCTCTTCTCAGATTTGTCTAATTGCTCTTGCAATACCTAGTTCTGTTCACAAAGTTTCTCAACCTTTTGCAAAGCATTAGAAATGTCATTATTTAAACATTCATTTCTACCATTTATCAGGGAACAATGAGATTCATCACATTTTGAAGTATTACAATCTATGAATTTAGAATAGCACTTATCTTCTATACCTGATAAACACATTTCTTCAAAAACATTACAAACAGGGTGTTCAAGAGACTTACCTTCAAACTTACCTGGATCTTGTATTGACCTTTCTATGGAGTTGTCTTCTGCTTTATGTTCTTCGATGGAGTAGAGATGATCTATCTTCGGTGACAGTTCTTCAATTGAGTTGCACTTTCCTATTTGCTTCTTTTGGAGATCTGTCAGATCTGCAATCATGAGTTTCATAACTTCTTCTTCATGTTCCTTAGAGGAGTAGAGATGTTCTATTTTGAGCCATACTGCCTTAGTAGTGTTGCACTTTCCAATATTTTCTTTTATGGAATCTGATAACCCTTCAAGAATGGATTCCATAGCCATTGAATTATTTTTCCTTGCTTCCTTCTGAGCTGTTGTTTTCACTTTCTTCGGATGATTGTACCCAGTAAGCACTGACTGCCATACCCCACTGCCTTCTGCTTCAAAATAAACCAACATTTTTATTTTCCAAATCAAGTAATTTGTCCCACAAGACAATCCATTCACTGAGAACCCCATGGTGTGTCAACGATCTCCTTCAAGCTGGTAAGGCTTTCTGTGAAGGACCCGCTCTGATAGCAATAGTTGGACACACCGAGCACACTGAGAGGGGGGGCTGAACAGTGTGTATAGCTTTTATTACTTTTTCAACTTTAACAATCAACAACAGCTTGTTCAATGTTATGTAGATTACATCATTCATTAATGCATTATCACATTATCATTATATCATCAGAATTATTAACAATTATAGCTCATCATCATATCTCATCATATCATCATCACATAGGAAGCATAGAAAAACACAGTACACAAGATTTTTACGTGGAAACCCAAGTCCTGGGGGAAAACCACGGAAGCCTTTATAATAATAATTTACCAGCAACAACTGGAAGGAGGCAACAACCTTTTTTGTTACAAAGACTTCAATTCTCCAGCTACAACTGGAAGGGGGCTACAACCCCCTGGTTTACAGGCTACAACCTGAAGGAAGCCTTAGCTCCCTTTATTTCCTTGCCCCGTCCTTCCACCCTGATATGAAGATAGATACTGCTAAATCACAACCACACTAATCCTGCGGACCTGTTAACCAACACCTATACCACACTTCACAATCTGTATCACACTACACAACCACTGTCACTGCTCATCAACTGACCACTACTACTCATCAACTATTCACTGCACATTAACTGTTCACTGCTCATCAACTGTTCATTGCTCATCAACTGTTCACTGCTCATTAACTGTTCACTGACCACTGCACCACAATTGTGCAACACTTCTCGTCAACCTGTGCAATCAACCTTTCCAATCTAGCTGTAGCAATCAAGCTATACACATCATCCCACTCAGTCAATCTGAGTCTAAACAACTGCACACCAAACCCTGAATCTGCTGCTGATAACCTATGCACTCTGATCATTGCCAAATCATCCCTGTATACCAACAAATCATTTTATTGCCATACATTGCTCATGTACATCCTTGTACACCTCGTCATACACAGTCACTGAACAAATAATCCTTCTCTGCTTCCACTGAATATAACGCATGCATCATCGTCATAGGGTAGGCATCATCATCATCAAACATGCATCATCGTCATCTCAGTGTGCACCATGTATGCATCATCAACATCAAGTATACATCATAATGCATAGGAGAGCATCATCACACTATGGTATGCATGTCATCATATTGTATAGGAGTGCATCAACTTCATAGAGTGTACATCATTATCACATGCATTATCATCATAAAGTGTATAATATCATAGCATAAAGGTATGAAACATCATCATCATATCCTCCATAATGACTTCAAATATATATACCAATATATAGGCTCACATACTAATATCAAAGATGAACTCTATCCATGAGAGACATGTGCCATTACAAGAGAAACCCAGAAGCATGAGCCATACCTTTTTGAAGATCATAAGGTGAAGAAACAATAGACAAACCAAAAGAAACTCTAGATCATGTCATCACATAGCCCTTGTAACAAGCTTTCCAACGAGCCAAGAATTTTGTAATTCCGATTCCGTATGAGAAAGTTATGCCAATTTTAGTGAAGATGCACAAAAATTTCTCCTCCACAAAATTTCGCACTTTTCTCCAAGAGTTACGAAATTCCAATTGATGAGCAAATGAAATGTTTGATATTCTATTTATATAGGTCTTGGAGGAAAGTTATTACCTCAAACTGGACCGACATGCAATTCAAAATTACAAATAATTAAATTTTCTTTTGTTTGGTCGGCTCACCCAAAAAGGTGGGGTACACCAACTTCAAAAATTCATATCTCTTCAACAATAAGGAGTTAGAAGATGCTCCGCATATCAATGGAAATGGATTGACGAGGACTATCTCCCTATGATGGGTTTATTTGCAAATTCTTGGTCTAATACCCTTAAATTATTCAATATGTCCAAGACGTCAAAGACCCCACACATGAGGGTGCCAAAGACCATACCACCAACTACAAAAGTTTCAAAGTGTTCTTCAACATATGAAGGCACGTTCGTGGGCTCTACCTCCATCTACATCCCAATATCCATATAACCACAAAAAGGACCATACATCACCATGGTTCAAGATCCAAGGCACCACATGCAAGGGTTTCAAGGACTCTTTCAAGGATATCATATAATATTTAAACAAGATACTTTCCATGGACTTCAAGCCCATCACATAGGACTCCATCGCCAAGTGATGAGGGCATCATGACCAAGGATTCTATCATATCAAAGGCTCCAACAATCATGGGCTTACAAACCAGCATATGTATGGATTCCAAGACCCAAATCATTTCCAAATGCACCATCAATGATCATATAGTGTCCAAGCGTCATCATGCCGCCATTTATGTGGGTGCCAGACCTTTTCATGCATAATGACCATCTTCAAGGGTTCCATGACCCCAACAAGGGATACACGGGCATCAAGATCTTCATCAAGGGTTCCAAGTCTTCATCAAGTCGATAATGACCACATCATCACCTTTAAGGGGACAAGGACCATTAAGCCATCAAATGTGGGTCCAAGGGCTTCTTCAGGGCTTCTTCATCAAGAAAGGGGCTTCATAGGCTTCTTCAACCACCTCAACCACACAAGGAGACCTCCAAGGGTCAAGATCCATCATGACATCACCTGTGGGGTTGCTAGACCTTCTCCTGGGGTACCCTGACCTCAATAAACACAAATGACCACTGAAAGGGTCATTTGGACTCTTGCAACTTCTTCAACGCTTTTGTAGCGTATTGGGGCATAAGTTTTGGTACTGGGGAACCAAAGAAACAACTGGGGAACCGTAAAACATCTTTGGGGTACTTAAAAACTCTACAGGGTGTTAAGGGCTTTTGTCATTGTCCTAAGGGCTCTAAGGTCTTCAAACTTGGGCTTGGACAAGATCAAAAGGTCTCCTTAGACACTGACAATTACTTAACCCTCAAGGGCTCCTCAAGGGGCACCAAGACATGTTGGCATCAATGATTATACACTGTTGGCATCAATGACAACTTAATCAACAGGACTCGATAGTTTAATTACTTTATAGTTTATTTCAATTTTCACTGTAGATGACTCATGGAGTCATGAGTCATGATGATGATCATGAGATACATTTGTTATACCTATAACTTATATTTTTGATGATTCAGTATTCACTATTCAGGAGTAGGACTGGGACACGATCCATTTTGATGTGTGATGTATCTCTAGACATCTTATATATCTTATATATGGGTTTTCTTTCCATATTCATGTGGCAATGTGTTTATTTGATGTTATTGTCGCTTTAGATGTTTAAAAAATTGAAAAAAAATGAATATTTTTGTGTTTTTTAAGTTTGTCGATTTTTTGCAGATGTTCTGCCGAGATATCCCGAAACGATGTTTCCTAGACCCTGCCGATTTCTGTGCCACGCCGATATTTGTAACATTGCTAAAAATTGGTTGTAAAACGTATTGGTGGGAACCCTCAAACCAATCAGTCTCCTAGAAGAAATTCTATTTTGACATCTCAGAAATTTTATTTTAATCTTTTGAATGCTTGAATATTGCAATCATGACAAAAGGGAGTTACTAGAGCCCCAATGCTCCACTGAAACCTCATCTCAAGTCCAACAATTTGATGTCCATCGCTCTATAATGTTTCCTCAAAATTTGAAATTGGCTGTGTTTAAACTCTGGTTATGCTCTTCATAGAGTTAGTGTGTCAGTGTTTTGAAGGCTTCCATAATACATTTGATGCATTAGAATCCAAACACTTCATCTAGAGCCCCTTTTCCAAGCTCAACGATGATGCTTGTTCAATTTATATTTCATGTGAAATTTAGATTTTGCAAAAAATTGATCAAGGATTTGATAAACACTTGGTAAGCGAATTGATGGCTATAGAATACCCCCAACACTGATGTACTCTTATTGATGTACCAAAAAGAAAGCGTTCATGAGTCATTATGCCTATTGGCCTTTTCCCCATTTTATTTTTCAGTCTATAAAATCATAAAAGTTTGTTCAGGGATAGTTCTTGCATTTGTGTTTTGTTGATTCATATTTATTGATGGCATCAAAGGGTTATTGTCTTGGTTGAATCTCTTTTCCTACCTGTGCTGAGATTGCAAAATATTTTGTGTATTGAAAACATACTTAAGAGTCCATCCAAGTGTCCAGAACTGCTCTTAATAAGGGTCGATTATCACCTCTCAAATTTTACAAATCAACAGTGATCTTATATTATGCATAGACTTCAAATCGTCGGGAGTTAGCATTTTGTTTTGAAGTCCTAAGAAGAAGCCTGTTTTGATCACCTTTAATAATAGAGCCATTTCTATGTTGATTATGTAAGACAAAATATTAGCGATCTAACTTGCGAAATTCTTATGGTAAAGAGTATTGTCTTGTTGAAAATCACATATTGGTGGACAAGTTGTTGGCTGATTTTCTGTTTGCTTGAATCTTTTGGAAAGGATCAGATTTACGTTTGGTTTTTTTTGCCTTGAATGTCATATCAATCTAGATCCCATTTGTCTCTTCTATTAGATCCAAGGTTACACAAACCGTGGGTACGATCAGAATCGGCTGAAGAATCGGGTACAGATTCGACACTCATCCCAAAATTAGAAATCGGGGATTCAGAACCCTAACCCTCATTTTTTATTATATATATATATATATATATATATATATATATATATATATATCAGTGTTACAGACATCGGCGATATATTGCCAACATGGCGATATATCACGATGTTCCCAGCTCGCCAATAATATTGGCAAAAATCGCCATTTTGAAAAAATCGGCAAATATCGCCAAAAATCGGGAAATATCGCCAAAAATCGGGAAAATATTGGTTGAGTAAAAAAATTAATATTTTTGTATTTTTTAATTTTGTCGATGTTTGCCGACATTTTCCCCAATAAATCCGATATTTTCTTTTTGGACCCTTGGCAATATATTCGCCGACATGATATTTGTAACACTAATATATATATATATATATATATATATATATATATATATATGTATATATATTATAATTTTATAAAAATTCACATTTAAAATCATATACATCATACATTCATAGCTTCATGAATCATCATCGATTCATCAATGATCAATGATTCTTATTTTAGATTGTAAACATTTTATTTTACTAGAGGTTGTACGAAGTGTGCAAGCATTGACGAAAACGAGGGTTCATATATCTCTGCAGCCCCAACTTTTCCTTGTTAATTTCTCAGCTCCGCTGAAACTCCTAAACTTGTTCCACCTCGCAATTTGAATCAGTCACCTCGACCATCCAAAGGCCTTCTCCTCATCGAATTTCTATTTCTATTTATATTTGTATAACAATTGGCATCTTCCTTCCCCTAACCCACTCCGAAATTGAAATTGAAATGGAAAATCAAAGTTCTCCTACAGCTTCCATTGTGGCTTCCACCTCCTACAACGCTGCTAATCCCAACAACTACAACAGCAATTACCCATATCAAGTTTTTATAAACCATCGTGGAGAGATGAGAGAAAAAAAGGTGTATGCTCTAGCCCTACACGAACTCCAAATGAAAAAAACATACAACTCTCAAACTCATTAAGAGAAGCCACGATATGATTCCGCCACTATTCAAAATCTGTGCGACAGGAACGAATCCTAGGGCAGAGGAAATAGATCCAGAAAGGGATACAGATCCCACTAAAAACTGCACTGAATCATGAAGAATTGGATCCGGATCAGCAATTCCGCAGTTCCCCAAAGATTCTGATACGAAATCGGACCCTAGGTGGCCGAATCCAGTAACTGTGATTAGATCATATTGAATTGGTAACAAGATTTTGGCGACTTTCATTGGAAGGAAAGCTTCAAGCACTTCTTGAGATTTGGTTTTTATGCATCAAGAAGATCTTCTCATTGAAAAGGTCATTGACTATATCCAGATTTTAAGGATCTATAATTTGACATTGTTATTTGAAAATTATTGCTTATTCCTAGCTTCTTACCTTCAAAAGAATCAAGTCCCTGATTTGAGGCTACCTATTGTAATCACAAAGACATCAAATTATCATTTTTCAAATTGCCCAACACAAGTGAGCTAGACTGATTATCATCAGTGACCACTGTGTTCTTTGGGTTTAGGTGTTTTCTTCTTGGCTAGGTCCCCGTGTGCAATTGTGGGGAATAGCTCATTTTCTCATTGGTGGCTTTAGAGCAACTAGAGTGAACAATCAATGGTTACTCTAATGGTATACTACTTTGTCTCATGGTATGAACAACTCTTGTGAATGACTAAACATTTAATCAAATTAATAGCATAACATTAAGTCAATTCTAAGAGAAGCATCACTTCTCAATACTTAATAAATAATCCATAATCTTAAATTGTTCATCTTATTTTGAATGGATTAATAATTTTGAGTGGAATGATGTTCTATGCCATTTGATAAAGTTATTTTTGACACTTTATAATTTACTAAGTACATCTAATTGGTGCCTTATGTTGATGTATTTGTAACTTCGGAATGTATTTCACTTGTATATTTTATATTGTCATTATACTTCCGACGGAGAATTCCTCTAATCGAGAAGGTTATCATTGTACTAGAGTGGGTTATTAGACTCCCCTAGTGGGGTCGGCCTAGAGTTAGAGTATAATGGGTTATTAGACTCTCCTAGGATAAGTCGGCCCAGTTAGGGTAAAAGGTAAGTGAAGTAAAGTATAAATAGAGAGTGTGACTCTCATTCTATTCATTCACTCACTCACTCATTTGCATAAGTGAGAGAGAGACAAGTTCGCACAAGTGGAGGAGGAGGAGCTGTTGAAGTCTATCTCTTTGTTTTGGGGTTTTGTATTATTGCTCATTCTATCTCTGAGGAAGTTGCGGGGTTTTCTCCTTTATGGTTTCCCCGGTGAAATGCTTTGTGTCTATTGTCTCTTGTGATTGATTTGCTGTGCTTGTTGTTCTCTCAGATAAGATCCTAGATCATATTGAATTAAATGATGAAAAACTAACACTTTATGCTTGACATTGATATGATACTTGGAAAAATCACGAGCTCGTCATATTCTATTGCACATTGAATAACACATTGGCATTTTCAATGGAGATTATATATGTTCCTTTTCTTACTTGGGTAGAAGACATGTATCTGGCATCTATAAATAACGACAAAGTCTCATTAGTTTGTACTGCTTCTCACTAGGAAAGCTACCTGTTACCATTCAAGCTAGCAGGCTAGGCTTGCAAGTGAAAGGAAATCACATAAGAAACTTGGACTGCTGTCACCTTTGTCCAATCTCCTAACTTCTTCGGGATCCAATGTTGTCCCAAGGGGAGAGCCCTTTAATGTACCTGCCAAGTAGATGCCAAATTCCTTTCAAACACCTTAAAGCATAGATCAGTGCCTCTAATGGAGTCAAAGACAGAGTAATAGAGAGATTAGGATGGTGCTTTTATAGTAGTTTTGGTAGTTTTGCAGGTCTGTTTAGAGTTAAAAATATAGGTCGAGGATTTCATGCTTGAAATTTAGGGCCGTGAGAATTTAGGACCAAAATTTTGGGGTCACGATAATTTAGGGCCAAGATTTTAGGGATACAAAAATTTAGGGCCGAAATTTTGGGTTCGTGAGAATTTTGGGCCGCGATAATTTAGGGCTGAGGTTTTAGGGCCAAGATTTTAGGGTCGAAACTTTGGGGTCGCGAGAATTTAGGGCCACGTGAATTTAGGGGCGATATTTTAGGGCTGCAAGAATTTACGGCAGAAATTTTGGGGTCGCGAGAAATTAAGGCCGAGATTTTAGAACCGAAATTTTAGGGAGGCCAAAAAATGAAGAATTTTTTTTTTTTTTTGTAGGGTTTTTGTTATAAAATTGCAGACTTAGTTCTAACCCTAATTCTACCATGAAAATGCAAGTTTAACCTAGCAATAATATTTACAAAAATTCAAACTAGGGTTTGATGTAGAGAAAATAGACAAACTTAGGGTTTTAATGGATGTTACCCCAAACCCTAGCATTAGAGGAAGGTCACAAGCCTTCCTCTTGGAGGTAATTCCCTTTGCTACTAGGTTAGGGCTTCTTGAAACAACCTCTAGGGTTGGTTTCAAGAGTCTAAACTAGGGAAAAGTTGGAGCTCCAAGGCCAAACTTTGTAAAAAACTACTCTTGGGAGCGTTTTTAGTATGCAATGAGGATAGAATAGCAGGAAAAAGCCTTATTCAAAGATAATGTAGCCCTAGGGATACTATTCAATCATTCAAGATGCAAAATTGACCTACCATCCATCAAACAAACCTTAAAAATGTAAAAGACTTACTTGAGCATGACTTATTCCAACCATTCTAGCATCCACAAAGCATTAGAAAGACAAAGAAAGAATCCAACTTCATCCAAGAGAAAGAAGAATCATCCCTCCAAGAGGTGCACATCACTTCATAAGGCCATTCTAGGGTAAAAGAGTAGCATAATGAATTTTATCCCATATGTCGTGTGTAAAAATAAAGTGAGGAGATTGTATTTATATGATCTCACTCACTTTTTACAAAATAACCAAGCCTAGATGCTTTAAAATGTCAATTTAAAATAAAAACATGTCAACTTAAAATTATAACATAAAATAATCAAATATGTGGGTAACTTGAGGCATTTTCCCGAGAGTTCACCCAAAAGTGACTAAAATGACTGAAAATGAGCAAAATACTCCAAACTGAAGGTTGGAGTAGGCAGGGGGGACCTCATGCCCCATCTAACCCCAACAGTAGTGAAAATCTCTCAGTGCCCCCCCTAATCAAGCATTGTAGGCCTGAAAGAAGGATGACGGCATCATCAAAGACAACCAAGGAGAGAGGGTGTTGCTGAACTAGAGGACCAGGAGGGTGTGGATGGTGGCCTGGAGGAGAGGCATGAGCCTCAGTGCTGACAGAAGAGCCACCAGAATGATAGAACAAGGAGGAGGTCATGTGATTCAATGACCTACCCTTGGAATCCCAGACAATAACCTCGGGGCTTCAAGCCCTTTCATGAGGCGGTCGGCAATGCCAGTAAGCCATAGTACTCCCAAGAGAGGGACCAAAGGATCTGGCCATAACCTCCACTAAAAAAATGTTGGATAACACCCCTCCTAGTCAAGAAAAAAAAAATGACCCTCTCTCCCTGGGACACATCTAAAGGTGCGCTGGTACAGATTACCACGTAACACTACCTATTCTATAAAAATATATATAACATAACATAAACTAATACGTAGAATTAATTAATTAATTAATTAAAAATTTAAAGATGTGCCCCTTCATTTGAAAAGGCACAATAAGGCTTATAAAAAGCCCTGCCAATGTAATTGTAAACATCATCGAATATCTTATCAATTATATTATTATTATCCGTTCATGGAGTATTTAGCTTATTTATGCTGGTTATTTTGGTAAGAAACATATTTTTACTGTTTCATTGGTATCAGATCCCTTTCTTGGGCATTTTATCGGCTTTTGGCCAAAATTTTCTGGAGTTTCTACAAAACTGGGTCTTTGACCCGCCTCAGGTTTGTGACCACCGGCCTACACACTTCCCTCACACCCCTGACTCCTCCCTGCGCTCATTCATCCACAGCTCTCCCATTCACGATTCTCATTTGTCGGACCTACCTTCTCATCTGTTTCCCTCCTGCACTCTCCTCATCTGCGCCTCACCCACCAATTCTGCCTACGCTGATCTCTACATCCTCATCCATAGTGCCACGCGCTCTCCCACAAGGCCATGGCTTGCTCTGCTTCCTGTCCCAATTCCTCCCCACCACTCCACATTTCTCCTCCTCTGCACTACATCTACATCCCCCAACACCTCGCTCATTTCCCCTTTCGAAATACACCCCAATCGTGCCCTCGTCGTGCACCTCCAATCCCCACCTCCCATCGCTGCTCCGTCCAAGATCCACCCACTTGCACATCACCAGCCTACCACCCCCCAATTCTGCCATCCGTCCCTCCTTCCCAGCTTCTCCTCCGCCTGCACCCAACTTTCCCAACCTCGTCGATCTCCCCATGTCATCCCTGTGCCATCTATCCCACACGGTGCCAACCGCTCGCCTCTACATGCCCTCCTCACTTTCAGTATCATCATCCCTCGAATACCCCTCTTTCGCACCTGTCTTCCCCCATTCCACACACGCAACCTCCTCCCCTCATGTCGTTGCCTATTCGCACCCCATTCTCCTTCCCATGCTCATTCTTCACACTCCCGCGCCACAACTCCTACGCGGCCCTTGTGTGGGCCCTTTCTTCTTTTGCTGCATTTTTCACACATCCACCTCCCACCTCCAGTTCGACTCTCTCCCTCTGCGTTGACCATCCATATCTGCATATTTCTTCTCTGCCCATATTCACCTCCGCCCAACACTCCCGTTCGCCCACGTCCTCCACTAATCTTTGCTTAGTTCACCTCCGCCCAACAGATTCGCGACCTGCAACAATTGCCATCCCGCCAACCTGCTCAACACTTAATGCTCCCTCCCGCCGTTTGCATACTCTGTCTCTTCGCCATCTGTCGTGTCCGCAGACACTTCCTCTAGGGTTTGTAACCCTATCCACATCCTAAAATCAGAAAACTCTAATATTAATCCAAAATCAAATATTAAAACATTTTTCATAATAACTATTATTAATAGTTTTAATATTTGAAAATTTGAAAATTAAAAAAGTATTAAAAATAATATTATATAGAACATTATTATTATTAATTAATAATAATAATTCTTATTATATTAATAGAAAAAAAAATTTGAGAACCACATTGGGTTCTTGCAATTGTTGCACCCAATCACTTTCAAGAAGTAACAAGAAAAGTCAAAGAAAGACGAGCAAAAATAAAAGTAAAATAAATAAATAAATAAAAAGAAGACAAGAAGACCAAGTCAAAGAAGATATTAAAAAGAGCGGAAATCAAGTCTTGAAAGATATTGAAGAAGTTATTGAAGCATTGTGTATTTATTCATGAAATATGGATTCAATATATAAATCCACAGTTTGGTCTAAGTGTCCTTATTGCGAAATAGAATTCCAATATCCGACATTTTTCAAGAATTGCAATCGCTCCTGTCCAATATGTGGTAAATATTTTATTATGTAAGACGATCAAGGTAACTCACAATTACAATCACAGAGATTGGAAAGCGAATTATGATACAACAAGGAAAGCAATAAAAATCTACAATTTGAGATGAGTAAGCAGATCATTCTTCATAAGTCGATAGAACAAGAGAATCATCGCTTAAAAGATCAAAATCAAAAGCTGGGAAAAGCTATTGAAGATATCGAGAAAATGTTATCAGTTAAGAATGAAGAAATATCTCGATTAAAAAATCACAATCAAGATCTTGAAGACAAAATCAAAAAGTTCGAAGATAACGAAGAATCATCGTATAGAAGTGTTAACGATTTAGAAGAAGACATAAAGCATTTAAACAAGCTCATCATGGACAAAGATGATGAATCGACGCAAGTCCAGAGAAAGCTAATAAGTCAAGAATCATAGATATGTCGACATCAACAATAGAAGGAAGAACTCCAGCAAAAGTATGATGACACTAAAAAGAAGCACAAGTTAGAAATTGCGAAAATCAATGGCAAATTAGCAAGCAATACCGAAGAACTATTTCGACTAAGAATTCATAACAAGACATTACTTACAAAAATCAAGAAACTGAAAAATAGTCAGAAGATGGAACATTCCAATGAAGACCTCGACGGAAGAAAACTAAAACAGCGAGAAGAAAACCATCGTATGAGAAATCTTAATCAAGAAGTAGAGGAACAAATCAAGAAGTTAAAAGAGGACAAAAAGTCGCAAGACGAAAGGTTCGAGAAGATTCAGAGTAATAACAATCTATTAGAGAACAAATTAGTGCAAATCCAGAAGGAAGCATCTAGACTCTCCGAAAAACAAATTCAAGTTGAGGAAGAAGAAACAAATACAAATTCAGTCCTCGTCAAAATTCAAAAAGAAGTCAATCCAGCAGAGAAACAAACAACAAGAACTCCTTATCGACACCCCAATTATAAATGTCATTTTGACCAACGACATGGTCAAAATGAACATACACAGAGGAGTTATGATGTCAGCCAAGAAAGAACATCAAATCAACAAAATAAGCAACAAACGAGAAGATCCATCCCACAAAGCGATCAAATAGCTCCAATGAAGATAGATCTCGGATGGACCACATCACAGACGATGCGACATTTTTTCTTTGGAATTCATAACTCATATCGTCTCATTTCGTCAAGTGTCGCAATTAATAACTCAAAAAAGATCGAGAGACAACCTTCCAAGTACAAAAGTCAGAAGTAAACTTTGTCTTTAACATGCTTTGAGGACAAAGCATCTCTAAGGGGAAGGCAATGTTATATAAAAAAATATATAACATAACATAAATTAATAAGTAGAATTAATTAATTAATTAATTAATAAAGAATTAAAAGATGTGCCCCTTCATTTGAAAAGGCACGATAAGGCTTATAAAAAGCCCTACCAATGTAATTGTAAACATCATCGAATATCTTATCAATTATATTATTATTATCCGTTCATGGTGTATTTAGCTTATTTATGCTGGTTATTTCGGTAAAAAACAGATTTTTACTGTTTCATAGGGTAAAAGAGTAGCATAATGAATTTTATCCCATAAGTCGTGTGTAAAAATGAAATGAGGAGATTGTATTTATATGATCTCACACTCACATTTTACAAAATAACCAAGCCTACATGCTTTAAAATGTCAATTTAAAATTAAAACATAAAATAATATAAAATAATCAAATCTATGGGTAACTTGGGGCATTTTCCCCAAAGTTCACCCAAAAGAGACTAAAATGACTGAAAATGAGCAAAATACTCCAAACTGAAGGTTGGAGTAGGCAGGGGGGCGACGTCATGCCCCATCTAACCCCAACAGTAGTGAAAATCTCTCAATACCCCCCCCTAATCAAGCAATGTAGGCCTGGAAGAAGGATGACGTCATCATCAAAGACAGCCAAGTAGAGAGGGCGTTGTTGAACCACCAGGAGGGTGTGGATGGTGGCCTAGAGGAGAGGCATGAGCTTCAGTGATAATGGAAGAGCCACCAGAATGATAGAACAAGAAGGGGGTCATGTGATCCAGTAACCCACCCTTGGAAGCCTCGGACACCAACCTCAGGGCTTCAAGCCCTTTCATGAGGCAGTCAACAATGCCACTAAGCCATAGTACTCCTAGGAGAGGGACCAAAGGATCTAGCCATAACCTACACTCATAAAATGTTGGATAACAACCCTCCTGGTCAAGAAAAAAAAATGACCCTCTCTCCCTGGGGCACATCTAAAGGTGCGCTAGTACTGGTACCACGTAACACTACCCTTTTGAATAAACTGGTTAAATAGCCCTTCGGCTGAAAGTGTACATGGTTGTTTCTGGACAACTGGATGTCATGTGCCACCACTGTTATTCATTTCGGTACCTAGCTTGGGGTATTACATCTAGCATTTCTTTGAACACAGAAGTAGGCCCCACATACCATCGTGTATAACAGGGATCACCCTAGGAATCCTGAAACCTGTCCTATCAAGCCTGGGCTAGGGGGGGAATGCGATATATTGAGTAAATATTTGCTACATGATTTACTTTTATTTGATGTATTAATGTTTTAAATTCTTAAATGTTCATATCATGTTCATGGTTAAGTGTCAATTTGGTACTTTGTTTGTTTAATGCAATTAATGTCATTTCAAATGGTTTATGGTGAATGTACTTTTCATTGAGGAATAATAACATCAATAATCACCTTAAGTTAGATTGTGTCTATCTATCATACTTCCTAATTCTTTAGACACCTCCTTTAAAAGCTAGTGCTAGGTGTATACTTGGGGTTGTTATTAGATAATCCTAAGCAAAAACTTGGGCAGGGACTTCCCCTTAGATAGTCTAGATTCGTTTACTGTTGGACATAGGAGGACAAAAGCGATGAATCCCCTTCCGTTAGCGACACGTTGGTTTGGGGGTTCATAGTTGTGTTGGATTAGCAGCCAGTCAGCTTATCCATCGTCTTGGGCTGCTAGTTTGTGCATCAATAGGAAGGTAGCCAAACAAAATGGGACTTAGCTCGTTGACCAATTTAGAGTTGGCAACAGCAAGGGAGTGCATTATGGAGAAGCCACACTTTTAGGCATACAGAATAAGCCAAAAACACATCTTTTTTAGGCATGATTTGTGGGATCCAAGTGCTCGTGCCTGGAAGGAGTGAAAACCTCTTGCTTGGGAGCATATCCTTCTTTCTTTTGACCAAATCTAGATTAGGGAGTTGTGTACCCTTATCCTGAAGTCTGGATTATTTAAGATTGACATTGGCATGTCGAGCCCTTTTGGAGAGATTAGGTTGGATTTTTGGTCAACCATTGCTGCAGTATGATTCCCATCATTTGTATTCAGTTATTCATTTGAGACATCCTATATCCTTGGTTCTTCACACTCGATGGGTCTCAAAGTATTCGGAGGAGCATTGGGTGAGGCAAGTGCACAATGTTTGGACTATATCGATATATTATAAGCTGAGAGTGTTAACATGGCTTGTCATCTATCCTAGGCTTTCATCTAAGGCAATTTGACTAAGACTGGTCTGTCGAATGGCCTTTGCTTTGTCTGTCAACACCCGGAGATAGTTAGGTATATTTTCTAGGACAGCCAATTTGCTAGGCATTGTTGGAGCTTCTTCAGGGCAGCATTCACTGGTGCACATTACTGTTTGGTGATGGCCAAGCTTTTTGTTTCTACTTCTTTTCATGGGATTTGACATAGTTTGACGATAGTAGGGCTTTTAGTTTTATGGAAGCTGTAGTGTAAGCTTGTTTTTTTATCATGAGCCTAGCTCCTTCTCTGCCTTTAGTTTGGTCTAGAAGGATGAGGTTTGTCATAAATTGTTGGCCAAAGGAATTTTGTTGATCAAATATGCTCAATCTTGGGATCACACTGAGTACTCTGCCCTTATTTCTGCTCTAGTGGCTCTCGGAAGAGGTTATTATGTTTATTGTATATACGCTTCCACATTTTGGTTTTCTATTTGTAAGCATTCCTCTGTAAATATAAGTCATTTTTCAAAAAACAATTAGACTTGGATAGAAAATTTGCTACTTAACTTGAAGTCTGTATAACCTACCTATACAAGATTCTCCAAGACTTGAGATTGGAATACAAGATACCCAAAAATAATTCCAAAACAAAAGCTTTACATGTGTTGTATCACTCACAAGAAATCGACGAATTGCACGTTCAATCTTTGAAAAGGTTGTGTCAAGAGCTTCAACTCGTCCACTGGCATGGCAACAAGAACATGGCTCACTAATCATATATGTTACACTTGGACGAACCTGCATTGTCATCCAGGGATTCAGGAATTATTCACTATTAATAAACCAACATATCGCAAGTCTAGGAAAAAGAAAAGAAAAACAGTTTTACTAAGTGTCACAAATCAAATGAGAGGAATCGACAATAACTGCAAGAAGTGTCCAAGAATGCATTCCCTTGAAAGAATGCTACTATAAAATAAGACCTAGATTAACAACCAGCTCCTGGTAGATAAAAAGAAACAGTAATCACTACTATATATCCATTTTGACAGTCTGGAATATAACTTATTATATATCAACATAATCATACAAAAATCCAAACTTGATTTTCACTCTCAAATCTTCCCTAAGTGTAGACTGAGTTTGTTCATTTCTCTTTAAGGTTCATGATATCACTTGAAATGTCTGGTTCCAAGTTAACTGGAAATAGTACATTCTCACCACAAAATCTTTCCCTGCACTTTGGGTTAGTTCTTGCTAACCACAGGGGGGATCCCTATATGATTTTAGGAGTCAAACTATGATACAAGAAACAGTCAGTAACCCTCAAATCAAACCTACAGCTCACTTCCCTAAACAAATCTGTGCACGAAATTGAAAAAACAAGTAATAAATGATTCAACCAGAAAATGGCACAGAAAACGATGTGATAATTATCTCTGATTCAAAGGACTAAATTTAATGCAATTATTCTATGAAAAAATACACCAATAAAGAAACAGAACAAAATTTATGTTTAGAGGCCAAAATGGAATGAAGATCAATGCAAAAAATTAATATGAAGTTGGGCACACAAACCAATGCAACTATATGAAACCTACAGATTCAAATGCACAAAACAGAAATTACAGCAATTATGTATGACTGTCCTAGTGAACTGAATGATGTTTTTAATGAATTTTTTAATATTTTTCCAATTTTAAGACACAGGAACCGAGAAAAACATACAGTTTCTCTCTATTTCTTCGACAAAAACTACATCAAGCTAATCTTGCTGTAATCGATCTAAAATGGAATAAGATGAGATAAGATAAGATAATTGTATGTCCACTGAATGAAAATGACTTATATGCCTACTTTAATACGCTTAAGATGCAAGTTATCCAATGTTTTGATTGTGAAAGGTTGTTGTAAATGAGAACCCAAGAGCATAGAATTAAATAAACTAGTGTCTTTTAATGGAGACAAAGATAAGAAGAGGAGAAAGATGTAGATTTTTCTGAGTTTTTCAGCTTGCTGGTTTTAATGTCAATATTTTCAGTTTAATGTTTCAGCTCAGTTTTTAGATCGCTGGAAATTATAAAAATATTTTCAGACAATTTAAAACACTGCTGCAACTCAAATCTTTCAGCAGAAAATTAAATAAATGCACACACAGTAAAAATTTCAGACACTAGATCTTGGGCCAATAGCCCTGGAAAAACCCCCACCGGGAAAACCAGTCAGAGAGAGAGTGATATTATTATTCCTTCAGTAATCTTCAGTACAGGAAAATTTTACAGTGAAAATGTACTTATCTCAACCAACCACAGTGACCCAGAAAGCTGCCTCGATTTCTGTGCCAAATCAGCCTTGATTTCAGTGTTGTACTTTGCTTCAAAATCCATGCCAAATCAACCTAGAAAACCGTGTTGTACCCTGCCTCGAAATCTGTGCCAAACCTGCACCGATTTCAGTGCTGTATGGATTGCTGCCTCGGGTTTTGTGCCACAGTACAACAACATTAAATGCTACCTCGGGAAATGTGCCCAGATTTCCTGCCTTAAAATCTGTGCCTCTGTCTTGGGAAATGTGCCCCAGAACTCGCTCAAAAAACGTGCTGCAAATCTCGGGATATGTGCCCAGAATTCCTCGATTTTTGTGCTGCTGTTCTCCGGATGTGTTCCCAAGACAGTCCTCGAAATATGTGCCCAGAATGTTGATGTACGGTGCCTCGGGAAATGTGCCCAGCTGAAGATCTCCTCGAAATGCTTGCTGCTCAGAAAAATACTCAGGAAGCTCCTCGATTTCTGTGCCCCTTTCTCAGCTCTCTCCTCTTCACTCTTTTTCTCAAAAAAATGAAGTCACAAATGCCTCCCTTGCCTTTTTGGTGCAAACCCTAGGTGACTAAGGGGCCCATCCAATCCAATGGCTGAGATTAGCCAAGATGGATGGATGAGATTAAATACTCACATTTAATATTTCACAAAAATTAAATTCACTCACTTAAATTTTTACCCAAAAGTGACTTTAAGTTATAAAGTCACATTAAATGCTTTTCACAAGTCATTTAATGCAAGGGTCACTTTATTTCCCCACTTAAGTGACTTAGGCAAAAAAAGTCACTAGGGGAACACTTCCTAGGGACAAAAATCAACACTCCCTCTTACCGAGGAAGGTGTTATGCACCACTCCCAACTTGTCTCTAAAGAAGACAAACTTGCCCCTCCCCAAAGATTTCGTCAAAATATCTACTACCTACTCATCAGTGGAAATGTACTGCAACTCCACATCTCCTCTCTGTATGTAGTCACGGATGAAATGGTACCTGATCTCTATGTGCTTGGAACTGTCATGGAAAACTGGATTCTCCGAGAGCTGGATGCAACTCTGATTGTCACAATAAATCACCATAGGTCTAAGCTCTCGATCAAACAAATCTACCAACAACTTACGAAGCCACAGTGCCTCGCAAGTAGCCTAACTAGCAGCCATATACTCAGCCTCAACAGAACTCAAAGCAACGGACTTTTGCTAACGACTGAACCACGACATTGTTGCCAATCCCAAACTGAAACAACACCCGGAAGTGCTCTTTCAATCCCTCACACTGCCTCCCCAGTCTGAATCTATGAAACCAACCAAACTGACTCCACCCGAACCCCTGTAGTCCAATCCATAGTCCACTGTACCTGCAAGGTATCTCAACACATGTTTTGCGGCAATCCAATGTACACTCCTAGGCTCCACCATGAACTGGCTAAGAGTGTTCACCGCAAAACACAAGTCTGGCATGGTGTTGACCGGATACATCAACGACCCAATGAGCTGACAGTATAGTGTAGGATCCACCAACTTACCCTCAAAAGCATGAAGTTGCTTCCAGTTGGTGATCATAGGTGTGGACATCGGCCTGCAATCCTCGGAAATCTCCTCAGAATATCAACTGCATACTTCCCCTGTCCCAGGAAAATATGACCAGGCTCTTGGCAAACCTCCATCCCTAGATAATAGTGCATCAACCCAATGTCTGTCATCTCGTACTCTGTAGCAAGGTCTCTCTTGCAATGTGCAATGAGACGCTCCTCCTCGGTGATAAACAAGTCATCAACATATAACAAAAGAATGAGAGGATCTCCACCAACCACAATGTAGTAAAGGTTGGGATCAGCCTCACTCTTCTGAAAACCCATCAATGTCAAATACGCATCAATCCTGGCATACCAAGCTCTAGGAGCTTGCTTCAGTCCATACAAGGCTTTCCTCAGCCTGCACACATGAGAATCTCTCCCATGAATCTCAAATCCCTATGGCTGCTCTAAGTAAACCTCCTCCTGCAGAAGACCATTGAGAAATGCGGTCTTCACATCCATCTGGTGGATCTTCCAACCCATCTCTGCTGCTATAGAAATCACTGCTCTCATGAAAGAATAACAAGCAACCGACGCAAAGGTCTCATCATAATCAACTCCCTCAACCTTTGAAGACCCCCGTGCCACAAATCGAGCCTTGTTCTTCGCCACATTGCCATCCGCAGCATGCTTCACCTTGTAGATCCACTTGGAAGTCACAACAGACTTTCCCTCTAGTCTCGGTACTATCTCCCATGCATCATTCTTCATGATGGAATGGAACTCTTTCATCATGGCATCTCTCCAAACCTAATGCTGAGAGGCCTCCTCAAATGTGGAAGGCTCTGAATGACAAAGACTCGCAACTAGGGCCATCCCCAATCTATCTGGCATCACAACTGTCCTAACCTCCTCCTGGGCCTACCAAATGCCTCTGCCTCCTCCATGGAATCACGAAGCCATTTAGGCTTCCTCTTCCTTGAAGGCTCCTCCCAAACTGGTCTCTCCTCATCTGAAGAACTACCAGAAGCAGATGGCCCAGCAACCTATGGACCAGTAGTTCGTGAACTAGTCACCGAAGAACTTGTAACCTAAGAACCAGAACCTGTCTCTGGAGTACCTGCTGACTGAACCACTGAACCTGAAGAACCTGTGCCTGTCACCTGTGACCCAGTCACTCCAGAAACCTGTGGACCTGTGATCTGTACTGAAGGAGCCTCAGTCACCTGAGGTAGGAAGCCGGTGTTTCCCCATGCTCCAACTCTCTGGACTTCCTGAAGGCTCTCTCCTCATCAAGCTTCACTTCCCACCTCACAACAACCTTCTTTTGGCCAAGAAGATAAATGTGGTAAGCCTTCGAAGTCTCATCATATCCCACAAAGATGCCTCTCTCTGCAGTGGGATCCAACTTTGTCCTCTTCTCAGAAGGAACATGAGAGTAGGTCAAACAACCAAATATTCGAAAATGGATAACCTCAAGCTTCTTGCCTGTGAACATCTCCTCAGGAGTCTTCCTCCCCAAGGCACGATGGGGACTCCTGTTCTGCAGATAAACTGCAGTACTGCATGCCTCTGCCCAAAGAAAGAACGGTAAACTCTGATCATGAAGCATTGCTTTCGTTGCTCCCACAATCGACCTATTCTTCCTCTCTGCAAATCCATTCTGCTTAGGAGTGTAGGGAACTGTCAATTGTCTTTGTATCCCTCCTGTGTGCAAAACTCATCGAACTCCTTGGAGGTATACTCACCCACATTGTCCGATCTCAACACCCGAATCCTCCTCCCTTTCTGATTCTCCACAAGGGCTTTGAACCCTTAGAAGACTCTCAATACTAAGGGTGACTTCTTGATCCTCAAGAAGTAGATCCAGCTCTTCCTAGAGTAGTCATCGATGAAAGAGATATAATACTCAAATCCAGTCAAAGAAACTGATGACATGGGACCACAAATATCAGTATGGATGAAATCAAGTACTCCTGTTGCTTTGCTGTCACTGCTTGGAAAAGCAGTCTTGGTGTACTTTCCCAAAGCACACCCCCTGCAAACATCACTCTGCTCTGTACTGAACTCTGGTAAACCTGTAACCATGCTCCTCAACAATCTCAAGGCTAGGTGATGCAAGTGGGCCATCCTCCGATGCCATAGCTCACAAAGCTCACTGTTGCTGCTGTGTGCCAAAGCATGCTGCAGCTGAAACAAGAGCTTGTATAGTTTTCCACATCTAGCCCCAATGTCCATGGAGGTAGATAATCCTGTAGTCTTAGGGAATACCTGCACTCGTCCATCCAAGAAACAAACCCCAAGACCCCTGTCCTCAATGGTGGAAACTAATACAAGGTTCTTCTTCAGCCTAGGGACAAATAACACATCCCTCAGAGTCATAGGACTCATAGACTCCCTCTAAAATGTAATGGTCCCACAACCAACTGCTTGACAATGGTGTCATCTCCTAGTACAGCCTCCACATCTGCACCTGTCTGTGAAAGCTCGGAGAACATCTCTCGAGCACCTGTCATGTGACTCGAAGCTCCACTATCAATATACCAAGTACTAGTAGTGGATGCACTCATCTGATGGACTGTCAATAAGGAATACTCCATCTCCATATCCATATCAGTGTTGGTAACAATAGAGGCTTTCTCTCTCTCAATCTGTCCAGCACACAGAGAAAACTCTCTCTGAAATCTATCTCCGAAGTCATCAACCTCCATTGAAGCTGCAGTCTGCTGTCTCTTCTTCTTCTTGCTTGGACACTGTGAAGCATAGTGCCCAAATGCCTGACATGCATAACACTTGATTTTACTCAAATCTTTCTTCTGCCCACCCTGCTGCTACTTGGCCCCACCCTGCTTGGGACCCTTCTTCTTCTTCTTGCCCTTTGCTGTCAATGCCACATTCTCCTCATCTTCGCTACCCTGTGAAGAGCCGCCCTGTACTAGACCTCTCCCGGTCTCCCCTTGCACAAAATCATCCCATAGTCTCTCCCATGAAGGTAAGTTCTCTTTGCCCACTATAGCCTGCACAAATGCACCCCAGGGCTTGGAAGCCCCATTCACTGTTGTCCGCACAAGCTCAATATCAGTAACCACCTCCCCAACTGCTGCTAGCTCATCTCTAACCGCAGATATCCTGGTAAGGTAAGATGTCACTCCCTCTCCACCATTCATCTTTATACTTTTCAATTTCTCCTTGAGAACCATCTTCATGTTCTCATTAGAACTCTCGTATAAACTGGTTAAGGCACTCCACATCAAATGTGCCCTAACTTACCTGAAATGTGAGGAATGATGTGGTCTTTAACTGCATCAAGAATTATTCTTCTAGCCTTGCAGTCCTTCCTGTTGAAGGCTGGTAATGCTGCTACATCTGTAGCAGCAGGAATTTGAACAGGGTTGGCTGTAGTGTTCCTTACCACCTCCTCCCATAGCTCATTTTCCTCCAAGATCAGCAAAATCCTAGCCTTCCATGGCACAAATTTTCCTGTCCCATCTAGCCTATCCTCCAACCTAAGTCCTGTAGCCATCTCCCTTTTAGCCCAACAAGGTGGTGTTCACTAACAGAAGAAAATACTGAATTCTGGAAATTTCTGACTGTCTGCAAATTTTAATGTTTTCTGCCCCCAAGCTCTGATACCATGTAGATTTTTCTGAGTTTTTCAGCTTGCTGGTTTTAATGTCAATATTTTTAGTTTAATGTTTCAGCTCAGTTTTTAGATGGCTGGAAATTATAAAAATATTTTCAGACAATTTAAAACACTACTGCAACTCAAATCTTTCAGCAGAAAATAAAATAAATGCACACAGTAAAAATTTCAGACACTAGATTTTTGGCCAATAGCCCTGGAAAAACCCCCACGGGGAAAACCAGTCAGAGAGAGAAAGATATTATTTCTTCAATAATCTTCAGTACAGGAAAATTTTACAGTCAAAATGTACTTATCTTAACCAACCACAGTGACCTAGAAAGTTGCCTCGATTTCTGTGCTAAATTAGCATTGATTTCAATGTTGTACTTTGCCTCGAAATTTGTGCCAAATCAACCTAGAAAACTGTGTTGTACCTTGCCTCGAAATTTGTGCCAAACCTGCACCTATTTTAGTGTTGTACGGATTGCTGCCTCTGGTTTTGTGCCACAGTATACAACATTAAATGTTGCCTCGGGAAATGTGCCTAGATTTCTTGCCCCAAAGCTTGTGCCTCTGTCTCGAGAAATGTGCCCCAAAACTCCCTCGAAAAACATGCTGCAACTCTTGGGATATGTGCCCAGAATTCCTTAATTTCTGTGTTGCTATTTGTTGTCCGCCAAACTGCACACCAGCAGCGGAAATCTTTCGAAAGCTGTCTCTTCACTTCAAGTGAGAGAGGTGTGGCCTTGGGGGCAAGCAATGAGCCAGGTACTGTCACCTGAATCCCAGCTCCTCCGTTTAGGCAAAACTCCTAACGAAGCCAAGGGGGGTAGTCCCTAAAAAAGAGTTGTCTAAGGCTCTTTGTGTATTTATGGATTTTTGTGTATCGAAGCTCTGATAAAATTGTAAACGCTTTTAATTGGAATAAAGTTGGGACTTTGGAGGTCAAAACCGTGGAGGCTTTTGATGTGCTTGCTTCACTTGATATTGAGGTGATATTGTTTTACATTTCATTTGAGGCTCTTAAGTTGTAGAACATGTTCATGAAGGCTAACAATCTAGCACAAGTAGCATGTATCTAGATCTTTTCACTTGAATGTTTTGTTTCAATTATATTATTCATGCTTAAGGTTATTGCAGGTATTTCTTCACTCCATAAACGAGACCAAAGGAGCTTTAACTTTTATGATTTGAGAAACAAAGAGAGCTAGATCTTCTCCATCAAACTTCTAAAATACAATTTTGGTTACTTGTTACTATAGGCTTCCTCTCTTCTAGCCTTCTACTTTGCTCCTTGAGTTTTTTGTTTTGAATTTGCTAAGCCATTTCTAGCCCCTCTAGCCTTGATCCAGGATTGTCCTTGTTTTTCAAGCCATAGATTAGTTTGCCATAAGGTTGAAGTTCCTTCAACCTTGGGGAATAACTTGGGATTTGTTCCCTTGTGCTCTCTTCAACACTCGTTGTCGGCGTATCACCGGTTAACCGGAGGATTTCCAAGGCGGTGTTTTACCATCCCAAGTGTTCCACTTGAAGCCCTTGCCCTAGTGTCGTTTTCTAAAAGCCCAAAATGTGCAACGCCAGCTGGAATGACAACTCTCTCAGGAGAGAGGCCAATGTCACCACACTCCTCTCCTCTTCGCTTTAGGTTGGCTCTTCTCCAACACTAGGGGGGTATCCCTAAAATAGGATCGCTAAGGCAGGTATAGTAACGGGCAAGGTGATTGAAAGAGGCTGCCTTAGAGAAACGGATGTAACAAAGATAGTTTTGGATAGGTGATGGAAAGGAAAGGAAGATCAATCCTCAGGGAAAGACCAGTGCCAGTATCAGAGAGGGGCGAATGGAGTCAAAGGAAAAATCTAAAAGGACCTTGCTGCCAGATGAATGTAGTAACCAACTAAGAGCTCTTGCACTAGAGCCTACCTGAAAACCGCAAAGCTTAAGAGAAAAACATGGGTCAAATAAAATGATCCCAGCTTAAGAATCGAAAGCAAGGGGCTAAAAGAGGTATTGCCTCATACAAAATGAAAGATGGCATACAAATAAAAATGGCCAACAAAGGACGAAAGAATTTCCCATTTAGCCAAAGAATCCCATCATGATATTTTTCTATTAAAGTCTGGGGAAAAAACTCCCAAAATTCTCCATCAGTACAATAGAAAGAGCTGCTCTCTTTATAGGCCAAAAAGCACCCCTTATTCTAAAAAATAAAATAATAAAGACAATGGAGGAAAAAGTGGAAAAAAGAATCCCAGATCCACTTTTTTCTCTCCATCCAAAGCATATTAACTTTATTTTATTAAATGAGACTCCCGTGATAACCCATGAGATCACAAAAAACCCACAGTAAGAGCCAAACCGCCCATATCCAGCTGCCAAAATGATATACCGATGAAACAGGTGGCTAAACACTGCTCCGAAACACTAATTAATCGGTGCCACCAGCTGCTAAAAAGGGACGTGTCCATCACTCGACTGTCAAATGGTCGTGATTTCTGATTTGTTGCAAACTCGGCTGTCAAAGGAAGTGATCGTGCAACAGATGGGCATTTTCTAAGATCAACTGCAGTGTTGACAGCAGTCGACAGTAAAAAACGTGATCTTAATAGACTTCATGAGCTCCGATAAAAGAAAATCGTATACTGATTATCTCGCTGAACACCGAGTTTTGGCATTTGTGAAACAAATTCAAGCAGGTGAGTTTCATAATTAAACCCACCGATTATGACAGCTGGGAATGAAGACGCCACCTCAGCGGCTAACATAAGTGAGAAACTGATGAAGCTGTAACCCATATAGTCGGCTGGCGTTGTTAACTGTCTATCGAAACCCGAGTTTTTAATTTAGCAAAACAATCGGCTGCGTGTGATCCGTGAAATTTTACAGGACTCCTCATAGCTCCACGCTTCAATTTAACTAACCGCTACGACTGGCTGTCAAAGAAAAACGCGGGAATCTAGGATCGGTAATGAAAGATTGATGCCAAATCAGGAAACCGCGGATTGCTCAACTGCGTCAATGTATTGGCAGCTCGATTGATCAATCACTGAAACTCGGACTTCAAACTTGCGATGGCTATTTCACAGGGCATCGAATCTCAGTTTGCTGCGGCCGTCAATTGCTCGATATGACCATCTCCTGCTTTGTATGGATCGCCGGCCTGTTTGTGTAGTTTGAACCACTCACGGGTGACCTTCTAAATAAAGCTGAAATGGCGGCTTCCATAATCAAACCACAAAAAACCCGAAATTGATGTATTCCTGAGCTCGGGCTGTCTCCACTCGAATCGATACAAGGGATGGCGATGATATTTTCACTGTCTCGATCCTCCAGCATAACATTTTGGCCCTTGTAGAAGTGTGTATGAGCCAGAACCTGATAAAAGAAGACTGTCGAAATATCCTTGACCCGCACATATTTCAAGACTTAATGTATGGCCCAAGACCATTTGCTAAAGCCTTAGCATCCTCCTCCAATGGACCAGAGGGGGGAGCCCAGGTTTCACTACTGGCTCCACCACCAATTTGCACGAAGTACTGCTTCTTTTCCTTCATAGTCAGTAAGCACCGTAGTCTCCTGGCATAGTAGACAGTGCAGATGCGAAACCAGCTGACTGTGTAACGCTAGATTGCATATTTTCAGATAGTAGTTGTGGCCAAGCTTTGAGCTTGACTAGGTTGGATGACAGGTGTAGCTGAATCTGGCAACTTTTGGTCACATCCAGAAGAGTTGCATCCCACTATTCAGCACTCGTGCACACTTTGCTCTTTGGCTGCATCTTCACCTTTCTTTTGATGTCAATCTATTTGCTGATTCAAAATCTGAAACTGCCCAGGTCGCCAAACTCTTGGATTTTAACCACTGTATATTGCTCCCAGCACGCGCAGAATGCTGACTCTCTGCTGACTTTTGGGTGAAATCAGTCCTCCCTACCTATGTACTCTCTATGTTTATATGCACATGGTTACGAAATAATGGAAATTGTCACTAAACATGCTTTTGACAGCACTGAGGACGTCATCTTCCAGCGTTGATACCATGAGGCAACATTTCACAGACCACTTGTGTGGCTACTGGCAAATTTTATTTGGTTTGGAAAAAATGTATCTGCACTTGGAGAGCACCTGTTGAAAATCTGCTTCTTTTGTCAGTCAAAACCGTCACACTAACTGCTGCAAAATGAGGCTCTGTCCTGTGGGTGAACCTGTCAAAAAAGGAGGTAACATCTGGCTCCAACTGCGGGACGTGTGCTCGCCATCGGTGAGTGCATGAGAACCTCAGACCTCTCGGTTATCGCAGACCAAAAAACAAAAATAAAAAACACCATGTGGTAGGGATGGCTTGATTCACATCCCATAATGACCACTTATTACAAAATTTGCAGAAAGACAAAACAAATGCTCATGCAAGAGCTTATTTTTCCTATCTACCTACTCTAACTTAACATGAAACTGAAATATGCTAAGTATATTCATACAACCAGTGTAACCAATCTAGCACTTTATCCCTGCTAAATTTCTTTTTCTTGTGCTTGGTCATTAACCAAAACACGTTTTCTTCAAATAGAATGTGAATATGATATGGATATGTCATGAAAGTACAGTTGCAAGAGGCGAATCCCTTATGGAGATGGGAGACATACCTTAACTCTGCAGATAGACAGCATGATTGAGTGCATGCTTCATCAATATAACATTGAAGAGGACTAAAACAGGAAACATGCTGCCTTTCAAACTGAATTCTGTCATTTAAGGACTTCTCATGAGGCAGATCTGAAATAGAAGAGTTATTATTTTTGATAAAATGAAATTCAGCTGGGTCCAAACCTTCATCACAGATCTGTTCGAGTTGATCTTTAAAAAAGCCATTGTTATCTTCACTAAAATGAATTTGAGGCAGCTCTGGTTCTTCATTGCAAAACTGTTCATGATCATTTTTGATGGCACAGATTTGAGGCAGATTCACACTTTCAATATTAGAGATCTTTTCAGCAGTGTCTTCAACCAAAGGCTCATGTGATGCTTCTTCAATGAGGTCATTTATTTCAGGCTGTTGTTCTTCCTTTTCACGGTGGACCCTAGGGATGAGGGCATCATACTCTCTAGCAAGTTTCTCAATTTCTTCTACAGTTCCATCATGCCAGCGGAGGAGAAATCTCTCAAAAAACTTTGCCATTGAATCTATGGATCCATCCAAAAGACCATAGAACCAAAAAACTGCATCTCCTTCCAAAGATAAAGCAAAAAACAATCATAATATCATCCTCATGATGAACATTAAAATCAGACATTAATCTGCAGAGAGAGGTAATATGATGGGTGGCTGAAACCCCATCATTTCCACGGAATTCAGGAAGAATGTCATGCATCTCACGGTCGTAACATTCATTAGGAAATCCATGGATTCTTGAGAAATCCAATGGGCTGTATGCTTCCAAAAGATCACGCACTTTTTCCTTACTATCATCCATAGATCAAACAATGAGGTACAAAAACTGGAATATGCATAAAATCATACCTCATACCAAACTGTGGAGTCGCCAAAGTGAGCTTGAAAGCCTTCCAATGGGTGTGCTCACCTCTACACCCAATAGGATCTTCAAATCTGCAAAAGGACAAGGGCTCTGTCCCTTCGTGGAGTCGCCATGTGAGAAGAAGAATCCCACAAATGTCGTTTAATGAAGCATAGTCTTCAAATTTCGGGAACTGGACTTTGTCCCCGGCAACGGCGCCAAAATGTGTTGTCCGCCAAACTGCACACCAGCAGCGGAAATCTTTCGAAAGCTGTCTCTTCACTTCAAGTGAGAGAGGTGTGGCCTTGGGGGCAAGCAATGAGCCAGGTACTGTCACCTGAATCCCAGCTCCTCCGTTTAGGCAAAACTCCTAACGAAGCCAAGGGGGGTAGTCCCTAAAAAAGAGTTGTCTAAGGCTCTTTGTGTATTTATGTGTTTTTTGATGTAGTGATGCGGATGGAGAATTTTGGGAGTTTTTTCCCCAGACTTTAATAGAAAAATATCATGATGGGATTCTTTGGCTAAATGGGAAATTCTTTCGTCCTTTGTTGGCCATTTTTATTTGTATGCCATCTTTCATTTTGTATGAGGCAATACCTCTTTTAGCCCCTTGCTTTCGATTCTTAAGCTGGGATCATTTTATTTGACCCATGTTTTTCTCTTAAGCTTTGCGGTTTTCAGGTAGGCTCTAGTGCAAGAGCTCTTAGTTGGTTACTACATTCATCTGGCAGCAAGGTCCTTTTAGATTTTTCCTTTGACTCCATTCGCCCCTCTCTGATACTGGCACTGGTCTTTCCCTGAGGATTGATCTTCCTTTCCTTTCCATCACCTATCCAAAACTATCTTTGTTACATCCGTTTCTCTAAGGCAGCCTCTTTCAATCACCTTGCCCGTTACTATACCTGCCTTAGCGATCCTATTTTAGGGATACCCCCCTAGTGTTGGAGAAGAGCCAACCTAAAGCGAAGAGGAGAGGAGTGTGGTGACATTGGCCTCTCTCCTGAGAGAGTTGTCATTCCAGCTGGCGTTGCACATTTTGGGCTTTTAGAAAACGACACGCATGCCATTTCGGAGGACAACACTATTCTCGGGATGTGTGCCCAGGACAGTCCTTGAAATATGTGCCCAAAATCTTGCTATACGATGCCTCGAGAAATGTGCCCAGCTGAAGATCTCCTCGAAATGTGTGCTGCTCAGAAAAATACTCAGGAAGCTCCTCGATTTCTGTGCCCCTTTCTTAGCTCTCTCCTCTTCACTCTTTTTCTCAAAGAAATGAAGTCACAAATGCCTCCCTTGCCTTTTTGGTGCAAACCCTAGGTGACTAAGGGGCCCATCCAATCCAATCACTGAGATTAGCCAAGATGGATGGATGAGATTAAATGCTCACATTTAATATTTCACAAAAATTAAATTCACTCACTTACAGTTTTACCCAAAAGTGACTTTAAGTTATAAAGGCACATTAAATGCTTTTCACTAGTCATTTACTGCAAGGTTCACTTTATTTCCCCACTTAAGTGACTTAGGCAAAAAAAGTCACTAGGGGAACACTTCCTAGGTACAAAAATCAACAAAAGAGAATTGGGGAGAAGATAATCAAAGTCTCTTCAAGCGTGCTAGCATGGTGGCCTTTGAGTGAGCCGGGGTTTGTAATAAAGCGTGCTAGCATGGTGGCCTTTGAGTGAGTCGGTTCCCTAGGACTTGACAACCAAAGAAGGTATTCCAAGAAGTGTTTTTTTCCTTGTCGATTATGCTTTTCCTTTAGCCGAGTATAATCGATGAGTTTTTCTCCTGCACCTCCAAAGCTGGAATGCCCAAAGTGGTGGTTAGACCTTAAGGGGTTATTAGAGTCCATTTTGTAACGTTTATAAACATGCTAGACGCTAAATTTTTATCGTTTGGTCATGTACTAGGTCCCTGTTATCACACCATAGTAGCAGGGCTACTATTCTTGTTTAGCAGATATTTGCACATTCCAAAGCTTCCATTATTCAGAGCATGGCTATGATGATTGTATATTTTGTGATCACTCATGATTAGAGCAATGTATTATTCAGACTTATGTTAGATCTTGTGTCAAGGCTGAGCCTTGAGAGTTCAGATATGATGAACGATGTGACCCTTTATCCCATACAGTTTCAGTTCAATGCTTAGAGATGTATTGCAGCAGTGTTTCAAATGGTATATGATGTTTATTACTATGATGATGTTGTATGATCTATGGATATTTTATCATTGACTGTGGATTATTATCTTGTTGATTTAGTCATGTTCACAGCATCTGCTTGGTATATTATTCTTGATGTGGCAAACTGTTTAAAATGAACTATAAATCATAAAATGGACAATTGCTTGCACATTAAGGTCATTTAGCAAAACCCACTGGTTTTCCACCTTACATAGATATGGTCTTTCCTGACACCAGTTGTCTGCTAATGTAGGCTCCATATTCACTTGAATCCATCCATACATGACTTTCCTATTTGACTTTAAACCTTGACCTATCTCATTTGACTTTCTAATACTAAGGACTTCCCCATTTTTCTACCTTCGTGTTTGGACCGCATCCTTGTATGTTCAGTGTCTCGGCTCTAAGTTGGTGACAAAACTTGCCTTTGGTGAGTTGGATTGTAGTCCTAAATCATTATGGTCGGTTGTCCCGATGTTTGGCATTGGCTCGAACTCCCCCTAGTCACTTGAGATGTTGTTGGCTAAAACTGAAAGCTCATGTTCTACTTATGGAAACTTATAAATTCACCCATGGAAACTAAAAAGGGCAAGAGCGATGAACAGCTAAAAATACTCCTCGAAGAGTATAAGAAAGGTCATGTTATCACCTAAACTGTAGTTACCCCTATGGATGTATCCAGTCATGGATGGCAATAGGGAAGGGCAACTCAAAAGGTGCAACCACGATCACCTCGACCTCCAATATATGGTTGTCACGCCAGTCGAGGCAACCTTCGCTTTATGTTATCTAGCCCAGACAACAAAGGGGGAGACCCGATCTACTCCCGACAAAAGAGATCAAAACCAAGACACCAAATCAGGGTATTTCTAGGTGAAGTTAGGTGTATGGTTTATCCTAGACCTAAGGATGAAGTCACAAGCCAAGGGAGGGGTTTAATGAGTATAGCTCTAGTTCATAGCTGATGTGAGAGTGACTTACAATGTTTGAAGTGAGATCTAGGATTAGTGTACTAGTTCAATGTTGGAAGATACACTGCCTTGGGACCCGTGTCCAATGCAAGGTGGTTTAAGGGTTGAATTGGGGCTAACTAGTACATATGACAAGCTTGACCATGGTACATGATGGCTTCAAGGGTTTAGTTCACCATGCATAGGTCAAACCACAAGTTAATCCAACAATCTAGGAAAGTCGAATTAACTTGGAGAGAAACCAGTGCCTTGGGAATTGGGAAGTGGAGTCAAAGTAGGGTTGACTTGTGGTTTAGGACTCCTAGTACATGGGACAAGTGGGCAATAGAAGTCTTGGTAGATGAATGTGTCTAGATCTAGGTTTGGCCCAAGTGGACCACAATCCCTTAAAACAAGGAATGCTATCCCCAAGGCAAGATTTTACAAAGTGACACTCTAGACCGAGGTTTTGAGTTATTCCCGTTCCAAATCCGCAAGAAACTCAAGTACCCACGTCCTAGAAGTGAGTTAACTCACTTCTCCAAGGTGGTGCGACTTTACCCAAGGAGGCTAAAAATGTGGGTTAGGTAAGTCAATACAAGTCGGATGTGGCATCCAAACTTTAGATCCGGGTAGGTCAGTCAATTAGGAGTGTGGATCTATAATTTTACGGCAATCTGATGGCTAGATCTTACTAGATCTGAGTTTGAGTACACCAAGTGGTCCAAAAAGGAGATTAAATCCCTTAAATTGTGGAATAGGGCCCACAAGGTGAAAATCAGGAAAGTAACTATCTGGGGGTAGGTTATTGGATGTGTAGATGACGAATCAAGTGGAATCTCAACCACCCACGTACTAGATCTAGGTCAACTTGCTCAAACTAGGAAGTGCGCCTTACTTGGGAGAAGCTAAGTTGGCTTGGGAGGGGGGTCAAACGGAAGCCAATCCTTACCAAACTATAGATCCAGGATGCTGTGGATGTTATAGAGGTGGGTTTTCAATATTATGCCCAACAACCCACCAGATCTAAGTAGATCTTAGAAAATGTAAAATGGGGTTTTGAAATATTTAGGGTTTTTTAAAATATTTTAGACAATTGGATAGATCATGGAGATAGAACTTACCTTGAGATCATACCTGAGTGATGTGAATGAGATGCCTTGATGTTGAGGAAGATTCCCACAGAGATCAAATGAGAGATTGTTGATTTGCTTGCCAAATTGATGCCCTAGCCCACAAGTGCGCCTTCCTCTACCTGCAAACCAAGGAACAACGATTCAATCAGTAAGATCAAATATGGAAGAAATACAGGAGAAATGCAATAGTAACATGAAATAGAAGGTCCTGGGACAGTAATACTCCCTGTTACCAACGAAGAGCTCCAAAGAAGAAGTAGGGAGAGTCTTCCCCTACCAATACCTCCTACTCAAAACATATCGGCCTCAACCTGTACATGCAAAACGTGGTACAAAAGATATGGGAAACAAGATCTCCAATAACTCAGTGCAAAGGAAGAACCAACGAACGAACACCAAAAACATTCACCACAACACTGGAGATAGATGCAATAATAATTTTCTATTCCAATAATCCAGAGCCAAAAGTCCCTTTACAATGAGAAGCTCTCTCCTTTAAATAGGAAGGAGAGGCACCAAAACCCTAACCACTTTTCGAATGAGTGGCTAAGATTAAAAGATACAAATGTCTAATCAATGGTCGAGATGAGCTCAACAATAAAATACATGGATCACTAATAAAATATTATGTTAGTGGATAAAATCGCCCTAGAAGAGGGGAATCCCACCAAATCATGATGACAAAATATCACAAGAGGCTTACGATGGGTCCAAGGGGTAATTTTATCCCTCCTTGGTCAATCCCCATAGCACAATAACCATAAAATAATCATGAATGTACCAAATCGTGCCACCATAGTCAAATCGTAGGCCTCAAAAAGACCTCAGAAATCCACAGAAAGTGCCATAAGTGATGGATGCCGGCCCCGATGAAGCTGAAACTGTTGGAGAAGGTGTGGAAGACCCCGATCTATCATCACTGATCATCCCATGCCATAACTTTGCCTCAGTAGCCCAAATCGATTTCCTCAATAGCCATTTCTACCAATCATGAAATGCCTCGGGAAGCGTGAAAATGCCCCAAAATGCCTCCTGGAGTGCTTGCGCTATCAAGGTAAGGGCACCAGTGTGTCCGAGAGGGGGGTAATATGGTAAAAACAAGTGGCTGGACCATCCCCTCCATCATCAACGCCCTAGGTCAACCGGATAAAAATCTCATCTGCTCTGACAGGGCCTCCGACAGGCCAAAAATGCACTAGGACAGCCTACTGAGGCTCAATCATCACTGTGAGTGCCCGGAACTGAAAACAAACTGTCCCATTGGACTCAGAAGGTCCAAATCCATCCAAGATGTGTACTCATACACCATATGAGTCTCTGCATGATCAAAATAAATATCCAATATACCGGAACAAGGCCAATAACAATGATCTGTAAATGACCAAACACTGCTGTAACCCAAGAATCATCATCATAACCCTGTAGTTGCTGCATAGAATCATCATGTATGTATACATAGACCATATACGATCTATCCATATCATCATAAGGTCTAACATCTCATGTCCCATGGTCAAACTGGGCCTAACCAAGACCAAATATAATTCAGACTATCATCCAAAGCTGCTGCAAAGTGTCAAGGTTAATACATGCTCTACAACTTATTCAAATAACAATTATAACACAGAGTAATCATAACTGGCGATCTAAATCCAAATATATAGTGTCGTTAATTATTATTATTACTCAGACTAGACTTTCAGGATCATACTCACTTCATAGCTGTGATCAATTTGCTAGTGAAGGGTGAAGGCTGAAATAATTGGCTAGGCTAAGGGATGACTTGACTGACTTAACTTTGTGACACTTTGGCAAGGGAAAGGGAATACACACCATAGTATATATTGAATGAGCAACAACACAGGGAATGGCGGTGTCTCACAAATGGATGAGTTGTTCAAAGAGGGTTTATTCACCTTCACAGATGCGCACAATCCATAATACAAATAAGGCCAGCAATTGTTTAGATATAGCATTTAAGTTCCATTGCTTTTTGGGCCTGAAGTTTCCATAGCCTTGATCTATGTGTGTTTATAAACACATTGCATAGATTTACATTTATTTTAGGCTTTCTGCTGCAGGTGTATTTTTAAGGCACTTGTTTACCTGAGCACTTCTAGGTGTGTCATGGACAGCTTGTTTACCTAGGTATTTACATTTCCAAAAGATATAACATTTTATTTTCATGGCCATTTTCATTTGGCATGCCTTTCATTCATGTGTGTTTAGAAACACATTGCATGAATGGGCTTTTCATACAAGATATAGCATTTCATTTTTTCTAGATTTTGTATTCATGGCAACACTAAAAGTTTCAGGTTTAGCCAACACCACTTTAGTGACTAGGGGGAATTCCAAGGAACTCCAACTCACCATAGGTAAGTTTTGTCACCAACTCAGAGCCGAGACACAATAAACAGGGGAGCTCATCCAATACAGAGGTTACAGTGGGGAAAAGATCCTCCCTGTCACAAGTCAAGTAGTAAGTCAGGGTGATAAACTAAAAGGTAGGCCATGGATGGATGAAGACAATGAATAATGGAGCCAACACTAGCAAGCCAAGGTTTGGTGGAATGATCACCTCTATTCTCCCTAAGGAGGGTACATACCAATGAGTATGAATAGTGAACTTCTAAGTCTGAGTAGGGACAATGTAATATATATAATAGATCAACAAGGTCCACATATCTATATGATCGCCAGATCATGACACTAAGTGTTAAGACATGCTATAAGAATAAATATAAAAGCAATCTAACCATAACACCATGATATACCTACTGAGTCATATACCTGAATGCCCATCAACCTGTACCATCATCTGTCCTCTGAAACTGCTGCTGTAACTCTAGGCACTACTGACTGCTCTGTACCAATGGTATAATGGCTACATCGGTCATCTCTCTGAGTGTCTTGAGACTCAGTCATGGCATGGGGAATATACACTGCTGTCCACAATCTGATAGTGATCCAATATAGATGCTCATCTCAGCATCTCAAATGTAAGGGAACTGGCTGAATAGTGTACTGGAATCAAAAAAATAATGTATGGTAGCCCAGCTACTATATATGTGATAACAGGTCCAAAAAGCAATGGTTCTTAAAAGCTATGTCTAAACAATTGTTGACCTTATATATATATGAAAACATGCCCTGGATGCAAGCTGCAACTAGTTGTGCTTATCAGCACACCTGAGATCCGAAGGGTTATGTAGGCCAAAAAGGCCATGAAATGAAATTGAATGATCCTAATGAACCTGGATCAACTTGATGTAGACATGATGCCCAAGTTGAATAAGCACTCTCCAAACTTATCCATTTGTGAGGCACATCCATCCCCCGTGTAGCACAGAGTTTGTAGCTTTCCCCTTTTTCCCAGTCCAAAGTATTTTTGAGTTGAGTAAGACAAGTCAACCCCTTGGGCCAACCTTGTTCCTAGCCTTCATCCTTTACTAGTAGTTTGACCATGTCCAATGGGTGAGTTTGTCATTTGAACTATTGTGGAAGTAATTTTATAACAAAGGAATATGCTAACTTGATTAATGCCACTGAATGGATGTTATACTTTGAGCTTGGCTGTGAGAATGATTAGAGAAACATGTCTTAGTCTACTGATGTGATTTATCCTTGGTTGTATATTATTGTGATCCGTGATGATGTGGGCCATATCTATACCTATTGATGATGATTGATGGTCCAACATAATTGATGATGATGTCATATGATGGACATATGGTTCAGATGATAATTGATGCAGTTCAGTAGGTTTTATTATTATTTCAGATCATCAGATTATGCACTGTCCATATATGGTGGACCCTATAGCTGGCCCATTAGGGCAACCCATGGTGTATGAGTACACATTCCTAGTGGATTTGGGTCTTTTGGATCCAATGAGACACTTATATTTCAGTTCCGGGCACTTCTGACAGTGATTGATGCAGTTTTACACTTGTTGACCAGATTTGGGGTTGATTTCCCAACCTGAGCAGCAGGGGCCAGGAGAGGCCAGTTCACCTAGGGCGCTGTATGAGGAGGGGGTGGTCCAGCCACTTGTTTGTACCATTTACCCCCCCTTCTGAAGATCCCGGTGGGCTCAGTTGGACAGCGCAGATGCCCTGGGAGGCAGTTTTGGCACTTTCACAGTTATCGAGGCGGTTAAAAAATGGGATAAAGTGGTCACTGAGGAATTCGATTTGGGCAATTGAGGCAAGGTTTTGGCATTTGGTTTTCACAGAGGTCTTCCAGGGTGATCCCACTATCTTCCAGCCAGTTTTCACCATGTGGGTAGGCCCACAGCGATCACAGGAGATCTTTTACTGCTTGTCTGTCACAGATTTTGAGGACAGATTTGATCATTTATATTATCTTGGACATATTTTATTATTTTATTGTGCCTTGGGGATGAGCTAGTAAGGATTGATACCTCCTAGCCCCACCATGTGCTTCTTATGTCATGTCTTAGTCATTATGAGATGGATTTTTGTACTTTTACCCCTCTAGTGGATGACGTCATCCTCACTTTGTACCATTTAGTTAGGGCGTCATCATTATATTGGGTGATCCATGTGATATATTGTTATGATTCATTATTAGCCATTGATCATGTATTGAGATCTTTTAATCTCAACCACTCATTTGGTGTAGTATTGTAGAGTGGTATAGGGTTTTGGTCTTTATTATCCTATATAAGGAGGAGACCCCTTATTGTATAGCTCACCTTTGGAGCTCTGGAATATTGGAATAGAACACTTCTTTGTGGAGCATATCTCTCTTTTCTTGTGGATTCTTTTGCATCTTGAGTATACAGTATCTCTTTTATGTATCATTGTGGATTTTGGTGCTTCTACTAGTTTTCTTGCAGGAAAGTCGAATTGGTGGAGAGGAGGGTGATTTTTTGAGGGTTATTGTTGGAGGGATCCACATATTCTCTCTTGGGTTGATCTTGTGACAGGGAGTATCATTATTGTATCTTCGTGACATAGTTGATGCTTTCTATTACATATTTCTATCATTTTCATAATCATCTTACTTGACTTGTTTCTTTGATCTTGTCTTGTAGAAGGAGGACGATTTGGCTATCTTGGAGGAGGACGTTTTGGTTGGAGCTCTTGGATCTCACTCTTGAATATACACATAGGAGAATGCTATCAATTTGCAAGGTGGCCACAAGCAATTGAGGTAAGATCTACAAGGTAGGTGCATCTTTCTATCCATTCTCTCTTCATTGGTCACAAACCCTAATTAATTAAAACCCTCATTTTGGTTTTTCTTAGATCTACTTAGATCTAACCTTGCTTTTGAAAAGATCTTAAGAACCCACCTCTATAGCATCCACCCCTAGTTGTATCTATAGTTTGGTGGTGATTGGGTTAAAATTAACACACTTTTCAAGGCAATATAGCCCTCTTGAACCAAATCGCACTTCCTTGGAGAGGCTTGTTGGGTTAGATCTAGCATTTGGGTAGGTGAGATCCCACTTGATTTGCAATCTACACACTTGATAACCTACCCCTAGACTTTTACTTGGGTGATTTCTACCTTGTGGGCATCATTCCACATTTTAAGGGATTAAAACCCCTTTCTGAAATACTTGGCATCTTAAAACTCAGATCTAGTAAGATCTAACCCTTGGATTGGCTTGATTTTCTAGATCCACATATATCAGTGCCTAAGCTACTTGGATCTACAATTTGGTGGCCATTGGACTTGATTTGACACACATTATCCACCTTTTAGCCCTCCTTGAGCAAGGTCGCACTTCCTTGGGTGACTGAGTTTGCCCACTTCTAGGACCTGGGTAGTTGAGATTTCAATGGATTTGGAACGGGCATACCTTGAAACCTATATCTAGAGCATCATTTTGTAACGATCTGCCTTGCGGGTAGCATTCCTTGTTTTAAGGGATTGTGGTCCACTTGGGTCATTTCATGAAATCCTAGATCTAGCAAGATCCAACCATTCTATCTCAATTAGCCCACTTGACTTGACCTCTAGGTGTCCCGATCTACACTTTGACATATCTTTTGACTCCATTAACCCATCCAACAAGGCACTAGTCCTCCCTAAGCAAGTCGCACTCCTTGGGAATTGTGTCAAACCTTAGATCCAGTAAGTGGGTACTCCTAAATTCAACTTAGATCCATAGATCTAATCATTACATATCCTCTAGTGCTAATTGCATTCCTTAATTTCACCTTGTGGGTCCACTTTAAGCCATTTCACATATCCCAAGAAAGTAGGACCCACTTGTGTAACACATGGTACTATACCTTGTCATTATAACTAATCATGTGGCCTAAATCATACATTGGTTGAAACACTAATCATCTCTCAAACCACCTTCAACCATACTTCAATTTCTAGGTCCACTTTACCTTGCTTTGGTTTCCGTAACTTACCATTACTCATCCCTAGGAACCTTTGTTTGGGTTCAATCATCTTTGATTGGTTATAGGGTCTCCCCCTAGGTCTTGATTTATCTAGATCTAAAGTGAAGAGTGCCTCGGTTGACGTGACTCCCACCTTGCATTGGGAACCGTGTCATCTCTTGGGTCACCTCTTTAGTTGTCCATCTCCTCTACCATCTCTTGGGTCACCTCTTTAGTTGTCCATCTCCTCTACCATCTCTTGGGTCACCTCTTTAGTTGTCCATCTCCTCTTCCACCTCATGTCCTGTGGTTGACTTTTGGTCAAACTGGGTTTGACCAAGTCAACATGACCCAAATATAACTCATGGTGCCATCAAAATGTTGCAAGGTGTCAAAGGTTAAAGCATGCTCTACAATTCATTAAAGTAACAATTATAACAAGAAGTAATCATTACTGGCGATCTAAAACCAAATATATAAAGTCATTAATTATTATTATTACTCAGACTAGACTTTCAGGACCATACTCACTTCATAGTTATGATCAATTTGCTAGTGAAGGGTGAAGACTAAAAATAAAATGGCTAGGCCAAGAGATGACTCACTGACTTAACATTGTGACACTTTGGATATGGAAAGGGAATACACACCATAGCATATACTGGACAAACAATAACACAGGGAATGGCGGTGTCTCACAAATGGGTAAGTTGTTCAAAGAGTGTTTATTCACCTTGGCAGATGCTCACAATCCATAATACAAATGAGGCCAGCAATCTTTTTGATATAGAATTTAAGTTCCATTGCTTTTTGGGCCTTTAGTTTCCATAGCCTTTGATCTATGTGTGTTTATAAACACATTGCATAGATTTACATTTTACATAAGGCTTGATGCTGCAGGTGTGTTTTTAAGGCACTTGTTTACTTGAGCTATCTTCTTCCAGGTGTGTCTTTGGACATCCTGTTTACCTGGGTATTACATTCCACAATAGATATAACATTTGATATTTCATTGCCAGTTTCATTAGGCTTTTCACAATAGATATAACATTTCCTTTTCATATTTTGTATTTATGGCAGTACTATCTGTTTCAGGTTTAGCCAACAACATCTTTAGTGACTAGGGGGACTTCGTGCCAGTGCCAAACATCGGGACATCTGACCAAAATGATTTAGGCCTACAATCCAACTCACCAAAGGTAAGTTTTGTCACCAACTCAGAGCCGAGACACAATAAACAAGGAAGCTCATCCAATGCAGAGGCTACAGCGGGGAAAGGTCCTCCATGCCACTAGTCAAGTAGTAAGTCAAGGTAAATAACAAACTGGGTAGGTAATGGATGGATGAAGACAATGAATAATGTGACTAACACTAGCAAGCCAAAGTATGGTAGGAATGATCACCTCTATTCTCCCTAGGGAGGGTAAAACCAATGAGTATGGATAGTGAACTTCTAAGCCTAAGTGGGGACAATAATATATATATAAAAGTACAACCAGGTCCACATATCTATATGATCGCCACATATCTATATGATCGCCAGATCATGACACTAAATGCTAAGACATGCTACAAGAATGAATATAAAAGCAATATAACCATAACACCAAAATATACCTGCTGAGTCATATACCTGAATGCACAATATCTGAACCATCATCTGTCCTCTGAAACTGCTGCTGTAACTCTAGGCAATACTGACTGCTCTGTATCAATGGCCAAATGGCTACATCGGTCATCTCTCTGAATGTCCTAATACTCAGTCATGGCATGGGGAATGAAACTCTTGTCCATGTAATAATCATGATCCATAATAGATGCTCATGTCAGCATCTCAATGCAAGGGAACTGCCCGAATAATGTACTGGAATCAGAAAAATAATGTATGGTAGCCCGGCTTCTATATATGTTATAACAGGAGCATTTTTTTGTCTCTTGGGAGTGCTGAGGGAGCGGCTCAGGGAGCGACCTATGAGCGTTGAGGAAGCAATCCGGGAGCGTTGAGGGAGCGATTCGGGAGCATTGAAAGAGCGATTCAGAAGCAAAGCTCCCTATTTTGGTAGGGAGCGTTTGTTTTTAGGGAAGCGCGATTCCAAAAAACACTCCCAAGAGGAATCGATGAGGAATCGTGCTTCCAAGGATGATTCCTCTAGGAGCGCAAATTGGGATTGAAGCGGGGAGGGGGGATGATTCCCCACAGCATAGCTCCAAACTCTATTAATTTAATTAAAATATTGTCTTTTAACTATTTTTTGAGAGAATTTGTATTAAAGTGAATAATGTTCACTCAAAACTTAGGAAAAGTGGGTTTGGGGGTTTTGTGGGTGCTCTGGGTTAGAAAACGAGCACCCCCAAGGTAAAAACAACCCCTAAACCACACTTTTATCATATTTTTTTTTTTTAATTAAAGTCATTAAAAAACCCAATAAAACGGGAAAAAATAAAATTGGCCAAACTGACTCAAATTCCTAGGGGACTTAGTACATGTTCATAATGACTCAATCATGTGTCTAGCAAGCTCATAAACATTGACACTTGAAATTTAATAACGTCATAAGGCTCAAAAATCAGGGTGACCATTCCAGCTTTGGAGCGCGTGAAAAACTCGTCAATTATAGTATTATACTATGCTTATTCAGCATATGCATAATTGACAAGGAAAAAAACACCATAGAATAATCACCATTGCTAAATAAGTCCTAGGAGGCCAAGTTCTTTTACATACGACTGTCTTGCTATTACACTTTTACAATATCCCCAAGGGGTATGAACATGTAATTATTACAAAGGGGCCAAAATGGCCCTGAAAAAGTCTTCTGAACTTCTAAACACTGATGATGAACATTTGATATGTTCATAAAACTAGAGGCTGACAAGAAATCCAACTATGGTACAAAATAATTGGTAACATTCGGCTCCAACTACGGGACGTGCACTCATTTGATTTTCAATCAAAAAGAGGGTGCGAGAATCCCAGAATCTCAATAACAACATGCGGGCAATACCAGTACAGAGGTCATAGTGGGGAAGGTCTTTGATCTCACAAGTCTTATCCAAGTCAGGTGGAAAAGGCTGCAGAATGGATCAAATGGATGGGTGGAAGACAAGTGAAAAGGTAGTGCTAGAGGTATGTGGGAATGGGCTAAGTTGTAAAAAGGGTAACCCTACTTCTGAGCATATGCCTAAGTCTTAACATTATGTTGTTTCACCATTCAATTGTTAGTCAAAAAGCAACAACTAATCACCACACTGCTACCACATATGACCAGTCATCTCTACCAAGATAATCAGGAAAGACATCAATACACATGCAAACCTCATGCCATATACCTACTTAGTCATCTCTGCATCTGGATGTAAAGTGCCTCTGACTGTCTCGAATGCAAAGGAAAATGTATCAGCTATCTGCTCTGCTGCATTGCTAAAGTGACCATGGCCAAACAAGTCGATCTCTGGGATCATGAGGCTCAAAAATGACAAGGGCATGCCAATGATGCTGCTCTGGGGATCTGGCTGCCTCTGAAAGTACTCTGCCACTGATCATCACTGTGCTCAAACAGAGGCTCATCTCGGTCTAGAACTGGCTCGGGTCTAGACAAAACTGGTCTGCAACATCATGGTAGCCCAGCTACTATGGATGTTATAACAGTACCCTATGTTTGCATCTTTGTTGGACTTGAAATATTTTTGAATTGCAGATTTAAAAGCTAACAGGGATAAACTGCCAAATATGTTGAGTGGATGGAATCAACTAACCACCAAGACAAAATCCAAGGAAGATATGATAATGTTTGACAATTTCAATAATATTGTTAGTACAAATATTAGATGTAAGATACCAAAAAAAATAAAAAAATACATTGAAAGACATAGTAATGGAAGAAGTTATAGGGTAACCAAAGGGCATTTAAAAATGGTTAAAGTAGAATTATGTCCTAAAGAAAAATGGGTATCAATTATCAGAATGATACTCAAAAACACAGGCAAAAGATAATGGACTTGTAAGCATGCTCGAAAAGGAATTTATAAAAAAATACTAGTATATCAAATATCGGTGTTCTAAAGGCATTTTGGGGTAAAGTCAGCCAAACATAATGATGGATGCTTAATGGATCAGTAAGAAAATAATTGCCCAGACTAATTAGCAACCACATTATATAAAGAGCAGAAACTACCATCCTTCTTAAATATATATATTGTGTGTTTTTAAGAGAATGAGAGAAGCATACCCGTTTCCTTGTTATTTCCATCAGCCCATGTGCAGACAACTCAGAAGTTGTGATGGAAGATTGATCTCGCTCAACAGATTTTTTAACTTCTTCATACACCATCCTTTTATGTTCTGCTATGACAGAAGACAAAACACTAAGTTCAGGATTATAAGCATACCAAAAATCAGTAATGAACTTGCAGTCTAAGACATACATTCAAAATTGTTTTCTCAATGAATTCATGGATATATAACTTATTAAAATAACACTACCACACAAGAGCACAAGAAAAGCAGTACTTATGAAAGACAGTAACAGTTCAGCAACCCTGGTTATCTCTGGAATATGAAGCCTAGACCTCACGCCACAGTTGAATGATTTTATGGTGGAAAGCAGCAATTAGGAGAACCATCAAATTCCTTCATGAATGGGGGAAGATCGGGGATGATCTAGAAGAAGAAGAAAGCATCAAGCAAGACGGACACTGCCTGAAATTTGCACTTTACTGGAAGAAAATCTCCATAATGTTTCTTTACAAGAAGAGGCAACCAAAGACAAGCATTTGCTTAGATGTATGGAAGAATATCACATCCATGGAGCACAAGTTTGATCTCTCTTGCAGTGGATCAGAGAAGTGAATGAATCTTCCAAGTTTTATTTTGACTTTCTTTAGAGGAAAAATGCTTCAGAATGAATCATCAGCTTGAGGAATCCTGAAGGGATCTTGATTGAGGACTTGACAGGGATTCGCCAAATGTTTGGTCTGTACTTACAAAAAATTTTGCCAAATAGTAAAATACTGCTCGACAGATGATGTTATATGTTATGGCCCGAGGGCATATATGGGGTTAAATGTATGCTAGGGAAGTGTGTAAAAAGGTACTTCCATTGGAAGTTTGGACAACTGAAAGGGACCTTTTAGGGGCAAAAATCACTGAAGAACTTCTTGAGGCTCTAAGCAGGGTGAAGAATGACTGCAGTCAGAATCGGCAGAAGATTCTGGGGCAGGTGTGGCACCTGTCCCAAAATTAGGAATTGGGGAATTGGAACTCTAAGCTTAGTTATTTTTATAAATATATTTCAAAATTTAAATTTTATATAGAAAAAAAAAAAATTAGTTTTGGAAAATCATAGGAACATAACTTAGTAGCATGGGTACCCGTACCCGGGGGTAGGGTATGTATACCTGTACCGGATACCCATACCCACGTACCAGATTTCCCATACCCACGTACCCTGCCATACACTATCGTACCTAACACTTGGTCGAAGTACCCAAGACATTTGCCACAGATTCGGGGGACATTGATTGTAGAGGGGATGGGGTACCCCTGTTTTGGGGACATGACTGGGGACGCTAAGGGACCAGTTTTGTACAGGGTACCCCTATTTTGGGGTGCCTAGCGACCGGTTTGGTACGAGCCCACCAGTTTTGTACAGGTGGCATTAAAGTCGGTAATATTAAATTCATAAAGTTTAAATTTTTAGCATTACCAATAATTGTTTCAGGATGTTTGAGAGTGGTTCCAACCTTATTGGACTTCATATGTGTTGTCCACTGAGTTGAACTTGGGTGGACTCCTTGTGAACCTCAGAAGACTTGAACAACTTACATTGTTCATTGCCAGAGTTCAGAAGTTCATCAGGCCAAATTTTTGACCCTTTGTAAATTTTGCATGTTCAGACCCCCATTGGGGAATTGTAATATGTTGGCCTAAGCATGATACTTTTGTAAAAGGCTTGGCCTACCTTAGGTTTTACTATCAAGGGGATACTCTAGAGTGTTTTTTCCTTAGGAATTATGCGTTGCGCTTTAGTGGAGTATAGTTCTTGAGTTTTTCACTCATACCTCCAAAGCTGGAGTATTTTCCATGGTGGTTGAGCCTAGGGAGGTTATTAAAGCCTATGTGTCTATGTATTTTAAACATGCTAGCCATCAATAATAAGTCGTATGGACATGCACTAGGTCCCCTAGGAGTTTGAGTTCATTCTGGCAAAAATACGTTTTTCCGTAAAATTAGACCATTTTTAATGGTTTAAATGGAAAATTTCAAAGTGTAATAAAAGCATGGTCTGGAGGCAAAATTTAGCGTGGCGGTGCTCGTTTTCACGCTCAGAGCGTCCTCTTTAACCTAAAACTCACTTTTCCTAGGTTTTGGGCGATTAAGTTGTCATTTGTGGCATTTTTTCTTAAAGAGGGGACAAAATGCCATTTAAATGCTATCGACGCGACAAATTGCACTGTAATATAATAATATATATATATATATATTAAAAAGGGCAATTGCCATGTGATGAATGAGGTGGAAACTCATTCCATGAGGAAGGCGACTTAGTGAGTTAATAAAGCACATGTTGGAAAGGTCGAATCATAAGGATATATCGTAGATCTCATAAGTGATGCGCCCTCCATCATGTTTCACGTGAAGGAGAGGTGGCGCATATAACTCTATCGTGTGGCAGCTTTCGATTTATGGGAGGAGTTTCCAGAGCTTGGATGAGGGCACCTCCCTTAGGTGGCATCCTACTCATCCTCAATCACGCCCATCAAGGAATCAATCAAGGATTTGATTGATATTTGGCTCCTCCTCTCGAGGAATGCGCTTGTCCTCATGGTGTTGGATTTTGTACAACTTCGGAAGATATTTTTCATTATATTTTATTGTAAATTCATTGTACTTGTTTATACCTCCTAAGGGAGAAGAACCTTATGTAATCAATTATGTAAACACATGAAAGAATCAATGTAAGCCTTGGGGTGCAAAAGGAATTAATAAAAAGATTAAAAATAAAATATTTATTGCCCCCAAGACTAGTCGGCCCCATAAGGGATTTTCGAGATTCAGCACTTGTATAAATATGAGGTTAGTGCTCCTCATTTTATCATTCTCACACTTGTGAAGTGCGCATCACTTGGAGGAGCAGATTTTCGCATCACTTGAAGAAGGAGGTTTATTTGGGTTGGTTACTTGTGAAAGATACTTTCACTTTCTCTCTCTTTCTTCATTTGTACTCTGATCTCAGAATTATCATCTCTCTGCAAAGGTTGCTGGGTTTTCTCCCTATTGGGTTTCCCAGGGTAAACTCTGTGTTGTTGTTTTGTGCTTTGTCTTACTTCTAGTGATCTTGGTAATGCATTTATGTTTTATGCTATGAATGTATGAATTTTATCATGGTATCGGAGCCATTCTAGAAGAAGCCATTGTCGAAGCATTGACGGAACCCTGCTGGAATTAGGGTTTCATCTTGTGAAGTCTTCACCCATTACTTTTGGAGAAAAAGAGCCATAGGAATTTCGTTTTTGGCTAGACTAATCCATTGGTGAAGACGGAATTCAATTCCAAGAACTTTCACTTTTGACCTAGCTCTTGCTAGGGTTTCTGATCCAGATACGCAAATCACGATGATTGGGATTGTTATCTCCTATTCTGTACAAATATATGAAACTCCATTGAGCCGCCAGTGTTGGAACACATCAGTGTTCACTTCCAGAGTATCAGGGTTTCAGATACGCAATTTTGGCTAGCCAATTTTTATCTTCAGTCAGAATGACCATGGCCCCACGGGGTTTGTAATAAAGTGTGCTAGTAGGATTCTGAGTGGCTTGGTTCCCCATGACTTGATTAAGCAACTAAGGTATTCCAGGGAGTTTTTTCCCTTGTCGATTATACTTTGCCTATAGCCGAGCTATAATCGATGAGGTTTTCTCCCGCTTCCTCCAAAGCTGGAATGCCCGATTTTGAAAATTTTAGCCATAGGGGGTTATTAGAGTCCAACTGATGTATATAATCCTACTAGACACTATTAGAATAGGTTTTGGTCATGTCCTAGGTCCCTAGGACCCTTGGAAAAAATTTTACCAGGTCCTCCGGTTTTGGGTTTTTAATTATTTTTTAAATTTTTAATAAATTTTTCCATAGTTTAAATGGAAAAATTTCAATTTGTAATATGTCAGTCATCCGGGATCCGAATTCAATGATTGAAGGCTCCAACCTTAAGCCAAAAATCATTCGTGATCCTCGGACCAGTTTACCCTAAGTTTCGGATGTCAATTCAGCCTCATAATTAATAATTTCTCAAAAAAAGCCATTTACAGAGAAATTATTAATTAAAATATTAAAAATTGAATATTTGGAGATAATCCAAATATCTCCAAAATAATCCAAATAGATTAAAATAAAAGGCTAATTGACATGGCACTGGGCATTAATGAAGATTCCAATCATCTCAGACATCATCCAGTCAAGCATCCAGTCACTACAAGAGATCTCCTTCAAAAGAATTCACCCTCCTTCACCAAGAATTCGATTTGATGATGTGTTAAGTGATTAGTGGGTTGGTTGGTATGCATTAACGCCTATGGTAGGCGCCTCCCTAAAATTGTGCAAACACATGGCATTGGCTTCATTCAAGAGCGAGTTAGCATTCATTACATATCAAGGATGAGATCTCCCATTAGCTCACGTCGACCTCTACTTGGAGCTCGAGTTTACACATGGTACATTGTCATTTGATGGGTGATACTTCCAAAGTGGCATGAGGGGCGCCTTGCCTAGGTGGAGGCCACCTCCTCATCTCATTCAATGCAACTCGAACTTGTCTGTGGAGTTAGAACTCCAAAACTTGGCTTGACATAGATGTGATAGGGATTTGATGGCAAATTCGAATTTGTGTTAGGTGCTATTGGCTCCATTCATGCCAATTCAAATTAGGGTAGGCTTGTCTCTAGTTTTTGTTATATAATGAGGCCTTTTTTCCTCATGGATCTTTTAGCAAAGAAACTCTGGAGGATTTGTAACCTGTTAATTATTGAATAAAGTTGTGAATTTGGAGGTTGTTAAGTCAGTAAATTTTTCTCCATTTTTGATTTATTTTCTCCAGTTTTGGTTTGTTTTTGAATCTACCTCAGTTAAATTTTTGATTTTAAGTTTCAGTTTTAGTCATCTTAGAAACTTTATGGGTGATTGAATAAGTTTTTAGCCCATGCTTTCCAGACTTGATTTGATTTTGGTGATTTTTTATATTGTAAAGCGGGTTAATGAGAGTCATATTTTCAAAGGTAGAATCATTAATGTGTTTAGAGAACGGTTAAACTCATTTCTTAAACCAAATAACTGTTAGAACCTCCGACAAATTAGCAAAAAGTTTAAAAACTGCTAAATTTTGGCATGGTAGCTATTCTTGTAGCGCTAGGCAAAATTTTAACAAAGGACGCGCTACAGGAATATCGCGGCCTGTGGTTTCTTTCAATTTTTGAACTAATTTCAATCATGATGCAGTATGGGAGTGTCTAATCGCCTTGTGTGAGTAGTTTAACACGTGGTGGCTGCAGTTTAAGCATGATTTTAGATGGTGATTAGTCACGAAGCAGAACAAGTTCATCATTGCATGGTATGCGGAATCAATTGTGCAAAAACCAGCAAATCCCGGTCTAGCTGTCAAATTTCTCTTGTTACACGCATCATTATAGAAGAGGAATGTTCGTGAAGGAGAGCTCACTGCTAAAACGGTGGATTGTGTTGCTGTGGAGAGAAGACATGTGTGTTTTATCGCCAGCGAGAATTAGGGCTTCCGAATTCATTCACCAGCAGTTAAAGAAACGATAGGAGGACACCTATTCTCATAAGAGGAGACCATTGATACCCCAAAACGAAGCTGTAAGCAACGACAGATGAGTAGCTGACAGGTATTCCGATATAAACCCTTATAGCTGGAAAATTTGGGTCTTTTTCGCTGCACAATTATCTGGAAAAATTGGTGGCTGGAAATGATAAAATAGATCATAAAATGAGCATTTCACCACAGAAATAACTATCTGAAGCTAGTATGAGCAATATGCATGAACAGAGCAGCGGAATAGTCTCAAATTTAAAGTATTCAATCTGGGAAATGCAAATGACAGTTTGAATGAAGATTTTTATCATTTGCTCTCCTATACATTCAAAATTCCGGAAAGAACATTGAGAGGACTCGCAGATTTATCTGTTATGCTCATTCTTACACAGTAGGTGTGTTGTTGGTTTATGAAAATGGTTTAGACATTGTTGAAAGTTATCAGAATTTCATGAAGTCACTTGCTTGGAGAACATATCCACTTAGTTACATGGTTGAGAGAAGAGAACATTGAACTTGAAGGTCTGTTCAAGGGTTTGTAGAAAATTTCAAAGGAGCTTAAAGCATAAGAAATCAGTTTACAAAACACTTCTTGAAACCTAAGACAGATTGTGCCTGTTTACTGAAAAGAAGAATATGGGGAAAAGTGGTAAGGTCAACAGGGCTGAACCCACAGACTTAACCTGGATTCAGAAGCTTCCTGACTGTGCAGAACTTTTTCAGCAGGCAGGTTGGTTAAAGTTTTTCAAAAAGATTGATGGCTTCGATACACAGGTCACCTGCAAGTTTGCTAAAGCACTTAAAAATGATATGATTATGATGGATGCTCTGAAATTCAAGTTATCTGTGGAATTAATAGCAGAAGCTACTGAGATTAGCAATGAGGGTGAGCATTGGTTCAAAAAATCACCTTTTGAGTTTGAACCCCAAAGGTATTTGTTGCCTAATGTGACTCCTGACTGGAATAAGGGTATTTTCATTCAAAATTTCAGAAAGGAGTGGATTGAGCCCATAAGAATACTTCAAAGTTATGTGACCTGTGAAGGAAGATATTCATTGGTATTTAAATATCATCTCAGGTTCCTTCAACATATGGCAGGAATCTCTAAGATGAATCTGCCCTTCTTTTTCTTTAAAAGCCTGCAGAAAATGTCAAGCAAGATAAAACAGCATGATGATCACACTTCTCAGTCACTTTTTCACCATGGTCTCATTAAACTAATCATCACTACAGTGTTGCAGCATGAGGGAAGGACTTGGGACTTCTTTTTGTTCTGGTCAGGTGTTCATCCTAAAAGAGAAGATCAACAACCAAAAAGACAGACTGACAAGGGGAAGGTAATGATGCAAAAGTTAGGCCACTCAGTCAAACCTACAAGCAAACATGATATTAAAGCTAAGAAGGTGACAAAACAGGTAGCAGAAAAAGGACAGGATGACAGTCAACCCCAAGAAATTCCAGATCACACTAAAAACAAGTTCACACTATTTGAAGACAAAAAGGAATTGCTTGAAAAGAAATCATCACCTGTAGCAGATCCTCAGGATGAAAGGAAAGTTGATATTAAAATAGTTCCTGTAGCTAAAGAAGAAATTCCTATTCGGCCAAGAAGCCCCATTACAATCCTTTCGGATGATGAAGGATACATGTTAGAAGAAGAACAGCCTGTTTCTGAGATTAAGGTCAAAACTGAATTTGAAGAAGCTCAAGTTTTAGATGGCACAACCATGAAACCTAACAAGAAAATAAATAAGCTGGAAGTGGTGGAATTAGCTTCTGTTCGGTACCAAGGCAGAAAACTGAAGATGATGGGAGAGGCAGCTACATTCTGGAGACCTAAAACTAGGTCGAAAAATAAGCTGAGGTTAAACATGAAAAAGTTATTAAACCCTAAATTGAACTCAGATAAAGTGACCATCATAGATGAAGAAGCCATGGAGGATGACCAACCAAAGATAGATAAAATGCAGCCATGTAAAAAAGAGGAGATTAATTCAGTGAAAGTAGCAGAAGATGAAAACCCAAAGCTCATCATTGAAAACACTTCTTAGAAAATGTTGACAGAAGAAGCAGAAATTTTTAAGAAATTTGATATCCCTTGGAAGCCTAATGAAGAGCAAGATTCTGCAATGGAGAAAATGGTTAATTCTGACAGGGAAGATCTACAGAAGACTGTCAAACAATATAAGCACCAAATGAATTACATGCAGGAAGCTAATGATGGCTTGATGATGGCAAATAGAAGATTAAGAGAGGATCTTCAGGATGTTCATGACAATTTTCAAGAATTAATGGTTGATGCAAAGGAAGCACTTAGAAGAAAAAGGGCCTCTGACAGGCACTGTTCAGAGCTGGAAAAAACAGTTGAAACTCTACAACAGGAAAATGAACACCTTCAGAAGAAGATAGCTGAGCTGGAGAAGAAGCATAAAAGAATAAAGAGAAGATCCTCAAGTCTAGATGGTATATCTCTTCTTGTGGAGGCAGCGAAGGAGATATGAGGCAGTTATTAGTTAGGGGTTATTTTAGATAAACATTTTGTTAAAGAATTTGCTATTTTTAGCAGACTTGTAAATTTTGTAAAAATGTAAACTTTACTTTATCTAACCTAGTGATTCGATGGAGAGTTAGGAGGAAAGACCTAACTGTTTCTTGGAAGAAAAACTATTTAGAAGGAGAAGAAAAACATTGTAAGGGTTCTGATTTTGGAGAGCATCAGGAGGTCTGCTAGCTGCTTGTACTTTCAGACTTGTTCAGTGATAGGTACTGTAAACTCTTATATGCATTTATTGATGAAACTATGAATATATGACTCTTTACCCTACATTTGATCTGTGTTGGCTTCATTTTGAACTTATTTAGTTTCATGGATGACAAATTCATTGTTGGTTGATGTGTAATTTCTAGTGGCGCTTGTCCTTTATGTGTGAACTTCATTACAGTCTTTTGTTGGATTCCTGTGATATATATGCATCTTCATCGATATATGTGTATGATTTAGTTTTTGCTTATCTGCTGAACGTATTCCCTTTATGCTCTTAAAGTTTATAACCAAAAACATATTAAACAAAACCCTAAACCCTAGTTTGAATTGAATTTTACTCTTGAGATTGTGTTGGCTTGTTACCCTAGCCTTAGTAACAATTTCTGACACAAACAGAGGTCAAATTGTGGAGGCTCTTGGTGGCCATACTTCATCTTGTAGCAAGGTGATATTGTGTATTTGCTTATGTACTTAGGATTTTTAAGCATAAGATTTATATTTCAAGAGGGCTAACAATCTAGCACAAGTAACTATAAATCTATGTTTTTCGCTTGAGTACATTGGTTTTGCAGGTATCTTCAAAATACAATGTTTTTTGTAGGTTCATCTTCACTCTACAGGTTGCCAAAGAGGTTCAAGCTTTTTCAAAATCAAGAAACAAGGAGTTCTTGCTTCCTCCATCAATCTTTCAACAAATTTCTAAATCAGTTACTTGATCTACTTGTCTAAACTGTGGAAATCCAAAGCCCTATTCCTATCCAAGTTTGGTCATTGTCTAGCTTGCCTTTGGTTTTCAGCTTGCTTGACCTTTTGCCCTCTCATTTTCCTTCTCCATCTGTCTTTTTCTTTCTCCTTCTAGCTCTCGTCCCACTTGTTTTTCCTCTCCTTCTAGCCCTCGTCCCACTTGTTCTTTTCTTCCATCCTAGCCTCCCTCCTCTCTATCTTGCTCTCGCCCTTCCTCATTCCAAATCCCACTACCTAGCTCTCGTCCTCTCTTCTCCTTCCTCTCGTCTCCCTATTCCTTTTCCCCTCCTTCCATTCGTCCTTCCTCTCCATCTCCTCTCATCTTGCCTTCCATTTCTTCCTTTCGTCCACATACGAAATACAAACAAAAGACGAAGTGTAAGCTTGTTAATGTTAGGATTATTTCATGATTTAGATCTTACATTTTTGCTATAGTTTAATCTCATTTCAAGATCTAAGTTTTGCATTGTTTATCAAAGTTTATAGCTTAGATCTTTAAAGTCGTTTCTAGTTTCATGATTTGAAAAGTAGCATTAGGGTAGCTTAGATCTCATTTTATAAATCTCAAAAGCTTGCATTGGAAAAAGTTGTTTGCATATAGATTAGATCTTAGTTTTTTGCACCTAGTTTCAAGTTCATTTGATTTTCATTAACACTTAATGGGTGCCTTGTTGAGGATCGACTGAGCTTGTGTAGGTTTCTTGAGAAGAGAAGAAATACTTGTGAAGACAAAGTTCAAAGAGGATCAAAGTTATATTCAAGGAGAAGACTTAAACCAAATCAGAGAATCAAAACCAATCTCTTTTTGTATTAGCCATCAAGGGCTTTCAAGTTTTGTTTCAATAAGTTGTTTTACTTCTCTCAAAAAAGACCTTTCAAGGGTTTAATTCCCAAAGGCAAATGTAATTCAATAAATAAAAAGGCTAGGTGGGATAAGGCCTCCCACACATTGTTTCTCCTTCCCCATTTGGGGAAGCTTGTTTCATGCATGCTTCAGTTAGTTTTACTTCAAGTTTTCTAGATTAAAGTTTATTTTTGTATTTAGATTAACTCTCTTCCAAGTTTTGACTTGAGTTAGCAACCTTGGGATGAAATCCCATGGGCCACATTATTTTGTGGTAGCTTCTCTATCCCCATTAGACTCCTTGTCGAAGTTCAGCTAGCTATAAGTTCTCAAGGACTGGTCGTTCTAGTGATCACCTTGTTCGGAGGTTGACCCCACCTTGTTGTTTACTTCTTAGTTAGTTGTTAGTCTTGGCCTTAGAAAGTGTGCATTTGTTACTTTCTTGTATTATTTGCTTTACTTCAGAAAGTGTGCTTTTTTTTCTTTACGCACGCTGCTTCTATTCTAATAAAGAACAAAGCCTCTTGAACTTGCAATAACCCAAGTCAAGAGCACTCTCTGTCGGAGAGCATATTTGGTTTGCATTTCCCTTTGCATTAGGCATATAGATTAAATAAGTCTCTTGAACCTTGTCATAAGACAAAGTCAAGAGCACTCTCTGTCGGAGAGATGAACTGTGTGCTTCAATAATCCTAAAATATTTCAATTCATGCCCCCGTTAATAATTTACCTTGGTTGCTATCCGACACCCGCATGCTCTACCAACCTGAAAGGGTTGGGCTAGTACTCAGAAAGGTGTTGGACTTGATAAACTTCTATAACATAATAAAAAATTTACCCCATAACCAACGAACCGGCATTGCTTTCGATAAATACTTAAGTGCTATTCTGGGAGGTGGAGCCAGAGTGTCGTTGTTTAGACTTCGAGGGTGGTTTAAACATTGGACACTTATCCTCTTGATAACTGGACGGTCCGTCAGATCACCGTGAATAGCCACTTAAAATATTTCTTCCGGTTGGACGTTTATCCTTGTTTCTTGTCAGCCTAATAATCCAGATCATTTAAAACTTTCAAATAAACCAAGATAATTTGCATAACGATCTCACGAACATATCTTTCGAACTCTTGTATCAAGCAACCCAAGCACTCAAGCTATTTTTTACTCCATAAGGCACTGGTCCTTGACATCATATTTTAATTTGCTTATTATCTATCTGGAGTACTCGTGTTAATTTTCCATATGTGAGTGACTTGTACTTCATTTTCTGCAAGTGGTTGTATATCAAGTTATCTCGTATCTTGCATTGCAACGTGGATTGCTCATTGATCTTGTGCTTATTTTCAATTACAAAGTTGTGATCTTCTTATCATTCAGAAAACTCGTAAACAACACCCATCTGCATCACCATACATCTTAAAACACTAAAAAACACATTGAGCCATAGTAAACTCTTTGTAGGGACTACCCCCCTTGGCTTCGTTAGGAGTTAGCCTAAACGAAGGAGCTGGGATTCAGATGACAGTACCTGGCTCATTGCTTGCCCCCAAGGCCACACCTTCCCCACTTGTAGAGAGGGAACAGGTTTTGGAATATTTCTACTGCTGGTGTGCATCTCGGCGGACAACAGGGATGAAGATTGAAGATCGGTTGGAAGGCGCTTCCAACTTTATTTCCTGGAAGTCAAGGGTTCTTCTAGTCCTAGAAGAAAATGATCTTTTACTATATGTAAATGAGAAGGTCCCCGAACCAGAAGCCGAAGAAGATAAATCTTGATGGAGGAAGAAAGATGCTAAAGCAAGAAGGATTCTTGTGGATTCCGTGAGAGATCATTTGGTTCCTCAGATCTCAGGTAAGAAGAATGCTAGGAGGATGTTCAAGACCATTATGAAGTTGTTTGAACACACTAGTCTAAATGTATCCATGACTTTGAGAAACCAACTCTCAAATATGAAGATAGCGAAGACGGAGTCTATTGCCTCATACTTTATGAGGATCATAGAACTTAGAGACAAGCTCAGCACCAGTGGAGATCCTATTGGCGATAAGGAGCTTGTCCTTCACACCTTAAATGGTCTTCCACCATCATGGGAGTCCTTAATCCAAAACATAAGTGGTAGATCTAAACTACCAAAGTTTGACAAGCTTTGGGCAGATTGCTCTCAGGAGGAGACAAGGATCGCAGCACGTCAAAGACTCCATGGCAATCAAAATGAACAAACTCAAGCATTTGTTTCTCATGCCAAGAATGGTAAGGGAAAAGGAAGCATGAAGCATCCACTGCTGATGTAGAAGAAGATCATCATCACAAGAAGCAAAAGAATGAAGATCACACAGAATTTCTATTCATATCAGCACTATCAGATACTATTCCTACCACTAGTGACACTTGGCCCATAGATAGTGGTGCATCTAGACACATGACTGGGTATAGAGAGAATCTTTCAGAATTAATTGAGAAAGATTCACATCTCCGTGTTGTACTTGGAGATGATGCAAATTACACTGTGAAGGGATCTGGAGCCACCACCCTTCAATTGGAATCAAATGATACATTATGCTTAAGTGATGTATTCTATGTACCTGGTATGAAAAGAAATCTTGTCTCCATCTCAGCATTGGAGGACAAGGGTTATCAAGTAGCGTTCTCAGAAGGGAAAGTCCTTGCTTGGCACAAGAACTCAAGCATGAGCTCAGCCAAGGTTATTGGCATAAGAGAAGAGAGCTTGTATAGGCTAAACACTTCTTCAGTTCAATCCCTACTACATGATACTGCAAGTATGGGCGAGTTATGGCATAGAAGGTTAGCTCATCTAAACTATCGAGCTCTCCCAGTTCTGAAGAATATTGTGACAGGTTTGCTAGGGCTCCAAGTAAACCATGATGGAACATGTAGAGGATGTGCACTTGGCAAGAATGCCAAGAAGTCTTTTCCAGATAGTGAGAGTAGATCCAAAGGGATTTTGCATCTAGTACACTCTGACTTGTGCAGGCCCATGACAGTTGTGTCATTAGGTGGTTATCACTACTATATCACCTTTATTGATGATTACTCACGAAAGACTTGGATATACTTTCTCAAGTCAAAAGAATCCGAGGAAGAAATCAGCAAGTTCAAAGAGTTTAAAGCACAAGTTGAAAATCTGTCAGGAAAGAGGATCAAGATATTGAGATCCGATAATGGTGGAGAATATACCTCTACAAAGTTCAATGATTTCTGCAAGGAAGCAGGAATTAAGAGGGACCTCACAGTTCCCTACAACCCTCAACAAATTGGGGTTGCAGAAAGAAAGAATCGTACAATTGTGGAAGCAGCCAAAGCTATGATACATGACTAGAGTCTTCAAATGTTCTTGTGGGCAGAAGCATCCAGAACCGTTGTATATGTACAGAGTAGATGTCCACATAAGATCTTGAAGAACATGACTCCGGAAGAAGCGTTCACAGGTGTGAAACCAGAAGTGGGCCATCTCCGAATTTTTCGCTGTCCAGTCTACATTCATGTGCCCAAAGAGAAAAGATCAAAGTTAGAACCTTCAGGCAAGAAGGGTACCTTTGTGGGATACAGTGAGTCCTCAAAGGCTTACAGAATTTACATTCCAGGCTCTAGACAGATTGAAGTCAGTAAGGATGTAACCTTTGAAGAAGAAATGGCTGTCAAGAAAGGAAGAGGATCAGATATGGAGATTGATGACACAGAAATGCTAGAACCGAAGGAGATGAGATCATCTCCCCCTCCAGTTCAGAGGGAGTCAATAGAAAAGGATGAACCTATCGATCCCATAGATCCAGTTGATATCTCCAGAGATGTGACAGGTCGGAAAAGACCTAGATGGGCACAACAGACACTGCAGGATGCAGAGGGGCATGATGCTCCACATGGCACTTTCAGAGAAAGCAAGAGACCTCAGAGATTCTCCAGCTATGTGGCACTGATGAGCAACATTATTGATTCAAAACCCACCAATTACGAAGAAGCATCCAAACATCAAGTTTGGAAGAATGCCATGATGGAAGAATATCAATCCATCACGAAGAATGATGTGTGGGAGGTTGTGCCGAGACCTGAGGAGAAGTCAGTTGTGCCTTCTAAGTGGTTATATAAGATCAAGCATGGAGCAGTTGGCAGTGTTGAGAAATACAAGGCCAGATTTGTAGCCAGAGGATTCTCTTAGAAAAAGGGAGTTGATTATGATGAGACTTTTGCTCCTGTAGCCCGATATACTTTAATCAGATCCATTATCGCGATTGCTTCAACTATGGGATGGAAGTTGCATCAGATGGATGTGAAGACAGCTTTTCTCAATGGTGTTATTGAGGAAGAAGTTTACATCAAACAGCCAGATGGGTTTATTGTCCAAGGAAAGGAGTCTCATGTATGCAGACTGAAGAAGGCATTATATGGCTTCAAGCAAGCACCCGGTGCTTGGTATGGACGAACAGACAAATTCCTGGTGAGCTTGGGATTTTCCAAGAGTGATGCAGACCCCAACCTTTACTACAAGGTTGTAGATGACAAGCCACTGATCTTGGTATTATATGTTGATTTCCTGTTTCTCACTGGAAATGAGAAACTCATTGCATGGTGTCAGAAGAATCTCGGCTCTGAGTTTGAAATGAAAGACCTTGGTTTGATGCATTACTTCTTGGGATTAGAAGTCTGGCAAAGGCAGAAAAATATTTTCCTAGGACAAGGAAAATACACCATCGATGTATTGAAGAGATTCAAAATGTTGGACTCCAAGTCCATGGCTAGTCCGATGGATGCAAATTGGAAGAAGTTGAGAGATTCTACTTCAGAGTCTGATTTGTTTCATCCCACCATTTATTGCCAGTTGATTGGGTCATTGATGTATCTGACCAACACCAGACCAGATATATGTTTTGCTGTGAATGCCCTCAGTCAGTTCATGTGCGAACCAAGGCAAATTCATTGGATTGCTGCAAAACATGTGCTCAGATACCTTTGCTCCTGTGGCCAAATATACTTCAATTAGAACCATTATTGCCTTGGTAGACAAGATGAAATGGAAGTTACATCAGATGGATGTAAAGACGGCGTTCCTGAATGAGAAGATAGAAGAAGAAGTATATATCGAGCAGCCAGAAGGATTTGAAATGGAATATAGAAAGTCACATGTATGTAAACTAAAGAAAGCATTGTACGAATTGAAGCAAGCACCTAGAGCATGGTATGGAAGAATTGATAGCTTCCTGATGAGTTTGGGCTTTACCAAGAGTAAAGCAGATTCTAATATTTATTATAAGATTATGGATGATGAACCTATGATACTACTGTTGTATGTAGATGATTTGTTCTTGACAGGAGAAGACAAGCCCATCATTGAATGTAAGAGAAGGCTTGCAGCAGAATTTGAGATGAAAGCTCTTGGTATGATGCATTACTTTCTAGGTATTGAAGTATGGCAGTTTCCAGATGAGATTTTCCTGAGTCAAGGAAAATACACAGTTCATATCCTGAAGAGATTTGGGATGATGGATTGCAAGGCCATGACTACTCCAATGGTGACAAACTTGAAGCTCCTGAATGATGCTTCATCAGAGATAGTAGATGTCACCATGTATAGACATATTATTGGGTCATTGATGTACTTGACCAATAGTCTACTAGATATATGTTTTGTTGTGAACACAATGAGCCAGTATATGGTGGAGCCCAGGAATGTTCACTTGATTGCAGCAAAACATGTGATGAGGTACCTAAAGGGTACGTTGGATTATGGACTCATATATGCTTCAGATAGTGAGTTCAAGTTTTACGGATACACAGACTCAGATTGGGCTGGAAGTGCCAAAGATAGGAAAAGCACTTCATGATGTTGCTTTAGTTTGGGATCATGTATGATTTCATGGCTCAGTAGAAAGCAGCCCTGTGTTGCACTCAGTACAGCAAAAGCTGAATATGTAGCAGTGTGGCTTCGCAAGATGTTGGCAAGATTGTTCAATGCAAAGATTGATGCTACGGATATACTGTGTGACAACCAGAGTTGCATCAAGATGACATAGAATCCTGTGTTCCATAATAGATCGAAGCACATCGAGTTCAAGTTCCACTATATCTGGGATATGGTGCAGAAGGGAGTTGTAAAGCTCAAGTATGTTCCTACAAAGGAACAAGTTGTTTATGTGCTAACTAAGCCTCTGTCTCGCATAAAGTTGGAATACTTTCGAGACAAGCTTGGTGTGGTCCAGAGGGACCTCTCTTGAAAGAGAGAATGATAGTTCCAGTTCTTAGGGAACTCATGCCTATCGAGGGATGACGGATGTCGGTCAAAGGATGATTGAAGATCAGTACTTGCCGACTGATAGAGTTCCTGTCCTTAGGTGACGGATGCCTGTCGAGGGATGACGAATGTCGGTCAAAGGATGACTGAAGATCGGTACTTGTCGACTGATAGAGTTCTTATCCTTAGGTGACGGATGCCTGTCGAGGGATGACAGATGTCAGTCAAAGGATGACTGAAGATCAGTACTTGCCGACTGATAGAGTTCCTAGCCTTAGGTGACGGATGCCGGTCAAAGGATGACTAAAGATCAGTACTTTCCGCCTGATAGAGTTCTTGTCCTTAGGTGACGGATGCATGTCGAGGCATGACGGATGTCAATCAAAGGATGATTGAAGATCAGTACTTGCCGACTGATAGAGTTCCTGTCCTGAGTATTCTCTAGATCACTGCAGCCTCGACTGAACAGATCGATCATACCAGAAAGGGACTTAGTGACTAGTAATTAGTCTCACTTTTTCAATTAACCCCCCATATACGAAAATCCGGCGTATCGATTTTTGGCATTGTGTGGGGAAATTCCTCAAAGAAGCGAGAACCACTGGGTAGCGACCTCGAGATACCGTCAGACTACACCCTCGTTTGGTGTAGTGTTGAACACCTCCCAGAGACTCCGATCCAACCCACATTTCTGAGTGAGGAGCCACCTTTGCCAAAATCCGGACATATTTCCAGTACCTCACGGTATATTGGGAATCCCCCCCCTTAATAATCCACTCATCTCCACATTAATTTAAAATTGACCAAGACCATTCGCACAACATTTCATTTCAAGAATTACAAACACCACTTTATTTGACTCCATTATCAGTACTGGTCTTTGTGCTTTTATCAATATAATCTGTATTTAATTTCTATAATGTGTTGAATGGATTGATGAACATGTTTAATCTTTATGCTGTTATGCTTGAATTTTACACTGCAAATCTCTTGTATCAATTTTATTGTTTAAAAACTCCTAAAAAACTAACTCATCCACCAGAACTAATTAGCTTAATCAGCCTTAGTAACCTTTAGGGTCCACCCCCCTTGGCTTCGTTAGGAGTTTGCCTAAACGGAGGAGTCAAGAATCAAGTGACAGTACTTGACTCAAGGCTTGCCCCCAAGGACACACTTAGTGGCTTGAAGATTTCTGCCACATTAACCCCAGGTGTGTTTCCGGTGGCAACAGGCACTGTTCTGGTTAGTGAATTGTTATTTATCTCTTGCATTTTTATATGGTTTATTGTTAAAGAAGGCTTGCCTATCATTTAAAATTTAAATTATTGCATCTCTGCACGAATGCTTGTCATTTGAACATTAATAATTTACAACTCTAAGAGAAACTCATTAAAGAATTTCAGTAAATAGGGACAACCCCCCTTGACCGTTTTGGAGTTGGGGTCTAAACGGAGTAGTTTAGAATCGAGGTGACAGTGGGTTCTACACTCGTAGTTACCATCAAGAACACACATAGCGGTTGGGAGTCTTATCTGTGGTCAAGTGTGTTTTAGGTGGAAACAGGATGTAAATACCATTTTATATACACTTCCTCTTTTCCTTTTCTCTTGATGTAAATATTATTTGTAAATATAAGAAGTATTTTAAGAGTATTCAAAGAACTGCCAGTAATTTTACAAGCATTTCCAGAGAGTAGGCTCCTGTAGGCTTCATTATCTTCAATGAGGAGCTTTCTCTGTTGATTTTGCACAATAGTCTAATATATAAGGCTGATTTGGGGTTTTGTATAATCAATAATGTAATCATCTATGGGAGTTAATATATACATGAGCTTTCTATTAAATTGACTGTGCTTATCATTCTAATTTTCTTGATCATTTCATTCTAATTTTCTATTATAAAAAGAAAATTTTTGAATTTTTGAATTATTTATATTTTTATATTTTGTATTACCACATTTCCTCATTTCCTATTAAATTTAGGCTGTGTTTCCACATCGTACACATTTTGGAAACTGATACCTGTTTCCAAGTTTCATGCAACTTAGCTGCAGACATACATTGATGCCCCCAAGTTCCATATTTCAAGAGTTAGAGGCCAATAGCATAAGGTTCTGCAAACTCAGACTGGGCTAAAGGTGAATTTTGCCTTCAATTTGCAATGAAATCGTTCATTTACAAGCCATGTTCACAACTAGGGTCATGGTTACTAAGCTGCTTTGAAGGGAAGGGTGCCGATTAATACAGCAGAGACATTTCCATAGTTTAGAGGTTTACTATCCAGAGTTGTATGTGAGATCCCTTGCCAGTACAACCTTCATAATTGTAGCCCACTCTCCATTGTTGGATTGGAAAAGAACTTTCTGTATGACTTGTAAATATGAATTTTCTCCTGTAGCAAATAATTTAACTATATTCCCAATTTCTTTCACAGTAAACTTTCAAGAATCCGTAGCTGAGTTAAGCAAGCTCCTTGTCGTAGCAGCAGTCTTTCATTAATCATCATCCAACATTGAGCTTCACCATCCCTTAAGATTGTTTCTACAATAGAAGCAGGCAATCATTCATGCAGCCAGTATCTATCTTTCGCCTCCAGAGTCAGCATCTAACACAATGGCTATCGCATGACAGTTGATGAAATTGCATAAGCTCAACTGCTGGTCATGCAACAGCTGAAAGCTCCCCATTTCAACAAGATAACGTGTGCCCCAAGAAAAGACAAAAAGCACTTTGTAGCTCGTATCTTGAGATTTTCATGGTCCAAAGAACTATAAAGGAACCTCATCTTGTAACTTCACTCAGTTTGATCATAGGAGGTCAACTGTGTGCACTGGCCTTTCTTTCCCTTCTTCTACCTATCTATCCAGATTATATTTCTTTACTTAATAAAGTGTTAGCATATTTTGCAGCTGCATGGCATGTTAGTATAGACACAATACCATTCGACAAAGTTCAGTCCAAAAGCATTTATGTCAACAGACCTTATCTGTGTGCCTCCAAGTGCCCAAATTTACACACCTTATTTGGAATACAATACTATAGGGCACTAAATTCATGTTATAGAGTATCTATCTTCTTATTTCTTAAAGTATGAAAGAAGTTTTTATGAACTCAAAGGCAGATGTGTACTATAAATCTGAAGGGCATATGAAGGGCTCCTCACCACATCACCCTGGATTCTAGCTAGTTTCAACTTTCAACATGGTAATAGACAGACCACTTACTCTCATCATCCATGTCAATGAAGTCGACCACAATGATGCCACCAATGTCCCTTAAACGCAACTCTCTTGCAATCTGAACAGTTACCATTAATCAAATCAATATCATAAAGAACAACAGAAAAAGGCAAAGCAATGGTAATGGCAGGAAAGCATTTAAAAATCTAAAACAGCAGAAAGTTTGTTGCATATTTAGGCAAAAAATTAAATTTCATCATACTTATAAGAAATTTAATAATGTTTAGGCCAAAGAAATAATAATGATAACAGTTTTCAAGATGCAATGAGCAAAGCACCAAATATAGTAAAAACTTGATGGACAACCTAGGCATCAAATTTCCAATCAGTGTAGCTTTAAACCTTGGTATAGCAATAAATGACTACTCAAAATCATTATTTGTTTACAGTTATCCATCGAAACAAGGTGTAGATTCAAGATGCAATCCTAGCAGAATGACTATTGCATAACCCCACTTCTAAAAAAACATTTGTGACATGATTACAAATTTATTAGAACTGTTGATTTATCAACACATGGGAAAGATGCAGCATTGTTGTGTGAATTGTTGGATGGGTTTATCCAAAAGATAGGTGTGAAACATGTTGTGCAATTACTAACAGATAGTGCAGCAAATTATGTGGCTGTTGATAAGTTGTCTTAGAGAAAATTTGGGACCAAATGAGCCAAATAAGAAGAATTTTGCTTGTTGAGTTAGAAATTCAATAACCAAAAGAATTTCAAAGAATTAAAGCAACAATAATCATTGAGGTATCAAGGATGCTTATATGCCATGTTTTTATTTGGCAACATTTAATAATATATACACCTCACCTTGGTTAAAATATTGATGAAATCATCTCGATATGATAAATATCTTTAAAATACTAAATATAGAATCATTTATATTATTAGTACTTCCATTATCATTTATTTACAATACTTCCATTATTATTGTATAGTAATCACTAATCATAACTTGTATTTCCATTATATAATGTATTTTAATAAATTATTATATATCATATAATTATTATATATTATATAATTATTATATAGTTATTTAAAATTTTATTATTAATATTAAAATAAGAAATTACCAAGTCCAATATGCATCTTAAATAAGAAAAAACTTAAAAAGAGAATCTTTTAGTATTCGCACCCTAAATTTTGATCCTGTACTTGGATTTGGAGACTCTTTACACCACTAGAAAGGTCTTGAAAAGATATACAATTTTGATGTTATACACTTTTTCAGAATCTATATGGATATTGTGATGCATGCATTTTTCTACTACAGGGAATCTTTTGACACAAAAAAGAATATTTTGACATTTGAATATAACTTGTGAAACCTCCATTTTGGGCTTGCTTTATATGGTTGGAAACATCTTTCCGAGATCTACAACTTTTCTCTTATAAGTTTTGTGAGATTCCTTTCCATTTGTTTCGTATTTTCAAAAGAAAATTTAGGGATTTTTTTTGCAAATAAGATGCACGTTACAAGAGGGTAAAGTGTAGTTAAAGGAAGCCACCATTATATTGCTATTATATTATATTATATTTAACTATATTCTTATATAATTAAAGTTGGTCAGTATGATATTATTATTATACAGTTAAAGTTGCATCATTATATTATTATTATATATTAATAGCACATATTTATTTTATGATATCTATTATCATTTATTGTGTGCCCACACGAATCTAAACTTATCATTATTATCTTTAACTCTCACCTTGTAATTTTAGATCAATCTAGCTTACATGGCAGTGTAGTGTTAGCAATATTGTGCCTAATCATAAAGTCCTAATTACCTTACCGTTACTTGACGGTTGAAGGTAGTTTTGTGTAAACATTGTATAAAAGTTATGTTCATGTGAATAATAAAATGAACCAGCTTATGCCCTCTTTCCGCCATCCTCTTCTTGGTCTTTCTAGTTTTCTTGTTTATTTAAATTTTATCATGTGGTATCAGAGCTGCAAATGATCCATAGTTAATCTACTTTGAGGGAGTTCTTGTTGATCAGAGCGTTGGAGGTTAAGGTAGTTGCAGAAAAGAGAAAAGGTCAGGAAAAGAGAAGGACTGCGTGAGCCCAAGGAACAGAAATATGCTCGAGAGGATCGATTGCTATCAGCCCATGCAATGGTCACGTATGAGGTTTGCACTCTGAATTAATGTACGCCTTTCTTTTAGCCAAACTTCTATGTCTATTTTTATTGCTTCATCAGTCGGTCTTTATAATTATTGGGAGTCAAATTTTTATATCTCAAGAGAAAGGAGGGAAGTTAAAGAAAATTTACAGATTCAGAACTCTTAGAGTTTCTTCCAGGATCTTCACAACTTGATCCATTAACAAGTTGTGGTTGTGGAGTTAATATGGACCTTACAGATACATTTCTGGCCTGCAATTAGAAGTGCTGGCGTGAATATTTCCTCACATAAGAGTTCAATGGTGGAACCATCATCTGAAGATTTATGAAAACATTTAAGAGGAAGTCTGTGTGGGCTGCTTAAGATGCCAGAGCTGACAGGTTTCAGACATCTGCATTTCATCAGATGCATTAATTGGTAAAATTATGAAATTTCCAGATTGGTAACTCCATGTTTGTTCTTGTTTGAAGTTGATTTACAGTTTGAGTGAATGCCCATATGAGTCGCTGGACTTCGTGAAAGAGGAATTGCTTCCAAAATTTGTTGTCTGCCACCAGTACTGTCTCAGTCAAGACGCAGGTTCTCGTTGGTGTGTTGGTGGAAGATTGCTTGTTATATCCTCTGAGATGATAAACTCCACCAAAGTCAAGGTACTGGTTGGTGCTTTTGAGACTAATTTCTCTTTATCTTATGAAACTCCTAAGCCACAAACGATGTTAATAGAAAGGTTGCGTTGCCTAATATAAGTTCTATTCAAGCATGCAATTGAAATCGACATATGAGCATCAATTGGGGCCTTTTCCCCAGAGTTTACCCAAAAATGAATCAAATAGTTAAAAATGAGCAAATCACTCCAAACTGAAGGTTGGAGTGGGTAGTGGGGGAGCGGAATTCATGCCCCATCTAACCCCAACAGTAGTGAAAATCCCTCAACGTCCCCCCCCCAATATCAAGCAATGTAGGCCTGGTACAAGGATGACGTCATCATGACTAGGAGCCCAAGGAGAGAGGGTGTTGCAGTGCAGAGAGACCGGGAGGGTGTGTACGGTGACCTGGAAGAGAAACATACGCCTCAGTGCTGAAAGAAGTGCCACCGGAATAATAAACCAAGGTGGGAGGTTATGTGACCTAGTGACCCACCCCTGGGAGCTCTGGACACCAACCTCAGACTTCAAGCCCTTTCATGAGGCAGTCAACAATGCCACTAAGCCATAATACTCCCAGGAGAGGGACCAAAGGGCCTGGCCATAACCTCCACTCAGAAAATGTTGGAAAACACCCCTCCTAGTCAGATAAAAATGACCCTCTCTCCCTGGGGCACAGCTGAAGGTGTGCTAGTACTGGTACCACGGAACATGGGGCATAGAAGGAGAAGACAATGAGAGCATGGTTCAAGATGAGGAGAGGAGGGGAGACAATAAGGTGTTAGATTTTGGGGAGCAATTTATAGTTAGCCATGGCACAACAAACCAAACTAACACCACTGCCATGGCAAAAACATATGAAGTTGTCAAAGTCTATAAAGCATGGGAGGCCATTCAAGATGACAAGGTCCTGGAAAGAACAAAATCCATCAACCTTAACTTATCCCAAGCCATACCAATGGGTCAAGGATTCTAGACAACCAACACTTTGTCCAATCACATTCACCATCAAATTATTCAAAGACACTGTGGATAGTGATGTCACTCTATTTAATCGCAAAGCACTCTATGACAACCTTTACCAAACCTGCAGATTGCACAAGGGTAGTCAAGTCTATAGGCATATTTCTTCTTTTGTTAATTCCCTATGTTACCCCTTAGTTTGCACGAGGATTAATTCGAGGATTGAAGACGATGGTGTGCCAAAGAGTTACAATTGCAGGGCTTTGTTATCACATTTATAGTAGTTGGGCTACTTTTCATTTCTAGACCAGTGTCCCAGGCTAGAGCTAGTCCTTTTTACATGAGAAGAGCATTCATTGTCCATGATGATCATTGGCAGAGTACAGCCAGAGGTAGCTAGACCATGCAGAGCAGTACTATTACTATACCCTTGTCACTTCTATGCCCTCTTCATGATCTTGGAGAGATACTTGCTAGACCATTTGGCCCACTTTTAGCAGAGCAACAAAGTTTCCAATTGGTGTTATCTTCCTTGTCTTCCAAATTGGTCAGAGATGGTTGCAAATTCAGGTATATGACTGAGTAGGTATATGGCAAGTGGGTTGATTATCATGATATTTCTTGCTTATCTTAGTAGATGTGACATAGCATGTGTGTTATGTCGTTGGTGATCAGTTAAATTTTGGTTTCATGTAGACTATCAATTGTGCACAGTTAAATGGTTTTTGTGTCAAGTCCGAAGTATATGGTTGTCAGTAGGGTTAGCCTTTGTACAGTCGAGATCATATCCCCTTGCTTTTGGCACCATCTTTCACTTGTCTTTTCGTTCGTCCATTTCTTCCATTTTGAAAGTGGTTTCCCCTGGCTTTGGACTTAACTTGTGGAATCAAAGACCTTTCCCCATTGTGACCTCTATGTATGGATAGGACCCTGTGTTTACTTTGTGTCTCGGGTATCTCCCTAGTCCTCGAAGCAAGTTATCCGCATATGAAATGAATTCCCTGGATGAAAGCTGCGATTAATTGTGCTTCTTAGCACATGTAAGATCCGAAGGGCCATGAAATGAAATAAAGTGCATACCCTGGATGAAAGTTGTGACTAGTTGTGCTTCTCAGCACATGTAAAATCCGAAGGGTGAAATAATTGAAAAAGGCCATGAATGAAATATACAATGCATCAGAACACATAAATGCTATATCTAAAGGATGCAGGCCAAATGAAAGTCAAAGACTTGCAATGAAACACAAGTAATTATATGAAGTCTTGGAATGAAAATCAAGCAAGGATATTTGTTAGAGTCTACTGAGACATTCCATTTGTGAGGAACCTCCCTTCCCTAGTGTTTGCCTATCCTGCATATGTTATTTTGGTCCCCTTTTTCCCTTTCTCTGAGAGATCATTGAGTTAGTCCAAAAAAGTCAAACCTCATTTGACCAAGCCTTTTATTAATCCATCTCACCCAAGGGTAATGAGGGGTGATCTAGAGTGTACATAGGGATGAATCTGAAAGCAAGTATATGGTTGGGAATTCACCATCACTGTGCAACTGTGTCACTTTTAGTCTACAATCTTTTGTGTTTGTATATCTGATCACCATTGTATACATTGATAATGCTTCAAGTCTACTACTAATGTAATTAAGAGATTATTACTTATACCCCATGCATGCAAAGATCTTCAAATTAAGGCTCAGTTGTTAATGTTATTGTAACTACGAAAGATATTCAGTTGTATTTTATATTGTATTTTATTTGTACCTCCGACGGAGATGTTTATTCCTTCGGTCAAGGAAGTCATTATTGTATTTGGTCATGTAAAGTCATTGAGGTAAATCCTCCTTTGTAAGTGTTACCAACTGAGTTGCACTACAGTTGGATTTCAGTGAGCCGCCAGTATTGCACATTTACTTGTGCCTTTTTCAGAGTTCAGAAGTTCCAAGCTTGGCCTGTTCAAGGCCCCTTTTTTTTTATGTTTTGTAGTACATGACCGTGCCCCACGGGGTTTGTAATAAGCGTACTAGCATGGTGGTCTTTGAGTGACTCGGTTCCCTAGGACTTGACAACCAAAGAAGGTATTCCAAGGAGTTTTTTCCCTTGTCGATTATGCCTTGCCTTTAGCCGAGTATAATCGATGAGGTTTTCTCCTGCTCCTCCAAAGCTGGAATGCCCAAAGTGGGGGTTAGGCCTTAGGAGATTATTAGAGCCCATTTTGTAACATGTATAAACATGCTAGGCGCTAGAGTTTTATCGTTTTGTCATGTACTAGGTTCCCCTGAAGTTTCAGCCATTTTTTAATGGTTTAATTAAAAAATTTCAAAAGGTGATAAAAGTCTTATCTGGAGTCGGAATTTGACGCAGGGATGCTCATTTTCAAGCTCAGAGCATCCTCTTTACCCCGGCACCCAGTTTTCCTACATTTCGGGCGACTAAAAACCCCCGTGGAGCAGTTTTATCTATCAGAGCTATAAAGTGGCATTTTAATGCTAAAAGAGCATCAAAATGCACTATGGTCAAAAGTCAAAGTTATTAAAAAATTGAATAATTCACATGCCAAATGAGGTGGCATGACATCACTAAAAGTGAGCGACTTTACTAAAGTGTCAAAGCATATAGTTTTGGGCCATTTTAATAATTGAGGCATTAATTTGCAAGTCCGTACGGCCTCTTCTCACGTGGGGCCAAGCTCCCTCCTTTCACATTGATGCTCACGTTGCCATGGCATTAACTCATTAATTCATTAAGTGGACAAAGCTTATTTTATTATGGTCAAAGCTTAAGGTTTGAAATTATTGAATTAAAACCAAGGCCGTACGGCTCTTTCCTTCACGTGGGGCCAACTTTCACACGAGACATGGCATTGATCCAAGATAAAGTCGCATGGTATAAGACTTCAAGGTATATGGTAGATTTTGTTTAGATGTTCGAATTAAAGGATTGGTCGAATTTATCATATCTCATGTGTTGAACCATCTTCACGTGGGCCACATTTCTCACGGCATCTACCATGGGTCGATGGATAAGTTTAGAAGTGGGGGCGACTACCTTGTGAGGTGGCACAAGCATATGGAAATGTTTCCAACTCATTCAAGCCACCCAACTCACCATCCAACGAAAGTTTGGAAACATCAAAGAATCTACCACGCTCTCTTTTTTTCCTCATGCGTGAGCTTCACAAGGGGGCAGCTTGTTCATCAAATTCGGCAATTTCTTCTTTGAGGTGTTTTTGTCCAAGAGAAATGGTGCTTCTCCATTGGCCATTGAGTTTACTTGCTCTACAAACTAGGAGTTGTGTCTCCTTAGGGTTTTGCGCCCTAGCTGGGTTGCCTTTTGATATAAATTGAGGAGCTTGGCTCCATTGTAAGGATCTAAAGGTGGAACCTCTGCTCTGGTATTGTTGTATCATTTTCCGAATATTTGAGTAATAAAATAAGGCTTTGGAGGCTAGTCCTGAAGTGTTCTGTGGAGGCATGATGTGTTAAGCTTTGCTTATGAGGTAATCTGTATTGATTTCGTATGTCTTATATATTGTTGAGATAGATCTGTCTTTGGAAGGAAATTAATTTCAGTAAGAACATCAGGTAATACTTTATAGATTATTTGTTGTTGTTGAATGGTAGAAAGACTAACAAAGATTATAGATTCTTGTTTGAACTTACATCTTCGATTATTCTTTTTATTTGCAGACACAGGTATTTTTAATCTCCTTGTACAAGTGTTGTGAGATCTTTTTGCAGGTAACCTATGCTAGAGGAAGTACCAAGCATGTTAGCTTGCTCGTCTTCTAGAATCTTCGAACAAAGATCCATCTCTCCGGTCCTTCAAGAGAACAACTCCATTGCCCAAAATTAATGCTCAAACCCCCAAGGGTTCATCTTCAAGATCCATCTTTCTAATCTAAATTGGTTACGGTTCCCTTTTTTACTCTAGATCTCAAGTTTGAATATCATAAGAAGTAGATCTAGTTTCCTTAAGCTTGCACCTAATTCAAAAAATCTAAGTTTTGCTAAGGAAAAGTGCTTATAAAAGAAATATCTAGCATCGTTTAGGCTTGCATTTGGCTTGCACCTTGAAAGAGGGCAGACAAAGATCCTAGCAAGGCAAGCTCCCTAGCTTGTCTTCCTAGTTACCTTTTGTCTCATTACATTGCAACTTTGAGAATTTTCTTTTGTTTAGACTTAGTTTGCATTTAGAAGAAGGGTAAGCTCTTAGATTTTTTTTTTTTAGGCATTTCATAAAATTTGTAGCTCGCTGGTTTTTTGGTTCTGCACATAAAAAGTTAATTTAAAGTTAGTTTAAAAACTCAAAAGTTGCCCAAAAACATGTTTTTTGCATACTAGTTGCATTGGTTTTGATTTTAACAGTTTGTAGCATTGTCAGAACACTCTTAAAGTGTTCTGATTATCATTTTCTGACCAACATACTTCGCTGATCTGTTTTGATTTCATAACAGGTTGAAGTAAGAAAATTAATAAAACTTGCATTTGGAGCTTCCTGAACCACCCAGAGAGAACCAGTTTCAAGCACCATCGTTATTTCTCTCAAACATTGTAAACTGACTTGTTCCCTAATGATAAAGGGCAAGCAGTATTTCTCTTAAGTTTCCAAGTTGTAATAAAAATAAATAAAAAGAGCACAGCAGGCAATTCCAGCGCCTGAACCCAATCCCCCCAGGGGGGATTCGCACCCTTGTTTATTTTTTTTATTTTTTTATTTTTTCGTTTTAGATTAGTTTTCTTTCAAGCAGTAGTAATTAGATAACTCACTCAAGCACACAACGTCCTCCGAGGACCTGTTTATCTTTTTTATATGCTTTTGTGTTTATTTCAAATTATTATCCTGTGCTTAAAATTTAATCCTAAAATTAACCCCCCTTGCTTTATGCTTGGGGTTTAGTGTAGATTAATCATCCACTCATACCTATTTAATAAAACGAACAACGCCCCAAACTCGGAGTATGCTCTTGACCACTGCAGCTTAGTCGGAACAGTTGGCTCAATCAGAAACGGGTGCAAGGTAATTAGTGTTAATAGGATAATCCATCAGAATCCAATCCTAAGAACTCGGGAGGTTGCATGGACCGAATCCACAGAGTCAGCAGGTTCTTAAGCGGGTTCATCCTCGCCTGGTTGGACACTTGGTAAGGTTGCTAGAGAACTCAGTTCGAAGTTTATGTTTTCTTTTGGGCCAAACCAAGAATCAACCCACTCCTTAACTACTCATTTAATAACTATAAAATTTACCAACCGAGCCACTGCAATACTTTCACTGAGACTACACAAGCAACCCCACACGACAGTACTTACAAGCATTTTTACATTCTCGGCACTGGTCTTTAATTTTCTGTGTTTAAGTCAATCATAAATGTCGTGAATGCTTATTTATCTTATATTGGGTTAGCTATTTGATTTAATTCACAAGCAGTGCTTTGTTGTTATAATTTTATCATCTCGTCATCTTTAACTCCTAGAATAGACTTTTATCTTTTGTTGTAGATTAAAAGCCTTAGATTATTTTTCATAGGAACCACCCCCCTTGGCTTCGCTAGGAGTAAGCCTAGACGGAGGAGTCGAGTAATCAGGTGACAGCACTTGACTCTCACTTGCCCCCAAGGACACACCGAGCGGCTTGAAGGTTTCCTGCCGCGTCCCCCCCAGGTGTGTATTAGGCGGCAACATTTTGGCGCCGTTGTCGGGGATAAACCTTTCTATTCCCGGGTCACGACCTTTGTTTCTTTTTGCTTTTTTTACTTTGTTTGATGTATCCTGTGAATATTGAAATTTTACTCGGTCCATCTGGCGACTCCACTTTTAAACAATTCAACGAAGTATTCAACAACAAGAAATTCGGAAGGATTATTCAATTTTATTCCTGAACCTGAAAAGGTATATAGAAGAAGATTGAATAAACAAAACTCTCGGAGAATACTCGAAAATCTTAGACTTGAGTCAATCTTAGATATTCACCATCTGTTTGAAGAGTCTAATCCACCAGAAGACATGGGAGATTTTTTTAGCCCTCTAGACTTTACTGCAATCGTAGGGTACCCTCATGTCGTAACTGAGAAGGCAATTGAAAAATTGCCTTCATTTCAGGGTAACAATGCCATAAGTGCTAAGGCACATTTAAAGTCTTTTTCACAATGTTATAATAAATGGTGTCTTAACGCTAAACATGAAGATGTGCAGATGAAGCTGTTTGCGCTATCCTTAGAAGAAGATGCCTTTGATTGGTTCTTAGACCTAGATGCTGGTAGTTTCAAAACTTTCAAAGAGTTTGAGAAGGGTTTCCTAGCCAAGTGGGTAGACAAGAAAGAAGATAGGTACCTGTTAGCATCCCTAAACAACATGAAGAAGAATGAGAATGAGACTATGGAAGAGTTCAACAAAAGATTCAACAATCTCATCTCAAGCTTGCATGCCGAGATTAAGCCTCCTGATGGCTCAATCCTCATACATTATATTGAATCTTTCAATGGAGAGATGAGATATCAACTTAGGGATAAAGAACCTGTTGATCTTAAGAAAGCCCAAGTTATAGCTGAAAAGATTGATAAGAACATGCAGTCATCCGGAAAGTCCAATCTTCCAGGTTTCACCAGAGGTACTACATCAAAACAATCAGACAACAAAGACAATTCAGCATCAACAGATAGCAAGGACCTAGCAAAAGATCCTTTGAGAGAATTGACAGATGTAATCAAAGCTATGGAAGCCAATCATGCTGCACAAATGAATTCCATGCAAAACAAACTCATTGCTATGGAAAGAGAAAAATCTCACATGCCTTCCAATAGGTTTCCTCCTAGACAGAACAATGAATGGAAGCAAAAGTATCCATCCAACAATCAAAGGATCCCTAGTCAACTTGATTCAGCCAACATGGTTATGGAAGAGGTGCCCCCTTTCTGTAGGGCTTGTAATGAATTTCATGATGAGTCAACTTGTCCTAAGTTTAACTACATAAATGAACAAGGTCCTCCTGAAGTCAACAACTTTGTAGGGTATTCAAATCAACCTGAGTATATCAATCATGTTGGTAAAACTCACGCTTTGCCAAAGGATGTTTGGAAACAAGCTAAGGAAATGGCACAGGAAAAGGACAATGTTACAAAAATTTATGGAGAGAAACCTACACCTGAAGAGATCAAAGAATTAGCAAAGTTCAAAGGCTTCACCTATCAGAGAAGGAAGACTGCCATCCCCATCAAATCAGATCTGCATATTCCTAAGGTAACTCATCTTCCTTCCCCAGAACTAAATGTTGATGTAGTTAGCTGGCTAGCTGGTGCTAAAATGCTTGTTCCTGTAACTGAAGTAATTAAAATGCCAGGTCAAAAGGATAGATTGATAAAGTCTTTAGAAGCTAGTGGAAATATTGATGAAGCACCTACGGAAGTTATCTATGAAAAACCTAAGGAAAAGGTCCTAGAAAAAACTAAGGATAAAGTCCAGGAAAAACCAAAAGAAGTCATTCCTGAGAAACCTAAACAAGTCATTCCTGATGTTCCTAAGAAAATCAACGAAGATCTTCCTATTATACTACATAGTATAGATCCTCGTAAGGAAGAGCATCCTCCTTTCTATGTATCCTTAGTCGTCAACAACATGTTGCTCCATAACTGCATGCTTGATTCAGGAGCCACATCCAACGTCATAACTAAAAAAGTCATGGAACAATTGAACCTGAAAGTCACAAGACCTTATCAGAATGTGTGTGCAATGAATTCTAGAGAAATTGACACCATAGGCATTATCATGAACTTACCTGTTAAGTTAGCTGCATATCCTGATGTGAATTTGACTATGGATGTAGTGGTGATCGATGTCCCTAACATTTGGGGCATGTTGCTATCTAGAAAATGGGTTGCTTCCCTTGGTGGTTGCATACCGATGGATTGGACCTATGCCATGATCCCAGCTAATGAAGATGCTCATGTCAGGTTATATAGGGAAAAGGAGAGAAAATTTCATGTTGAAGACCCTAATGTGCTAGATAATGAGTATGTCCACGAGTCAGATGGTTCTGGGAACTATTCCATTTTTGCAAACACATTAGCTCCTATTAAAGAAAAGATTAAAGATGATAGAGTAAATGGGTTGTGGAGGATGAGTTTTGATGGTGCATTTTCCAGATCAGGAAAGGGTGCTGGAATTGTGATTACTTCTCCATCTCAACAGACTTTCAAGTTTGCTTTCAGACTTGAGTTTGATGCTTCAAACAATGTTGCAGAGTATGAAGCACTCTTGCAAGGCCTTGAAATAGCTAAAGATATGGGTATAAAAATTCTAAGTATAAAAGGAGATTCAGACTTAGTTATATGTCAAATCAAGAACACCTTTGCATGCAAGAATCAAAGGTTAAGGAAGTATAGGAATGCTTGTTGGGATACAATGGAATTATTTGATGCCCTAAACATCACATCAGTACCTAGGGAAGAAAATCAGGAAACAGACCAACTAGCAGTAGCAGCCTCAACCCTCCAGCCAACTGAAGAGATAATCAATGGTGAAGGAAAATTTGAGATCAATTTCAGACCCTCCATCCCGGATAATGTAGATCATTGGCAAGTATTCAAAGATGACAAGCAAATCCTTAGATTTATACATAATGTCCAAGAATTCACTGATTGTAAGATAAGCTATAAGGAAGAAAAGTATGACTACAAGGAAGATGAGGATCAACCTAGGAATGCCATACCTAAAAGTATAGTTGAATGGGAGCACATTTTTGACAGACAAGACAAGCATAAACCAGAAAAGGAAATATTAAAGGCTGGAAATTACATAGAGATCAACATTGGGACTAAAACTGAACCTAAGCTAATCAAAATTGGTAAGGGTACAAGTGAAAAGGAAAGAAATCACCTTATAGCCCTAATTCGGGAATATCGGGATGTTTTTGCCTTTTCATATGATGAGCTCAAGTCATATCGGGAAGATGTTTTCCAACATACTATCCCTTTAAAAGGGGATGCCAAACCTTTTCGCCAGAAGTTGAGACAAATGAATCCCAAGGTGGCCCCCATAGTTTTGAAAGAGCTTCAGAAGATGTTGGCAGCTGGAATCATAGCCCCAACTAGACATTCCTCATGGTGTTCGAATCTGGTTGTTGTAAGAATGAAAAATGGAAACCTAAGACTGTGCATTGACTTTAGAAACCTGAATTGGGCATGTTTAAAAGATAACTACCCTCTCCCCAATATGGAAACATTGCTTCAAAGAGTAACTGGTTCTGGAATGATGTCAATGTTGGATGGTTTTTCAGGGTATAACCAAGTAGTGGTCAGCGAAGAAGACAAGCATAAGACAACTTTTACTACCCCATGGGGTACTTTCGAGTATCTCAGAATGCCTTTTGGATTGCTCAATGTTGGGGCAACTTTCCAGAGATCCATGGATTATGCTTTCAATGAGCTAATCGGTAAGATCATAGAAATATATCAGGATGATCTCACAGTTTTTTCTAAAGAAAGAACTGATCATGTTGGCCACCTAAGACAAATCTTTGAGCGATGTCGAAAATTCGGCATATCTCTAAACCCAGCTAAGTCTGTCTTAGGTGTTGATGAGGGGAAGTTACTTGGTCACATCATCTCCAAAGATGGGGTCAAAATTGACCCAGAGAGGGTAGAAGCCATAAAGAAAGTTCCTTTGCCTTGTAATAAAACAGCTTTACAGTCGATCAACGGGCAAATCAACTTTATCAGACGTTTTATTCCCAACCTAGCAGAGTTAATGAAACCCATGCAGAGATTGCTTAAAAAGGACGCTAAGTTTGAATGGAATAAAGAGGGTAAAGAAGCTTTTAGTGGAATAAAGGATGCTATCTGTAGATCACCTGTCTTGATCAGTCCTGATTATTCCAAAGATTTTCAAATCTTTTCATTTGCATCACCAGACACCATAGCCGGAGTTTTGTTGCAAAAGAATAAGGATGGCCAAGAGCAACCCATAGCCTTTATGAGTAGAGCCTTACAGAATTCTGAGCTTAAGTACACTATCATGGAAAAACAAGCATACGCCTTAGTTAAATCACTTAAGCATTTCAGAATGTATATCGGATACTCGAAAGTTATAGGGTATGTGCCTCATGCGGCGGTTAAGGACATTTTATCACAACAAGACTGTCTTGGTATAAGGGGTAAATGGGTCTCTAAGATCCAAGAATATGACTTAGAAATCAAACCCACCAAGTTAGTTAAAGGTCAGGGTTTAGCCCGCATGATGGCTGAAGGGAACGAGCAAGCCTTAGGGATGGTATGTCAGAACAATGAGTCAGTACAGGTCAGATCAGAAGAGCTTCAACGTCTTGAACAGGTTCCTTGGTATTCAGACATCATATATTTTCTAACCAACCTCACATGCCCAGATCATCTTATTGGCCATTAAAGAAGGGCCTTGAGGTTAAAAGCCACAAAGTTTTGTGTCACCCAGGATGGGCTGGGATGGAAAAATCCAGATGGTCTAATTCTTAGATGCATCGATGAGCCAAAGTCCAAAAAACTCATGGCTGAGTTCCACTCTGGATTTTGTGGAGGACATTATGCGGCCAAGACAACAGCCCATAAAGTCCTTAGAGCAGGGTATTATTGGCCCACTTTGTTCTCAGATGTTCACAAGCATGTCAGAAGTTGCCAACAATGTCAACTCTTCACAGGAAAACAAAAGTTAGCATCCTTGCCTCTTAAACCTGTAGTTGTCCAAGCCCCTTTCCAGCAGTGGGGTCTTGATTTCATTGGTCAGTTTAAGGATAATTCTAGCAATGGTTATTCTTGGATCCTAACTGCCACGGATTATTTTACCAAGTGGGTGGAAGCAATCCCCACGAAAGCGGCAACCGAGAAAGTGATCATGGATTTTTTAGAAGATAAGATTATCACTAGATTCGGTGTGCCCGCTAGGATCACCACGGATAATGCTAAGGCATTTAGTTCGGCAGAAATGTCATCCTTTTGTTTCAAGTATGGTATCATCCTATCACATTCATCAAATTATTATCCCCAAGGTAATGGTCTGGCAGAGTCAAGTAATAAAAACTTAATGACCATAGTCAAGAAAATTGTTGGAGATAATAAAAGAGCTTGGGATAGTAAGATCAGATTTGCACTATGGGCAGATAGGATTACTAAGAAAAGTTCAACAGGAAAATCTCCTTTTGAACTGGTTTATGGATTAGATGTTACTTTACCTGTGCACCTAAAGCTGCCAGTGTATCAGTTACTAGAAGAGTGTAACACAGATCTGGATGCATCTCAGTATAGAATGGATCAACTAGTTGAGTTGGATGAAATCAGACGAAAGGTGGTTGATCAAAGCATAAAGAATCAGGAGAAGGTTAAAAAGAATTTTGATAAGTCATCAAAGCCAAGCGTATTTCAGATTGGTGACACAGTACTACTTTGGGACAACAGAAGGGAAAAACCTGGAAAACATGGAAAATTTGACAGTTTATGGGCAGGCCCTTATCTCATTCATGAAGTAGCAGGCACAAACGCTTTCTACCTAAGCAGTATGGACGGCGAGAAGTGTACCCTCCCAGTCAACGGAGGCCTTCTCAAACTATTCTACACTGAAAATATATGATGCCCATGGGGGCATCTTTGTATCAAAATTTCTAAACCCTACTCCTGCATTTCATTTTCTAGTTAGATTTATTTTATGTATATTATTGTTTTGTACATTAGATTGAATTTTGGTTATGCATAATAGTTTCCTTTTATGAATAAATGTCGTAACTTAGATGTTTCATTTGGTTATTTTTCATATATATATGGGACTGATGCACTTACGTTTCCATGCAGGAAACTGAGAATCTGGAGTTCTCGAATGATCTCCTTTCCTAGGAAAGATTAATCACACGTCCCGCAGTTGGAGCCAGATGTTACCAACTGAGTTGCACTATAGTTGGATTTCAGTGAGCCGCCAGTATTGCACATTTACTTGTGCCTTTTTCAGAGTTCAGAAGTTCCAAGCTTGGCCTGTTCAAGGCCCCCTTTTTTTATGTTTTGTAGTACATGACCGTGCCCCACGGGGTTTGTAATAAGCGTACTAGCATGGTGGTCTTTGAGTGACTCGGTTCCCTAGGACCTGACAACCAAAGAAGGTATTCCAAGGAGTTTTTTCCCTTGTCGATTATGCCTTGCCTTTAGCCGAGTATAATCGATGAGGTTTTCTCCTGCTCCTCCAAAGCTGGAATGCCCAAAGTGGGGGTTAGGCCTTAGGGGATTATTAGAGCCCATTTTGTAACATGTATAAACATGCTAGGCGCTAGAATTTTATCGTTTTGTCATGTACTAGGTTCCCCTGAAGTTTCAGCAAATTCCAACAAAAAATATTTTTCCGCATTTTTAAGCCATTTTTTAATGGTTTAATTAAAAAATTTCAAAAGGTGATAAAAGTCTTATCCGGAGTCGGAATTTGACGCAGGGATGCTCATTTTCAAGCTCAGAGCATCCTCTTTATCCCGGTCCCCAGTTTTCCTACATTTCGGGCGACAAAAAACCCCCGTGGAGCAGTTTTATCTATCAGAGCTATAAAATGGCATTTTAATGCTAAAAGAGCATCAAAATGCACTATGGTCAAAAGTCAAAGTTATTAAAAAATTGAATAATTCACATGCCAAATGAGGTGGCATGACATCACTAAAAGTGAGCGACTTTACTAAAGTGTCAAAGCATATAGTTTTGGGCCATTTTAATAATTGAGGAATTAATTTGCAAGTCCGTATGGCCTCTTCTCACGTGGGGCCAAGCTCCCTCCTTTCACATTGATGCTCACGTTGCCATGGCATTAACTCATTAATTCATTAAGTGGACAAAGCTTATTTTATTATGGTCAAAGCTTAAGGTTTGAAATTATTGAATTAAAACCAAGGCCGTACGGCTCTTTCCTTCACGTGGGGCCAACTTTCACACGAGACATGGCATTGATCCAAGATAAAGTCGCATGGTATAAGACTTCAAGGTATATGGTAGATTTTGTTTAGATGTTCGAATTAAAGGATTGGTCGAATTTATCATATCTCATGTGTTGAACCATCTTCACGTGGGCCACATTTCTCACGGCATCTACCATGGGTCGATGGATAAGTTTAGAAGTGGGGGCGACTACCTTGTGAGGTGGCACAAGCATATGGAAATGTTTCCAACTCATTCAAGCCACCCAACTCACCATCCAACGAAAGTTTGGAAACATCAAAGAATCTACCACGCTCTCTTTTTTTCCTCATGCGTGAGCTTCACAAGGGGGCAGCTTGTTCATCAAATTCGGCAATTTCTTCTTTGAGGTGTTTTTGTCCAAGAGAAATGGTGCTTCTCCATTGTCCATTGAGTTTACTTGCTCTACAAACTAGGAGTTGTGTCTCCTTAGGGTTTTGTGCCCTAGCTGGGTTGCCTTTTGCTATAAATTGAGGAGCTTGGCTCCATTGTAAGGATCTAAAGGTGGAACCTCTGCTCTGGTATTGTTGTATCATTTTCCGAATATTTGAGTAATAAAATAAGGCTTTGGAGGCTAGTCCTGAAGTGTTCTGTGGAGGCATGATGTGTTAAGCTTTGCTTATGAGGTAATCTGTATTGATTTCGTATGTCTTATATATTGTTGAGATAGATCTGTCTTTGGAAGGAAATTAATTTCAGTAAGAACATCAGGTAATACTTTATAGATTATTTGTTGTTGTTGAATGGTAGAAAGACTAACAAAGATTATAGATTCTTGTTTGAACTTACATCTTCGATTATTCTTTTTATTTGCAGACACAGGTATTTTTAATCTCCTTGTACAAGTGTTGTGAGATCTTTTTGCAGGTAACCTATGCTGGAGGAAGTACCAAGCATGTTAGCTTGCTCGTCTTCTAGAATCTTCGAACAAAGATCCATCTCTCTGGTCCTTCAAGAGAACAACTCCATTGCCCAAAATTAATGCTCAAACCCCCAAGGGTTCATCTTCAAGATCCATCTTTCTAATCTAAATTGGTTACGGTTCCCTTTTTTACTCTAGATCTCAAGTTTGAATATCATAAGAAGTAGATCTAGTTTCCTTAAGCTTGCACCTAATTCAAAAAATCTAAGTTTTGCTAAGGAAAAGTGCTTATAAAAGAAATATCTAGCATCGTTTAGGCTTGCATTTGGCTTGCACCTTGAAAGAGGGCAGCCAAAGATCCTAGCAAGGCAAGCTCCCTAGCTTGTCTTCCTAGTTACCTTTTGTCTCATTACATTGCAACTTTTAGAATTTTCTTTTGTTTAGACTTAGTTTGCATTTAGAAGAAGGGTAAGCTCTTAGATTTTTTTTTTTTAGGCATTTCATAAAAAATTTAGCTCGCTGGTTTTTTGGTTCTGCACATAAAAAGTTAATTTAAAGTTAGTTTAAAAACTCAAAAGTTGCCCAAAAACATGTTTTTTGCATACTAGTTGCATTGGTTTTGATTTTAACAGTTTGTAGCATTGTCAGAACACTCTTAAAGTGTTCTGATTATCATTTTCTGACCAACATACTTCGCTGATCTGTTTTGATTTCATAACAGGTTGAAGTAAGAAAATTAATAAAACTTGCATTTGGAGCTTCCTGAACCACCCAGAGAGAACCAGTTTCAAGCACCATCGTTATTTCTCTCAAACATTGTAAACTGACTTGTTCCCTAATGATAAAGGGCAAGCAGTATTTCTCTTAAGTTTCCAAGTTGTAATCAAAAAAAATAAAAAGAGCACAGCAGGCAATTCCAGCGCCTGAACCCAATCCCCCCAGGGGGGATTCGCACCCTTGTTTATTTTTTTTATTTTTTTATTTTTTCGTTTTAGATTAGTTTTCTTTCAAGCAGTAGTAATTAGATAACTCACTCAAGCACACAACGTCCTCCGAGGACCTGTTTATCTTTTTTATATGCTTTTGTGTTTATTTCAAAATATTATCCTGTGCTTAAAATTTAATCCTAAAATTAACCCCCCTTGCTTTATGCTTGGGGTTTAGTGTAGATTAATCATCCACTCATACCTATTTAATAAAACGAACAACGCCCCAAACTCGGAGTATGCTCTTGACCATTGCAGCTTAGTCGGAACAGTTGGCTCAATCAGAAACGGGTGCAAGGTAATTAGTGTTAATAGGATAATCCATCAGAATCCAATCCTAAGAACTCGGGAGGTTGCATGGACTGAATCCACAGAGTCAGCAGGTTCTTAAGCGGGTTCATCCTCGCCTGGTTGGACACTTGGAAAGGTTGCTAGAGCACTCAGTTCGAAGTTTAGGTTTTCTTTTGGGACAAACCAAGAATCAACCCACTCCTTAACTACTCATTTAATAACTATAAAATTTACCAACCGAACCACTGCAATACTTTCACTGAGACTACACAAGCAACCCCACACGACAGTACTTACAAGCATTTTTACATTCTCGGCACTGGTCTTTAATTTTCTGTGTTTAAGTCAATCATAAATGTCGTGAATGCTTATTTATCTTATATTGGGTTAGCTATTTGATTTAATTCACAAGCAGTGCTTTGTTGTTATAATTTTATCATCTCGTCATCTTTAACTCCTAGAATAGACTTTTATCTTTTGTTGTAGATTAAAAGCCTTAGATTATTTTTCATAGAGACCACCCCCCTTGGCTTCGCTAGGAGTAAGCCTAGACGGAGGAGTCGAGTAATCAGGTGACAGCACTTGACTCTCACTTGCCCCCAAGGACACACCGAGCGGCTTGAAGGTTTCCTGCCGCGTCCCCCCCAGGTGTGTATTAGGCGGCAACAGTAAGTAGGGGCATTAGTTCCCCCTAGAGTCATTTGTATTGGGGTTTTTAAGTCCCCCAGAGGAGTTGGCCCCGTCAGCTTTAGTTGAGGCCGACTTGTCGAGTGAAAAGGTTAAGTGAAAGGTAAAGTATAAATAGAGAGCTAGGCTCTCTCATTTATACGTCCACTCACTCACTCAAGTTCGAATTAGTGAGAAGGAGGACAAGTTCGCACAAGTGGAGAAGAGTGAAGCTGCTGAAGACCATTTCTATTTTTTGCGTTTTACTTTTGTGACATAGTATTGGTGATCATTCTATCTCTGAGGAAGTTGCAGGGTTTTCTCCTTTATGGTTTCCCCAAGGAAAATCTTTGTGTCTCTTGTGTTTATGCAATGCTTGTTATTCTCTCAGTAAGATCCTAGATAGGTATTGATTAAAAGTTGAAAAACTAACATGATATCAGAGCTACCCTGAGAAGAAGACATTGTGCAGTTGTGGAAGCTAGAGATTCTTAATTTTTGAACTTCTCTCCACAGATCATCAACAAAAAGAGGCTAGGCTAACTCGCCTAAGGAGGGCGCATCTTTCTGTCGAAGCAAAAGTTGATTCTGAGCATTTTCATTTTTGGCCCGTCACTGCTGAGGAAAATTAGGGCTTTTCACAAAATTGGAATTTTGGAGTGCAAGTGGCATAGGGAAGTGCGCCTCCCCAAAATCAAAATTTTGAGACTAAGATCGAAGTTTTTGAGTGGGTAAAACTCTCGGAAAGTCAAACCCTAGTTTGACTCTAAACGAGAAAAACCAGAAAAGACCAGAAATTACAGATCAGAGTTTCGCAAGTCAATTTTCAAGGGTGAATTTTTGGAATCTTCAGAAACCAAGTGTACAAGCAAACTCATTTCAATCAAGCGCATATATCCATCCAGTCAGAAGTTTCAAATTCCAAGTTTGAAAATTTAGGGTTTCACTGTCAAACCCTAGGATAAGCCAGAACCAGTTTCAACAAATCAAAGTGGTATGGCCTAAAAGATTTTCTATTTCCATTTGAAGTTCTCATTGAAGATGTCTCACCACACCAAGCTTGAGGATAAGCTTGAAGGGGCTGATAACTTCCAAGCATGGAAGTATAGGATTACACTTGTCCTTGAAGAAAATGAATTGGACACATATGTGAATGAAGAGGTTCCAATTCCAGAGGGAGATGAGGCTAAATCCTTACACAAGAAGAACTTGGTTAAGGCCAAGAGGATTATTGTTGATTCTATTAAGGATCACCTCATCCCACATGTGTCTTCCTTAAAGACACCTAAAGAGATGTTTGATTCCTTGACCAAGCTATTTGAAGGGAAGAATATAAATCGAAAGATGACCTTGCGAAACCAGTTGAAGAATGTGAAGATACAAAATGCAGAGACCATGCAGTCCTATTTTACAAGGGTTTCTCAAATCAAGGAGCAACTTGAAGCAGTGGGAGAAAATGTAGAAGATGGAGAAATTGTGATGACCACCTTGAATGGTCTCCCTAGATCATGGGACTCTTTCATTCAAGGGATTTGTGCTAGAAAGAAGTTAATCACATTCAGTAGGTTGCGGGAGGAATGCTCACAAGAAGAAGCTCGACTTGTAGCTCGAGAAGAGAAGATGGGAAATGAAGATCAAGCTCTCACAACATACACCAAGAGGAATAACAACAAGAGGGAGCACCACCATCACAGTAAGGGGGAGAAACACCACCACCAAAGTCAAAGGAATAACTTTAGAAGATTCAAGATAGATCTATCTACTATTAGATGTATACATGCGATGAGAAGGGACGCTACTCCAAAGATTGTCCCAGAAACAGAGGCTCCAACAAGAAGAACAACAAGAAAAGACATCATGCTCACAGTGCAGAGGATGATGAACCCGCAAGGAAAAGAACCAGAGAAGAAGAAAGAGATGATTCTTCAAGTGATCAAGAATATGTATTGTAACGAAGGTAACCAGTTACAAGGGTTCATTCAGAAGGTTCCACCTCATAAGGTAAAAGCTAGAGATGACTTTTAGTATTACATGAAAATATTAGGAGATAATTATTTTAGATTGTATGGTTATACAGATGCAGATTGGGCTGGAAGTGTCTCAGACAGAAAGAGCACATCGGGTGGATGTTATTGTCTGGGATTTGCTATGATCTCATGGTTTAGCAGGAAGCAGTCCAGTGTGGCTCTCAGCACAACTGAAGCAGAATATATAGCAGCTTGCTCTGCTGGTTGTGAAGCCATATGGCTTCGGAAGTTGCTATCAGGACTATTTGACTTAGAGATGGACCTGTTATCACCTAAACTGTAGTTACCCCTATGGATGTATCCACTCATGGATGGCAATAGGGAAGGGAAACTCAAAAGGTGTAACCACGATCACCTCGACCTCCAATAGATGGTTGTCACGCCAATCGAGGCAACCTTCGCTTTATGTTATCTAGCCCAGACAACGAAGGGGGAGACCCAATCTACTCCCGACAAGAGAGATCAAAACCAAGACACCAAATCAAGTTAATTCTAAGTGAAGTAAGGTGTATGGTGTATCCTAGACCTTAGGATGAAGTCACAAGACAAGTGAGGGGTTCAATGAGTATAGCTTTGGTTCATTGTTGATGTGGGAGTGACTTATAGTATTTAAAGATAAGATCCAGGATTAATGTACTAGTTCAATGTGAGAAAATCCACTGCCTTGGGAACCGTGTCCGATGCAGGGTAGTTTAGGGGTTGAATTGGGGCTAACTAGTACAAGTGACAAGCTTGATCATGATACATGATGACATCCAAGGGTTTAGTTCACCACACAAGGGTCAAACCACAAGTTAATCCAACAATCTAGGAAAGTCGAATTGACTTGGAGAGAGACCAGTGCCTTGGGAATTGGGATAATGGAGTCAAAGTGTAGTTAACTTGTGGTTGGAGACTCCTATTGCATGAAACAAGTGGGCAATTAAAGTCTTGATGGATGAATAGGTCTAGATCTAGGTTTGACCTAAGTGGACCACAATCCCTTAAAACAAGGAATGCTATCCTCAAGGCAAGATTTGATGAAGTGACACACTAGACCTAGGTTTTGAATTATGCCCGTTCCAAATCCACAAAAATCTCATGTACCCACATCCTAAAAGTGGACCAACTCACTTCTCCAAGGTGGTGCGACTTTACCCAAGGAGGCTAAAAAGTGGGATTAATGAATCAAAACAAGTCCAATGGCATCCAAACTTTAGATCCAGGTAGTTTAAGCAAGTGAGTGTATGGATCTATAATTTCAAGGCAATCCGATGGCTAGATCTTACTAGATCTGAGTTTAAAGATACCAAGTGGTCCAAAATGGGGATTAAATCCCTTAAAATGTGGAATAGGGCCCACAAGGTAAAAATCAGAAAAGTGACAATCTGGGGGTAGGTTATTGGATGTGTAGATCACGAATCAAGTGGAATCTCAACTACCCACATACTAGATCTAGGTCAACCCACCCAAACTAGGAAGTGCGCCCTTGCTTGGAGAGGCTAAATGCCTTGGGAAGAGGGTCAAATGGAGGCCAATCCTCACCAAACTATAGATCCGGGATGTCGTGGATACTATAGAGGTGGGTTTTAAATTCCTTACCCAAGAAGCCACTAGATCTTAGTAGATCTGAAAAAATGTAAAAATGGGGTTTTGATTTATTAGGGTTTTAAATATTTTAGACAAGTGGATAGATCATGGAGATAGAACTTACCTTGAGATCATACCTGAGTGATGAAGAGAGATGCTTTGATGTTGAGGAAGATTCCCGCGGAGATCAAATGAGAGATTGTTGATTTTGCTTGCCAAATTGATGCCCTAGCCCACAAGTGCGCCCTCCTATAACTGTCAATCCAAGGAAAATTGATTTCAATCAGAGAGGTCAAGTATGGAGGAAATACAAGTAAAATGCAATGATAACATAGAATAGAAGGTCCTGGGATAGTAATACTCCCTGTTACCAACGAAAAGATCCAAAGAAGAAGTAGGGAGAGTCTTCCCCTACCAATACTTCCTCCTCAAAGCAAATCGGCCTCCACCTGTAGATGCAAAAACATGGTACAAAAGATATGGCAAACAAGATCTCCAATAACTCAGTGCAAAGGAATAACCAACGAACGAACACCAAAAACATTCACCACAACACTGGAGATAGATGCAATAATAATTTTCTATTCCAATAATCCAGAGCCACAAGTCCCTTTACAATGAGAAGCTCTCTCCTTTAAATAGGAAGGAGAGGCATCAAAATCCTAACCACTTTTTGAATGAGTGGCTAAGATTAAAAGATACAAATGTCTAATCAATGGTTGAGATGAGCTCAACAATAAAATACATGGATCACTAATAAAATATAACATAAGTGGACAAAATCGCCCTAGGAGAGGGGAATCCCGCCATATCATGATGACAAAATATAATAAGAAGCTTATGGTGGGTCCAAGGGGTAATTTTAGCCACCCTTGGTCAATCCCCATAGCACAATAATAATAAAATAGTCATCAATATACCAAATCGTGCCTCTATGGACAAATAGTAGGCCTCAAAAGACCTCAGAAATCATCAGAAAGTGCCATAAGTGATGGATGCGGGTCCTGATGAAGCTGAAACTGCTGGAGGAGGTGTGGAAGACATCAATCCATCATCACTGATCATCCCATGCCAAGACATTGCCTCAGTAGCCCAAATCGAATTCCTCAATAACCATTTCTACCAATCCTGAAATGCCTCGGGAAGCGTGAAACTGCCCCAAACTGCCTCCTGGAGTGACTGCGCTGTCAAGGTGAGGGCACTAGTGTGTCCGGGAGGGGGGTAATATGGTAAAAACAAGTGGCTGGACCACCCCCTCCAAGCACAGCGCCCTAGGTCAACCGGATAAAAATCACATCTGCTCTGACAGGGTCTCCGACAGACCAAAACTGCACTGGGATAGCCTGCTGAGGCTAAATCATCACTGTAAGTGCCCGGAATTGAAAACAAACTGTCTCATTGGACTCAGAAGGTCCAAATCCATCCAAGATGTGTACTCATACATCATATGAGTCTCTGCATGATCATAAAATATATCCAATATACCGGAACAAGTGAAATAATAATAATCTGTAAATGATCAAATAATGTTGTAAACCATGAATCATCATCATAACCCTGTATCTACTGTATAGAATCATCATGTACATGTACATAGACCATATATCATCTATCCATATCATCACAAGGTCCAACCATCTCAGGTCCTATGGTTGACCTTGGTCAAACTAGGTTTGACCAAGTCAACATGACCAAATATAACTCAGACCATCATCAGAAGCTGCTGCAAAGTGTCAAAGGTTAATGCATGCTCTACAACTTATTCAAATAACAATTATAACACAACGTAATCATTACTGGCGATCTAAATCCAAATATATAATGTCATCAATTATTATTATTACTCAGACTAGACTTTCAAGATCATACTCACTTCATAGCTGTGATCAATTTGCTAGTGAAGGGTGAAGGCTAAAATAACTGGATAGGCTAAGGGATGACTTGACTGACTTAACTTTGTGACACTTTGGCAATGGGAAAGGGAATACACACCATAGTATATACTGAATGAGCAACAACACAGGGAATGGCGGTGTCTCACAAATGGATAAGTTGTTTAGAGAGTGCTTATTCAAGTTAGGCATCATGTCTACATCAAGTTGATCCAGGTTCATTAGGATCATTCAATTTCATTTCATGGCCTTTTTGGCCTACATAACCCTTCGGATCTCAGGTGTGCTGATAAGCACAACTAGTTGCAGCTTGCATCCAGGGCATGTTTTTATACATGTATAGGGTCAACAATTGTTTAGATATAGCTTTTAAGAATCATTGCTTTTTGGACCTTTCTTATACTCTTCAAGGAGTATTTTTCAGCAGTTCATTGCTCTTGCCCTTTTTAGTTTCCATGGGCGAATTTATTAGTTTCCATAAATAGTACATAAGCTTTCAGTTTTAGCCAACAACATCTCAAGTGACTAGGGGGAGTTTGAGCCAATGCCAAACATCGGGACAACCGAACAGAATGATTTAGGCCTACAATCCAACTCACCAAAGGTAAGTTTTGTCATCAACTCAGAGCCGAGACACAGTAAACAGGGAAGCTCATCTAATACAGAGGCTACAGTGAGGAAAAGTCCTCCATGCCACTAGTCAAGTAGTAAGTCAGGGTGATAGACTAAAAGGTAGGCAATGGATGGATGAAGACAATGAATAATGGAGCCAACACTAGCAAGCCAAGGTATGGTGGAATGATCACCTCTATTCTCCCTAAGGAGGGTAAGACCAATGAGTATGAATAGTGAACTTCTAAGTCTGAGTAGGGTCAATATAGTATATATAATAAGAGCAATCAGGTCCACATATCTATATGATCGCCAGATCATGACACTAAGTGCTAAGACACGCTATAAGAATAAGTATAAAAGCCATATAACCATAACACAATGATATACCTGCTGAGTCATATACCTGACTGCTCATCAACCTGTACCATCATCTGTCCTCTGAAACTGCTGCTGTAACTCTGGGCACTACTAACTGCTCTGTACAAATGGTATAATGGCTACATCAGTCATCTGTCTAAGTGTCCTGAGACTCAGTCAAGGCATGGGGAATATATACTGTTGTCCAAAATCTGATAGTGATCCAATATAGATGCTCATCTCAGCATCTCAAATGTAAGGGAACTGGCTGAATAGTGTACTGGAATCAGAAAAATAATGTATGGTAGCCCGTCTACTATATATGTGATAACAGGACCCCACTATGATCCTGTGTGACAACCAGACTTGTATCAAGATGACAGAGAATCCAGTGTTCCATGATAAGTCAAAGCACATAGAGATCCGATATTTCTATATACGGGATATGGTGCAGAAAAGAGCTATAAGGCTCGAGTATCTGAGCATTGATGAGCAAGTTGCTGATGTATTCACCAAACCTCTGTCTCGAGTAAAGTTTGAGTATTTCCAAGACAAGCTTGGTGTAGTTTAGAAGGACCCTCCTAGAAAGGGGGAGTGATGTGGTCGATGATGATATTTGGATACTGGTATCGATGTGGATACCTGTATCAATGATGAGGTTACATGTTCCGACGATGAGGTCGATGATGAGGAATACCTGTACCGACGATGAGGTCGATGAAGTGGTACTTAGACTTTGTCTAAGACGACTAGTGGGATTGCATCGTCCTTGGACTTATGTCCTAAAGTGATAGGGATTGATCATCCCGTAAGTGGATCAAGATTGCATCATCCTTGGACTCATGTCCTAAAGTGATAAGGATTGATCATCTTGTAAATAGATCTAGGTTGCATCGTCCCTAGACATGTTGTGGTGTCTTAAATTGATAAGGATTGATCATCTTGTAAATAGATCCGAATTGCATCGTCCCTATACATGTTGTGGTGTCTTAAATTATTAAAGCTTGATCATCCTGTAAATAGATCCGGATTGCATCGTCCCTAGACATGTTGTAGTGTCTTAAATTGATAAGGATTGATCATCCTATAAATAGATCCGGATTGCATCGTCCCTAGACATGTTGTGGTGTCTTAAATTGATAAGGATTGTTCATCCTATAAGTACATCTAGATTGCATCGTCCTTGGACATGTTGAGGTGTCTTAAATTGATAGGGATTGATCATCCCGTAAATGGACCAGGATTGTATCATCTTTGGACTTATGTCCTAAAGTGAGAGGGATTGATCATCCCGTAATTGGATCATGTGTGTTGCATATTATGATGTTGTTGATCAAGAGATCCAGACGATGAGGTTGTTGATCGGAAGATCCAGATGTTGATGTTGTTGATCGGGAGATCAAGACGATGAGGTTGTTGATCGAGAGATCCAAATGATGTTGTTGATTGGAAGATCCAGATGATGATGTTGTTGATCAAGAGATCCAGATGATGTTGTTGATCGGAAGATCCAGATGATGATGTTGCTGTCGTTGATCGAGTGCTGCAGAAGATGAAGACTCAGTACTAAAGATGTTGATGTTCCAGTATTGATTATGATCCAGTAATTGTTTGAGTTACTGATGATGATTGAAGAAAGCTTCCAATGATTTATAAATGTATCATGTATCATGTTGTTGATGACTCCTTGCTCCTGCAGATGTTGTTAGAAAATCCTTCTCGTTAAGGGGAGTGTTGAAATATTGTACTAAGAATATTCTATTTGTACTTTATCCAAAGATGTTTCATTCCTCCGTCGGGACATTTTTATATATCCGGAGATGTTTATTCCTCCGTCGGGATGTTGTAACTAGGGTTATTAGACTTCCCTAGTGGGGTCGGCCCTGAGTTAAGTGTTTAGGGGTTATTAAACTCTCCTAGGAGAAATCGTCCCAGTTAGGGTTAAAATTCAAGTGAAGTAAAGTATAAATAGAGGAGGTGTGTTCTTCATTTATCACACTCACTCACTCATTCACTCACTTGTGAATTGCGCATAGGAGAGAGAGAGATATGCGAAGGAGGAGAAGGAGCTCTTGTTTGGGGATTACATCTTTGTATTTGTTGGTCATCTATATTGAAAAAGCTTTGCTGGGTTTTCTACCCCATTAGGGTTTCCTAGGATAAATCTATGTCTATCTTGTGATTGTGTTTCTTTCAATGATCCTTATTATGCTCTTGTTGTGAATTTTATGTTAAACTTAACAGAGTTGACCCTCGACCGATTTCGAGTCCGATTTCGATTTTTCAAACATTGCAAGTTTATCTTTCACTTGACCTTTTCACTAGCTAGGTCGGCCCCAACTAAACCTGATTGGGCCGACTTCTCTAGGAGACTCAATAACCCTAATACATTTGACTCTAGGGGATCTATTGCCCCGACTTACAATGGAGGTTTTACCTCAATGACTTTACATGACCAAATGTAATAATGACATCTCCGTCGGAGGTACAAATAAAATACAATAATAATAACAATATAAAATACAAGTGAATATCTTTTGAAGTTACAATTACATCAACAACATGATCAAATATAAGACAAATACAATAATAATATCTTCCGCAGCTGCATATAATTTCAACACATTGTAAGGGACTTTGGCTCTTGGATTGAAGAGATAATAGAAAATTCATTTTTGAGCAAATTTTGTGTATCTTATAGTTGAAGTTCAGGATTTTGATTGCAATTGCTTCTCGAGGAACATTGGAAGTGGATCTTTGCATCTTTGGCAAAATGGATCTTTGCATCTTTGGCAAAATCGTTGTGTTTTTCATTTGCTTGCAAGGAAGGGCGACTTGGTGGAGGGCACAATAGCAGAGGGATCTCTTTTCCCTCCCTCAAATCGTTTGCAAAACAGGGAGTGATCTTTGATCTATGCATTTGTCATTCTAGTCACTTCCTCTCTCTGAATTTCTTGTTTGAAAATTGTTCTCTTGTGAATCAAAGCTAACTTGGGTTGTTTGGTTTCAGGAGGGCGCACTTGGGCAAATCAATAGCAAGCTGGAGCACTTAGATTTCACTTTTGATTGGGAAGAGTTGGAAGCAAGCATCAAGATCTTGGCATCTCTTAAGATCCATGTGAGTTCACATCTTTTTCTCTTGTCTTTCTTTCTATTCCATCGTCATCTTAATAAAATAAATCAAAAGCATCGTTTTTAGTAACTAGGAAAATTCTCTGGGTCACATCACTTAGATTTTAAAAAATCCAGCACTTGGGTATTTGCGGCCATCCCTCAACAACCCTAGATCCCCTAAAGCGTCATCTTTGGACTCCATCTTCCCATCTCAATCAAGCACTGGCATTTTGATCAATTTGCCCCCCCCTTAGTCTGGAGGTTGTTTTTCTAGGTATTGTGACTTTCCTTGCCTGTGATCTCCACACATCGTCATACCTGTCATCCAAGCAAATAAAATAAGCGTTAGGATTCCTAAATTGTCAACTAAATCATTATCTCAGGCATTTTACAATTTCTTGATTCAAATCCCCCCAGGTTAGTGACTTGGTTATTGTTCACCTAGCACTTTCAACCTAGATCACTGTGATTAACTTGGCTATTGAAAAGTAATTAATTTGGAATGTATTTCACATCCTTAATCATTATCCGAACCCCTTAAGCCTCTCTCTCTCTAGCTAGTATATTTATCTAATGTTTCATAGTCAAGGTATCTTTGTCTTCTATTGTCTTACTGGTCTAGGTATCTTGTCTTTCAGTCTCTCCCACAAGGTTAGGCAAGGTTCTCCCCCTTAGACATCTGATCTAGTTGGATTAAAGTGAAGAGAATCCTGATCAGAGTGACCTAGCACATGTTATTTGGGGCAACTACAAGTTGTGTGATAACAAGCTTCTCCAAGCAAATTTTCAAAGTCTTCTGGTCATCATTGTATCAGTTTGTCCATGCTCGTGTTGTAAATTTAAAATGTGAGATAGCGCTTGTAATTGTATGAATGCATTACCAGGTTATCCATGTGTACTGGAAATACAAATAGGTTAAGTAGGGGGTTATACCCTATGTGTTTAGAGGCTTCACAGCTCTAAGGTGAGACCATTTGCCAATTGTTATACAGCAAATAGGTGAAGTCATGTGTTAGCAATCACCTTGCATGATCATCTAGCATTGAACATCAGAATAGGGTCTTCATGTGAGATTTGGTTGGCTATATAATATTCCCCATCTGCCCACTTCTCTACTGCATAGGAAATACTATATTATCATCCATATACTCTAATGTTATACCTATGTCTCCTTTTTGCTTTTCAGGAATGGGAAACAGGTCAATGACAGGTAGGATGTTTACTCAAAAAGCTGATTGATCATCTGAATTGTACATCATAAATGACCAAAATTATGAACATATCAAGAGTCCTAAGAAACAGCATGGAATGGCATTATCGTACTTTCCTCCCTCTCTTATCTAATCATGCTTTTGCTCTAACTTGTCCAAACACATTTCATGTGTCAATAACAGCTCTTGCATTGCATCATGTTCAATTTGCTGAAATATTTTTCTCCTTTTCAAAGTATCATGTATTGGTATCTAAAAAATGTTAACTAAATTGGATTAACTTTAATTGACCAAACAAAAAACTTGAAGACATCTGTAAAACAAGCATGTGACAAGTTTCTAGAACATATCATGCATTCATGTAGATAGATGCATAAATACTATGTATGGGTGTCTTTGCATCTAAAAAGAGGCAACAAACTTACCTGTCTCGCAGCTGCAAGATTAACCTCAAGAATAGCCTGCTCTTTAGACATTTCTTCACCTAGCATGCCACTACCACCATTGACATCAATTGAAACTAATGCCTCAGTTTGTTCAATTACCAAGTATCCTCCATTAGGAAGGTACACTCTGCATGAAAGGGAGAAACATCACTTTGGTGTACAAAAGAATAATACAAAAACATAATCCACATTTTTAATATACATTGACCAACATGGGGGGAAAATTTTCGCAATACTGGTATTTCAATTAAACAATTTGCAAAAGGAAAAGCAGTTATAAACAAAATTATAAATAACATCGTTAACAAATCAAGAATGAAATCCACTGCATTCAATAACTACTTATAATATTTGTGAATCAGAAAGTAGTTAAGGATTGAAGGTTTTTTACTTCAATAAATTTGTGTGTATCATATCTCTAAATGCTTGTCAAAATGGCACTTTTAAAGAACACAAAAGTCAAAATAACAAAATGCATCCTTTCAATAAAGTATAAATGAGAGATTATGGTAGTAAATGGGTGCTCTAGGTAGAACGATCAGGCTCTACTAGGGTTTCAAGTAGTACATCCATACTATCTTTCAACATTGAGTGTGGCTTGGTTGTCCTGTCAGGACAACGACCTTTTTATCATTAAGTGAGGCATAATGACCTACTTGACCTTTCTACAATCATTCGAGATGGTGAGTCTTGACCAATGGCTTGCAATGGTGTACCATGCAAGGATGTTCATCTCAAAGGTGTACCATGTAAAGTTTTCTAATATCAAATTTTATAATCTTGAGAATGCTAGTCTCATGAGTTTCAAGAGGGCTCCATTTGTGGCTATTTTGTAATTATTTGAAACCGGATCAGCAAAGTTGGGAGCCCAAAGGGTGGCATTACACACACACACAAACCCTAGATAAGGCCATTTTCATGTTCCATTTCAGCAACCATTCTCATGTGAAGCAAATTTTGAATCAAGGACCCTGAACATGCAAGAATGCTCTAGTGGTCCTTTAACAACTAATCCCATTACCTCTCAACAAACAAAGCAGTGCAACATGCCTTCCCAATTTGGGTCAACCTCCCTTGCTTGCCCGTGCAATTTTGGCTGGCCCTATAATAGATTATTGCCCCTCTAGGTTAGTTTATCTATGAAGAGCCTGGAAGATTTGTCAACACTCGGCCTCAATGTTGTGGCTATATGTGGGTTAATCTATCCTAGGACCTAAAGGAATTTGTGTACCTCTGAATTGCTAGCCAAGTGCATCACCGACCAATTTGTTATACAAATCTGTCCAATCCATGTTTTTTGTTGCCAGAGCCTCAACCATCACATTCAAGATTTCCACTAATTTCCCTAGTCAAAACTAAAACCTCATCCTTATAGGTCCCTACCATTCGCAAAGCATCACAGAGGCCCAAGGTGGATGAAGTGTATGGCTAGAAGTTGTTCATAAGGGGAAGAGTGCAAATGTGGCAAAGGAACAACTTGAGAAAACCCCAACTCAAAAGCTTTCGGCCTCCAAGGCCTCCTCCACAACCATCCATAACAAACAAGTAGACCTAAGGCCTCAAAGACATCCTCTAGCTCCATGCATGCAGATGGTGGTAGCCGGCAAGCCCACTCTCCACCACTGCTTCTAGAATCCAAAAAGATCGTTTCCATCCCTGCAGATGATGTCACAAAAGGCCAAAGCAAGCCACCTTCAATGATTTTTGGACCAACAAAATCACCTCTGGCAACTCCTTCAATGCTCTTCCGACCCTCAAAAACAACCAGGTGGAGATGCATGATGTCGTTGGTTTTCAATAAAGTGACCTCTTGGAATATCCAAGGCCTCAACAACCCTAGCAAAAAGAACAGTCTTCCAATTGACGACTTCTTTGGGTGGGACAAATTTTCTTTCTTGCAAGCGGTCAAAATTGTGTATTTTAGGCTTCGTACTGCTCAATCAATTGTTTGCTCAAGCCCAGAGTTTTTCATTCAGATCATACTAATGAAAAAGGCAAGGTTGCAATCCTTGTATCTTCCAAGTTTGCCAATGTTGTTGTAAAGTGGGGTATGGACCCCTCCTAGAGAGTAAAATGGCCCTAGCCAAATCTGAGCTAACTTTTGCTGATTGTTGATGCACTTTTTTTTTGGATGTTTTGTCAAACACGTGGCTACTATGCTCCAGAACCACTATATTGTCCCTAACCAGCTCTGAGATAATTTGTGGATTAACTGCTTGAATGGTTTGGTTGGGTTGTTTCGTCAAACACTTTGTTTATGACTGTTAATTACCACTGCCTATAATATACCTCACCAGAATGGACTTGAAAAGTGTATAATCTGTTGAGTTTGGTTCACCACTTTCGTCAAACAGTTTGGATGTGGCTGGTATATTTCTCCATGCTATTCTAAATCTGTTATGGATGATCCTATAAATGGATTAAGTTGAATGGAAGAGAATCTTCTAGTTCTCTTGATTGCAACCACAAAATACCTAAGTTACCGGAAATGGCCATAAAGCCTTCCCAAAACGCCGTTCACCGCTTCCGATACGGATACGGATGGGATACGGCCTAGAAACGGCTTAGATACGAATCGGGCAAAAGAGATACGGATCAAGAAAAAGTGATACGGATCGGGAAAAAGCGATAAGGATCGGGCATTTGCAGGAACGAATCATGGTTTTCTGAAACGGATCTAGAAAATGCAGGATCCGTTTCGGCAGCGTCTTCAATGTTCGGAAGCCGGAATTTTTGGAAACCCTACATGTCCTATCACGCTCATCGTGGTGGAAGCTAAGGGCTTTTCGTTTCGCGGTTGTGAGCAGAGCAGTCAGCGAGTGGAACAGACTCCAAAGCCATTGTCGTGAGCACAGCGTAGTCCCGTGGTCGTGGGCACAGAGTGGAACAGATTCCAGCTGTAGTCGTCGTCTCGTGGAACAGTCATCTGGTGGTCGTGAGCGCACAGACTCCGAACAGAGCCGTCGTGAGCAGAACAGACTCTGAACAGAGCTGTCGTAAGCAGAACTCAACGGTTGTGAGGCTGAGAAGATTCGCAGAGGCTGAGCAGAGGGTTGTGAGGGTCGTGAGCAGAACTCAAGGGTTGGTAACGTGGTGGTCGTCGGGTTCGAAGTTGGTGGTTTCTGCAATTCGTGTGCGCTGAACAGAAAAGCATATGGTTTTAATATGGTCTATGCTATATGTATTATTACTGTATATATATTATATATATATTAATATTATATAAATAAAAATTGCATAAGTTACGGTTTTTAATTTTGTTTCAAATTTAAAGTTTTTTTAAATTTATAATGTATTATTAATTTATAATGTTAAAACTTAAAATGTTTCAAATTTAAAGTTTTTTTAAATTTATAATATATTATTAATTTATAATGTTAAAACTTAAAAAACCTTTAAATTTCAAACAAAAACAATAAAACTTTATAACTTATAACTTATGAATTTTTATTTATAATATATATATATATATATATATATATATATATATATATATATATAATATTTATAATATATATATTATAAATTTATAATGTTAGATTTTAAAACTTAAAAAATTAAATTTGAAAAAAAACGTTATAACTCATGTAATTATAAAACTTTGAAATTTAAAACTTATAATATATATTTCAAATTCGAACAGACAGTGACTAAGTGGATGAGTAAGGGGCCAAGGCAAGTAATTACTAATTTCTGAATCTCAGGAAATATGAGATATAAGTTGGCTGCATCACAAACTTAAAAAATCAAACTTTTGGACCTCAAAAGAGTCATTATTTCTATCTTATCTTTCTGTTGTTTGAGACTTTGAGTGAAGCTTGTGAGACTCAGTGAATCAGTGATCTTGGCTCCAAAAAATATAAAGACTTTTTAAGTTTTTTGCAATGATTTTCAATGTTTAAATTATACCTAATAACATTATAAAAAGAAAAAACAATATCCAACAGATAATAATTAAAACTAATAAAAAATTATGGTATTTAAAATACCCTGTCTTTGCATCTAATAGACGCTCTCCCAATACAGGAAGCCATACACAAAATTCAATTATTCAACCAGAAAGTTAGAATTAGAAATAGAAACTGTTCCTAAAATCTTGACCCAGAAGAATGAAGGCACTTCACTGTTCACAGCTGCAGATGCAAATCTACGAACCTCCCAACTCATTCTTACAGACTTACAAAGTTATAGAATTAAAAAAAATTATTAAAAAAAAGTAGAAAAATGTTTTCAGACAGAACTAATAAATTATAATGTTTTCATGACAGTGTATGTAATAAATTAGAATGTATATGGTGGCAGCATGTTGATGTAAGGATTTTTATTAAATTTTAACTTTTTATTAGTAATTTAGTAATGATCAATTTGTATTTTTTTTGGTTTTGCAGGGTATTACTATAGTAGCACTGAGCTGTAGATTGCATCATGGAATCGTCATCCGTGAATGTTGGGGAGCAGGAAATTGAATCTACCTCTATAGAGAATCAAAAATTGATCCAAACTCTCCTCTTTGGAAGTATGTCACTGTTGTGGGGAAGATCCAAGGAGGGGGATCATTAATATGGATTTGCAGTGAATGCCAAAAGGAATTCAAGGCATCCTACACCAGGGTGAAAGCACATTTGCTCGGGATAAAGAACACTGGAATTCGAGTATGCATCGGTCCACCTAGATCGGATGGAAAAGATGGAAAGGGTCTGAGCAAAGAAAAAGTAGCAAAGTATAAGAAAGAACAGGATGAGGCGGCTGCTAAAGCAAACGAACCAAATGTTTCCTTTCAGTTCAAACAGCCAACAAGAATGGGGGCACATTCATCAAGGACTCCATTTCCCTCTCATGAATTTGGAAGTCCTTCAAGTTCAAACTCAAAGAGGTCTAATTTGGGACCACTTGAAAAGAGTTTTAATAATGATGCTCAAGGCACGGCGGATGAATCTATAGGCCGGTGCATTTATGCAAATGGCCTTTCTTTTAACCTTGTGCGATCTCCTTACTGGGCAGAAATGATTAGAGACGTTAATAAAGCCCCAACAGGATATGTTGGCCCTGGATATGAGAAGATCCGCACTACATTGTTAACAGGTGAGAAGTTACGTTTGGAGGGTGCATTGAACCCCATTCGTAATTCATGGCGCATATCAAGGGTGTCCATCATTTCTGATGGATGGAAAGATCAAAGGAATAGGCCTTTGATCAATGTGATTGCTCAAAGCCCTAAAGGGGCAATGTTTTTGAAGGCAGTCGATTGTGAGGGGCAGCAAAAAGATGCTCAATTCATTGTTGACATCTTGATTGAAGCAATTGAATCTGTGGGGGCAGAAAACGTTGTCCAGGTCATAACGGACAATGCAACAGTGTGCAAAGCAGCAGGCCTAATTGTTGAAGGCTGCAATGAACGTATCCGTTCACTAAGTTAAGAAACGAATCCGTCTTCCATATTTGAGATAAATGATAATAATATATTGATAGATGATGATAAAGTTGCAATAAGCTCGCCTTTATAGGGCTTGAGCAAGAATAGCGAAGGGTTACACCCTTTCGCTTATTAACCTAATAATTTATTTAATATATAAATAATAATATTAATTAAATATTCACAGCAAAGGAAAATATCAACACATCTTTTGGACCCCTTGTGCTGTTCATTCATTGAACCTAATGTTGAGTAAGATGGGGACTCAAATTGAGTGGATGCGAATTATTTTCAAAGAGGCAAAGGAAATTCAAGCCTTCATCACAAACAACCACCTATCCCAAGGAATTTACAGGGAATTTGCCAAGTTGGAGCTTCTCAAGGTACCAAAAATTTAAAGATTAAAGTTTAACTTGTAAAGTTTGTTTCATAAATGTTAGGATCTTAGGACTCTAAATTTTAATTTATTGAAATCTTGTCACTTGCAGGTTGCATAGACTCATTTTGCCTCTCACATCATAGTGTTGACGAGGCTTATGCAGGTGAAAGAAGCCTTGCAATCAATAGTATGCAGTTCTCTTTGGAATCAACGGAGGCAATCCTAAACTGAAAGAGCACAAGCAGTGAAGAGGTTGGTTGTTGATGATGAATGGTGGGATAAGGTGGAGTATCTCTTGGCATTTACTAAGCCAATTGTGGATTTGCTACGCATGTTTGACACAGATAGGCCCAATTTGGGAGAGGTGCATGAGGGCATTGACTCCATGATAGAGAAGATACGAGTGGTCATCAATGCCAAGGAGCATGACCCAGATGAAGTCTTTTACAGAGAAGTAAAAGACATATTGACCAAAAGGTGGCACAAGATGACCACTCCATTGCACCTTTTGGCCTATTGAGTGAATCCTAAATATTATTCTGCAGAGTTACTAAATGATCCCGAAAGAACTGGACCAAACAAAGATCCAGAAGTCTCCCAAGGGTTTAAGAAAGCTTTTCGAAAGCTATTTGTAGACCCTGATAATGCCTATCAAATTCGTGAAGAGTTTTCACATTTTGTGGGATTTGAGGGTTTGGGTGCAGGTAATGATTCTTTATCATCTTAAGAATCAAGTTCATTGTTATTTCATATTGGTTTCTTATTCATTTCATATTTGTTTAAGATCTAAGGGTTTGAAGTTTTAAATTTGGATGCAGATATTGAGACTATGCGGGACAAGACTAGACTAAGTCCAATTAATTGGTGGAACTTCCATGGTGGGGAAATTCTAAATATCCAAAAATTGGCCATCAAGATCTTGTTACAAGTTGCTAGTTCCTCATCAGCAGAGAGGAACTGGAGCACATATGGCTTCATCCATTCGGTGAAGCGAAATAGATTGGGCTCCAAGAAGGCTGAGGAACTTGTTTATGTCCATTCCAATCTTCGCCTTTTGTCACATAAGAAGGATGAATACAAATCGGGGCCCACCAAACTATGGGATCTAGAACCAAAGTTACCTGACTTGGATATTACATTGAATGCCATGGCTCATATGAATCCATTTGATGAGGGGGCACCATCAAGTGGACATGGTAGCAATGCTCCCGCTTCTACTTCTAGAGGCGGTGAAAGTGCTAGTGTTGATGTTGATCTTCGTCATATGGACGAGGACATTTTTGATGATATGTAAATGTAATTTATAATTATGTTTTGAACTTTTGAACAATGAAGTATGAACACTGAACAATGAATATCATAATATGATAGTAGGTTGCAACTTAATTCATTTTGTAATTTGTATATTTGACTTATGTTGATGATGATGATTATGTAATATGTTTCATAAATGTTAAAATTTTAAATTTTATTTTTAGTTAGATTTTAAATATATATATATATATATATACGTCGTTTGCCTGTCGTATCATATCCAGATTTTTTGAAAATTTGTCGTATCCGTGTCCCCCCCCCTGTATCCATATCCGTTTCAATGCAACTTAGCAAAATACCTCAACTATATTTATTTGCGTGAGATGTAACCAAGGTTTAGCATTAAACAAATAGAGATGACTGTAACTCCTTTGACAATTATATCAGCAATACAAATAATTACAAGAGCAGATTTATATTAATCTTCAAACCTGTAGGTGAAGGCCTATATAATCAGCAAACTAAACGTCAGATCTGCCCTCTCTGTTAACCATTAAAAGACTGTGAGAGATCACAGTAGCATGATGGCAAATGAAAATGCACCCAGTACTTGGTGACAGTCCACAAATAACATGAAACACCATTCAGATGACAGTAAACTGAGCCCAAACTCTTTGTTGGTGTTCCCATAGTGGGTGCGCCCTCTCCAAGTGACTGTGCCCTCCTTCAAGCTTCAAATTTGACCCTGTGTCGCCTCAAACAACTCTCAACAATGACTCAGAAATAATGATGCCGGTGCACGCTCCTCAGAAACACATTTCACTCCATGCCAAACTTCTCTCAATAAGTGGATGCACCCTCTAACAGCCCAATGCCCAATAGCAAGTGCGCCCTCCTTGGGTTGATGGCACAAGGGTAAGCCCAAATTTGTCCTTCAGTTCTTTCCCAAACCCCCACGTCCTCCTCCAAAAACGTGACTGCGCCCTTCTGAAGAACAGTAGAAAGTCTGCAATCTATTCAAATCTTATGATGAAAGCTTGATTTTATCACATGGCAATGAAGCACAGTGGCCAGATCTGAGTGATCTTGCCTCTCAAGATAAACTAAGGTGGATAGTTTCACCACCGAAATCAATATTCTCCCTTAGGCTTTTCGTCCCAAGACAAAGTAGCCACAAGAGCTCTCCAAAATCACTTTTCGAAAATAATTCATGAATGGATGGGAATGAGGTCGATTTGCTATTTTATTCTCATTTTCACTGTTTTCTGCCATTTTTACCATTTTCCACTTTTAATCAATAAAAGTGATTTTTCCGCTCTTATTAAATAATATAAAGTGACTTTATGAAATACTGATGTAATTTTTCCCCAAGGTCACTTTATAACTCCCTTTTTAATTTAAATGCTCAATGTCACTTTTTTTAATGTTTCTTTTTGGCCAAATAACATTGAATAATAAATTATTTTCTCTCTGATCAGGCTGACACAACTCAAAAAGCCATCTCCACTTGCAAAGCAAGAGAACACAAAAATGGGGACATTATAGAGAGTTGTGTTGATTCTTCTTAACTTGGACGACTGACTTTTAGGGTTGGTCAATGTTAATGCCTCCAACAAGGATGGTGAGCATGCAAAATTTTGGAGTTGGATGGTTGATGATCTCTTCTTCCCCCTGCCTTATTTGTGGGATACCATTATGATGGAGTGCCAAGATGAAAAAGAAGGGAGCACTTTCGACATCAGTCAAAGAGAAAGAGCCATGGTGGGTGGTTAAGGCCTAACACGGGCTCTATCACCCTAGTAATAATTGGAAACAATACTCCACCAAACTCTAGTAAGACCACGAGAATTTACCAGCAATTCGACAAAGCCCTACTATTAGAAAAAAACTCCTTTTTAACCCTACAAGAGGTTGGCATGTCAATGTGGACAACACCAGCCCTCTCTTTGATAGTGGATGGTCAACCTGGGTAAAACCAGGGTTATGATCTTCAATGGGACAAAGAAGACTTCCTCGGACCTTCATTTCTTCTTCAATGGGGAGTGTTTTCCGCCTAATACACACCTAGCAGGAGCAAGGCAAAAATATTCAAGCTGCTCGGTGTGTCCTTGGGGGCAAGTCAGAGTCAAGTGTTGTCACATGAATACTCGACTCCTTCGTCTAGGCTACTCTTAGCGAAGCCAAGGGGGGTGGTCCCTATAAAAGTAAACTAAGGATTTTACACTACAAAGGAACAAGCTAAATCTAGGAGTTCAAACGCAAGAACAATACAATTATAGATTAATCAACATTCACCATTCATTTTCACCATTTAAGCATTAACATCAAAAATATTCCAAATGAGACCAGTGCCAATTGTAAAGTATATGTTGAAAAGTAAAATGTGATACAGGTTGATCTTGGTAAATTTTAATATTAAGGTTTTTGGTTGTTAATGGGTTTATTCTTGGTTTGGCACAAATAAACTCAACTCCTTGAACCGAGCGCTAAAGCGGCTTTACCAAGTGTCTAACGGGGCAAGGCATAACCTGCTTAAAGTAGCTGCTTGACCCTGTGATATTCACCCTTTACGACCTCCCGAGTTCTCAAAGATAAGTTATTCGGATTGTCTTATTAATCAAGTCACTCCAACCCTTTATGGTTGACCAACTAGTCGGACTAAGTCACAGCAGTCCAAAAGCATACGGGATGGAGCCTTGGTTAATTTTATGAGTTTTATAATGAGTTAAATAACTAACTAAACCCAAGAGTTTCTTTTCCACAAACCACTTACTCGGGCAAGCCCTTTCGACTGGTGCAGTACTTCGGGGAAAGCAAGGGGATTTATTTTAAAGATTGTAAACAAAATAAATGACAAAATAAAAAAAGCAAAATACTTTTCAGTGATTGTGTGTTTTAGTGTTTTAATCTACATCTGAAAACTAAAACTAAGCTAAAACAAAAAATAAACGAAAAGCAAACCACAATAGGAGACGACACGGATCCCCCTTGGGGGGATGGGGTGCAGGCCGTAGGTAGCCTGCTTGCCTTGTTTTTATTTCTTATTACAATCAATCTAAATCAAGGAATGATGCTGATCCTTTACAATTTCAGGATCCAGACAGCTTACAATGTTTCAGAAAATAAGAAAGAAGAAGTAGAAGTTGTCTGGAATGTCTTAAATGGTTCAAAGGCTTGAAAATTCTCCAGCATGCCTCTCTATCTATTCGCTAAAGTCTGAAAAACAACAAGCTTTATTAGTATAAAAATTCCCAAAGACACTTTAAGAATGTCTTTAGAAAATGCTACAAAAAAATGCAAAAAAATTCTAAGTAAAACTAGTATTGAAATGCAAGAATTTAACTAAGGCAAGCTAGAAAGCTTGCCTTCCTAGGATCTTTGCTTGCCTCTTTAAGAGATAGCAATCAAATTCAAAAGCACTGAAATGCTAGATAAATAAATTAAATCTCAACTCTTCTCCTATAAGCCCTTTAGATCTGAGATTTAAAACTTGTAAAAGATAAGAAATACTTGCTAGATCTAGATTTTGAAATAAACTTTAAAGCATGATATATCTAGACTTTTAAGATTTAGATCTACTTTAATTTAATCCTTTGAATATAGATCTAAATAACAAAAGCAGTAACAAATAAAGATTAAAGAAAAGTGGAATGAGAAGTCATAGTCTTTGAGTTGTTTGCTTTTAACATGTTATTGAAAGGATAGGAAGTAGTATGCGTACTCAGTTCTACAATTACTCTTCGTAACTTTTTATTAATCTATGTTTTATAGATTTGATCCATTTGTTCTTGTAAGTGTACGAAAGCTTTGCAGGGTTCAAGTTGATTTGCAAGCGAACCTAAGTTGGATTTTCTTCCTCTCCAACAACACGAACATATTGTTATGCATGCTAATAAGTTGATTTTGCAGATATTCAGAAGCTTTCATCGTTTTCAAGCTTGGGCTTGGTTCCACTTTTCTCACAATTTAAAGTCAAATCAAACTCTCTCTCTTTCTCTTTCAATTAAAAGAAGCAAGTAGATCTAGGCTTATAAAGTTTAAATTCATAATCTATTTTGTTTAATCATAGATCTAGAAATCTCAAAGAACCATCATAGATCTAGATTTGTGCTCTTTACTATTTGAAGCGTCAATTTTTCCTAAGTTTTGACTAGTAAAGTTGTATTTTATGTGCTTTAAACTAACATATTAACATCTTTAATAAAATTTATGTTTGCTGGTTTTTAGTGTTTATTTTACAGCAAAGCAAGGAAAGGAAGCAAAATTTGGAGCGCGAACCATAAAATCCCATATTCTTCAATCCCTTGCTTCCCCCTTAGTTTTTTTCAAAGCTCAAAGTCTCTTGAATCTCGTTTTTTTGCGGATCAAGAGCGTCTCTATTGGAGAGTTAACAAATTTGTAATTAATTAATAATAGAAGCAAGTGGGATTAAGGCTCCCACACCCCTCTTCCCCCATTTGGGGGAAGCCTGTATCTGTCCTTGATTTGCTTATTGCTTTACACACTTCATACTTAGATTGATATCATGCTAGATTAGTTTTCATTCTGCAAAGGTTATAATCAAAATCAAAGGAGTTACTTAGAAGTTTTGCTTTTGCATAAGTTAATCTGTTTCCTCAAAATTTTACTTTTTGCATAAGGTCTCTTAAAAGTTTTACTCTTTCGTAGAAGATTTAAAGTTACTTGAAAGTTTCTCTTTCTCGAAATTGAAAAGTTAAAATTGCTAGAAGTTTCATTTCCGCAACTTTAGTTAGTTTCCAGTTTTAGTCATTTAATTTTTGACCTTAATAGTTTTGCATGCTAAATCATAATACTAACCCCCTTGCTTTCCCAAGTACGGTCTTTGACCTGAAAGAGACTCTTGGGTAGTAATTAGGTAACTTCAAATTTTGCTTTATTTCCTTTCAGCACTTTGCATCTTTTTTCCCTTTGCTGAGTCTTAAGACTCTTTAAAATCTCTTGAATCTCGCTTTGCGGATCAAGAGTGCTCTCTATCGGAGAGTTCAATTTAACTAAAACTCTCTTGAATCTCGCTTCGCAGATCAAGAGTGCTCTCTATCGGAGGGTTAAAATTGGAAATTAACATTTCGTAAGCACCGTGTATGCTCTACACATCGCAGGCTTGTCTGAGCTTTGGGATATCAAAAGCGGTTGTTTGCACTCTACAATTTCTCACATTAATAAAATCAAGTCCCCAATAAACCAACGAAAATCCGGCGTTGCCGATAAGTGATCAAGTGAGCAAATTTTGACTAAGGACACGGGAACAACTGAGAGGTGACCTCAGGGCATAGTTAGACTATACCCTTGTTGGTTTAGTGGTGAACACCGCTCTCGAGACTCCAGTCCAGCCCACATGTCTTTGTACGAAGCCACTTAGATCATAATCCGGACATATTCACCGTACCGTAAGGTATATTGGAAATCCCCCTTTTTTCCTCATTAAGCAACTCATTATCTTAAAATCACAAATAAAATAAACCAAGAACATTCGCACAACAGTTCTCATTACAGCACCCCAACAATCAGTGACTCCATTAGCACTGGTTTCAAGCACTTGCAACAATTTTTTCATATTTCTATTTTTATCTCGCAAGTTGTGTTTAATTTATGATTATGCCATGCTATGAATGTGTCTTAATTTATGTGTGAGCATACTTGGTTTATTTTTTGCTAATCCATCCATAAACTCCTTAACAACACTCTTTCCCATCACCAAACGTCAACTTAAAAAAGACTTAGTAACCCTTTTTTTAGTAGGGTCTACCCCCCTTGGCTTCGTTAGGAGTTTGCCTAAATGGAGGAGTCAGGATCAGGTGACAGCACTTGACTTGATACTTTCCCCCAAGGCCACACTGAGCAGCTTCGAAAGATTTCTGATGCGCTTCCCCCTAGGTGTGCATTTCGGTGGCCACACTCCTCACCATTGTTTTCCCAAGTGATAGAATGTATACCCTGTATGCCTTTGAAGTCTCACTGTATCCAACAAAAATACCCTTCTCTCCTGAAGGTTCCAACTTCGTCCTCTTCTTCAATGGTACATGCACATACACCCCAAACATCCCAAGATACGAAAGTGACCAATCTCTGGTCTCACTCCTATGAATGCCTCCTCAGGAGTCTTGTCCTCAAGAACCTTTTGAGGAATCTTGTTCACAAATGTACATTGTCATGTTCCATGCTTCTTCCCAGAAAAACATGGGAAAATCCTGATCATAGATCATTGCCTTGGCATCTCCAATGATGGCCCTATTCTTCCTCTCTACAACCCCATTCTGTTGCGGGTTGTAAGGTACTATCAGTTCCTTCTTAATTCTTTCCTCCTTGCATAAATCCTTGAACTTGTTGCCTGTATACTCACCTCCATTATCTGTTCTTAGAACTCTAATCTTCCTCTCTGTCTGGTTCTCCACGAGAGTGTTAAAAATCCAAAAACTGACTAGAGTCCCCTTTCCTCCTAATTTGTACATTAGGTGGACTTCTTGTGAGCCGCCAGTTTTATGAACATGTTCAATGTTCATCATCAATGTTCAGAAGTTCAGAAGACATTTCAGGGCCAATTTTGGCCCCTTTGTAATAATTGCATGTCCATACCCCCTTGGGGGAATTGTAATAAGTTGGTCTAAGCATGATTATTTTGTAAAGGACTTGGCCTACCTTAGGTTTGGCTATCAGAGGGATACTCTAGAGTGTTTTTTCCTTAGGAATTATGCACTACTCTTCAGTGACGTATAATTACTGAGTTTTTCACTCATACCTCCAAAGCTGGAGTACTCTCATGGCGGTTGAACCTAGGGAGGTTATTAAAGTTTATGTGTCTATGTATTTTTTACATGCTAGCCATCTAAATTGAGTCGTATGGACATGCACTAGGTGTTGAGCATAGGTTGTCATTGATGACAAACCATTAATGACAAAGGAGTGACAAATCTTGATGACATGACTAGCCATTGGTGACAAGGGTTTATGACATGGCAAGAAGAACATATTAGTTTGGCAAGAAGGACCAAATGACCCATTCTATGGTCATTTGTGGTTTGATGGGGTCATGAAGCCCACATACTTGGTTGCTCATTGATATCTTTGCACATAAGCTAAATAGAGGTATCTTGATGATGTTATTGTAGCCCTTGTTCATGTGATCCTTAAAGTTCGTTTGATGAAGTCCTTGTTGTGGTAAGATGGCCATTAAATTATAATTGGAGGTGGAGCTCAATTGGAGGTTCAATGAATTAAAATATAACTTGGGAGGTCGACTCCTTTAAATTAAAAGTAAATAAGCTCATGATGAAGTCGGCTCCAAAATCTAAAAATAAAAATATGTAATAGGTCGGCTCCAAAAATATGTTGAAAAACGAGTATAAATAGGGGCCAATGTAATCATTTTCATTTATTGTGGATACTGTGGAGATGTAGCTCTGAGGAAACTCAGACTGTGGGATGTATCAGCAGTAAAGGTAGCAGCTTTTATGTTTCTTCTCTGTTTTCTTTTTGTAGAATTTGGTGAGAATCTGCTGTGTGGATTTTCTGTGGAATTTCGGGTGAACAGTGGAAGCGTGGAGATGTAATTTTCGTGGTGTTCTTAAACTTTGCTTTTCGGTGGTTTCCACACTGTTATGGCAGCCACCGTTTGAAGAATATTTGATCTTTCTTTTTCTGTGTTTTTTGGGCAGCATTGAGGCAGCCAGTGGAGTTTCTTGGTGCAAAACATTTTATGAAATATACAAGGACAATCTTTGGGGATGTAAACAAAGGTTGATAATTACAATAGAGATAATTTCAATGATCACTTGATTAGGTTATGATGATGACCGTTTGACAAAGCCAAGCAGGACAAGACATGACAGAGTTCAAGAAAGGTGTTAATATATTGAAGACATGAGCAGCGGTCTATGACAGTGACAGAGATAACAAATTGAAGACATGATTGTGGACAGGTTGATGGTTGTGGTTGGACAGGACAGTTGAGTGACAGTTTGATGAGCAGAGGTCAATGTGTTGACAGAGTGACAAGGCAGTGACAAGTTGATTAGAAGACTTCATGTGAGCAGAGTTCCAGTTGAGTGGTGGACAAACCTTAGACTGTTGGTTATCTTAGATAAGGAATGCATGCAAAGAACCTTATGAAGACATGAGTAGCATTGATGCTTGGGCAAACTTCTTAATGACTTGAAATGTCATGACAGCAACATGACAATGACAAGTTGTTGGCTGTTGGTTGAAGAAGATTGATGATGTTGCACCAGTCAATTGGCAGTGAAAGAATTGATGACAGTGACACAGTAAACACATGTTCATGACAGCATTGTCTTTAATCTATATTTGATTTGACATGAAAATGAAGTAACAGTGACTTGATTGACATAACTGGGTTGAATTGATGAAATGTGATTTGACAAGAAGTTGCATATAATACAAGATGGGTCTTGTACATATTTTTCTTAGTGGGATCTAAGAAAAAATTAGGCAGGGTCCTAGATAAAGAGTTGGTGCTCTTTGCTTCGGTTGGTGCTGAATTGCCTCACAGTTGTAGCCGTTGAACCAATTACAAAAAGATTTCAAACTATGTTTTGTGTCTGTTGTGCAATGTGTTGATCATTATATGCTATATTTGATAAATGATTAATGATGTAGGTTATTGATGAATATGATATGGAAGTAAATATGTGAATGAAGATATAAGATTGTGATTGAAGTTGAAATTTGGTTTAAGTGTAGGCTCACTGATTCACCCACCCCCCCTCTTAGTGAGCATTGTGTCTAACACTAGGTCCCCTAGGAGTTTGGTTTCATTCGGGCAAAAATAATTTTTTTCGTAAACTTAGACCATTTTTAATGGTTTAATTGGAAAATTTCAAAGTGTAATAAAAGCCTGGTCTAGAGGCGGAATTTGGCGTGGGGATGCGTGTTTTCACGCTCAGGGTGTCCTCTTAAAACTAGGACCCACTTTTCCTGGGTTTTGGGTGGCTAAATTGTCATTTGTGGCAATTTTTCCTAAAAGTGCTACAAAACGGCACTTAAATGCTAACTACACTACAAAATGCACAAAAGGACAAAATAAAAAAAGTCCAAAAAATGAATAAAAAATGGTATGGAAAGGTGGCATATTAAATTATTATGGAGGGCGACCATGTTTAAGGATTAAAGCACATGCCAAATTTAAAATTTAGGATAGCGAGTGAGGTAATTGAAATGAAGTGCGCTTTCCTTCACGTGATGGGCGGACTCTCCACGTTGAAGTTTGCGAAGGTTTGGGCGAAGCTTCCAAAGGCAATAGGGGTGCTCCTCTCATGAGGTGGCAGCCACCTCATCCCATCACACCAACCAAGGTATTGATTAACGTTTAGATCAAGAGCAAATCACTCCATCAATTAAAGATGTGCACCCCTCTCTCAACCGATTCTTAACTCGCCCTCTCTTCTCCTCTGTGCTATTTAAAGCGAGGCAATCCTTCTCCATAAGGATGGATGGTGGAACCTCTGCCCATTGTAACACTGTTGTATCTGATGAATAATATTGAAAAACTTTGGAGGTCCATGTTGTGCCATTTGATGATGCTGTGTTATTGAGGTGATATTGTACCACATATTTTCTCTTGTTTCAATATTGGTAATGGCTCTAGCTTAGAAGGTTGTTCATAATCATAGAGTAAACATTTACGGTTGTTAAGTTGCTTATTTGTGTTTTGTTTTCAAGAGACACAGGAGTAGCCAACTGTACTCAGTTGTACTGAGGCTCTCTTGATCTCCTTTTTGCATGCACACTAGATTTAATCCACCATTGGCAAGTGTTTCTTATAGTTGTACAGGATTACAGATCTGAAGGAGGAGTTGAGCTCGGTTGCATCCTCTCCCCTCTTTAGCACTTTCAAGGTAATACTTTTGTTTGCAAGCACTCCAAAGTCTTCGATAAAGATCAAGTTTGAGGCTTGAAGTCCTCCTTCCATCCTTTCAAAAAACTCTAAACTCTTATTTTCTCAATTACCTTTTCAATACAAGTAATTAGATCTAAGAAAGTTTCATCATTAGTTATTCACTTGTTTACATGTTAGATCTAAAAAATGCTTTAAATTTGTTCTCTCGTGCTTTTAGATCTAGTCATGAATCTTTAGTACTTGAACTAGTAAATTATTTTCTATCATTTGCAAGTACTAAATATTGTATTTTATTGTAATTTTAACTAATCCCTTAACATTTTAATAAATTTATTGTTCGCTGGTTTTTTTGTCTTTTTGTCATAGAAAAGTGAAGGACTTGAGCGAATTTGGGAAGTTTGAACCTTGAAGAGGACATATTTCAACCCCTTGCATTTACTTAGCTTTTTCAAGCTTTTTCAAGCTTTTTTAAAGTCTCTTGAATCTCATTTTTACGGATCAAGAGTGCTCTCTGTCGGAGAGTTAAGATTTGTAATAAATTAATAAAGAGCAGGTAGGATTTAAGGTTCCTGTTATCACATATATAGTAGCCGGGCTACCATGCATTATTTTTCTGATTCCAGTACACTATTCAGCCAGTTCCCTTACATTTGAGATGCTGAGATGAGCATCTATATTGGATCACTATCAGATTTTGGACAGCAGTTGTATTCCCCATGCCATGACTGAGTCTCAGGACACTCAGATAGATGACCGACATAGCCATTATACCACTGGTACAGAGCAGTCAGTAGTGCCCAGAGTTATAGCAGCGGTTTCAAAGGACAGATGATGGTTTAGGTGACGAGCATTCAGGTATATGACTCAGCAGGTATATCATTGTGTTATGGTTGTATTGCTTTTATATTTATTCTTATAGTATGTCTTAGCACCTAGTGTCATGATCTGGCGATCATATAGATATATGGACCTGGTTGAGCTTATTATATATATTATATTGTCCCTACTCAGACTCAGAAGTTCACTATTCATATTCATTGGTTTTACCCTCCTTAGGGAGAATAGAGGTGATCATTCCACCATACCTTGGCTTGCTAGTGTTGGTTCCATTATTCATTGTCTTCATCCATCCATTGCCTACCTTTTAGTTTATCACCCTGACTTACTACTTGACTAGTGGCATGGAGAACTTTTCCCCATTGTAGCCTCTATATTGGATGAGCTTCCCTGTTTACTGTGTCTCGGCTCTAAGTTGGTGACAAAACTTACCTTTGGTGAGTTGGATTGTAGGCCTAAATCATTCTGGTCGGTTGTCTCGATGTTTGGCATTGGCTCGAACTCCCCCTAGTCACTTGAGATGTTGTTGGCTAAAACTGAAAGCTCATGTGCTACTTATGGAAACTGATAAATTCGCTCATGGAAACTAAAAAGGGCAAGAGCAATGAACTGCTGAAAAATACTCCTCGAAGAGTATAAGAAAGGTCCAAAAAAGCAATGATTCTTAAAAGCTATATCTAAACAATTGCTGACCTTATATATGTATAAAAAACATGCCCTGGATGCAAGCTGCAACTAGTTGTGCTTATCAGCACACCTGAGATCCGAAGGGTTATGTAGGCCAAAAAGGCCATGAAATGAAATTGAATGATCCTAATGAACTTGGATCAACTTGATGTCGACATGATGCCTAAGTTGAATAAGCACTCTCTAAACAACTTATCCATTTGTGAGACACCGCCATTCCCTGTGTTGTTGCTCATTCAGTATATACTATGGTGTGTATTCCCTTTCCCTTTGCCAAAGTGTCACAAAGTTAAGCCAATCAAGTCATCCCTTAGCCTATCCAGTTATTTTAGCCTTCACCCTTCACTAGCAAAATTGATCACAGCTATGAAGTGAGTATGATCTTGAAAGTCTAGTCTGAGTAATAATAGTAATTAATGTCATTATATATTTGGATTGAGATCATCAGTAATGATTACTTTGTGTTATAATTTTTATTTGAATAAGTTTTAGAGCATGCATTAACCTTTGACACTTTGCAGCAGCTTCCGATGATGGTCTGAGTTATATTTGGTCATGTTGACTTGGTCAAACCTAGTTGGACCAAGGTCAACCATAGGACATGAGATGGTTGGACCTTGTGATGATATGGATAGATGATATATGGTCTATGTACATGTATATGATGATTCTATGCAGCAGCTAGAGGGTTATGATGATGATTCATGGTTTACAGCAGTATTTGATCATTTACAGATTATTATTATTTGACCTGTTCCAATATATTGGATATATGTTTTGATCATGCAGAGACTCATGGTGTATGAGTACACATCTTGGATGGATTTGGACCTTCTGAGTCCAATGAGACAGTTTGTTTTCAGTTCCGAGCACTTACAATGATGATTGAGCCTCAGTATGCTATCCCAGTGCAGTTTTGGTCTGTCAGAGACCCTGTCAGAGCAGATGTGATTTTTATCCGGTTGACCTAGGGCGCTGTGCTTGGAGGGGGTGGTCCAGCCACTTGTTTTTACCATATTACCCCCCTCCCGGACACACTGGTGCCCTCACCTTGACAGCGCAGGCACTCCAGGAGGAAATTTGGGGTCGTTTCACGCTTCCCGAGGCATTTCAGGACTAGTAGAAATGGCTATTGAGGAATTCGATTTGGGCTACTGAGGCAATGTTTCGGCATGGGATGATCAGTGATGATGGATTGATCTCTTCCGCACCTCCTCTAGCAGTTTCAGCTTCATCGGGGCCTACATCCATCACTTATGGCACTTTTTGATGATTTTTGAGGTCTTTTGAGGCCTACGATTTGGCCATAGAGGCACGATTCGGTATATTGATGACTATTTTATTATTATTGTGCTATGGGGATTGACCAAGGGTGGCTAAAATTACCCCTTGGACCCACCATAAGCTTCCTATTATATTTTGTCATCATGATTTGGTGGGATTCCCCTCTTCTAAAGCGATTTTGTCCACTTATATTATATTTTATTGGTGATCCATGTATTTTATTGTTGAGCTCATCTCAACCATTGATTAGACATTTGTATCTTTTAATCTTAGCCACTCATTCAAAAAGTGGTTAGGATTTTGATGACTCTCCTTCCTGTTTAAAGGAGAGAGCTTCTCATTGTAAGGGGTCTTTGGCTCTTGGATTATTGGTATAGAAAAACTTTCTTGTGGAAATTCTTGTGGTCTCCTTTGCATCTGGTGTTCTTAGATGGTGATTGGAAAGTCTATTGCAACCTAGCATTTGGAATTTGTGGTAAGATCTATCTATTTTGGAAATCATTGTCTTGTCTACAGGAGGGCGACTTCAACAAGGGCGATTTTGCAAGGCTTCTTCAAATCGACTTTCTTGGCATTTGCTTGTATCAGGGGGTTATCATTAGTATCATTGTGATCTATGCTATCTTTCTGTTACTTCTCTTGTGGCATTAGTCTTATCTCTTGATTACATCAAATCTGATATTGTTGACGTTTGTTGTGCAGGAGGGAAGGCGCATTGGCTTCTTGGACTAAATCGATTGCATAGAAAACTACCTCAAAGCTTCTCAAATTGATCGGGTTTGCATAGATCATCATCATCAAGGCATCTACAAGGTTACCCAGGTAAGATCCACAGGTTTGTTTCTCTTATCTTGATCCAATCCATTGACATAGCTCATAAATTGATAAAACCCTTATTTCTTCAAACCCTCATTTTTACATTTTTTCAGATCTACTAAGATCTAGTGGCTTCTTGAGTAAGATATTTAAAACCCACCTCTATAGTATCCACGACATCCCGGATCTATAATTTGGTGAGGATTGGCCTCCATTTGACCCTCTTCCCAAGGCATTTAGCCTCTCCGAGCAAGGGCGCACTTCCTAGTTTGGTGGGTTGAACTAGATCTAGTACGTGGGTAGTTGAGATCCCGCTTGTTTCATGATCTACACATCCAATAACCTACCCCCAGATTGTCACTTTTCTGATTTCTACCTTGTGGACCCTATTCCACATTTTAAGGGATTTAATCCCCATTTTGGACCACTTGGTATCTTTAAACTCAGATCTAGTAAGATCTCGCCATTGGATTGCCTTGAAATTGTAGATCCATACTCTCACTTGCTTAAACTACTTGGATCTAAAGTTTGGATGCTATTGGACTTGTCTTGATCCATTTATCACCCTTTTTAGCCTCCTTGGGTAAAGTCGCACCACCTTGGAGAAGTGAGTTGTCCCACTTCTAGGACATGGGTACATGAGATCTTTGTGGATTTGGAACGGGCATAATTCAAAACCTAGGTCTAGTAGGTCACCTTGTCAAATCTTGCCTTGGGGATAGCATTCGTTGTTTTAAGGGATTGTGGTCCACTTAGGTCAAAACATTAAATCTCTAGATCTAGACCTATTCATCCATCAAGTCTTTAATTGCCCACTTGTCTCATGCAATAGGAGTCCTTAACCACAAGTTAACCTTACTTTGACTCCATTATCCCATTTCCCAAGGCACTGGTTTCTCTCCAAGTCAATTCGACTTTCCTAGATTGTTGGATTAACTTGTGGTTTGACCTTTGTGTGGTGAACTAAACCCTTTGATGTCATCATGTATCATAATCAAGCTTGTCACTTGTACTAGTTAGCCCCAATTCAACCCTTAAACTACCCTGCATTGGACACAGTTCCCAAGGCAGTGGATTTTCTCACATTGAACTAGTACTTTAATCCTGGATCCTATTTCACAAATCATAAGTCACTCTCACATCAACAATGAACCAAAGCTATACTCATTAAACCCCTCACTTGTCTTGTGACTTCATCCTAAGGTCTAGGATAAACCATACACCTTACTTCACTTAGAATTAACTTGATTTGGTGTCTTGGTTTTGATCTTTCCTGTCGGGAGTAGATCGTGTCTCCCCCTTTGTTGTCTGGGCTTGATAACATAAAGTGAAGGTTGCCTCGACTGGCGTGACAACCATCTATTGGAGGTCGAGGTGATCGTGGTTGCACCTTTTGAGTTTCCCTTCCCTATTGACATCCATGAGTGGATACATCCATAGGGGTAACTACAGTTTAGGTGATAACAGTTCCCACACCACCTTCCCCCATTTCGGGGAAGCTTGTTCTTGTCCCCTTTACTTTCTGCTTTAGATTAGTTTCACTTGCTAGATTAGTTCTTTCAATTATTGCAACTAGATCTAGACTTTTCTTTCAGTTTTTACCTTACTTTATTTTGGGAATAAACTGAATACTAACCCCCTTGCTCTTCCGAGTACGGTCTTACGACCTAAAAGAGACTCTTGGGTAGATAATTAGAAAACTTGTAATTCTTTTGCATCTCCATTATTTGGGTTAGTTATTTTCGTATCATTGTTGTTTATTTGGTTTACATCTTTGTTTCCTTTTTTTCGCAGTCAAGTAAGTTGACTCGTTGCCACGAAGTATGCTCTCGCCACCACCTAAAGGCTTTGTCGATTAGTAATTGATGATCAAAAAGTTGACACATAGTTGTTAGTAATTAGTGCTATATCTTATTTTTGTACAAACAACTTGAATAAACCTTTTCGCTCTTTTCCATCCACAAGTGGAACTGTAGCACTTAATAAATTCTCACATTTTAACTAAGGACTCGTAATAATAAAAGTAACAACCCTTAACATAACGAAAATCCGGCATTGCCTCGCTGTGATTGAAAGTGGGGAAATTCTGACTAAAAAAGCGGGAACCACTGGGAGGTGACCTCAGAGCATAGTTAGACTACATCCTTGTTGGTGTAGTGTTGAACACCGCTCTCGAGACTCCGTCCCAGCCCACATGTCCTTGTATGGAGCCACCTAGATCACATTCCGGACATATTCCCCGTACTGCAAGGTATATCGAGAATCCCCATTTTCCCCCTAATCATTTTCACTCTAATAATCTAAAATTGACCAAGAGCATTGCACAACAGTTTTCTTTACAACAGCAAGAACTATTTTATTTTGACTCCACAGCACTGATCTTGTTATTTGCTATATTTTAAGTTCTCTATCTTATATCATGAATGCATTCATATTTATGTTGTTGATTCAATTTAAAGTTACAATATCTTGTGTTGATTGTTAGTCATCATTATAAAACTCCTACAAACAACCTACTTTCATCTGTAACAACCAAATAAATTTAAGAGCCTTAGAAACTCTTTATTAGGATCTACCCCCCTTGGCTTCGTTAGGAGTTTGCCTAAACGGAGGAGTCAGGATTAGGTGACAGCACCTAACTCGAGACTTGCCCCCAAGGCCACACCTAGCAACTTCGAAAGATTTCTGCTGCGCTTCCCCCTAGGTGTGCATCTCGGCGGCAACAATCCTCATCCTTGGTCTTCATAAAGAAGATCCACGTCATCTTGGAGAAGTCATCTATGAAGGTTGTTGTCCGCCGAGATGCACACCAGCAGCAGAAATCTTTCGAAAGTTGTCTCCCTCACTAGAAGTGGGGAGAAGTGTGGCCTTGGGGGAAAGCAATGAGCTAGATACTGTCACCTAAATCCCAGGTCCTCCGTTTAGGCTAACTCCTAACGAAGCCAAGGGGGGTAGTCCCTACAAAGAGTTGTTTATGGCTCAATGTTTTTTAAATGTTTTTGGTGTTAAATGATGTGGATGGGTGTTGTTTAGGAGTTTTTTAAATGATGATGATCACAATTATAGATGGAAAAACACAAGACAATAAGCAATCCACGTTGCGAAACAAGATATGAGATCAACAGTATAAAGAAGACTTGCAATATAAAGCATCCACAGATAGATAATAAATTCAGATAGAAACTTCAAAGAACAAATGGCCCAGATTAATTAGAGCATGTAAGTGAAAGTAGACCACTGCCAAATGGAGTCAAAAATTTAAATGCTTGGGGATGCTGAAGATACAAGTCTTGAAGTAACTGTTTGTGAGAACGTTGTGCAAATTATCTTGGTTAATTGAAATTTTTAATGATCTTTCATTATTAGGGCTAAGAAAATCAAGGCAAGCGTCCAACCGGAAAAGTATACTTTCAGTGGCTTCCCCTCTGGTGGTATGACGGACCGTCCAATTATCAAGGATAGGTGTCCAATGATTTAACCACCCTGGAAGTCTAAGACAACGGCACTCCGGTCCCACCAAGTTTAGGAACTTTGCCCACTACCTGAGTATTTTTCGAAATACCAACGCCGATTCGTTGGTTGTGGGGAAAAGATTTTATTAATGCTATCACTTTCAAGATTAACAAATCCAACACCTTTCTGAGTACTAGCCCAACTTTTTTAAGGTCGGCAGAGGCATACTGAGTGATGGATAGCAACGAAGATAAATTTTATTGGGGGATGTGAGTTGGAAGCATTTTATTATTAAGAGCACACAATTCAATTCTCCGACAGAGAGCGCTCTTAACTTCGTCTTAAGACGGAAGTTCAGGAGACTTAGCTAAACTGTATGCTCGATGCAAGGATATGCAGTGGGAATGCTCTCCGATAGAGAGTGCTCTTGACTTGTGTTATTGCAAGTTCAAGAGACTTTGGTTCTTTGTTAAAATAGAAGCAGCTTAAAGCAAAAGAACACAACTATGAAATTCAAATAATAATAAAATGAGACAAGACAATGATATATCAAATGAAATAAACTACTTGCAAAATGGAATAAACAAGCAACTAGTGTTCTACAACCAAAGAAACTATTCTAGCAATGTGGAGTCAAAGAAAAGACTCCTACACATTGTTCATGAAACTTCCAGCTAGTTGGTCGTACGCAGTACACAATGGGGAAAGAGAAGTAGCACGCAAGGTCAATGCGGCACTTGGGATCAAATCCCAAGACACTTCTCAGGTCAAAACTAAAATGAAATTTAAAACTCTAAGCGAAAATGAAAATTACTCTAAGTACTTGAAATAAATCTAAGCTAAGAACAAAGACACTCTTCCGCAAATGGGGAAGAAAAACCAAAATGTGGGAGGCCTTATCCCACTTAGTCTTTTTATTAATGAAGTACAAGTGCCTTTGGGAATGAAACCCTTGAAGGACTTTAAAGAAAAACTTAAGTGAAAAAAGTGGAAAAACTCTTATGAGTTTGTACAAAGGATAATGATGTCTTTTTTGGTTTTGGATCCTTGTCTTGGGATATAGTTTTGCTTTGCTCTTTCTTGCTGGATTTCACTTTGGTTCACATGTAGATAAGAGCTTTGAACAATAACTAGTAAGAGTGTTAGGAAACCAAACTTTTACTTGTGATTCGAAATGATTAAGTGGATGAGAAGACAAGTGCCTTATGAGATGAAATAAAAGCCCAAAATAATGGAATGAGACCAAAATTCAAAACTTGGAAAAGACAAGGCAAGCTCACCGAATTTGATGTAAAATGCACGTTTTTTGACGAAACGACTTGAGATTTTTTGAGAATTTAAAATTAAAGATTTTTTAACATTTTAGGATAATTTCCATAATCTGGAAAATATCAGAAAATTGCAGAAAATCAGTAAAAAATCAGCAAGTACGAAAGTGCACGTTTTTCAAGAAAAAGTCAAAATAAAAATTTTTGAAAAATTTTTAATTTTCAAGGTAATTTCCAGAACTGAAAATTAGTAGAAAATTGCAAAAAATCAGTCAAAAAACAGCAAGCCTAAAATGGCACGCTTTTAGAGAAAAACACAAAAAATTGAAAAAATTAATTTTAAAAAAAAATTTCAAATTTTTTAATTTTTTTTCTAGAAATTCCAGAATTGAAAAAAGGCCTAAAAACTCAGAAAAAAACAGCAAGCAAAAAGGGAGAAAATATGCACGTTTTTCAAGAAAACTAGTGCACGTATCCCAAGCTATTTCTCAAGTCAAAACTCGGTCAAAAATGGATGATTTTGGGCAAAACTTAAGGTACTTGGCACTTATGAAAATGAAAAAAGAAAAACAAATAAAAGCAAGAGTGGATTTACAAAAGTGAAATGAGCAAGGTCCTTAGATCTAGAAGAATTTAAAGATTTGAAAGACAAGTAAATCTAAACCCAAACAAGTAGATCAAAGTGTGAACTTTGATCTAACTAGCCAAATAGTGCAAGATTTAGAAATATAGAAACTTTGAGAATATCCAACTACTTGGAAAGCGAATAAAAATGAATAAAACTTGTGATTGTAGTAGATCCGCTTTTATAGTAACCAAGGAGTTTGAAAATCTTTGTTGTTGATGGATGAAAGGCTAGATCCTCTTTGTTGTGTTTCTTTTCGTTGAGAAGATAAGGACTTGGAGAACCTGCAAGAGAAAAAGTTAGAGAGGAAAAGCCATTGTGTGAGCAAAGAAAAACTTGATTTCCAAGCCACTCTCCACCTTGAATGATCCCTGTAAAACCCTCACAATCAAGCAAGCAAAACCGAACAAGATACTTCTAACATAGATTAGAACATAAATTGAATAATGAATTGCTTAAATAAAAGATGAGGTGAGAGAGATATCACCAAGACAATGTTAACCAAGTCTGAAAACTCATGCATAGACCTCCAAAGTCACTTCTTATTCCAATAGCATAAACAAATATTACAATGAGAATTTGGCAGAGTGTTCTTGCCTAAAATCTCCATGAGAAAAGAGGAGGCAATGCCTTCCTTATATACAAAAATAGATGCCACTAAACCCTAATTCGAATTTGCCTTGAGAGAGACAAATGGCACCTTGAGAAAATTGAATTTCCAATCAGAAACTCCAAAAAATCAAAGCTTGGAGTGAGATCTACCCATAACTTGAGTTTTGCATTGATGTAGAGTGGGGATGTGGCCTCCACCTAGGCAATGCACCCACCCTAGCTCCTCGTTACTATCACCAAGCCATCCATCAAGTGCCACATCACAAAAACGTCAAGCTAAAGGAGAGGGCGAATTTCTTCATGAAGATGCTCTGACAGTGCTCCGATACTTGACTAAAATGACTGAGAGTTGATTGCAATCATCATAAGTGCTCAGTTCCATGTCATTTTGACTTTTACTTTATTTAATTTGGCCTTTTTTGGACAGATTTAAATTATCTCCAATTTATTATTTTTTGAATATTTTAATTAATATTTCTCATTTTTTTTATTTTTTGAGAAAATATTAATTATGAGGCCAAATAATTTTCTGAAACTTAGGCCAAGCTGCTCCGGGGGTCATGAATGATTTTTGGCTTGAAGTTTAAGCTTTCAAACTCTAAATTCGGATCTTGGATGACTGAAATATTACAAATTGAAATTTTTCCATTTAAACTATGGAAAAATTAATTAAAAAATAAAATAATTAAAAAACCCAAAATCGGAGGACCCAGTAAAAAACTTTTTAAATTTTTTCTGAGGGTCCTAGTGACTTAGGTCATGACCATAGTCTATTCTAACAGTGTCTAGTAGGCTTATATACATCAATTGGACTCTAATAACCCCCCAAGGCTCAATTTTCAAAATCAAGCATTCCAGCTTTGGAGGAAGCAGGAGAAAACCTCGTCGATTATAGCTCATCTATAGGCAAAGTATAATTGACAAGGGAAAAAACTCCCTGGAATACCTTAGTTGCTTAACCAAGTCATGGGGGACCGAGCCACTCAAAAAATCCTACTAGCACACTTTATTACAAACCCCGTGGGGCCATGGTCACTTTGACTAAAAATAAAAACTGGCTAGCCAAAATTGGCTAATTATTGTCATCTGAAAACCTGAAACTCTGGAAGTGAACACTAATGTGTTCCAACACTGGCGGCTCAATGGAGTTTCAACTATTTGTACAAAATAGGTGATAACAAAGGTCACATAGTAGTTATACCCGGTCATGTATGAAGCCACTCTATCTGATCTAGACATCTTCGTGCTCCTGAGTTCCTCTTTCAGCAGCATCTTCCTATTGTGGTTATCACTCTAATATAGCTTCATTAGAGCTTGCCACATCTCTCTAGATGTCTTCTTTCCGGAAAAATGAGGTATCACATGATCCTTCACTACATCCAAAATAATCCTCACGGCTTTCACATCCTTCTTGTTATGCTCAGCCAGCTGAGTAGCATCAATAGGAATTGAGAGAGTTTTCTCCGCAAACTCCCAAATCCCGTTTTCCATCAACACTGATGTTATCCTCTTCTTCCAGGGACTGAAGCTGGATGCACCCTGCAACCGGTCCTCAAATCTTAGTCTGATTGTTGTGATCCTATTCAATCAAATAAACCTGACCAAAGAATTTTATTTTTTTGTTTTCTATTGTAAACCCTCATCAAATGTGATTTCCTTCTTAGAGTCAACCTGGCTCTAATACCATGTCAAATTTTACTCAATACCAAATTATGATTTCTGCTCTCAATAATTTTATACTCGGAAATTATAAACAGAAATACTTGATATTTTTAACCAGTAATGCAGCGGAAATAAACAAGAAATCATTCACACATTTGACATAGTTATTTACCTTGGAAAACCCCAATGGGAAAAAACTAAGTCCACGAAACGGGGAAACAAAGACAAAACGGGGAAACGAGGAAACGTTGGAAACATGACCCCCCAAATTTTGGAAACGGGGAAATACAGTATATATATATATATGAGCAAGGACAAAATTATTATAAAACATAAGCCATAAATTATTAATTACATTTAGCTGCAAGCAACATTGCCAAGTGATAAATGTTAAATGATACAGATAAAATTTAAATCATACATGATAAATGTTAAATGATACAGATAAAATTTAAATCATACATGTAACATCACATTTTACTCATGAACCCAAGTCTATATCATTTCATTCATGCAAGTGGTAATATCCAAAAGCAACATTTATAAACGAGGCTATATACTATGTATCCAAAATTAGCATTTATGTATGAGGCTACAAGTACAATTAGCTGCAAGCAACATTGCCAAGTGATAAATGTTAAATGATACAGATAAAATTTAAATCATACATGTAACATCACACTTTACTCATGAACCCAAGTCTATATCATTTCATTCATGCAAGTAGTAATATCCAAAAGCAACATTTATAAACGAGGCTATATACTATGTATCCAAAATTAGCCTTTACGTATGAGGCTACAAGTACAATGTATCAAACTATGAACAATGAACATACTAACATAGAAATAAAAAAGCATGACTCATACTAATAGTCATCCTCATCTTCACAGTCTTCCTCAAAAACAAAACAAGAAGCACACTCAGCAACAGAATGTAGAGTGGAAGAAGTATTTCCAATTCCACTTCTAGGTTCCTCAATACTTTGTGCAGCAAGAGAGAGGTCCAAGTCAGCAAATTCTGACTCGACATCATATTCTGCACAAGGCCCATTGCTATATTCTGGGCCCTGAGTGCTCAAGTTGCTTGTGTGAGGAGAAAATGAAGTGATGTTCTCTTTATAACTTTCTTCAGCCTAATTAGAAGCATCTAGAATTAAATTTTATTTTAAAATTCAATGTATCAACCCTTAATTACTAAAATCCGTGAGCGGAAAGAGACTTTATGGGTTGGTTTTTTAAGTGATGGACTTGTATTTGACAGAAAACGCACCATACAAGAGAGGAAACGTGACGGAAACGCATTTTCGTCCGTACGGATGCGTTTCCCATACAGGAAACGTATTTCGTATGGACGGAAACGAGTTTCCGTCAAGTACCATATGGGTTTCTGAGTTTCAACGAGTTTCCGAGGGTGAAACGAGTGTCGAACCTGAGTTTCCTGCAATTTAGGGGAAAAACCAGGGTTCAATGTTCTTCTTTATTAATCTTGGCTCACAAAGAAAATTAGAAATACAACAAAGGAACTTGTAACTCAGTCCCTTAGGAAAATCAGTCTCTCTGACTAAATCGTCCCTCCTGAAGAAAATCGGCAAACTAAAGAGAAATCGACCCAAGCAAATCGGCTCGGCCAATTCAACCCTACGTCACCCTGTGACCCCATGCGTTAGCTTACGTCAGTCGTATGGCTGTCGTACGGATCCGTACAGATCGTATGCTCTCTCCCTAGTGGTTGTATGCATTAGCCCTTTGCTTGTTCGACTGGTACGAATCGAACTATCTCTCTCTCTGAGTGAAATCGGCCCCTTCACTTTTCCCCTGGATCTCCCTTCACTCTTCTCGTTAGCCACTAAGTCTCCCACTCTTATTTTCAGAAAATATTTCTATGAAATGATCTTGTGATCTTGTGTGTCTTTCTCCTCTCCTCGGCTTTCTTATATAGCATCTCAATGACCAAAACCTAACCCCCAATCTCCAAAGTGATGGATGGCCAAGATTAAATCTTGAGCCTCACTTAAGATCAATGGTTGTGACTTAATCTTAAGTTCACTTTTTAATCATTAGCCAACATTAAGTTAATAATGTTCTTTTCCTAAGCTAAACATAGGAAATAGATATAAAAGTCACTTACTCAATAACTAAGCAAGTACCTAGAAAGTAAACGGACAACTTATGCATGCTTGACACCTAGCCTATGCAGAAGCTCCTATCCGAGCTATAATCATCAACAATGCGTACGCATGAAAATCCATTTTTGCAGGCTATGTAGAATTTGTTGGACAACTAACAGTCCAACTCTACTTCTCCGTGGGATCTAATCTAGAAATATTATCATTTTTTATACATATATAATTATCTGTTTTTATATACATTGTGTATCATATCCAAAACAAATTAAAAATATGATATCTGTATCCATTCCTAGTAGCTTAACTTATAAAGAGTGACTATTCGTATCCTAGTAGCTTAACTTATAAAGAGCAAGACAATAGTCAAATATACAAAAGGAAAGGTTGGTTAAGAGAGATAAAGTCAAATGTAAAATGAATTTACTGGCATCAAAAATTGGTCACTGTGAGAATGGAGCAAGCTCCCAGCAAACAAAAGGAATCTCTGAGTGCAGATTGCTTGTAAAACACATTAAATAGCTAGTAAAACAAGAATCAATTCCCACCGTTTGCTTAGGAAATTGTCAATCTCATTCTCCACACCAAATTCATCAAAAATTGGATTCTCTCCTGTATATAGTTCCACCCTATTTCCCAGACTGGGAGCATATTCTTGCAGATATCTGGTTACCTGTAATTGCCAATTCCACTTTGAGAAATAAATACGTCTTTCTAACTAAATCTGAAAGCTACACACACAATTCCTTTTAGCAGATAAAAGAGAATGCCCATAGCACCATCAAATAGTGAATATAAACTACAGAAAGTCATCTTTATACCTCATGGTAGGTACGAGGAGAATCAACCACCATCCTTTGGACCTGGGAGGAAAAGCATGTTTAGAAGTTCCATGTGTCACATAGAATTTTGCATTGTACAATTAGAAATCGCTAGAAAATTAATCATTTTACACTTTCTTGTAACTTCTTGCAGTCTACCAAAAGATTTACCTTCTCATTAAAATCATCTTGTACAATGGCTAGTGTTTGACCCATAGCTCTATGTAAAATTACTGGAACTGCACCTTCAACTCCCTCTTGTGCTGCTAGGAAAGCAGATTTTGCATGTTCAACTATCTCTTTCCAGGTTTCCAACAATCTTGTTAGATCCTTCTGAAGTTCCTCAAAAGAGTGACCTGCAGCAACTGTCCGCACAGTCAAACCAACCTTTGGAGGCTGCAGTGTCTTTGCAATAAGTTTTAACCTTGTGCGTTCAGGTCCTAATACATTTCTTGAAACTCCAACCACGCTATTTTGTGTTAACAGTACCTGTAAGTGGATAACAACTATACCTAACATAAGACTAACAAAATGAGAAAATCACACAATTCTAACTTGACAATGACCCAACAAACCCTATATTTAAAGTTCATTTACCAAATTTTCATTAATAACCAGACATATTAAAAAATAAATAAAATAACTAAAGTTTCACAAGATAAAATCAATGATTTTCCACTACATCCTAAATTTATCAAATTATTATTAGACAGTGTAGTATAGTCATAAGCTTGTCTAAATACGTAGTAGTAAAAAGAAAATGTCCATCAAGATTCAAAATACACATGTTATAAGCAATGAAAATAAAAAATAAAGGAGTTGTCTAACTATTAGACCTTTTGGACCTATTTGGTAGTATATTGGCCTCTTTTGGTCATGATTTGACAGATTCTGGTGGTATATTGGCCCAAAAAGTCTAATAGTTATACAACTAAAAAAATAAATCCTCCCAAGGAAAATGATGGAATAGTGCGAAATCAAAATGCAAGCGATTCTGCCCTTCCAAAGTTCATAAGGTGTCTTGCTGCTGTTTACTTTCAGCTGGGCTCTATTTATGATGTAGACAGCTGTAGCTATGGCTTCTTTCCAAAAGGTCTCAGCTATATTGGCTTCCAACAACATGGTTCTAGCAGTCTCTTGGACAGTCCTGTTTTTTCTTTCTGAGACCCCATTTTGTTGTGGAGTCTTGGCAGCACAAAACTGTTTCTGAATTCTATGATCTTCACAAAAACGATTGTATTCTTTAGATGTAAATTCACCTCCATTGTTGGATCTCAAACACCTGATCTTGTAACCACTCTCATTTTCTACTAATGCCTTAAAAGCCTTGAATTTGTCAAAGGCTTCTGATTTCTCCTTAAGAAAAGTTACCCATACCATTCTAGTGTAATCATCAATTAGAACATGAAATATCTTTCTCCTTGTAATGACTGAACTCTGACTTATGTTGTAATCATCAATTAGAACATAAGTCAGTATGAACGAGTTTCTAAGGGTTCTGAAGTAGAATGCTGTTCTTTTCTTTTGAAAGTTGCTCTTACTTGCTTTCCATGTTGACAAGATTCACACATGCTGATAGCTTTTGTTAGCTTGGGGAGTCCTCTAACTGCCTCTGTTTAACTGATCTTTACGAGATTGTCAAAATTCAAATGTCCCAGCCTTTTGTGCCATAGCCAATTTTCATCCATATGACTGAGGTAACATTTTTCTCTTTGTATTTCTTCTAGAATATAAACACTGCCTTGAGTTTTGACACCTTTATCGATCACTTTTCTTGACCCATTCTTTCAAATCAGACAGTCATGGGAAAAGAAATGGGCATTATAGTTTGAATCACATAACTGCCCAACACTAGGCAAATCATGCTTTAGACCTTCCACATATAGGACATTCTGAGATTTTGCATTTCCCTTCAAGGCAACTGTACCCTTGCCTGCAATTCTTGCTGATCCATCATCACCAAAAGAAACCTCTCCACCTTTGCCTTTGGTTAAAGAGATAAACTTTGTTTTGTCACCAGTCATATGTCTGGTACATCCACTGTCAATGAACCAATGATCATCCTTTTCTTGAGTGTACAGAGCTAAAATGCAGATTGTTTAAATTTGTAATGAGGAATGTCCTTAGCCCATGTTTTTGTGTTTACCATGGAGGGGACACAATGATGTGTGTTATCCATTGAATTGCATTGAGTGGATTTCAAGTGAGCCGGCAAAGCTTGAACATGTCAAAGTGTTCATTATCAGAGTTCAAAAGTCCATCAGGCCTTCTAGGCCCTTTATTTTCTGTACCACATGTTCATACCCCCTCGAGGAATTTGTAATAAAATGTGCTAGCATGATATCTGTATGTAAAAAACTAGGCTTCCTAGGACTAGAACATTAATCTGACTAGCCCAGAGTGTTTTTTTCCTTGGAAATTATTTGTTGTTGAACAAACGACTAATAATTTTCGAGTTTTTCACTCAATCCTCCAAAGTTGTGGTGGTCGGCGTGGTGTTTAAGCCTTAAGAGGTTATTAAGGCCTAAGTGTCAATGTATTAAACCATGCTAGGCATTAAATTTGAATCGTATGGACATGTGTTAGGTCCCCCTAGGTTCTTTTTATGTTCCGAGAAAAAATATTTTTTCCGTAAAACAAGCCAATTTTTAATGGTTTGATAAAAAAAATTAAAAGTGTGGTCTAGGGGTCTTTTCTGCCATGGGGGTGCTCATTTTCTAACCAAGAGCACCAAATTTACCCCTAAACCCACTTTCCTAAGTGTTTGAGCACTTTATTTTTCATTTATTTCACAAAAGGTCAAAAAAGTGAGAAAAAATGCAAAAAATGTCAAAAATCAAATTCCTAATTTATGGGGATTTGTAAGAGTTTTTTTATCAGCTATATTAGGGGGGATGTAAGAAGAGATTTATGACACATTTGGGGCAGCTACAAACAAGGAATCTATTCCCCATGACTTGGGTGCATTTCCCCATGAAAGGGGGCGCATTTTCCAAAAGAGAGGGCCCTTCACTTATGGAAATTTGCAGCTATGTTTTAGGGTCTATTTGGGCTGATTTTTGGGCAGCCCAAAAGGAGGAGGCAGCCCTAATCAAGCCACACATCAAGGCTTGGGTCTCTCCACCCATGCGCCCTCCTCTCCTTCACTAAGTGCGCCCTCCCCTCTCTTTTGTTTTTTCTATAAATTGAGAGCACCTCTCTCATTCCAAACTAGTTAGAGTTAGAATGAGAGAAGGATCGCTATTGTAATTTGTTATTTTTTGCATTCAGAATAAAGAAAGCTTTGGATGCTGAAATGTGTAGTGCCTTTATGTGTGTACCTACATTGTTATGTTGTTCATGAGGTAACTTGTTTCCTTTTGCATTTTCTTGTTTACTCTTGATATAGATCTTGCCTCGAGGATTCCTCCGAATCAATAGGAATAGGAATTGTAAGTAAGTTTACTTTCATTTCTATCTTTTCATGTATGTTTAGAGATCAAAGATTTGCATGTTAAATAAGTTTATTTTCATGCAATTTTAATGTCTTTTTATACGTGTTTTCAAGATCTCGCGGGTGTGCATGTTTTGTGACTAAGTTTTAAAGTATCTAGCTTGGAGGACGTTTGGATCTAGTTTGACTCCACTCCATCTTCAACAACTTTCAAGAACATTGTCCCTCGGCACTCCACGAAGAAGCCTTTTTTGTTTGATCTTTCCGGCAACAAGCTTTGCTCTCCTTACTCTTTCTCTTCTTAAAATTATTTTCTTCTTGGTTACTGGTTTTTTTATAATTTCAGATCTGATTTGTTTAGTAAGCTTATCAAAAGAATAGATCTGATTTTTATGCATAGATCCAAGGTAGTTTAAAAGTTATCATTTCTTTTGTTGGATCTTGCTTTGAAAAGTGTCTTTAAATAAATTATTCAAGTCAAATTTTAAGTTTATTTAAAGGTTTATTTTCTTCAGATTTTTAAAGTTTACATCAAGCAACTAAGTGCTTCATTGGCTTCCTTTTCAAGGTTGTCCAAGACCCTAAGAGAGTTGGCTTTCTAGCCAATCCATCTTAGTTCATTTGCTTTAGATAACTAGTTTCTTAACTTAGAATTTTTTTAGCATTTTTTTATTTTTCCCAAGTCACTTTTAAAGTGATTTTGGGCACTTTTGCTACTAATTTGTTTGCTGGTTTTTGTTTCATGACAGCAGAAAGAAGTCTTTGAAGCACTCATTTTGACCATATCGGACGATCCAAGACTTCCTTGAACCTTACCTTTCCTTCCCAACTTTGCCTCCATTATTTGTAACCTCGTTTCTCCAAGATCTATAAGGAGAAAGAGGAGTTCTTTCATTTTAGAAATTGGCATTGTAATATTGTAATAAAAGTATTTTTGGAAGCAAGCTCACAAAGCTTGCTTCTCATCCCCCAAGGGGAGATTGGTGTCGGTTCAATTTTTGTGGATGTCATCAAATTTCAACCTAATAATTTTCACATTAGCTTAGATTAACTAAAATCAACCAAGAATAATTAAAATTTAACGTCGTGGTCCAATCCAAATATTGGGCCATTGACTCTCTCAGGACTTAGGAACCTTTTCATCTTTTTTTTGCAAACCGTATACATTTTCATTACAAATTGTTTTATCATTTTTGTAAAAGTAATCGGATACTAACGCACTACCTCGGTAGTGTAGTAATTAGAAAACATTTCATTTTTTTCAGTCATTTACTTTTTTTTTAATTAACCCCCCTTTCTTTCCCGAAGTACGGTTTCAGGATAAGGGCTTTCCCGAGTACTGGCTAGAAAATAGACTCTTGGGTTTTTAATAAACAAGAAAACCGTGTTCAAAAACTTTTAAAATTAATAAGCCTTTGTCCCCGTATGCTCTGGATCACTGCAGCTTTGAATAAACATGCTGATCAAACTAGAAAGGGACGTAGTGACTAGTAATCAGTCTAACACTTCCTAATAAACCTCCCATATACGAAAATTTGGCGTATCGATTCTTGGCATAGTGTGGGGAAATTCCTCAAAGGAAACGGGAACCATTGGGTAGCGACCTCGGGATACCGTTAGACTATACCCTCATTTGGTGTAGTGTTGAACATGTTAGATTTTCTACTTTTAATCAATATTATCTAGGATCTTAACTGAAAGAATAACATGCACAGCATAACACAATAGACACAAATATTTTCCTCGGGAAACCATAAAGGAGAAAAACGTACAACTTCCTCAAAGATAGAATCGTCACCAATACAATATCACAAAAGTAAAACCCCAAAACAAAGATGGTCTTCTGCAGCTCCTCTTCTTTTCCTCCTATGCGAACTTTTCCTCTCTCTCTCACTTATGCGAACATGTGTGAGTGAGTGTATTGTCAAAATGAGAGAGCTCCACTCTCTATTTATACTTTATCTTTCACTTGACCTTTTCACTTGCTAGGTCGGCCCCAACTATACTTGACTAGGCCGACTTCTCTAGGGGACTCAATAACCCTAATCTAACTGACTTTAGGGGGAACTATTGCCCCGACTTACAATGGAGGATTTACTTCAATGACTTTACATGACCAAATGTAATAATGACATCCCCGACCAGAGGAATAAACATCTCCGTCGGAGGTACAAATAAAATACAACAATAATACAATATAAAATACAAGTGAATATCTTCTGAAGTTACAATTACATTAACAGTCCCTCTTAACTAGGAAGGTATTATCTTGACATAGCCATCAACACATTTGAACACAAGTCTTCGTCGCTGGATCATCATCAACACTGGATCATCATCGTCGCTGCTGCTGCAATCCTCATCATGTCAATCATCGATTGGTGACATCTCTCGAATCTACTCGTCATAGGAAGTTCTACAGAGCCAACCCTTTTTCATGTTGGATGTAGGCCTAGACCTTATGTAGGTCTTCATCATCTCTACGAGCAAGCCATCAAGTAGGTACAACCAAGGACCAGTCATTACATTGCCTTTGCAAACACCTGCGTCTCCTACTGTCGCCTCATCGTCTTCAGATCATCTCATCATCACACGGAGCATAGCCCGGATGCACATCACATGTCCCACAACGGTCAGCCCGCGTCTACCAACATGGGAGGCACGAACCTACCACCATGCAAGACCCTACCTAGGCACGCACACAGTGTCTTATGACCGGTGGACGTCTCCAGTATGGGAGGCACAAACCTACCACCATACAAGACCTCGTCTACCAACATGGGAGGCACAAACCTACCACCATGTGAGACCCAGCCCTTACATCTGCCAACATGGGAGCTACAAACCTACCACCATGCGAGAATGGCTCAGCCCTTACATCTACCAACATGGGAGGCACGAACCTACCACCATGCAAGAATGGCTCGGCCCTTACATCTACCAACATAGGAGGCACGAACCTACCACTATACGAGAATGGCACAGCCCTTACATCGACCAACATAGGAGGCACGAACCTACCACTATGCGAGAATGGCCCATGTGCTTATGCGTCTTCCGGACTCATCACTTCCTCTTGGAAGGAACCTTGATTTGGAGAACACCAAGCTTCTCTCTGAAGTACTCAAACTTCACTCTGGCTAGCGGCTTGGTCAACACATCGGCTATTTGCTCGTATGTCGCAATATACTAGAGTTTCACTGCTCCTCTCTGCACCATATACCTGATATAGTGGTACTTGATATCAATATGCTTCAACTTGTCATGGAACACCGGGTTCGCGGACAACTTCACACAACTCTGGTTGTCACAAAATACACAAGTCGCCTCTAACTGGAGATCAAACAAATCAGACAATAGCTTCCTAAGCCATACTGCCTCACAACTAGCCGAACAAGCTGCAATATACTCTGCTTCGGCTGTACTCAGTGCCACGCACGACTGCTTCCTGCTAAACCAGGAGATCATAACGTATCCCATACTGAAGCAGCATCCCGAAGTGCTCTTTCTATCAGTGGCACTGCCTACCAAATCCGAATCAACATAACCCTGCAGGTTAATCTTCTGATTCGCGTCATACTTGAGCCCATAATCAACTATGTTGCTGTCGGATTAGCACACCTGGTTAACACAGCAGAAAATCTTTGCTACTGCTCGACATGCCCTTGGGGGCAACTCTCAAGTCAAGGCTGTCACTTGATCTTGACTCCTCTGTTTAGGCAAAACTCCCAACAAATCCAAGGGGGGTAGTCCCTAAGGAATGTTTCTAAGGTTGTAAATGATTAAAGTGTTTTTATGTTTTTAGGAGTTGTTTTTTGGGTAGTAATTAAAAGGTTCCAAGATGATTGCAACAAGGTTTAAATAACTTTTACCAGCATGAATTAAATATCACTGTAAAAAATTTAGCAAATGCACGATACTTGATATTGATAATAAGCAAATAAAGAGTGCAAGGACCAATGCCTTATGGAGTTGATACAGTACAAATGATAAGTGCTGAAAAAGGGAAATGTTGTGCAATTGTCTCTTGGTTGATTTTAGATTAATTAAATGTGAAACTTGATTAAGGGAAAAGGGGAAAACTCCCGATATACCGTGAGGTACAGGGAGGAATGTCTGGAAATTTAGAAATTGATGGTTCTATACAAGGACATGTTGGCTGTCCGAAGCCTCTAGAGCGTGTTCAACACTACACAAACCAGGGATGTAGTCTAACGATGCCCCAAAGGTCTCAGTACAGTGGTTCCAACGTCCCCAGGCAGAATTTCCCCACACAAAGTCTAATCGAAGTGTCGGATTTTCACTTATCTCAAAGGGATGTTAATTTTATTAAATGACTTATTAAGTTACGTGTGGAATGTTAAAAAGTGTTTCCAACTGTTTCTGGTTATCCCACAGGTGGGCAAAGCATACACAGTGTAGGCAAAATAGTTTATTCAAGTTGAACAAGTAACCATTGTACTCTCGGATAGAGAGTGCTCTTGACTTGCTTTTCAGCTAAGTTCAAGAGACTTTAGGTTCTTTTTATTAAACAATTAAGTTACGAAAGTAAAAGACAAAACTTATGGAAAATATGTGAATGGCCAAACTTATGCGTCACTTTTCTGGTCAATCTTCACTAATCGACAATGCCTTTAGGTGAAGGTGAGAGCATAATTCGTGGCGACGAAGGATGGTTTTATCTCTAAATTACTTTTGCAAAAAGGAAGTGATTAAAATATGAAATACAAGTTAAAAGTATACACCCTGCACTTAAGAAGTGAGTGTGTGAAAAAAATGTGAGTTAGAAAAATTTATCCACAAAAAATGAAAAAATGCCAATCCCCCCAAGGGGGATTGGATGTGGGTACTGGGTATCCCACTGCTCTTGTTTTATATTTACAATTTTGAAGAAGAAAAGAAGTGCTCCTTAGTCCTTTTATACTTGGATCTAAGGGCTTACAATGCTAGAATTTGAAAATATAAGTTTATGGGTGTCCACCGAAGGGTTTTTTGCACTTTTAGGGCTCTTAATCACTCCAAAACTTCGATTTTATTTGCAGACCTGCCAAAAACCAGCAAGCTAAATGTCTGCAAAAAAGTGATTAGAATGCACAAATTTACATAAAAAAATACAACTTTTTACTTGTAAAAATTTATGGAAAAATTGGACACATACAAGCATGAAAGTGAGATCTAGATTTAGCCTATTGATATGAAATGGATGCAACTTTCTAGATCTGAAATTTGAAACAAACTTTAGGATAATTTCAATCTTTTAAAAGTACTTATGCTTGTTCCAAAAGAAACATAAAGGGAAAAGAGGTTTGATTTTGAAAAATTAAGAAGAAGGAGAGAGAACCAAGCTTGTTAACTTGTGCAATATTGGAGAAGGAGAAGTGCTTGCAAAGAAAGTTGTTAGTGCTTGAATATGAAGTGATCCACTACCCCATCCAAAAGAGGAGTCAAGACAAGATCCACTTTCACAATAGGGCACTAAATCCTGTAACACAACCAAGAAACTTACACATACAAGAGATTGAATCTAGTAGATTAAATGATAAGAAAAATGAAAAGCAAAAATACAACCGAATATTATTTACTACTTCTAGATCTCTACACATCCAAAATAAATAAGCAAATCAAGACAAGAATGCTTACCCTAGTAGGATCTAAGATCCTTACCAAGCTAGATAAATCTACTTGCAAATGAAAGTAAAAATGGAAGATCACAAAGTTACCTCAACCAAAGACTAGCATGCATGAAGAACAAGAGCCACCAATGACCTCCAAAGTCTCAACAATATTATTTATCAACAATATTACAAAAAGAAGCAGAGGTTCTATGCAATCCAACCCTTGAGAATGATGGATCATAGACCTTGCTTATATAGAAAAATGAGAGAGGGGAAGGTGCACTTCCCAATATATCCTCTTTGACACTTGCAGAAATGGATTGATACACTTGGAAAAGGCTTGTTGACACATGTGAGGGGTTTGGGGAGGTTAATGACACATTTCTCCAACCATTTGACACCTCTCCAACCACAAATTCGCCCACCCCTTTTGTGGATCTCCAATCTTCAATCAAATCATCATTTATTTCCTCAATATTCTCCCTGATTTGATTGCCAATCAAAGGAGATTTGATTCCAACACATTTCCTTGATCCGTGGGATTGGGATTTTTCCTTAAATGCAACTGCCAACTCAACTAGGCCTCTGTCTGAGACAAATTCCATTGATTTAGGAATTTGATTTTCTCTCATATTTATTATTTTTTAATTAAATAATTCCTCAAAATTAATTTTGAGAAAATTTTTATTTAAGTGAAAAATAATCACTTAGAACTTAGGAAAAATGGGTTTAGGGGTTTTATGGGTGCTCTGGGTTAGAAAACAAGCACCCCCATGCCAAATTTCACCTCCTAACCACACTTGTATCAATTTTTTTTTTAATTAAATTATTAAAAAATCTCATAAACTGAGAAAATTTATTTTTCTCAAAATGACTCAAAAATCCTAGGGGACCTAGTGCATGTCCATATGACTCATTATTGATGGCTAGCATGTTTAAAAAGTACATACATATAAGCTTTAATAATCTCCCTAAGTTCAATCATCATGTGAATACTCCAGCTTTGGAGGTGTAAGTGAAAAACTCAGGGATTATACACCACTGACGAGTAGTGCATAATTCCTAAGGAAAAAACACTCTAGAGTATCCCTATGATAGCAAACCTAAGGTAGACCAAGCTTCTTTAAAAAAGAACTCATGCTAGACCAACTTATTACAATTCCCCGTAGGGATTTGGACATGCAAAAATTACAAAGGGCCAAAAAAAATTTGGCCTGATCGATCTCGGAACACTGATAATGAACATTAAACATGTTCACAACTTCAACAGTTCACTCGGAATCCACTAAGTGCAATTTAGTGGATAACAAACTGTACCCTTCAGGTACCTCAATATATGCTTTGCAACAATCAAGTGAACATGTCTCAGATCTGTAAGGAACTGGATCAATGTGTTCACAACAAAGCATATGTCAGGTCTCGTATTCGTCAGGTACATCAATGACCCAATCATCTAACGATACATTGTGGCATCAACTGACTCTAATGAAGCATCACATAGTAGCTTCAAGTTCAATGCCATGGGTGTGGCCATCCATAGCCTTGCAGTCTATCATTCCAAACCTCTTCAGAATCTCCATTGCATACTTCCCTTGTCCAAGGAAGATCCCATCTGCACTCTGCCACACCTCCATGCCTAGGAAATAATGCATCATACCCAAGTCCTTCATCTCGAACTCTGCGGCACGTTTCCTCTTTGTATCTGTAATGAGCCCATCCTCCCCTGTTATTGTTAGTTTTTCACAATATAATTCAATATGATCTAGGATCTTATCTGAGAGAATAACATGCACAGCAAATCAAACATAAGAGACAAGAGACAGCATTTCACCGGGGAAACCATCAAGGAGAAAACCCCGCAACTTCCTCCGAGATAGAATGAGCAATAATACAAAACCCCAAAACAAAGAGATGGTCTTCAGCAACTTCCTCCTCCTCCACTTGTGCGAACTTCTCTCTCTCACACGTGTGCGAATTGAGTGAGTGAGTGAATGAATAAATAGAGAGGACCACCCTCTCTATTTATACTTTACTTCCACTAGACTTTTTACCCTAACTGGGCCGACTTCTCCTAGGAGAGTCTAATAACCCCTTACAACTTAACACAGGGCCGACCCCTCTAGGGGAGTTTAATAACCCTATTAGATACAATAATAACTTTCCTGATCGGAGGAATAAAACCTCTCCGTCGGAATTACAATGACATATGAATACAATACAAGTGAATACATTCCGAAGTTACAAATACATTAACACTCCCTCTTAACTAGGAAGGTATTCTCTTAACACAGTTCATCAACACAAGTCTTCGTCACTGGATCATTATCAAAGCTGCATCATCATCAAAGTTGTATCACCATCGTCATTGTTGCTGCTATCTCGACCATCAGTCTCCAATCTACTCGTCATAGGAAGTTCTATAGAGCCAGCCCTTTTTCATGTTGGATGTAGGCCTAGCCTCCATGTAGGTCTTCATCATCTCTGTGAGCAAGCCATCAAGTAGGTACATCTCAGGACTTATTATATGCCACTGCAAAACCTACAAGATCTCCCGAGACTGATTATATGCCACTGCAAAACTTGAAGGAGCATCCCAAGACTGATTATATGCCTCTGCAAAACTTGCAGGATCTCCCAGGACTGATTATATGCCACTGCAAAACCTGAAGGAGCATCCCAGGACTGATTATATGCCTCTGCAAAATTTATGTACCCTATAATCACCTCATCATCTTTAGATCATCTCATCGTCAACGGAGCACAACCCAATTGCACATCACACAGGACTTACATCAATCGGCATGGGAGGACCAACCTACCACCATCCGGGAAAGGCTCAGCAATTACATCAACAACCATGGGAGAACCAACCTACCACCATGTCGGAAAAGCTCAGCAATTACATCAACGACCATGGGAGGACCAACCTACCACCATGTCGGATAAGCTCGACAATTACATCAACGGCCATGGGAGGACCAACCTACCACCATGTCGGAAAAGCCCGGCAATTACATCAACGGCTATGGGAGGACCAACCTACCACCTTGTCGGAAAATCCCATGTGCATCTGCGTCTTTTGGACTCATCACTTCCCCTTGGAAGGAACCTCGATCTGAAGTACACCAAGCTTCTCTTTGAAGTATTCAAACTTCACTCTGGCCAGCGGCTTGGTCAATACATCGGCTATATGCTCGTCTGTCGCAACATACTGGAGCTTCACTGCTCCTCTCTGCACCATATCCCTGATATAGTGTTAGTTGATCTCAATGTGCTTCGACTTGTCATGGAACATTGGGTTCTCAAACAACTTCACACAACTCTGGTTGTCGCAATATATACAAGTCGCGTCCAACTGGAGATCAAACAAATCAGACAGTAGCTTCCTCAGTCATACTGCCTCACAACTAGCCGAACAAGCTGCGACATACTCTGCCTCGGCTATACTCAGTGCCACGCAGGACTGCTTCCTGCTAAACCAAGAGATCACACATGATCCCACACTGAAGCAGCACCCTGAAGTGCTCTTCCTATCAATGGAACTGCCTGCCCAATCCGAATCAACATAACCCTCCAGGTTAATCTTCTGATTTGCATCATACTTCAGCCCATAATCAACCGTACCCTTCAGGTACCTCAGAATATGCTTTGCAGCAATCAAGTGAACATGTCTCGGATCCATCATGAACTGGCTCAATGTGTTCACAGCAAAGCAAATATCTAGTATCGTATTCGTTAGGTACATCAAAGATCCCATCATCTGACGATACATCCTAGCATCAATCAATAGCTTCAGGTTCAATACCATAAGTGTGGCCATGGCCTTGCAGTCCATCATCCCTAACCTCTTCAGGATCTCTATTGCATACTTCCCTTGTCCAAGGAAGATTCCATCCGCACTCTGCCACACCTCCATGCCTAGAAAGTAGTGCATCATATCCAAGTCCTTCATCTTGAACTCGGCAGCAAGCTTCCTCTTCGTGTCAGCAATCAACCCATCCTCACCTGTCACAAACAGGTCATCTACATAAAGTAGAAGTATCATTGGGTTCCTTTCCTCAACCTTGTAGTAAAGGTTGGAATCCGCTTTACTCTTGGTAAAGCCCAAACTAGTCAGGAAGCTATCTATCCTATCGTACCACGTCCTGGGTGCTTGTTTCAATCCATACAAGGCTTTCTTCAATTTGCACACATGAGTCTCCCTGTCATGTGTCTCAAATTCGAGTGGTTGCTCCACATACACTTCCTCCTCTACTACACCATTCAAGAATGTTGTCTTGACATCCATCTGCTGTACCTTCCACTTCATCACTGCAGTCAGAGCAAATACTGATCTGATGGAAGTGTATCTGGCTACAGGTGCAAATGTCTCTTCATAATCTATCCCTTCCTTCTGGGAGAAGCCACGTGCCACAAACCTTGCCTTGTGTTTCTATATGCTGCCATCTGCAGCATGCTTGATCTTGTAGATCCACTTGGAAGTCACAACAGACTTCCCTACTGGTCGCGGGACCACATCCCAGACATCATTCTTCATGATCGACTGGTACTCCTCGATCATGGTGTTGTCCGCCAAACTGCACACCAGCAGCAGAAATCTTTCGAAAGCTGTCTCCCTCACTGGAAAGTGGGGAGAGGTGTGGCCTTGGGGGCAAGCAATGAGCCAGGTACTGTCACCTGAATCCCAGCTCCTCCGTTTAGGCAAACTCCTAACGAAGCCAAGGGGGGTAGTCCCTAAAAAAGAGTTTCACTAAGGCTCTAGTATTTATAGTGTTTTTAGGTGTTGTGATGCGGATGGGTGTTGTTTAGGAGTTTTTTGAATGAGAGACAATATAGTATTTAAATGTAAAACACGATAGCGCAATCCACGTTGCAAACACAAGATGAGAGATACACTTGGACAATAAATAAATCACTCTTTACGATAATTAAAGCAAATACTCCAATATTGGTATTTTAAAGCAAACAAGATATATGATGAAGGACCAGTGCCTTATGGAATCAAATATATAAAAAAGTGATTGTAAAAAGGTTGATACAAGTGCTTGAAATAGAAGTTTGTGAGAACGTTGTGCAGCTTATCTTGGTAAATTTAAGATTTTAATTGTCTTGATTATTATGGCTAAGAACAAGGTATCAAAAAGGTAGTGGAACCTTGTCCAAGAAAACTACTGGCAACCCTAGGTGATAGGTCGGGAGCACCCAGATTGCGAAGAGGGCAAGTGTGCTTGCGGCTTGACCGCCCTCGAGTCTGACAGTGGATACCCTGCACCACCTCTTGTGGGAAGAACAGTAATTTGTCTTGTTTGAGGTTTTGGGGTAAGATTTTAATTAGATTTTCACTTGTGAATTAGCAAGTCTTCCACCTTTCTGAGTACTAGCCCAACCGTTTCCGGTTGGCAGAGCATACGGGTGTAGGACAGAAACCAAAGTAAATTAATTAAAGGGGTGTGTGGGTTGAAAAGTTTTAATTAAAGAGCACTTTAGTTCAACTCTCCGACAGAGAGCGCTCTTGACTTGATCTTGTGATCACAGTTCAAGAGGCTTGCTACTTTAACAAATGCCTAATGCAGGGATAATGCAAAACTAAAAATGCCCTCCGATAGAGGGTGCTCTTGACTTGGATTTGGCCAAGTTCAAGAGACTTTGGTTCGTTTTAAACAAGCAGAAAGTAGATTGTAATAGCAATAGATCCCAACTTAAAATTTGATTGAACAATATGACAGATCAACAAGATATGGAATATTACTTAACAACACTACTTGCAAGATAAAATGAAACTTGAAAAGTCTAGTGTTCTACCACACAATTTCTAATCTAATAGGTGGGATCGATCTCCGAACAAGATCAACCACTAGAAGCGCCTGCACTTGAGAACCTCCAGCTAGCTGAAAGCTTTACCAAGGAAACCGACAGGGAAGGAAGAGTAACCACAAAATTATGTGGTCCTGCCCTTGAGATGAAATCCCAAGGATACAACTTTCGGTCAAAGGCTTTGGAAGAGAAATACGAGATAATAATAAACAAAAATAAATCTAAACTACCCAAGAGTCTCTTTCAGGTCAAAGACCCTACTCGGGAGAGCATGGGGGTAAGTAAATCGGAAAAATAGAACAAGTATAACTTATTGAAATAAAACTAATCTAAGAGCATATAAAAAGATCTAAACTAGGCCAATCCAACAAAACCCAACACTCTTCCCCAAATGGGGAAGAAGACCAAAGAGTGGGGGACCTTTCCACTATAAGTTTTATTAATTTTTTACAAGTGCCTTAAGGAAAATTCCTTGAAAGGTCTTTGATGGATACTAAAACAAACTTATAAAAATTGAAAGCTTGAAGCCCTTAATGGCTTTTACAAAGGATAAGAAGATGTATCTTATGATGCTTGGTTTCTTCTTCTCTCTTTGGTTTGATCTTTTGATTCAAGAAATCTTTCTCTTCCCACAATCCTACCACAAGGATAAGCCAATAAACTCATGCACCCATTAGCGTTAGAAAATTAATCAAACTTTGAACTATCAAGTCTAGGTTTGCAAAATAACACTAAAACATGAAAGAGCATGAGATTTTGACTTGAAATAATTAGTATGGTAAAACGGACCAGCAAGCTAAAATGCTCTAAAAAACGGTGGGAATGAGAATGAAACCACAAGATTTTACACTACTTGATATGCCAATTTGTTTATCTTTGAAATGGGACTAAGAAACTTTAAGGAAAGAAACTAGATGCAAGTTCTAATGCTACTTCTAAAGCATGAACTAGAAGCTACTAAATAACGAATGTTGAAAATCTAATCTCTTGCAAAAGAAAGACAAGATCTATGCTTGTGAAACAAATCTATACTAACCAAAAATCAAAGATGTTTTGTGTTTTGTGTTTTTGTGTGCTTTAGGGCATGAAAGGGATGGACGAAAGCTAGAAGAGGCACAAAACCAAGGGGAAAACGAAGAGGTGAAGGGGTATGGGAGATGGTGAAACAAGAAGATGAACAAGAATGGGATGAATGGGAAGGAGGGAGGACGAGAGGTAAGAGAAAGGAAGAGTGGTGGAGAAGAAAGGCTAAAGGAGGTAGGACGAGAGGAGATGGAAAGCAAAGGAGACAATGAAAAACGAATGGAAGAGAGGATGGATGAAGACAACCTAGGGAGAAGTAGATCTAGGGCAAGGGCTTCAAGTGGAACACTTGAGATGGTAAAAACACCGTCTTGGAAATCCTCCGGTTAACCGGTGATACGCCGACAACGAATGTTGAAGAGAGCACAAGGGAACAAATCCCAAGCTATTCCCCAAGGTTGAAGGAACTTCAACCTTATGGCAAACTAACCTATGGCTTGAAAAGACAAGAACAATCTCGGATCAAGACTAGAAGGGCTAGAAAGGGCTTAGCAAGTCAAAGCAAAGATTCAAGGAGCAAACAAGAAGGCTTGAAGAAATGGAAGCCTAAAGTGACAAGTAACCAATATTGTATTTTGAATGTTTGATGGAGAAGATCCAAACTCCCTTTGTTTCTCAAATCCAAAAGCTAGAACTCCTTTGGTCTTATGTAGAGTGAAGATATACCTGCAAGAACCTTAAGCATAGATAATATATATGCAACAAAATATTTAAGTGAAAAGAACTAGATACATGCTACTTGTGCTAGATTGTTAGCCATCTTGAACATGATCTACAACTTAAGAGCCTCAAATAGAATGTAAAACAATATCACCTTAATCTCAAGTGAAGCAATGCACATCAAGAGGCTCCACGTTTTTGACCTCCAAAGTCTCAACTTTATTAACAATAAAAAGTGCTTACAATTTCATCAGAGTTTCGATGCATAAAGAATTCATCAAATAATAACCCCAAAGGGCCTCTCTTTATAGTAAAAGACATTAGATAAACCCTAGGTCGAATTGGCAACAGATAGGTAAGTCGAATTCCAATCAAGGGAGGGCTTGGCATGCCAAACAATGGTCAAAGTCGAGTTTGGTGGTAGGTTGAAGGTAGAGGTGGCAAGACTCGACTCCAATGGAAGCATAGGGAGTATCAACAACCAACAAACGAGTTACAACAAGGAAATGCGAACTTGCATGAGGATTGACGTGAGCTATGGTAGGAAAGGCGTGAGCTTTGGTAGGTGCGCGTTAGCATGGTGGAGAGACATGTGTAGTGTAGTAGGTACTAACTCGACTTGGAGTGGCATGGGACGTATCAATCAACCAATAAACAAGCTCCAACAAAGCTAGACGTGAACCTAGGGCAGATTGACGTGAGCTTGAGGTAGGGTGTGAGTTAGTTGATGAGGAGACAAGTGGAATGGGTAGGTACTAACTCGAATCTAAGGAGAGCCAAGCTAATTGGTGATTGATGAGTCATGAGGGCGCCTACCTTAGGCTTTTAATGCAAACCACCAACCCAATCATCAACTGACAACAAGCCAAATCGAATTTTGCATGAGGAGGGCGAATTAGCTTGAATGGATATTCTTCTGGTGACTGGATAGTTGATTGGAATGACTGGGATTTGATTGGAATCCTCATAAATGTCCATTGCCATGTCATTTAGCCTTTTATTTTAATCAAATTGATTAATTTTGGAGAGATTTGGATTATCTCCAAAATATTCAATTTTATTATTTTAATTAATATTTTCTCTGTAAATGACTTTTTAGAGAAAATATTAATTATGAGGCTGAATTGACATCTGAAAGTTGGGTTTAGCTGCTCCACGGGTCATGTGTGATTTTTGGCTTATCAAACGACCCATCAATCACTGAATTCGGACCCCGGACGACTGACATATTACAAAATATTATTTCTCTATTTAAACTATAGAGAAATTTATTAAATTTAAAAAATAAATAAAACCCAAATTTCGACGAACCCGGTAAAAAAATTTCTGAGGGTTTTATGGACCTAGGACATGACCGACACCTATTCTAACAATGTCTAGTAGGCTTATATACATTAGTTGGCCTCTAATAACCCCCCATGGCCAAATTTTCAAAATCGGGCATTCCAGCTTTGGAGGAGCGGGAGAAAACCTCATCGATTATACATCGCCTTAAGCAAAGTATAATTGACAAGGGAAAAAACTCCTTGGAATACCTTAGTTGCTTAATCCAGTCAAGAGGAACCGAGGCACTCAGATCCTACTAGCACACTTTATTACAAACCCCCATGGGGCAATGGTCATGTCGACTCAAAAAACAAAACAGGCTAACCACAACTGGCTAGCCACAACATGTTGGATCATCTGATACACTGGAATCAAACATTTATCATGTTTGTCAAATGGCGGCTATCCAGAAAATCCAACTATGGTACAAAAAAGTTGGTAACACATGGCATCCTTCCATTCTTTCTTCTCAGCTGCTTCCTCATAGTTGGAAGGTTCTTTGTCAATGATGTCACACAGCAGGGCTACATAACTGGAGAATGGTCTCGGTCTCTTGCTTTCTCTATGCATTCCCTCTGGAGCACCATATCTCTTTGCATCTTGAATTGCTTCTCATACCCATGTTGGTTTCCTCTTGTGAGAATTCTTCTCATGTGGTGGATCTATAGGTTCCTGTGGGTCTTCCAGCTCGCGTTCTCCACAATCTTCTGGATTTACTTCATTCATTGTTGTGTCTCGGATCCTGGGTGCTTCAGGTTCTTCAATGTCTTCAATAGGTATCTTTCTGGATTTGTGATATGTTGAGTCTTTGTCAAATGTTACATCCCTGTTGATGTCGATCTTCTTGAATCCTAGGAAATATATGTTGTAAGCCTTTGAACTTCCACTATATCCCACGAATATACCCTTCTTTCCTGAAGGATCTAACTTCATGCTCTTCTCTTTTGGAATATGTGTGTACACCGGGCAACCAAATATTCTGAGATGGCTGACTTTTGGTTTCTCGCCAAAGAAGGCTTCTTCTGGTGTCTTGTTGTCAAGTACTCTATGTGGAGTACGATTCTGTACATACACGGCTATCCTTGCATCTTTTTCCCATAGATGCATAGGAAGATCCTGGTCATGAAGCATCGCCCTGGCTGCTTCCATAATTGTTCTATTCTTCCTTTCTACAACTCCATTCTGTTGTGGATTATATGGAGTGGTCAACTCCCTCTTAATCCCTGAATCTCTGCATAATTTCTTGAAGTCTTCTGATGTGAACTCTCCGCCATTGTCTGACCAAAAGGTCTTGATTTTCTTCTCTGTGTGGTTCTCGATCAAGGCTTTGAATTCCTTGAACCTACTGAATACTTCATCTTTGCTCTTCAAGAAATATATCCATGTCTTCCTAGAAAAATCATCAATGAAAGAAACATAATATACATACCCACTCAATGAATTGGATGACATCAGACCGCATACATCGGAGTGGATGATTTCCAAGATTCCTTTTGCCTTGCTCTCGCTACTTGGAAATGTCTTCTTTGTATTCTTTCCCTTCGCACAACCTTTGCAAACGCCTTCATGCTTTGCTTGGATTTCTAGAAGACCTTCAACAACTTTGCTTGCAAGAGGTAGTGCTCTATAGTGCACATGTGCAAGCCTTCTATGCCATGGTTCACTAGGCTCCATGGATTCATGGACCAAGGCTTGTTCTGGTTGGCCCTTCAGTTTGTATAACCCTCCCTCTTGCTCTCCAATCACTACTGCATCATCTATAGTCTTTCCTTTTGGCCACATAAGAACTTGGCCATCTACAAATGCAACCCTCATATCTTTTGCATCCAATGCAGATATGGAGAGAAGGTTCTTCTTTAGTCCTGGTACAAACAGGACATCTTTCATCTTCATAGACTCTCCAAAGTCTAGCTTATAAGAGGCTTCACCACTTCTTTTTATAAGATACTGGTAGTCATCCCCAAGTTTCACTTTGTGGGGTGACTCATGTTCAGATAGGTTCATAAAGGATTCCTTGAATCCTGTCATATGCTTGGAAGCCCCACTATCTATAAGCCAATCATTGCTTCCATGTGTAATAGTTCTTGTGAGGGCAGAGATCAAAACATACTCTTCATCGCTTGAAGAATCTTCACTTTCTTCTCTGTCTCTCTTCCTAAGAGGTTCATCATCCTCTGCAGTATGAGCATGATGTCTTCTCTTGTTGTTCTTCTTCTTGTGAGAGCCACCTTTATTTCTAGGACAATCCCTGGAGATGTGTCCCTTCTCATCACATGTATAGCATCGAATGGTGGATACATCTCTTCGAGATCTAAAGTTATCCCTCTGATTCTGGTGGTGGTGTTTTTCTTTCTTACTGTGGTGGTGCACCCTCTTGTTATCATTCGTCCTGGAGTGTGATGTGCGAGCTTGGTCTTCATTGCCCATCTTCTCTTTTCGAGCTACAAGTCGAGCTTCTTCTTGTGAGCATTCCTTCCACAGCCTACTGAATGTGATGAGCTTCTTCCTAGCACAAATTCCTTGAATGAAGGAATCCCATGATCTGGGTAGACCATTCAAGGTGGTCATCACTATTTCTCCACTTTCTGTGTCTTCTCCCACAACTTCAAGTTGTTCTTTTATCTGAGAGACCCTTGTAAAGTAAGATTGCATGGTCTCTGTATTTTGTATCTTCACATTCTTCAATTGGTTCCGCAATGTCATCTTCCGATTTATATTATTTCCTTCAAATAGCTTGGTCAAGGAATCAAACATCTCCTTAGGTGTCTTTAGAAATGACACATCTGGTATGAGATGGTCCTTGATACAATCTGCAATAATCCTCTTGGCCTTGACCAAGTTCTTTTTATGTAAGGCCTTAGCCTCATCTCCCTCTGGAACTGGAACCTCTTCATTCACATAGGTGTCCAATTCATTCTCTTCTAGGACAAGCCCAATCCTATAATTCCATGCTCGGAAGTTATCAGCCCCTTCAAGCTTGGTGTGGTGAGACATCTTTAAAGAGTACTTCAAATGGAAATAGAAAAGATTTAGGTCTTACCACATGACTTGTTGAAACTGGATCTAGAGCTGGCTAGGGTTTGACAGAGAAACCTTAAAAATCCAAACTTGGAATTTCAAACTTCTGTCTAGATAGAAAGATGTGCCTTGCTGAGACAAGGAAGCTGGTACACTTGGATTTTGAAAATTCCAAAAATTAACCCTTCAAAAGTGACTTGCAAATTTTAGATCTGCAGTTTCTAGACCTTTCTGGTTTTCTGGTTTTTCTGGTCCAAAAGTCAAACTAGGGTTTGTCTTATTCTGGGGTTCTACCCAACCAAAAACTTTGATTTTGGTCTTTAAATTTCAATTTTGATGAGGAGAACAATCCTGTGTTGAGAGCACTCCAAAATTCCACTTCTGTCAAAAACCCTAATTTCCCGCAGCAGTGACAGGCCGAAAATTGAAAATGCTCAAAATCCAATTCTGCTTCGACAGAAAGATGTGCCTTCCTTAGGAGCGATAGCCTAGCCTCCTGCCCTTGATAATCTGTGGAAAGAGACCCAAAAATTAAGAAGCCCTAGCTTCTGCAGCTGCATAGTGTCTTCTTCTCAGGTTAGCTTTGATACCATGTTAGTTTTTCACAATTTAATTCAATATGATCTAGGATCTTATCTGAGAGAATAACATGCATAGCAAATCAAACATAAGAGACAAGAGACACAACATTTCACCGGGGAAACCATCAAGGAGAAAACCCCGCAACTTCCTCAGAGATAGAATGAGCAATAATACAAAACCCCAAAACAAAGAGATGGCCTTCAGCAGCTTCCTCCTCCTCCACTTGTGAGAACTTCTCTCTCTCACACTTGTGCGAATTGAGTGAGTGAGTGAGTGAATGAATAAATAGAGAGGAGCACCCTCTCTATTTATACTTTACTTCCACTTGACTTTTTACCCTAACTGGGCCGACTTCTCCTAGGAGAGTCTAATAACCCCTTACAACTTAACTCAGGGCCAACCCCTCTAGGGGAGTCTAATAACCCTATCAAATACAATAATACATTTCCCGATCAGAGGAATAAAACCTCTCCGTCGAAAGTACAATGACATATGAATACAATACAAGTGAATACATTCCGAAGTTACAAATACATTAACAGTTACAAACAAGTCATCTACATAGAGTAGAAGTATCACTGGATTGCCCACTTCAACCTTATAGTAAGGGTTGGAATCTGTTTACTCTTGGTAAACAGATTCCCCTATTTTGGACTTTGAACCCCTATTATATTTCTGCTAAGTATTATTTCATTTATACTTAGGAAAGTCTATAAATCTGATAAAGTGGTTTCTATTGACCATGTGGACCAGCACATTAAAGAGGGAGTCACAGTCCCCTAAGGTTGGAGGGAAATTTCCACTTAATAATAATAAGAAGAAATTATTATCGGAGACAATTGGTAAACCCTAAAGAAAGAATTGAGGGATTAATGAATTAAAAGAATTCATAAAATGAGGAAAATTCCCCTAAGAGAATAAAAGGTGAAAACTCATTGAAACTCTTATTATGCATTTATTCACAATCTCATGAGTTGAACACAGAAGAGCAATGGGAAAGGGAAAACACCAACCTGAGACAATGAATGCTGGTGAGGGAGGACAGATTTGGGAAAACTAAACTGGTCCTGAAGCCAAGTGATCGAGGGAATATTTGGGAGGACCAGACTGACTCAGATCAGGAGAAATCATAAAGTTTGGTATGAGCTTTGACACTTAATTGTGTGTAGGTAAGAGAACTACCCCAAGCTGGCACGAGTACTGCATTTACCTGAATAGACTATGTTTTAGTGATTCTCTCCATGGCTATGGCTTAAAAGCCCCTGGAGCATCCTGGAGCTCAGGAGTACTGAGTTGGGTGTTGGGTTGCCTGCTGCCTTGAAATATCCTGAATAACTTGGGGAATAACAAGTTAAGGGTAAACTAAAATCCATACCTTACCTGGGGGACTGTGAACTCAGCTTGGGGGTGACCTGAGAGCAAGGAGAACTTGCTGGTCAAAGGCTAGGAGGTTTGTGCTTGGTTCCACTGGTCAACAGAATCAGATAAGTGTTAATAATCTGACTTGCAGAGTATTTGTTTTGGAACAGTATTTATATATATGTTTCTGAATATATCTGATTTACAGTTGAATGGCATATGCATCAGATCTGACTATATATGTATTGTTTCTTGTATAATCTGAGCATGAATCTCAGCTAGGCATCTAGATCTCTGCATTGAGTTTATTTTATTATCATCTTTAAAGATCTGGAATATTTGTGTTATGGGCTGGCTGTGAAAATACCTGCATTCTATTTGCAGTAGATATACAGTAGTGAGACCCCTATACTGTTTAAAATGGTTACAGTAGCTAACACAATGTTGATATGAACTATGTGCTAACATAGGGTTTGATGAGGCATGTTTCATATTGCAGGGTTTTTATATTTTAACTTATTCCAGTATTAAATGGGGATCTTATGTCTTGCACTGTAAAGCTGGAAATAGTGCAGACATGTAAACCTGGTGGTTTACATGCCTAGCCCTTATATTTTATCAACTCTTTCACATTAGAGTTTGTTTCAGAAAAGAGAACCCTAGTTAATGCCAGTGCTCAAACCTGTTCTAATTCTGAGTTATTATTATTGTCAGAGTTTGATATTCTATTTGAATCTGGTCAAATCGACCTTGTACATTAAATGGTAATTTTGGGCTAAGTTTCTGAGCATTAAAATAAACTATAAACTGATGCACATTTTCTGAGTTTAATCTCTGCGAAAATCTCAATCTGAGCTAGACAAATCTCAGTTATTCAAATAGCATGGTTATATTCATTTATTAATGTTCCTACGGTTGCATATCAAGTGAATATGTTATGAATGCATTGAAGTGCAAAACGCAAACGATTTAAGTGTATGAGGGTTTCACCCCTAGCATGAAAACCATTATTCCTGAGGTATGGAACTATGCATTCACATCTGCATTATAATACAGAATGCGTATTGCCATAATATATAACCACGTATTGCATAAAATAACACATCAACATTTCATATAGTAAACCAGAGCTGCTGGGAATCAACCCCCCCCCACGAATCGATCCCGAATCGCGCTCCGGAAGGAATCGGTGAGGAATCGATTTCGTAATTCGCGCTTCCTTGGAGAAAAAAACGCTCCCTGGAATTTTAGGAATCGATTCGGAATCGCTCTGGAATCTACGCTTCCGGATCGATTCCTCATCAATTCCTGAGCGATCCCGGGCAAAAAAATCGCTCCCGAAAATGCTTCCTGAGCGATTCCTTAATCTTTTCTTCTTTTTTTTTTTAAGGTTGTCGGATTGGCTAGGGTTAATTTGGGCAAATAAAGTCTATTGGACTCCATTTGGACTCATTCTATGCCCTCAGTGGTAAGCCTCTTTCCATTTTTTTTAGACTCTGATTTTCTTGAATTTAAGCTGAAAATCCCTGCTTGTGCATGTAGACTTTATGTTTCACCTTCCAGAGAGACTTCCTTCAGAAGATATTTTCATATTCTGGAACCAAATGATATGGAAAAGCCATCATCTATATTTCCCTGGGAATGAAAGTTTGCAGAATCTCAGTGAAGTATCAGGACATGAAAAGCCATAGCTTGGGAGTGTATGGATGGAAAGGAAGAAAAATAATTAGTGTCCATTGATATACAAGAGTGGCAAATATATGAAATACGTGAATACAGTGACGATACATCTATATAAAATTCTTCCCATGGACTGAGACATAGAATATAAATCAATAGGTTTGGTGGTTGGCGGTGTTGCTTGGAAGCTCAGGTGACACATTAGGAGTCCTACAGTGAAGCATAAAGCTCAAATCATGTACGTTATTCATCATCTATATACATAAAGCTCCCAAGTGTTTGTTACATAATATCTTTTGCTCTAAACAAATGAATAGTTGGATGACAGTATTCTTCTGATATCTACTGAAGTGTTGGTGTTTCAAAATTTACAGTAGAAAGAGTTGTAGTTCTTTGAGTAACTGTAATACTTCTCAAGGATTACCTAACATTTGTTGTTGCTGCATGTATTTTTGCTTCCTTCTCTTTTTTGCTTCCTTTCCCAACACCATTGACATCATTATCTTCAGAATATCTTTTAAGCTCTTACTCATCACCTAGTTTCTTCCTATGAAAGAAGCCCCGGTTGCTTGTCTTCTATGTGAAAGCTTTGTCTATTATTCAACAAGCATTGAAATTGTTCACCATTTTTCATTTAATTTGAGCATTATAATGGTTTCCCCAAACACTGGTACCAAAATAAAAGTTCATTTGATGCACTGCCTAATTCATAAAATAATCCTTGGTATGAAGTGAGATTAACTTCCAATGACAATTTTGGTGGAGCCTAATGAAATGAATCCTTGATCTTACTCGCAAGATACATACATGAGCTATACAAAGGTATATGACATCAACCATGCAGCCAAATCATTTATTCTTTTCACTACAACCAAATGTTCCAAAATTAAAAATAGCTCTACTTTTATACTAGGCCCTTACATTCTTCAGTTTATCATGTAAGATGTTGCAATTGCCATGCTACTTTGGAATCTACAATTATTGATGGTGTGAATGGTACAATGCATTTCACCTTATTCACCAGTGACCTCTTTCACTGATGTGGGCATACACAATCGAATGTAGTGATCCAAAGAAAGGCACATACAAAACATGTGAACATACAAATGGCATACAATGAGGCAAAGAAAGAGACACACAAACAAAAAAGAGAGACAGCCAAGACGAGAATAGAGAATTGTCGATACTCTACATTGCTATACACTCTTCCATTAGAAGTTAATAGAGTATGACAATGCCAAAAAAAGAGTAGGCATCGAGGATTTTGCAGGACAGTTACAAGGAGAATATTGCAGGTTAGTTACAACTTACAAGTAATACTGTCGATCACTTACATGGAACTTTTAGACTGTCAAGAATATTCAGACAGCTGGTCTCAAAAACAGTTACAATCATAGTTAGCATATATGAACTCGGATTTGGATTCAGATTCCATGCAATTCTGAAAAAGCCTTGTTGGAAGAATCCATATCCAAAAAAAATTGGAAGTATGGATGTCATTAATATGAAGAAACATACTAATGATATTTGATAAAATAGAAAACAGTCTGCATGTTAATTTTAATCAAATTCTAATTAATACAGTTTGGTTATATGAGAAAAATGGTATTGACATATCAGGGTCAAATACATGCAGCATTGTCTTAAAGTCGATGCCATCAGCTACACATTTGTACTTCCCTTACAAAAATTCAACTTCTGTTACAAAAATTCAATCATAGAGTTTGTTTTATAAAGTAAATCTTAACAATAACTTAATGTCTTTGCAAGTTTGATATTGGATTTAAAGGCATCACTTGCAAATGGTCATTGCCATAGCTATGTCATTCCAGAAAATCTTCTGAGATGTCCTAGATGATTGATGTTATATCATTGTGTACTAAATGGTTATATGAATATCTATGTTTTGATGTTTTCTATAGCTAATTTGGCATAATACATGTTTTTTTTAATTTATATGCATCAAAATATATTAAAATATATATTATATAAAAAACGCTCCCGAAACGGAAGCTTTTGAAAATTTCACTTTTCGCTCCCACTCCCAACAGCGTAGTAGTAAACACATAGTATGAAAGCATTTATGCAAAAAGAAATCATGTATACATTCGGGAGTTTTGCCCACAGCCCGAAGGGCATCATTGTAACTCATACATTTGCATGCATAAAACATATTAAATGATGAGATTGCGTTTTCATGAACCGTTTAAGTATTTTGCAACATATGTATATCTGTATACATCTAAGTGGCGACTGAGATCAAGCTTAGCACCATGCGCAGGAGGCGCTCATTTAAATATGGAATGGTGTAAATGGTTTTGCTGGCAGGAAAACAAAAGTCAAGTGCATTAACAAACTGTGCATATAAGCTGGGCAGGCTTAACGCCTTCGCCCCAAACCCTAAATCATTTATGGATTTCACTATCTCATAACATGCTTATGCTTATTCATTAAAAGCCGAATCATTAAGGCATGCACAGCGAAGAGACGAGTCTCCATTATATGAAAGCATGTAACCAAAGCATTCATCTATGCTACTACCATTAAAATTATACGCTCATATCATCGTAGAATATTACACACATCACTTTAACCTATCAAATGCCAAGGGCAGTTAATTATTGCAGACTGTGTTTCCAAACACAACTCATTTATACATAAACCATACAGTGGCAGTGAAAACGCAGAGGGCTTTACAAGTCAAGTCGGGGCTTGCATGCACTGTAAATACGAATTTAAACGCATTTAATCGAAACACACAGTCGAAAGACAAAACCAGAACGCCGAAGCGTTGTTATATTTACAAACTGAGCGTGTTACATGGAATCCCGACGCCTCTGCCAGGGGCAAAGCGTCGTTGAAACTCTCTACGCTACGCAACGACTGTGGGGTTCCACAGGACCCTTCCTTGTAAGCTCATCATAATACATTGCAATGTCGAAGGGATTTCGGGGGTCGCAAGACTCCATCGTAGGCAGGATTCGCGCCCCTACATACTTGTCCTACGGTCGCACTCAGTCTTAAACACAAAGTACAAGCAAGCAAACCCTAAATCCCGATGTTAACCAGCGTTCTAAGTAACTCAACCCCCACCAACGGGTAAACCATACCCGAGGCGGATTGGTGAATGAGTTACCTGGTAACGAAGCGAGCATCTCCACGTTGCAGCGACGGTTACAATCCTCCAAGGTGTGCGCCCATAATCCATCCTGTCGTGCCTACCTGCACTTATAGCATGGCATGCTGTTAAACCTTGGTAAAGGTTTTAAACAGTTAACAGAGAGCAATACAAAAACCAAGACTGGTATGTGTCGAAGTGGTTACATTACCTGGCAGAGAGCTGGAGTCGTAGCACGGCTCAGCTCATCCCTTTACCTGTCCACATGACGAAGGAGAAGTTAACACTGGCAAATCATTACAGCATAAACAAGTACTTCAACAGTTTGCCTTTGAATGTAACGAATGCGAAAGATGGGACATTATCATTTTACCTGTTTACGGTGGCCATGCCGAGCATAGCTCGAGCTGGTTCAGCATTGCGTTCGACGACGACAAGCAGCAACTGTGTATTATTTTTACCACCGTAGGCGCAGAGCCGAAGCTCCCTGCACAAAGCTTGCACAATAACCCTAACTACCAATAGACCAACGAGTATCAATGAAGACACACCGGATGGAGCAGGTGGGTGACCACTGTCACCGGTTCGAAAGCTTTAATGCTGGACGTCGATAGTTGTTGGCGCGAACTCCTATCAAACATATCGACGGTGTAGATCCGTTCATAGGATGCCCTTACACTGGTTTGGTCCACCATCGACGGTTCATAACAACTGTGGGATTAATGCAAGACCGGCGTTTGGTACATAGTACGTCGTGGAGCGGGTTTTCCAACTATGGGAGTTGAGCTGGCTGGGAAGCTCCATTAATGGAGCGACCCACTCTCACATGCCAAACGGAGCCTTTAACGCAGCATTGTGGAAGTCTTCACCACGTGAGCGAGAGTTACGTAACCTACCAACAAGGCAAGCGAATGGGTTTAAAACGATAGTTCAGGAGTGGTCCGCCCGTGTGGCATAAGCCACGAATTGCTAAGACCACAGGAAGATCGAGCCAGCGTGTATTTGCTGCGTCACATTTCACTAACCCCTGTTTCATTCAAATTGATTAAGTGTTACAACAATTTGTCACTCCACGTCGTTATAACGTGGCAGTATGGCCACCTTGGTATGAGTACAAGTGGACCAGACTCATCCTTTTCACATTGGTGTGTTAACGTTAATTTGGACCAAGTGTATGGTAGGGTCGGCTCTCACTAGCGCCCGTTTAACTAGCCATTACATGTTATATGTGTTAGCCTTGAGCCTTAGGCTAACGCTATACACTATAATGTAAGACCCCTTTATTATATGGTTAGTGGTTGGCTTATATGCCATAAGTTGGGCGCATTATGTTGTTGAAGATATATAGATATAAAACTATATATATATATTCTTACACCTTTAATACATAAGCTTTAGATTGATGCCCAACACCAATTATTTGTTAATACGTGTGATTCGGATAATTGCATATTCGTGCAAAGTATTTTAAACCATGGTATTGATGAACTATTATTCCAAGTATTGGTTGGCATTATATGTATGGATTATTAACACCTATGGGATAGGTGTTAATATTATTATATGCACATATATACATTATAGGTATGGCCAATGTCATTTTAATATCTAGTCTTTAATTAACTTCATAAAAGGCTATGGAACCATGGGACCTTCATATGTGATGATGATAATATTAATGAATAATATTAATATATGTTGGAATATATATATATGTAGTAACTATATATATATTTATATGCTTGATTGAAGAGTAATGTTGCATGGTTAAATGAATTATTAATGAAATTGTATTATTGTTGAAAGACATTAATGAACATAGGACTGTATAGATGCTTATGTATCAGTATGCAAAATTGATCTGTCTATATCTGTATAGGCTAAGAAAGCTGGAAAAAGATACCAGGACCTAGGGTGTCATGAGTTTAATGCATTCACATGTACTAGAGCATAGTCTAAGTGTTATATGCATACCGCTTAGGCATGTCATGGAGTGTTACACCCTTGGTACAGATAGATAGCATATGTTCAATGTCGCATTTATAGAGGTTAGGATGTGTCATCATGTCGGCACAAAGGACCTCCACGTCACACCCGTTTGTTCAAGTATGTTCAAGGTTATAAGACTTAAGGCATAAGGGTGTGTATAGTCTGAAAGACTATAGCACTTCAGTAAAAAGTCACGACAAGCAATTATGTAGGATGTATGACAGACTTACTTAAAATGATATGCTTACGATGATTCCAAGTATAATCCATATCTGATGATGTACGTACAAGCAGTACTGTAGGGTCACTAGACCCATACAAAAAAAAAATTATTGGTTAAGAGGAGACATGACAGAAAAGCCCAAGCTCATCAGGAAACTATCCATCCTGCCGTACCACGTCCTGGGTGTTTGTTTCAATCCGTACAAGGCCTTCTTCAATTTGCACACATGAGTATGCTTGTCATGTGTCTCAAATCCAAGTGGCTGCTCCACGTACACTTCCTCTTCTACTACACCATTCAAGAACGTTGTCTTGACATCCATCTGGTGTACCTCCCATTTCATCACTGCAGCCAATGCAAGTACTAATCTGATGGAAGTGTATCTGGCTACAGGTGCAAATGTCTTCTCATAGTCTATGCCTTCCTTCTGGGAGAAGCCACGTGCCACAAACCTCGCCTTGTGTTTCTCAATGCTGCCATCTGCAGCATGCTTGTGTTTCCAAATTTTTTTAAAGTTTTGAAGTGAAGAGGGGGTAAGGTATGGTGGGGCCCTCTCCCAAAGATGTCCAAGTGTGCATCCATTTGCTCCAATGACTTCCACAACATGAATAAACGCATTATCTCAATGTGCTATTACACAATTTCTGAATAGCAATAGACATACTTAAGGAGCTGCGTTGTTATAAAATAATGAACCTGTAATTTCAGGTTAGTGCAACAAGCTCCTTACACAAGCCAAAATGTTCTTATTACAAATAACTTTCAGCCTTTGAGGCATTTCAAGGCATATGTATCATGATTCATGTTTGAAATTTCTTAGATTACATATTCAAATTAGATGTATACAGTGATGTTGCAAATGCTATTGGTGTAGCATAGATGGCTTGAGGAAGCCAACTCTTAAATCAACTATGATGTTTAGTATTTAAATAGTATTTTAGTAATTTGTATTTCATGTTCGAAAATATGGCAAATACCATTTGTCAAATTTTGGATGTAGTTTGACAATTGACATATATCATGATGATGATTCATATCAATATCAATATGCAATTTGAATTTCAAGCAATGTGTAATGTCAATGTGTGTTGGAGTTTACTGTTTACTTGTTGAACAATGAACATTGAAAAAGAAAAACTTAATAATAAATATTAATATATAGTATAATTTATAAACTTGAAAATTTAATATTATATATATATATATATACAGTACCCCGATGTACCCAAGTACCCTGTTTCAAAAAGTGGTGTACCCATACCCATACCCGTCCCAGTTCCCAAGTACACTGGCAACTTAGAATAAATATTGATTTTTATTTACATTGTAAAGTTTTCTATTAGTATTCAATTTAAATGTCAGCTACGTCAAAATTTTGATTCTTAGTGGAATTTGTTTAAGTTTACTAAAATGAGATAAATTTGTTAGGCAGTTAAAATAAGAATAATATTTGCAATCAGAATTTCTCCTCCTCCATTTGGAATGGTGGTTAGAAAAACTTCAGTTCGAGCTTCAGAAGTGGAATTCAAGGACCTTCATTTTGCAAGTAGGTTCATTGTCATTTCCAAGATTCTTCAAGAAAGACACATATAATATACCTTCTGTTGATTTCCAAACCAGTGTGGCACACTTTCTCATGGTCATTTGCGGTGTAGCATGCTTTGAGGAGCCACATGTGCTGTTAGGTGTATTTTATTGCACACCTTTTGAAGTTCTAACCACTTCATAGTGCTGGTTTGAGGGGCCGCCACCTTTCCTCATGGATCTAGTGGAGGGTTGTTATAATTTGATGAACTTAAGCACCATTTATGGAGAGTTTGTTATCCTTGAAAAAACCGCCCAAGGGAATCCTGCTAATCACAGCCTGGCTTAATGATGTAAATGATTTGATGTACTCTTTGTTGTTCAATAATGAAATACAAGATGAATTGTCAAAAACAAAAACTTTATGAATGTGAAGCTATATAAATTCTGATATCAGTGAGCACTGTCACGCAATGTGATTGTCAAACAGGAAAAATGGACAATATAGATCTCCTCAACATAAATAGCTTGCAATCTAGCATATTGATAAAGGAAGGATTCTTGCAGCCAAGCAAACAAAGATGCTTCTCATATTCAATCTTTAATGCAATACTTTAAATCTCTATACATATGTATTTAAGGCGAAAATCACGTTTTCCAATTTCCATTAAGAATGGAGAGATTATCATAAAATTTGGAGTGCCAGAAAGAAACACTCAAAATGACAGGCTTGTTTCCTTTCCGTGCACCTTTTAGAACTATGTAATGGAGCTAAAACTAAATTAAGATTTAAAATACAAAATAAGCAAATTCAACTTCAACCATATAATAAGAAAAGGATCAGTCAAGTCTTACCCAGAATCTACTGGTAAGAGAAGGAAATGCACTTAGCAGAGGCCCCTTTGTTCCAAGTTCTTCTTTTATAACTTGAACTATGATCTTTGTTCCCTCTCGAACATGCATCCATTTCTTTAATTTTCTCTTAAAATTTACAGAAAGTGGATGAGCGGAAGGTACATCCATGTTTTGAATCTGATCGTTTGATTTATTTTTCTTGCTTATGACATACCCTCCATTGCTATAATGTTCACCATCATTTTCCTCTCTCGTGTCATGCCCATTTCTATTGAAATAGTGCCTATCTTCCATATTGACACTTGAAACAGTATTTACATCAATTACATGAGTATTTAATCCCCTCACAGGATTATATGTTTCCTCCAGTGCTTCCTCTATCTCTCTATCCTCATCCTCATCATCTTCATATTTCAAGGATATTTCATCCTCATTAACCATGCTTTTCAATAATTCATTATAGTCTTCCTCTTTGTCTTTCAAACTTGACTCAGCCACCAAATTCTTAGTTAAAGCATCATCAGACTGATTTTCTTTCTTAAGTGCATCTAGAGGAGGAAACGCAAAGGGTTCCTTGTTCTTGGATATAGTCAGAAGTGCTAACCGTGAAATACCTATATCCACAAATGCACCACTCATATGGGGAAGAAGCTTTTTAATGGTACCAAGATATATACTTCCAACTTGCACATTTGTTTTTACTGGGTCCAATAATATTTCCACTGGTTTCCCATCTTCTAAAATTGCAATTCTCTGAATAGTACATACTGAAGAGTTGATAATTATTTCAGTTGTAACATCCTTCTCCTTCTGAAGAACCATCCCAATAGCTTCTTGAGCTGTTTGCAATTCAGTAGGTTGTGCTTCATTGTCAGAACTCAATTTGCCGTGTAAAGCTTCCTTGGTTTTAGCAACCTCTGCAACTTCATCTAATCCAATCACTAATCTAAAATTTTCAAGCACAGATTCCTCTTTAACCAGACGAGAAGTAGCTGGAAGCCAGGGTTCTTCAATAGGTTGATCACCCTTTTTCAGGCCTTCTAGATTCCTGTGCTCCTTTGATGTATTAGGATCCTTTCTTCTCAAAACTCTTTGTGGAGATAAATTTGAATTAATTTCACCCTCTTCCAAGCTAGATTGGGTATCGGTGGCCAGGCTTATGAAGCCGCTGGATGCATCACAAATATTTGCTGAACCACTGCCAGATATAGTATTGGTAAATTGATAACTAGTCTCTTCAATATTTATATCCGAATTTTCTACAACTAAGTCATATAGACCTGAAGATTCAAAACCTTCAAAACCACGAGATTGGCCAGGTGGTCTCATATCTCCTCCCCATGTTCCCTGTGATAGGATTGGAATCTTTCTATGTGCTATCTCCAACCATCTATCTTGAACAACAACACCTTTCTTCAAAAATCGTGCCAACAATGGCACTGACAAGCACAATGTGGGCCCAGGTCTCCATGTAATGTCATCTGAGCCAATTTCACCGCCTTTCACAAAGTAGTTATACTCTAAACTTGTACCACGGGGCACCTGGAAAACAGTCAGCTGGGTTTCAGAATTTGATAGTGACCACAAAAATGAAAAACTATGGCTATCCAAAAATAGGGATTTTTCACGAGTTATACTGCAGGATTAAATACATCAAGCAAATATATTTTGTATCTAACTACAAGATATGCAAAATATTCATATGTAAGGCCAATAGACAACATTAAAGTCTATAATGCAGAGAGATGAATATTCTAATAAATGCCAGACAACTATAAAAATAAACAGTCTACCTGCAAATATCAACCTTCAAGAAATTTATATTCTGGCTAGATTTGAAAAGCTTACTTCTCTTTGGAATCATTTGTTAACATCAACTTAGGAAATAATCAGCACGAAGGCATCTAACATTCTTAAAATCCAGCTTCAATTTTGATTTAATGTATTTTATAATATAATCATATAAGCAGTTTCATGAAAGGTATACTTTTGTTCCAAAGCCATTTTCAACTATAATTAGTTGTATTTTTTAATTTTGAATGTAGTTCTATATGCCATTCCCTCAGTAATATTTTTCTGTTGGTTTGTGGTATGGATAATGAAAACTTATGTTTTAGCAATAATTATTAATTGCTTTCGATCCAATAGTAATAACACAAAAACTCTCTAAATGGTAAAAAAATTCACATATAGCATTATCACAACTTCAGAGGAAGGGGAAGGAGTCTCAAAAGTTTAAAACACTAACAAATGGTACCTGAGATCGCTTAGAAAAAGCATAGTTTATTAATGCCCTCAACCAACCAAAAGCATTCAAGGGGATAGAAATTAAATTATGTATGATCCAAGAGTGTAACTAAGGAATCTCTTAATTATGGACATGTTACCACCCAAACTAGCATCTCAAGATTGAAGCCCTAAAATCAATGATAGCTTATGGATAACAAAGAGGGAGATCAATGACACCCCACCTAGCCTTCTTCTGCTCTTTAGGCTAGCTCTTCTCTTGCTCAAGGGAGGAGTCCATAGGATAGAATTACTAGAGTTCAACAATGAAGCACAAGATGAATTTGAAGAGTAACTCTAGCAATACAATGTTTTTATAAAAGTAAAAGATAAAGGTGATGAGGGAATTGAAGACCAGTGACTTATCAAATGGGCAAATGGGGTCAACCAAGGATCACATGAGGGTTTCTAGGAATAATTTGGAAGAGCTAAGGTTGTAGTGCACAAACCTAGCTGCTCCCTAATGGCTGTGCTGATTTCAAGATTAAACAAAGGGAAAGTTCTAGAGCAGAAATTTCAAATGAACATTAAAGAGGAAACTATCATGGAAGGCATAGAAAACACACGATCTAGAGCAAAAAAGGTGCACCTAAACTACACATCCAATTGATAACAATCCATAAAAGATAGGGAACCTATTCTTCTCTTCGCAGTTGATGTTATCCTTTTGGCCTCATCTCTTGAGGGTTTGCAAAGATAGCTAGATGCCTTGCACCTTTTCTATGATCTTCGTCAATTAATGATCAACCTGGGTAAAACCAAGGCCATGATCTTTAACAGGTCGAAGAAGCACCTCTCGGATCTTCATTTTCTTTTTAGAGGGGAGGAGATCAAGATCACTTGCTCCTACACTTATTTGGGGGTACAGTTCATCAGGCCTCGTTTCAATTTTGGGCATTCCCTTTAACCCCGTGTCAATAAGGGATATGGATCCTTAGCACTTCTTGAGTGATAATGTTTCAAACATCATTTTCAGGACATCTCATCGAAGATGTCTCTCATGGACACTCTCATCCGAGCCACAGTTCTTTAGGCTCAAAGGTTTGGGGGCCTTATTTACTTGACTCTGACTAGGCCTCTACAAAACAAGTGCAAATCCTTCTCCTTCGTCGCATCATCAAATGCAAACAGACAATACCTCAACCCATCATACTTGCGTGGTTTGGTGCCCGGCCCTTTCAGCTTGAGACAGTGTTCCACCTTGTCTCATTCTTACACTACATTCAAAGCTTAGTAGACTCGACGCAGGGGTGAGACTACTACCCATACTTGGTGTACCGGTCATTGGAGTCCACTGCCTCTACTAGCCCTTCAGGCAACACTCGGTGCTAGTATGCGGGAGTTTTGGCTCTTTTGGAGTCGATTAGTACTACAATAAATTGGCTTCCTCCATTTTGGTGTTCTTTGGATGCACTTGGCATCTTGCCTACTAGGTAGGAGTTGAACAAAATCACTTGGGATGATATCTATAAGTAGTATGTGTAGGTCACATGGATCAACCCTCAAGGTGGATTCCGTCCAAAGATGGCCTTTTATGCTGAGCATTTCATGGATCTGAGGGGAAGACTCATTATTTGGCCCCACTACACATTCCGACATTGGGCATATGCTCTTCATATTCCTTTAGGCCAGCTCAAAGTGGGTTCCCACTGTCTTAGGGTTGAGACGAATCACCAAACTGACCAATCAAACAGGATTGGCCACGTTTGTGACCTTCAAGAGGTTGAGATAGAGGAGCATTTCATCTTTCATTGTCATGTATACTACAAGATCTAAAGACGGTTCCACTGTCTTTTTAGAGAGCTTCTTCTTAGGGAGCTTCAGACTGGACCAGTTTCTTTCAATACCCTGACCAAATATGTATGGCCTTGTATTTGCAGGAGGCCCATCATCTCCACTCTCTCATCCTCCAGTCTCGTTCATCTACTAGAGCAGTCTGCAGCCAACAAATTATTTCATTTTTTTCGGTGCTCCCATCTTCGAGAGGTACCAAGAGGTAGACAAATGACAGCACTTCTTTTGATTTCAGACCTATTTGGACGTAAAGGATCTCCTCCTCTTTCGTCCAACGGCCACCCTAACGACATAGCCAATCTTGGCCTCGTTCCAGCAGTCAACCAATTTCTTCTAGGTCACAGAGGTGAGCACATCACTCCAAGCAGAGACACATTACCCCGTCTAGCTCTTCTTCCAACTCTTCCTCTGGACAAGGTTCTATTTTGCGCTTCCTCCAATCGGCCTCAAATATTAGGAAAGATGGTTCCAACGTAACATGGCAGGCATACGCCATTTGCTTCACAGGCCCTAAATCTACTATCTCTGTACATCTCTCTCATAGATTGGCTCTCCATCTTTGGAGTTCAATATCTAGATTTCAGTCATACTTTTCTTCCTGCATTTCATTTTTATAGGAGCCACCTTTGTGCTTCCACTTTGTATTGACATCATGGTAGCAAACAGTCCCATTGACCTACTTTTGTGGTCATTCATTGAAAATTAATAAAAGTATTTTATCTTATCTTATTATCTACCCCTTGATGAGATGGATATGGTACTAGGTTCAAAATGGTTGATGCAGTTGGGCACATATCCCCTCCACATATGTGCCTTTGTGGGTCCTGTTATCACATATATAGTAGCCGGGCTACCATACATTATTTTTCAGATTCCAGAGCACATTTCAGCTAGTTCCTTTACTTTGAGATGATGAGATGAGCAGCTATCTATGGATCACTATCAGATTTTGGACAGCATATGTATTCCCCATGCCATGACTGAGTCTTAGGACACTCAGAGAGATGACCGATGTAGCCATTATACCATTTATGCAGAGCAGTCAGTAGTGCCCAGAGTTACAGTAGCAGTTTCAGATGACAGATGATGGTTCAGAGGATGAACATTCAGGTATATGACTCAGCAGGTATATCATGGTGTTATGGTTATATTGTTTTTAGATTCATTCTTATGGCATGTCTTAGCACTTAGTGTCATGATCTGGCGATCATATAGATATGTGGACCTGGTTGATCTTATTATATATATATATTCTACTGTCCTTACTCAGACTTAGAAGTTCACTTCTCATACTCATTGGTTTCACCCTCCCTAGGGAGAATAGAGGTGATCATTCCACCATACCTTGGCTTGCTAGTGTTGGCTCCATTACTCATTGTCTTCATCCATCCATTACCTACCTTTTAGCTTATCACCCTGACTTACTACTTGACTTGTGGCATGGAGGATCTTTTCCCCACTGTAGCCTCTGTATTGGATAAGCTTCCCTGTTTATTGTGTCTCGGCTCTAAGTTGGTGACAAAACTTACCTCTGGTGAGTTGGATTGTAGGCCTAAATCATTCTGGTCGGTTGTCCCGATGTTTGGCATTGGCTCGAACTCCCCTTAGTCATTTGAGATGTTGTTGGCTAAAACTGAAAGCTCATGTACTACTTATGAAAACTTCTAAATTCGCCCATGGAAACTAAAAAAGGGCAAGAGCGATGAACTGCTAAAAAAATACTCCTCGAAGAGTATAAGAAAGGTCCAAAAAGCAATGATTCTTAAAAGCTATATCTAAACAATTGTTGACCTTATGTATGTATAAAAACATGCCCTGGATGCAAGCTGCAACTAGTATGCTTATTAGCGCACCTGAGATCCGAAGGGTTATGTAGGCCAAAAAGGCCATGAAATGAAATTGAATGATCCTAAGGAACCTTTATCAACTTGATGTAGACATGAAGCCTAAGTTGAATAAGCACTCTCTAAACAACTTATCCATTTGTGAGACACCGCCATTCCCTGTGTTATTGCTCATTCAGTATATACTATGGTGTGTATTCCCTTTCCCATATCCAAAGTGTCACAATGTTAAGTCAGTCAATCACCCTTTGGCCTAGCCAGTTTATTTTTAGCCTTCACCCTTCACTAGCAAATTGATCACAACTATGAAGTGAGTATGGTCTTGAAAGTCTAGTCTGAGTCATATAAATAATTAATGACAATATATATTTGGATTTAGATCGCCAGTAATGACTACTTTCTGTTATAATTGCTATTTGAATGAGTTGTAGAGCATACATTAACCTTTGACACTTTGCAGCAGCTTCAAATGGTAGTATGAGTTATATTGGGTCAATATTGACCTAGTCAAGCCTAGTTTGACCAAGGTCAATCACAGGACATGAGATTATTGGACCTTATGATGAAACAGGTACATGATATATGGTCTATGTACATGTACATGATGGTTCTATGCATCAGATAAAGGTTTATGATGATGATCTATGGTTTTCAGCATTATTTGATCATTTACAGATTATTATTATTTCACTTGTTCCGGTATATTGGGTATATTATATGATCATGCAGAGAGCTATATGGTGTATGAGTACACATCTTGGATGGTTTTGGACCTTCTGAGTCCAATGAGACAGTCTATTTTCAGTTCCGAGCAGTTACAGTGATGATTTAGCCTCAGTAGGCTGTCCTAGTACAGTTTTGGTCTGTCGGAGACCTTGTCAGAGCAAAGATGATTTTTATTTGGTTCACCTAGGGCGCTGATGATGGAGGGGGTGGTCCAGCCACTTGTTTTTACCATATTACCCCCCTTCCGGACACAATGGTGCCCTCACCTTGACAGCGCAGGCACTCCAGGAGGCAGTTTGGGACAGGTACACGCTTCCCGAGGCAGTTTTGGATTGGTAGAAATGGCTACAGAGGAATTCGATTTGGGCTACCGAGGCAAATTTTTGGCAAGGGATGATCAGTGATGATGAGTGGGATGTCTTCCGCACCTTCTCCAGCAGTTTTAGCTTCATCGAGGCCCACATCCATCACTTATGGCACTTTCTGATGATTTTTGAGGTCTTTGGAGGCCTACGATTTGTTCATAGAGGCACGATTTGGTATATTGATGACTATTTTGTTATTATTGTGCTATGGGGATTGACCAAGGGTGGATAAAATTACCCCTTGGACCCACCATAAGCTTATTTTTACATTTTGTCATCATGATTTGGTGGGATCCCCTCTCCTAGGGCGATTTTATCCACTTAGTATTACATTTTATGGTTGATCCATGTATTTTATTGTTGAGCTCATCTCAACCATTGATTAGATCTTTTGATCTTTTAATCTTAGCCACTCATGTAAAAAATGGTTAGGATTATGCTCTCTCCCCATCCTATTTAAGGAGGGAGCCTCTCATTGTAAAATCATCTAGAGATTTTTGGCTCTTGGCTCTTGGAATAAAATTTCTATCTTTTGGAGTACATGCTTGGGTTGGAGTGGATGTTGGTTGTTTTGATTGTAAATGCTTTTGTCCATTGCACTGGAGGATCTATTGTAGCTATCTTGCATATTTGCCATATCTTTTTACAGGTGGAGAAGACTTCTTCAACAAGTGCGAATTGGTGGGGAGGCTTGCCCTTCAAGCTTGGAGGAGGACATTTTGGGTTAAACAGGGAGTGGTTTTGTCTTTGCACCAACTATTCTTTGCTTATCTCTTTCTTGCTTGTATCTACCTTCAACATGTTAAACTGATTGATGCTTTGCTCCTTGGTTTTGACAGGTTAGAGGGACACATATGTGGCTTGGAAAAATCGATTTGGCAAGAGGGCTTCAAAAATTCTCCATTTGATCTTTGGCAAAAGTAATCCTCATCTCAACTAGCATTCATCTCTTCATCCAGGTATGCTCCAAAGGTATGATCTTCTTCTTCTTTGAATCATCCATAATTTCTAGATCATAAAAACCCTAATTAATCAAAACCCTCATTTTGGCTTTTCTCAGATCTACTTAGATCTAGCCTTGCTTTTGAAGAGATATTAAAATCCCACCTCTATAGCATCCACCCCTAGTTGGATCTATAGTTTGGTGGTGATTGGGTTAAAATTGACACACTTTTCAAGGCAATAAAGCCCTCTTGAACCAAATCGCACTTCCTTGGAGAGGCTTGTTTGGTTAGATCTAGCATATGGGTAGGTGAGATCCCACTTGATTTGCAATCTAAACACTTGATAACCTGCCCCTATACTTTTACTTGGGTGATTTCTACCTTGTGCGCATCATTCCACATTTTAAGGGATTAAAACCCTCTTTTGAACTACTTGGCACCTTAAAACTCAAATCTAGTAAGATCTAACCCTTGGATTGACTTAATTTTCTAGATCCACTTAGATCAGTGCCTAAGCTACTTGAATCTACAATTTGGTGGCCATTGGACTTGATTTGACACACCTTATCCACCTTTTAGCCCTCCTTGAGCAAGGTCGCACGCCCTTGGGTGACTGAGTTTGTCCACTTCTAGGACCTGGGTAGTTGAGATTTCAATGGATTTGGAACAGGCATACCTTGAAACCTATATCTAGAGTATCATTTTGTGACGATCTGCCTTGGGGGTAGCATTCCTTGTTTTAAGGGATTGTGGTCCACTTGGGTCATTTCATGAAATCCTAGATCTAGCAAGATCCAACCACTCTACCTCAATTAGCTCACTTGTCTTGACCTCTAGGTGTCCCGATCTACACTTTGACATATCTTTTGACTCCATTAACCCATCCAACAAGGCACTAGTCCTCCTTAAGCAAGTCGCACTCCTTGGGAATTGTGTCAAACCTTAGATCCGGTACATGGGTATTCCTAATTTCAACTTAGATCCATAGATCTACTCATTACATATCCTCTAGTGCCAATTGCATCCCTTAATTTCACCTTGTGGGGTCCATATTAATCCATTTCACATATCCCAGGAAAGTAGGACCCACTTGTGTAACACATGGTACCATATCTTATCATTATAACTAATCATGTGGCCTAAATCGTACATTGGTTGAAACACTAACCATTCCTCAAACCACCTTCAACCATACTTTAATTTCTAGGTCCACTTTACCTTGCATTGGTTTCCGTAACTTACCATTTACTCATCCCTAGGAACCTTTGTTTGGGTCCAATCATCTTTGATTGGTTATAGGGTCTCCCCCTTGGTCTTGATTCATCTAGATCTAAAGTGAAGAGTGCCTCGGTTGACGTGACTCCCACCTTGCATTGGGAACCGTGGCATCTCTTGGGTCACCTCTTTAGTTGTCCATCTCCTCTACCGTCCCGGATGGGATACCACTAGGGGCAACTACAAGTTGTGTGATAACAGGTCCAACACTCACTTCATGTCTCAGTTGCCCTTTTTGAAAGTGGGTTAGACCTTAAGTTAGAAGATTGCTCCCATGATAAATCAAAACTATGAGAAGGCCCCCATAAAATAATAAAATAATGTGGTGACTCATTATGTGTGTAAGTTTAAGGTAGTGCTCCATAGGAAGTTTGATACCTTTCACGAGAAAAGGGGGCAGCCCCATATAATGGTTAAGATCATGTTGCATGCACCACCAATATATGTATTATGAAACCCATTTCACATGAGCTAATTTTATCTATATAATAATCCCCCTCCATAATAAGCCCCCTCCATATATGTGCCAATCAAAGTATTGAGTTGTGAGCCACCAATAAGAACTCATCATCAATAATGTCCAACTCCTTGGGGAGCTAGAACCATCATGCACAAGCATAGTTGTAGCACTTTCTAGACATGATGAGCAATATACCAAGAACAACACCATGATGTTAAGACAAGTCACAAAAACACAAGTGTACCCCTTGTCTATCAAAATGTCTAGCCATGAAATCCTACAAGCTTGATCCTTGATGCAGATCTGTAACCTAGATAATACTGAAATGCTAGAAAGTAGGAGGAATTAGTGCATGCACATACCAGTATATAGATCTGTTGTAGTCGATGAGGATGGTCCCCGCATGCGAAGAATATACTGGATAAATAATATGCTAAGGCAAGTCGTCCTCCAGATGAAGAATGCGCCCTCCTCCAAAGCTAGGAATGCTCCTAAATAATAAATACTCTACTGATGAACCTCCGGATAATGTGCACTAGGGTTATAGTACCCCTCTGGAGATGATGGAAGGTGCATGCATAAGAAGTGATGGCTCAATAGCCAAAAATGTGAGCCTCTTCCCAAATAGATTCGCCCTCAAGCATGCAAACGTCCTCCTCTGATGGTAAGTGCTGATAAATCCCTCAATAGTCCAGCTAGGAAGCCCTTCTTCCTGGGGAAGGGTAATAATGCTGCTCTGAGAAGGATGAGAGCTGCATGCAGATAAATGGCTCCCTGTAGACTGCAATACGAATAGGTGGCTATATGGACAATGCACCCAAGCAAGGGAGAGCAAGCCCACGATATAGAAGATAAATAGAACTCTGCAGAATCGGAATGATGATAATACCTGATGATGAACAATGTTGAACCTAGATGATCCAACCTGATGATGAACTAGGGCAGATAGATTTCGCTGTCGAAATACACCAGTTAGCTGAGCATGCACTCAACCCCAACTTGGCTCGTTGAGCTCTCCAAATCGAATCCTCAAATCAATAATCATATAAGTGTGTTTCTCCATTCACTTTACCTCTCTTTTATAACTCTCAACTGCAAATAACCTAACTTTTGACCTAATTAGGTCTCTTTATCTTCTAATTCATAGTTGACTTGCATGCAGGTGCCTGGAGACTCAACCAGGTGCATGCATCCTGAAATAATGCTCAGATGTCATGCACGCAGGTGGCCTTTGGCTCTGGTGGCCCCTATCTATCTACTGGTGATCTAATAATCATGCTAAAGATCCTCTGAAGGTGTATATGGCATCAATCCTCAGTAAATTCCATTATAATAAAAAAGGGAACATTACAGTCCTCCCTTGCCAAGATTGCTTGTCCTCAAGCAATACCAACATAGTTCCATAATCAATTGAGTTGAACCAACTGAATCCCAAGGTCCCAAATCATCCTAGGAGATCTATAGTACCTTCTACTCAAGGTATGGTCCTGCGAGGTACCATGATATGAAACCTCCTGAAAGTGATAGTCGACTCTCATTCTCGTGCTAACTGTTGTACCGTCCACTACTACAATCTCAGGGTTCCCCACTACCCAGAAGAATAGACCATCATGTAGTCGTTGAGACGTTCTGATCATCATCAGCTGTTTGTCATGCTCTATCAGCATCCACCTCTCCTGTAACTCCAACTAGAAAGATCTGTAAGAGCTGGCCACCTCACTATGAATGGTGTAGTGTATAGGCAACCAGGTGAGGTCTGCCATTCTGCCGTCATACTTGACCTCAAGTATCGACAAAGGAAATCTGCTCTGGTCACTAATAACGACTCTGGGCTGCTCATGAATTCTAATCATCTCCTCAATAGATAGCTCTATCACTCATGCTATCCCATACTCTGAGGAAATCACTGGAATCTGCAAGAATTCTGATAACAGGTGAGTCTCTGCACATAGATACTCGGCCCTCTGCATCCTCGGTATACCTGTGATGCAATCTAACAATAGGCTTCCCCATGGCTGCTCATGATCTGTCGAAGGCTGCATCAATGCAAGTTCTGACGTACCCTGTTGACCTGACATAAGATCCATCTTGTATCTCCATGCACACCTACCTCGAGTCTGTCTAAAAAAGGTGAAGTCATCTGAGTCCCCCACTAGTGATGTGAAGCACTCTCTACCCCGAGTGTTGGTCCGGCTAGTGCTAACCCTAGAATACATCTGACTGCCCCTGAAGAACCAAGCAATCATAAGCTGCACAAACTCCTCAGAAGACTGCTCTGTCATGCATCCAACCCTAAGTAGCCTACCAACAAATACCTGAAAGTGAAAGCTGGCCATCTCCTCCGTAGTGGGTCCACTGTCAATCTTAATCCTGAATACCAGGCAAGAAAGTCGGCCCTACCATAAAGAAGTCTCAATCTCTCCTGCTCTGTCATCCCATAAATAGGGCGGACTGATCATCCTTACAACTCTATCGATCACCTCTACCATATGAAACAATCCATCATGTAGATGAATACCTGGATCCCACCACCAACTAAGGGGTCCGCCAAACCCAACTCCAACGAACTGCTGCCGCATCATGCCGATAGTCATCGAGGTCTCCCTGTAATCCTCTAGTAGATACCAAGTGCTAATAACTAACTTTGCTTCGGCTAATGTAATCAGCTCCCGCAAAATTGCATCTATACATCTGTTAACCTGCTCACTGTCTATGTCCTCCAATAATCCATGGAGTCTAAGCCTCTCTCTAGAGAATAGCTCCATCTGCTGCGATGCCTCATACTCATGCAGATACCAATAATAATCCACCAACTGCAAATCTCGGATAGCCCTCATGATCCTCTCCCTAAGTGATGTCTCAAGGTCAATACATGGGCAATCTCTATAGGAGATGATGTCATTCCCTACTCTCTCAACTGCAAATCCTGTGAACCAATCTAATCTCCCCTGTGTATTGAGTGTACCAATCCCATGGTCTAATCGAAGGATCACTCTTGTGGCCAAGATGCTATTCACCTCATCTAACTGTCTTAGGTGAAACTCCCAAGTCTGGTTGTGTAATAGCAATAAATAGCTCTACTCCTGCAGATGCGGCTGGGAAGTAACCAATGTGTCAGTCAACCCCACGACCATGACCACAATCTCAAAACTAGGTCTAGAAGTAGGCCTATGAGCATCATGCTCTCTGATCCTCGTCGGATGATATCCCTGACCAAGATAGGCTATCAAGGGTTCTCCTACCCAATGAAGCATGTCTTTCCCCTCATCAATCCTGGGGACTCTTGGTGTAAGGGCATGCTCGTGCTCTCTGTCAGGTCGTCCCCCAGGAGGTAACACCCCAAAACTCCATGGGATCTCATCGTGTGCCCCTATGTACCCCTCTAGATTGATGTATACTCCTATACTCTCCTGAGCCATCGAGTACCCTGTATGTGCTATTGTAGCCAGTACTCCACTGCTATCAATGAAGTTTGTGATCCAATGTATCTCTATATCTGCCAGACATCTGCCCATACAACCTCTGTATGTATAATCTTCCTTGTTGGCTGATCCACAGGGAATGTGCTCAACTATTTCTGTCGTGGATAAACCTCTCTCTAACAGAGATGGCTCATGATCCCCTGCATGATCCCAACTCTCTGTGTCAGATATCTCCTCAGTCAACTGCAGCTCTGAGTGCTCCTCATGCCGAATCATCACAAGCTGCTCTCCTGGTGTCAATGTCATGGCTAAATCTCTCTCTAACAGAGATGGCTCGTCATCCCCTGCCTTATCCAAACTATCTGTGTCGGATCTCTCCTCAGTCATCTGCAACTCTAAGTGCTCCTCATGTTTTACAGCTGCCCTGTATCCTGTGTGTGCTACGGTATCCTCCTGTGCACTCACTCTACTAGTGTCACCTGAGCCTGGATCCCACACACCTGTGCTATACTGGAGTGTGTCTCCAGTCAACACATCTATAACTACAACCGGAACCATTAATGGCTCCTACACAGTAAATGACTCGTAACCTCCATACTGCCCTATGTGTATAGAATCAACCATCCCCCAGTCATGTCTCTCCTCATGGATCTCATCTATCATGGATGTCTCAACTCTCGCAGTAGATGATGAAGAGTGTGCCCACTCCAACTCATCTCCATGCATATCTGATTCCTGAAGAGCTATCTGAGTGTTGTTCAAGGAATCTCTAGTAACCATAGGCTCATAGGTGAGCTCCTCTACCCCGTCCTGTACGATCAAATCACTCCATATCCTATCCATGTCACAGCTATGTGCTAACACCCCTTGATCCTCAAAAGTACTGCTACTAATGGGGAATGATGAATCCTCGACGATGGATGATCTGATAACTACATCATATGTACTATCCTCCTCATGTATTGCCAATTCCATATCAAATTTACTATCAACCTATATATCATGCTCATATGTCTGTCTGAAAGGCCTATTGTATGCTCTAGGTCTGCTCTTACTTTTAAAGTGGCAAAAGTCAGTGAAGGTCATGGCTGATTGGAAGTCATCTCCCAATGCTCTGTATTCTCTCAAATATGCCCCCATTGGCTCATCTGGCTCTACATGTACTATGGACATTGTGGTTGGGCTATCTAACAACTGTGGTAGGGTAGGTCGGGGGGACCTACTGTGGATATGTGGGTGTCTCTGCAGATTGGTATGTACTTGTTCCCCATTGTTGTTTGTGGATACCCTATCATTGTTGGGAGACATAGGACTGTGTGGGGTGGGCCCAGTTTCCTCTATCATTTGCCTAAAGGCACTCATCATTTCTTTTTGTCCAGTAGTTAGTTCCTTCAGAGCAGATATGAGGCTAGTGAAAGATATTCTATCATTTCCTGCCATTATTTCTTTTCTTTCACTCTTCTCAATCTGAAACTCTGTATTCATCTATCTGTTAACAACTGCATGATCCCACAGCTGGCGAGGAACATCCTCTGATACCACTGTAATATCCCAAACTGATATTTTTTTCCTTTTGTTGTACTATATATGGCTAGAAGGCTTATGTCTCAGTAGAATATGAAAGTAAACCCTGATCTCTGCATGCATGCAGATCTGTAACCTAGATAATACTGAAATGCTAGAAAGTAGGAGGAATTAGTGCATGCACAAACCATTATATAGATCTGTTGTAGTTGATAAGGATGGTCCCCGCATGCGGAGATTATACTGGATAAATAATATGCTAAGACAAGTCGTCCTCCAGATGAAGAATGCGCCCTCCTCCAAAGCTAGGAATGCTCCTAAATAATAAATACTCTACCGATGAACCTCCGGATAATGTGCACTAGGGTTATAGTACCCCTTTGGAGATGATGGAAGGTGCATGCATAAGAAGTGATGGCTCAATAGCCAAAAACGTGAGCCTCTTCCCAAATAGATTCACCCTCAAGCATGCAAACGTCCTCCTCTGATGGTAAGTGTTGATAACTCCCTCAATAGTCCAGTTGGGGAGCCCTTCTTCCTAGGGAAGGGTAATAATGCTGCTCTGAGAAGGATGAGAGTTGCATGCAGATAAATGGCTCCCTGTAGACTGCAATACAAATAGGTGGCTATATGGACTGTTATCACATCTATGTTAGCTGGAGCTACCATACTGCAGACTGTGCGGTCGAGGACCGCACAGTATTTGTTTTTCCAGATCAAAGATCTGATGCCTTCAGATGAGGCACACAGTTTTGTTCAGATTGCCCCAAGCAGATATATCAGAGGGGACAGATGGTTGTACAGTGGTACAGCCATGTTACTTAGCATTTACCACAGGGTCACCCTTCCATGCCAAGCTTTGATATGAGCCCATTGAGACAGTTGCCTAGTCTTGTTTTGATTGAGACTATCACAGAGTATTGTTGGTTTACTATTTGTGCCCGGATTCAGCAGAGATCCAGTTCAGAGACAGCCTCAGCAGCAGGTATATGGTGTGGCAGGTATTGCATTGTATATATATTGCTCATGAATCCATGATTGTTGCTTAGACTTGTTTATACATGATAGTACACTAACTCTACATATGATGATTGATTTGGTGATCTAGCTAATTTTATAATATGTGATTGAGCCTTTGGTGATGTCAGTCCACCCCTTCCTAGTAGGCTCTTGTTATGCACACCGGGTTACACCCCTACTCTTGGTATAGACTTGGTCATCTACTCCCCCTAGGCAGCTGTCTTTGGATCCACCTTCACTTTCTCCATCCATCCGACTCATACATGATATACTTTCCCGACTTGGATTCCGATTTGTGACCTTAAGGGTCCCCTTCCCCACCGATCTCTGAGTATGCCATGATTCCTTGTCTATTGTGCCTCGGCTCTTTAGTGTGTGAGATGCACTCTCAAACCTGGGATTTGCTCCTGTCGGTTGCCCCCGATGTTGCAATGCAGTTAGGATTGTATAGCCTCACTGGGTGTTCCCCATTGGTCATCGAAGCATGTATTGCTCACCCCCATTACTTTGCAGTATGAGCACCATGATTATATCTATTGAGATATGTATGTAGCCCAAAAGGGCCTTGATGTAAATTGAAGAAATGAAGAAATGTAAAGCAAGCCAAAAAGGCTATTGTAAATGTAAAACCTAGCCAGAAAAGGGCTAAGTATGAAATTCATTGTAAAATCCATGCAATGTGTTTGTAAACACACATGGACACAGGTCAGCCATACATGTCAGTATTTGTAGTGGTTATTTCCTCACCTAGTCCTGCGGGGCAAGGAGGTGAGAGGGAGCAAGGGAAAAGCTCAAGATTGTCCCCTAGAGTCTCAAGTTACGGTTTGTCGGACACCCAGTTTGGTGGCTCTAGAAAAGAACCTCACAGAGTCTTCGGGCACGGATGTGAGTTGCGAGATACTTGTTAGATGACCAGTGGCGGTTTCCTTGCACTATACCCATTTGTGAGGCACCGCCCTTCCCCGTGTTTTGTCATGGTATACTTATCTTAGTGGACCCCGCTTTCCCGAGTTATCCAAAAGGTTACATGATCTTTATCCTTGTCATCCCTTATCCTTCGCCATGTATTCCACATCACCCAAAGTCAGCTAGGTGGTCAAGTCTATAGGTTGTGCATAGCAGTTGAGTCTTTTGGATGTGGTGGGCCCACCTCACCTGGGGCCTTGTATTTTCCGAGATTTAATGCAGTTTTTGGATCACCATATTATTGTCATATTGTTTAGTAATATACTAACTTGTATAAGGAAGTCTTTCGCTTCATGATTGCACACAGGTATTCAGCCAGCACCATTGTTGACCAGATTTGACTTGTCAAACTAGGTTGACCAAGCCAAAAATGGGCCCGAAAAAATGTTGCGACCGAAATTTCGATTTTGGTCAATTATTATCTATAGGGGACCCCTATGAGCTTCCAAATGACAGAATGCAAAAAGATCAAGGCGTTTGTGAGATTTTTTTAATTATTATTGGTCATTAATGACCTATTTTAATAAAAAAATCATGGATTTTGGGCAAATAATGCCTAAGTGATGGATCGGGGTCGTTCGAGTGGTCATTCCTACTATTATTGGGGTCCACGATCACATTGCAGCAGACAGTCTGGCAATCCGGGCACTTTAGATGGGTCAAAAGCCCAAATTACATCTTCAGCAGTATAAACTAGCAATAAAATACATGGAAAATCAAAAATTGACAAAGGCAACTATAGCAAAGGGTGAAAATCAATGGCTGGCAAATATAAGGATGATTCCTAGGGTAAATTGGTAATGTTTTGGCATGGTATTATGTATTGTGGGGCCCTCTCTTGCCCTACTCATCTAGGTGGATGAATTGCCCATGGGGGCATCTTTCTCCACTTAGGGAAATTCAATTTCATGGTTATGTTGTATGTGGGACCATGTGTATTGTGTTGGGGGGATAAAACCCCATATAGACACCCCCCAACGTTGTTCCTTCTATTGTATGGCCCCACAATGGGCCCCTCTCCTCCACTTGTGCACTATCTTTGGGCAATTCGCACCCGCACTAGGAGAGCTCTCCACCATTCGATTTGTTTGATGGGGGAGTGATCCTAGCCCTCCATTTTGGGGGAAAACTTGTTTTGAGAATGACCTTTCTCTATAAGAGAAGGCATTCACTTCATTGTAGAGCCTCTTGGCATTGTTGAGACTTGATATAGAGATTTTTTAGAGAACTTCGACTGAGTTACTTGTGATATGGAGTGAAATCTTTCTTGTGTTGATTGAGATCATATTTCTAATGCATTGCTGAGTTATTTGTGGTGTCCCCATCTCTCCTTGAGCATTTCGATTTGCAGGTGAAGCTGGCCACTGGAGGAAAACGCAGCACTTGAGCCAGCAGAACCTTGCTAGCGTTTCTCTTGGGGATTTCAACAGGGAAGTGAATTTGCATTGTTGCTATTACTCATCATTTGTCACTCATTTGCTGGTCTATTTTTGTTATTTGCTATAGATACTGATTTTATCTCTCTTTGGCAAGTACAAAAATGCATTGGCTCACTGGCTTCTCCAAAATGCAAAGGGGGAAAACGCACTCTAGCTCAGCACTTGATCTTCGGGGGTTGTCTTCAGCACGGGGATACCTTCATCTTCATTATATGGGTACTGAATCTCTTCTCATTTCTCATAATCTCTCTTTCATTGTTGATGTTAAGCTGCAACCATTAAATAAAACCCTAAAAATTGATAACTTAGTTTCCAACCGTTAAAACCTTTTTTATTGCAAACCCGCTTATTATTTGTGCTTAAACGTATAAATCCAAAGTTTCGGATCCATTAGACTCCATTAACCCATAGTTTAGGCACTGATCTACCTGGCAAAAACGCCCACCTAGGGCGTTTTTCTCTTCTGATTGCTTGGGTCAAGTTTGGGGTTCTGGGTACTTTTGATTTGGGTCAAGTTTGGGGTTCTGGGTACCATTTCCTTATAATATGGAAATGGTCCAAATGGGACCCACAAGGTGAGATTAGGGGTGCAAATGGTACCAAGGGGTATGCAACATCTAGATCTATGGATCTAGGATGGAATAGAAGATACCCACATATGGGATCTTGCACATGACACTAATCCCAAGAAGTGCAATTTGCCTTAGGTGGACTAGTGCCTTAAGATGGTTGGGTAAATGGGGTCCAAAGTATGACAAATTATAAAACGAGGTAGTTTAGGAAATTATCGAAGTGGGTTTAGGAAGGCATGCCCAAATGATGGCTAGATCTCCATAGATCTAAGATTTAAAATGCATCACTCAATGACCCAAGTGGGGCACAACCCTCAAAATGAGAAATGGGGCCCACAAGGCAAAAATCAAAGAAGTGAAGCACTAGGGGTAGGTTATCAAGTGAGAGGAATGCAAATCAAGTGGGATCTCACCTACCCATGTGTTGGAACTAGCTTAACTCACCTACCCAAGGAGGACGACCTCACTCAAGGAAGGCTAAGTGCTTTGGGGGAAGGGTCAAATGAAGTCCAAATGCCACCAAACTACAGATCCGAATTCCCGTGGATACTATAGAGGTGGGTTCTTTTTATTATACCCAAAGCCAAGCTAGATCTTAGTAGATCTGAGAAAAACAAAAAATGAGGGTTTTGATTTTAATGTAGTTTTTGACCAATAGGATGGATAGCAAGCGAAATCAATACATACCTTGCAGATCTTACCTCAAAAGCTTGCAGCCTATTAGCATATGGAGAAATCTTTCCCTAGTTACAATTCCAAGCTTGATCCAAGTGTCTTCAACCAAAAACGTCCAAGCCCTAGAAGGAGAGATGCCCCATGAAAACCTGTAAATCAAACTACATCAAGTTAGATTTGATCCACAAATCCATAAGATCTAAGCATGTCATATCAATAAAGCAATCAATGGACAAAGCACAATTGAAAAACTCCCTCTCTATGAAGACGTCTTGCTCATGGGGGATGTGAGCAATCCCTACAATCTTCCCACAAAGCAAATCGTTGAGCTAGCTTCAAGCAATCCAGCCTCCTTCTCTTGATGTTGATTTCAACTGTAGAAGCAAAGAATGTCTAGAAACAAGATGCAAGAACATATACAAGAGTAACCCAATCAAAGCCAAGAAGTAGATCTCCAAAATATTATTTTCATTCCAAGTTTTCCAGAGCCCAAAGGTGAGCTATACAATAGGGGGTCTCCTCCTTATATAGGATAATAAAGACCAAAACCCTAGATCTCAAAACCACTTTACAATACATGAAGATGAGTGGTTGAGATTAAAAGATCTCAATACATGATCAATGGTTAAGATGAGCCTAACAATATAACACATGGATCACTCAAAACTAAGGTGACGTCATAGCTAGGAAGCACAAAGTGAGGGTGACGTCATCCTCTAGCGGGGGCAAAAGTACATGGACCCACCTAATATGACTAGGACATGACACATGAAGCTCATGGTGGGGCTAAGAGGCATCAATCCTTGCTAGCTCATCCCCATGGCACAATAATAATAAAATAATATGTCCAAATAATACAAATGATCAAAATCTGTCCTCAAAATCTGTGAGAGACATGCAGTAAAAGGCCTCCTGTGGCCTCTTTGGGCCCCATTGACTGATGAAAACTGGCTGGAAGATGGGGGGTTCACCCTGGAAGACCTCTATGAAGACCAAGTGCCAAAACCTTGCCTCAATTGCCCAAATCAAATTCCTCGGTGACCCTTTTATTCCATTTTCAACCTGCTATTATCACATCTATGTTAGCTAGAGCTACCATACTGCAGACTGTGTGGCCGAGGACCACACAGTACTTTTTTATCGAGATTAGAGATCCGATGCCTTCGGAGGAGGCACACAATTTTGTTCAGATTGCCCCGAGCAGATATATCAGAGGGGACAGATGGTTGTACAGTGATCCAAACATGTTACTTAGCATTTACCGCAGGATCACCCTTCTGTGCCAGGCTTTGATATGAGCCCATTGAGACAGTTGCCTAGTCTTGCTTTGATTGAGAATATCACAGAGTATTGTTGGTTTGTTATTTGTGCCCGGATTCAGCAGAGATCCAGTTCAGAGACAGCCTCAGCAGAAGGTATATGGTGCGGCAGGTATTGCATTTGATGTTTATTGCTCATGATTGTTGGTTAGACTTGTTTATACATGATAGTACACTAACTTTGCATATGATGATTAATTTGGTGATCTAGTTATGGTTATGATATATGATTGGGCCTTTGGTGATGGCAGTCCACCCCTTCCTAGTAGGCTCCTGTATATGCACACCGGGTTACACCCCTACTCTTGGTATAGACTTGGTCATTCAGTCCCCCTAGGCAGCTAACTTTGCATCCACCTTCACCTTCTCCATCCATCCGACTCATACATGATAGTCTTTCCCGACTTGGTTTCCGATTTGTGACCTTGAGGATCCCTTTCCCCACTGATCTCTGAGTATGCCATGACTCCCTGTCTATTGTGCCTCGGCTCTTTAGTGTGTGAGATGCACTCTCAAACCTGGGATTTGCTCCTGTCGATTGCCCCCGATGTTGCAATGCAGTTAGGATTGTGTAGCCTCACCGGGTGCTCCCCATCGGTCATCAAAGCATTTATTACTCACCCCCATTACTTTGCAATATGAGCACCTTGATTATATCTATTGAGATATGTATGTAGCCCAAAAGGGCCATGATGTAAAATGAAGAAAAGTAAAGCAAGCCAAAAAGGCTAATGTAAATGTAAAATCTAGCCAAAAAGGCTAAGTATGAAATTCATTGTAAAATCCATGCAATGTGTTTGTAAACACACATGGACACAGATCAGCCGTACATGTCAGCATTTGTAGCGGTTATTTCCTCACCTAGTCCTGCAGGGCAAGGAGGTGAGAGGGAGCAAGGGGCAAGCTCAAGGTTGTCCCCTAGAGTCTCAAGTTACGGTTTGCCCAGACACCCAGTTTGGCGGCTCTAGAAAAGAACCTCACGGAGTCTTCGGGCACGGATGTGAGTTGTGAGGTACTTGTTAGATGACCAGTGGCGGTTTCCCTGCACTATACCCATTTGTGAGGCACCGCCCTTCCCCGTGTTTTTGTCATGGCATGCTTATCTCAGTGGACCCTGCTTTCCCGAGTTATCCAAAAGGTCACATGATCTCTATCCTTGTCATCCCTCATCCTTCACCTTGTATTCCACATCACCCAAAGTCAGCTAGGTGTCCAAGTCTATAGGTTGTGCATAGCAATTGAGTCTTTTGGATGTGGTGGGCCCACCTCACCTGGGGCCTTGTATTTTTCCGAGATTTAATGCAGTTTTTTATCACCATATTATTGTCATATTGTTTGGTACTGTACTAACTTGTATAAGAAATCCTTTCACTTCATGATTGCATACAGGTATTCAGCCAGCACCATTGTTCACCAGATTTGACTTGGTCAAACTAGGTTGACCAGGCCAAAAATGGGCCCAAAAAAATGTTGCGTCTGGAATTTCGATTTTGGTCAATTATTATCTACAAGGGACCCATATTAGCCTCCAAGTGACAGAATGCAAAAAGATCGAGGCGTTTGTGAGATTTTTAATTATTATTGGTCATTAATGACCTGTTTTAATTAAAAATCATGGATTTTGGGCAAATAATGCCTAAGTGATGGATCGGGGTCGTTCGAGTGGTCATTCCTACAATTTTTGGGGTCCACGACCACATTGCAACAGGCAGTTCGGCAATCCGGGCACTCTAGGTGGGTCAAAAGCCCAAATTACATCTTCAGCAATAAAATACATGGAAAATCAAAAAATTAACAAAGGCAACTATAGCAAAAGGCAAAAATCAATGGCTGGCAAATAAAAGGGTGATTCCTAAGGTAAATTGGTAATGTTTGACACGGCATTTGTACATTGTGGGTCCCTTCATTGGACCAGCTCACTAGATGGGCAAATTTCCCATGGGGGCATTTTTCTCCTCCTTGGCATTTTCGATTTAGTTGATGTGTTGTATGTGGGACCTTGGTATAGTGAGTTGGGGGGATAAAACACCATATAGACACACCCCAACCACATCTTATGTATTGTAGGGGCCCCACAAGGGAGGCTTGGCGTTCTTCAGATCGAGGACACTTCGAGGAAGAAGTGATGGACACATTTGCTGAAGCCATTCCAAGCATGTTGGAAGGAGGATCCTTCACATGGCTGTGGATGTAAGCGCTGGATAATGGGCATCAGGATGATGTTCTGGTTTCTGCTTGGATATGATCAGTTGGATCATTTATGTATGTACGCATCATGTTGGATGTTGGATATGATCAGTTGGATCATTTATGTATGTATGCATCATGTTGGATGCTGGATATGATCAGTTGGATCATTTATGTATGTATGCATCATGTTGGATGCTGGATATGATCAATTGGATCATGTGTATGTATTTTGTATATGCATCATGTTGGATGCTTGGACCATGTATCTGTATATGTATCAGGTGGATACATTGTATGATCAGGTGGATCATGTACGGTGATATGTATCATGTATCAGGTGGATACATTGTATGATCAGGAGGATCATGTATGATGATATGTATCAGGTAGATACTTGGTATGCATCAGGTGGATGCATTGATGATCAGGTGGATCATGCAGCAGGATGTTGCAGTGATGATCAGGATGATCATGGATGATGAGCTTCAGGATGTTGCTCCAGATGACATGCAGCAGGACGTTGCAGTGATGATGATCAGAACGATCATGAGTACATCAGGACGATGTATGGTGAGTATCAGGTTGATACTCTGTGGCCGTGGATCAGGTTGTGCAGATGAGCATGTCTGGGAGATCCTATAGGTCGGAGTTGTGTACCCGTAACAACCTGGGATGCTCTTTCGAGACATTGCTCTGGGAGGACATGTAATTTGTGCCCTGGGAGATTTCAGGTCGGAGTTGTGTACCCGTAACATCCTGAGATGCTCTTGCGAGGTTTTGTCCTATGGCATGTAATTTGGGCCCTGGGAGATTTCAGGTCGGAGTTGTGTACCCGTAACATCCTGAGATGCTCTTTCGAGGTTTTGCCATGACCACATGTAATTTGTGCCCTGGGAGATTTCAGGTCGGAGTTGTGTACCCGTAACATCCTGAGATGCTCTTGCTAGGTTTTGTGGTGGACCACATGTAATTTGTGCCCTGGGAGATTTCAGGTCGGAGTTGTGTACCCGTAACATCCTGAGATGCTCTTTCGAGGTTTTGTGGTGGGGTCACATGTAATAGCGCCCCGGGAGATCCTACAGGTCGGAGTTGTGTACCCGTAACATCCTGGGATGCTCTTTCGAGGTTTTGTGACGCACGTAATAAGTCCTGAGGATTCCACAGTATGGCCAGTGATGACGAAGACCTGCAGGTGGTGGGCCTACATCCAGTATGAAAAAGGACTGGCTCTGTAGAACTTCCTATGACGAGTAGATTCAGAGATTGATTGAGATAGCAACAGCAGTGACGATGATGATGACTCGATGATGATTATCCAGTGACGATGATCCAGAGAAGATGACTTGTGCTAGAAGAACTGTGCTGAGAAATACCTTCCTAGTTAAGAGGGAGTGTTGATGTATATGTAACTTCGGAATGTATTTCACATATATGTATATTGTATTCCTATAGAGATGGTATTATTCCTCTATAAGGAAGTGTCGTCATTTATATTGTAAGTGTCGTAACTTATACTTGATGGGTTATTAGACCACCTTATTTGGGGTCGGCCCTGTATAAGTCATGTGGGTCAAAGGGTTATTAGACCACCCTATTGGGGGTCGGCCCACTCAGCATTATGTTATGTGGTAAAGTTCGAGCCTACATGAGTTAGGTAAAAAGGCAAGTCAAGTCAAGTATAAATAGAGTGTGGGAGGCACTCTATTTACTCACTCACTTCTCACACATGCACTCAAGGAGGAGTGGCGCACTTATGGAGGAGGAGGATCTGCTGCTAGGTTATGGCTCTCTCTCTTGGTTGGTTGTATCATTGCTCTATCTATCTCTGAGGAAGTTATTGGGGTTTTTCACCTTTATGGTTTTCCCCAAGTAAATCTTTGTGTCTCTTGTGTGCTTGCATTATTGTCTCCATGATTGATATGCTGTAGATATGCTGTACATGTTGTTCTCTCAGTTAAGATCCTAGATCAGATTGAAGTAAATTCTGAAAATTTAACACTAATTTGATCTATTATCCATTGGTTTTGGCAGGCAAGGGGGACGAATTGGTGGGACTGGGCAAATCGAGTTTCACTTGGGGACTTCTGCAATCGACATTATTTGATCTTCGGGACGTTTTAACCCCAACAAATCAAAGACTTCAACTATTTCCAAGAAGGTGTTGCATTTCCTTCTCTTGTATTTCCATTTCTAGTTTGTTGAAGAGAGTAACTTACGTTAAAACCCTAAAAATTAAAATCTTTAAAATCAACCGTTAGAATTTGTTTTCCTCTAAAACCCACTAATGATATATGCCTAAACCTCTATATTTCAAGTTTCATTTAATTCCGGCCCCGTTTACCCTTAGAACTAGGCACTGGTCTCCCACTAATTTCGCCCTCCTTGGGCATTTTAGCCAGTCACACTGTTGGGTCATTTTCTAGGTTGTGGGTACTCTTGATTTGAGTCTAGAACGTAATTTTATCATAAGAAATAAAGTTTCGTCAGCTGGAAGTGATTATAGACGTTAATTTCTCGCTGCCCTAGGTTCATTTGACTCACTGTTTAACCATTTCCTTGGGTAGTTTTACTTCAGCACTTCACTTCCATTTCAGGGTAACTCCCTAGACTATTTCAGCCATTAAATCACTAAGCTAATCTTATTTTCTAATCATACTTGATTGTTGGTCACTCATTACATCACTGTTATTTCACTACTTGTGTCCATCAGTTGGTTGAATATAGACTTAGGAGCTCACCTACACTCACTCCTTGTTTTCATCATTTATTCTTTTGGGTTTGGGTGTATTTTTGTCTCTCAACCATCACTGGTTGAGTAGGGTCTCCCCCTCGACTTGGCTAAGTGCCTCGTCGAAAGTGACAATAGCCTTGTCCGGTGTGACTTCCACTCATTGAGCAGAGGACTTGACCATTGTTGGTTACACCTTCCTAGTTGTCCACCCTCTACCATCCCTGTTGGGACACCTTACTACAGCAGTTAGAGTTTGTGTGATAACACCTACCTCGGTAACTGTGAAGCTGCTGAAACTGCCTCCTAGGGCATCTACGCTGTCAAACTGAGCCCACCAAGCTCTCCAGAAGGGGGGGTAAATGGTAATATCAAGTGGCTAGGCCACCCCCTCCTCATACAACGCCCTAGGTGAACTGGCCTCTCATGGCCCCTGCTGGTCAAGCTAGGAAAACAGCCCCAAATCTGGTCAACAAGTGGAAAACTGCATCTATCACTGTCAGAAGTGCCCGGAACTGAATGATAAGTGTCTCATTGGATCCAGAAGACCCAAAACTACTAAGAATGTGTACTCATACATCATGGGTTGCCCTGATGAGCCAACTGTAGGGTCCACCATATATGGACAGCGCATAATCTATTGCTCTGTAATAATAATAAATCCTATTGAATTGCATCAATCACCAACTTAATCATATGTCCATCATATAGCATCATCATCAAGAGTATGTGGGACCATCAATCACATCAATAAGCATACATGGTCCACATCATCACGGATCCCAATAAATGACCATAGTCAAACTGGGTTTAACTAGGTCAATATACAACCAAGGATAAATCATATCAATAGACCAAGACATGTTCCTCTAATCATACTCACAGTTTATCTTAAAGTATAACATCATTTAGTGGCATTAATCATGTTTGCATATTCCATTGTTATTTGTATTACTTGCACAATAGCTAAAATGACAAATTCACCCATTGGACATGGTCTAACTGTTAGCTAAGGATGAAGGCTAGGAACAAGGCTGGGCAAAAAGGATGACTTGCCTAGACTCAACTAAAAGACATTTTGGACTGGGAGAAGGGGGAAGCTACACTCTGTGCTGGACAAATAACACGGGGAAGGGCTGTGCCTCACAAATGGATGAGTTGTTCAAAGAGTGCTTATTCAACTTAGGCATCATGTTTACATCAAGCTGATCCAATTTCATTAGGATCATTCAATTTCATTCCTTGGCCTTTTTGGCCTACATAACCCTTCGGATCTCAGGTGTGCTAAGAAGCACAACTAATCGTAGCTTGCATCCAGGGCATGTTTATATACATATAAGGTCAACAATCGTTTAGATATAGAATTTAAGAACCATTGCTTTTTGGACCTTTCTTATACTCTTCGAGGACTATTTTTAGCAGTTCATCGCTCTTGCCCTTTACTCACGTGTGTTAATAAACACATTCTAGAGTTTACAGTTTCCATGGGCGAATTTACAAAAGTTTCCATAAGTAGTACATGAGCTTTCAGTTTTAGCCAACAACATCTCAAGTGACTAGGGGGACTTCATACCAGTGCCAAACATTGGGACAACCAACCAGAATGATTTAGGACTACAATCCAACTTGCTAAAAGCAAGTTCTGTCACCAACTCAGAGCCGAGGCACTAAACAAACATGGATGCGATCCAACACAAAGGTAGCAAAAAGGTAAGTCCTCCATATCAGAAAGTCAAGCCAGACAAGTCAAGGGTAAAAGCCAAATATGGAAGGTCATGGATGGATGGAGTCAAGTGAAAGTGGTGCCTAAGCTAGCAAACAAATGATGTCAGGAAAGACCATATCTATGCAAGGTAGTAAACCAGTGAATCTTGTCAAGAAACCTAAATGTGCAAGTACTATGTCCATTTTATAACATCATTAAGATAATTCCTTTTCATTTTACAAAGTTTGCCACATCATGAATTATATACCAAGCTAATGCTGTGAACATGACTAAAGCAACAAGATAATAATCTATAGTCAATGAACAGAAATCCATAGGTCATATCATATCATCAAAATAATCATCATAAACCATCTGAAACACTTCTGCAATAACATCTCTAGGCACTGAACTGAAACTGTATGGAATAAAGGGTCACATCAGTCATCAAATCTGAACTCTCAAGGCTCAGCCTTGGCACAAGGTCTAACATAAGTCTGATAAAATACACTGCTCTGATCATGAGTGATCTCAAAATATAAACTCATCATAGCCAAGCTCTGGAATGTGCAGATATCTACTAAGCAAGAATAGTAGCCCTGCTACTATGGTGTGATAACAGGAACCCTTCCTAGGTACAAAAATCAACACTCCCTCTTACCAAGGAAAGTGTTCCACACCACTCCCAACTTGTCCTTGAAGAAGACAAACTTGCCCCTCCCCAAGGATTTCGTCAGAATGTCTGCCACCTACTCATTAGTGGAAATGTACTATAACCCCATAGCTCCTCTCTGAACATAGTCACGGATGAAGTGGTACTTGATCTCTATGTGCTTTGACCTGTCATGGAATACTGCATTCTCGGAGAGTTGGATGCAACTCTAATTGTCATGGTAAATAACAGTAGGCCTCAGCTCCTGACCAAATAAATCCACCAACAACTTGCGAAGCCACAAGGCCTCACAACTAGCCTAACTAGCTGCCATGTAGTCAGCCTCTGCAGAACTCAAAGCAACGGACTTTTGCTTCCGACTGAACCATGACACTGCTGCCGAGCCCATCTCTAACCTAAGTTATCCTAGTAAGGTAAGATGTCACATTCTCAGCTTTGGCCATTTTGATACTCTTCAATTTCTCCCTCAGTACCATCTTCATGTTTTCATTGGAACTTTGGTACAAGTTGGTTAAGGCATCCCACATCAAATAAGCACGGTTCTTAGAGGTCAAGTGTGGGATTACATGGTCCTTCACCGCATCAAGTATTATCCTCTTTGCCTTGATGTCCTTCTTATTGAAGGCTGCCAACATTGCTGCATTTGTGGTTGCGGGTACTTGAACTAGATTAGCTTGAGCATTATTCACTACATCATCCCACAACTCATTCTCCTGCAGTATTGTTATCACATACATTGTAGTTGGAGCTACCATGATGAAGACCATATTTTTTCACATCCATGAGCTAGTCCTGTGGTTGAGATGAGCCTATTGATCAATAGTGATACATATATTTATAAGCCAGCAGCAGCAGCTTGCCCCCTTATCATGACTGATCCTGCATGACCCCATTGAGATGTACTTGTTGTATCCATGGTTCATTGAGCAGAGTAGTAGAGCATGCAGCTGGCACATCTCCCTTTCCCCATGAGCAGTCTGATTTGGTTCCATGATGATCATCAGAGACAGGTATATGGTCAGACAGGTATATGTGTGTATTGGGCTACTACAAGACTAGCTTGGTCATCTTATTAGCCTTAATTGGACATGGTAACAGATTTTGGTGATTATGTATCGCAGTGCTATTATAGACTTGTTATTATGAGTTGATCTATGATTTTAAATGTTAAGACTTTTCTATATGCTCACTAGTATTGCCTACCTTATGCAGACTTAGCCTTGCCTTTGCTATGTATGGCATCACCTTTTCACCTTTCTCCATTCATCCGTCTCTTCCATTATTTGGTTTGATCGTGACTTGTACTTTGACTAGTGAGATCAAAGACTTCCCCCACTTATGCCTCTATGTTGGATAGATTCCATGTTTACTTTGTGTCTCGGTTCTGGAGTGTGTGGCCTGGTCCCTTCTAGTCTACTTGTATGATGCCAAGTAGATCGGTTGTGTGACTAGTGTCACCGGTATGTTCTCCTTTAGTCCTCGAAAGAAAGTACTCCTACAAAAAGCATCGGAACGCATAAATGTTATATCTAAATGGATGCAAAAAGTCAGCTAAAAACAATGTTTCTAAACACTAAGCAAATAAAAAGTCTTTCATAACTAGTCAGTGGCCAAGGGACAAGTAATCATTCTTTGTATGATGTAAGGTCGGTTTCCCCTACTGGGCAACAGGTGGTAACACGCAGCTATGGACGGTGGCGGGAAATGGTGGTAAGACCGAGTCATTATCTGAGGCCTACAAGGCTATTCAGGGCACCTACTCTTGGAGGTTGGCTAGTGAAAGATGATCAAAATATAAATGTTAACTATTAAATGTCAAATGTCAAATGTGCAAAAGGATGACAATAAATTAAATGCAAAAGCTTGCTTGTCTAGAGTCTACTAGAAGCCTTCCAAGCACTCTACCCATTTGTGAGGCACCGACATTCCCTAGTGTCTTCCATCCGACATATGTCTAAGTGGTTCCCCTTTTCCCTCATGTCCAAGAGATCATAGTGTCGAGGTTATCAAGTCAAATCCCCTGTCCTAACCTTGTTTGGTTCACGTCACCCATCATAGCAATTTGGTTAAGTTTGTAAGTGAGCATGTATAAAGGACTTCATGAAAAATCATTTATTTACTCTACTGTAAGTCTTATCTTTATTGAATCTATTAAATTATCACCATTATCATGTTACTTTTGTTATAGTCGGCTAGTAATATGAATAAGAGAGTTATCTTTCACCCCTCATACATATTGGATCAATCAGATTACAGTTCAGGCAGCAGATTTGTTATTTTTGACTTGGTCAACACAGGTCCCAAGATGGATATGGTTAGAGTTATTCTATTGCTATGTTTTGATTCCTTTAGAGACCATTCTAGTGCTCTAGAAAAGCAAAAATTGGTTCAATAGAGTAATTGGGTGAATTTTTAATGAAATGGGCCATTTTTTATCAAATTTTGAAAAAAATATTTGAGGGCCTTCCACCAAAAGCGATTTTGGGGTATGAGTAATGAGTATTACTAGATTGCTATTTTTTGAAATTTTTGGTGCAGTCATATTTTTATTCCGAGCAGCGGAAAATGAAATTATGGGCATTTTAAATATTTACGGAGTATCATTATTGTATCTTTGTGACATAGTTGATGCTTTTTATTACATCTCTTCATCATTTTCATAATTCTTTTGCTTGGCTTGTTTCTAACTTGATCTTATCTTGTAGGAGGAGGATGATTTGGCCATCTTTGAGGGAGAACATTTTGGCTTGGAGCACTAGATCTCACTCTTGAATATACACATAGGGGGAAGGCTATCAATTTGCAAAGTGGCCACAAGCATTTGAGGTATGTTCTACAAGGTATGTACCTAGATCCATTCATTCTTCTTCATTGGTCATAAAACCCTAATAATCAAAACCCTCATTTTACTTTCTTTTTTTAGATCTATTTGGATCTAGCATGCTTTTGGGGATAATATTTAAAACCCACCTCTATAGCATCCACGGCAATTCGGATCTATAGTTTGGTGGTGATTGGCCTTCATTTGACCCATTTCCCAAGGCACATTAGCCTCTCCAAGGGAAGTCGCATTCCTTGAGGAGGCTAGTTGGGCTAGTTCCTAAACATGGGTAGGAGAGATTTTTATTTCATTGAATAGATCAACCTTGAAACCTACTGTTATCACACAACTTGTAGTTGTCCCTAGTGGTATCCCATTCGAGATGGTAGAGAAGATGGACAACTAAAGAGGTGACCCAAGAGATGCCACGGTTCCCAATGCAAGCTGGGAGTCACGTCAACCGAGGCACTCTTCACTTTAGATCAAGATGAATCAAGACCTAGGGGGAGACCCTATAACCAATAAAAGATGATTGGACCCAAGCAAAGGTTCCTGGGAATATGTAAAAGACAAGTTACGGAAACCAATGCAAGGTTAGGTGGACCTAGGAGTTTAAATGTGGTTGAAAGAGGCTTAGGGAATGACTTATGTTTCAACCAATGAAAGATTTAGGCCACATAATGAGATAAGATGACAAGATCTAGTACCATGAAATACACAAGTGGGGCCCACTTCCTTGGGATATGGAAATGGTTCAAATGGGACCCACAAGGTGAAGTTAAGGGTGCAAATGGTACCAAGGGGCATGTAATGAGTAGATCTATGGATCTAAGATGAAATTAGAGATGCCTGTTGTCCGCCAAACTGCACACCAGCAGCGGAAATCTTTCGAAAGCTGTCTCTTCACTACAAGTGAGAGAGGTGTGGCCCTGGGGGCAAGCAATGAGCCAGGTACTGTCATCTGAATCCCAGCTCCTCCGTTTAGGCAAACTCCTAACGAAGCCAAGGGGGGTAGTCCCTAAAAGAGAGTTTCACTAAGGCTCTTGTTTTTATAGTGTTTTTGATGTAGTGATGCGGATGGGTGTTTTTTAGGAGTTTTTTAAATGAGAGACAATATAATACTCGAATATAAGACAAGATAACGCAATCCACGTTGCAAATACAAGATGAAAGATACACTTGGGCAATAAGTAAATCACTTTTCACGAAATATAAGCAGATACTCCAATGTTGATATTTAGGCAAACAAAATATAAGATAAAGGACCAGTGCCTTATGGAGTCAAAAATTAAATATGAATTGTGAAAACTTGACACAAGTGCTTGAAATGGAAAGTTTGTGAGAACGTTGTGCAGCTTATCTTGGTAAATTCAAAGTTTTAATTGTCTTGATTATTAGGGCTAAAACCAAGGGTATTCAAAGAAAGTCCGGAAAAGACAATATCAAGTGCCTCCGTTCAAGGACCTGTCGGACCACCCAGTGCTCTAGCCAGGCCGCGCAATGCAAGCCAGCAAACTAGAGGCTGAACATGGAATCCCGGCAACCTCACTAAGAGATTACCCACTGAAATTATCTTATCGATCAACTCCGGACTGGTTGGTTATGGGGGGTGAAAATTTTAATTAGATTTTCGCTTGTAGATTAACAAGTCTTCCACCTTTCTGAGTACTAGCCCAACCGTTTCCGGTTGGCAGAGCATACGGGTGTAGGACAGAAACCAAGGTAAATTAATTAAAGGGTGAATGAGTGAAAAATTTTATTATTAAAAGAACCTTGTTCAACTCTCCGACAGAGAGCGCTCTTGACTTGATTTTATGACCAAAGTTCAAGAGACTTGCTAAAATTGAAATGCCTAATGCAGGGATGATGCAAAACTAAAATGCCCTCCGATAGAGGGTGCTCTTGACTTGGATTTGGCCAAGTTCAAGAGACTTCGGTTTATTTTAAGGAAGCAAAAAGAAAGGAGCTGTGTTGTGAAAGCAATAAATAACTTTAAAAGATAAATCCACTTGATACGTTCGAAAGATATAAATTAATGTTTAACAAAAACTACTTTGCAAAATAAAACTAAGCTCAAATTAGTATTCTACCACACAAGATTTAATCTAATAGGTGGGATTGATCTCCGAACAAGATCAACCACTAGAACCGCCTGCACTTGAGAACTTCCAGCTAGCTGAAAGCTCTACCAAGGAAACCGACGGGGAAGGAAGAGTAACCACAAATTATGTGGTCCTGCCCCTGAGATGAAATCTCAAGGATACAACTTCCGGCTGAAGGCTTTGGAAGAGAAACAAAATAATGATAAATGTAAAAATAAAACTAAACTACCCAAGAATCTCTTTCAGGTCAAAGACCCTACTCAGGAGAGCATGGGGGTAAGTAAATATGGAAGATAAGCAAAAATGATTTATTTGAAGTAAATTTAAACTAAGAGCATGGAAACACAAATCTAAGCTAAACCAAACCACAAGACCCAACACTCTCCCCCAAATGGGGAAGAAGACCAAAAAGTGGAGGCCTCCTCCACTTGAAACTTTTATTAAAAGGTTACAAATTCCTTGGGTTTAAAACCTTGCAAGGTCTTTTGAGAATGAAGCAAATGAAAATACAAGGCTAGCTCTTATAAGCTTATTACAAAGGATAAGTATATCAAGTTTAAGTCATTCTCATCGATCCTCCACTTTGTTTTGCTTTGATTTTTTTGTTTCAAGATCTTATCAAATGCTTCTCTCTCAAATGACCTACACAAGTTCAAAACATCTCAACAAGGCACCCATTAACCATTAGCAAACACAAATCCAAATTTGAAACTAGTTAAGTCTAGATTTAAAATTTTAACTCTAAAATGGAAAATGCATGAGATTTTATCATAAAATCTTAACTATGGCGAAACAGACCAGCGAACAACAAACTCTTGAAAAGTACTAGAAAAGAGATCTAAAGTATAAAAAATTGAAATATTTTTGGTGCAAAATTTCTATATTTTGAGAGATGACATAAACTTAAACTAATGCAAGCTATACTAAGGCAACAAGAGAGATCTAGAATGCTCCTAAAGTTAAGCTTTTTAAATGCATGCCAATGCCAAAGATGTAACAAATTTATATCTAAACTATCAAAGAAATCACTCTAACCAATACTAACTTAACCAACTTGTTTTTTGCTTCTTTATGTGGTTTTTTAGGGCACTTTGGAAAATGGACGAGAGGAGGGAGAAAGGGGAAATCTAAGGGGAAAAGATGAAGAAGTGAAGGAGCAAATGAAGAAGGGATAAGCTAGATGACAAAGGCGAATGGTAGAGAGGAGAAACTAGGGTAGGGAGGAAGGGCGAATGGAGAAGGAGAAGGCTAAAAACGAGTTGGAGGAAGTATAACAAAAGAGATGAAGGGTAGAGGGAAGATAGAGGACGAGAGCAAGGAGAGGAGGCTAGGGGAAGGGTAGGAAAAACTATTGAGAGGATAGGCCCAGCAAATCAATGGGAAAAAGAGGTCAAGGAGCAAGTGATGAGGCTTGAAGAAGAGAAGCCTAAAGTAACCAATAAACAATATTTTGAATATAAGAGATGGATCTTTGAAATCAAACCCCTTTATGCCACCATCTTGGTGTTGTGAGGTCGGCTTTAGGAGATCCTGCAATGCATGAATGTTAATGGGAAAATTTGTTCTTTGAAGAGGTGGAGGAGACAACCTAGTTCCAACTCCTCTTCATAACTTTATAAATCTGCAAAATGTATCACTTACAAACAAGATTGATCAAATATAGTATGCCAAGTTGAAAGGGACAAGAAGAGTGTTAGTATTTCCGACTACAATCCACTACTTCCCAATCACAAACAACCCAACATCAATGGACAAATTGAACCCAAATGCCCACCCTATGGACTTAGAAAAGTCTTCTAAGCTTAAATAATTTGATCAAAACATGGAACATGTAAGCAAAAACAATAAAGCAATATCACCTTGATTATATTGAAGCACTTTCCATGAACAAGATCAACACACCATATGGACCTCCAAAGCCACTTTATTTCAATTAGCAAAAGCTATAACACATATACAATTTTGGCAAAGTAAGTTTGCCCCAAATTCTCCATGAGATAACAACCCAAATGGGCCTCTCTTTATAGTAAAAGACTCAATCTAAAACCCTAGGTCGAATTTGGCAATGGCAAGTGGGTCAAATCCAATCAACAAGGGCTTGGAGAGATAGACATGGCCAAAGTCGAGTTCATGGTAGGTGGAATGGTACTAGGTGGCAAAACTCGACTTGGAGGAAGGTATGAGATGGGAGCAACATCCAATAAACGAACTACAACAAGGGAATGCGAGCTTCTAGTGAGGATTGACGTGAGCTAAGGTGGAAAAGGTGTGAGCCATGTGGAGTGCGAGTAGGAGACATGTGGAGGGGCGAGTTAACAAGGGGATGGCAAGTGGCATTGGGTAGGTACTAATTCACATAGGTGTAGCATGGGAAACATCACAACCACTCACCATACTCAAACAAGGTTCAAACTCGAGTTCAAATGAGATTGACGTGAGGGTTTAAGGGGATTGACGTGAGCACCTAGTAGATATGCGAGGGGGTTGTGTGGAGACACATGTAACATGGTAGGTGTAGATTCGAGTCAATAAAGGGAGCCAAGCTTTGGTAGGTGTGGTGAGTTATGAGGGCGCCCACCCTATCATAAATGCATATCAACCAACCAATAACCAAATGCCATGTCACTAAATCGATTTTTTCATGAAGGAGGGCGAATTTACTTGAGAGGATAATGATCTAGTGACTGGATGAATGACTGGATAGGCTTGGAGTTGATTGGAATCTTCCTAAATGCTCATTGCCATGTCATTTAGCCCTTTATTTTAATCCAATTGATTAACTTTGGAGAGATTTGGATTATCTCCAAAATAATCAATTTTATTATTTTAATTAATAATTTCTCTGTAAATGACTTTTCAGAGAAAATATTAATTACGGGGCTGAATTGACATCTGAAAGTTGGGTTTAGCTGCTCCATGGGTCATGTGTGATTTTTGGCTTATGAAACGAGCCATCAAACACTAAGTTCGGACCCCGGATGACTGACATAATTACAGACTCAAATTTCTCTATTTAAACTATAGAGAAATTTAATTAAAATTTTAAAAATAATTAAAAATTAAAAACCCCAATTTCGACGCGTCCGGTAAAAAAATTTCGAAATTTTTTCTGGGGGTCCTAGAGACCTAGGACATGACCAAAACCTATTCTAATAGTGTCTAGTAGGTTTATACATTATAGTTGGACCCTAATAACCCCCCATGGCCAAATTTCCAAAATCGAGCATTCCAGCTTTAGAGGAAGCGGGAGAAAAACCAAGAGATTATATCTCGCCTGAAGCAAAGTATAATCTGACGGTGAAAAAACTCCCTGGAATACCTTAGTTGTTTAATCCAGTCATGGGGAACCGAGCCACTCAGACCCTACTAGCACACTTTGATACAAACCCCCATGGGGCCATGGTCATGTCGACTCAAAAACAAAACTGGCTAGACCCAAAAATATGAAACCCAGATACTCTGGAAGTGAACACTGATGTGTTCCAACACTGGCGGCTCAATAAGATTTCAACTATTGTACAAATCAGTTGATAACATCCACATATGGGATCTAGGAAATGACACAACTCCCAAGGAGTGTGAATTGCCCTAGGTGGACTAATGCCTTGATAGATGGGATAATGGAGTCAAAAGAGATGTGGAAATGTAGATCGGGACACCTATGATGCAAATCCAGTGGGCTATTCAAGATGTGATGGTTGGATCTTACTAGATCTAATATTTCACTAGATCTAATATTTCACTAAGTGACCCAAGTGGACAACTTTCCCCAAAACAAGGAATGCTACCCCCAAGGAAGAACGTCACAAAGTGAGATACTAGGTAGGGGTTTCAAGGTATGCTTGTTTCAAATCCAATGGGATCTCAACCACCCATGTCCTAGAAGTGGACAAACTCAAACATCCAAGGAGTGTGACTTTGCCCAAGGAGGGCTAAAGGCATGGAAAGGTGTGTCAAATCAAACCCAAAGGCCACCAAAGTTTAGATCCAAGTAGTTTAGGCAAGTATGAATGTGGATCTAGAAAATCAAAGTGATCCAATGGCTAGATCTCCATAGATCTGAAATGGAAAATGCATCACCAAATTGACCCAAGTGGGGCACAACCCTCAAAATGAAGAATGGGGCCTGTTACCAACTTTTTGTACCATAGTTGGATTTTCTGGAGAGCCGCCATTTGACAAACATGATAAATGTTTGTTTCCAGTGTATCAGATGATCCAGCATTTTGTAGCTAGCCAGTTATGGTTAGCTTGTTTTGTTTTTTGAGTCGACATGACCATGGCCCCATGGGGGTTTGTAATAAAAGTGTGCTAGTAGGATCTGAGTGCCTCGGTTTCTCATGATTGGATTAAGCAACTAAGGTATTCCAAGGAGTTTTTTCCCTTGTCAATTATACTTTGCTTAAGGCGAGGTATAATCGATGAGGTTTTCTCCCGCTCCTCCAAAGCTGGAATGCCCAATTTTGAAAATTTGGCCATGGGGGGTTATTAGAGGCCAACTAATGTATATAAGCCTACTAGACACTGTTAGAATAGGTGTCGGTCATGTCCTAGGTCCATAAAACCCTCAGAAAAAATTTCGAAAAAATTTTACCGGGTCCGTCGAAATTTGGGTTTTAATTATTTTTTAAATTTAAAAAATTTCTCTATAGTTTAAATAGAGAAATAATAATTTGTAATATGTCAATCATCCGGGGTCCGAACTTAGTGTTTGATGGCTCGTTTCATAAGCCAAAAATCACACATGACCCATGGAGCGGCTAAACCCAACTTTCGGATGTCAATTCTGCCCCGTAATTAATATTTTCTCTGAAAAGTCATTTACAGAGAAATTATTAATTAAAATAATAAAATTGATTATTTTGGAGATAATCCAAATCTCTCCAAAATTAATCAATTTGATTAAAATAAAGGGCTAAATGACATGGCAATGAGCATTTAGGAAGATTCCAATCAACTCCAAGCCCATCCAGTCATCCATCCAGTCACCAAAGGTTTATCCTCTCAAACAATTTCGCCCTCCTTCATAAAAATCGATTTTATGAGGTGTCACTTGGTGTTTGGGTTGGTGGTTTTGTATTAAAGATAAGGTGGGCGCCCTCATGACTCACCACACCCACCATTAATTGGATCCCTTCATAAATTCGAGTTTGTACCTACCAATCTACGTGTGTCTCCACAAAGCTAAATCGTATCTCCCTCAAACCCTCACGCTATCTCTATTGACTCGTGTTTCCTTGTTGGAGTTCGTGGATTGGTTGATTTGCAATCACCATTAAGCTTGGCTCCTTTCATGGATTCGAGTTACATCTACCTATCCACTACGTGTTATCCTCACACCCACTCGCTCTAGCTTATTCCTCACGTCAATCCCTATTAGATCCACGCCATTCCATTGATTGAATTCGTGATTGGTTGGGCTCCCACTCAAAGACTCGAGTTCTACCTACCTTTCCACTTGTCACCCAATGGACTAACACAACCTACCACATCTAACTCGCATCTCCCACATCAGCTCACGCCTTTGCTATACTAGCTCGCATTCCTTTGTTGTAGCATGCCTATTCGCTGGTTCCTACCTCCCAAAGTCGAGTCCTTGCCACCTCATGCCCTTTCACCAACCAACAACTCGACTTTGATTGTTAATCACCTCTCCAAGCTCTCTCATGATTGGAATTCGACCTATCTCCCATTGCCAATTCGATTTAGGGTTTAGGCTTAGGTTTACAAAGTCTTCTACTATAAAGAGAGGCCCATGTTGGGTTATTATCTCATGGATTTTTGTGCAAAGAAACTCTGGTGAAAATTGTAAGCTCTTGTTTAATAAAATATTTTGAGACTTTGGAGGTCACTTGATTGGGCTCTTGGAATTGTGTCTTCATCTCATTGAAGTAATATCTCTTTCACCCTATTCTTATTATGCAAATTTGATTATGATGCTTATTGAGGACTAACAATCTAGTACTTAGGCTTCTAATCTATTGCTTTGAGTTTTTGTGTCTTTAGGGAATTCAATCATTGAGAGCTATTGGCATATAATACCTTCACCGATCAAGTGTTCCATTTATCTTAATAATTTGTTTGCAGGGTTGTGAGCTTCTTCAAAGTATCTCTTGCCTTCTCCAACAAAAACTTCATTCAACTATTGGTAACCGTGGTTCATAAGCTCCTATCTTCCAGCTCTCTTTTTCTCTTTGAAAGATTTCTCCTTGGCTTGCTAGTCCACTTTCTTCTAGCCATCATCTCCTTAGTTTCTTATTGCTTCTCCTTTTTGCCCATCACCCCTAGCTTCGTCCCACTTCTATCCTCTTCTTTAGGGTTTTCGTTCTAGCTCTCTTAAGGCTTTCGTTTTTCCCTTTTGTCCCACTCCACCTCCTCTCAACCTCCTACCTTCCTTCATCCCCTTCGTTTTGCTCTCTCCTTTGCCTTCTTTCTACCTTAGTAGTCTCCAAAGCCTCCCTTTCGTCCACCTTTTAAAAGATACAAAGTCATACAAAAGCACAAAAACGAATTGATTGTTTGAGTTTTGGTAGGTGTGTAGTAGTTTCATGCTTATAGTAGGTTAATGTTTAGGCATATTTGGACCTTATATTTTATATTTTATTTAGATTTAGTTCAAGGTTATAATTTGCACTTCTAATCTCATCATATTGAAAGGGTTTGTATTCTCAAAAATATAATATAAGAACTTCAAAAAATTGTCAAACATTAGCATTAGTCTTTTGCCTAAGCTTGTTAAGGGTTAGGGTTAGTCTTTAGGCACTTTTAGTATTTAGATCTTCATACTTGCATTTGCATAGCTAGGATCTATTATTATTTGCATCTTATTGTTAGTTACATTGTAGATCTCATTTCATTAATATAGCTTGCATAGTTTACATTTCCAAGTTTCTTGTTAAAATATAGAAAAAAATCTCATAAAAATTTCTCAAATTTTTTACATCTTAGATCTCATTTCTAGCATTTTTTAGGACACTTTTGTTCGCTGGTCCGTTATCCCATCTTAAAATTTTAGAAGCATTTTTCATGTCATTTTATGCTTTTGGTTTCATTTTGCAAATCTAGACTTAGTTTCAAAGTTGATTTTACTTATCTAATGCTAAAGGGTATCCTGAGTTGAATGTGTTATAGGTGCTTTTGAAGAGAGAAGGTGCTTGAGAAATTCTTGAAGAGAGGAGGTCCAAACAAAGCAAAACTGAAACGAATCATGAGGATGAGTTAAAACGTGATATCATCTTGAATTATCCTTTGTAATAGCTCATAGGAGTTAGCTTTGTTTTTCCAAGTCTTATCATCTCAAAAGACCTTTCAAGGATTTTCCCTTGAGGCATTTGTAATTGTTTAATAAACTTTGAAGTGGAGGAGGCCTCCACTTTTTTGTTCTTCTTCCCCATTTGGGGAAGGGTGTTGGGTCTTGTGGTTGGTTTTAGCTTAGATTTACATTTTCATGTTCGTAGTTTAAAATTTGCTTCAAATAAGTCATCTTGATTATATTCCATACCTACTTACCCCCATGCTTTCCCAAGTAGGGTCTTCGACCTGAAAGAGATTCTTGGGTAGTTTAGTTTTATATTTTTGCATTTTATCTTGCTTCTCTTCCAAAGCCCTCAGCCGGAAGTTGTATCCTTGAGATTTCGTCTCAAGGGCAGGACCACATAATTTGTGGTTACTCTTCCATCCCCGTCGGTTTCCTTGGCAGAGCTTTCAGCTAGCTGGAAGTTCTCAAGTGCAGGCGGTTCTAGTGGTTGATCCTGTTTCGGGGATCAATCCCACCCAGTAGTTTAGAACTTGTGTGATAGAACACTAGATTTCTTTATCTTACAAGCATTATTGTTAGTAGTAATTTTTATCTTGTAGATCAACATTATTGTTCAAATCTGCTTCAAGTTAAATATACTGCTGTTACAATTTCTGTTTCTTTAAAATAAACCAAAGTCTCTTGAACTTGGCCATAATCCAAGTCAAGAGCACCCTCTATCGGAGGGCATTTTAGTTTCTTGCATTTCCCTGCATTAGGCATTGTTAATCTAGTAAGTCTCTTGAACTGTGGTCATAAGACCGAGTCAAGAGCGCTCTCTGTCGGAGAGTTGAACAAGGTTTCTTAATAATAAAAAATTTCACTCACACACCCTTTAATTAATTTATCTTGGTTTCTGTCCTACACCTGTATGCTCTGCCAACCTAAAAAGGTTGGGCTAGTACTCAGAAAGGTGGAAGACTTGATAATTTACGATCTATAACTTAATTGAAATTTTTACCCAAAACCTCAACCAAGGCAAATTACTATTCTTCCCCACGAGAGGTGGTGCCGGGAAATCACTGTCAGACTCGAGGGCGGTCAAGCCGTAAGCACACTTGCCCTCTTTGCAATCTGGGTGCTCCCGACAGATCACTTAGGGTTGTCAGTACTTTCCTTGGGTAAGGTTCCACCATCTTTTGATACCTTTGGTCTTAGCCTAATAATCAAGAACATCTAAAACACGTAAAATTTACCAAGAACAATTGCAAAACGTCCTCACAAACATTTACTTTCGACTTATTTTATTTTAGCATCACAAGTTTTATTTGACTCCATTTGGCACTGGTCTGTAATATCTATACATCTTTGAAATCTGGACCATATGTCCTTGTCATTTGCTTAATATCTATCTTGTGGATGCTTCACTTCAATTTTTAAGTCAAAGTATATTGTCATTTTTCGATTTGTATCTTGTGAATTTTGCAACGTGGATTGCGTGTTTAATTTTGTTCTAGTCATCATTCAAAAAACTCCTAAACAACACCCATCCGCATCACAACACAAAAAACATTTAAACACACAAAGAGCCTTAGACAACTCTTTAATAGGGACTACCCCCCTTGGCTTCGTTAGGAGTTTTGCCTAAACGGAGGAGCTGGGATTCAGGTGACAGTACCTGGCTCATTGCTTGCCCCCAAGGCCACACCTCTCCCCACTTTCCAGTAAGGGAGACAGCTTTCAAAAGGTTTCTGCTGCTGGTGTGCAGTTTAACGGACAACAAGGCCCACAAGGCAAAAATCAACAAGGTGAAGCACTAGGGGTAGGTTATCAAGTGAGGAGAGTGTGAATCAAGTGGGATCTCACCTACCCATGTGTTAGATCTAACCCAACTAGCTTCTCCCAAGGGGTGCGATTTGCCTCAAGAGGGCTACTTTGCCTTGAAAAGTGTGTCAAATGGAAACCAATCACCACCAAACTATAGATCCGAATTGTCGTGGATGCTATAGAGGTGGATTTTCAATATCTTTTCAAAAGCTAGGCTAGACCCAAGTAGATCTAAGAAAAAGTGAAAAATGAGGGTTTTAATTAATTAGGGTTTTTTTGTGATCTAGAAGTTATGGATAAGCCAAGGAAGAAGAAGACCATACCTTTGGAGCATACCTGGATGAAGAGATGAATGCTAGTTGAGATGAGGATTACTTTTGCCAAAGATCAAATGAAGAATTTTTGAAACCCTCTTGCCAAATCGATTTTCTCCAAGCCACATGTGTGTCCCTCTAACTTGTCAAAACCAAGGAGCAAAGCATCAATCAGTTTAACATGTTGAAGGTAGATACAAGCAAGAGAGAGATAAGCAAAGAATAGTTGGCACAAAGACAAAACCACTCCCTATTTAACCAAAACGTCTTCCTCCAAGCTTGAAGGGCAAGCCTCCCCACCAATTCGCACTTGTGAAAAACGTCCTCTTAACCTGTAAAAAGATATGGCAAAATATGCAAGATAGCTACAATAGATCCTCCAGTGCAATGGACAAAAGCATTTACAATCAAAGCAACCAACATCCACTCCAAACCCAAGCATATACTCCAAAAGATAGAAATTTTATTCCAAGAGCCAAGAGCCAAAATCTTTAGATGATTTTACAATGAGGGGGTCTCCTCCTTATATAGGATAATAAAGACCAAAACCCTAGATCTCATAACTACTTTTTGAAATGAGTGGTTGAGATTAAAAGATCTCAATACATGATCAATGGCTAAGATGAAACATAACAATATAACACATGGATCACTCAAATAATGATGACGTCATAGCTAAAAGGTACTCATGGAGGGTGACATCATCCACTAAAGGGGGTAAAAGTACAAAAGCCCACCTCATATGACTAGGACATGACACATGGAGCTCATGGTGGGGCTAGGAGGCATCAATCCTTACTAGCTCATCCCCATGGCACAATAAAATAATATAATATGTCCAAAATAAATATCAATGATCAAATCTGTCCTCAAAATCTGTGACAGACAAGCAGTAAAAGGCCTTCTGTAGCCTCTGTGGACCCACCCAAGTGGTGAAAACTGGCTGGAAGATAGGGGGTTCACCCTGGAAAACCTCTGTGAAAAACAAGTGCCAAAACCTTGCCTCAATTGCCCAAATCGAATTCCTCAGTGACCCTTTTATCCCATTTCTGGACTGCCTCGGTAACTGTGAAAGTGTTGAAACTGCCTCCTAGGGCATCTGCGCTGTCAAACTGAGCCCACCAGGCTCTCCAAAAGGGGGGATAAATGGTAATAACAAGTGGCTGGACCACCCCCTCCTCATACAGCGCCCTAGGTGAACTGGCCTTTTATGGCCCCTGCTGTTCAGCCTGGGAAATCAGCCCCAAATCTGGTCAACAAGTGTAAAACTGCATCTATCACTGTCAGAAGTGCCCGAAACTGAAAGATAAGTGTCTCATTGGATCTAGAAGACCCAAATCTACTAAGAATGTGTACTCATACACCATGGGTTGCCCTGATGGGCTAACTGTAGGGTCCACCATATATGGACAGTGCATAATCTAATGATCTGAAGTAATAATAAAACCTATTGAACTGCATCAATCACCATCTGAATCATATGTCCATCATATAGTATCATAAATAGGAGTATGCGGGCCCATACATCATCATCAATAAGCCTTCATGACCCACATCATCACGGATCCCAAGAAATGACCATAGTCAAACTAGGTTTAACTAGGTCCATATGCAACCAAGGATAAATCATATCAGTAGACTAAGACATGTTCCTCTAATCATACTCACAGCTTAACTTAAAGTATAGCATCCATTCAGTGGCATTAATCATGTTAGCATATTCCTTTGTTATTTGTAATTACTTGCACAATAGTTTAAATGACAAACTCACCCATTGGACATGGTCAAACTGCTAGCGAAGGATGAAGGCTAGAAACAAGGTTGGGCAAAGGGGGTGACTTGTCTAAACTCAACTAAAAGATACTTTGGACTGGGAGAGAGGGGAAACTACAAACTCCGTGTTGGACAAAATAACACGGGGAATGGTTGTGCCTCACAAATGGGTAAGTTGTTTAGAGAGTGCTTATTCAACTTAGGCATCATGTCTACATCAATTTGATCCAAGTTCATTAGGATCATTCAATTTCATTTCATGGCCTTTTTGGCCTACAAAACCCTTCGGATCTCAGGTGTGCTGATAAGCACAACTAATTGCAACTTGCATCCAGGGCATGTTTACATATACATATAAGGTCAGCAATTGTTGAGATATAGCATTTTAAAACCATTGCTTTTTGGACCTTTCTTATACTCTTCGAGGAGTATTTTTAGTAGTTCATCGCTCTTACCCTTTTTAGTTTCCATGGGCGAATTTATATAAGTTTCCATAAGTAGTACATGAGCTTTCAGTTTTAGACAACAACATCTCAAGTGACTAGGGGGACTTCGAGCCAGTGCCAAACATCGGGACAACCGACCAAAATGATTTAGGCCTACAATCCAACTCACCAAAGGCAAGTTTTGTCACCAACTCAGACCCGAGACACTAAACGTACAGGGATGCGGTCCAAACACAGAGGTAGAAAAAGGGGAAGTCCTCAGTACCATAAGGTCAAGTAAAACAAGTCAAGGTTTAAAGTCAAATAAGGAAATTCATGTATGGATGGAGTCAAGTGAAGGTGGAGCCTAGCTAGCAGACAACTGGTGTCAAGAAAGACCATATCTATGTAAGGTGGTAAACCAGTGAGTTTTGTCAAACAACTTAAATGTGCAAGTAAATGTCCATTTTATAGTTCATTTTAAGTTTTACACATTTTGCCACATCATGAATCATATACCAAGCCAATACTATGAACAAGACTAAAGTAACAAGATAATAATCCACAGTCAATGATAAAACATCCATAAGTCATACAACATCATCACAAGAATAATCATCATATATCATCTGAAACACTGCTGCAACACATCTCTAGGCACTGAACTGAAACTGTATGGGATAAAGGGTCACATCGGTCATCAAATCTGAACTCTCAAGGCTCAGCCTTGACACAAAGTCTAACATAAGTCTGAATAATACACTGCTCTGATCATGAGTGATCTCAAAATATACAATCATCATAGCCAAGCTCTGAACAATGGAAGCTCTGGAATGTGCAGATATCTGCTAAGCAAGAATAGTAGCCCTGCTACTATGGTGTGATAACACCTACCCCTAGTGCTTCATCTTGTTGATTTTCACCTTGTGGGCCCCATTCCTCATTTTCAGGGTTGTGCCCCACTTGGGTCACTTGGTGATGCATTAGATCTAGTGAGATCTAGCCATGGCATGCTCTTGATCTTGAAAACCCACCTTGTTTTGCATCTTGACTATCCCGATCTATAATTTGGTGGACATCTGACTCCATTTGCCCCTCCATCCAAGGCACTAGTCATCCTTGAGTCAATTCGCACTCCTTGGGTACGTGGCTTTTTGCTAGATCCCTGTTATCACATCTATGTTAGCTAGAGCTACCATACTACAGACTGTGCGGTCGAGGACCGCACAGTACTTTTTTTTTCAGATCAGAGATCAGCCGCCTTCAGACGAGGCACTTTTGTTCAGATTGCCCCTAGCAGATATATATCAGAGGGGGCAAACAGTTGTACAGTGTTACAAACATTGTCACTTACCATCTACCACAGGGTCACCTCTTCCTTGCCAGGCTTTGACATAAGCCCATTGAGACAGTTGCCTAGTCCTGTTTTGATCGAGACTATCACAGTATATTGTTGGTTTACTATGTTGCTCGAATTCAGCAGAGATCCAGTTCAGAGATAGCTTCAGTAGCTGCAGGTATTGCATTTGATGATTATTGCTCATGATGTAGATTAGACTTCTTTATACTTGTTAGTACACTAACTTTCCATGAGATGATATATTTGGTGATCTAGCTATTGTATGATGTGATTGGACCCTTGATGATGTCAGTCCACCCCTCCTGTTAGACTTATGTATATGCACGCTGGGTCATGTCCCCTACACTTGGCATAACTTGGTCACTTAGTCCCTCTCGGTAGCTGACTTTAGCTCCACTCTCACTTTCGCCATCCATTTGACTCATCCATGATACTTGTTCCTGACTTGGATTCTGATTTGTGATCCCGAGGACCCCTTCCCCACTGATCTCTGAGTTTGCCATGACTCCCCGTTTATTGTGCCTCGGCTCTTTAGTGTGTGAGATACACTTTTAGACCTGGATTTGCTCCTGTCGGTTGCCCCCGATGTTGCAATGCAGTTAGGATTGTGTAGCCTCACCGAGTGTTCCCCGTTGGTCATCGAAGCATGTATTGCTCACCCCCATTACCTTTGTAGTATGAGCACTATGTTTATATCTTTTGAGAGATGTATGTAGCCCAAGAGGGCCTTGATGTAAATGAAGAAATGAAGAAATGTAAATCAAGCCAAAAAGGCTATTATGTTATAAATGTAAAATCTAGCCAAAAAGGGCTAAGTATGAAACTCATTGTAAAATCCATGCAATGTGTTTATAAACACACATGGACACAGGTCAACCATACATGTCAGCATTTGTAGTGGTTATTCCTCACTTAGTCCTGCAGGGCAAAGAGGTGAGAGGGAGCAAGGGACAAGCTCAAGATTGTCCCCAAGAGTCTCAAGTTACGGTTTGTCGGACACCCAGTTTGGCGGCTCTAGAAAAGAACCTCATATAGTCTTTGGGCACGGATGTGAGTTGTGAGATACTTGTTAGATCTCCAGTGGCGGTTTCCCTGCACTATACCCATTTGTGAGGCACCGCCCTCCCCCGTGTTTTTGTCATGGCATACTTATCTCAGTGGACCCCGCTTTCCCGAGTTGTCCAAAGGGTCACATGATCTTTATCCTTGTCTTCCCGTGTCCTTCGCCTTGTTGTCTGCATCACCTAAAGTCTGCAAAGTGATCATTTCTATAAGATGTGCATAACATTTTAGTCTTTTTGGAGGTGGTGGGACCACCTCACCGGGGCCTTGTATTATCTCGAGATTTAATGTATTTTTGATCACCATGTTATCATCATATTGCTTAGTAATGTACTAACTTGTATAATTGAGCCTTGTCACTCCATGTTTGCATACAGGTATTCAACTAGCACTATTGTTGACCAGTTTTGACTTGGTCAAACTGAGTTGACCAGGCCAAAAATGGGCTCAAAAAATGTTGCAACCGGAATGTCGATTTTGGTCAATTATTATCTACAGGGGTCCCATATGAGCATGCAGGTGTCAGAATTGCAAAAGATTGAAGCATTTGAGAAATATTTAATTATTATTAGTCAATTTTGACCTGTTTTAATTAAAAATTATGGATTTTGGGCAAATAATGCCTAAGTGATGGATCGGGGTCGTTCGAGTGGTCAACCCCACTATTTTTGGGGTCCACAATCACATTGCAGCAGACAGTTCAGCAATCCGGGCACTAAAAGTGGGTCAAAAGCCCAAATTTCATCTTTAGCCATATAAACCAACAAACATTACATGAAAAATCAAAATTTGACTAAGGCAACTATTGGAAATGGCAAAAATCAATGGATGGCAAATGAAAAGGTGATTCATAAGGTAAATTGGTATTGTTTGACATGGCATTTGGGCATTGTGGGGCCCTCCATTGGACAGCTCACTCTAGAGGTCGAATTGGCCCATTGGGGGTGTTTTTCTCCACCTTGGGGATTCGATTTGGATGTATCTTTGATGTGGGACCTTATTGTATTAAGTTGGGGGGATAAAACATCCCATAGACACCCCCCAACTTTGGCTTATGTGTTGTATGGACCCCAAATGGGTCCTCTCTCTCCACAAGTGCGCTATAATGGGCAATTCGCACCCCCTTGAGGAGACATCTCCACCATTCAATTTTGTGGATTGGGGAGATGATCTCAACCCTCCATTTTGGGGGGAAATAGGTTTTGAGAGCTGCCTTTCTCTATAAGAGGAGGCACACTTCCATTTTGTACTTCTTCTTGGCACTCTAGAGACTTGATATAGAGATTTTTGAGAGACATTTCTACTGAGTTACTTGTGATTTGGAGTGGGATTCTTCTTGTGTTGACTGAGATCATATTTCTGATGCATTGCTGAGTTGTTTGTGACATTCCTATCCTCTCCTTGAGAGTTCGATTTGCAAGTGAAGCTGGCCACTGGAGGAAAACGCAGCTCTTGAGACAGGATCTACTTGCTAGCGTTTCTCTTTGGGTTCTTCAACAAGGAAGTGAATTTGCTTTGATTGTCATTTGCTTTCCTCATTATTTGTCATTTCATTTGTTGGTTCATTATTGTTATTTGCCATAGAAACTGATTTCATCTTCTCTTTGGCAGGTACAAGAAAAACGCACTGGCTCACTAGCTGCTCCAAAAACGCAAAGGGAGAAACACACTTCAGCTCAACACTTGATTTTCAGGGTTTGTCTTCAGCACGGGGACATCTTCATCTTCATTATCCGGGTACGGGATTTTTGCTTGTTTCTCATAATCTCTCTTTCACTATTGATGCTAAGCTGCAAACACTAAATAAAACCATAAAAATTAAAATATTAAAATTCCACCGTTAGAACTTCTTTTTATTGCAAACCCGCTTGTTATTTGAGCCTAATAGCCTATATCTTAAGTTTGAAACATTTCCGACTCCATTAACCCATACTTTAGGCACTGGTCTACCTGGCAAAAACGCCCCACCTAGGGCGTTTTTCTCTCTTGCTGGTTTGGGTCACTTCGGGGTTCTGGGTACTCTTGATTTTGTTTTTTCTTGCCATTTTATTACTAGAAATCAAGTTGCCATTTGCTAGAAGTCATTTCAATCACGTTTTACTCGCTTCCCTAGGTCCATTTCTGCACTACTTAACTCTCTCCCTTGGGCAGATAGTCTATCTTTCAACTTCTAGCTTAACGATTGTCCCTTGCTTGTTTCCAGCCACAAATACTAATCTTATCTCATGTAATACATCATATTTGATCATTGGTCACGCCTCATTATTATACTTATTCTATACCCTTGTCCAGTCAGTGGCTGAAACTAGACTTAGGACCTACTTACACTCATCTCCTGCTTGTTTGTCTTTTCATCTATTAGATTTGGGTGTACTTTTGTCTCTCGACCATCACTGGTTGAGCGGGGTCTCCCCCTTGACTTGGTTTTGCACCTCGTCTAAAGTAACTGTAGCCTTGTCTGGTGTGACTTCTGTCCCTTGGACAGAGGACCTGGCTACTGTTGGTTACACCTTCTTAGTTGTTCACCTCTACCATCCCTATTGGGACACCTACTTCCAAACAGCTAGAGTTTTTGTGATAACAATCCCACACTTGGGTATTGCTAAATCTAGGCCAAATCCATAGATCCATGGCATAGAATACCCTTAGTACCATTTCATTTCAACTTTGACCTTGTGGGCCCAACTTGGACCATTTTCCACTTTTTAAGGACTGGGTCCCACTTGGCTAATTTTCATGGTACTAAGTCATCTTTAGATCTTTTAACTAAACCTCATAAGTGGTCCTTGTCATTCATTGGTTGAATCATTTGTCACACTTTAAGCCTCTTCAACCACACCTTAACCCTTGGGTCCACTTAACCTCCATAGATCTAACTCACCATTGATCTCCTTGTTTCATCATACACATTTCCCTATGAATCTTTGGGTTAGCTAGTCTTCATTGATTGGCTAGGGTCTCCCCCTTGATCTTGATTAGTCTTGATCTAAAGCGAAGAGTGCCTCGGTTGACGTGACTCCCAGCTTGCATTGTGAACCGTGGCATCTCTTGGGTCACCTCTTTAGTTTTCCAACGCCTCTACCATCCTGGATGGGATACCTTTAGGGATAACTACAAGTTGTTTGATAACAAGTACCTCTGCAGGTGCGTTGGTACTGGTACCACGTAACAAGGTGGAAACCAAGGGGATCTGCTATGACCTAATCAGGGGTATTTAGACCCAAAATCAACGCTCTACATAATATAGCCCCATAAACTCTGCCTTTACAAAAGAAAAAGAAACCCTTCACTCTAGTATATCTGGAAGGAATGCTTTAGACACTCTGAAGTATAACATAATCAATCCACACGTGGAATATAATTCCATGAAAGAAGGAGACCATCAATCAATAAATAAGCCATCAACCTCAAGAGCAATGTGTCCACAATAGATAACCAACTCATGATGAAGGGGACGGGCCCTTCTACAAGCCACTAGAATGCCACCACACATGCCAAAAGAGAGAAACAAAGAGGGTGCTAAACCAAGGATGATACCCAAAAGCGCTACGATACCATCTATGTGCCAAGGATCAAGCACACCCCACAAGAAGAGGCCTCCAAATCCCACCACATCATCTACATAAGAAAATCAAAGCTAAATGAGCTAGAGCACTGTAGTGGAAACCCTCCACGTGTCACCAAACAATGAAAACAAGTCAAGCATTCCATAGGAATTCATCATCAACTTGTAATCCCCATACAAAATAGGGGGTAACTGAATGCAAGGCTGGTTTAAGTGTATTTTCATTATAATATCCCTCTAGCAAGATCACATAGGTAATCCTCAGTAAAATAGTAATTTTATAAAAAGCAATTGAATGTAGTTTGTAAAATATGGTTTTTCTCATTGGCTAATAGATATATGTTCTTCAAAGAAAACAATGTTGTTAACTTTACATGTAGAGAGCAGGATAGTTTTTGAGTTTACAAGTATCTAATCATGCATCTTATTGTTTGAATCAGATTAGAGAGTTATTTTATCATGTGTGTGGCACCTTGAATCCTGAAATACTTTCTTTCTAGCGTGCCCTTTCAAACACCAAAATTAGAAAGATGAATGGTATAATGAATAAAGCTAGAGACACAGAAGCAGACAACTATCACACTAACTAGAATCTAGAGCACACCTGAATTTCAGCCTGCCAAAGATTAGTTCTTCCTTCAGAAGCAGACATAGGAATAGCCAGCTCAGGATCCCAAGCACCAAGGGAGATAAGAGATCCACTGACATATAATTGTTGACCATCTTCTATTTCTGCCTCCAGATTCCATTTTACCTTACACAGCTTTTGTCTCCTATTACTTGTATTCTCTGAACCTGCAAACACTAATAGTAGTGCTTCCAAGTAAATAAAATGTGTACCACCGTAGCTCTCCATATATAATTTGCATGCCTATTTTCTCATGCTGGCCATATCAATTTTAGGGGAAACTATAAAGCATCAAATCATACAGTTCAATATCCGATGCTTTCTGTAGTAAGGACAACCCTGCTTAAAGGAAAGCATTCAAAATACAAATACAAATACAAGTGAAAATAAATCAGAATATTTCCCTTTTATTTCTCAAAGATGCCATTCTAAATAAGGATATTGCAACACAAGTTACAGGAAATGGAGAAAAATCTGAAGTTTCAAAAATGTCCGAAGCATCCAAAATGCCAGTTTCAAAATTTTAGGAAATGACACACACACATGTATAGACTTATAAGTCACCAGACACAGGGACACGGGGATCCAAGTGTCTGACTAGGGTACATAGATCCCTAAAAATAGGGCACATATATATTTATATATAGGCATAATAAAGATGTGACTTTTACAACATTTAAAATCATAGAACAGTGAACTACATCAAATGATCAACACGTAATAATAAGCCATAGATCATACATGTAGAATCAACAACAGAACCATAAACTCAGAAGTGAGAATTTCTGTAGTTTTCTCATTCAATGATCAAAATGTATTACATAGATTAAGATAAGATGAAATGATGAAACTCAAAGATGATACATCATGCTAATATGCTATCATAATAAAGATGGAATGCCAATGGAAATAAAAAGTAGGGTAGATTCCTAGAAGAATCCCATGAGTGATAAGTCGTGGGCTATATCTAGTCCTCTGCATCTCATAGTTATCATCAAGATCACCACCACCACCATTGTTCACACATTCCTCCTCATCTTTATCCAGTCCAAGATTTACATCTACTGGTGTAGATGATGACTGTTCAAGAAGGTCACCATCATCAAAAGTGACCACCTCTAGGAAAAAATTCATTAAGAACCAAGTTGACAAATGTCAACTCAATGGTGTTATCAATACCTATATCATCAGGGAATACATCCCACGCTCTTATACACAAAAGTTGTTGCTCCTTCTAAAGCTACTACTTCTCTTCTCACCCACGACCTCTGCTCTAGCACAGTTACCAATCTTCATTTTCCTGACAGATCCCATGGATCACACCATGGTGCTCTAAAACCACAAGTTGGAAAATGAGTAGCACAGCCATCAACCATTCATGCACAAATATCAAACCATCAGAACACAATATAACCTCACATTGTATTAGTCGCAATTTAGCTCATATTACAATAGAGTACAATGACAATAGAGTACAATGAGGTGGTCATAACAACCACGTCATAATATGGAATTCTTGTTTAACCATCTCCATAACTATCTCCAACAATATCTCCTTAAATCTCTCAAATCATCTCCATGAGACCTGTTATCACATATTTTGTAGCTAGAAGCTACTACTTATTTTTTGCAGACCAGATTGCCAGTCATGAGCCTAGTTCTTATACTAGAGGCAGATGTTTTCTCAGAGTATATCAGTGGTGGTTGATATATATATGTGTGTGTGTGTGTGTGTGTGTGTGTGTGTTCAGCTGGATCATTCAGGGGCAGCCGTTATGGGGCCACACTAGTTACTGCAAGCCCTCTTCATGACATACCTTGTTAGGCATATTCATACCTTGGTTCATTGGAGCAGACTCGCAGAGCAATCAGTTAGATGAACTTTTCCTTACCATGCAGATGCAGCAGTGACCGTATAGATGGATAGCAAGTGCAGCAGGAGGTTCTGAGCAGGTATATGGCATCAGGTATATGATGGATTTCATAACTTGTATTGGTAGACTGACTGTGCTTGGTTACTGTCATGCATTAGTGATTAATTTGTTTTATTCTGGATGTTATAGTCGAGCTTACACTTGGAGTGATATACTAACTTTAGTGTTAAGTTTCTTTTGCATGCTTTTCTTTGGGTTAATCCATATGTAAAGTATAGATCAGTTCCCCCTCTCCTGGTTCCACATCACAGTCTTAATCCACCCATCCGATGTTTCCGTTTGATTCTTGAAATCCTTGACTTGGACTTGACTGATAAACTTGAGGACCCCCCCCACTGCGACCTCTTTGATTGGACAACCTCCATGTTTTCCTGTGTCTCGGCTCTGAAGTGTGTGGCTTTGTATTTAGTCATGTCGATCTCTATTGTCTTGCACCCAAGATGATTGAGTGCAGTTAGGTTGGCTTAGTCACCGGAAGTGTATCCCCTAGACTCGAAGAAAGTACTCCCAAAACTATGAAATGCTTTAAAGCCCTTGAAATTAGTCAATGGGTAAAGGGGTAGGTACTCATCCTTTGTATGATGTTTCACCTACTTGCTCGTAAAAAAGACATTACTGTGGAAACTCCATCGAGGCTATGGATGCTCGCTAGAAGTGGAGCTAAGGCCATGGCAGTACTGGGGCCCGCAAGGCTTTCTAGGTCTGATACCTTTTGGTCATTGGATAACTAAAGGAAAATTGGCTAACTAAAGGAAAATCGAATTGAAAAATGTGCTTCAATGATATATCCAAACAAATGCAAAATGAAATGAAATGAAAGTCAAATGTGAAATGGAAAGTTGTGAAATAAATGAATGGGGGTTTGTTAGAGTCGAAAGGGTGCCTTTCAAGCACTTTACCCATCTGTGAGACACCTTCCTTCCCTATTGTTCGCTAGTGCAACAAATATCACAGTGGCCCCGTAAATCCCAGTTCTCTGAAGGTGAATTAAGTCTATCCAAAAGTCAAACCTTGCTTTGACCAAAGCTAGTCTTATATCGTTTTCCACCTCACCTAGGAGAGAGAAAGGGGATTGATCTATAGTTTACATTTGTGGTTAATTTGAATTGAAGTATGCATCTGGAACTATCATTTCTGTTGCTTAATTATACTGACTAATTGTCCTACTTTTGCTTTTCTTTTGAGATGATCACCATGGTATGGATACTATGGCATAACTAAGCGTTTAGGGTCAAGGGGGAGACCCTAGCCAATCAATGAAGACTAGATAACTCAAAGGTTCCTAGAGAAATGTGTAAAGTAAATCAAGGAGATCAATGGTGAGTTAGATCTATGAAAATTAAGTGGACCCAGGGGTTTAAGTGTGGTTGAAGAGGCTTAAAGAGTGACAAGGTTCAACCAATGAAAGACAAGGACCACTTGTGAGGTTTAATCAAATAGACCTAAGAGATGACTTAGTACCATGAATATTGGCCAAGTGGGACCCACTCCTTAAAAAGTGGAAATTTGGTCCAAGTTGGGTCCACAAGGTCAAAGATGAAAGAAAATGGTACTAGGGGTGTTCAATGGCATGGATCTATGGATTGGCCAAAAATTAGGAACACCCAAGTGTGGGATCTAGCAAAAGCCACCAATCCCAAGGAATGCGATTTGACTTAGAGAAGACTAGTGCCTTGGATGGAGGGGCAAATGGAGTCGGATGTCCACCAAAATGTAGATCGAGATAGTCAAGGTGTTAAACAAGGTGGGTTTTGAACATCAAGAGCATGCCATGGCTAGATCTCACTAGATATAATGCATCACAAAGTGACCCAAGTGAGGCACAACCCTCAAAATGAGGAATGGGGCCCACAAGGTGAAAATCACAAAAGTGAAGTACTAGAGGTAGGTTTTGAGAGATGATCTCTTCAATGAAACAAAAATCTCAAGTACCCATGTACTAAAACCTAGCAAACTAGCCTCTTCAAGGGAATGCGAATTGCCTTGGAGAGGCTAATGTGCCTTGGGAAATGGGTCAAATGGAGGCCAATCATCACCAAACTATAGATCCGAATTGTCGTGGATGCTATAGAGGTGGGTCTTAAATATTATCCCCAAAAGCTTGCTAGATCCAAGTAGATCTAAAAAAAGTGAAAAAGAGGGTTTTAATCAATGAGGGTTTTGTGCTCTAATAGAATAGATGGTTAAGATAGAAAAATATCATACCTCCTTGAGCATACCTGGAAAATGAAGATGGAGGTTGCTTGTGATGAGGATTACTTCCCACAAAGATCAAATGCCAAACTTGATGAAGCCCTTCTTGCCAATGTTTTGCCTCCTTCACCCAATTCGGCCTCCCTATTCCTGTCAATCAAGGACACAAAGATCAATCAATTGACAAAAATGGAAGTAGATGCAAACAAAAAAGATGAATAACATGAAATTGTTGGTACAAAGACAAAACAACTCCCTGAAACCCAAAACGACTTGTTGAAGTGAGCAGGGTAGGCCTCCCCACCAATGCGAATTCCCCCAAGACGTCTTCTTTGCCTGCAAAAAGTGTTAGTGAAGATAAAATCCAAGATGGCCACCAATATCTGTCAGTGCAGAGGAAGAAGCATTTACAATCACCACAAGCATTCCAACTCCAAGATCCAAGATGCCCAAGAAAGTATTTTTTTATTCCAATAGCCAAGAGCCAAAAGTCTCTAGATAGTTTTTACAATAGGGGGTCTCCTCCTTTTATAGGATAATAAAGACCAAAACCCTAAACCACAAAACCACTTTTTAAAACTAGTGGTTGAGATCAAAGATATAACAATTTAATCAATGGCTAAGATGAGCCAATACAATATATCACATGGATCACTCAAAAGGAGGGTGATGTCATAGCTAGAAAAGACTCAATGAGGGTGACGTCATACATGAGGGGTGGCTAATAACACATGTGCCACACAATAAGACCAAGACAAGTCACTAAAAGCTCATGGTGGGGTTAGGAGGCAGTAATCTCCTTCACTAGCATGTCCCCATGGCACAATAATATAAAATATAAGTCTATGACATGTCCAAATAACACAAATGGTCAAATCCTGTCCTCAAAATCTGAGAGAGACATGCAGTAAAAGACCTCTTGTAGCCACTATGGACCCCACTGACTGGTGCCAACTGTTCTGGAAGAAGGGGGGTTCACCATGGATTACCTCAAAGCAGACCAAGTGCCAAAACCTTTCCTCAATTTCCCAAATCGAATTCCTCAGTGACCTTTTTATTCCATTTTTGTATCCTATTGAAAAACCCTAAAAGTGCCAAAAACTACCTCTAGGGTGCTTGCGTTGTCAAACTGAAGGTGCCATCATGTCCGGCAAGGGGGTATAATGGTAAAAACAAGTGGTTGGACCACCCCCTTCCTTTGTAGCGCCCTAGGCAACGACTTGCCTCCAATGCTCCTACTGGACAGGCTGGATCAGCATGCCCAAACTGGTCAACAGGTGGATAACTGCAACTATCATGCCCAGAAGTGCCTAGAACTGAAATATAAGTGTCTCAATGGATCCAGAAGACCCAAGTCCACTAGAAATGAGTACTCATACACCATATGATAATCTGCGGGGTCATCTGTAGGGTCCACCATACCCGGACAGTGTAAAATATGATAATCTAGAAATAATAATAAAACTGATCAACTGCATCAATCATCATCTGAAGCATATATCCAACATATGGAAACATCAAAAGGTGTATGTGGGACCATAGATCAACATCAGTAAGCACAAGTGGTCCATCTCATCACGGATCCCAAGAATGACCATGGTCAAACTATGTTTGACTAGGTCAAAATATAACCAAAGACTAGATTATAAAATAAGACTAAGACATGTTCCTTTATTCATATTCACAGCTTAACTTAAAGTATAAATATCATTCAGTGGCAGTTAATACATATATATTCCAGTGTTATTTATAATTTACTTGCACAAAAGCTTTAAAGACATACCCATTCAACTGACATGGCCTAACTGCTAGCAAAGGGTGAAGGCTAGGAAGAATGCTAGGCAAAAAGGGATGACTTGACCAACTCAACTAAGTGACACTTTAGACGGGGAAAGGGAAGCTACACTCTGTGTTGGACAAAATAACAAAGGGAATGGCAGTGCCTCACAAATGGATAAGTTGTTTAAAGAGTGCTTATTCAACTTAGGCATCATGTCTACATCAAGTTGATCCAGGTTCATTAGGATCATTCATTTAATTTCCATGGCCTTTTTGTGGCCTATATGACCCCTCTGGGATTTCACATGCGCAAAGAAGCACAATTAATCGCAGCTTGCATCCAAGGCATATTTACATTTATGAGATCAACAATATTTAGATATAGCATTTGTTTAACCATTGCTTTTTAGACCTTTCTATACCCTTCGCGGGGTTTTTTAGCAGTTCATTGCTTTAGCCTTTATTCACGTGTGTTGAAAAACACATTCTAGAATTTTAAGTTCACATTCTTTCATAATAGATTTCCAATATAAGTAGTAAATGTGCTTTCAGTTTTAGCCAACAACAACTCATGTGACTAGAGGGAATTCCGCGCTAAGCCAAACATCAAGGCAACCGACTAGAGTGATCTAGGCATAAAATCCAACTCACCAAAAGCAAGTTCTGTCACCAACTCAGAGCCGAGACACAAAACAAACGTGGATGCGATCCAACACAAAGGTAGAAATGGGGAAGTCCTCCATATCAAACAATCAAGAAGGCAAGTCGAGGTGAAAGCCAAAATAAGGAAGGTCATGGATGGGTGGAGTCAAGTGCATGTGGTGCCTAGGCTAGCAAACAAATATGTCAAGAAAAACCATGTCCATGCTCACAGGAGGGTAATGAAACCAATGAGTATTGTCAGAAAACCTTAGAGTGCAAGTAATACATCCAATTTTATATAAAATCATCCAAGATATTTCATTTTATTATTTAGATAGTACTGTCACATCATGAGTTATATACCAAGTCAATGCTATGAAGATGACTAAAGCAACAAGATAATAATCCATGATAACAATCACAAGTCCATGAGTCACATCATATCATGTCAATAATCATCATCCATAAACAACTGAAACACTGCTGCAATAATAACATCCGAAACTCTAGGCACTGAACTAAAACTGTACGGAACAAAAGGTCACATCGGTCATCAAATCTAAGCTCTCAAGGCTCAGCCTTGGCACAAGGTCTACTCAATGTCTAACAGATACTGCTCTAATCTGTGAGTGATCTCAAATAACTCTGATCATCATAACTGATCTCTGTAAAAACTAAGCTCTGGAAAGTGCAGATATCTACTCTGCAAGAATAGTAGCCTAGCTACTATGGTGTGATAACAGGTTCATCATCTACGACCTTATAATAAAGGTTGGAATCTGTTTTACTCTTGGTAAAGCCCAAGCTCATCAGGAAACCATCAATTCTTCCATACCATGCTCTGGGTGCTTGCTTTAACCCATATAATGCTTTCGTCAGTTTACATACATGTGTGTTTCTGTCATCCATTTCAAATCCTTTTGGTTGCTCAATGTATACTTCCTCTTCTATCTTTCCATTCAGGGAAATTGTCTTTACATCCATCTGATGTAACTTCCATTTTATCTTAGCTGCCAAGGAAAGGATGGTTCTAATTGAAGTATATTTAGCCACAAGAGCAAAAGTCTCCTCATAATCAATTCCTTCCTTTTGAGAGAACCCTCGAGCTACGAATCTTGCCTTATACTTTTCAATTACACGAAACTACTAAATGTTTTGTTTTGAAAATCCATTTTGACGAAACTACTGACTTGTCCTTTGGTCTTGGTACCACATCCCAAACATCATTCTTTATGATGGATTGGTACTCTTCAATCATAGCATCCAACCATTCCTTCTTCTATGTTTCTTCTTCGAAACATGTGGGTTCTTCTTCAACAAGGTTACACATCAAGGCTACATAACTAGAGTATGGCCTTGGTTTCTTGCTTTCTCTACTTGTTCCTTCTGGGGCACCATATTTTCATGCATCTTGGATTATTTCTCATGCCCAAGCTGGTCTTCTCTTCCGTGGATTTATCTCATGAGGTGGCTCCTCATGTATTTGAGGCTCTGTCATATCATGATCCTCTGGTATATGCTCTTCTTCAATATTCCTTTCTCGTGTAATGTTAATTTCTGTAAGTCTAGGAGCTTCATGCTCCTCTTCATCCTCATGAGTCTTTTTAGACTTTTTGAAAGTTGTATCTTCATCAAATGTAACATCTCTGCCAAGTTCAATCTGGCGGTATCCTGGGATGTAGATACGGTAAGCCTTTGATTGCTCACTGTAACCCACAAATATCCCCTTTCTTCCTGAAGGTGCCAACTTTGATCTCTTCTCTTTTGGAATGTGTATGAATACTGGACAACCAAATATCTTTAGATGACTGACTTCAGGATTCTCACCTGTAAACATCTCTTCTGGAGTCTTATTCCCAAGAGCACTGTGGGAGATTCTATTATGCACATAGACTGTGATTCTCGCTGCTTCAGCCCATAGATGCATGGGTAGGTCTTGATCATGGATCATGTCCTTCACTGCTTCCATGATAGATCTATTCTTCCTTTCAGCTACACCATTTTGTTGTGGATTATAGGGGATGGTAAGCTCCCTCTTAATCCCTGCTTGTTTACAGAATTCTTTGAAATCACCTAAAGTATATTATCCTCCATAATCTGACCTTAATATCTTGATCTTCTTTTCAGAGAGGTTTTCCACAAGAGCTTTAAACTCCTTGAACTTTTCAAATACTTCACTTTTATTCTTTAAGAAATAAATCCATGTTTTGCAGGAATAATCATCAATAAAAAAAGCATAGTAAACATACTCGCTTAAAGAAGTAGTCGACATTGGTCCACAAATGTCTGAATGGACAATGTCCAATATACCTTTTGCTTTGCTATCACTGCTTGGAAATGAGTTCTTTGTACTTTTTCCTTGTGCACATCCTTTGCACGCTCCTTCATGATCAACCTGAATTTATGGTAATCCAGTCACCACTTTGCTCACTATTGGTAATGCCTTGTAGTGTACATGAGCTAGTCTTCTATGCCATAATTCACAAGGACTCATGGTACTAGCCATTAGTGTTGAATCTGCATGTCCCTTTAATTTATAGAGTCCTCCTTCTTAATTCCAATAACAACTGCATCATCTACTGTCTTCCCCTTTCGCCACATAAGAACTTTACCATCTACAAATGCAACTCTAAGACTTTTCTTATCTAATGTTGAGATAGAAAGAAGGTTCTTTTTCAAACCTGGAACATATAGGACTTCCTTCATCTTCATGGACTTTCCAGAGTCCAACTTGTAAGAAGCCTCTCCCATTCCTTTGATAGGATATTGGTAATCATCTCCAAGCTTTACTTTGTGTGGAAAATCTTTCTGCACAAGATGTGAAAGAGAGTCTTTGTATCCTTTCATGTGTTTGGAGGCTCCACTGTCAACTAACCAAGTGTCACTTCCATGAGATACTAAACCAGTGAGGGCTGAAATTAGAACATATTCTTCACTGGAATCTTCGTCTTCTATGGTCTTGATTTAATCATCATGTTCATCATCTTCGGCTGCATGAGCATGAAATCTTTTCTTCTGCTTCTTGAATTGTTCAGCTCTTAGATGACAATTTCTCGCAGTGTGTCCCATCTTGCAACAAGAGAAACATTCAAAGGAGGAGAAGTCTCTCTTGACTCTTTTGTTCCTTTGAAATCTTTAAGATCTTATAGGAGAGTGGTCATGAGAACTTACATTATTCTTTCTTTTGTTTCTTCCTTTGGCATGGGCAGCCAAAGCTTGATCTTCATTATCATTTAGTTTCTCTTCTCTTACTGCTATCATTTCTTCTTCTTGCACACACTCTTCCCATAGTTGTCTGAACTTGATCAATCTCTTCTTAGAGCATATGCCACGAACGAAAGGTTCCCAATCTCTTGGAAGACCATTCAAGGTGGTCATCACAACCTCTGCTTCTTCTATCATGTCTCCAATAGCTTCTAATTGTTCTTTGATATGAGATACTCTAGTGAAATATGATTGCATAGTCTCTGACTTCTGAACCTTCACACCCTTGAGTTGATTTCTCGAGGTCAGCTTCCTATTGATGTTCTTTCCTTCAAAGAGATTGGTCAAAGCATCAAACATTTCTTTTGGAGTCTTCTTTGAGGACACTTGAGGAATCAAGTGATCTTTGATAGAGTCGGCTATGATCCTCTTAGCCTTGATCAGATTCTTCTTATGTCTTGTTTTGGCCTCATCTCCTTCTGGTTCTTCAACTTCTTTCTTTATGAAGCCTTCTAGGTCATGTTCTTCAAGAATGAGCATGACTCTATATTTCCATGCCCTGAAGTTCTCAGCTCCTTCAAGCTTCTCATCAAGCTTGGTAGTGCTTGTCATTTTGATAATATAAGAGCCTCAAATGGGAATAGAATGGAGATAGTACCTACCCATAAAGTTGTCCTTTTGAAAATTGCTTCTACCTTGACCTAGGGTTTGACATAGAAACCCTAATTTCCAACTTCGGGATCTTGGGAAACTAACAGGAGGAAAAGATGCGCCTCCTCAAGGCAAGTTGAGCAATGTACTCTTTCTCCCAAATCTGTGAGTAGATCTTCCAAAAATTTGATGCCCTAGTTCTCTGGGCTGCAATGGAGGACCCAAAAATAAAAATTCTCGGAATTGAATTCTGCTTCGACAAAAAGATGCACCCTAGTGAGGCGAGTTAGATGCAACCTCTTTTTCAGCTGAATTGTGGAGAGAGCTCCTAGAATAAGAAACCCTAGTTTCTGCAGTTGGAGTGGCTGCACAATGTTTTCTTTCAGGCCTGCTCTAATACCATGTTAATTTTTTAATTGTTTAGCATAATAATATTAAACAATATAATCACTGAAATAAAGACAAGCACAACAATCACAAAGAACGCAATATTTCTCTTGAGGAAGCCACAAGGGAGAAAAGTCCGACAAAACTTCCTCAATATAGAATTCACCAAGTACAAGACAAAACAGCATCTCTCCTTCACCAGCGAACTTCTCTCTCTCTCCTATGCGAACTTGAGTGAGTGGGTGAATGGATATAAATGAGCAACTCGACCTCTATTTATACTCTTCAGTTGGGTGACTTTTTCCCTAACAGGGCCAACTTCACCTAACTGACTGGGCCGACCTCACATAGGGAGACTTGATAACTTATTTAATATGACTCTTGAGGGTACTATTGACCTGACTTACAAAGGAGGGTTTGCATTGATTCTTTCAATGACTCTTACATGCCCAATTACATTAATGGCATCTCCAAAGGAGGAATACAATAATATAATAGACAAATACATTTAGAATATCTTCCGCAGTTACATTTCTTTAACATATATATATATATATATATATTATGATTAATTAATGAGCAAGGACGTTTAAAAAATAGAATGCAAAACATAAATCATATATTTAACATCACATTTTACTCATAAGTGATTACAGAATGCAAGTAGTAATATCCAAAAAAACAACCTTTATAAATGAGGCTAATACATATATATCCAAAATCAACCTTTATATATGAGGCTACAAGTACAATGCTACAACATTTATCAAACTATGAACAATAAACATGGAAATAAAATACCAAAGAGTAAAGACTAATTGTCATCGTCCTCATCTTCATAATCCTCCTGAAAGATATAACAAGAAGCACGCTCAACAGTGGAATGTAGCATGGAAGAAAAAAGGTCAGTTCTACTTCTAGGTTCCTCAATATTCAAGGTAGCAAGAGAGAGGACCATGTCAAAACTAAAGTTTAAAAAAAAATATGTTTTAAAGTGTCGAGGGGCATTTTTTGTTTTTGAAAACGCATCGTACGGAGGCCATCCATACCAGAAACGCATTTCCGTTTTTAGGAAACGCATTTCCCTCGCAAGAAACGGGTCGATATAGACGGAAACGAATTCTAAGTCATACAGTACGCGTTTTCGAGTTTATGCACGGAAACAACATGGAAACGGAGGGAGGGTCACATTTCCTGCAACATTGCTCAATACTATTTCAGGGATCTAGAAGCAGTTTCTCATGGTATCTTGTTTATCATAGTCTCTAATCATACATCAATGCCCTATAGCAATAAGAAGTGTTTGACCTTTTGGGTTGAACTTGGATCTACCCCATAGCTAGCTTGGTTCACCCTTTAGTGTCCTAGGTAACTTAAAGTGACGAGAGCCTTACCTGCAGTGACAACCAATATATCTTTTGGGGGTAGGATCCTCAAGGTACCACTGTAGTGGCAACCTATATCTTTGTCGTCCTGAATAGGATCCTACTATTTGGGTTGCTACAGAAAAAGCGATAACAAGACCTATTATCACCAAACTTGTAGGTGCCCCTAGAGATAGATCCAAGATGGATGGCAGAAAGAAGGGGCAACCAAAGAGGTGCAACCAAGATAGCCTCGACTCCCAATGGATGGTTGTCACGCCAATCGAGGCAATCTTCACTTTATGTTATCTAGCCCAAGACAACAAAGGGGGAGACCCAGATCTACTCCCGACAGGAGAGATCAAACCAAAACACCAGATCAAATCAAATGATGATGAAGTACGTAAGGTGTATGGTAAACCCTAGATCTATGGATAAAGTCACAAGGTAAATGATAAGTTGGATCAAGGGGTTTAAATAGTGTAGATTTGGTCCAACATGTTTATGTGAGTGACTTATGAAGTTTATAATGAGATCAAGGATTAGGGTACCAATCAATTGTGAGAAAATCCACTTCCTTGGGAACCGTGTCCAATGCAGGGTAGTTAAGGTCCAAATTGGGGCTAACCAGTACCAAAAGTGAGCTTGATGAAGTGATATGACAATGTCAAGGGGTTCAAGCAACCAAAACAAAGGTCAAACCACAAGCTAACCCAACAATCCAGGAAAGTTGAATGGGCTTGGAGAAAGATCAGTGCCTTGGGAAATGGGCCAAATGGAGTCAGATGTCCACCAAATTACAGATCTGGAATGTTGAGGTATAACGGTAGGTGGATCTAAAAGATTAGGGCAATCCAATGGCTGGATCTCAATAGATCTGAGATTGAAGTATGCCACAAAGTGACCCAAGTGGGGCACAACCCTCAAAATGAGGAATGGGGCCCACAAGGTCAAAATCACTGAAGTGACACACAAGGGGTAGGTTATTGAATGTGTAGATTACAGATCAAGTGGAATCTCACCTACCCAGGTGCTAGATCCCTACAAAATCACCTCTCCCAAGGAGTGCGACCTCCCTTGGAGAGGCTTCTTTTCCTTGGAAAACAGGTCAAATGATGGCCAATCCTCACCAAACTACAGATACGAATTGTCGTGGATACTGTAGAGGTGGGTTTTAAATATTATATCCATAATCCAAGTGGATCAAGCTAGATCTAAAAAATTGTAAAATGAGGGTTTTGAAATAGTAAGGGTTTGAAGCATTTAGACAAATGGATAGATCATGGAGAAAGAAATTACCTTGAGATCATACCTGAGTGTTGAAATGAGATGCCTTCTTGTTGAGGAAGACTCCCGCCGAGATCAAATGAGAAATTGTTGAATTTGCTTGCCGAAATGATGCCCTAGCCCACAAGTGCGACCTCCTCTTCCTGTCAACCAAGGAAAGCAATTTCAATCAGTTGAGCAACAATGGAGGAAATGCAAATGAAAAGCAATGATAACATGAAATAGAAGGTCTTGGGACAGTAATACTCCCTGTTACCAATGAAGAGATCCAAAGAAGAAGTAGGGAGGGTCCTCCCCTACCAATACGTCCTCCTCAAACCAAATCGGCCTCCACCTGTAGATGCAAAAACATGGTACAAAAGTATAGCAAGACAAAATCTCCAAGAACCCAGTGCAAAGGAAGAATCAACGAACGAACTCCAAAAGCATTCACCACAACACAACAAATAGATGCAATAGTATTTTTCTATTCCAATAATCCAGAGCCAAAAGTCCCCTTTACAATGAGAAGCTCTCTTCTTTAAATAGGAGGGAGAGAGTCCACAATCTAACCACTTTTTGAATGAGTGGCTAAGATTAAAAGATCAAAAGATCTAATCAATGGTTGAGATGAGCTCAACAATACAATACATGGATCACTAATAAAATAATACAATAAGTGGACAAACTCACCCTAGAAGAGGGGATCCCACCAAATCATGATGATAAAATAATAGATCTAGCTTATGGTGGGTCCAAGGGGTAATTTTAGACACCCTTGGTCAATCCCCATAGCACAATATCAATAAAATAATCATCAAAGTACCAAATCGTGCCTCTATGGACAAATCAAGAGCCTAAGGAGGCTCCAAAAATCATCAAAAAATGCCATAAGTGATGGGTGTGAGTCCCGATGAAGCTAAAACTGCTGGAGAAGGTGTGGAAGACATCCCACTCATCATCACTGATCATCCCATGCCAAAAATTTGCCTCGGTAGCCCAAATCGAATTCCTTTGTAGCCATTTCTACCATTTCTGGACTGCCTCGAGAAGCGTGAAACTGCCCAAACTGCCTCCTGGAGTGCCTGCGCTGTCAAGGTGAGCTCACCAATGTGTCTGGGAGGGGGGTAATATGGTAATAACAAGTGGTTGGACCACCCCCTCCATGCACAGCACCCTAGGTAAATCAAGTGAATCCCATCACTGCTCTGATAAGGTCTCCGACAGACCAAAACTGCACTAGGATAGCTTGCTGAGGCTCCATCATTACTGTAACTGCCCGGAACTGAAAACAGACTATCTAATTGGACTCAGAAGGTCCAAATCCATCTAAGATGTGTACTCATACACCATATAAACCTCTACATGGTCCAAAATAAATGCTCATGTCCGACAGACCAAATAATAATAATCTGTAAAAAGTGTTGAAAAGCACAAATCATCATCATAAGTCTGAAACCACTGCATAAGCCCACCATGGTGAACTGTACCAGACCATATATCATCTATCTGTAACATCTGAGGTCTGCCACCTCATGTCCTGTGGTTGACTTTTGGTCAAACTGAGGTTTGACCAAGTCAACATGACCAAAATATGACTCAAACTGTCATCAAGCTGCTGCAAGGTGTCCAAGGTTAAAACATGCTTTACAATCCATTCAATCAGCAATTATAACAAGAAGTAATCATTATTGGCGATCTAAATCCAAATATAATAAGTCATAACTATTATTTATTACTCAGACAAGACTTTCAAGGTCATACTCACTTCATAGTTGTGATCAATTTGCTAGTGAAGGGTGAAGGCTAAGAAACAATTGGCTAGGTCAAAGAATGACTTACTGACTTAACACTGTGACACTTTGGAAATGGAAAAGGGAATACACACCATAGCATATAGTGGACAAGCAACAACACAGGGAATGGCGGTGTCTCACAAATGGATAAGTTGTTCAAAGAGTGTTTATTCACCTTACACAGATGCACACAATCCATAATACAAATGAAGCCAACAATCTTTTTGATATAGCATTTAAGTTCCATTGCTTTTTGGGCCTAGAGTTTCCATAGCCTTTGATCCATGTGTGTTTACAAACACATTGCATAGATTTACATTCATTTAGGCTTCTTGCTGCAGGTGTGTTTTTAAGGCACTTGTTTACCTGAGCACTTCTAGGTGTGTCATAGACAGCTTGTTTACCTAGGTATTTACATTTCACAATAGATATAACATTTGATATTTCATAGCCACTTTCATTTGGCTTGCCTTTCATTCATGTGTGTTGATAAACACATTGCATGAATGGGCTTTTCATACAAGATACAACATTTCATTTCCATACTTTGTATTCATGGCAGCACTAAAAGTTTCAGGTTTAGCCAACAACATCTTTAGTGACTAGGGGGAATTCACAAGGAAATCCAACTCACCATAGGTAAGTTTTGTCACCAACTCAAAGCCGAGACACAATAAACAGGGAAGCTTATCCAATATAGAGGCTACAATGGGGAAAAGTCCTCCATGCCACTAGTCAAGTAGTAAGTCAAGGTAATGAACAAACTGGGTAAATCATGGATGGATGAAGACAGTGAATAATGAAACCAACACTAGCAAGCCAAAGTATGGCGGGAATGACCACCTCTATTCTCCCTAGGGAGGGTAAAACCAATGAGTATAGGCCAAGAACTTCTAAGTTTGAGTGGGGACAAATATGATATATATATAGTACAGACAGGTCCACATATCTATATGATCGCCAGATCATGATACTAAATGCTAAGACATGCCAAGAGAATGGAAATAAAAGCAACATAACCACAACACCATAATATGCCTGCTGAGTCATATACCTAAATGCTCATCATCTAAACCATCATCTGACCTCTGAAACTGCTGCTGTAACTCTGGGCAATACTAACTGCTCTGTGTAAATGGCTAAATAGCTACATCGGTCATCTCTCTGAGTGTCCTGAGACTCAGTCATGGCATGGGGAATAAAACAGCTGTCCAAAATCTGATAGTGATCCATAGTAGATGTTCATCTCAGCATCTCAATGCAAGGGAACTGGCTGAATAGTGTACTGGAATCAGAAAAATAATGTATGGTAGCCCGGCTACTATATATGTGATAACAAGACCCTCATCCCTAATTTCTCTCATTGTCCTCATCTTTGAATCATACATAGGCTTTGTGCGTTATATGCATCATTACATTTTATATTCTCACCATTAGATATTACAATTATAAATTATTCCTTCAGTTTTGGACACTATTTTCCAGAATTTTTATCATAGTAGGGACATGGGTTATTTGAAAATTTGTGAAGATCCAATCTGTAATACTTGTAGCGATGTGTCTAATGAGAAGATTGCACATTTTGAGCCTTTGGACAATCTAATATTGAGGTAAATGCAGAAAATTTGCATGATATTTTCCAGCCATATGCTCCTACTAATAATGCAGATTTTAGGCATCATGCAGAATATAATTATGCAGATTTGTTTTAGCCATCTAGGGCAGATTTATTGCAACATTTTCAGAGGAATTTCCAGCCATGTTCTTCACTCTCTAATGCAACTTTTTCTCATGATTTTGGGCTGCTTTGTGAAGATATTTATGCAGAAAATTCCCAGCCACAAAACCCTTAATTTTTTATATGTTTGTGGGTAAAAATGTTAGATAATATAATGGTTATGTAAAGTTACTTTATGTAATAAAGTAATAACGAGTAATAATGTCATAAAGTAAAATAAGTCATATGTGATAATAAAGTGAAATAATTCTTATGTTTAATGTAATTATGAAATTAGGTGAAGTTAGGTAAATTAGCCATATGGTTCCTAACTTAAATAAGGGAACTTGCTACACATATATACAACATTACTTTATGTAACTTGTGAACATTAATGATAAAAGATCTCTCGTTCATTCTCTCATCATTCTCTCTTGTCTCTTGCATATTTCTCCATACTCAGATTATCATGGTCTTAGAGCCACCGTGAGTGTTGTATTCGGAACCTTCCTCAAAGACGGTGTCAAGTCAAAGTTTGGCACACCAAGGTTTTGGAGAAAGGGACAAGTTCAATTCTGAGAGCAGCAGCAGAGGGAAATCTGAAGAAGAGCAGCAGCAAATTCCTTTGGATTGTACGGACGTCAATTTTTGGAGATAATTATTTGGTATGGTATGAATTTATTTCTTTGATACGGCTCAATTTCTATACCACCACCAGACTGTATGGCTGCCAGGTATTTTTATACGGCATTATTTATTCACTGGAGGATTAAACTTTCCATACAGCCAAAACTTTCCATGCCACCACCAATTTCTGTACGAACAATGATCATATTTATACTAGTCCTATCCAAGCTTGGATAGAAGAGTCTTGTGTTGATGCATGCCTTTCTTGGCATAATATTGGAATCTTGGCCATCTTCATGAACACATTTTAAATTCCAACCTTCATCTCATAAAGTTTCCAACATTAATATACTTGATTTTTTATGAAGAATAATCATTATCAATCATACAAAAATATACTTATCTAAGATCCTAACACAAAGTAGGATTCTTACTCGATATAGGAAAACATACCTGGATTAGCATGCTTGCTAGTTATCTCTAACATACTCAAACAATATCTTCTTTGTTCTCTTCAATGATTTAGAGACCTTGTGCTAGTAACCTGCATATCTCATAAGTTAAGCATAGTAGAACTAAATCATACATACCTCGTAAGTAGAGCTTCTATGTGATCAAAGACTATGGATGAGTCTTTGTCTTCATATCATGGTCATATATTCTTGATCTAGAACTTGATTTGTTTTTCTTGATGCACCTTTCATGTTAGCAAACAACATCATCCTCATACAACACCACAAGTGCATTAGTACAATCATAAGTGTCATAACCCTAATCAATGAATGTCTTCTCTCATTCACATGCATTCATACTTTTACTAAGGTGATCAAACAAGTCTAAAATTAATCATGATTGTACTAACCTCAATAAAATGAAGACAAACATATCATGAACTTAATCATCAGATAAATGAAACAGATTTCAAAACATACCTGCATCTCCTCAAGTCATACCTGTTGAGATTGCTTGTAGTCTTTTCTATAAATGTAAAACCCTAATCATCCAAAGTAGATCACTTGTAAACATCTTATATAGGTTCATGGTGCTAGGATTATAGAATATCAGTTCCATTCAAACCTCCTTCATTGCTGCCCTATGAGTCTCCCAACTTTGCTAGGGTTTCTTCTTGGTTGGAAACCCTAATTTTCAATCTCCTTCCTCCCACAACATTTTGATGGAAGATTAATATCTATGATGAATGGATTCCAAATCCATCTTCAAAGTTTCCAATGTTGCAACAGGTGTCTCCAACATTGTATCAGGTCATGCCATACCTAAAAAAACTAAAAACCCTAAGTGAGAGCTTCTTCCTCCTCTTCTTTGATTTCCTCCGTTGAGCTATTTCATATGTGCCTTATTGTTTCTGGTGTATCTCTGAAATTTCGGATCCTCGGCGTCTAAAACTTCGGCCTGTGGTAGCCTGACCTGTCATCTTTCCAACCCCATAAATTTGAGCTTCATTGGATTCTCCATGAGAGAGATATGCTAAGTTTCCCAACATGACCTGTTTATGGGATGAAACAACATAACGAACTTGTACGGCGTGCCACATGTCATTGTTTCAACTTCGGCCTCTGATACTCGGACCTGTGAAACTACAATTCGTGCCCTAACTGTCACTTTTTACGAAATTCCATTTGGAGCTTCTTAGCCCGAGATATGACATTTTTCCCTAGGTCACCTGTTTAGGGCTGCATTTTGGAAGAGGCAGAAACCCTGACTTGTACAGATCATATCTCACAAAATACAACGAATCTGAGGCTGAAACTCGGACACAAGGTACAGGAACATGTCATCTTCGGCCTGTCCAAGTTTCAGATCTTGAACCTTCGCCAAAAGTGATTTATAGTGAAAGTTCCACGATGACTAGGTTTTGTTATACAAAGCCCTAGCTTTCAAATTGTCGGAAGTGAAACAAGTGTCGTAAATGGCATACATTGCCTTCCTTCAGGTTAGCTCTGAAACCATGTTAAGATTCAATATGATAAGATAGATAACATCAGTGTTCAATTCAATTTCACAACAATAGCATATACAGGATCACTGAAAGAATAACAAGCACAGCATAAACACAAGAGACACAAATTTATCCTAGGAAACCCTCTAGGGGAAGAAAACCCAGCAAAACTTCCTTAATATAGATGATCAAAAGTACAAAGAAAAAACCCCAACCAAGTGCTCTCTCTCCTTGCAGATATCTCTCTCTCTCTCCATTGCGAATTACACAAGTGAGTGTGTGTGTGAATGAATGAATAAATGAGAGAGCCTAGCTCTCTATTTATACATTCACTTCTACTTTAATTTTACAACTTGACATGTCGGCCTCAACTAACTTTACCACTCAACTAATGCTAATTGGGCTGACTCCTCTAGGGGACTTAAAAACCCCATTACATTTGACTCTAGGGGATCTATTGCCCCGACTTACATGGGAGGATTTACCTCATGACTCTATGATGACCAAACATCCCGACGGAGGAATAAAACATCTCCGAATAAATTACAATAGAATATTCTTCGAAGTTACAATATTTCAACAGAGCATAAAGGGCAAAAAGGAAGCAAAGAACATTAAAAGCCCAAAGGCTTGAAGGCACAAAACCTCTTTTTCCCCCTTCTTCATATCCCATATTCTTTCTTTGTGCCTTCAAAGATCAACCTCTTCAAAGCATTGTAAAGTTTAATAAAAGAGCAAGCAGGATTACGGCTCTTGCAAAACCTCTTCCCCCATTTGGGGGAAGCCTATATCACCCTATCATTTCATTTGCTTCATACCTGCAAGTAGAATAGATAGTTAGAGTTGTCTTTTTGATACACTAGATTAGTTTTCATTACTTAGATTTTTACTAATTGCTTAGATCTATTTTTTCAAGTTTGATATAATCTACCTAAAATTCACCCAAAGTCTCTTAAACCTCGTTGAAGAGCAGGTCAAGAGCAATCTCTATCGGAGAGTATAATTTGCTTTCTAGATTTAGTTTTTATTGCTTTGATATAACATTGTTAAATAAAAGCAATCCAAAGTCTCTTGAACCTCGCTGAAAAGCAGGTCAAGAGCACTCTCTATCAGAGAGTACAATGGTCCTCTTTCTTCAATTGGAATAAATCATTTGCCTACACTGCCTATGCTCTACCCACCAGCAGTTCGTTTGAGCTGTGGGATACCAAAAACAGTTGGAAGCACTACTTAATTTTTCACACTTAACTTATACTCATTAATAAAATCAACCTCCCTTTTAAGATAAGTGAAAATCTGGCACTTCAATTAGATTTTGTGTGGGGAAATTCTTCTTGGGGACGCGAGAACCATTGGGATGAGACCTCAGAGCACCAGTTAGACTACATCCTTGTTGGTGTAGTGTTGAACACCGCTCTCAAGACTCCAGCTAGCCCACATGTCCTTGTACGGAACTACCAATTTCTAAATTTCCGGACATTCCTCCCTGTACCTCACAGTATCTCGAGAGATCCCCCCCTTTTTCTTCTAATCAAGTTTCATACTTTAACAATTAAAATCAACCAAGACAACACTCGCAAAACATTTCAATTTCTGCTTTCATTTCAGCATACTATTTGACTCCATAAGGCATTGGTTTTTGTATTAGCTTAATATCAATATTGTGCATCTTTATTTCTTGTTGGTGAAAGCACTTATCTAATTACAAATCATTTTGCAAAGGCTATCTTGTGATATTTTACCCTAAACCCATAATAAACTCCTAAAAACATAAAACACCTTTTAACTATTTCATTGGAAGCTCTAATAACCTTAGAAACATTCCTTAGGGACTACCCCCCTTGGCTTCATTGGGAGTTTTGCCTAAACGGAGGAGTCAAGATCAGGTAACAACCTTGACTCGAGACTTGCCCCCAAGGGCACACCGAGCAGTAGCAAAGATTTTCTGCTGCGTTAACCAGGTGTGTTGATCCAGCGGTAACAGGCCAAAAGTGGCTTGTTGGACTTCTGAACACTGATACTGAACAATTTTCTTGTTCAAACTTTGGCAGCTCACTAAAGAAATCCAACTTAGGTGGTAACACAATCCAATACCTTGATTTTGGCCCAAAGTGCGTTGAAATGATTCAGACTTTGTTCTCTAATGCTAAAGCACTCTGACGAACTGCGTTCCGCTTCATCACTCGATTAGGTAAGGTTGCACCCTTTCCTATTGTATGTTTTAGTTGTTGATGCCTTGGGTAGAATCTATGGCATTTCCCTCCCAGATGGATAAAAAATGATTAAAAAAAAATTTTGAATGACTCGTTGCTTTTAGTGCATCTAAAGAAGGACTTCCCTCAAGCTACCAGAGGAAGTTTGGATACCTTTTGTAGTTCCTATGGGGCTATGGCCAATGACAGAAAAAAATGATTTTTGGCTCATTGGGCTTGATGAACTTCTAGGTTGGATTCCTAACATGTGGCACTAAATGAAACATGGTGAGATCATCCACTATCTTGGGATCCTTTTTGGTTTTGGTTTATCAATTGTTGACATGTGGAACTGATGCCTTGAGAAAATGCAATCCAAGAATTTGGTGTGGCAATACAAGGATCTCCTATTGGCTAGGAAGCTTACAATGGTTTCACATATTTTTCATGCTTCTCATATTTATTACGTTTCTTGCTAGCTCCCAAGAAGGACTCAATTCAAAAGATTGGAACATATTCTTAGATCCTTTCTCTTGTCTAAGTATGGTGGTGAGTAAGGGTTCCCTATGGTCCCTTGGGATGTCCACATTATGCCTAAAGTTGAGGGTGAGATTGGTCTTATTGATGTGACGCCTCAAGGGTGTATATTAGTTGTCAAATGGATTGTCGGGTGCTTGGAGGGAACCACCCTGTAGAGAATTCTTTTGTGACATCAATTTCAGTAACTTAGCTCGACATCTCCTTTTGATCTGAGGCCACTTTGGGTTGTGTGACATCATCTTGTTGCCACAACTCTTTAAGGTGTTTGGATCTATCATTATTGGAGTACTTGGGAGGCTTGGAGCTTTGGTGTGCCACTGGTCAGATGGAACTTCTCTCTAGGAGTACCAAGAGACAGACAGGCGACAATACTATCTTTGACCGCAGATTAATTAGGGCACAGAGAACAACCTCCACTTCCACCCAGCACCAACAACGTTACCAGTCTCGACCCCATCCCAGCAGCCGAAATGCTCCACCCAGGTCACAACAGTAGGCTCCCCACTCCAAGCAGCGATGTACTACCCACTACAGCTCCTCTTTCAACTCTTCTTTCATATAGGGTACTCTTCTGGGATTCCTCCAGTTGGCCTCGAATGGTAGGGGAGATGCTTCCAACACTCCATGATGGACTCACCATTTTTGTATCACAGCTTTTAGATCCACTCTCTCTATACATTTTTCTTCTGGATCAGATCTCTTTGTATATCTCTCTTCCGGACCAGCTCCCCATCTGTGGAGCTAGAGCATTTTTGGTTTGGTTTTTAGGTTAGAGTCTCGCTTCTTGCTTTTTATAGGAGCTGCCTTAGCACTCCAACTTTGTATCGACATCATGGTACCACAAAGTCCCATTGACCTACTTTTGTGGTCATTTAGTTGGACATTAATATAATTATCTTGTCTTATCTAGGATCTGGGCGTGATGGGTTCGTTAGACCAGGGGCAGTGTATTATGGAGTGTTTTAGATTTCAGGCTTGCAAGCTAAGCAAGAAAGGTGTCTTCTTTGGGACTACACTACCCAGGACTAGAAGGATTGTAGAGTGGTTGCCCACCAAAAGGCTCCCTTTTCCTCAAATAAGCAACTGTCAGAGACATTACTTTTACTCCCATCTTAAGAGTTGTACAAGCTGAATATTGACATTTGGGGGCCATTTTGGAGAGAATGGGGGTGGATGTTTGGCAAACCCCTTTAGTAGTATGACTCCAAGAAGCTTTACTCTCTTCTTCATCAGATACACCCTTTATCTTCAATGCTAGATGACAATCACCTGACCCAAAGTTTCGTTCTATCCACTGGTTGCACAGTGTATGGTCTCTTTGTTTGAGCTACAAGCTGCAGGTCTTTGCTTGGCGGGTTGTTTATCAAGGGCTGCCCTCCAAAGCTCACCTTGCCAAAAGCGGGTTGTCAAATGGTTTATGTCCCTTTTGTCAACGTTTTGAAACTTTGAAGCATCATTTATGGGATTGTGGTTTGCTAGATGACACTAGTGGTTGGTGCCAGATAGGCATTTGGTTCTGCTTCATGGACAACTTCATTTGGCATGCATCTCTTCTTGGCGATACAGGGTCAGTAGTTTTGTCCCATCTTGTGGGAGTTTGGGACTGTATTCTGATACCTGCGTTATTCACAGTCTGGAAGCTTCGATGCAAGTACTTTTTCTCCAATGAAGTCAGTTCCATCAATTCTTTTTGTCACTCTTGGCAAGAAGAGGTGTGTATGCAACTGTCTGTCAAAGGATACCTCCTAATTAAGAATGCCAAAGAGTTCAATGCTGTAGCTTACTCTGAGTTTATTGCTGCCTTAGTTGCTCTAAGGTAGACGACATAATTCTATATTGTATATAGTATATACCCTTCCGTTTTTTTTTTGGTTTTTCCTTTTTCTGCTGCTATGTAAATTTTCTTCTATGATATAAGATGTATTTTGCAATAAATGTTAGAAAAAATTATATTGATTGGAATATATTACAAACAATCTAAAATGTTGTACTCAAGTTGGAGTGAAAGGGCAAGTTGATCCACGTGATTGCAGTCATACTTATAGTTCTTGTTAGGCACTAATGGTTTTACTATTTATATGAGGTTCTAATCTATTTGTAGTGACTCCTGCAAGCATGCATATAAGACCTACCATGTTTGGCTAAAAGGCTATTACAGTTGTGCTGAATAATATTTGAAGTAAAAGTTTTAAAAAGTGGCACCATCTATTTGAAAAAAAAACATGTTGCATTTCTTTAAAGGGAAACTGAAAGCTATAAAGTTCAGCATTGATATGGTACCTTTCTTTAAAGCCATTAACGGAAAATGTATATAAGAGCCAGATGTGCCTAGCCAAAGGACATCAATACCATTCTGTAGTTGTCTTTTTTGCTGAAGTGGCCTGCAAAAAAGCAAATGCAAATATGAATGAGCCAATGATACTGTACTGCTGAACAAACTGCTGAACAAATTCTACAACTGTATAAAATGAAAAATGGATAACTTTGATCATAGCAAGCAATATTGTGTACTAGTATAAAATATTAAAATCAAAGCAAATTTTATAAGATAGATTTTCTCTACTCTCAGATGGAAAACATTAACTTAACAAAGAAAAAAGAAAAGCTTCAGCCTATGCAATCCATTACCAATGATACACATTTGTTAGCAATGGACTGATTTTTATTTTTCAAAGGACGGTTTGTGGTCAAAGACCTAGGTATCAGAGAACCTCTGAAAAAATGTGGGTGGCCCAAAGTCAGAATCAGCAGAAGTGCCCAAGAAGGGGCTCTGACACCAATGTAATGAATGATAGTCCATATATGAAGAAATATCCGACATAAGGACAAAGAGTTGAAATCCATATAGAAGAATAATTATATAATTGATAAATGATTGAAATATATCGAATGATACAATGAGCCTTGTGACAATATACTTATAGGCATTGATTAGTCGTGAAGTTGAACAGATCTGTCCCTCAAGTTGTAGAAAAGCCAACCGGAAGTGCACAGAGGTGGTTATCGAGGTGACAGTGGATAACACCTCTAAGTTATAGTTGGGCTAGTTGTGTTCTTTGTGGCTTTAACAATACCTACTAGGTCATGTTGTAACATTTTGGCATTGTTGCCAGATAAAGCCCTTTTCCCAATAATTTGAAGATCATGCTTCTTGACATTTTGTGATAGGTTACTATTGCAAATTTGTCTTCTCACATGGCGACTCCATAAAGGGACGAAGCCCTTGTTGTTCTCAAACCATTGTCTACGGGGGAGTTTGAGGCCCATCCTTTACACCTTAAGGCTATATTCCACCAAGTTTCTAGGACATGGGAGCACGGGACCGAGGAAACACCCATGGGGGACGTGTGGAGACCACCCCTAAATTTTAGGAAAATTCATGAGGAATGGGGGGACATCGAGGTCCCTAACATAGGGGGGGCCGTCTCCAAAATTATTAAAAATATATAAATCTCAACATATTAACATAACAATGCCTCATCTCATCACCATTTAAATAATAAATATTAAATTCATCATTGTGCAATGCAAACACAATTGTCAATATGATTTATCATATTTCACTATTTGAATTTCACATTTTGAGATCATATTCATTAATAGCACCCTGTGGCCCCCTCCCCTAGGCTCTAGCCCTTGCCTCTACCTTGAATCTCGAAGTTGATCCTCCAAGGACATTAGTCAACACCCTACAATTTTGATAAAACCTCCTAATCCAAGCTTCAAAATAAGGTAGAAAATTCAAAAAGCTTCCCATGCTTAGTAAATTATTTTGCTTGAGTGAAGGTACATTTTTATTAAGGTCATGATAGAGGAGTTCAACAATCAGCATTGTTATCCACTAAAATTGCACGTAGTGGATTCTAAGTGAACCATTGAAGACTTGAGCAATCAAATTGTTCATCATTAGTGTTTCGAGATCCATCAGGCCAAATTTTGGCCCTTTTTTTTAATAATTGCATGTTCATACCCCTTGGGAATGTTGTAAAAAATGTGTTAGCATGACGGTCTTTTGTAAAGAGCTTGGCTTCCTAGGACTTAGACATCAAATACGATCATTCCATGGTGTTTTTTCCCTTGTCAATTATGCAAAGTTGAACAAGCGATGTATAATCGACGAGTTTTTCACCCGCTCCTCCAAAGCTGGAATGGTCGTCTTGGTGGTTAGGCCTTAGGACGTTATTAAAGTTCATGTGTCAATGTTTATGAGCATGCTAGACATCAAATTGAATCATCATGAACATGCATTAGGTCCCCTAGGATTTTTTTTAAATTTCGAGAAGAAAAAAATCCCGTAAAATTAGGCTATTTTTTAATAGTTTAATTGGAAAAGTTAAAAATGTAATAAAAGTATGGTTTGTGGGTTAAATTTGACAAGTGGATGCTCGTTTTCTAAGCCAGAGCACCCATTTAACCCATAAACCCACTTTTCCTAAGTTTCAAGTAAATATTTATCTCCAAAATTAATATTTACTCGAAAAATGCCAAAAAGACCAAATAAATGGCCAAATAAGACATAATAAAGTCAAAATTGAGATCCCATTGATTAAGGAAGTTTGTCGGATTCATATCTTCGATGATTGCCAATCAAATCCAAGGCAATTTTAGAGCATCTCTTCACCGATTTGATTAAAGATTGGATCTCATCTAAAGGGGGGCGAATTTGTGGTTGGAGAGGTGTCAAGTGGAGGTTGAAAAGTGTCAAATGGTTGGAGAAAGGTGTCATTAACCTCCCCAAACCTCTCACATGTGTCAACAAGCCTTTTCAAAGTGTATCAACTCCTTTCTCCAAGTATCAAAGAGGATCTCTCTTGGGAAGTGCACCTCCCCCTCTCTCATTTGGCTATAAAAGCGAGGTCTTTCCTCACTCTTCCTCATGGTCAGAGAGGACCGAAAGGTTGTTGAAGTTGTAATCTTTTCTATTGTAGTATTTTTTGGAATAAGAAGGCTTTGGCGGCAAATCTCTTGTGTTGGGCATCATTGTGTGTGGATGAACATTGCACATTTTTATGAGGTGATCTAGTTTCTTGCATCTTTTGGTTGAATGTTGGCCTTTGAAGGGGAGGTATCTCCCGGTAGGTAGGAGAATTTCTAGTTTGATTATTCTTTTTGCTTGGTTACTTTAGATCTCTTAGACGTGCATGTCTATTCTAGTTTGATTTCCATGCTTTCTAAGTTTCCATTGTAAGCCGCACCAATATTCACTTTAACCTTTTGTATGCAAGAACTTATGAGTTGATGCAGGTATCTAGCTCGAACGTTTGGTTGATCTAGTTTGTTTCCTCCAATTTTCAAGCATTTTCGAAGAGCATAGTCCCTCCTCGAGCATTTTCGAAGTGCATAGTCCCTCCGCTTTCCACTTGCAGGCTCCACAACTCAAATATTCTCAAGCTTCTAGCTTTCTTCTATCTCTCCTTCACTCTAAAAATTAAATTTCTTTTGGTTACGGTTACTTGCATGCTTTGATTGAATTAGTTTCTTTAAAAGATCATCTAAAAGCTAATTTATTTAAGGTATGCTACTAGATCTAAGATTTAAATCCTAGTTTTGAGTAGATCTAGTTATGTTAAGTACTTAAGCTCAATGTTTAACTTTCGGTACTTACATATTTTTATGCTTTTAAAGGTTTTATTTGGCAATCTAAAGTGCTTCATTGGCTGCCCTTAAAGCAAGCCAAGATTCTCAAAAGGACTTGTCCTTTTGAGTTCTTTTAGTCATTTTTGTAAGTAGTTTCACTTAGAAATTTTTTAACATTTTTTTTCGTTCGCCCAAAACCACTTTTAAAGTGATTTTGGGCACTTTTGAGCACTAATTTGTTTGCTATAATTTTCTACTTTTTAGCAGGTTTTGAAATTTTTTTGGTGAAAAATCAAGTTTTAGGCCAATTCGGGGCTTCTCGGAGCATCCTAGCTTCATCCGGCAACTTGTACTAGCATTTTTGTAAGCCTTTGGATCTAGATCTGTAAATATCCAAGGCAATTCGTTCAAGAGATTATTGTAACCCATAAATAAAAAAGAAGAGCAAGTGGGTTACTCAGCGCCCACACCCCATCCGCCCTGGGGGATTCGCATTTTTTTGTGGTTTGTTTTTTCTAACTTTTCTTGCTTTAATTTATCAACACATGCACACAATTTGTCCTAACGGGCATTATAGTTAGTGTTAATTTTTATTTTTGCAAAATAATCAATCTTGTACTTTATTTCACTCTTTTTACAATTTACTTGTTACAATTTTTGTACATTATTAACAAATAAATTTGCACCCTTGCTTTCCCGAAGTACTGCACCAATCATTGGTGTGTGGAAAAGAGACTCTTGGGTTTTAGTTTAGTTAAGCAACTTCACATTCAAATTAATAAAATTTACTAAGGCTTAAGTTCCAAGTATGCTCTTGACCGTTGCAGCTCAGTCTGGACAATTGGCCAATCAGAAAGGGACTTGAGTGACTAGTTTAATAGGGCAATCCAATAAAAAATTTAATCACTAGAACTCGAGAGGTCGCGTGAAACTAATTACAAAGTCAGTGGGCTACTTTAAGTAGGTTATGCCTCGCCCAGTTGGACCCTTGGTATAGTTGTCACTACGCTCAGTTCGAAGGACTAAGTTGGAATTGGGCCAAACCAAGAACTAACCCACTCCTTAATCCACACATATAAGAAAAACAATTAAAACTGACCAAGGAGACTCTTGCAACACTTTCACGACACAGCAACACTCCAATAATCTTATGTGACTCCATTTGGCACTAGTACATTTTGCATCAATCGCACTTATTCAATTAAATGATATCAATGTGTTAGATGAGTTTATCTTTTTCATGTTGTTGATTTAATTCATGTTGCAATCTCTGGTTCAGTATTAATTTACCTTCAAACTCCTAGAATCATTTTCTTTTCATAACTTAGCATATAATTCATAGTTTTCTTTTCATAGGGACCACTCCCCTTGGCTTCGCTAGGGGTTGGCCTAGACAGAGGAGTTGAGTGTTGAGTGACAATATCTCAACTCTTTGCTTGCCCCCAAGGACGCACCCAGTGGCTTGAAGATTTCTGCCACGCTAACCCCCTTTTCCCGAGGTGCGTATCCAACAGCAACAAGCACCACCAACATCAAGGTACATATAGGGGTTGATGTGCTTATTAAATGTCAATCCCATACCCTCCTACATGATTGGATCCAGTGGAAACGTTGCACTCCTAAAACCCTGAATACTATTAAGCATGTTGAATTCTGAATGGGAAGTGAATTTTACGTTTGGCATATGAAGCCCAAAGAGGTTGCAACCACTCTCAAACATCCTCAAACAATTAATGGTAATGTTAAAAATTTAAGAAAAAGGATAGAAATGAAAGATAAGGAGAATATCACTTTTACTTTAATAATTTAATATTACCAGTAAGTATTTTTTTTTCTACGAAAAAAAATTCAAAAATTGGGAGGGGATGTCTAGGTGTCTCGATTTCAAGAGGAGGTGCCCAGACGTCCCCCTTTTTGCAAAACATTTCACTAAGCATTTTGAAGATTTTAACAAAAAGGGGGAGATGGTGAAATGTTTCGCCAGGTGCCCCCCCATCCCAAGGGCATGGGAAACGCAAGGGGCACACCCCCGACCCTATGGGATGTGTCCTTGTGAACACTGGCTTAAGGCAACCTTCAAACTTGTCACTTTCCTTCACAAAGTTCAGACTATTAGTGGCTCTACTCCTGAAAGATATTGGTAACCCTACCTTGCTCACTGCTCTTTTGAGGCTACTTCCTTTGCAAGCCCCCTAGATGGGTACATTTTTGGTTTTATGAAACTTTTGAGTTACTTCAGTCAATGGACATTTCCCCTGATCACCTTCCCCCTTTCATTCACAAAGTCCAAACTACTGGTGGCTCTACTCCTAATAGAGATTGGTAACCCTACCTTGCTCACTGCTCTTTTGAGGCTACCTCCTTTGCAAGCCCCCTAGATGGGTACATCTTTTATTTTATGAAACTTTTGAGTTACCTCACTCAATGGCCTGTTATCACATCCATGTTAGCTGGAGCTACCATGCTGCAAATTGTGTGGTCGGGGACCATACTACACTTTTTTTTCCAGATCAAAGATCGGATGCCTTCAGAGGGAGCATTCATTGTATTCAGATTGCCCCGAGCAAAGATATCAGAGGGGACAGATTGTTTTGCATTAGTCCAGAGCTATTACAGAGCAGTGATTACAGGGTCACCCTTCCTTGCCGAGCTTTGCATGATCCCATTGAGAGAGTTACTTAGCCATATTGTGATGAGAGTACTACAGAGTATTGTTGGTTTGCCACTTATTGCCCGGATTCAACAGAGATCCAGTTCCAGATTTAGCTTCAGCAGCAGGTATATGGTATGACAAGTATAGCACTTTATGGTTTATTGCTCATGTTGTTGTTGAGACTTGTTTATTTATGATAGTACACGGACTTGACATATGATGTTTGATATGGTGATCTCGGTTTTCATTATGATGTGTATGGCCCTTAGTGATGTCAGTCCACCTCATTTAGTAAACTCATGTATATGCACACTGGTTCCTATCCCCATTATTGGTATAGACTTGGTCATTTCGTCCTCCTAGGTAGCTAACCTTGGATCCACCTGTCATTTCCTTCCACCCATCCGACTCATTCATGTTTGGTCTTTCCCGACTTGGACCTTGATTTGTGGCCTTGAGGATCCCCTTCCCCATTGACCTCTAAGTATGCCATGATTCCCTGTCTCTTGTGCCTCGGCTCTTTAGTGTGCGAGATGCATTCTCAAACCTGGGATTTGCTCCCGTCGATTGCCCCTGATGTTGCAATGCAGTATAGGATTGTGTAGACTCACTAGGTGTTCCCCATTGGTCATCTAAGCATGTACACTTGCCCCCATTACTTTGCAGTATGAGCGCCTTGTTATATCTTTTGAGATATGTATGTAGCCCAAAAAGGGCCATGAAATGAAATGCAAATGAAGCCAAAAAGGCTATCTGGATGTAAAATCAAGCCAAAATGGCTAAGTATGAAAGTCAAATGTAAATTCCAAGAATGTGTTTTTGAACACACACGGACGTAGGTCAACCATATATATCAGAGCATTGTAGTGGTTATTTCCTCACCTAGTCCTGCGGGGCAAGGAGGTGAGATGGAGTAGGGAACAGCTATGCGAATTGTCCCCTAGAGTCTCAAGTTACGGTTTGTCGGACACCCAGTCATGGCAGCTCTAGAAAAGATCCTCACAGAGTCTTCTGAAGGCACGGATGTGAGTTGCAAGGTGTATGTTAGATGATCAGTGGTGGTTTCCCTGCACTATACCCATTTGTGAGGCACCGCCCTTCCCTGTGTATTATCATGGTATGCTTATGTCAGTGGGTCCCGCCTTCCCTGTTTATCCGAAGGGTCACATGGTCTTGGTCCTTGTCTTCCCCTATCCTTCACGTTGTTTATCCAACTCACCCAAAGTTAGCTAAGTGGTCAAGTCTATAAGTTGTGCATAGTAGTTTTGAGTCTTTGTTGGAGGTGGTGGGCCCACCTCACCGGGGCCTATTTTTATTGAGACATTTTTATTATGATCACCATGTCATCATTATATTGTTTTAGTAATGTACTAACATAAATAAGGAAGCCTTGATGCTTCATGTTGCATGCAAGTTTTCAGCCATTGCCATTTTGACCAGATTTGACTTGATCAAACCAGGTTGACTAGGCCAAAATTGGGCCCGAAAAAAAGTTGCGATCAAGATTTCGATTTTGGTCATTTATCATGTTTTGGCGTCCCATATGCGCCTCCAAGTGTCAGATTCAGAAAAAGTTGAAGCAGATTTTTAATTATTATTGGTCACCAAGGACCTGTTTTAATTAAAAATCTTGGATTTTGGGCAAACAGTGCCCAATTGATGGATCGGGGTCGTTCAAGTGACCATGTCTACTATATTTGGGGTCTACGATCACATTGCAGCAGATGGTTCGTCAATCCGGGCAATATAAGTGGGTCAAAAGTGCAAAATACATCTTCAGAAATAAAATCAACAATTAATTAAATATGGAAAATCAAATTTGGCTAAGGTAACTATTGAAATGGTAAGTGCAATGGTTGGTAAAGGTAAGGGAGTCTCCTAAGGTCATTTTTGTAATGTTTGGACACTCAATTTATGATGTGGTGCCCTCAGTTTTGCCCAGCTCAACAGATGGAGCGAATTTGCCCATAGAGGGGCGTTTTCCACTTAACAAAACTTCATATTTTGCGATTGTTATGTAATGAAACTTTGGTTGAGTGTATGAGACTGGGAGCTAAAACAGCCCATAGACACCCCCCAACCACCTATTTACATGTTTTATGGACCCCACGAAGGGCTCCATCTTCCACTTGGGCGTTGGAGGGCAATTCGCCCCCCCTCTCTAGAGCACTCCTCCACCATCGATTTGGCATTTGAGAGAGTTCATCTCAGCCATTGGTTTTGGAGGGAGTTAGGGTTGAGTGTGAGCATTCTCTATAAGAGAAGAGACTCGCCCATTTTGTAGCTCTCTCTTGGCATTCTTGACTTGGAATAGAAGAAAAACGATTTGCAGCTCTACTTATGTTCTTGTGGTGATTTAATGCACCAAAATAGATTGTGGTTATCTTCAACATATTGTTCCTTACCATTTTTTGCAGCAAACACGAGTTCTTGGAGGAGGGTGCACCACTTGGCTGCCATTGTTGCTCCACTCTCCAGGATTGGTCATCAATGGGAAGTGTTTTTGCCATTTAAGCCAAGCATTTTCTTCTTTTTTTCACTTATATTGTTGTAGCTTTCATTTACTTGTCATACATATTTGATTTATGTCCATTTGTGTTGGCAGGCAAGGAGGGCGAGTTGGTGGGACTGAGCAAATCGAATTCACTTGGGGACTTCTGCAATCGCTTTTGTTTGAACTTTGGGACGCATAACCTCAGTAGATCAGAGATATCACCCGGTTCCAAGTAAGAGTTTCACTTCTTTCTCTTGCATTTCAATTTCTGAATGGCTTTAGAGAGAAATTTCCATAAAAGCCCTAAAAATTAAAATCTTAAAAACTCACCATTAAAACCTTGTTTTTCTTTTAAACCCGCTTTTGAAATAATGTTAAATGCCTAAATCCAAAATTTCAGTTTAATTTGACTCCATTTACCCTTAGAACTAGCACTGGTCCATTTGGCAATTTCGCCCTCCTTGGGCGTTTTTCTCTTGCTATCTAGCTAGGTCATTTTGGGGTTGTGGATCGTTTTGTTTTCATTTTGTATTGGCTGAATATCATCTATTATCAATTAAAAATCACTAGAAGCGCCCCAAAAATTGATATTTTAATTCTGCCATGTATGCCCTGCTTGATTGAGTTGAAATCCCCCATAAACAGAGAACCAATTGGCACTTCTAGTACATTTTATATTTCTGATTTCATTTCCAGCCATCAAAAACCTCATTTCAACAAATTTTATCTTCAAAATCAGATCAGAAATTGCTTTAGTTAAGCGCTCCATCCATCACCCAATTTCTGCCCATTGGTTGGAAAAGAGTCTTAGATATGTTAGATACCTCCTCTCTTTGATTTCATTGTTTATTTTGGGTTTGGGAGTGTCTGTTTTGAACCTCAACCATTGCTGGTTGAGTAGGGTCTCCCCCTGGATTAGGCTACGTGCCTTATCCGAAGCGACAAACGCCTCGTCCGGTGTGACGACCGTTGTTTGAACGGTGGACTTGGTGTTTGTTGGTTTCACCTACCTGGCTGCTTGCCCTCTACCATCACGGACAGGATATCCTTAGTAGCAACTAGAGCTAGTGTGATAACATGGCCATCTCCCCTAATCACCTTCCCCCTTTCAAGTACTCTTTATATGTTGCAAGTCACCTCCTATTGTCTAAGCAAGACATGAACTGTGTAATTATAGAGGGTATCTACAAGTAGTACATCTAGGTCACTTGGATCGCACCTGCTAAGGCTCTTAGTTCCAAAGAGAACTTTTAATTCTGAGCACTTCATGCCACTGAGAGACATTCTTATGGTAGAGGGTAATTATAGAGGGTATCTACAAGTAGTACATCTAGGTCACTTGGATTGCACCCCCTAAGGCTCTTAGTTCCAAAGAGGACTTTTAATTATGAGCACTTCATGCCACTGAGAGACAATTTTATTATTGTAGAGGGTAATTATAGAGGGTATCTACAAGTAGTACATCTAGGTCACTTGGATCGCACCCCCTAAGGCTCTTAGTTCCAAATAGGACTTTTAATTCTGAGCACTTCATGCGACTAGGAGACAACCTTATTGTAGGCCCTACATATACACACAAACAATGGATACATGCCCTTAGGATCCCCCTTTGACAATTCTGGTTGATCTCTCATCAACTTTGGGTTGACACTAATGACCAAATAGCACGTCCTAATAGGACTTGCCGTCTATGGCACTTGCAAGGGCCCAAGTTAGAGGAGCATCTCATATTCAGATGTCCTGTTTATTATGATATAAGAGGGAGGTTTACTGCCTTTACCAAGACTTGACTGGCTCCCTCTTCACTTTCTTCTGTTATCCAAACCAAAGATGATGCCTAACTCTATCCACCAAGGAGATTTTTTGACATAAATTGCAATCCTTGTAGGGACCCCCAACCAAAGCCTACTAGGTGGATCACCTCTTTCTTCCCTATTGTCCAATCTGTATGTGGATGAAAACAACAAGAAAAGGCCCATAGCACTCCAGATATCAAATCAGTGAGACCTCTCAACACCACCACCCCCCCTGCCAATGATAAGTCAATAGATCAGCTCTACAAGGTCCCAAATCCAAGCTCTCTCCACAAAGAGTACCACCTTCCAAGTTTGTCTGGACTCTGAACAGTTAGTCCTCTATTCAAAAATTCTTCCCCTCCTCGCCTTGGACGTTAGGAGTGATGAACCTCCATATCTAGGGCTCCTCCTAGGATTCCTCCCAAGATTATACAAAGTCAAGAACCCTCAATCCAAGGTACTCTCCTCACAATGTTCTCAAACAGAACATCAGCCCCTCCATGGTGATTGATGACTTGGCCGAAAAGCCTTCTTGTCTCTGTCCTCACCCAGCCTCAGCCTCTAACTTTGACAAACTTTGACATCGCATCCTTTCTACTTGCCATGGTTGTGTTTATTTTGTACTCATTCTTTTACCTTTCTACTTGGCTCTTTTTCTACTTTTGACATAGTAGTATTAGGAGCTGCATTTGTATTCCCACTATGTACTGACCCTGAATTTACTTTTTAATCCCATCGACCTACTTATTGTGGTCATCGGTTAGACACTAATAATATTATAATATATCTACGACAATATCCCGCCTCAGGTGCAACGTTACTAAATCTTCTACACACCCAATTATTTTGCCTTTTGTACGAAAGGTTCCTTAATCAATCAACCCACTAGGCACTTTTCTGCCCATAATTTTTCCTCTTATCTTTCAAAACAAAAAATGGTGGGGACTATGTCTGACCACCCCTTAACTATTGTCAATCCCTACAGTTAGCTTGTATGGAAGGTGCCATAGCATGTGTTTGAATAACTTCTCACATTAATATTTGTGTCTGCTGAGAATATTTGATCTCCGTGGACGTGAGAAAAGTATGTGCAAATGCTATATATTTCAAACATAAGCAAAAAGTCATGGTAAGATTCTGAGTAAAATCAAGCAATTACTAACATAGCATTGCAAAGAAGAGAAAATACCAAGTAAAACGGTGTGCTAATGAGTATCGTCTTAACTCCGGTTTTTTAAACTTGCACGCTGAAATGCTTCGTCGCCAACATATTTGCTGGGGATTGAAAGAATCCCAAACCTCCATAATAACACCTTTGACTGGCCCAATAAGAATTGGCAGTGGAAATTCATTGCACGAACAAGCGTTCATAATTTTCCATGGCCCATCTGTAAGCATTCTCAGCAGAGACACAACAACATTAATACGAAATGAAATGCATCTCTACTTTCCTTAATGAAGATATGCAAAACCAACAACAGAATCCAGCTCAGCGCTGTTCAATGCACAACCAAGTTAATGGCATGGAACGAGAAAAAGCCCAAATCAACCAAGTTTATATCCAAGAAAGAAGAAAGCCTCTCAAGGTATCAGAAGAAACAACGAAATACTCTGTCACAGAAAGAGCCGGAACAGTTGCCGGGGGATAATTTCAATTACCTTACTGAAGAATCATAAAACCCATGTCAAGTGAACTAAAGAGCTACAACTTAATGCAAAAACAGACGAGCAGAAAGACTGAATAGACAATAAAAATGGATGCGATTAATAGTAAGATATAACAGAGCTTCCAATGGACATACCAAGTTAAGGGTTGTTTCCAGGTGGAAAATGATGTGATAGACATCTGGGTTTTGGAAAGGCAAACGAAAGGACAATAGCAATGCAGAAATGCTGAGGAAAATGTACTCAGAGGCTTTGCTTTCGGTGTTTCAAAATCCTATCCTTCTCTTCTTCATGACTATTTCGTAGATAAGCAGATGCAGTTGAAGCTCGCTCTACATCAGAATTTGAAGTAAAAGGATTAAATTATTTCAAACGTTTTGTTAAGCCAGTGACTTCGATGCTTAATTTTGCACTATCGGATACGCGTGCCTATATATATATATATATTAATTTGTAGATATAATTTGTAGTTATGTTTATCAAAGGAGACATGGCACTCTACTCTGCACAGAATGGATGATGGTGATTCCAACTAAACTGATGATGTTGGGAAAAAATATAATTACCATGTAATAAAAAAGGTTAGTATAATAATTATTATATATTTATTTTAATTTTAAGTTTATTTAGTTATTTAGATTTATTTTAATTTTAAATTTTTAAACGAAAACAAATTTTTTATTTGTGAATAAATTTTTAAATGTAAAATTTTGAGAAATTATTATATTATATAAAACAAAAAACTTATATATTTAAAAAAGTAATTTTTTGGATTTATTTCTAACAAAGTTTATAAAAAAATTTAACAATTAGAGTATACATTTAATCATTTATCTACTTCTAAGACTTATTTTAATTTAATAGTTATTACTATTCTCTAATTAGAGTATATATTTAATCATTTATCTACTTCTAATACTTATTTTAATTTAATAGTTAGTACTATTCTCTATCTAAAAATGAAAAATATGAGCATGTACATATATACTCTATACATATATACTCTAGAGAGACACACGTTTTAGTGTATAAATACACATTAACATGTGTGTATGTGTATATGAGTATGTAAATATATGTATATAAGGTTATATATATGAACATGTAGATATATGCATATGAGATTGTACACACATATATAACACACACACACATATATATGAACTTGTAGATATGTATATAAAAATGTGTGTGTATATATATAAGACTTAAACATGTAGATATATGTAGACACCCTCGTATATTATATATATGAGTATGTAGATACATATCTATACATTCATATATATTATATATGAGTGACATTTGGAATTCATGGATAGAAGGTCTAACCAACGGCTATATTCAGTTAAATAATGCTCTCGATACATTACTCTGGCAAGGTGCAAAGGATGAGGGGACGTTCTCGGTGAAAACAGCTTACTCAGCTTTATGGAGTCATCGCTTGCATGAAGACCCCTGGTGGTGGGGGAAACTATGGAAAGCTCCGTCAACTCATAAAAGCAAGATCCTGGTATGGCTGATTCTACAGGACAAAATCTTAACCTGGGACAAGCTTAAGAGAAGGAATATTGAAGGTCTAGGACATTGTATTTTATGTGCTGAGGCAGATGAGGATGCAGCCCATCTTTTTATGTATTGCTCTTTTATTCTACAAGTCTGGGCAAAATTGAGACAGTCCTTATACTTGGTCTTTGTGAATGGTGCAGACTCATTTGCAACCTTCCCGAAGCAATGGTTCGACGATCCATTACTGAAAAGCTTTAGATGCTTAGTTTTCTTGATCCCTTGGTTTGTTTGGAATGCCCGTAATCTTTCTATTTTTGAAGGAATTAATCAACCAAGTTTCTTTGTGTCATCTCAGGTGTTATCCATTTTCCATTTTTTTCAGGGATCGGTAAAAAAGAAAAAGGTTAGAATTCATAAAGAAGTCGCAGCCCAAGAGGAGGATAATGTAGGTTTTTTTTATGGAGCTTGCAACAATAGTTATTGTGGCCTAGGAGGTTTTCTGAGCTAGCACGGAGTTAAGTATAGCTTTCAAGCAAATGGAGGGCTCGGGACGAACAACAGAGCAGAAGGTTTAGCCCTGCGAGTCCTCTTATTGTTTGTTATTGAGAAGAAGCTGGAAAAGCTACATATTTATGGAGACTCATAAATTTGGATAAATTTTCTTAACAAAGGAACATCTTTTAACAACCATGTGCTACAGAACCTTGGAAGCAACATTTCAAACCTGGTGTCATTGTTAAAGAATGTATCTTTCCCTCACATGTACAGAACCCAGAATACTCATGCTGACAGCTTATCTAAAGCGGGTTTACTCCTGGAAGAAGGAAAGTGCATCAAGACTACGCAGAACCATGAATCCAGTGAAATCAACAGCTTGTATTTAGCTTCGCTTTTCTAGGCTCTAGTTTCTGGTTTAAGCCTCTTGTCCCTCGTGGCAAGGGTAGTTTTTGAAATCTATTCGCAATTCAGTAATTAAAGCTTATCTAGCTTGGTATAACTGTAATTGCACCTAATGCAGACATTTTTAGTAGACATCGTGCTTCCAAGCACCTGTGGAATGTATATGCTCTTAACATATCAATATATGATTTTTTTCTTCTGAAAAAATATTATATATGACCATGTAAATATATATATTATGTATATAGATATGTATGCATATCAACATGTAATATATATATATATATAGAAGTTGAGTGGGGGGGTTGGTCTTAGGGTTTCTACATGATTGTACATGCACGCACATATATATAAGTCATCTACACACACACATGAACGTGTGTGTGTGTGTGTGTGTGTGTATAATTTGAGCAGGCGTGCACACACACGCACACACACACACACACACACATATATATATATGTGAGTGTGTAGATACATATATATGCATTCATATATAATATTATATATATATATATATATATATATATGAGTGTGCAGATACATATATATGCATTCATATATAATATTATATATATATATATGTGTGTGTGTGTGTAGATACATATATAGGCATTCATATATAATATTATATATGGGCATGTAAATATATATATATATATATATATATATATATATATATATATATATTGTGTGTGTGTGTGTGCACTTACTTGTGGCGGAAGCAAAGTGGGGGTTTTTTGGCCTTAGGGTTTCCGCATGATTGTATAGATAATGACAAGATGGAAGGAGACGACCCCTATCTCCCACTTGTTGACTATTCCGATGACAATTTGTCAAAGGAACATATTTTCTCCTCACCACCTAACGTTGCAACCTTAGTTGATTTGATTGTGAACAGCCTAGCGGATGAGGTCACCAATATGACAACGCTTAAAGATGCTCGTGGAGATCCAAGCGGAAGCCGCTTCAAATCAATCGCACAAGGCTCTGGATTGGAGGTTCATTTTGATGGTATTGGTGATAACAGAGTAATGGTATATTTGCCTCAAAACACACTGATCCCAAGGAATTAATTGATCCATTACTCACCAAATGTGACAAGGTATTGGAGGTGATTAAGCTCTCAGAGGCAGAGATAAACCCTATTACTTCTTATTGTTGTGAGGAAGGAAAGTCTATCCTGGGGGACATTGTAGTAGGGTTTGTAGGAGAACATTTGAATGAAGCACAACTACAAGGAGAGTTTGAATACATCACATGAAACCCTAGACAAAAGAAACGTGGAAGATTGTAAAAAAATGAGGAAGAGGCATTTCCTTGGTGGTGAGCAAAGATGTGTAGTTGGAGCAAATTTTGGGTCTATCGAAAAGTTTAGCACTAATTGGTAAATTTGTTGGAAGAAGAGTGTCCATGGATCTTTTCAGCACTTGGGTTTTCTAGTTTTGGAGTCATAAGTTGGGATAATATTTGGTGTTTCATAGCTTGGAGAAGGGTTGGTATGGTTTTATATTCCGTTCCAAAGCATATACATGGATTATTTTAAAAGGTATATGGTTCCTTGACTCTTCTTTGATTTCTTTAAAGTTGTGGCATCCTTTATTTGATGCCTCCACTAATACTTTGGAGAGTACCCAAGTTTCAGTTAAGTTATTGGAACTCTTGATGGAGTTTTGGTCGGAGCAGGTGATAAGGGCTATAGGAAACCAAGTTGGAAAAACCATATTAGTTGGTGAGGGTTTTTTGTCTAATGGCAAGTGATCTGTGGCCAGGGTTCTAGTAGACTTGGATATCTCGAAGGGACTATATGAATCTTTAGAGCTTGTTTCGGGCCCTCGCAACTATGTCCAACCTCCTGCTACACTAATGTCCCATTTCAATGTACTAGATGTTATATGTATTGTCACATTGTGGTTGATTGTTCAATATCATTCTCTAGGAAGATATTGTAGAAAGTGTCCCCTCAATCTTCTAAGTCACAAAAGAAGGGTCAAGCAAAGGCTTTGGTTCATCAGTCGAAAGTTCAACCTGAAAATTATGCCTGTGACGAGGTTTGGGAGGAGGGTAGTGTTCATAATGAAATTAAGGTTGGTGATATATCCATATAATTGATCAAAATCACAAGGTCCATGAAGTAGGAGGAGTCGAGGGTGAACTTATTTCAAAAGAGAGGAGCTTTTTCCCTTTCTCCTAAACTACAAATAAAGAATTCAATCTGTGCGAATCAAACGATCATTTTGGTAAGTTCATTCCGTCCCATCTATCAATGCTTAATTTTAAGCAGTGTGACAATTTGAAAGAAATTGTAAAGGATCCACTTGATATTGTAGTAAACAATTCAACTATAGACTTGTCTGGTAAAGATGAGGTCAGTAGTTCAAAGGAACCTATACTATTCAAAAGTATCGAGGAATTCCTCGAACCACTCCTTTGTCCACCCATGTCAAAGGGTTCTTCAAATACTTTAGCCTCACTTGGGAGCTCTTTAAGGGGAGGGCCATTACAATCTTAGGCCTCAAGGATGTTGACCAATGATAATGTTTGAACAATCACGTGGGGTAGGGATGGATATTTTGCTTGAATCAAGTGGGGGTTGGTGGGAAGAAAGTCAACACTTCCCATGCCCAGGAGAAAGTAGTTAAAGAGGTAAATGAAGGACGAAAAAAATCATTTCTAGGGGTTCTTATAGCAAGTAAAACCCTAGTAGAGGTTCCCCCGTGAATATCATCTCCATTAACATTTGGGATCTAGGGGGTAGAGCCAAGAATATGGCCCTAAAGAGATTTGTATAGGTAGATAAGTCGGATGTGTTGTTACTTCAAGAGATGATGAATAAGGGGTCGAAATTGGTGATGGAACTTGCAAATTAATGTTAGGTTGGGTTTTTTTTTTCTGTATATTCTTGTGGTCATTTAGGGGGTTCAATTACGTGATGAAACCATTCTATACAACTAATCAACTATTTTTCAATTCATATAGGTTTGTGTACATAATTATATTATCGAAGTATAGGATTCTCTGTTACATTGCTAAACATCTAAAAAACTCACAAGCACCTCAACACCCAAAAACTTCCTTATTCCCTCACATACAAGTGCTTCCACCTACACTACCTTTGCATAGAGATTATCGATGAAACCCTCCCCCTTAAAGAATATAGTTGATTTCACTTGCACCTACATGCTCGCTATAAATTAACGATAGTCCAATCTTGCTTGGACAAAGAAGGGAACAATCCAGTAATAGATTACACTAGGAAGCATGCACTTTTTCCTACACTTCAAAAAAGGTTCTCCTACCTAGGGAACATGATGCTACCTCATCCTCTATGCCAAACCTAACACCAACCTTACCAAGAGGCCTTGGGTATCCATTCCCTAAGGTTTTCAACTCCGAACAAGAGCAATGGGGAAACCATTAGAAGGTTTAACAAGATCCATAGGTAGGGCCTCCTTAGGACCTTTCATGCCATCTTGGAAAGCCATTGGAGGACTAATTTGGTTATGAGAAATAGCTAGGTCAAAAGTTGAAAGTGAAAGTTTGTATTCTTTTTCCAAATACTAGTGTTTTCCTCATGGGAAGATAAAATAGAACCCTTGAAGTCTAAAGGGTCCTTGTCATAGTGTACTAATTTAACATTTTTTTCAATATATTTAGATACTTAGGATTTAGTTAAGATCAACTTGGTATGATGTGTCTTTAGGTAAAGTGTGTTTCTTTAGTATGCATTTGTACTTTTGTAATTAGACAATCATGATATGTTCTAGACATAACGGAATCTGACGGTTCATATTCTCCTCAATCTTAACAACTATATTGATCCATGGCTTAGCACCTTATTGGTCCATGATCTCTATTTAAAGAGCATGGGGGGTCATTTGCTAATGATAAACTATAACAAACTCGCATGCAAATTATTTTCTTTTGCATTAGGATATTGCCTTAAGCAGTCATTTGGTCGGGGTGATGGATTCTTTACCTCTCTAAGGGTTTTAACCACGTAATACATTGGTATGTTGATCTGTGATATGCGTGTTTGAGTAGTTTCTTAAGGTGTTCGACCTAGGTAGAAATAATTTCTTTTAGTTGAACATGGTATCAAAGCACTTATGGAGACCTGCACCCATTGTAGATCGAGATCTTGAACTTATGTAGCTGAATGTACCAAAAGATTTAAGGATTATGCTATTTTTTTGCATTTTTGGCTTGAGAGAGGTGTTCCATTATGTTCGAAGCATTGCTTTAAATCAAAGATGATTTTCAATTCACTCAAATATATTTATGCTTTCCCAATATATGGGCATTTTATCAGATATAATTTTATCAGATCTAGAGGTATATCGTTTACATTTATGGATTTTTTTTACAATCTTTCTCATATTGTTTCATATTTCAGTCTGACTTTCTATTTTATTTTTAGTCTACTTCTTTTTCAGTCTATGTATGTTATTTGTCGTGTACTTTGTGTGAACTCTGTAAATAAAAAATTGAGCATAAAGAGTTTTCTTGACTACGTTTGTTCTTTTCCATTCGCCCTATGCGAACTTGCTAAATACAAAACAAAGCGAAAACTTGCATTTCTAGGTAAGCTAACCAAGTCCTAACACCAAACTTGAGAAGTTTCGGTTTCAAAATTATAATTATTTTTTGTGTGTGGTTGTGTAAAAGTGTTTTGTAGGCATCCCACGGGGCGTAGAATAGATGGTGATTGGGTGTATTGTTAAGGCACTCCTTGTGTAAGGTCACCGGTTCGAAACTCTGTGGGTATGAGCCTGAAAAACAAGTGTTTTGGAGGCCAAAAACAAGGTATACTAGGTAGGTACACGTTCCAAGAACAACAATGAAGCAAAAACATTGAACAGATAATTCTACAAAATATATTGAATAAGAATTTATTGAATGAATGAATGATTACAATGTTCTCGTGACGATATACCTTTGTAGGCATTGACTGGCCACGAGAGTGAATAAGCGTGTCTATTGACTCTTCATTAAATGTTAAATTACTTATTAATTATCAATTACCTCTATTATTAATATGACTCATGTTTATTTATTTATTATTGTGTCTGTAGCATTGCCATCCCCTTAAAAATTGCTTTGTCCTCAAAGCAAGGGTAATGAGGGGTATCATCAGTGAAAACATTATGTTTCCCATTACACATCTTATTTGGAAGTTGTTTCCACTTGATGAGGTATTCTTTAATAGATATGGAGCGTAACACCTTTTCTTTAGTGACAAGAATACCTTTTGGCACTAAAATAATTATCTCATCGTCATTGAATTCGGGGATTTATGTTTGCAATCACTGGGATTGTCCTAGCACCTTCTCGAGACATGATACATGGAACAAGTTATGGATGTGATTGTTGTCTCATAAATTCAATCCATAAGCTACTTAGCTAATTTTTTTGGTAATTCAAAAAGGCCCATAGAACTTAGGAGCCAATTTGTTCTTTCCTTATTACTTGAGGGATAATTGTTTGTAGGGTTGAAGTCTTATAAACACCCAAACACCTTCTTCGAACTCTCTTTCTATTATATGCTGGTATGCATGTTGTTTCATTCGATTACAAGCTACCGCTAAGTTTTCTTTTAATATTTTAATGATTTCCTGGTCCTCATTAAGTTGGTTCCTTGAAACTCAGATTTTAGTGTCAATGAAGGAAAACTCCTTCCATTTGGGTGGTTCATATCCATATAAGGCTTGGAAAGGGGTCATTTTAGCTGACGTTTTATAGGTAGAATCATACCACCATTTGGCTAAATGTAACCAGTGGGGCCACTTATTTTGCTTATCTATCGCAAAACAACGAAGGTGAGTTTCTAAGCATTTATTCATAATTTATGTCTAACCATCTATTTGCGGATGGTAAGTTGAGCTCATATTAAGGGTTATCCTAATTTGTTTGCAAAAATCCCTCCAAAAATTTCCCTTAAATTTTGCATCCCTATTGCTGAAATGATCTTTGAAAAACCATGCAATTTGTAAATATTCTTGCAAAGACCTCGGCAATATGTTTTGTTGAGTATGTTTTTCTTACTACCATAAAATGCGCATATTTGGTTAGTCTGTCAACCATAACAAAAATTGTATCCTTTCCATCAAACATGGCTAACCCTTCAATGAAGTCCATCGAGATTTCTTCCCATTTTTGGTTAGGGATGTGTAAAGGATGAAGTAACTATGGAGGCATAACATTTTCAGTTTTATTTCTTTGACATGTGCGACATTCTGTGACATATTTTTGAATATCCATATTTATCCCCTTCCATTGAAATGATTGTCATGCATTATAGTAGGTTTTGAAAAATCCTACATGTCATGTTGTTGGGGAGCTATGGGATTCCCGTAAGACTTTCACTTTAAATTTCGAGGCATGGACTTAGGTAGATTATGTCCTTATACCATAAGATGTCACTAGTCCATTCAAATTTTGGGTTTTCATCCAAATTGTTGATTACGGTATAAGATTCAGGATCTTTGGCATATTCAACTCGGATTTCATCTAACCAGTCGGGGATCATCATTGTTGTTGCATATGATGTTACTTCTTCATCTTTTTGGGATGATGCATCAATAACTACATTGTCCTTACCTTTTTTGTGTAATATCTCCATATCAAAGGTGGAGAGTTTTTCCATCCATTATTGTTGTTCAGTGGATAATGTTTTCTATTGTAATAGGTATTGAAGGCTGTTGTGATCCGTACGTATTCATAATTTAATTCTCAAGAGATAATGTCGCCACTTAGCTAATGCCTATATAATGGAAAGCATTTCTTTATCATATGTGGATTTTAAGCTTTCCCTTTTGTTGAGCTCCCGTCTCTCAAAATCTATTAGATGGTCATCCTGCATTAATATTGCTCCTATTCCAAAACTTAAAACATCACATTCTACCGCAAAGGGCTTTGTAAAATCGGGGGTTGCTAACACAGGTGTGGATGACATAACCTTCTTCAATGCATCAAAACATTCTTTTGACTTGTTATTCCATTAGAAATGTTTTTTCTTTAATAGGTTTGATAGAAGTGTTGTCAAATGACTGTAGTTCTTGATGAACCTTTGGTACTAACCTATTAGTCCTAGGAATCCCCTTAATTTTGATATATTATGTGGTTTTGGCCATTCCATAATTGCTTTGATTTTATTGGGATCCACCTTGATCCCTTCCTGGGATATGACATGGAAAAGATATTCTACTTCTTCCTTACAAAAAGTACATTTTGATAATTTTGCATAAAAATTATTTTCTTTTAAGAGAGAAAGTACTTGTTCCAACTGCTCAAGATGCTCCTCCATGTCGTGTTGTAGATAAGGATATCATAAAAAAAGACTAGTATGAACTTCCTTAAGTAGGGTTGAAAAAGTTAATTCATTGTTACTTGGAAGGTAGCGAGCGCATTGGTTAAACCAAAAGTCATTACTTTGAATTCATACTGGCCTTCGTGAGTTCAAAAGGCATCCTTCGTGAGTTCAAAAGGCAGTCTTCGACACATATTCTATATGTACTCGAATCTGATAGTACCTTGACCTTAGGACTAATTTTGAAAAATATTTTGCTACATGGAGTTCGTCTAATGTTATGAGATTTGAAAATATAGATATGGGCACATAAACTAAAGAGATATACAATGAAAATCAAATCACAAAACAACTAATCTTGTAAAAAATGATTTAACATAGATCATTACACAAAAAAACTAGAAGCAGATAGGAAGAATAGAATGATGTATTTCATTAATATGAATGAGTGGTGGAGTACAATATTTAAAGACCAGCAATTCGAATTAGTGTTAGAGGCAATTCAAATTTCCCATGCAATGGATGAGATGTGTTAGGATTAACAAGAGCCTAAAACACCTTATTTATCCATTCTAACTCTCCTCAACTCGGTTAAATCGACCGAATACTACACAATAACTAGTTAACTGATGGAGTGTTGAGTTAACTGATGGAGTGTTGAGTTAACCGAGTGAATGCTTAGTTAACTGACCAAAATACTCTAATTAGGTCCATGAAGGCGCTAAATTCAGGGTATTTTTTAAGGATTCTAATAGTATACTCAAGTATGGTATTGTAGGCAATTATTTTGGATTGGAAAAAACACATATATAGATAAGTAGGCGAATATTAAATACAAAACATAAAATTTAGTACTAAAACTTGTAAATTTTGGCGAATATTATGATAAAAAAACATATTTTATGTACATATAGGCGATATTAGAGACTAAAAATGACCAAATAGCGAATTTATTTTTTGAAAAAAAGCCCAAAAAATAGCCAATTGGTGAAATTTGGCGCCTAAAAATTTCCCTGCCACTAATGTCCATGAATGGTCATTTAGGAGAAAACTTAGTAGGGTTCTCCTAGTTACCCACTGAGATTGAACACTAGAATTCCTTAAATAAGGGAATTACTCCCTAAATCAGAGGATGCGCCCTCAAATTGAGGAATGTGCCCTTAGTTTGAGGAATACATCACTTTGAGAAATCCCTCACTTTGAGGCCCTTAGTTTGAGGAAGCCCTTAGTTTGAAGAATGCAACAGATAGAGAGGTAGAGGCCCTTAGAGCTTAGAAGAAGCTCTAGGGTGACTTAGGAGAGGTTTTTAGCTCTAACACCACCCAATAAGCCTAACTAGATGGAATAAGTAAAAAAATGGGTCCCAACAATTTGCAGCCATATTAGGTATCCATGCACACAAAAAATAATTCTCTGTAAGCTGGGAAAGAGGGGAAACCCACATGGGAAGCCCCCCATAAAAGAGAATGTAAAAAAAAGTTAATCTACTTAGAAAATTTTGTGAAAAATCCTTGACTAGTAGGAGCAAAAGTTATAGCTGTGTAGACTAAAGAGACATTCTAGAGGTATTCTTCAATGAGAACTTTATTTGGGACAAGTTCTCCAATGACTTCTTCAATTTGAACTTGATTTGGGACAAGTTCTCCAATGACTTCTTCAATTTGAACTTGATTTAGGACAAGTTCTTCAAAGTCTTATGAAATTTGAACTTGATTTGGGACAAATTCTTGAATGGATAGAAGAAATTTGTAGATCACCTCTTCTTCTGGGCTTGTAGAAGGGTCTTTGTTGTGGAAAATTATGCACAAAGGTGTGCAGCCTCTACCGCTTTGGGTAAAATCCCTTGAGGTTGTTGACTAGGCCCAATATTTAGAAACATAAAACAAATGCGATAACCCCAAAGTAGATCCTGCAAGGCTTTGTTAATGAAATGAAACAAAATAAAAACAAAAATAACTTGAAATGATAAAAGGAAACAAGAGGGTGAAAACCACAACAAAGAATCAATGCAAAAACCACTTTATATTGCCCAATGGTCAAGCAAATACATTTAGTGTCACCTAGAAGGTGAATGCTTCAAAGGGAAGCGAACGATCTCCCTTAGGGAGGCCTATTTTGTCCACACTAAATCCTAGATAGCTCAAAGAACCAATGGAGAGAAGCACTTTCCCCTTGAAGGAAGGAGGCAAAGGATCTTGTAGAATGCCAAAAAATATGAAAGAGATGGGCTATGAGGAAGCTCCAAAACAATTTCTACAACATAACCTTGCTCTTGGTTTCTATTCTAATATGCATGCCCATGGCTTCCTTTTATAGGCCAAGATGTGGCCAAGAAACAACTAGATCCAAGTGTGAACCCCATCACCTCATGAACTAGCTTCAAGTTACAAAATGGGGGCTATTGAATGCCAATCCATCACATTGAGAAGACAAGTTTGAATTTGTGTTGGTGATGGGATTTTTATGAGCCTTTAATGCACAATTGGTGGTTTAGATCCCGTTGTTTTGACAATTGCACGGACATCGAAGGGAAATCCGTATAGGAGTCGCACGGGCACATAATTGGTAATATGCGCAGTTGCGCACCTAAACAAAGATATGTCTACACGGTCCTGTCCTTATTGTATTGCAAAAATGTCGCATGTGTGCAATATTTATGTGTTAACAGATGCCCCCTGATGTATGAGGTTCAGAGGGTACTGTAGGGCCGATAATGCATCACCATTTATTTTGTGCTCTATGGTGTTCTTAGAAGCCGAGATGCATATCTAGATGAATAGGGTCCTCCTATGGGGGAATATTGTTGGTGAATCCGTAACAAAGAATAGTTTTTTATACAAACGAGGTGGGTGTTTGTGCTAGAAGTTGTCTCTTGACTATTGGAGAGACAAGCCTAACACATATTAATGCTCAGGGCAGAATGATTGGTTGAATTTAGCTTTTTAGGTAGCTTGTGCAAGGAGGTCAAGAGAATATTGCAGGAAGAGAAAGTGTAAGACAATTGAAAACATCAGGTTCTACAATAAGAAGTGAATGACCAGTCTGAAGCAAGAAACGTCAATTATGGCTCAGATTCAAGGCTTAATGATAGCATGTGGAATAGATTGTTCGGTCACATACAATGTTTAAAATACTAAGTGCGGAAAAACATTCTAAACTCAGATATCATGAACATTCAATCACCAAATTAGCATTCATGAAAAAACATCAACATGAAGGAATTCATAATAATGATAGTATAAACTAAACCATAGAATATTCCAGACATAGGAAAAGCTAAAACCCTGTTCATAAAAGATAAGATCTCATATTCAGAAGCAAGTCTTCAAAAAGGAATTACAGAGTCATGTCTTAGACTTTTAGAACAATAACTCTCAATCCCATACCAAAATCTCAGCCTTCCGGTTGGAACCTGTTATCTCCTCAAATGAACATAGACTAGTTGTTTTTCTAGGTGATAGGAAGTCTTTCAAGTTTTCATTTTTATATACATTTGAGGTTCTTTTTCAAGAGTTTGAAGTATGTAATAAAGTTCGAAATAGCATTTGAGGTTACTTTTATCCGAAAAAGAAATTTCAAGTTTTGGTAGCTTAGGCGGACCAGGCTATGGTTCATTAGCTACCGAAAACCCAACTTTCGACAGCTTACAGAATGGAAGACAAAACTCTTCAGCTACCGAAAGAAAAGGCACGTGTTAGGTATCGTGGAAGAGTTTTGGTGGTTTAGGCGGACAAAGTGATGGTTCATTAGCTACCGAAAACAGAGCTTTCGGTAGCTTATAGATTCGGACTTGGGCTTTCTTAGCTACCGAAGCTAAAAAACTGGACAGAATGTTACCGTTCTTGCACATATCTGATTTTTACTGATCCAAACACCTCAAGGGTGGTTTATAATGTTATATAATAATTAAAGGCATCACGATCAAGGTTCTGTTCCATATTTAAAAATGCCAGCAAGGTGGAGAAGATGAAGGATATTTACTGAAATTAATGGCATTTTTACTGTGAAAGGTCATCATTTTCAAATGACGTTTATGAGCGACTGGAGAATCATTTTTCAAAACGCTCGAAGGTTTTTGTTCCTAACACATCAGAGAAAAATAACCTCTCTCAGTTTTCCTACAGGTATCACATATTGGGAGAATCAAATCCGTCACTGAGCCCCAATTTTCGGATCCCAGAATCTGCCTGTTTGACACATGTTTTTGAAATGCAAATCTCGGGCAAATGAAAACGAATTTCAAATATCTAAGAGAGGATTTTGCTCACAACAAATCAATGTGCAATAAACTCTTTCAGTTTATACACAGGTATCACATATCTGGAGAACTGAACCCATCTCTGAGCCTCTTTTTCAACAGTTTAAGCAAAAATGGCGTTTTTACTGTGCAGAGTCATCATTTTAAAATGATGATTCTGAGTGACTGGAGAATTATTTTGCAAAACGCTTGGATTTTTTTGTGCCTAATACGTCATAGAACAATAACCTCTCTCAGTTTTCCTACAGGTGTCATAGATTGGGAGAATCGAATCCATCTCTGAGCCCCAGTTTTCAGCAGTTTTGCCAAATTAAAGAGGATTTTTCCTAGTTTATTAAAAATGGTTTTGATTTTCTATCTTTAGCAGATTCGACCCAGTTCTTCAGGATCTTGAACATTTTTGTAAAGGCTATAAAGCCTGTAACTCATGTAGAACAAGGGTTCGATTTTGGAGAGACTTGTAACCATACTTCATTCAGATTTTGATGAATACATTTTGACACAGGAAGCTTCTTTCACTATGTTTGTTCAGTTTCATTTTCTTTCTTTCTCTGTTTATGTGTGTTTGATAATAGATGACTGTCATCTCATCTCTTTATCGGTATACTAAGCTTGCATGTATTCTTTTCATGTTTCATCTAACGCCTAGTAGTTGTCATCTTATGCCTAGTAGTTGTCATCTTATCACTGTGTTGATGAACTTGATCTGCAATATATTTTATCTATCATAGCCAGCGATTCACATATCTTTTGTATGTAGATCTGCTAGTATGATAAGTATTCTTCTTACTTTCACACCTTTGATTTAAGCCCGCTGAGCAATATATTAGAAAGCCTTTCGTCTTCAAGTGGATTCATATGTTACTGAGTGAATGTGAGTATATCAAGTCATCCGATTTAATCTTTTCTCCTACATTATTGAATATTTAAGTTACCAGGCTCATTCCCTTCACAGTCAGGGAAAGACACCTTGAGTGATAATAAAATCCCTCATTACATTGAACCTAATAAGCTTTTATAGAAAAATACAATGAGCAAGTTGTTGTTAACTTGGGGAATCAAATCTATCCAAAAAGAAATAACATCTATGTTTTATCACAAAAATCTAGAAATGTTCTGTTCAACTGCCGGCTAATCCTTCGACTGTTGGTTCAATGCTTGAGAATCTAGAATTTGTTGATTTAGTTGGAAAATTACCAAAAATATGTTAACAATACTAATATTCTTCCTATGCTATCTTGTATACAATAAACCACTTGTAGTCTGCCAATTCTGGAAATCCCCTGCCACCTGTGATTTGACTGCCTGAAAATGGTCATTGAGTTCCTGGAGATGTGGGATGTTATTTGATACTGATACTGATATTGATTTTATGCCTTTGAACTCGGGATATGGGGGAGCTAACTTGCCAAAGCTCTACCATCCATCATCGAACTTTGAAATTTTGTAATCTCAAGGTGCTCTGTTCTTAAACTAACCTTTGATTGCCTTTGAAAACTGGAAAGCGAACTGCACAACTTATGCCTTGAAATCTGGTATTAATCTTTGACTACCATCTTCTAGATTAGAATTTAATCAAATGGTAATATAGTGGCTTACAATTTATTTGAATTACAAATACTAAAGTCTCATTTGCCTCTCAGATAAATCAAACCAAGATATTCCAACTCCTTATCAAACTCAAAGCAGTGACAAGAGAAAATATGTCCAAATCCAATCACAATAATGCTATTTCAAGGTTTCAAGACACAGATCTTCCTTTAATTCTTGAACAAGATCCTTTACCTGGAAACAACTGCCTGAGCATGGCGAGGATGAATAATACAAGAACTGGTGCACAGTGGATTGATGTTGTCAATGAAAAATTGAAACAACATTTACTAGCTCGTATGGTCTTTTAGTAGCAAGAAGATAGTTCTTAGTGTCATAAATCATTAAAGCCAAACCCAAGTTTATTTACAAGATTGTGCTCCATATAACTTGTTTTTGGCTGGGGCCTTTCATCAGTATTTACAGATTTGGTATTTGATCTTTCATATAACCATTAATGGTATATAGAATTGTTGGCATTGAGTGCATGGTTTGTAGATGCTCATTCAGCTCGGCATTTGAAAGCATTCAATTCTTGGCACTCGGTGTTGACACTTATGATGCTTGTAGGTCGCCCAAGCTTGAGCACTTGGCATTTCTGTGAACACTTTAACACTTTCTTGATGCGTTGAGCTTTGTTGATGCAACTTTGCCTCTGGATATTCTTGACAGCTGGGTGCTGCTCCATCTGAATTCTCAACGTTCGAAATCTTGGCTCTCCAAGCTGGATTGCTTCACATCATAATGAACCTTCCATGAGCTTATTTTGAACACTTGGTGTAAATGGTGTCAATATCTTGGTTGTTGGCACTTAGTGTTAACCTGGAATCCTTTGTGTTGACATTCGGGTAAATGCCATAAGGTTGATGACACCCAGCGTTCTTATTTGAAAATTAGCAGCTTCAAGCGATTGACTTTTGTTGACTCAGGTTTTGCAGGTCCATTCTTTCGGTGACATCCAGAAAACTTTCCACGATTCAGAGCCTTTTAATAGGCGGTTTAATTATTCTCTGTTCATTTGGTTCAGATCCAACTTGGGTCTGTTCATTTGGTTCAGATCCAACTTGGGTCAGATAATAAGCATTGATCTTCTTCTTATTGGATGGTCAGGTTCGATGTGTGTGCTCTCAATGCTTGGTGATGACTGTAAGTGAATCCCATGAACGCTTGGGAGCACTCTTTCTTACCACTTGGCCACATACTCATCTTTGGGCGATCTCCATGTGTATGTTGTGTGCATAGGTGTGAGCTTGGCGTTTTCATTGGCTTCATGGGATATATCCCATACGCAAATTGCCATATTAAAACTTTACACACTATATTCACATTTGCTTGATTGTAACCTTATTGCATTGGGAAAAAGTTTTGAACCATGGGTTGTTGCTTGGACTTGCTCGAGACTTGTATAATAGCGTGAGTGCTTTTAAAAGTGGCTGCTGGTGGAGACTTAACGTGAAAATGTATGAAGAACAAATACTCTTTTTAAGAGAAACATAACATAAAAAAGTTCATGGGTGGGTAAAAACAATAGGCTTGATAAAATAATAATTGCACTTTTTGAAATAAAATTATTATTTATAAACTATTATTTTAGGAAGAAAAAGTGAATAGGTCAACCATTCATGGGATCAAATTTTAATAACAAAAAACTTGGGATCAAATCTTAATACCAAAAAACTTAGCAAATTTGACGGAATTTTGGAAGATGAGGCAAATTTGACGGAATTTTGGAAGATGAGGTAAATTTGACCTAGGATACTGAAAAAGAATGAAGACTCCGAGGGGAACACTTTGGCGAAAATACTTGTGAGCATTCCGCAGCAAAAATTGGGGTGCCTCTTTACATGCGCGCTCCCGAAATGTAAGAATTTTGATGGGGAATATTATGGTACCAATAGCGGGCATACCCATGCTCGTGAAAATCTGCCAAAGTGGCTACAAAAAGAGGAGATCGAGGGGTCAACGCAATATACTGTTGGCACACGGATGAAGGCGGCTTCAATCCATGCAATAGTAACTAAACCTGGAAATGTTGTTACATGTGTTGAAGAAGCGGCACTGTTGATAACCATGATAATCCCACGGAGGTGGGGGACCAAAATACTAGTGAGGAGGCAGAATGTAGGACCTCACCGAACTGTTGCTACCATGATTTATAAATGTGAACACTGCTACCTTCGAAAAGTATGACTCTCCTTGATGCAATAGATGTGTTGACGTCGAGCATAGGAGAAACCACTAACTTAGGGAGTAGGAAGGGCTCTCCATACTTAGTTCGAGGCGATCCCTTATAGTGATTGAAAGGGACCCCAAGGTACAACTAAAACTATTGCAACCCTCAAAATATGACGATTTGGTGTCGATAAGAGCTGAAGTATATAATAAGACACGAGTCTTATCCTGAGAACCAATATGATTTTGTAACCAATTGTTGGACTAACAGAACTAACACAAGATTGGCTCGTAAGCATGAGGCTCATGAATTCCTTTGATCGATGTCAACTTGGGGAGGAATGGATGGCATCATTCTTCACAATAAAGGTACAGGCTGTAACAGAGGGGGACAAACTGTAGATGAAGGATTTTGTGGGGGACATAACACCGAGGGTGATGGTGACTGACAAAACTCATAATGATGGGGGTAGTGAGACTCAACGACATTAATAAAAGGTGACCAGGGGTTGCTGCCAAAAGAATAGTTATGTTCCCGTGGTTTTGAGTGGATTGGGGAACAATTTGTTCATAAAGAATAGTTGGTGGGGTCCCCATGGTCTTGAGGGTGTCGAGGGACCAATTTGATGATGGGTGGGATTCCCATGGTTTTGAGCGAGTTGGGGAATCAATTTGATGATGGGCGAAGTTCCCACGGTTTTGAGTGAGCTGGGAAACATTTTACATGATGATGTGAGGGTTGGTTTGCAAATGAAAAGACGGGTATCCCATGAATCAATTCCATGCAAATTGTTCCTGCAGGAATAACTGAATAGAATTGGTTGTTGCAGAGGGTGAGGGCCTTAATGGTGTCTCGGCGATGGTGGTGGTACGAAGAATATTGCAAATGGTAGAGTGCTCATAGAGGTATGAGTGGTCAACTGTGTTTCTTGATCATAACATGTGCCGAGGAATTTGATGGCGTTGATTGCTGAAGGAGGGGAAGTAAATGCGCAACTACAAAAATGAAGAACAATGGGTTGATCATTTTGAAAGTGTATCAAATTCCACGGGTTTGTGGGGGGTCGACATCATGGGTGTCAAATGATGACGGGGATGCAATCATTAGAGAAATTTTGAGGTAAAAAATGGGCCTCAAAACAAAATAAATGTACTATAAAAATCAACCAAGAGGATTCAAGGTGATGATGTCAACCATGGGGGATGAATCACCATTTTTGGGTATAAAAGTAAAAAGGTAAAAATGTCAAAGTGAAAAAACTACTTCAATTCGTATTTTCAACTTATCTCCCGGTATATTCCCTCAAATTTCGATCACGAGAAGTTCGAGATGATATTTGTGATAGAAGTCCGACGCCATTGTTGAGGGGTGGAGTCTTGTTCTTATAATGGAAAAACAAGAGGTCGTCAAATCTTGGTCATTATCCTGCACATACGACGCAAATACCCAAGTGTAATAAAGAACGTGACAAAGGTATTGACGATGCATAATTGATAACCAAAACATGCCACACATGTGGCTCGAGCGAGAAAAATAAGTGTCAGATGGTACTTTCTAGTTGGGAGAGAGAGAAGTGTCACTTTGTACATCTCATCATGCTGATCGCGGTGGTGCAGATAGTTCATCAAATGGAGTTACGGTGTGGCTGTGGCGACAGTTTGAAAATTGTGCCAAATTATATAAATAGGGGTGGGGCCCGCTTTTCGAAATCATTTGTATTGTTGCATTTTCGAGCTCCGGAGGGCATTTTTAGTGATTCAAAGAGATTCAGGTATCCTTTCTCTAAGCAGGGAGGGCCAGGTAAGCCTAAAATTCAGCCTCTTTGTTTTCATTCAGGTATTTTTAGGATTAGGGGACCCATTGCTCGTACGGTAAGTTTTTAGAGATAAAAGTTAACCATGCGAGTATTTGGAATTATGGTGCGTGCATGCACGTTATAATCCATGATCGTGTGTTGTCCTTGAGCGTGATAATGGATATCACCATGCAGGGCACGAGATATCATTGCTTCAGTCGTGCATTGAATTAGCGCAGTTGTCTATGGTACTACAATGTGGATTGCGCGACTGAAGTTTGCATCTCCTATGCGAAATGGGTTACGCGAGATAGTATGAGACAGTTGCGTGAAGCGCAACCTAATAGGTAGTAGAAGCACGCAGCTGCACAATTGTGCGATGAAAAAACGTGTGGGAGAGGGTTTGGGTGCTTTGGCCAATTTTTAGGCTACAACTTGCACTCTAATGTTTGACCTTGTGTGGTTCCAAGTGAGATTGTTGGAGTGAAATGGTGTACATTGAGTGCCATTATGGTGACCTGGTGGAGGAGGTAGAGGGTGATCTCAGGGCCATGCAGACATTGCATGATGCAGGGATCCTGAAGTTTTTCAGGTGCCCTTTGCTCTGATTGGTGGAGTTTTTGGCATTGCAGGAGATCATCCAGATGTGGGATTTGGACATGTATGTGTTTCATGTCGGTGGAGAGGACCTGAGCATCACGACTCAAGATATATACTTTTTGACTAGGTTTCCTAGCCGTGGAGCATAGGAGTCGACCAAACTCTCTATGGGAGGAGGTCATACGATCAAGGGGTTTGTGGATCAGTACTGTGGAGGCGATGAGCGTGAAGTGAACTCGGGACAGATTCTGGTAAGTCACCTCATTAGTCTACCGGTTCGAGCAGTAGTCACAAGAGTGGTGAGGGTATTGGGGGTATCCTCTCCTCACCATATTACAAGGGGTCAGTTGTTGCTAGTGGAGCAGGTGATTGCGGGTCACCAGGTGGCATGGGGGCCGATGATGCTTCATTCTATGATGGAGCAGTTCCAAGATGTTTGGAATGAGGGAGGTCATAGGACCTTCTGTCATGGGAGTGTACTGTGCTCCTTTTTCTTTGAGAGGTTACCTTCATTGAGACTTCCTGTTGCAGTATGTGCGAGGGGGCCACAGGAGCCCTAGATGATTTTTTGGGGGCAGGTGATGCCTTGGGCCAATGGTGGTGAGGTAGGACATGTGTTCACATCCCACTATTAGGAGGTGTGGCAGCAACATGTAGGGAAAATGGAGCGATATCCATGGAGTGGCATGGATTATACTAGGGATTTGGAGTTGCCCCCACCTATTCATCACGAGGATGCCACATGTATGCTTGATGTTTTTATAATACATATGTTTCTGTACATTTTTGTGATTATGCACATACTGCTTATGAATATATTCGGTATTGATTGTGGTATCTTATCTGTGATGCATATTTTGGATCGTTCTGACCACCCCGCAAGGCACATCGTCGTCGGCACCGAGAGGAGGACGCGGTATCGGCAGGAGCTGTTAGGGTAGCCGTTGGGGTGGTAAGAGGTGTTGGTGTTGCTGCTAGTGGAGTTGATCCTGCTGGGGGAGTAGTTGTGGGGGATGATTCATGTCTGCTTTAGCTGATATAGAGCAGCGGTTAGGCGTTTTAACTATGGGGATCGACGATTAGGGGATGGTCGATTTGGATGCTAAGGAGATGGCATGGACTATCCATCTCCTGCCATCGTATGATGTTAGTTGGCGTCTATTGATACAGTCGTTAGTAGTGGCTTTCCATAAAACAAAGCGTATATAGGGAGGACGAGATCCTCCCGCGGGAGGAGGCCACAGGAAGGACCACGACTAGCATGGGGACTAGATCCAGGGGCTGCAAGAGGAGCGAGGGATAAGGCCATGCGACCGTTAGCTATCTTGGGGCCCCAAGATCCAACTATTGGTGGAGCAACCTAGGCACTTATGTATAGGGATGAGGGCCCGATTTTGTATGTTTGTATAGATAGAGCCTATGGGAGGATGATTTTTTATGTATCCCCCATAAGGCATCATTTTTTTTGTATATGCGCCATGAGGCCACATTTTGTACCTGACACACATTATTGTTTGATGACACACACACACACACACACCATTTTGGCAGAACATGTCTAGTCTCATGTATGTATGTGATGCATTGATGGTGGCGTATGTGATGATGATGTTTACATGTATGTTTTGATATGCTATGTGTGTAGTTGTGGGTACTTGCACATGTTTTGTATGATGAGCGACATGCATATATACATGCTTGGTTTGTGTATGTAGGGTCAGATAGAGGGTTAGTGTATCAGATGCTAGTTCAACACATGGTTGATGACGTGGTCGATGAACACATTGGTTTTCCTGGGGACATGTGTGAAAGTGATGGTTTCAAACTATCACACTAGGAGGTGCACTCGTAGAAATTTATGAAAGAGGAGCAGGTAGAGGACTCTAGAGTCATTATTGAGTTGAGAGACAACTAGATGGGAATCTAGGTATACATGAATATGGTGTATGCGAAGGTGGATGGTGTCGCTTAAGAGACCAATGATGACATCGTATTCTGCTTGGTTGTTGGTAAGTGCCCCAAAATAAACTCCTCCAATGTGGCAAAGATTTTAGGAGGGTTATAAATATCCCAAGCAGCTGATGCGAAATTATTTGACCACCGACTTATGCCATCGAGGAAGCCGACATAGTTATATGCGTGGGGGATCATCTATATAAACAAAAGATGGTCGTATTCTCAATCAAAGGGGACAAAAATGCTAACTATAAAATGATACATTGTGCAAATGAGACAATGTAAATGGAAAAAGATGGTTTCGCCCTTCGGGTGGTAGGGACCTTTAAATGTTGTAAATTGAGGTGGTATCATACTTGTCATGAATTGGTGAGTATCCAACATTTGAAAGGATATCCCTAGTGTCATATAGACACCCAATGATGGTTCAGGAGGATCCAAGTCTTCACCGGAAGACGAGAAATCAACACTAGTCATTAAACCGGCTAAAGAAGATGCGACATCGGTGGTACTCGGTAAAGGGGGGACAACTTCCTCAGCAAGTGAGCCTTAAGGGACTGTGCTGAGCTAGGTAATTTGATCTTGGAGCTTCATTAGTTCAAGGTGGGATTCTTGTTAAACACATAAGATGGGACATTGGAACGAGAAGTGAGAAGTGTCACCACATGATTAGCATGGGCATGGTACTTGGGCATGGAGAGGTGTCTATGTCGAAGGTGAATTGGCTTGATAAAGAATGGTTGTGATGGTATTGGATGGGATCATGTGCATATGATTCCCAGAGGATGAGAATCCATCATGTGGTGTTGTTGTCATAATATCCAGAGGTGGGGGGCTCGCGACATCGTAGGCTCAATAGCGGGAAATGCCATTATGACTAGTTTTGGGATAGTTGAAACAGGTGTTATATCCAATGTAGTGACCACATTGATGGAAGTTGTTTCGTGAGGTTGAGGTGAAGTACTCTTGACCAATAGTTGAGTGAGGTGAATGGTTTCCAAAGCGTCCTGGAATCGAGGGATGTCAGGACAATGATTTGTGTAATGCCCAAACTGGGAACAAATTGAACATGCATGATTGGTATGCAATTATTTGGACTTAGGTGTCGAGTTGGGTGATGAAGAGGTGCCCCCTGCCACCATAAGTTGAGCATGTGTCAAACTAATGGGGATATTGAGTAAATTCCTAATCTCTAGTAAGGTGGGCCACAATTTGGTCGCATGGCCTTGTTGCCCGCATAGGGAACATGGTGGAGTGACCCTCTGTGTGGGAGTAGTGGTCATTACTGGGGATTTTAACTATTGTTGGTCGATGCCCCCTATTTTAGGCTTAGTGAACCCCGATGATGGTTTGGGATATGGGTTGGGTATGAGGGGGGATTTCGAATTAGGTTGTCTTAAGACCCCATTGATGGGTTTATTAACTGTCGGTGTGTTGGTTTAGTTGCGGATGTCATAGGTTCGACTAGCCATACAAATGGTGTGACTGGCCTAGAAGGCGTAACAACTATGATAGGGAGAAACTCATAATGGGCTACTAGTTTTGAAGCCATCTCAGGGTATGGTGGTGTAAGGTACCACACATGTATACCCAAGGTGAGTCCAGGTAGAGTCATATGAGCCATAAATGGTGTCCCTTTCACTCCTGTGGGAGGGTACAAGAATGGTATTTGGAAGATAGGAGGTACTTATGGACTCAATGTTTGCTCAACGCCATGGCTCGATGGAGGTGCTGATGAGGACGCTGAGGGGGAGGTGGGCACATTTTTGGTGGTGAAAATTGTGCACGTGACATCATCTGTTGATTCGATGATATTGAGACTCATGTAGTCGACCAAAGTACACCTGTAGCAAGTTAGAGTCCTTATACATTCCTTGGCCAACATCAACATAAGGGGGTTGACTTCTCCTAACCACAGTGGGAAGGACATTTTCGGGATTGGTGTTGGTATTAGGGTTGTAGTAGTTGAGTTGGTTGAGAGTGACTATTTTGCCATTGAAAGGAAACATCATGATGTGGAAGACTAAGGAGGAGATCACCTTCATGGCGTAAGTGTATCTATAGCCTTAGAGGATGTTGTAGTTTAGTTGCACATCAACTACTTCGATATTGATCATGACCATCTTTCTCCCTAGTTCGATAGGGACATTCTGGTGCAATCCTCGAGGTTGGGATGGTATCCCGTCATATGCATGAAGAGCGATAGACGAGGGGACTAGTTCAGGTGATCCCAATTGTTTCCAAACATTCAAGGACATGATGCATGTGGATGTGACTTCATCGATGATACATTAATAAATCATAATGTTTTTTACAATAACAAGAACTTGGAATGCGACTAACGAGGGTAGTCACAGTTCATCTTTGTTGAGGTCAAAATTCATGAGGCGTGAGTCGGAAAGGTTGACAACACCAAGTGCATTAAGTAAGGCCTTTCTTTGAGTAGGGAAAAACTGTAGCACTTCTAATGTGGACATCACGGTGGGTGACTGAGCCAAGTCGTCCACAATAATATAATTGTGGGAGTCTTTCATATGAGGGTTATTGGGGTGCGCCTGAGTTGTACCTTGAGGACCCATGGGATTTGTTCACCACTTGGGGATGGTATCTGCAATTGGGGATGGTATCTGCAAAGGGCCCCACGAAGGGATATGAGCATCTTCCACCTTGGGGGATTCAGGCCTATCATAACCTTTGGCTCTAGTATGAAGGTTTACATCCAACGTGTATATGTTCTCGAAGGAGCCATCATCGAAGGGGCGAGGTTCCTACTACTGAGTAACAACCCCTTGATTAATGGAGGGTTGTTGTAAGACAATGGTTCAGGGTTGTGTAGGATTGGGCACCCAAGGAGGATTTACTACTGTCTTCTTCTTGTCTTCCACCAACTATTGGTAGTCAGTGATAAAAGGGAAATGGTGAGTATAGTGACCATATTCTCCGCAGATGGAGCAAGAGTAATTGGTCCTCATGTTTGTGTTCTTCCCTTGTCTTGGGAGCTATTTTCCCCCGTATTCTGGTTAACCAAGTTCTAGTTTTGTTGGGGAGGGGGTTTCCCCCTTGCCTCTATTGTTGGTTCTATTTGTTCTTTCCCTTCTTCTTCCCCTAATTTTGAGGGTTCTAGGGATTTGTTGTGTTCAACTACTCAAACTGTTGAGTTTGTTGTGTGAAAGATGGTTGAACTAGATTTACCCCCATGTGAGGTGTGGGGTATGGACTAGTAGGACATGAAAACATGTAGTAAGGGTTGTACCATGGTGGTGGGATAAAGGTGGTTTGTGTTTAGTAGGATGTAGACGTAGGAGCGGCTTGTGCCATTTGTGGTGGAGGTACCATTGGTTCTTGGATACCAATGGGATAAGTAGGACTATAAGGTCCATACTGTAACTAACCAAGTGGAGGAATTGGTACAGGGGCAAGGGGTGTCGACACAGGAGGGATGGGTGGGTATTGCGGTGCCATATTAATTGGTGTAGGAATAGGAGGAGGAACCTTTCCTTGGTGGGAAATGGATCCAATAATCCCATCTGTTGAATGCGACAAACCTGTAGGTGGAGGATCCAGTGACCAATGTTGACGGGCATCAGGAAGGATGGTGTATAAGTATCCGTATTATGCATAGATAAGGTCAAAATGTTGGGCCTTGAGGATGGCCTCTTCCTCATTTTTTGGCATGGATGTGGATACATATTTTTCAGCAGTTGGTTGGAGTGACTTGATAAGCCAATCCAACAATAATATTGGAGGTTATATGTCGATCTTACACAATGTTTGACATCTACACCTCTCATGGATATGGTTCGCGATGTGTGTAGAAGTGTTATGTCGAAACTCTGTGAGAAATTCGAGACCAAGGTCATGGCGAATAAGAAGTTGGAAGTATGTGAAAAAATTGATGGCCAATGTTATAGATGTGGCATGGTTTCTCCTAGTAAATTCACATACAATTTAACTGTTGTCCCGGTGAGGGTGCATTGAAAGAGGCCCTCACTAAGTGTTCTACAATGTTGATTGAGGAACACCATAAATGAAAGGACATGACATGGTTGGCAGGTTCGTCTCCTTGTTTCCCTTCGAATTTAGGAATATCCGAGGGTATCCTTTCTGGCATAACTAGCCATGTTTGATCATGTGCGATAGGGTCATTAATCAATTTGGCCAAATCTAGGAGATTTAGGGTAGCCATGAAATGTAGGTTGGGAGTTGGACTTGCCATTGTATGTTGTGTGGGGTTTCCGCGAGGTGGAGACCCAAATGGTGTTTCAAATAATGAGTGACCTCATACTAGAGAGGAGGGATCAAAATGGTCCAAATGATCTCTGGGGCGAGAAGAAAAAGGAGGGCCTCTTTTAAGAGGAGGAGACGAAAAGGGATCTAAATTCTCTCAGAGGGGAGAAAATGAAGGAGAACCTCTTCTTGCGGAGGAATTTTATACCTCAACTTGTCACTCTGTACACCATTGAGAGCCTTCATGCCATATCACCATGAAGAACACGATGTCTATACCTCCTAGGAGTGTTGAGATCCCTTCCCATCATGTTGGTCCCCTCCCTAGTCGTACTTGGAGGAAAATCCAACACTTGGGAGTCGAATGCCACTTCACCAAGCCCATCTTAGTGTAACGTCCTCCTCATCCAAATCGACCATCGGAAGGGGACACTGGCCAAATCTGGGGTCTCAAATTTCGCCCCAAGTCCATAATACGATTTTCAACAAATGTAATGTGTGCAGGAATGTAAATAAACATGTACAACGGAATTAAAATCTATCCACACACATCTAGAAGGCAAATACACAAGCATAACATTATAGACATGAAATAAAAACACTTCAAAACCAAATGCATAAGAATACTTATCTTTATCCAACGTGGATCCAAGCAACTGGCTGTGTAAAAGTGCTTTTCCACCCAACCATAGGCACTCCGTCCAGCATATACTCTTTCTGTTGGGAGGCCACCCCCAAGCTGGGCTGTAAGGCCACTAGGTCAAAGGAAACACCTACAAGCTTCTATCTCTCAGCCCACAACCCATTCTGCTCTATGTGCTTAGCCAAATCCTCATACAGAGATCTACAGGGGTCTCACTCAGCCATCAAAGCCTTGGCTTCCACAATACCTGCCCCACACAACACCCTTCTAGCTCAGGCATCCCCTTCACCGATACACAGTTATATTGGGAGATCCATCTTGTTGGATGCTTCCAATGTGTGCATAGAAGAATTCCAACCTAATATTGGTTGTTATAAAACCACCTGCAGCCTCAATCTGTGGCTTCTCAAGCACCTACAAGAAGCAAAACTCAAGGGTAAGGGTTCTTAGCTTTCCCAACCTCACTGCTCACCTACATCCAACAATATTTACTTCCAAATCTGCAGCATGGTATCCAAATTCGAATTTTTGGGTTCAAAACAACATGGTAAGTTCATGGACAACAAGGGAGAGCTTTGCATCTTCTAAATATGCATGAAAGAATGAGAGAAAATGAGGGTTGACTCCAAAGGATGTGAGAAAATGGTGAAAAGACAACTGACATAACTTCTGACAGTAGAAGAAAGGACTCCTGGTAGTTGCAGACTGACTTCTGTCATGATAGAACTATCACAAAAGTGCATTCAGTCCCATGCTTCAATAACTACATGAGGTGACTTTTCCCACCAACCACACACATGCATTGATGATTGGGAAAATGGTCAAAAAGGAGATAATTGGCTTATTCTCATCACATGAAAGAATTTTGGGTGAGTTCTAAGGTGGAAACTTGGAAGCAAGTATTTAGTCACCCATGGACCCCCTTTCCTCTTCCCCTCTTGTAGAATCATAGCACCTTTGGTGCTCTTTACACAACCATTGTTGGACCATTTTATTATTTTTGCACATAATATTTACATAATATTCTAAATCAGCATAACATCCAACCAAATAGTCCAAATAAAATATAAGCATCAAACATGCCTAGACATTTACTAGTCGTGCCTTGGCCTTGAGCTCCGCACTAAGAATCCGCACTAGCATATTTACATCATTTACATAATTTTGGATAAATACATTCCAAGTTAAAACTAGTGGTATTGCACTTAGAGATATTTGTGCACCCGGCTAATGGTGCAAGGAACGAAAATACAACATTTTTGCATTCTGCACATCTATGGGGGTGCGAAAATTCCAACATTTTCTCACTTTGCCCAGTTCCAGGGGAGCGAAAATCCCTCAACAACCATTCTCCTTGGTTTTTGGATCTTGAATCTTGAGGAGATTTTCATGGGATATGGATTCCATTCGAATCCCATCTCACCCTCCTTCCTTGGTATGATTCAACTCCTCGATCCATATTTTACTCACCTAGATCCATCATTTTCTCTTAGTGGTTGGACTCCCAAATCCTATAAGAAGGAGGCCATCCATGAGCTAAAGAGGGAACTTTGGAGGCATCAAACCTATGATCTTAGAAGTCTTGCAGAGGTAGCGAAGGAGAGCTTGGAAGGAGATGGTGTTGCTTTGGACATCAATGTATAGCACTTTGTAATAAGCTTCTTTGGTTTTCTTAATAATAACTTGGCTTATTCTCCCATATCTTGTTTCTTGTAATGTTGATGCATGATATGTTATAGATTAAATCTTTATCAATACATCTATTTTCTTGGAAGTTTTGGCTCTTTTCCTTGTTCAACAGGTTCAAGCTTTGGAGATCAAACTTGGAGCTGGAGCTAGGGAAACCTACAGATTGGAGGTAAGCTTCACTTCTTCCTTTCTCTTGAATAGTTTATACATTGTGTTAGATGTAGGATAATAAGAGCACCATTTGTTTTGTTTCTGTCATAGATTGAAAATTTAGGAACTTAGTTTATTCTATGATAGGGTTTAACTATCCGTAGGAAGAATTCTCTAACACATAAATTGGTGACCACACTAGGGATTTCCCATGTTTAATTTGTCATTGAATCTTTAAAGATTTGATCTTCTACCTATGCAAACTACTTAGTTTTGATCTTTATTTTCATCTTGGTCTTCATTGTTAGGCTCTCCGAGTCTTAAAAACTTCAGATATTGATAATTTTTATCTCAAATATTCACCCTTCCCTCTCTACAACATATTTTCTCACCCCTACTATGCATCACATAGCGAAAATTCTTACATTTTCGCGCCCCCACAATAGTCCATAGCGTGAAAATATCATATTTTTGCGCCTGTGTGTTCTTCTTGGGTGTGAAAATTCCTTGTAACTCACATTGAGACTCAATTTTTCATCTGATTGGAGTTTGGTTTTGGTTTTTCATTTGTTTTCTGCCATCTGATCTTGGTCAGTTCTGCGGGATATTTCCACATTTTGGTTTTCTTTTAGCCTTCATTTGGATTGTAGAGTGAATTTTCAAATGTTACAAGTGTGTTGAATATTGGAGGATTGTCATAGCCACCCCTATCCTCTCATCACCTTTTTTAACCTCTGAATTTGGTCTGATAAATCACAAGATCCTCTACCCCTGATCTGAAGGTCTAAAATATTTCTTGGTTTGTTTGATTTTGTCATTTATACAATTTGGATTTCTTGAGTGAAAGTGACAAGAAGAAGTAGATCCTTTAATTGGTTTCTTTATTTCAATATTGCAAAAGTCATATGGTTTCTCACATTTTGTTAAAATCAAGGAAATTATTGCATATTTATTTGGCATACTTGAAGATCATTGGAAATTTATTACTTTGTGAAGAATCTATGCATTTTTGAGTTCTTGAAATTTGCTTGGAAACTTCTCAAAACCTTCTTCCCTCTTCACTTAATGTTAAAACATTTTTTGCAATCAACGAAGCTTCCTTCCCTTTACTTGTTATTTTTAGGCTCATTTGAAGCAAAAAAAAATACCAATTTTTTTTTGATGTATTTGGTGTGAAAGAGTGTTTCATACTTTGATTTGGCGCATAAATTGAAAAGAAAAACAAAAGTAGGTATTTTCTTTCTCAAAAAGTTGCATTTGTATCTCTTACATTTGGGAACGAAAAAGAACTCTCCCTTCCGTAGCTAGAAGTTCATCGAAGGAAAAATACTTGCATAGATTCATCCATATTTGCATGCTTTGCGTCCAGTCTACACACCATGTAGTCTCCCTTTTTAATAATTTGGAAAAATTGGAAAAAATGCAATTTTTTGGTCAATTCGAACCTTGGATTAGTGATGACCCAAGTGCTTCCAAATGGATCCTAAGGATTTTGAATTGGGTTTGAAGATACTTGAAGGGTATTAGGATATAAAAATGAGGCAGATAGGTCCTTGGACACTCTCAAAACACTTCTGCAACATTCATTTTCAATCAAGAGAAAATAGGGAATTTACTAGTAATTTCGAGGTTCAAACCCCCTGGGGTAGATGTCACTAATGGATTCCAAAATGTAGTACGACCCTCCCAAATTTCAGAACAGAGACGTGGATTAGTTATCTGACTTAAATGGGCACCTAAATGCATCATTAATCAGTTCCTAAAGGCTGCTTCAACTCCCATAAATCAGAGATTTGTAAACATGTCTTAACATGGGGGGAAATGAGAGAAAAACAATATAACTTGCTATCAAATTTGAGAGAAATGTTCCAAAGACTTGAATAATGTTCATGAAACTTATTCAATACATTAATGTCTCTCCAAAAAGCAATAAAACCACTGATATTGACTGAAACAATTCCATATCAAACAACTTCAAGCTCTTACAACAAGATATAATATGGGAAAATGGCACCATTCATACATAGTTTGGAATTTTTACATAGTTTCACTTGGATTTTCGATTTGAGGTTCATATGAGAATCAAATACAGAGAGTATACATCACATTACAAATAAATTGTGCCCCTTGGACTTCCCCAAAGAGATCAACATCTCACCATGTGCGTCATTCCTCCAAGAGCAAGAATATGAAGAGAAGAGTGAGAGAGATGTGGGAACAAGTTGAAGAATATATGGTCATGATCAGCCTTATAGCTTCAACTTGTAACAAATGAATTCATTGCAGCTACAAATGAAAGTTTTGAATGGCCTCTCCAATTGCCAATTAGGATGGGAATCTTCCACCCTCGAAATTGGTGCTAAGGCAAGTAGAATAAACACTCAACTTGCATGGGCAAGCTATGCTCTCCAAATTACCAAATGAGAAATGATCAAAAGACCCTCTCATTCTTTCTTCTTGTCTTTTATAATCCTTCGAAGTCCTCTATTGCTCAAATTCCCTCCAATATCTTCATGCCAACACAAGTTGGGGAAATATTCCAATGAGTGCCACTTGTCCAACAATTCCTAGCCTCCCTCTTCCATCAATTTGAATGGGGTGAATATTGGATTCCATAACTCCCTTGTGAACCCTATTGGAGGCTATTTTTATCCCTAACATGTCATATAGGTTATATGTCAGAAATCAGGTTTGATCCTTGTCATAAGTGTCATAGCATCTTCATCATTGTTGTCATAAAAGCTAGGGAATCTACCCAAAGTGTCTCAATACCTCTAAGATGCCTCTTCCTCTTCCATGGGAGTTACTCTTCCACTCAAATTCGACCCTCAGTCATTCCAAGTGTAATTCCCTTCTAACTCCCCCAAGAATGTTGGACTCCACCTTGGATTTGAATGGGTGAGAGTAGGATGCCATGTGGCATGGAGAATCTTGCTTTGTGTGGGTCCCACACCACCAATGTGCCTTCATGACCAAGTGCCACCTTATTTTCCTATTATAAATATTTATTTACCCCCTTTTAATATATTTTTTCAAGCTAATGTCAATTTGGGGTTTTATATCTCCCTTATTCCAAATCTAAATGTTTCCACCCCAACCTAGGGAACTAGTAGATTGGTGGAATTTTCCCTTCTAGTGATATATTTGGATGGGGACATTATGGTCCTCCCCACCCAAGATTGCTTGCCCTTAAGCAATTCCAAATTGGGATGCTGCAAATTTTTTTCCTCTTCCCATGTGGCATCCTCACTTGGCAAATCTTTGTACCAAATATTCTCTTATGGTTCTACTCCTCAATTTCCTTTCTCTTGTCTTCAAAAAAAATTTCTGGAATAAGTATGAGTTGTCCTTCATCATCTAATGGAGGGAGTGTTTCTGAAATATAAATTTGCTGACCAATAGCCTTCTTAAGGCATGAAACATGAAATACATTGTGTATTTTTCTACCTTTCGGAAGTTCTAACTCATAAGCTACCTCCCCAACTTTTTGAACTATCTTGTATGGACCATAATACCTTGGTTTGAACTTTTATGACCCTTTCCATTTTAAGGAGGTTTGCTTATATGGATGCAGCCTCAAATAAACCAAATCATTCACTTGAAAAGTTGTTTCCTCCCTATGTTGATCCACATGTTGTTTTTGTTGATTTTGGGCAACATGCCAATTGTCTTTTAGAAGCTTCAAAATCTCTTAACTTTCCTCAACCCAATCTTTAGCTTTTGGGGCTCTACTATCACCAAAAATGTGATCAACAAAGGTGAGTGCTTCATAACCATAAAGTGATTTGAAAGGAGACATGCCAATGGACATATGGAAAGTAGTATTGTAGCAAAACTCATCCAAGTGTAGCCATTTCACCCATGCTTTCTGCTGCTCACCAACATATTTCCTAAAGTATCCTTTCCACCATTGGTTCACCCTTTCTGTTTGGCCATCAGCTTGAGGATGATATCTTGTGCTAGGAGTCGATTGAGTGCCCACCAACTTGAATATTTATTTCCAAAAAGAACTCATAAGTATGCTATCCCTATCACTCACAATGTTTTTGGGAAGTCCATGCAATCTGAAAATATCTCTAAAGAATAGATCAACCACTTGTGCAGCAATAAAATATGATGCAATAGCAAATAAATGAGCAAATTTGGTGATTCTATCCACCACAACATAAATACAATCCTTAACCAAAGCCTTGCGAAACCTCTGATGAAATATTGAGATGCTTTCCCATTTTTGTTCAGGAATCGACAATGGTTGCAATAGAGCCGCAGGATGGGTATGTTCAACTTTGTTTTGCTGACATGCTGGAATATCTTGCATTCATTCACATACTTTAGAACATATTCCTTCAGCCCTTTCCAAGGGAACCTTTGTCTTAATTCCCTATATGTTTTAAAGAAACGAAGATGACCTGCTAAAGGAGAATCATGAGCTTCCTTCAAGATCTTGTGCTTTAGGTTTGAACCATGAACCAAGTATATTCGGTCCTTATAGTAGATGAGGCCATTCAATATCTTGTATCTATCATCTCTTTTGACCCCATATAACAAATCACAAGCAAAACTATCTTTGTCATACTCTACTATTAGCATATATTTCCAATCTTTCGAAATGTCCATAAGAGAAAATGAAGGTCTCCTACACAATGCATCTGCTACAATATTATTCTTCCCTTTTACATATTCAATGTAAAAATCAAAAGCTTGGACCTTACTTACCCACTTTTGTTTCCTTTCATTGAGATACTTTTGTGTGAGGAAATGCTTTAAACTGTTATGATCAGTTTTGACCACAAACTTGTTCCCCACCACATATTGTCTAAACTTGGCCAAGGCATGCATGATGGCTAACATTTCTTTTTCATATATGGAGTAGAGCTTCTCATGTGGCTGCAATTTTCTTCTTTCAAAATCTATGGGGTGTTGATTTTGCTTTAGTACCACCCCTATCCTTTCTCTTGATGCATCACATTCCAAAACAAATGGTTTAGAAAAATCAGGTAATGCAAGTACTGGAAAACTACTCATTACCTCTTTCATTCTTTGGAAATCCTTTTCAGCCTCTTCATCCCATTTGAAAGCATCCTTCTTGGTCAAATCAACAAGGGGAGAAGTTAGTGTGGAAAACCCCTTCACAAACTTCCTATAGTAAGTGCATATCCCAATGAAGCGTCTCAATTCAGTGATGTTCTTGGGTGATGGCCATTCAAGAATAGCCTTTATTTTCTCCAAGTGCATCTTTAATCCATATTTTCCAATGATTTTACCAAGATACAAAACTTCTTTCAACCCAAATTCACACTTTGACAACTTAGCAAACAAAGATTGTTCATGCAATATTTTCAATACAACTTCTAAATGGTGCAAATGTTCCTCCCGTGTCTTACTATAAATCAAAATATCATCAAAGAAAACCAAAACAAACTTACGAAGATACTTGCAAAATATTTTGTTCATGCATGATTGGAATGTGGTTGGAGCATTGGTCAAACCAAAAGGCATGACAAGAAATTCGAAATGACCATAGTGACATCTGAAAGTAGTTTTCTACACATCCTCCTCCTTCATTCGAATATGATGGTTACCAGATCTAAGATCAATTTTGGAGAATTTTTTTTCTCAAAATAGCTCATCCATTAGCTCATCTATTCTAGGAATGGGACATCTATTCTTTATTGTATTCTTGTTTAGAGCTCTAAAATCAATGCACATCCTTAGGGTTCCATCCTTTTTCTTCACTAAAAAAATTGAAGAAGCATAGGGACTTGAGCTTGGTCTAATGAGTTCCAATCCCAAGAGATCTTGAATAGCCTTCTCAATCTCATCTCTGAACCTTTTTGGGTGTCTATGGTGGTATTTGTATAGGTGAAGTACCTGTTAACACCTAAAAAGTGCTCACTAGCTCATTCCCTTACTCACATGACCCATTTGTCCACTTTTCCACCATCTGAGCCTCTGAAACCAACAAAAGGTCACCAAAAGACCTTAGTACACCCCTTTTTCCATTAAAAAAGATTATTTTTCCAAGAAAATCATAAAAAACCCTCAAAAAGGGTCCAAATTCCCAAAAATATTAAAAAGGGAATTAAAATATTATTTTTATTCAAAAAAGGAAAAAGGAGGGAAAAGTACCTAAACCATGTTGGTCAATACCATTGGTTTCCACAAAACCACAAATGGTATTCCTCACCACCAAAACCTATAAAAAGGTGGTAGGGGCTCCTCATTTCACATCCTTCCATTCTCTCATCCTTATGCTGCTGAAATCTCCCCTGAGCACTTTTGGCCATTGAAGCAACCTTGGAGAAAGAGACCTATTGGAGTTTGGAGCTACTCATCTTGGGAGTTGCTCAACATCAACCTTCACCATTGAAGGTAATATCGCAAGCACTTGCTTGCCCCCCACTTTTCAATACAAAAAATTATTTATTATGTTTCTTGTTCTTGATTTTGAAATGTTTACATTATTTGCTTAGATTCTTGTTTAGATCCATGAAAAGTATTGTTTATTTAGTTTATTGTTTTTATTTCTATTGAAACTGCTACTACTAGTTAGTAGGTGCCCATAGCACTAAGCTTGGTTGCAAAACCGAGCCAACAGTTTTTGGCGACTCCGCTTTGGTTTGAACTTTAGATCTCTAGCTTTGCCATTAAATCTTAGTTTTTATGAATTTTTGACCTTTAGATCAATAGATCTACCATCTTAGACAGCAGATCCATTGCTGTTCTGAGATTTGGCCCCATAAACAGCCCTAAATTTTCAATTTTCGGGTTCGTTTCTCGGTTTCCGTGCACGGCTTCCGCCTCGCGGCTTTTTGCCAGACAGTCGCGCGGTCCATCGCGGCTTTTCTGCGTTTTTCCGCGCGGTCCATCGCGGCCTTTTTCCAGATAGTCGCGCGGTCCATCACGACTTTTCTGTATTTTTCCGCGCTGCTCATCGCGGCTGTGCGGCCAAAACCTGCGCGGCTCATCGCGACTGTGCGGCCAAAACCCGCGCGGTCCATCGCGACTGTGCGGCCAAAACCCGCGCGGTCCATCGCGACTGTGCGGCCAAAACCCGCGCGGCCCATCGCGGCTGTTCGTCCAAAACCCGCGCGGCTGAATTTTTTCATTCGACCATCCCGAATTTGAAAAATATTTTTTACTGTACTTTCTGCCCATAGCACATTTTTTACAGTACTAAATTCTGCATAGTTTACAGATTTGAAAAATTTTTACTATTTAAAAGTGCATACCTAGAAATCTTTTTAAAAATTTTCAAGAAAGTGAAAGAAAGATTCATTTTGCATTCTTTATCTAGATTCAAATTTTTTCTTGTTTACTTCTTTAGAATCTTGCCCTTAGCAATTTTTATTGAAACAAAGAAATCCATTTATTTCTTTTAAAAATAGTTTATTATTTGCTTTCATAAAATCCAAGAAATCCTTTATTTTTTGAGTTATTTTTTGAAAAAGCATATTAATTCCTTTTAGTGAAAAAAGTCTTAAATATTTGCTTGTTATTTTTCGAAAAATCCTTTATTTTTTGAAAATTTCCCTTAAAAAGCATTTATTTTTTCCAAGTTCAGTTTACAACACCTCACGTGCACTCACACGACCACTTAATTGAACTAAGACTTAAAACATACCCTAATTTGAACACACTCTTAAACCCACTTGGGGAACACGAAAAGAATTCTTGTAGCTAGGTAGTATTGGGGGGATAGGTGTTCCAATAACACCCCTCAGTTCATACATCTGAGACATAGAAGTTGTCCAATTAGGGAGCTAAAATCTCTTAGTACTTTTTGGCGCGGTCACAACCGGTTTGTGGGAAGGCCTCTCCCCTAGGAGGGTTGAAGTCGCGAGGATTGTTCCGGAAGCCTGAGTGGGATACCGAAACCCATTCAGTAACCGAAGGGCTACCATTCGCAGTTCTCGGGATATCCCTGTATTGGGATATTGCGATCAAAGGACCAAACGGCAGATTTACCTTTTCTCGACGCGTCATGAACGGAGTATCCTAGTAGCCTGTCTTTTTAGGATTGATTACCCGGTGTCCCTCCCGGTAGGGGGATATCTAGCCGTTGTCTCTACATTCATATTGTCTGACTTGGATTTCATCACCTTGCAGGGGATATCGTCTGTTTGAGTCACAATACTTTTAGATTAGGTGTTTGCATGATCTTTACCACCTTTTGAGTCTAGTTACACCTATTTTTTTTCTAGGAGCCGCTTGCATGTTGGTATTCTGACCGGTTGTTGCATTCCTCCACTTATTGTAGCACAGCTGCTAGGATAAGTGCATTTTTTGAGGATTGATTTTTTAGCCTGTGAGCCTTATTTTTTCACTCCCCTTCTTGCACCCTTGGTTGCATTAGGGTTTTGAGTCTTTTACACATATATCACCACCTGATACTTAAAACAATTTTTTAAATAAAAAACATATTCTCACCATTGAGAATTCTAGACGTTCTCGTCGTCTACGGGGCGAACTCCCAGAGTTTAGTCCACTTGGCTCTCCACGTCACGGACGCAGAGCATTATCCCTTGATTCGACACATCGTCGATCATTTAGACGGTCATCCGATTCTGACATACCCCACTTCACCTTTGATTTGGAGGTAGAATCCGAAAACCCCACAGAGTTACCACCAACCACAATTATGTCTGGAACACCAGTTGATCCACTATATACATTAACCATAGGTCAGACATCCGCAGACCCTTCTGCGGTAGTACCATCAACGGCAACAGCCACCCCCTTGGGTATGCCCAATATGGGTAACACTCCACATTCAGGAATGCCTAGCACAGGACCACCACCTGTCATGGGCATGCCCAACATGGGGGTCATACCCCCTTCGGTTTCCACAAACCCTATCCCAGGAATCCCTAGTGCGATTCCTAACCCAAGTGTAACTCATGTTGCACTTGGCAGTGCTATACCAGGAATCCCTAGTGCGATTCCTAACCCAAGTGTAACCCAAGTTGCACTTGGGAGCGCTAACCCATATCAGGCCACACCCTTTGGAGGGCACATACCCTCCATACCTATAGGCGCTACTGGACCCCTACACCATACCACAATGGCTAGGCAGGTCCCGGTTCCGGTCACCACATCCGCTAGTCTACCATACATGGCAAGTCTCAACCTGCCAGATTTAGCTAGGCTCACAAATGACCCCATCAGACATGATCCTGCTTGGCCCCATATGCCCACTAAGCTTCCCTCTGACATCCCTAAGTTTGAGGGAAAGGCCGGAGAAGACCCCCAGAACCACATCATGTCCTTCCATTTATGGTGTTCCTCCAACTCCATAGTGGACGACTCTGTCCGCCTCCGTTTATTACAACGCACCTTCACTGGCTCTGCAGCCAAATGGTATATCGAGCAACCCCATGGGACGCATTCCACATTTACCTCCCTTGCCTCGACCTTCCTGCAGTTCTTTCAGCTACCGGTCCGCTATGATGCGGGCGTCGAAATCCTACTGTCTTGCAGACAGAACACGGCCACGCACATCACTGACCATATTCATGATTGGCGTCGGCGCCGAAGCCTATGCAAGATCAAATTAGACGATCGAATCTTTTTAGACTGGTTCCTTAAATCCCTCCTTCCCCTCATTGCGAAGGATGTAGCATCTGAAAGACCCCAGTCTGAAGAGGAGGCCATCCTTAAGGCCCAACAGTTTGATCTTATCTATGCCCAGTCAGGTTACCTATACACGATCATACCTGACGCCCCACGAGGTGACTCTGCACGCGGTGACACACCGGGGGCATCACATGCCGCTGATGGCATTATTGGCCAAATTACACCGCAAGCAAAACCTTTCAGTATGGTGAGCACCATGCCCGCCCCAGACCTTTCTAGGGCTACATCCAGTTCCGGAGCGACAACTTCTTATGCTCCAACAAACCAGACCCATCATGTTCATGGACCCTCTTGTCCACAACATTGTTATGGCCAAGCACCATCAGCATATGTACCTCCTACATACTATGCTCCACCTACGGTACAAAACCCCATGCAGTTTCCACAACAGCCCATGCATTACCCACAACCGGTTGCACCGGCTAACCTCACACCTCCACCAGCTCAGGGGTACCAACAACCCCAACAGGCAACTGGACCACCTCCAGCTCCACCTGCATATTATCCACCGCAACCTGCTCCCGCACCTGCGGCTCCTCAGAATCCCCCCAATGCTCAAGGGCATGTGTACGCACAACAACAGCAGCCCCAATACCAACATAACCAACGCAACCAGGGTGGGCAACCCAACCGCGGAAGAGGACGTAACCGTGGAAACAATCAAAACCGTAACCAAGCTCCACAACCTACCCAGCCTCCGCAAAACAATAACGCGGCGCCCGCTCATCAGAATCCTGATCGGCCACCTAAGCAACCTAAAAATGCTAATTTACGAACAAACCATCCTTGTTCCATTTGCGGTGTCTATGGCCACTATACCCACGCTTGCCCACATCTCGAGCGAGCTCGACAACTATGGACAAATGACGCCCATCGTCAAGGGCAGGCGGCTCCTCAGCCACCACCCAACCCCCCACCACCTCCACAACAACCTTTGGTCCTCCAAAACCCCTTTCCAACACAAGGAGTAGTAAACACTCAGCCGTTAGCCCCCCAACAGGGCAACGGACAACAACAACAAATTACTTACACAGCTCCTGACCAACACATGTTTGATTCAGGCACCCACCACTTATTGATGATGTCCACCGCTGACGTCAATATCCAAACCCGTCGGAATCAATACGGACCGACTCCTGAAGCCCCCCCCGCCGAAAAGGATACTACTGCTAATCCCACTGATCAGACATTGCGTATACCTCAGCTTCCACTCGATGGCGCTCCTAAAGCACCTCGCTTCCCCCTTCGCCGAATCAACAACAACCCCAATGCGCGGGCTGCGTCCAATTACAACATCGTAGATGACCTAGCTCAATCCCCCGCAGCCACGTCTGCGTTAGAAGTCTTAAAAACCTGTCCTACTCAGCGCAAGACTTTACTTTCCGCCATTGGGGCGATTGACCCAAATGATTCGCAATTGATGACCTTCGATTTAGACCAATCTGAACCACGGCTGCCTTCTACCATAGCAGTCCAAGTTTCCGTTTCTATTCGGAATCTTGTCATCCATCGATGTATCATCGACGAGGGTGCCTCCACATGCGTCATGTCCACTTTTGTTTGGCAGAAGTTGGGCTCCCCTGCTCTCCAGCAATCCACCACTGCATTGCGGGCCTACGACGGCCGGTCAGCTCAACCTCAATGTTTATTACCCAAGGTACCCGTCCAATTAGGTGGGAAGACTGTGCTCATCGACATAGAGGTCATTAACGCCCAGCTTGACTATAACCTTTTACTTGGCCGCAGTTACATGTACGCCATGAAAGCGGTCGCCTCCTCCGTCTTCCGCACCATGATGTTCCCCCACGAGGTCCGCGTGGTCAAAATTGACCAACTCACCTACTATGACCCCAACGCCCCTGCAGCACCGGAGAATGTTCTTCCCATGATTGAACAACCCGCTTCTAGTGCAGTTACCTCCTTTGTGTCTTCTGTGGCACCCGGACTGTATTCGGATACACCAATGACCTCTACATTCCAGGCCATCCCACCACCGTCACCGGAGACCCAGGTCGCAAACCTCTGTATTGTTTCGCAGAATACGCAAACATCCGGCGGTCAACCACCATTGATCCCCAGTCACATTGGTGTTACACCCATCCACACCATCCCCTTCCTATTTCCTCCTTCGGGTGTAGTAAGCGCCCCGGTTATGGCTACCCTTAGCCTACCCGGGCTAACATTGGGATTACCCGTGTGGTATATTCCGCCTCCCGTTCGATTACCGACACCAGACGTCATCCTCCAACCGGTACAACCTATTGTTACCACAAATCAGCCTCCTCCTGGTGTCACAATCCCCTCGTCGTCAACGACACCTCCTCCTAACCTCAATATCCCTTCGTCGTCAATGAAACCTCCTCCTGGTCTCACGATTGCTTCGACGTCAAAGGATCCCCCTCTTCTTGCTAAGCCCACTGGGGGCAGAGGTCCACAACCATACACTGCTATACCACCTCATAAGGCAGCCAAACCCCCACCGGTGTTTCGAGCTCCCCCCAAATGTTCATTATGCGATGAAATTGGCCATCCAACTCATCAATGCCCACATTTACCGGCACTCCAAGAACATATGAATATGTTGGACGATGACATCGGCATCCCAGTAGTCAGATTAGAGCCACCTCTACAGCCTCGCGACAAATCACTGCGCACTAACCATCCTTGTGCTATATGCAGTGTATACGGCCACTACTCTCACCATTGCCCTGATCTACTTGACTATAGAGCAGCGTTGTACGAGTTAAACAATGCCGACTTAGAGATATCTCCTCCCCTCAGCGAGGAGATTCACCCCCCACCATCATCCTCGTCGGAAGAAGTCAATACGATATATATGATTTCGACAACCTTCAAACCAGAACCCCTTGATTTATGGTCTGACTACTTCAATACTGACGAGCAGATTTTGGAGACACTCACTGCACCCGACTACCCTTGGGATGATATGCATCATCGCTCCTACTTCCTCCCGGAAGCATCTACCTCCACCGCATCCAACCAGCTATCAGTCGAGTCGAAAGACTTCATACCCGCTAAGGTCGATTGGTTAAAGGACCCCATCCCAGCACCGGATGCCTTTGAAGAAGGGAACATGTCCAACATTTCCCCCACTATACAGATAGACATTTCCACAACACCAGGGAAACCTGAGCTCATCTCGCTGGGCGCATCTTGCACTCAAGCAGAAACTCAGGCGTACAAGAAGCTCTTTCAAGAGTTCCGTGATGTCTTTGCCTGGTCCTATACCGAGATGCCTGGTCTAGACCCCGCCATTATCGAACACCACATCGATACATGGCCGGAAGTACACCCTGTTCGTCAGAAACAGCGACCTATTCACCCTGTCAAGCTCCCCGCTGTTAAGGCTGAAGTCGAAAAACTTAGAAAAGCAGGGTTCATCTACCCTATTCCGTACACCACCTGGGTGTCGAACCCCGTTCCTGTCAACAAAAAGCAAGGCACCCTTAGAGTATGCACTGACTTCCGCGATCTAAACCACGCTTGTCCAAAAGACAATTTCCCCACGCCATTCATTGACCAACTCATTGATGAGTGTGCGGGCCATGAGGTCCTATCCTTCATGGACGGGTTTTCCGGATATAACCAGATTCACATCCGTAAGGAGGATCAGTACAAGACTGCCTTTACCACCCCATGGGGCACCTTTGCCTATCGGGTCATGCCATTTGGCCTTAAAAATGCTGGTGCCACTTTCCAGCGAGCCATGACCTATTGCTTTCACGACTTGGTCCATATCTTGCGAGTCTATCTCGACGATCTCACAGCTCGTTCCCGAAAACGATCAGACCACCTTAACGACCTCCGGCAAGTTTTCCTGCGTTGTCGCAAATATAAAATCCGCTTGAACCCACACAAGTGTGTCTTTTGCGTCCCGGCGGGCCGGTTGTTGGGTTTCATTGTTTCCCAAGACGGAATCACTGTCGATCCCCTGAAAGTCAAAGCCATCTTAGAACTTCCCCCTCCTCGCACGCTTCGACAGCTTCAGAGCTTGCAAGGGCGGTCCAATTTTCTTAGGCGCTTTGTTCCTGATTATGCCACCAAAGTCCACGGGTTCTTACGCTTACTTCGTACCCACATACCTTTTGTTTGGGATGAGCAAGCAGACACAGCATTCGAAGCCCTCAAGAAAGCTCTCACACAAGCCCCCTTGATATCCCCACCGGATTTCTCCCAAGACTTCACCCTTTATGTCTCGGCATCAATCTCTCTCTCCCGCCATACGGACTGAGCCCTCCGCAACATCCTGCCAAGAAAACACAGAAAATTTTAGCCCCAGCATAAAAATTTTAGAAAAAATCCCATCGCGGCTTTTACACAAAAAGCCGCGATGACCATCGCGGCTTTTCCACAAAAAGCCGCGATGACCATCGCGGGTTCCATGAAAAAACTCGCGATGAACATCGCGAGTTTCGTCCAGACAGTCGCGATGAACATCGCGACTGTCACCCATAAACACGCGATGAACATCGCGGGTTCCGACCTCACAGTCGCGATGAACATCGCGAGTTTCGTCCAGACAGTCGCGATGAACATCGCGACTGTCACCCATAAACACGCGATGAACATCGCGGGTTCCGACCTCACAGTCGCGATGAACATCGCGACTGTGAGTCTAAAACCCGCGCGGTTCATCGCGGATTCCGCCCCGAAACCTGCGCGGTTCCACGTTGGAGAGTCAACGTGGAGTTTCGCGGCCTTCGGGGGCCCACCGCCAAATAAAAAAGACATAATTGACTAGGTTAAGGCGAATAGAGCTACCTGCAACTCGCTAAATCGAAAACCAACGGTGAAATCTCCCAAAAATCGAGAAATAGCTCTGACTGCTCTATCAAACTCGCACGTAACAATGACAAGTCATATTGGGCCCCACGTCCTATTTATAGAAATTCCACAAATTTCAAACAACCATTGCGGTGTCATACGAAGTCCATTTCTCAAACCGTTGGTACCGTTGGGATCAGCACAGCGAGAACTTCATAGAGGTTCCTTCCGTTTTCCGTTTTCACGAGGTCCATTTTTGACCATTTTTTAGCCTCTCTTATGGCCTCGGTTTGCGTGCCACATCGGTCGTTCTCCGTTTTAGACGTGCCTTATATAGCCGGATTCAGTTTTCCGCGCTCGTGATGATGCTTGAGACCATTTCTCGCTCTCACCTTTAGATTTTCCGGGCATTTTTTCCACGCCCCCTCGTCGCCTCGGTTTGCGTGCCACATCGGTCGGTCTCCGTTTTAGACGTGCCTTATATAGCCGGATTCAGTTTTCCGCGCTCACGATGATGCTTGAGACCATTTCTCGCTCTCACCTTTAGATTTTCCGGGCATTTTTTCCACGCCCCCTCGTCGCCTCGGTTTGCGTGCCACATCGGCCGGTCTCCGTTTTAGACGTGCCTTATATAGCCGGATTCAGTTTTCCGCGCTCATGATGATGATTGAGACCATTTCTCGCTCTCACCTTTAGATTTTCCGGGCATTTTTTCCACGCCCCCTCGTCACCTCGGTTTGCGTGCCACATCGGCCGTTCTCCGTTTTCGACAATCCTTATGTCACCGGATCCAGTTTTCCGCACAGATGACGATGCTTGAGACCTTTTCTCACCCTCATCAATCCATTTTTGTTCGGTATAATTTTATCCCTTTTTCGGGCCGAGCAAACCCTTTTACGAAAAAGGCACTTAGGGAGTTTCTGTTAAGCTCTTTTCTGACTCCTAAAACAATGAAAAGATCGCCGAGCAATCTTGCTTCCTTTCATGCTCGATAAACGTATCTGAAAGGGCGTCTACCTGGTATAAGTTTATCCCTTTTCCGGACCTCGTAGACTAATTACGAAAAAGGTATACTCTAGTCACATCGGCTAGAAGAGTTCTCCATCCGCATCATTTTATCCTTTTTCGGTCCTTGGAGACTAAACTTACGAAAAAGAAACACCAACAGAGTCCACTTACCGCTTTCAGACTCTCTAAAACATGATAGCAACCATGAGCATGCGCCGTCCTGGGCTCACAAAATCCACAGGACCGTACCATTTCAGAGCACACTTTTATCCCTTCTTGGAGCTCATTAAAACTACGAAGAAGGAAGAAGGGTGCCTCTTGGCGCCACGACAGATCGTATCTACTCACATAGCAGCTTCCCCATTCTGGTCGCCTTTGTTCAGAGTATTCTGCAGTATGTCACCCGGAAACTCCCTCGACAGCTACCATTAGCTTCACCCCCCCAGAGTCAGTACATACCCTTCAGTCCCTAACAGATGATCCCCACACCTACAAGTCAATTCCCTACGCTGCCAGGTCAACCACGTCATCTTGCTCTGAACAAAGGAAGTTTGAGTCTACCCATTTTTGACCCAGATATTTCCCATCCCCACAAGTATGTCAGTCCTACCAGCAGTACTACATCACTTCAGTTTACACCTCGCGCTCCTAGCAAGGAAACATCATTGCCTTGTTAGTTGCTGGTCTCCCTCTGTCGACGACAACCACATTGATTCCAGAGGATAGACCTAAAGGCCCCTGTGTCTTGGACTCATTACCATTAAGATGAGTTCCTACGAATCATTTCGAGAGGAATCCTCAGTACCTCTCCCAATGGTTGTTTCTCACATGCTCGACTTCAACACCTTGATCGCATCGTTGAGACTCGCACAGGGTATTGGTCCGTTCGTTATGTGTCGAAGACCCCGGATACCTCCTGACTCCTCCACATTTGAGAGTCTTCCTATGGATAATATCAGTTACACTTTTTCTATAGACATCCGGGCTGCGCATGGCGACAGTATTCAGATTCACACCTGTTTCATACTCCCTTGAGTATACAGTTACATTTATTCCCAAAGATGACTCATAGTCTTTGAGTCCCTACAGATGTTGGACACCTTCAGTTTCAGCAGTTCCACAGTTGATCCAGTGTATCAGTTATTGAGATCATTCATGATCATGAGTATATCCCACAATCATGTCCCCTCTGGACCATTATGATGTACCAGTATATTTCTTCACGTATTAGATCCCCCTTCTTGGGACTAATTGTTTTGCCTATGTCTTGATACGAGCATGGGAATGCCCGCCTCGTCCTTTATCAGAGATTATACCTCATTCATATTGAGGCCATGTAATATTTTTTGTTTTTGCAGCTTCCAAGGGCCGTGGCTCCAGTCTCCAAACGGTCTCTTCTCTCCCCTAAAACCCAGAAAAAGGACAAAAGAACTATGATGTTTATCGGCCATACGATGAGCTCCTGCCCTCACACATCAGGGGGCAATCTGTTAACACCTAAAAAGTGCTCACTAGCTCATTCCCTTACTCACATGACCCATTTGTCCACTTTTCCACCATCTGAGCCTCTGAAACCAACAAAAGGTCACCAAAAGACCTTAGTACACCCCTTTTTCCATTAAAAAAGATTATTTTTCCAAGAAAATCATAAAAAACCCTCAAAAAGGGTCCAAATTCCCAAAAATATTAAAAAGGGAATTAAAATATTATTTTTATTCAAAAAAGGAAAAAGGAGGGAAAAGTACCTAAACCATGTTGGTCAATACCATTGGTTTCCACAAAACCACAAATGGTATTCCTCACCACCAAAACCTATAAAAAGGTGGTAGGGGCTCCTCATTTCACATCCTTCCATTCTCTCATCCTTATGCTGCTGAAATCTCCCCTGAGCACTTTTGGCCATTGAAGCAACCTTGGAGAAAGAGACCTATTGGAGTTTGGAGCTACTCATCTTGGGAGTTGCTCAACATCAACCTTCACCATTGAAGGTAATATCGCAAGCACTTGCTTGCCCCCCACTTTTCAATACAAAAAATTATTTATTATGTTTCTTGTTCTTGATTTTGAAATGTTTACATTATTTGCTTAGATTCTTGTTTAGATCCATGAAAAGTATTGTTTATTTAGTTTATTGTTTTTATTTCTATTGAAACTGCTACTACTAGTTAGTAGGTGCCCATAGCACTAAGCTTGGTTGCAAAACCGAGCCAACAGTACCCACCTCCAAAACAATGGTGTGCTCAACTCCTCTGTCAGGTGGCCTTCCAGGAGGAAGATCTCCTAAAACCTTTTCATATTTTTGAATTAGTTTCCTTATCTCCCTTGGATGTTCTGCAATATTTATGTTTGGATTGGGGGAAGTGATGAAACATTCAATATCCCATTCAATATCCCCATGCCTCAATATGGACCTCATACTGTGGGAAGACACCACTTGGTTAAGATAGGTGTGCATTCCTCACACTACCCTTTGTTTTCCTTCCAAATGTTTTAATTTCATATCAGGTATTTGGTAGTTCACTGTATGTTCTCCTATAGAGCACAACCATTACACTCCCAATACCACATTTGTATCAGCAACATCCACCACATAAAATCTATCAGAAAATGTGTAATTTCCTATGGTGAGGCGTAGCTTTGGAATCCATGTTTTGCATTCCATAGAATTGTTACCTGGAATGATGATTGTGAACCCATCGAATGATTCAGTAGGTAGATTTATCCTCTCCACCAAGGCTGCATCAATGAAGTTATGAGTGGCTCCTCCAACTACTAATACCGAAAATCTTTGCCCTTGTACCACTCCGTTGCATCGAATGGTGTGAAAGCGAGGCACTCTTGAAAGCACTGCCATTCTCCCTTTTTCAGGTGATGGATGATATTCTTCTGCTATGTCATATCCCTCTAATTGGGATGAACGATGTTCTTCTTCCTCCATGTTCCCTTCCTCTTCATCATCAGAAAATACTTCAATGAATTGTGCTTTCCCCTTAGCAAATTTATGCCCTAGTACCCATGGTTGGAAGCATGTGTAACATATTTTATTTCTTATGAGTTCTTCCTTGCTTGGTCCCTCTTTCTTGTCTTTTCCAAATGCATCTTTTTTCCATGGCTTCTTGTCAAATCTGAACTCGGAAGGAAAGTTGGGCTTGGGGGGATACTTTGTCTTGGGTATCACATTTTGCAGATCTATTGCCAAGTTCATGGCATATTTCAATGAAATAGGTTTGTGGGATTTAACTAAACCCTTCAAAGGTTCAGCCAAACCTTCAGTAAATAGAAATACCAATCGAACCATAGATATATCAACCACCTTAACTAATAGTTTTTGAAATTCCAACATGTACTCATCAGGGGTTCCACTTTGCTTCAATCGTGCTAGTTCCTTGAAAGGCATTTCAGGGTCGTTTTGCTCGAATCTTTCCAATAACCTGTTAACAAATTCTTCATATATTGTGACCTGATAATGTCCCAAGGTTTTAATCCCATGGAACCACCAATCATTGGCTTCTCCTTCAAGATGCAAAATAGCCTTTTTTAGAGCATCCTCTTCAACCATTGGATTCAACTGAAAATATACATCTAACTTTTGTATCCAAGTATTTGCAGAAATTTGAGATGAGCCATCAAAGGTAGGAAGGGGGATTTTACCTATGGAATAATTCAATTCTTTGTTTTGGAAAGGATTTATATTGCCTCCCCTCATCTTGAGTTTGTTTCAGACAGTAAAGAATTGATCAAATGGCAGGGTCCTCCTACAATCTTCACTCAACTGCTGCCATTCTGCTAGAACTTCTTGCATTCCATATTGGGTGTGAAGGTCCTCTTTAGTCTCAAGAAAATTGGGCTTGGTGGCTCTTATTGAGCTTTGAAATTCATTTGGTCGATTATGAGGCCCTGTCCTTGAGAAAATGCTTCCACCAAATGCCTTCTTTTCCCCACTAGGGGAACTACTACTGCCTCCTATTGCCAATTTGCTACCAATTTGACTAGACATCAATTTGAACCCTTGCATTATCTTCCTTGTCATGTTTTCAAAAAATGGTTTCATGAATTTCCTAAACTCCTCTTTATCCTCCATATTTGAAGTTCCTTTCTCATCCTTAGCCATAGTCTCAATAGAGTGCACTTCTTCTCCTTCTTCTTCCTCTTCACCAAAGGCACTTTCAGTTTCTGTCTCTAAGGGTGGGGGATGAATTATTGACCTCATAAATAGTCACCCAAACTAGGTGCAAGGACCATGCTCTAATACCGCTTGTAGTGTCCCTTTTTAATAATTTGGAAAAATTGGAAAAATTGCAATTTTTTGGTCAATTCGAACCTTGGACTAGTGATGACCAAAGTGCTTCCAAATGGATCCTAAGGATTTCTAATTGGGTTTGAAGGTACTTTAAGGGTATTAGGACATAAAAATTAGGCTGATAGGTTCTTGGACACTCTCAAAATACTTCTGCAACATTCATTTGCAATCGGGAGAAAATAGGGAATTTACTAGTAATTTCGAGGTTCAAACCCTCTAGGGTAGAGGTTACTAATGGCTTCCCAAATGCAGTACGACCCTCCCAAAATTTAGAAAATAGATATGGATTAGTTATCTGAATTAAATGGGCACCAAAATGCATCATTAATAAGTTCCTAAAGGCTGTTGTAACTCCCATAAATCATATATTTGTAAACATGTCTTAACATAGGGGGAAATGAGAGAAAAACGCTATAACTTGCTATGAAATTTGAGAGAAATGTTACAAATACTTGCATAAGGTTCATGAAACTTATTCAATACATTAATTTCTCTCCAAACAACAATAAAACCACTGACATTTACTGAAACAATTCCATATCAAACAACTTCAAGCTCTTACAACAAGATATAATATGGGAAAATGACACCATTCTTACATAGTTTGGCATTTTTACATAGTTTCACTTGGATTTTCGATCTAAGGTTCATATGAGAATCAAATACAAAGTGTAGACATCACATTACAAATAAATGGGGCCCCTTGGACTTCCCCAAAGAGATCAACATTGGCCACCTACTCCCACCAAATTACCATCGGGTATCCCAAAATTCGATGCAAAACCAGGGTAAGACCCAAAAAATCACATTATGACACTCCATATTTAGTGTTCTTCAAACTCATTGATGGATGATTGCATACGATTGCATCTCTTCCAACGTACACTCACTAGGACGACAACTAAATGGTATATTGAGCCGCCACAACACTCTTTCCGAGATTTCAAATCCCTTGCAATTCAATTTTTGACACATTTTCAACTTCCCATTCAATATGAAACTGGAACAGACCTATTGACCTTGTTGCGAAAATCCACCTCTACTCACATCTCAGATCATATTCATGAGTGGAGGCGACGCCGAAGGTTGATTAAGGCTCCTATCCTTGATCAATTATTAGTCGATTGGTTTACAAAATCATTACTTCCAGCCATCGCTAGGGATGTTGCAATGGGAGGGGTTGTTACAGAAGAGAAAGCGATAAGTCATGCTCAATATATGGACTTGGGTTTACTTCCAATCTGAGAAATTATATGAATTCATCCTTCATGCTCCTCGCCCCACCGACGATCCTTCCAGGCCCACTACCGAACCTCCAATTGATGGCGTAGTTGGTTCCGTAAAGGCCCAACCTGCATCAAAATCTAGTGGACAACATAATACTTCTGCTCCACTTCAAAATCAGTCTGCTTCCAAAAAAATTACTTCTCCTACTCAGACCTCCGAGGTGTATGCGGTTCAATCCTCATCACAACAATCTAGAGGGAAAAAGAAGAATAGTAAAGGGAAATCCAAGAAATCTTCTCCTCAGCAGGAAAATCCAAAACCTCAACAAACCAATACTGATAATAAACCCAAAAGGAATGCTAATTTCCCTTGCCTTATTTTCCAGGAATACCATTATACCAAAGACTGTCATTAATGTGAGGAAGTCAACAAATTTGTGAAAGGTTCTTCTCGCCCGCCAGTGCTAACTGACCCTTTCCCATCCTAGCAAAAACAGATGATCACACACACTCCTTCGCAAGGGGGTGCTCTAACTGATCCCACTCAACCAGAGACATCCACAAACTGCAACATCCTCATGATGAGTAACAAGACTATTCATTTATCCACTAGGACAAAGACATATGACTCAATTCCAAATTCAAACCAAATTTGGGAATTCAAAATATAATATCCTATGGAATATTCTCACTCCACTCCTCCATCTACTAGCCCTCTTCACATCGAAGGCCTATTACTGACACTGTGTTATGCCCACCAAAGGCCACCATTCGAAATCGACATTCAATCCAAGTGCGCGAGCTTCCCAGAACTATAGTATTGTCGAAGACTTAGCTCAAGCACCTTGCACAATTCAATCCGCTTTTGATTGTATTGATTCCATTGACCAGCATCCGGTGGCACCTCTTCCATCTTGGATCAATTCATCCTTGACCACTTTTGATTCCCTTTTACAGACTTTTTCCTCTGATGAGTCTATCATGGAAATCATGAGCATCGACGAACCTCCATGGAAAGATCACCATCATTGATCATCTTTTCCTACGATCCAAGTGGTAAACCCCAATACCAAATCCATCGTTTCACATGACTTTGTCCAAAACCCTCCAATTCCCATCCTCAGTCGCAATGTGTTCTCGGTGGGAAACCTAGCTAATATTATGGAAACTTTTCCTATATACATATCAATGAAACTTGGTATCGTGGAACATATCCACCTAGGAAAAAATTGTACACCCATTGAGGAGGAATTTTATATAGCCTTGTTTAAGGAGTTCCGCGATGTTTTCGCATGGAGTTATGAAGAAATGCCTTGGATTGACCCATGTATTGTGGTCCATGAAATCAAGGTTTACCCCCATGCACGACCTGTTGGGAAAAACTACGACCCGTCCACCACAGAAAAACTGCAGCCATTAAGGCAGAAGTTGAAAAGCTCATTCAACCTGGTTTTATTTATCCTGTCCCACTGTCAGACTAGGTATCTAACATCGTTCCTATAGCTAGAAAACAAGGCACGATTGGAATTTGCGTTGATTATAGGTGCTTGAACAAAGATTGTCCTAAGGACAACTATCTGACTCCCTTCATCGACCAAATTATCGATAACTGTGCCGGGAGTGTCATATTTTCATTCATGGATGGCTTCTCTGGATATAATCATATTGATATACTCCCAACTGACCAACATAAGACAACTTTCATCTGCCCATGGGGAACCTTTGCATATCGCAAGTTACCTTTTGGCCTCAAGAACGTTGGGGCTACTTTTCAACGGGCCATGTCTTACGCATTTCATTATATCAAGAATGTTGTGGAACCATATCTGGATGGATTATTCGCTCATTCTCCCTTGCGAGAATACCATCCCGAACACCTAAGCGCCATATTTATACAGTGTCACCACTACAACATTCGCTTGAATCCTCACAAATGCGTATTTTTTGTTGAATCTGGTAGATTATTAGTTTTCATCATCTCCAAAGATGGCATTCGCCTCTATCCACTGAAGGTTGAAGCTATTTTAGCCTTACCTTCGCCCACTAATATCCCAAAACTCCAAAGTTTGCAAGGACACACAAATTTTTTATGCTGCTTTGTTTGTAATTTTTCTGAGATCACCCAGGGCTATATGAAACTTCTCAAAAAGGATGTACCCTTCATTGGGGATAGTGACACTCAACAATCTTTTGATAATCTAAAAAAGGCCCTGACTAATGATCCTGTGTTACAACCCCCCAACTATACGCAGGATTACATTTTATATCTCGCCACCTCTACTTCCATTATTAAAATGGTGTTAGAACAAGAAGACAGTATTGGTCATGAACATGTGGTTTACTATCTCAGTAAGAGTCTCATTGACTCCAAAACACGTTATTCACATGTGGAGAAACTGGCTTTGAAATCGTTTATGCTCTCCATAGATTTAGACACTATATCTTGCTCTGTAAGACCATTGTTATTGCCAACTTTAATCCCATGTACTATATCCTAACACGTCAAGTGCTAGGGGGGAAATACTCCCGTTGGATTGTTGTCCTCCTGGAGTTCGATTTAGAGTTTGCAAAAGCGTAATCCAAAAAATATTTGGTCTTTGTTGAGCTCATCTATGCTCTACATCGTGTCAATGACCAATTTGAGCCCCTTGACTCTCTTCTTGGCGATTCATTGTTCCTCATTGGCACGACTGATCCATGGTATGGAGACAATGTTTTATATATCCAAACCCAACGCTTGCGGTCCGATATCAAGCACGATGAGCGATGTCGCATCTGAAACCACACCAAATATTATCTTATCATTAGTGATACTTTATACCGTCATGGTATCGATTCCGTTTTTCATCGATGCTTAACTATCGATGAAGCCGAACACATACTCAATGATTGCCACTCTGGAGCTTGTGGCGGTCACCTATCTGGGATGGCTACAACCCATAAAATTTTGTGCGCGGGCTACTTCTGGCCTTCCATATTCAAATATTGCATTGAAGAGGTCAAGAAGCGCCCCCCATGTCAATTCTTTCACTCTAAGAAGCAAACCCATCTAGCTCCACTACATCCCGTGATTGTTGTCAGCCCCTTTGCAAAATGGGGTATCGATTTCATGCATTGTAAGCCTACTTCAGCTGGGTGGCATGGTTATGTCATCGTAGCAGTTGATTTTTTACCAACTGGGCTGAAGCTATGCCTATATATGTTGAAGACGAAAAAACAGAAGCACTCTTCATACTCAATCATATCATTGCAAGCTTTGGAGTCCCTCAAGCCATTGTAACCGATCATGGTTCCCATTTTAGGAATCATATGATGGATGAAATAAGTACCAAATTGGGTTTTCATCACTAAAAAAACCCCCTATTACCCCCAGGAAAATGGATAAGTAGAGGAAATCGATAAATTCTTGAAAAAAATGATTCAACGCATGGTGGGGACCCATAAATCAAATTGGCACTTACCACTATTCTTAGCTCTTTGGGCCTATAGGACGTCCGTAAAAAATGTGACCGGGTTCACACCATTCCAATTGGTATACGACCTGGAAGCTATCCTCCCGATTGAATGTGAAATTCCATCCCTCAAATTGGTCGTTGAACTCCTGCCAAGGAAGAACGATTCCTATACTTAACTAAGCTTAATGAATCTCGTCACGATTCCGCACTCGTTAACGAGGCTCACAAAAAGCGAGTTAAGGTTCAATATGATAAATCCATCCAACCTCGTGTTTTTAATGAACGCGACCTGGTATTAACCTACGATCAAATGCATGACAAGCTAGGTAAAGGCAAGCTGGAATCAATGTGGTATGGCTGCTACGTTTTCAAACGAGTGTTAGAAAATGGAGCTTACGAACTAGTTGATTGCGACGAAATACCTTTGGGAGATCCTTGTAATGGGATATACCTGAAGAGATTTTATGCGTAGGGTTATCCTGCGTAAACACTTTGTATATAGTGTATTTATGGTGTGATATTGATTTCTTTTTGCATGTCAAGATCTTGTCTCATTCACAACTATTTATCTCGATTTGTGCTTTCATGCACAGATGTCAGCGTACTTTGGATTTGCAGACGGTGCTAGTCGACATACCCAGAATCTCGCTTCTGCATCATGGGTACTATATTCCCCTACTGGCGAGTTGATATCCTCAGGTGGAATATGCTTAGGTCCTACAATGAATAACATAGCAGAGTATCATGCAGTTATTGGGTTTCTAACAGAAGTATCTTCTCTTGGAATTCACCATCTCATAGTCTACCTAGACTCTCAACTCGTGGTATCTCAACTAAACCTCATTTATACCATTCGTGATCCCATATTACTTTGTTTATATAGAAGGATACGCCTCCTTGAAAGATCATTTGATTATATTCTATATCAACATATACCACGACAATTGAACACAGTAGTTGATTCGTTAGCTAACTACATGTTGAATTGGCATCTAGTTCATACATAATCAATGTCATCATGGAAAAACATGTAAAAATGTAACATAAAAATCATTATATATAAACAATAGAGATAGGTCCATGTATATATCATGTAAAACGTTTTTTTTTATCATGTCACATATAGTTTCAAAAAGCGTCCCAAAGACGAAATTGGGATCTTTGCTTGAACAAAAATTGGCACTATTGCCTACATATCGTGTAAATTCCGCTAATGATAAACACAATCTACTGCTAATATCTAATCACGAGGAGCACGATGGTCATGATAGCATACTACTTCCCTAGCAATACGTCGGAGCAATTTGCCAATACGCTCTGGCACACCCACGATATGCCTCTTAAGATGATAAGGAACCTCAGGCATCCTCGTCGGGGGAATACCCATGGTCAATCCATCAAGATTCCACACTCTACATCGTGGAATCCCCCGCCTCGTCTTCCTCTTCCTGGTACTCTTCTCCTCGTCGCAGTGGTGAAGATCCCACTGGCCTCATTGGTCCACGATCTGCAACATTACATATTCACATATTAAGTCTTTTGTGCAACAAATATATATATATATATATATATATATATATACAACATGAAAAAATTCAAAACAAAACGCATGTTTGAAGGTCACATACCTGAATCATCCCAGTCATCATCTTCTGGAAAATCCAAGTCAATGTCACCCCGGAAGTCCACTCCAACATAAGGATAATCCTTAATAATCACGATCTGTTCCTCTAGCCAGGAAAAGAAGTTCTCACCAAATGCTAGAACTTGTGGCGACCGAGCCGCCCAGCATAGTCACTCCATCTCCCCATCCATGGCTCAGATGAAGGATTATGAGGTCTCTCTATTTGTGGGTGTAGTAATGGGACCCTCTATAAGAATAAGGTAACCAAGATACTCCCATACCCAAATTGCTTGATACTTCTGTTATGACATTTGGTAACTTGATCCTGATGTTGACCAGAACCCCTTCACACCAGTTGAACAACTTTGGCTTGAGAAATTCCAAGGCATAAGTCATTTGGGCCTTGGTAACATGATGTCCCCCCACACTTCCAACCACTTGAGCAAGAGTGTACAATATCGTCCTAAAAGGAAGATCTATCACATTAGCTATGAGTACTTTCCCGCTTTTCTTACACGATCCTTGTCTACGGTATTGGGCTATATAGTCCTCTGTAATCTCTTTAGTGTTATGATTTCCTGCTAATTGAATCATGCCCCTCTCTTGGATAGACCAATCAAGAAATATATATCGTCAAGCTCTATCTCAAGGATGTGCTCCCCTATACGGAAAGCTTGTAGATCCGCATCCCACATCTTTATTATGTGGTTCATAAGCTTCCCTTGTTTTTAGATCCCTCTTATCTTGAAGACTTTAAACAATCCACACTCTCTCAGTGTGGATAAAGTGTTATCATCATTGAGGGAATCTCGATCCTCCCCATCATGCTCTCTCTCTTTCCACTCAATCATCCTCGCTCTTCTCTCTTGGAAACTCCTGAAAATAATCAAAGGCCCTTGTGATTAGAATCTTGAAGCCAATTTTTTCTAAATGAGATGGCCCGAGCAAGCTTCTTAAAATTTGAATCTGTGGATTTTTGCGCCCCGACAGTTGTATATAGCGCAAAAAATGATAATTTTTGCACCCCTACCATGCACCATAACGCGAAAATCCTGAAATTTGCGTGCTTCGCGATATAGCGAGGACGCGAAAATTTCTGGGCGCATAATATTTTTCCCTAGGGTGCTTGCAATCCCCCAACTCAGTTTGAAATTACAATTTTAAGACATTAAATGCAAGAGAAGAGTAAGATGACTAACCTGCTTCGAACGATGGCTCGAATGGTGCCCTGGAACTCTCGATATCTTCAGTTGAAAGTTGGCTCCCAACTAAGGTAAAATTCTTCTTGAGGTGAAAATGACCAAGTAATAATGAATAGTTTTACATTTTACTCTCTTTTTATAATGAAACTAGTTATTTTTTACCTACTTTCGCATTAATGACCTTCGTTTAAAGCCTTTTTTCACATACATTATATTTTAATGTTATTTGCTAGGATTTTTTACCAGGATTCAACGGGTTTATCCAAGGTGTTGACCACCTTTTTCCGAGATCACTTTCTCTCTTTCGTTCTCTGGATCTGAAATATGAAAGAGATTCCAAGCACTTTTCACACTTGAGTCGTGCTTGTTAAACTTGAGAAAAACGGTGTCGATCCTAGTTTGCTTTACTCGTGCTCGTAAAACAATGAGGAAAGTATCATCCTAGTATTATTTTATCCCTTTTTCGGACTAGGGCGATTAATTCACGAAAACATAACCCTTGGAGTTTTCTTTAAGGCCCTTTTCAGACTCTTAAAATAAGAAAAGGTTTCCAAGTGAACTTGTCTCTTTCACACTTGTAAAAGTATTTGAAAGGACGTCTATTCGGTGGTAGTTTATCCCTTTTTTGGACCACGTAGACTCTTTATGAAAAAGGTACACCTTAGTCAACCTTTGACTAAGAGAGTTCTTCCAGACATTATTTTATACTTTTTCGGGTTTGGGGACTAACTTTACGAAAAAGTCACACCTTGGAGTCCTATTTAGATTATTTGAGATTCCCTAAACTATTATACCTCTATATTCCACAGTGTCGCATCTCCACCACAAAAAGAGCTGACGACACTTCCCCTACTGCTTGAACCACCTAGAAGATGAGTAATCCTTGAAGGTAAATCCACCCTGTCAAGAATTAACCCAGCAGAGACTTTATTTACCCTAAGTACCGCGCCTTGCTCAGTTCTAGGTGCGCGATAGTCCGTACTACCGCGTTATGCTTTGTCCCTGCCATGCGGTACTACCGCGTTATGCTCAGATTGTTGGGCGCGGTACTCTTTTTATAGTCTTTTTGCCATGGCTTGTGGGATTTTGGATTTTCGAGAGATATTGGAGGATTGGGGTCCTTGATTCGATCCTAACTCATTTTCTGTGATTAGAAACCCTGATCCACTAAGTTCTCCCAAGATCCACCTATCTCTCTTGTTGGTTAACCCTACCATACACTATAAAAGAGAGGCATTCCATGGGAAAAGAGGAGGACTCTTAGAAGTACCAAACTTATGATCTTGCAGCATTGTGGAGATAGCTATAGGAGGAATCACTTGGAGCTGGAGGATTGGCTTGGACATCAAGCAACCTTTGTAAGCATTCTTCAAGTTTGTAATAAAGATAAGTTGTCTTGTTTTTCCCATTTCATGTGTATTGTACAAGTCTTTAGCATGGAATGTATCTAGTCTAGATTTGAATCTAATCTTTACTTCAAGGTATTTGGGAGCTTGTATGCTTGTTTCTTATTTGATTTCAACAGGTTCTACATTGGAGCTTTTGGATCAAGAACTAGAAGCGGGACAAACGTCAGGTTGAAAGGTGAGTCATATCTTTCATTATTTCTGAATACATATAATCTTGTTGTGAAAGTTAGTTCAGGAATTTCAAGGTAGCATTTGTTTTGTTTTGTTCTTACCTTAGAGTCAGTTAGGAATCTGCTTTAAGTTAAGAGAATTTTGACTTATCCGTAGGGAAAAATTATACCAACATAAACATGAAAAATCACCAAGTTTTCCTTCCTTGGACTTGTGAAATAAACAATCGAAGGATCCTTATGGAACCGAACCTCTCCTTCCTTGGGTTTGTAAAATTTGCAAGGTTGGACTCATCTAACGATGAGCTATATCGAGCATCTGTTATCCTCCTCAAGCTTGTTAAACAACAAAGGGGTACTCGTCAAACATGATCGGGGAAAATGGGGGGAAGAAGCTGAGTCTACATTTTTTGCAGCCAGTGAGTCATTCCCTTTCAACACGGCGTGTGTCCACATCTTATATCCTTCTTTGGTATTCAGTATGTGTCTGGGTCATAATTAAAGTCGCAATTCATAGTTTTTCTGAGCGTCATTCGACGAATATCTCATGTCACATTTTAGTTGTTTCCTCTGTAAATCCCTCCTACCAAGTCATATATCACGCCATTATATGTTCAAAGGCTAAGTGTTAACCTGAGTCAACGTTTTGCAATATTGTCATCCTTCACATACTTGTGTCAGTCTATTCTCACCTGAGTCATTACTTCACATCACTTTCCTATGTCATTTTCGTATCGATGACGTGGGATCCGATATGGCCCTCCTTCGACGAGTCTATTCCTATCGACTTCGACTCATTATCCAGGAATTTGGCTTAGAAACCAACCTTAGTACCTTGGTACCTGCATGCCTCAATGGCAGGTTTCCTCGTGTTCGACAGTAGGTTTTCATCATTGAACTCTGATCGAATGATCTCATGGATGCTCAACGTCAACTCATCTATTCGCATTTCGTCGAGATGTACTGTGATATCTTTGGGATCATCCTCATTATTGGTGATTTCCCTCCTGCTTGTTAATGGTTCACATCATTGACCGATAATAAAGTGGTTTCTACCATGTTCGACTTCAACACCTTGTAATCACATGGTTAGATTCGTATCTATTTGGGATTGGGTAGAATACCTTGTATGGTTCTGATGTCTATTTTCACATCCAGGTTGCGATGATGATTTTTTAGAAGGTAACCTCATTTATGTAGTGTCACATAGATCCACTCTTGTATTAGTCGTGGCCGTGTCATTGTCTTCTCATGGATCTACGCTTGTAGTCTAGTAGCCATGATTTCAATCATCTAATTGAGTTCATTGTGTCATGGATCTGCAATGTATTGGTCGACTGCCATGCTTTGAGTTCGTCATTCTGAGCATCGGTATGCCCGCCTCGGGATTATTAGACATGTTGTTGATGTTTCCTTACAACTCTTCTCTAGTTCCCTTTCAGATATCTCTGTAGACTACCTTATTGGTAAAGTGTTTTGGCCATCAGCTTCGTTCTAAACTCGCACTCTAGGAGGCATCTGTTATACCTCAACTTATCATTATGTACACCATTGAGAGCTTTCATGCCATATCACCATGAAGAATGTGATTGTTTTAAACCTTAACAGTGCAGTAAAAACTCATACAGATTCTTAACCATTAACATAAAATACACAATGGCACACGCATAACACATAGATTTTCACCTGGAAACCCTTAACCGAGAAAAAACCAGCAAAATTCTTAGCTGCACAACTCTTTTCATTATATGTTTTGTTAACAATTTACAATACAATATATGGTATTCGCAGCATCTAAAACCCTAATTCGTTTACACACCCAACATTCTCCCACTTGTTGTTCTCTTCACATACAGGAGAAATTTATGACTTCAACAGTCCAAGGCAACAATGCCCATGTTCTCTTTACACCAAGAGAACTTCTGAGTACTCACAGACTTTGTCAAAGAGTCTGCAACATTTTCCAAAGTATCAACCTTCTCCAATAATACTTTGTTTTGTTCAACCATGTCTCTGACGAAATGGTACTGCACATCAATGTGCTTTGTCTTTGAGTGATAAGCAACGTTCTTTGCCAGAAATATTGCACTTGAGCTATCACAGCCTATCTTCACTGCATTCTGAACAAAACCGATACCTGAACACAACCTTTGCAACCATATAGCTTCCTTACTTGCATGGGTAGCTGCCATGTATTCAGCTTATGTAGTTGAGAGTGCAACTACAGCTTGTCTTCTACTCATCCAACTGATTTCTCCTCCAAATAGTTTAAAAACGTAGCCACTTGTAGATCTTCTGTGATCAATATCTCTAGCCCAGTTAGCATCAACAAATACTTGTATATTTATCTCTCTATTTAGTCCGGGTCTTCCTGTAAAATTAGTCACAGCAGATCTAATGAACAAGTAAATCAATCACAACAGATGAACATAGAAAATATGGTGCAAAACTGTGCAAAACATGCAGCAGTGCTCTCTATCCCAGAAAGGGTGAATGAATTACAATACAAACTGTCACAATGACTGAGCAATTCAAATTTCCTAAGGAGGTCATTCGAATCACTAAAATGGAGTAGCTTGACTCTGTCTAGGAGTCCTCATCAATCATCGGTGGTGCTCATCAATCACAACAACCAGTCATCCAGGTGTCAATCTGAGTCTAACTGAGTATAATAAATGTAACTGAAGTGTGTAGCACTGATATAGGATCTGGAGGCTCAGTGGGGGTGCATGGGAGGCTAACTGAAGTCAGAACAAGTCACCTAATCAAACTGGAGGTCAATCGGAGGTGAAACAGTCAGTCTAGCCTCAAATCAGGGAGAATCGGAGCTAACTGAATGTAACTGAAGTGAATCTGCAGTGGTAGGTGAACAAGTGCGCCCTTCTCTGGCAGTAGGTGAGAAGTGGGCGCCTTTCAGCTTAGGAGGGCTAAAACTCTGTGGTAAGTGGCTCCCGGGTGCTAGAAGAAGGTGGATAAGGTGCTGGAGGCATCAAACTGGTGACTGGGATGCATGCCTGTGCATGCAAAACCCTAGATTCTGCATATCCTGAAATAGATCATGCAGGATCCCGAAATAGATGATGTGGATATCCGAACACCCCCCCTTAAGCTAGACTATGATGTGCCAACTAAAATAATGTGGGGCCCTGGTAACTAAGACCAAAGGTCACCCCAATACAATAATCCAAAAAATGTTGAAAATAAACTAAGTGAGGAAAGAGGGAAAACCCAGTGGGAAGAAAGCCCCCCCTCAAGCTAAAGCATAATAATGAATCAATCTGTCTCCACCATGATGGAACTCACCCCCAACAGTGAACGGAGGTAAGAGAACTTCTTCTCAGTGAAGCTCTTGGTGAAGATGTCTGCAATTTGCTCATCAGTAGGGCAATATTGCAGAATGATGGTGCGGTCATGTACCAACTGTCGAATGTAATGCATATGAATCTCAATGTGTTTGGTCCTCTGCCGCTGAACTGGATCTATGGAGATCTTGATAGCACTTTGATTGTCACAAAATAGGACAGTCGAAGTAGTGCCACCAAAACCAAACTCGGAAAGAATACCCTGCAACCAAACTGCCTGAATGCAGGCATTGACTGCCCCTCGATACTCTGCCTCTGCTGAAGAAAGTGCAATGGCTGCTTGCTTTTTGCTGGACCAGCAAATAGCACCATGACCAATCATGAAAACATAACCGGAAGTGGACTTCCGATCAATGCTATCACCTGCCCAATCTGAATCAGTAAAACCAATGAAATCTAGCTCAGAATCTGCAGCATAATGTATGCCAAACTGTCTCGTACCTTGCACATACTGCAAGATCCGCTTGGCTGCTCGCCAATGAAGCTCATGTGGCTGTTGCATATATCTTGACACGGCACTCACGGCATATGAGATATCAGGCCGTGAATGTGTCAAATAAAGTAGTGAACCAATCAACTGTCGATACATATTGCAATCTGCAAGCGGTGTGGAATCTCCCTCCTCAAGACTGATTCCTGAGAGGAATGGGAACGGGGATGCCTTACATTCAGCCATATTAAACTTCAATAACAGGTCGGAAGCATATTTTTGCTGAGATATAGTGATCCCATCAAAATTTTGAGCTATCTCCAAGCCCAAAAAGTGACTCAGCAAGCCCAAATCGCTCATGTCAAAAGCTAGATTTAAGGCAGATTTTAGCTTGTTTATTGAAGTAAGTGTGCTACCAGTAATAAGAAGATCATCAACATAAAGTACAATAACCAAAAAATTACCTTTAACTCGCTGAAGATAGACATTCGGATCAGATTTGCATCTTTGGAAATTCTGAGAAAGAAGGAAGGAGTCCATCTTTGCGTACCAAGCTCTTGGGGCCTGTTTTAACCCGTACAAAGATTTCTTCAATCTACAAACCAATGATGGATCTGATGTATAACCCTCTGGATGCTGCATATAGACCTCTTCAGCAAGGTCTCCATGTAAAAATGCACTCTTCACATCCATATGATGCACTTCCCAGTGCTTGGATGCGGCAATAGCTAAAACAAGGCGGATGGAATCCATCTTTGCAACCGGTGCAAAAGTCTCCGTGTAGTCCACTCCTTGGACTTGGGAAAAACCTTTTGCCACCAACCTTGCTTTATATTTGCTGATAGTGCCATCAGCAGCAACTTTAGTACGGTAGACCCATTTACACTTCACTAATTTTCTTCCAGGTGGAAGATAAACTAGCTCCCATGTATTGTTCTTTTGAAGAGAACTGTACTCTTCATCCATGGCACTTTTCCATCTCGGATCTCGATGGGATGAATAGAATGATTGGGGATCTGAACCAGCCATCAAATAAAAAATCTCAGGAAGAAATGGATCAGCAATAGAAAGATCCATACCTGCCCTTTGAAAGTCTCCTCTTGTTCGTCTCGGATCAGCAGGATTTCCAAGACTAGAACCAGCAGATTGTAGAGTGTTTTGGGCCCACTTTGGTAACTGAGGGGGATCTGAATGGTCGGATTCCGAACCTGATATGTCATGATCATCATATGCTGCTACAATATCAGAAATATCAGAACTCATACCTTCATTATCGCTGCTCGAATCTTCTTCTGGTGAAGGCGGTGAATCGGCAGTTTTCTCCTCAACTAGTTGCAATTCTTGAAGCGGTTCTTCAAACTGCACACTGCGCTCTATGAATATCTTTTTAGATCTGATATCCATGAGTTTATATGCTTTTGATTCTTCCCCATATCCTATCAATATGCACTCGATACTTTGTGGATCCAAAGCTCGTCTCTTCTCAGAAGGAATTCTATCCCATGCAGTAGAGCCAAAAACTCTCAAATTTGACACATCCGGTTTGTGACCAAAGAATGCTTCGAAAGGAGTCATACCTTTCACGGATGAATGTGGAAAACAGTTCTGTATATATGCAGCAACATTGATTGCTTCAGCCCAAATATTTGCAGCCAAACCTTTTGATTCAATCATGCATGTAGCCATCTCTTTCAGTGACCGGTTTTTCCTTTCCGCTACACCGTTCTGATGGGGTGTGTAGGGAACTGTATGTTGGATCTTGATTCCGCTTTGGGCACAAAGTTGCAGCAACTCGGACTTGATATATTCCCCACCATTATCAGATCTAAGAGCTTTGATCTTGCTCTCAGTGGTGGTCTCAACAGAAGCCTTAAAATCCTTGAATTTTCCAAGCACTTCTGACTTGTTTTTGAGAAAGAATACCCATGTAAAGCGGGAAAAATCGTCAATAAATGTCAAAACATACCTTGAACCATTTAATGACATATGGGGCAGCGGACCACTGATATCAGAATGGATCAATCCCAAAATAGTAGAGGCTCTGCTAGCCTTGCCGCGGTCGAATCTGTGCTCGGGGTGCTTCCCAATAATGCAACCGGTGCATATTCCCTTCGAGGAACGGAGTTGTGGAAGCCCATCTACCATGGATTTATTTGATAGCAGCAGCAAATACTTATAATTTAGATGTCCAAATCTTTCATTCCAAAGCCTACTAACCTCATTACCATGTGTGCGAAGAGCAGTGGGCTTTGCAAGCGGAATAAAGTGCGAAAACTCATAACATTTTGCAGTGTGGTTTGCCTTTCCAACCGCAACTAGTCTTCCACTTTTGATATCAGAAATTTCAACTGTATTAGGGCTGAATGTGACTTTCTTTGGATCACCAGTATGTGTCATTTGATACACAGAAAGGAGATTCAAAGCTAAGGAAGGCACATAGAGAACATTCTGAAAGCATCCATGTTCTACATGAATCGTACCTTTGCCCTTTGAAGAAATTTTTGAGTCATCTCCCAAATGGATGGGGATGGAGCTGTTTGGATCAAATGAGGAAAAAGAATCAATATTTGCAGCCATATGATTTGATGCACCCGAATCTATCAAGAGAGTGGGCTTCGAAACCGTTGCCATGAGTGCTTGTCCTTTTTCATGATCGTCATTCCAATCCTTCTTCCTTGCACCGTCAGGAAGGGTTATGTTGTTCTTTTCCAAAATGAGGGCCATTTGATCTATAGTCTTCTTCATACATGAACTTTCGGGATGAAAGCCACGGTTACAATAAGTACATTTAGATTTTTTGTTACCTTCTTTGCCCTTTTGCTTGGATTTCGAACTGGATGGTGCATCCGTTTGCTTGCCTTTGTCTTTTTGCTTGTGAGGCTCGAATTTGGGCTTCTCCTTCTTTAGCTTTCCTTTACCATTCGAGATCTTGGGTCCTTGAACAAATAGGGCTGAATCTTTGGAGCTTATGGACCCCATTTGAATCAACTTGTCATGCTCTTTCGTAACGGACTCAATGAAGGCATTCAAGGTAGGCATCTTCCAATTCGGGGTAGTTAGCCGACCGGAATTGAAAGTGGAGACAAATACCGAATAATATTTCCCAAGCTTGCTTAGAATGGAGAGGATCAATTGTTTATCCTCTTTGATAACACCACTGTTCTTCAATTGCAAGTTCAAGTTCTTGAATTTTGTGAAGAATTCATTGATGGTCTCGAAATTCTCAGGATTAAGGCCAATCAATTCATTCTCTAATTGAAAAGCCCTAAGCTCATCCTGCTTGCCGAATAGTGTTTCAAGTTGCTCCCATATGGCTTTTGGAGTCTTCAATCCGCTGAGATGGAAGTGAAGATCCTTGGAGATGGAGAGACAAAGAAGACCGTAAGCTTCATCAAGCTTGTTGTAGTGTTTGGTTCTTTCTGCTACATTGTTTGGCTCCAATTCAAGACCAAGAGTGACTCGGTAGTAACCTTTTGAACGTAATATGATCTCCATATAATCTTTCCAATCAAAATAATTGAATGGGGTGAGGATAGGCTTTGAAGAAGAGTATTCCATTGCAAGGATTGAGTCAACTGATGAAGAGGAAGCTTGCATGCAGACTATAGTGAATGCAATTGAAGGAGGAAACCTTGCATGCAGAAAATAGCGAGTGCACTTGGAGGAGACAATAAACCTGCAAATCACATCAAAACAACCACAATAAGGTCGAACAATCCACCCTTTGAGAGTTGCATCACACCTGGGATTGGATTTCAAGCAATTTTGAATAGGTCCAATGTATCAGATCCAGGAATTATGTGGTAACTCAAGCTTCTGGAGTGGTATTGGAATATTTTTCAAGCTTTGCATGCACAGGAGCGAATGCCCTTGAGATATCTCATGCCAAACTTTTTGCAATTTTTAGCAATTCAGTCAAATCTTCTTGTATAAACACCTGTAGAAAAGAGATCTTGTCCCTGCAATGGCTCTGATACCATGTAAAATTAGTCACAGCAGATCTAATGAACAAGTAAATCAATCACAACAGATGAACATAGAAAATATGGTGCAAAACTGTGCAAAACATGCAGCAGTGCTCTCTATCCCAGAAAGGGTGAATGAATTACAATACAAACTGTCACAATGACTGAGCAATTCAAATTTCCTAAGGAGGTCATTCGAATCACTAAAATGGAGTATCTTGACTCTGTCTAGGAGTCCTCATCAATCATCGGTGGTGCTCATCAATCACAACAACCTGTCATCCAGGTGTCAATCTGAGTCTAACTGAGTATAATAAATGTAACTGAAGTGTGTAGCACTGATATAGGATCTGGAGGCTCAGTGGGGGCGCATGGGAGGCTAACTGAAGTCAGAACAAGTCACCTAATCAAACTGGAGGTCAATCGGAGGTGAAACAGTCAGTCTAGCCTCAAATCAGGGAGAATCGGAGCTAACTGAATGTAACTGAAGTGAATCTGCAGTGGTAGGTGAACAAGTGCGCCCTTCTCTAGCAGTAGGTGAGAAGTGGGCGCCTTTCAGCTTAGGAGGGCTAAAACTCTGTGGTAAGTGGCTCCCGTGTGCTAGAAGAAGGTGGATAAGGTGCTGGAGGCATCAAACTGGTGACTGGGATGCATGCCTGTGCATGCAAAACCCTAGATTCTGCATATCCTGAAATAGATCATGTAGGATCCCGAAATAGATGATGTATCCCGAAATAGATGATGTGGATATCCGAACACTTCCTTGGTAGCAGATTGAAAAATCTGTAGTGCCACGTAAATACCTGAAGACCCTCTTTACTGCAGTCCAATGTTCCTTTCCTGGTTTTGACATATATTTGCTCAAAACTCCCACTGCATGAGCTATATATGGTCTAGTACAGACCATATCATACATCAAACTGCCAACAACACTAGCATAGGGAACATAAGACATGTCCTCTACCTCTTCTTGTGTCGTGGGACAATGTTGTGCAGATAACTTTACACCTACGGGAATGGGCACCTTCACTGGTTTGCTTTCCTGCCTATTAAACCTCTTCAATATTGTCTCAACATATTTCCTCAGATTCAACTAGAGTTTCCTGTTTTCTCAATCTCTTTTTATTTCCATGCCCAAAATAAAATTTGCAGCACCAAGATCTTTCATGTCAAATTCAAATGACAACTGATTTTTGGCATCCTTGATGATTTCCTTGTTGTTTCCAATTAGCAACATATCATCAACATACCCACATAAATAAAATGATCACCAATTAGTTTGAAATAAACACAGTGATCAACTTTGCTTCTTGAGAAGCCAAGTCCCAGTATATAAGTATCAAACTTTTGATACCACATTCTTGGAGATTGTTTCAGTCCATAGAGGGACTTTTTCAGCTTACAGACAAGCTCCTTTTTACCTTTCACCACAAACCGTTCTGGTTGCTTCATATAGATTTCTTCATTAAGTTCTCCATGTAGGAATGTCATCTTCACATCCATCTTCTCTACTTCAAGATCAAAAGTAGTAGAAATAGATAAAAGAAATCTAATAGAAGTCAATTTTGCAACATGTGAGAAAATCTCACCAAAATCGATGCCCTCAATTTGGGAATAACCTTTCGCTACTAGTCGAGCCTTGTACTTCTCCACTTTACCTGCTGCACTTAACTTCTTCTTGAATACCCATTTGCTTCCAACAGGTTTTCTTCCTGATGGAAACTCAACCAGATCCCATGCGTCATTTTTGTCCAAGGCACCCATTTCTTCCATCATGGCCTTCTTCCATAGTTTACTATCTTCTGAATCCATTGCCTCTCTAGCAGTTCTAGGATCATCATCAGTAATAGATAACACAAAATTAGAGCGAAAATCAGGTGGACTATACCTTTCAGCTTTCCTTCTTACTCGGTCAGATCTCCTCAAGGTCGGAGTCTGTGGTTCCGCCTCTTCATCTGATTCATACGAATCTACCTCTTCATCTGATTCAAACGAATCTGGTTCCTCAAATGACCACCTCTTTCATCCTTAATATCAAACTGTAGTTTCTCTGGATCCTTTTCCTTTGGTGCATCTTCAATCCTGGAAGTGTTTTCAACTTCTCTGAAGATCACATCTCGACTGTAAACTACTTGCCTTTTTACTGGGTTCCACAGCTTGTAACCTTTCACTCCATCCTTGTAGCCAATGAAGATACATTTTTCTGCTTTATTATCCAACTTGCTCCTTTTTTCCTTTGGAACATGCCCAAAAGCATCACACCCAAACACTCTGAGATGTGAGAGAGAGGGTTTCTTACCAGTCCAAGCCTCATGAGGTGTCTTGTCAACCAACGCTGATGTGGGTGTCCTATTTACCAAGTAACATGCAGTGTCAACAACTTTTGCCCATAATTGTTGTGTTAGCCTTGCACCACTGAGCATACTCCTTGCATTTTCCATCAACGTCCTGTTCATCCTTTCTACAACCCCATTCTGTTGAGGTGTGTATGGAGTAGTCTTTTGCCTTGCTATTCCACACGACTTACATAACTCCTCAAATTCATTTCCACAGAATTCTCCACCGTTATCTGTTCTCAGCACTTTTATTTTCTTTTCAGTATGATTCTCTACAAGAGCCTTAAATTCTTTGAATCTATTAAAAACCTCAGATTTCTTACGCAGGAAATAAATCCTTGTTTTTCTTGAGAAATCATCTATGAATGAAACATAATACACAGATTTACCTAGTGATGTAACAGGCACAGGTCCAAACACATCACTGTGTATTAACTCTATGATTCCTTTAGCTCTTACAACACCGGGTGAGAATCTTACCCGATTCTGTTTGCCATATAAGCAATGTTCACAGAAATCAAAATCTAGTGTGTAATCGGACATGCCTTCAGCCATACTTTTACCTTGTAATAGTTGAAGACCCTTCTCTCCAATATGTCCCAGCCTTCGATGCCATAGTGTTGTCTTCTCACTAGAGACAGTAAGGACTCTGTCTCCTTAATTTTTACCCTCAGGAACAATAGTACTGTTACATCCATTATTAAAAGTGCTTCCCAACAACTTGTATAGAGTTCCAATACGAACTCCCCTCATCAGCACCATTGATCCTCAAACCATCTTGCATGTGTTCTTCTCAAACATAGTTTTCACACCTGCATCATCCATTTTACTTACAGATATGAGGTTTCTAGCCAGTTTTGGAATGTGCAGAACCCCGGGAAGAGTTCTAACCCTTCCATCTTTGAGCAGTAGCTTGATCTTTCCTCGACCTATGATTTTTGCCACTTATTTGTCTCCCATGAATACATCACCTCCATCATACTTTTCATATTCAGAAAACCACTCCCTGTGAGGAGTCATATGAAAAGATGCACCTGAGTCAATCAACCACGAATAATGCTCTGCATGTGTACTTGAAGATGCCAAGTACACATCTCCTCCTTCCTCTGTAGATTATTTCCCATCTGCGGATGGAGCATCATTAGATCCTCTGCTTTTATCAATATTTTTGGATTTACAATCTTTCTTGTAATGCCCAACTTTACCGCACTTCCAACATTTTCGTACAGAAGGTCCTGGAGATTTATATCTCCCTCTAGATTTAGATCTTCCACTTGAAGACTTATTTTTAGATCTATCTCCAGGGCGACCTCTCACAAACAAGGCATCCTTGGTTGAACTGTCCATGGATTTCCACCTCATTTCCTCCGATAGCAGGGATGCAACCACATCATCAAAGATTAGGTTGGTTGCGTTACTCCCAACAACTATAACTAGACTATCCCATGAATCTGGTGGAGAGCACAACAAGCTAATACATTTTTCATCATCAATAATATTGAAACCAACAGATGTCAATTGACTTACCAGAGTATTGAAGGCATTTAGATGCTCTGACACAGAGTCTCCTTCATTCATTCTTAGAAGGTACAATTTCTTTTGAAGAAATAACTTATTTACAATGGACTTTGACTGATACAAATTTCCCAGCTTATCCCACAGTTTCTTTGCACTGTCTTCTCTAGATACGTTCACCAACACCGAATCTGAGAGGCAAAGTCGAATTGTGCTCCTCGCTTTTCTTTCCAGCTTATACCATTCTTCTTTTTCCATACCAGTGGGCATGGTACCCGGATCTACTATGATCCATTGTTCTCTATCTACCAGAAGATATCCCATCTTGAGCTTCCATAGCTCAAAGCTCTGACCGTTAAATTTCTCAATCTCGATTCTAGAAGTGCTCGCCATTCTTTCAACAAAAGAATCACAGTTGCAAAGCTCCCACTGAAACTAGGTTTATCACAGATCCAAGATCGAGCCAAACCCTTGGAAAAAAAGGCGTCCCTGTAAACCCAATAATGCTCTGATACCAAATGATAGTTTTAAACCTTAACAGTGCAATAAAAACTCATACAGATTCTTAACCATTAACATAAAATACACAATGGCACACGCATAACACAGAGATTTTCACCTGGAAACCCTTAACCGGGAAAAAACCAGCAAAACTTAGAGCCGCACAACTCTTTTAATTATATGTTTTCTTAACCATTTACAATACAATATATGGTATTCGCAGCATCTAAAACCCTAATTCGTTTACCCAAAATTAGGTTACAACCCTAATCCCTTTACCAGGATTAGATACAATACAATGGGCCGAAACAACAAAAAAGCAAAAAACAGCCATGTGAAGAGATATAACACACTCAACAGAATGCGATGTTTATACCTACTAGGAGTGTTGATACCCCTTCCCATCATGTTTGTCCCCTCCCTAGTCATACTTGGAGGAAAATCCAACACTTGGGAGTCGAATGCCACTTCACCAAGCCCATCTTAGAGATATTTTCGCGCCCTGCTAGCGGTGCAAGGCGTGAAAATATAACATTTTCACGCTCTGCACATCTATGGGGGCACAAAAATTCCAACATTTTCGCACTTTGCCTAGTTCTAGGGGCGCGAAAATCCCTCAAAAACCATTCTCCTTGGTTTTGGATCTTGAATCCCGAGGATATTTTCATGGCATAGGGATTCTCTTCGAATCCCATCTCACCCTCCTTCCTTGGTATGATTCATCTCCTTGATCCATATTTTACTCACCTAGATCCATCATTTCTCTTAGTGGTTGGCCTCCCAAATCCTATAAGAAGGAGGCCATCCATGAGCTAAAGGGAGAACTTTGGAGGCATCAAACCTATGATCTTAGAAGTCTTGCAGAGGTAGAAAAGGAGAGCTTGGAAGGAGATGTTGTTGCTTTGGACATCAAGGTATATCACTTTGTAATCAGCTTCTTTGGTTTCCCTAATAATAACTTGGCTTATTCTCCCATATATTGTTTCTTGTAATGTTGATGCATGATATGTTATAGATTAGATCTAGATCAATACATCTATTTGCTTGGAAGTTTTGGTTCTTTTGTTAGGATATTCCTATACTCCATCCTAGTCCCACCAGTATTTTGATCATTTACATTTTCAGTCATGCATTCACTTTTAGGGTTTGCATGCATTCTAGGGTTTGCATGCATTCTGCATGCATCCCAGTCATCAGTCCAGCACCTAGCCCTTAGTTAGCCAGCCCCCAGGAGCTTCTCACTATTCAGTTTTAGCCCTCCACTTTCTTACTGTGCCCTTCTTCCTTGATTTTAGGAAGCAACTCGCCCTTCTTCACCTACCAGTCCAGTTGTCTTCAGTTTATACTCAGTTACACCGAGTTACACTCAGTTACACCTACCAGAGTTAGTTTGACTGATGGCTGACAATTACTTGAGCATTGATGACTCCACTGATGATGATGAAGACTTCCAGTTGTGCTCCGATGATCATGAGGACACCTAGTTGTGATCCGATGACACTCTATTGATCTTAATGATCACTCTGAGAGGCTAATTCGAATTGCGACCTTAGGCATTCGAATCCTCTCTACCATTGTACTATTTATTTGTCCATATTGTGATTAATTAACTAGTGTGTGTGAAGTATTATTGCTTCTATTTGAGTTCTACTGTACCATATTATTTTGTTGCTCATTATACTGTATTGTTCACTCTTCTTCTATTTTCCTGCTTAATCATAATTACTCTTGTGAGGTACACATCATCTCTTATATATGCTGTGAGGATTTTCACATGGTATCAGAGCATGTTGAGAGTATTGTTTATCTCCATTCTTGAGAGTTTTTTGCAGGTTATTACCAAGATTTCGAGTGCAGCAGTTTCTGCATTTTTGCAGCAGTAGTAGTTGCAGTTATTCTATATTTTTTTGTAGGTCCTCTACAGCTTCCATGTATTCAGAAGAAATCTATCCTCCTCCATTAAACTATGATCCTCTTTCTCCATTCAACTATGATGAATGGAAACCAAAGATGATATCACATTTGAAGAGAAATGGTCTCTTTGATTATTGTTTTGAGAGAGAGTTCGAATCCTCTGAAGAAAATATTGACTAGTTAAATAATGGTGACAGAGCCATGGGAAACATGATGCTTGCTATGTCTCGATGCTTGGTACATCAATTCATTGATGATGTTGAATCTCCAAAAGAGCTATGGGACTACCTGGATGAAAGATTTGGCAGACATAATGAAGGGATTGGTCCAAACCCTTTCGAGAACAAGAAAAGTGATGCATTCGCTCCCCTTGATGGTCTCTCAGATCATGCACCAGTATCATCTCATATTGAAGTTGTTGACAAAGAAATTGTAGATTATCCACTCATGCTCAAACTTTCTTCTCTTTCTGTGCCAGCTCACACTCTAGATATTGCAGAAGGTCCTAAATCCTCTCTTGCACCAGAGTCTGTTGGTTTGTATCATGATCACATGATTATTTCAGAGGTCAAAACAGCTACTGAAGGTAATGCATTCGCTCCTCTCCAGCTATCTCCTCTTTTATACTACTATATGATCATAAATTCATGCTTTCAGAAGGTCATTGAAGAATATGGCCATGGGAATTCGCTTGGGATAAATTCTCATGCAATTACTGGTTTTGATCTCACCTGTCATGGTTCAAAGGAGATCTCAAGAATCCATGATTCAAGTCTTGTATCTAATTTGGGTTCTAAGCAATTACTGCTTGGGATAATTTCTCATGCATATGATAGTTTTGATCTCACCCCTGCTGGTTCAAAGGAGATCTCAAGAAACTATTTTTTAAGTCTTAAATCTGATTTTGATTTCAAGCAAACATGTAATAGTTCTTTTTGGCATAATCTCACCCATGGTGGTTCGAAGGAGAAGACAAAGGACTATATGCACATTCAAAAATTTGATCCTATCTTAGCTGATTCGAATCAAAGGTTCAAGGATCATTCTAATACTGTTGGATTTGTTCTCATCACATTCGATCTGAAGAGCAAGTACAAGCACATGCTTTTTGAGCATGATCCACTTCTTCCCAAGAAGAAGATACCTCCAGACATATGACCAAGCATCACACCTGCTTGAGTTTGGAGCATTTATTTTTGCGTGTGCCTTACAGTCTGTTTTTTTGAGGAGGGGGTATGTTTCCCATGAAAATTTCCCACTTCCTTGGTTTATTGATTGTTATTATTCATTGTATTGGGTGACCTTTGGTCTTAGTTACCAGGGCCCAGGATGGATTAAGGGGGGGTGTTAGGATATTCCTATACTCCATCCTAGTCCCACCAGTATTTTGATCATTTACATTTTCAGTCATGCATGCACTTTTAGGGTTTGCATGCATTCTGCATGCATCCCAGTCATCAGTCCAACACCTAGCCCTTAGTTAGCCAGCCCCCAGGAGCTTCTCACTATTCAATTTTAGCCCTCCACTTTCTTAATGCGCCCTTCTTCCTTGATTTTAGGAAGCAACTCGACCTTCTTCACCTACCAGTCCAGTTGTTTTCAATTTATACTTAGTTACACTCATTTACACTCAATTACACTAAGTTACAGTCAGTTACAGTCAGTTACACTGAGTTACACTCAATTACACCTACCAAAGTTAGTTTGACTGATGGTTTACAGTTACTTGAGCATTGATGACTCCACTGATGATGATGAAGAATTCCAGTTGTGCTCCGATGATCATGAGGACACCTAGTTGTGCTCCGATGACACTCTATTGATCTTATGATCACTCTGAGAGGCTAATTCGAATTACCACCTTAGTCATTTGAATCCTCTCTACCATTGTACTATTTATTTGTCCATATTGTGATTAATTAACTAGTGTGTGTGAAGTATTATTGCTTCTATCTGAATTCTACTATACCATATTATTCTGTTGCTCATTATACAGTATTGTTCACTCTTCTTCTATTTTCCTGCTTAATCATAATTACTCTTGTGAGGTACACATCATCTCTTAGATCTGCTGTGAGGATTTTCACATCTTTGCCTTGTTCAACAGGTTCAAGCTTTGGAGATCAAACTTGGAGATGGAGCTAGGGAAACCTACATATTGGAGGTAAGCTTCACTTCTTCCTTTCTCTTCAATAGTTTATACATTGTGTTAGATCTAGGAGAATAAGATAACCATTTGTTTTGTTTCTGTCATAGATTGATCATTTAGGAACTTAGTTTAGTCTATGAGAGGGTTTAACTATTCGTAGGAAGAATTCTCTAACAAAAGGATGAGGTGAACTGAAATTTTCACCGAGGGGGATAATGGACTAAGCAAGGATCGACCTCACCTGGATGACCTTATGAATGTGGCTTGGGAGTGGCCCCAACTATATTATCTCCCGTGTAAACCACAGGGAGAAAGTGGGTAGACACTCTTCAATAGAGGGGAAAGGCCTTGCATTCTTTGGCATTGTCTTAGGTGCTTGTTTTATTCCTCAATGGTGAAAGCTTAGTGTCAAGTGAGAATGATGGTGAAAATAAACACAATTGGACAAATGCAGAAATATGCCAATCACAACAGATGCAATATGGCACAAAAGTGAGTGATATGTGCTATATTGGTTTAGTTCAAGAGTCGCCACATATAGGTGCTTTTTAATTATGAGTTATTGAACTCGTATTTAAAAATAAAATGAGTGTAAATTCCCTAAAATACCTAACATCCTTCATCTCAAATGTAACTGGGCCTTCCAAAAGCACAATTGATGGTGACAATGGGATCCACACACCAATTGACTAGTGAAGGTAACAAATAGTCAGTTGTACCGACAATGGGGCTCTGTTTCGAAAGAATTGGCGACACTTCCCAATGGCAATATCTGACTATAGGATTCAATTGCACTCACAATTTCTCCTTGACTATGTCCTAATTTTGGCCACTAAGATACCTTACGTCAAGTGTGGATAAGTGGTTTTTCCTAGGCAGTATAACTTATCACCTCTACAAAACATTGTGTGGCTCTTTGGAGAAGGCAGGGAAACTATACCTCAGTTTTTGACCTCCTTGGGCATGGTGCACTTCTTATCTTATTTTTCTTTTAACACTTGTTGATAGCATGATTTTGGTAGTACCTTATAAGTCAACAATGTTATGTTTCAAAAACCTAATGAAACTAGATTGGTGGGCATTAATGGATGCCTAGCCCAATCAACCCTACCTAACTAAAATATTTTTTTTGACCTCACGTGGAGGATTTTAGTTGGTTGGAATTTACAAAGTTGATTTTGAAGGGTCTAAATTCACTTAATGAGTGTAAGGGAGGTATTTCACAATTCCATTCCTTTATGATTGATCAAGCTCACAAGAAGTGCAAGGTGAAGAGCATACTTGGAATGAAATATATTTTAGGTCCCTTAGTGTGTGATAGTGATGCAAACACATGTGAGGTAAGCAAATTGATTGTTGCAATTAACTAGAAGAGCACAAAGTAAATTGTAAATGGATATTTTAACTTTCAATATCTAAAAGATGATAATGGTGCTTGCAAAAAACAAAGTGCTAATGAAGTAAAAGTGTGCAATGGAGGTATTTTACACTTCTCACCCCTTTCTGATCCACCAAGCTCACAAGAAGTGTGAGGTGAAGAGAATACTTGGGGAGATTAGAGTCTTTAGGTCCTTGCTTGTGTGCAAAAAGTGGATTCTACACTACTTTAGCCTAAAAACATGACAAGTAAACAAAGAACATGAGATGTCTTGAATACTAGTGACAACAATGAGGCTCGTTGAAAGACTCAAGGCTGATTACCTAAGTAGATTTTAAGAGAGATGAAATATTTAATCCCTAATCTTAGTCTAAGTAATCCAAGTATTATAAAAACATGTAACTATTGCAAGTTAACTATTTCTAGTTCATTAGTGAGTAGCCATTGGGGCTATAAGATTGTGAAAATTTGATAAAAAGCAGATAAAATGAGTAGCAACGTGCAAAAAGCAAAGATAGTTGCGTAATAGCACGAAGAAAACACTTAGTGGTGCACAATAGCACGATTACAAAGTGAAGAATTCGCATGACCAATGAAAGGAGAAACTACATGGGCAGAAGTATTTTAAACTACAAAGACAACGCTATTGCTGAAGGTTTCAGTGCGCAGACAACACGACTGGGGCGCTAGGATTCACAGCTCTGCTGAAATAGATATTACGGCCAGGAGGAGGCCGAATGTCTAGAATGAAGGGTATTGACCTCTTCATCTGCAAAGGACAATATACTAGAAATTAGATATCTAACAATTAATAACCTAGTTAAGAGAAAATGGACAAAAATGAAGTGGAGTTTCCATAAATACCGTTGTGGGAAATTATGCACAAATGTGTGCAGCCTCTCCCACTTTTTGTAAAATCCCTTGAGGTTTTTGAATGGTACCGGTATTTAGAAATAGATAGAAAATATGATAACCTCAAAGTAGATCATGCAAGGATTTGTTAGTGAAATAAAACAAAAGAAAAACAAAAATAACTTGAAATGATAAAATGGAACAAGAGGGTGCAAACTACAACAAATAACCAATGCATGAACCGGTTTAGATTGCCCAATGGTCAAGCAAATACATGTAGTGTCACCTAGGAGGTGAAGGCTTCAAAGAAAATCCAACGATACACCTTAGGGAGGCCTTCCACACTAAATGCTACAAAGAACCAATGGAGAAAAGCACTTGCCCCTTAAAGGGAGGAGGCAAAGGATCTTGGAGAATGGAAACAAATATGAAAGAGATGGGCTATGGGGAAGCTCCAATAAAAATTTTGCAACATAACATTTCTCTTGGTTTCTCTTCTAAGATGCATGCCCATGGATTCCTTTTATAGGCCAAGAGGTGGCCAAGAAACAACTAGATCCAAGTGTGAACCCAATAACCTCATGAACTAGCTTCAACATACAAAATGGGGGCTATCGAATGCCAATCCATCATGTTGAAAAGACAAGTTCAATTTTTTGTTGGTAATGGGATTTTATGAGCCATGAATGTGCATCTAGTGGTTGAGATCCTGCAATTTTGATAGTTGCGGGGATATTGAAGGGAAATCCGCGCAGGAGTTGTACGAGCACGAAACTGGTAATATGCGCAATTGCGCACCTAAACAGAGATAAGGTCACATGGTCCTATCCGTTTACTATTATTTGGAATTTCTGGACTCATATTGCTTCTTGGATCTGGCGAAGATGTTTTCGGTGGGATGCATGCTTGTTGACACAGCGATTGTCAACAGGGGTTCACTTCGCACTGCTGTCAACAAACACCAACCAAAAGTCCCTTGAGCATCGACCTGGAAAGGTATTATCCCTTCCAACAACACCGATGAAGTGAGTGAGGTCTCACCCGAGATGATCAAGGGGGCTGCAGGAACCAAGTTTCCGCAGTATGGAGAGAACATGCATTAACCCTTACTTCGTCGCACTAGAAACCAGAGATCTAACTTAACATGATACTAACACTTCACACATTAACTTAACATCCGCATCAACATCATATAAGCAACATTCACATATTACATGTTAAGCAACAAAACAACAAAATCTGAAACATATCACATCATTTAGATAGTATCCATCATTCATGACACAACAACAGAAATAGAAACATAACCAAACATCTTGCTCTGTTCTTCGATCCTATCAATCGATGCCGGAATATAGATTATATCCTTAGGCTTACAATTATGACTCTATTTATTAGCAACTAATGCGGTTACAAAATGGTCCACATGACCAAATCTAACTAACTTTGACCAAAACTTGCACTTTCATTGGTTTTACTCTTTCGCAAATGGTACTTTCTTCCGCTGATGACCCTTTTGTTGCTGTCGAATTCCGCTTCATGCACTCTAACCCTGTGCCAACAGGCCCCCAATACAAACTTGTTGCTTTCCCTCGATCCAACTTAGCTGGACACCGTCAGTACTGCTCTACTTCGTTGTTTTGTACTTCTAGAACTCATCCTCTAGTCTCTTCAAACCTTCTTCATCTATTCCTTCTGCGCCTTCTTTTTCACTTCGTGCTTGCTTCTGTCTGGAGAAAAGTTCCTCGACGTCACCAAATTTTGAAACAAGACAAACGCTCTCGCACATCTGTTTTGCACATTTGACTGTCCTTTTCCGAAGTCGGCATGCCTTTCCCTTGGTGTTCTTGTGGTCGAAGGGACCACGGTTCTTCTAACTACTACCCTTCGCTTAGACATATCGGGTGATACGTCATCTCAATTGTCTGCGCAACTTCCTCTACCGGTTGTTTGTGAACACTCGTTGTCCTTGCCCTTAGAGCACCTTGAGTGCTTCCGCTCGAAATGAAATGCACCATCACAACCTCACTTCTTTACTCTACAAATGCCTTTCCCTCCTATCCTCACTACTTGAATCTGCAACATTATTAGAGTCGCACATCTAACTCAAAAATTCTTCGTTATGCTATCTCTTCATCTGCTTGGATATTTATAACTTAACTTGACCAGTTTTTGTTCATCACGACATCTTTGGGGAATAATTACCGAGTCATTTGTCGAATCTTTTCCGGATTTGCCACATTCTGCCATTAAGTCTGTCATCATCCTTCTTCGTCGCCGGCTGCCGATGCTTACATACTATCATTATGGTTTGATTTGACTGCCACATGCTAACCGTCGTTGCTTATTTTTCCTCAACTTCCATCGCTCACTTCTTCTTGTCGCCATATTTTTTTGTTGTTGCTTTTGTCGCACTGTCCTGGTACGGCCGTATCCGACTCTGCTTCATCAATCCTTCACTCTGTGTTGGCTTTCTGTCGCTTCTTGTATCTAGGATTCAACCAATACGATCCCTGCTTCACCGGCTTCACATCAGGATTTAGTAGGATCTTCATCTCGCCTAGTTCCTCAAAAATTCCCTTCATTTCCAAAATTTTTGTTGGGAATATATCCTGAAATTCATGTAAGAGATGTGTAAATTTTGTGATGGTCACATCGTCCCAATAGTCTCCTATGCTTGCTAACTTGGGGTTGTCCTCTGACCCAATATTCACTTTCTCGAGACGCAACGACTGCTGAAACTTGTTGAAAGGTATCTCTAGCGACTCAATATTTCGACTTCCTTCTGATTCTAGGATATAAGTGGCTCGCGGATCATCCTCAACGTCCGGACCTCCCATCACATTGTAACATTCAAGCAGCGTCTTCGGTGTCTCGATCCACTACAATCCTATTGGCTTCTCCATCGGAATTGCCTCAAGCACCTTTTCCCTTATCACCTGCAGTGTGCTATGGATAAATGGGATTTCGTCCACAAAGATGAATGTATTGTTGGAATTGATGGTGAGTTCCTCCCACTTCGTCGTTCTGTGTCATAATTCTGCTACGACATACCAGTTCCGTGGTATTTCATCCAACGTATGGATGAATGCGTGGACCCATTATTTCTACGGTATCATTCCCCATTCATCTTGACATTCCTCCAAGTGCTCTCTTGGATCACTCCTGCCGCTGTATTTTATTCCACAGTAACCTTCAGCTTCGCCAAACTTGATTTCCATGAGTTGTCGACATAACAACCAACTCGTTATTGTCAACTTGTGCATCACCCACCATCGCGCTGGAGTGGCATTCAATGCCTCCTCTAATGCTAGCAGCCTCTATGGTTCAGCGACTATTTCTTCAAATTTTGTGAGGAATTCATTTATGTTGGGAAATCCCTCGTATGTTGGAAATTCGCAGGCCTCCGTCACCACCCATCTCAGCGACTGTGTGATGCGTGCGCATCTTCGGAATGATACTTCATGCAGTCAGTTCTGCCAGTTTTCCAGTGCTTCATCCGAATTTGACGATGTCGAGCTACCACTCCGCCACCCTAGTTCTCCGTCAGCGGTGGGATTGATATAGTCTTTTGAGATATTATACAAGTTATCCCATCCTTTCGTGAAATCATCCCGCATCGGCTCTATGTACCTCTGTCCTTCTGCTAGATCCATAAGTGAGACTACCCTCATGTCTCGATTCTCGAATGACATTGTTCGTTTGTAGAAGTTGATTATGGCCTGGTTCTCCATTTCTCAATATATGCCTAGCAATACTGGGTAGGGGCTCATGTTGTCGACTATTTATATCACATCAAAGTCAGAATATGTCTTAAGTCCCTCTATTTCAACTGGTTAAAGGCATAGTCAGTTGATAGGCATGACCTTACTCTAGTTCTCCAGTCGAAGCTGTACTAGGGACCATACCAGCTGCGGCTTCCCCATCGTCTCCCACGTCTGTTTTGTCATAATGTTCACATCCGACCCCAAATCCAAAATAATGGAGTCAACATCAAATGCACTAATCTGTGCACTTAGTCGCATCTCCCTTCCTATCTTTCTTTATGCAGCCGATTCACTTCTTAGATTTTTCGACCATCCTCCTTTCGATGTAAGAGGCTATCTATATCCGCTAGTGCATCCTGGTCTTTCTCCAACTCCAAGCAAGTTTCTAAAAATGCCTTCAAGGTGTTAATCTTCTTCTGTGAATTCGTCCTGTCGAATGTCGACGACATGTCCTAAGTATGCTCTCTTTGGCCCACCGATGGTTTCCTCATCGCGTCTTGTGCTTCCAAAAATATCTCCTTTTATGTTTCTAGATCAAACCGGACCTGCTTTCTTCTTGTTGGTCGCACACTCGACTGTGGTCTGTCTTCTCCTATTGCAGCCCCTCCTCTGGTTACTACCGCAACATTCACTGGTTGACCCCTTACTTCTGTTGATATCTTTTGTACATTTGGGAGGGGATTCTGTCCCTGGTTCGTATTCTGTTGAGGCTGAGGTGGATTCTTATTCTTCAACCTCGCAATTAACTGGGGGCAGTCGTCAACGCTATGATCTGGTGCGCTACAATATGTACACTATGGAACTAGGCTTGGACAATCTCTTTGGTAGTGTCCCACTTGGCCACAATTGTAGCACACTACTGGCCCTCGACCTTGACTAGCACCTCCACCCCTGCCTCCGTGGAATCCTCCTCTAAATCCTCCCCGTGGTTGGCCATAAGGTTGTTGGTTGTACTGGGCAGTATGATACTGCGGTTGGTCGTACTGCGGCTGGGGTTGACTATACATCAGTTGCGTCTGATTGTAATTGAGCTGCGTTTGATTGTACGGCTGATTATAGGGTGGTTGTTGATGACCATACTGTGGTTGTTGCTGCGTTGGTGGTTGCACCTCCCCCTCCATGAAATGGGTATTTGCATTTCTTTCCTGGAGCAAGTCATATTCCCTACAATCCTTTTCATTGTGGCCAACTGATCGACAGAACTTGCAGAACAGGTTGAATGGATTCGACATCATTTTCTGCAAATACACACACTCTTCTTGTCGATGTCCCCTTTTCTGACAAACCCAACACCATGGCATCCTCCTTGGATCACTATGTTTGGTGCACCAGATTGTAAATAATTGCGGAACTCTGGGCACTGGTCCTTATGGTGTCCCTCCGACTTGCAACAGGTGCACCATATCTCCTCTCGCGCCTCTTTTCCCTTCTTCATGTCTTGGAGTTGTAGTGTTAAATTTTATAGTTGTGCTTGGATATGATTCATGCCTACCCTTGCTTCTCCAACCGGTGTATCCTCCAATTTCATTGCAATCTCCAGCGCTTCCGATTGGAATGTGATATTTTGTTGCATCAATGGCCGCCGAATGTGCGGCACAAGTCCTGCGATAAACCATTCTTTGTGATGCACATCGCTCATCCCAAAGCTAACTTTTTCCATCAAAGTCTTATACCTCTAATTGAATTTCCACACCGATTCATTCGAGAACTGCTTGATGTCCTATTCCCTGATGTACTGCGACTCATACTTGGGTTTTCTGAACTCATCAATTAGTCCTGCCCTTATCTACGGCAGTGTCTTGTCTAGATCTCCCGCGAGAACCTATATAAATTTCATAAACCAGTCTAGCGCACGACCCCTAAAGTTTGTCGCCAACTGTCCCTTCTTAGTGTCATCATCCTGGACCTGTTTCACTGTCCATACTACTTCACACAAAAACCAGTATTGTTCGGGATCCTCAGTCCCGTTCCTGTGGAAAATTGGCATTTTTACATCGTCTCCTTCCATCCTTGTTCTCCTACTATTATTTACTTATCCGCTACTTTTACCAATGTTCTGACACTTTGGGAAACACTGCAATGAACTTACGTTCCTTCCTCCAAAGTTTGGTGTGGTGGGAAAGGTTATGGGTATGTTGTAACTTTGGGTCTGTCTCTTGGCTTCGGGGGTATCCTAGTCGCTTCCTTCGTCGCAGTAGGGTCGCTTCGTCCCATGTGGTCCTGTTTCACAGTTCTCTGTTCTGGTCACCTCAGGAGACTCTCTCTCTCTCAGTATCAGTCCTCCTCTTCTTCTCGGGCTGGTGGAACCTCACCCCACTTCACAAGGTACCACAACCTTCCTCAGTTTCCCTCAATAACTCATCGTCACTCATGTCCATCTACCCCACATCGTTCTATCAAACCAGCATTCACGCAGTACCCTCAACCTCCGCACACCAAGATTTTACTCGTCGGCGTTCATCCTCAATATTCGTTTTCTGCAGATGAGCATTTTAATCCACACTTTTAGTGACAATAGAAATCTTCCGCGGGGTCCCTTGAAAAATTTCCTCTCTGCGTCACTATACGACTTGATCGTGTCGATGGAAAATTCTATAATATACCCTTATAGAATACTATCCACCCAGACGCCGACAACCCTTGATGCCTTGTTGTCTACTTGCTTCAATTGTCGAATCAATTCAGGCGTCCAACATTTAGGTTCACCACCCTGGCAATTTTTCTTCTGAAACGTCAATTGTGCCAACCACTCGTGCAACAATACTGGGATTTCACATAAAAATATCTCATGGACGTCGGAGTATATGTATTTTTGAAACCACTTAGTCGTCGATCGTCCAGGTTGGCAATTCTCTTCCCCTGCGAACTCTTGTGCCTTCTTATCAAACCAATCATGAATCTCCGGTTTTGTCGGATGCCACAGCATGTCCTCTCTTTTCCTCTTCGCACTATGGTCCCGATAACATAACCATTTGTTGACACAGTGACTGTCGACAGGGGTTCACTTCGCACTACTTTCAACAAACACCAACCAAAACTCCCTTGAGCACCGGCCTGAAAAGGTATTATCCCTTCTAGCAACACCTGCGAATTGAGTGAAGTCTCACCCGAGATGATCAAGGGGGCTGCAGGTACCAAGTTTCTGCAGTATGGAGAGAACATGCATTAACCCTTACTCCATCACACTAGAAAACAGAGATCTAACTTAACATGATACTAACACTTCGTACATTAACTTAACATCTGCATCAACATCATATAAGAAACATTCGCATATTACATGTTAAGCAATAAAACAACAAAATCTAAAGCATATTGTATCATTTAGATAGTATCCATCATTCACGACATAGCAACAGAAATAGAAACATAACCGAACATCTTCATGCATTAGCTCATCTCAAAAGCTGTGACTTAACACGAATTCACATAGAGGGCAAAACTTGTCGAAAGCGAAAAATACAAAATTGGTTTGTTCTTCGATCCTATCAATCGATGTCGGAAGATAGATTATATCCTTAGGCTTACAATTGTGACTCTATTTATAGGAAACTAATGCGGTTAAAAAACGTTCCACATGACCAAATCTAACTAACTTTGACCAAAACTTGCGCTTTCGTCGACTTTTACTCTTTCACAAATGGTCCTTTCTTCCGTTGATGAGCCTTCTGTCACTGTCAGCTTCCACACTTCATGCGCTCTAACCCCATGCCAACAATGCTATATGTTGATGATTCCTTACTGTGGAAATTGCAAAAATGTCGCATGTGTGCGAGATTTATGCATTAACAGTCTTCCTCAAGTGAGTGGTGGATCATGGGTGAGCATATGTCCTTGTAGTCAATGTGATGTGAAGTATCTGGGGCCTCTTTCATCCTCTCAGTGTAAGTGAATATGTCCTCATAGGACATGTGTTGTAAATATTATGGGTCCTCCTTCAACAAGAATGGATCGAGCATACCAACTATGTAGAAACTAAGATGGGGAGATAGGAGACCCATTGCTGCACAATTTCTCTTTGATGGTTGCAAAATCACTTTTTGATGGTTACAAAAGAGCTCTTTGGTGGCTTTAAATGCACTTATTTGATGGCCAAAAATAAACACTTCTTTGATGACGGTAGTTGAGCACTTCAGTGGCTTCAAATGAGCTACAAATGAGATGCAAATGGGCTCTTTGGTGGTTGCAAAATCCTTATTTGGTGGTGGCAAAAGTCTTTCTTCAATATGTAAGAGTATTGGATATAAAAATCCTTCTTTGATGGTTGCAAAAGCCTTATTTGGCGGCTACAAAAATTCTTCTTTGGTGGCTGCAAAAATCCTTCTTAAATCTGCAAGAGTAGTGGCTGAAAAAAACTTTCTTTGGTGGCTACAAAAGCCTTCTTTGGTTGTTGTAAAATCCTTCTTTGGTGGATGCAAAAGCCTTCTTCAATGTGCAAGAGTAAGATACTAACAAGAAATCACTGAAACACTAACTTGTTTAATACCCCCTATGCTCTAATACCATATGAGATTTGAACATATAGATCTAGGCACATAAACTAAAGATATATACAATGAAATCAAATAAAAAAACAACTAATCATGTAACAAATTATTTAACATAGATCGTTACAAAAAAACTAGAAGCATATAGGAATAATAGAATGATGTATTTCATTAATATGAATGATTGGTGGAGTACAATATTTAAAGACCAACAATTTGAATAAGGGTTAGAGGCAATTCAAATTTCCCATGCAATGGATGATATGTGTTAGGATTAACAAGAGGCTAAAGCCCATTAGTTAATCATGGTAACTCTCCCAAACTCAATTAAACTGACTAAAGATTGCACAGTAACTAGTTAACTGATGGAGTGTTGAGTTAACTGAGTGAATGCTTAGCTAACAAATCAAAATACTCTAATTAGTTCCATGAAGGCACTAATGTTAATGATTGGTCAAATAGGATAAAAGTTAGTAGGGTTCTCCCAGTTACCCAGTGAGATTGAACACTAACATTCTTTAAATAAGGGAATTACTCCCTAAATCATAGGATGTGCCCTCATATTGAGGAATGCGCCCTCAGTTTGAGGAAGCCTTGAGTTTGAGGAAGACATCAGTTTGAGGAATGCAACATATAGAGATGTAGAGGCCCTTAGAGCTTAGAATAAGCTCTAGGGTGACTTAGGAGAGGTTTTTGGCTCTAACAAATATTTCAACCATGAATGGAGTAGGAAACATGTATTTTATAGTTATTTTTTTAGGCCTCGATAATCTATGCATAATTGAAAGCACCCATCCTTTTTTTGAACCAACATTACTGGCGATACATATGGGCTTCTACTTGTTGTAATAACCCCACACTTTAATAGGTCTTGAATTAGTCTTTCTATCTCTATTTTATGATGGTGAGGATAATGGTATGGTTTAATATTAATTGGTTCATCTTGAAGTGATTAGCAATGTAGGTACATCTAATAAATAATTAATAGCACAACAAAAGGATAAAGCAAAGAATATGAATAAGTGATACCCTTACAATAATAAACAAAACAAGGGTCCCAATCCCTCTTAGCAAACTCCTCCTCCTCCTAATGGTGTTAAGGGAACCAAATCAAAAGGCAAGAAGATCGAGATACATTATATTTTTTGCTAGAAAGATGGTCATTTGGAGTCTAAATGTTTCAAGAAGATGGAAGCCTTAGAAGCAACAATGAAGAAGCATAACATCAATGTTGATTCTTCTTCTAACTTTTTTCTCATGGGTGTGCACTTTTTGCTTCTGATTTTTCCTTCGATGCATCATCTACTTCTTCCTATAATGAGTGGCACATTGATTCTAGAGCATCTTATCGTATGACTAAGGATAAAGCCATTTTTCGTTCTTAATGAATGTAACACCAAACATATAGTTGTTGGTGATGATAGATCTCTTAGTGTTATAGTCTTTAGAACAATTCAAGTAGATGATGGCCATTTCAAATTATATGTATTATGTTTTCCAAGTTTCTCTTGCAATATTTTGTTAGTCTATCAAGTCACTCATTCAAGTAAAGATAAGATTATAGAGTTTTCACCTCATCAAGTTGTAATCAAGGATTTAAAATATCCCGAGAATGTCCTATCAACTATAACTATTAATGATATTACTAGGTTGTACAGATTTGATAACTTTGGGTTATCTTATTTTCTATCATTTTTTATTGTTCATAGTCATGACTTGAGAAAAATTTGGCATGGGCAATTTCGTCATCTAAACTATTGCTCATTGCAACAACTATGTAATAAGAATATGGTGATCGATATTCCTCTGATTTCTCACAAAGATGGTGTTTGTCACGGGTGTTTTCTCAACAAACATCATCAGGACAATTTTGACAAACGTGCCTCTTGGCATGCCTCAACACCCTTGTAGCTTGTTCATAGTGATTTGTTTAATTTTCTTCATTTTTCTTCTTTCTCTAGGTTCAAGTACTTCTTAAATTTCATTGATAACTTCTCGAGATGTACTTGGGTTTACTTCTTAAAACATAAGAGTGAATTTTTTGACATGGTTTTTGCCTATAAGACCCTTGTAGTAAAACAATATGGACATTGCCTGCAAAAGTTAAGAACACATAATGGAGGTGAATATGTAAACATCAAAATTTTAATACACTGCATAGGGAATTCAGATGCAATATACTATTCAATACACACGGCAACAAAATTGTGTTGCTAAGAGAAACAATCACACGTTACAGGAAATGACAAATTGTATGATCCAATATAAGGGATTAAGTCCTCATTTTTGGGATTAAGCCATTAATTATTCCAATTAAATATTTAATCACACTCCCACAAAGTATTTGAAATATATAACACCTGAAGGAGCATGGAGTAAAATTAAACTAGATTTAAGCCACTTTCATGTGTTTGGTAGTGAAGAATGGGCTTAAAGTCTTGATGAAAATCATAAATCATTACATCTTAAGAGTGAGAAGCGCAATTTTGTTGAATATTAATGTAAAATGTTATAGACTTATTAAACCTCATTATAATGAAATTATTATTATGAGAGATATTAAATTTGATGAAATTCTATCGCCTTGTGGGCCTAATTAATTGTTTGTGACATCTTAGACCTGTGAGACATTTTCAATGATTGTGACATCTTCAATTCCCCAATTTTATGCTAGTAGTCCTATTCTTCAGATAATGACATCGAGGATGAAAATACACCTCCACATGCTCACCTTCCTCCAGTTAGGTCCCTTGAACAAGAACTTGCACTATCACCATGGCCTACTAGATTGGTTTGTACAACACGAGAAGTAGTTGGTGATCTTATAGTTTAATGACGAACACATTCAAAGTTCCAATGAACATATATTCTTTTGGCTCATGTTTAAGAGGCTCATGATCCAAAAACATTTGCAAATTTTTTTCGCCATCTAGATTGGGATGCAACAATGAATGAAGAACATTGTTCCTTAATGATGAACAATACTTGGGATATTGCACCTCTTTGGAAAGGAATAAAACTTGCAAGATGTAAATGGGTGTATCAAATTGAGTATGCATTAGATGTAAGTGTTAAAAGATGTAAGGTTTGGTTGGTTGTCAAATTATTTTCTTAAGTTGAAGGAATTGACTATAATGAAACCTTTTTCCCATAACCAGAATCAATTCCATTCAATTTGTTTTTCCTTGTTGCTTCACATAAATGAGAGGTCCATCAAATGGATGTCAATTCCACCTTACATGGTGTTTTTCAAGAATAAATTTACATGGAACAACCCTCTGGATATGTTTAGAATGATTTTATCCTTGTTTGCCACCTTAATAGATTTCTCTATGGCTTTAAGCAAGATCCTAAATCTTGGTATGCCAAAATGTATAGCTTTCTTCATGACACTGGTTTTTCTAGATGTCATTTTGAACCCAATGTGCATACTAGGAAAGTAGGAAACCCTCTCATAATCCTTATTCTTTATGTTTATGATCTTATTCTCACTGGTAGTGACCCTAAACTTTACACCCATGTGAAATCCAAACTTAAGAAGAAATATAAAATGACCAGCTTAGTACATTTGCATTATTTTCTTGGCCTCTGAGTCTTACAAACCAAAGAAGAGCTTTTTATTTCTCAATCTATTTGTAGTCTTCTTCGTAGCTTTAGCTTTCACTTGGAAGACTATAATCCAAACCCATCTCCCTTCCAGTTAGAGTAAAAAATTGCTTTCACCTGCACTTCACTCGAAGTAGATGCCACCTTGTATCATTAGTTAGTTGGTAGACTTTTGTACTTGACTCATGTCTCGATATTTCCTGTGTTTTTAGTCTTGTTTCCCATTATATGCAAATGCCCCATGAAAGTCAACATAAAGAAACAAAAATGACTATTCAATATGTTCAGGTTGTAATTCAATTTGGGATTCATTATGGTTGTAGGGGAACTCTTTTGTTGGTTGGTTCACTATTTTTATTGTCTTTGTCAGGTCACGGTTGCGTGTGAATCCAACCAAGAAATCTTTGCTCAAGATTGTGGTCATTAACTAATTATTTGGTTCAAAGTTAAATGTAATAATGGTAAAATACTGGGATAAAATGTGAAAAGGGGAATTTAAATGTAAATGGAATTTATTGCCCACCTCCATTAGGCATGGGATAAAAAAAGAGTTTCGGGGAGTAATTGAGCATGACATGTATTTTGTTGAGTTTTGTAAACCTCTCTCATAGCTCTTTAGAGGTGTAGGTATATTGTAAGGCCGAGGGAGTAAGTTCTGTAGCTCCCTTTCCCACCATGGGCAAGGGAGGCTTATGAAACCAATCTTTTCTTTTATGAAGAAAACATATACGAGTTAGATTTATCTTTGCTATGTGTGATTTGTTGTTAAGTAATAATTTGTAGTTGCATAATGCCTTATTCAATTCTGGAAATGTTCCTTTATTTATTTTATGGTTTATTAAGTTAGGTTTTTATCTAATAAAACATTGACCATGAGAAAGTGCCAAAATTCTTAATGACCCAAATGATCAAAAGTCTACTTAAGGTTATTTTTCAGTCTTGGTTCCATACTTGTCAAATTGGATTTTAAGAAACAATGAGCTCTATCTCTTTCTTCAACGGAAGTAAAATATTAAGCCACCATTAATGAAAGTCAAGAAGCCTTATGGCTTCGACAAATCCTTTCAGAGTTTGGATTCCAATATCAATGTACGAATATCTTATGGTGTGACAATTAGAGTGTCATCAACCTCACCAAATATCCATTTCAACATCAACTCAACAAAAACATTGAGATACACATGCACTTCATCAGAAAGCTTATTCAAGATCACGTTGTCAAAGTGGTATTTTTCCCTACACATGATCGAGTTCCTAATAGTTTCACAAAGTCCCTTATAGAAGCGATTTTTTCCAATGTAATGTCCCCATTTTTTGAGAGCACTAGGGAGAAACCACAAGTCCATTAGACCCCCATGGGTCCTAGTGGAAAATTAAATAAGTTAGTTAAGGGTTAATTTTAGCCTATGTTTATCTAGTGCAAATAAATTAAATCATGCACAAGAATGTAATCCATAGTTTAGAATATAGTGTATAGTTTGTATTTTTAATTAATTATTAAATGCTATATGAGTTGTAAATGCATAGGAGGGCCCAAGAGGGCACATAGGAGGGCCCAAGAGGGCATATAGAAGGCTAAAAAAGATGGAATTCGGAGGAAAAGCAGTAAAAATCAAGAAAGCCATTGAAAAGCAGGAAAATCATTGGAAAAGTAGAAAGCAACACAAAAGTAGTGAAGCATTGGAAAAGTAGGAAAGGAAAGAAAATCAAGGAAAAGCAGAATTAGTAAAGCAGAAATGCAAGAAAGCAAGGAAAAAGAAGGATAAAGTTGTCAATCCAAAAATTAGTTAGTGAGGATGCATTGGATGAGGCAAGTGACTACATACATTGCCTATTGAATCGAAATAAACTTATAAAATAAGTAAGGGAACACACACTCACATATTTTGGTCATTTGTTATTTGCATTGAGAGATCTATAGTTTCTCAGGACTTGGAAGATGTGCCCCCGGTCACAGTTGGGAGATGTGCCCCTACTAATCTTCATTTTGCTCATGAATTCAGTCAAGCATGAGGAGTAAGGCAGTTAGCCATGCTCTCTGAATTTATTTACAGCTCCTATCCAGTTTCATCCAAGATATTTCTTGTCCAGTGTTGAGAATTCCATCCATTGGAGCACCTACTTCATTTATTTGATCTTTCCTTTGTTCTTGGAGGTTGATAGCGAGCCTATGGGTATGGATTATATATATGAAGCTTTGTGATGAAATGATTACTCTTTGAACTTAAATATTTTGATGTGGTTAACGACTCTGCAAATTATCTTTTTACATGTTAATGTATTTTTGTACCTATGTTCGTTATAGCGCTAAAATTGACTAGTTTTTCTAGAAATTGCATTTGACTGACTTCTGTGAGTCCAATCCTCAGTCTGTCAGTTGCTGCTGTTAGTAGAAATTTTGATGAACCCATATCAGTCATTATATTAGATTTTTGTGACCCTTTGAGGTCATTCAAGTTGAGTAGAAAATCCTCCAGTTGAGTAGTCCAAAAGACTAGTCTTATTTTCATGTATTCCCAAATTGAGTTCAGTGGTTCCAAATTGCCTTTTTAATGGTGGTTATAGATGGTTTGGGTAGTGTGCAAGCAAGCCACTTCTATACCACACAAGAATTAGTGGATTTTCCATAGAAGTCCTTGGGGAGTGTGCATTGATAACTTTGGCTCTACCAAAGAAATATTCCAAGGCGTGATAGACTCTCGAAAGTGCAGTTGTTGAAGTTTGGAGATTTTTTAGGCTTATGTAGGTTGTCTTGAACTTTATGAAGGTCTTATAACTCATCTTGGGAGAATTTGGGAGAATTTGGGAGATTTTGGGGGTGTTTGGGGTTTTACCTTGAATTTCTAGTCAAACTAGCTGGTTATTTTGTTTCAAGCTATCTAGTGTTGTGTTTAATCTTTCAAATCTTGAGTTAATGTGCCTATGATCATATTGGTTAGATTATAGTAGTATCAGAGCATGGTCCTCTGCACATGTGAGCATCAATACCAAGCTTCGTAAACTCTCAGTGAAGAATATTGTAGATCACATCTTCGCGTTTGCAACTATGAGGCTCATACTAGTGGTTGAAGAAGACTTTGAGCAGTATGAGGAAGAGGAGGTAATCTACATAGGTGGAGGATTGCATATGTGATGAGAGGAGGATGAATATTCTTGTGACATGTCATACAGAGATGACACAAGGAAAAATTTACCAAGGGCGAGCCTTGAGGATGAATTAGCAAAGAGGATAGTGTTGAGGCCTCGGGGGTGCAGGGTATTTTCAAGGTGCTAGAATGGGTCCAAGGCTCCCAAAAGAGGGTGAAAAACCATACTGAAAGGCTTCGAAAGACCCTACGCAAGGGCAGTTCTATCCCAGCCTGTTTGGTGTGGAATTCTCCCACGGATATTCGGCCTCCGCTGGCACTCTATGAGTCGATGGGTTTGATCGATAGATCAAAATTCAATACGGAAAACATAAGCTTAAAACTAAGTCTGCTCTAACTTAACCTATTGAAGACAAAAAGGACCTATTCTGAGTTAGATCTATGCTAAAGAAAGGCTTGTTTTTGTGCAAATTAACCTTGATGTGAAAATAATAATTGGGTTTATCAACTTCAACGAAAATGTTAAAAGGTGCATTCACTTACTCACTTGAACCACAATCCATTAATGAAAATTAAAAGAGGATAATTCAAGTAATTTAAATTTGTCCAAGATCAATCTGTAATCACTATGTTAATTGAAAAAATAACATTGATTAAGTAACTGCGAATCATTTGCAGAAATCGATAAAGAAAGTATCTTAATTAAAGAAATTTAACAAGATATCCTTATACAAAGATCAGTCATAAGAGAAATCAATACAACGGATCTGTGCATTAATTCATACATGCAAAAGAAACACACCCTATAGATGAAAATTTTGAAATTAGAAATCAGACACCGTCAAAGAAATTTGACAATAAACAAGAGATGATTGAAAAGATTACTTTACTGTATTAAGATGTCTGTAAACAAAATTACAAGGCTCTGGTAAAACAGAGTATCTCCACGTCGTCTCCTGCCGACTTTTGACCCAAAAATTATCCACCCCTTTCCCTCAGAAGTATTCTTCCTTAAATAAGGGTTACAATGGAGTACAAAAAAGGGAATCCCAAAATATAGGGATTACAGAGTTTAAATCCGGCTATTAATCCAGGGAATTCAGCCATAATAATCTAAACAATTTTAACTCAGCAGATTGCCTTTGCTTTGAGGTGAAGTTCGAACAGGAGTCGTCTTGGAATTTTGGGAAAATCCCGTAACAAAATTGTAGGATTCGACAACAGCTCAATAGCTTTCAAAAACAGGGAAGAGTCGGTCCTCGAAACCTTCATGTTGAATCACCGCGGAATCTCCTTGTTGATCGATGATGCTTTCAAAAACAGAAAAATCAGACAACGGGTCTTGTTTCGCGGGAGCTGGTGACGTATCGGGTTCTTCATTAATTATGAAATCTTGGATAATGGAGTCATCTTGATCATGCAGCTGTTCATTGCTTTCCTCTTCGTCCCTTTGAGGAGGCGGTAAACAAACTGGAAGAATTTCAGAAACTTCTTCTCCGCTACCATAGTTGATATCAGGAACCCTTGCATCAAAAGGTGGCGAAAGAAAATTTGCCAAAACAGGAAACCTTTCTAACAAATTCAAACGACGAGCTAAATGCTTCATACCTGCGACCATATTTAAGATAAGTTAAAGAGGATCAAAATGATTGAATATGATGAGCTGCAATGCTTAAGATCATGTGAATTTGGGGATTACAATCATTTGAACTGGAATGAAACGACGTCATAGCATGTCAATCCAAAATGGATCATAACAAGTACAATTTCAATAGAATGAAGCATAATCCAGTATCGCATCTGAAAACTGTCGTTACAGGTCAATCTTATCAAGCAATCATATCTTAAGGATGATCATGCAGTGCGAAGTGAAGTGAGAATCCCGGTCGTGAGAACAGCAAAAACAAGACATTGCAACGTAAATTCGAATGATTGAATTTCACCCACTGGATCAATTGAACAGAGGGTGAGGATTTAGCAATGCAAGATGCGGGATAAGACTTTGGGGAATTATTCCTAATTTTATTGATGATTCCCGAAAGCCACAACCCGAAAATTGTGGGTTTTGGGATCGCAGACATAAATTAAAACAGAAAACGCGTTACCGAAAGCAGCAACCAAAAAATTGCGGGTTGTGGGGTTCGGGATCATGCTTCGTGACTACAAGAAAAAAGCTGGAATCCAAAATCCGAAAGCCGCAACTGTGGGTTTCGAGATGACGATTACCAAACTTATTAACAAAAGGTTCCCGCAACCCGCGCCTTTCAGCTTGCGGGCTTCGGGTTGACCAAATTCAAACAACTGAAAATTGCTTTTCCGCAACCCGCAACTGTTCGGGTTTGGGATTTCGGGGTGTCGGAAAGTCGGGTTTTCGGGTAGGCAGAAAACAAACAATGAAAGACTTGAAATTTGAATTTTTCTACGACCAAAACACTTGGAAATTTTTAACGGAAAACAGTACAATCAAGCTAAACAAAGGCATAAGTACAAGACTCCAGAAACCAAGCTCAAAATTCATATTCACAAGAACACTTGCAGGAATATCTTTGCGCTAATTTAAATCGGCGCTCTCATGCTTGACTAAAGCATGGGATCTGTTGTGGCTACAACAGATAACAACAAAGAAAAATATGCCTTACCATTATAAAAAAAATCTATCTCTGGGTAAGGAAATTTGTGCATCTATTTACTTCAAGGATTATTTTTATGTCCAATATAGATTTTGTCCCCAAGGTTTGTATGAGACTTCTTTTAACGGAAACAAACCATCCATAGAGGAACCAAGTTGTTCTACTCCTCCAAGCAAAGAAGAAGTAAAAGGAATCGAATGTGAAGCTTCATCGGAGCCATTTGCTTCTAGCATGAGGAGGTTCTTTGGGTTTTCTTTGAGCAGAGTCTCCAAAAGTGGCAATCCTAGAAACACTCAAGATAGATAAGCCTCAAGTTACCAGGAATTGCATGCTTGCACCAATCTACTTGAAGAGGAAGATGAAGAGGCACCATGCACAACTGAAGACCCATCAACCCATCAACCCATCAACCCATCATCAAGTTGCACACAATGTGGGAGGTGAATTCACTTTGAGCTTCTTTGTTGGTGATTTCAATATCACTGCAAAGGAGATTGATTCTATTGATGGTGGTGAGACATATTTTGGATTATATCCAAAAGAAGAACATAAATATGATTTCCAGTCACCACTTGAGATTCATGGTGAGGTTGATCAGCCAGAAGAAGAAGAGGATGTTTGTCCTCAAGAGTCACACTTCCTTGCAGGACCATTGAAGACGAGGGAAAGTGATATTAGGAAGGTCACGAGCATTCCGCATGGCACTAATTCATTGGTGTCACACTGTTGTTGGATAATGGAAGAGAAATATTCCATTGAATACTTGGAGAAGATTCGAAAAGAAGTGACAGACATAAGAGGTTCATTTTTGCAGTTGCTTTCTGATAGAGATCATCTTCTTGAGCTTGTGAATATGTATCATAGTGCATCACTAGAATATGAAGAGGAGATTGACAATCTCACTCATGAGTTGGAGAGCACCCATGAAGCTCTTCAAGAATCAAGGTTGTAGATTGATAAGCTTCAAAGAGAGTTGATCCTGCCACAACCTCCATCCTGCATGGAAAAGGATCATGTGCACATGGCAGAAGACACTTTGGGCTTGATGGAGGAACCCCATGTGGAGGATAAACATGAGGAAAATTCTGATTTGCAGGTGTTTGTCAAGGGGGGTGATATTGGAGACATTGTCCAAGCACTTGTCTTGAAGAATGATGAGAATAAATCAACTATGGGAGAGATATTTGAGGAAAAGACATTTGGATAAGCTAGAATATGTTCTTATTTATCCAAGGATTGGATGGATGAGTACATAACAGAGATGGAGATCCAAGGGTACACCAATATTTCTCACCTTGGTAGGAGATTCTTTAACACTTCATTCATTGGGAAATCTTGGGAGCAAGAAGGGCAATCCAAAATGCATGTTCTTTGTAAGAGGACTATCATGGAGGAAGTTGGTCGAGTTCTAGATGTGCATCAGGAGGATCATGGGCTGCCCTTATGGGAGAAAGATTTGAATTTGGAGGAGATAGCTAGATTCGCTCCACTTGGACTAGCCAACAAAGATTTTTATTCATTCATGGACTGGGTGGATAGATACATGTCTGAATGAGTACCCCGGAGGGTAATTCCCTTGCTTGACCCGGTAGTGAGTTGTTTGACATATCATTCATATTTTGTGAGCAACACCATGGGAATTTATGGCTCCTATATGATGCCTTCATTATACATGGAAGGACATGGGAGTATCACCTATGTCAGTTGGGTGAGACATATAGTAGTGTTGTGATACTAAGTACTAGTGTGAACATGGCACATGAGGAGTCTCATGCCTTGATGGAGAGGCTCTTGGAGAGTCAGTTCAACATTGGGAGTGATGAAATTCCAGTGCGATGGTGGGATCCTAGTATCTCACATGATGATGGAGTCTTCCAAGTGATACAGAATGGGAGAATGCAACATGTTCAATGTGATCTTGGAGGGTGATTCTGTCTTAACCTCCAGAAGTCTATCCATGGGAAGAAGTGCATAGGAGGAAGTAGGAGACACTTCCTCAATATAAGATTCAATTGGGACCCTGGAATCATTCTTGATATCAATCCTTTTTGCTGGAAGATTCATGTAGTAGTGTGTGGGACAGAGCCATCTCTTGAGAGGGATGTGATGCACAAGGTTAAGTACCTTCCCAAATTTTATCTCCACCTTAATCCTAATTATTAGATTTGTATGGATGAAGGATTTATATAGAAGAAACCTCCTTGTGTCCAATGTGACCATTTGGGATTCACGTGCACGAGCATTAGTTTGGCTAGTGCACCTATGTCTTCACCATTTTACATGAGTAGAGCATACAACAAGCAATTTGGTAAGCTTGTATTTGTTCCTTTTGATGACATTCTGGTTCATTGTGAGATGTTGGGAAATCATTCTTTTTGTTTGGGAGCTATGTCAAATACTTGGGCAAAGCAGTCACTACATATCCATTTGTGTAGACGTGAATTTGGAAGGATTGAAGGATCATATCTTGATTCTATGGTTGAGTTTGGTAAAGTTGGTGCCTACATGAAGAGTATTTGATTCACCCTTGTTTGGATCAATTCCATAGATGTACAAAAGTGGGAGAAGTATGCACTATGTAAAGATTCCTTCTGATTCAAAATACATGTGGCTAACCAAGTAAAGAAATGAGTCTCCTGTGGGGATGAGAACTCCAACAGAGTTTTCAAAGGGATGAAGAAAGTGATGCATGCTTATTCCATGCTTTCCCCATCAGGTTTTGCTCCACCATTTTTGCATAAATGAGATGCTTCCCATGGAAAATTAGGAATGGTTTTGGGACAAATAGACACCCCATGAGTTTGCATCACCATCATAGACATTATTCAATCACAGACATGGAGGTGTTAGTCATTATGCACGCATTGGATAAATCCATAACTTGCTTAAGGGATAGCAATATTGAGATTGAAATTAACCATAATGGCTCAAGGACAATCTTGACACATGAGAAGCTCAATGTATGGAAACAAAAAATGAGTTTCATGGGAGTTATTGGTTGAATTGAAGCATGTGAAAGGGTGTATCACAATCAAATTCAATCCATAAATTACAACTCGATTTCCCATGGAGCATTTCAAAAGAAGGTTCATACATGACTTGATGGAGAGGATGACCAATGCAAGTTTTCCAAAATGGGTCATCTATGATGGAGATGAGATTCAAATGGTTTTTGAAGCAGACTTGCAAAAGTATTCTAGAAAAAGTGTACAGGTTCTTCACCAACCATATTTTCATTTGCTTGAGGACAAGCAAATTTTTGGAGGGGAGGAATGTAATGTCCCCATTTTTCAAGAGCACCAAGGAGCAACCACTAGTCCATTAGACCCCCATGTGTCCTAGTGGAAAATTAAATAAATTAGTTAAGTGTTATTTTTAGCCTATTTTTATCTAGTGTAAATAAATTAAATCATGCACACGAATCTAATCCATAGTTTAGAATATAGTCTATAGTTTTTTATTTATAATTAATTATTAAATGCTAGATGAGTTTTAAATGCATAGGAGGGCCCAGGAGGATGCATAAGAGGCTAAAAAATATGGAATCTGGAGGAAAAGCATTAAAAATCAAGAAAGCCACTGAAAAACAGGAAAAGCAGTGAAAAGCAGGAATGTGGAAGAAAAGCAGGAAAAGCATTGGAAAAGCATAAAGCACCATAAAAGAAGTAAAGCAATGGAAAATCAAGAAATCAAAGAAAAACAAGGAAAAGTAGGAAAAAACAAACTAACGCATAAAGGAAATAAAGTAAGGAAAAAGAAGGATAAAGTGACCAGTCCAAAAATTATTCAGTGAGGGCGCATTGGATTAGACAAGTGACCACATACATTGCATATTGAATCCAAATCAACTTAAAAAATAATTAAGGGTGCACCCAATCACGCCTTTTGTCCATTTTTAATTTGCATTGAGATCTTTGTAGCTTTTCATGACTTGGTAGATGTGCCCCTAGTCATAGTTGGGAGATGTGCCCCTACTGATCTTCATCTTGCTTGTGAATTCAGTCAATCATGAGGAGTAAGGAACCTAACCCTACTCTTTGAAGTTATTTTCATCTCCTTTCCAGTTTCATCCAAGATATTTCTTGTCCAGTGTTGAGAATTCCATCCATTGGAGTGCCTACTTCATGTATTCGATCTTGCCTTTGTTCTTGGAGGTTGATAGCAACCCTATGGATATGGATGATATATATGAAGCTCTGTGATGTAATGATTACTCTCTGAAGTTCAATATTTTGATGTGGTTAAAATCTCTTCAAATAATGTTTTTACATGTTAATGTATTTTTGTACCTATGTTCGTTATATCACTAAAATTGACTACTTTTTCCAGAAATTGCATTTGACTGACTTCTGTGAGTACAATCCTCAGTTTGTCAATTGATGATATTAGTAGACATTCTTTTGAACCCATATCATTCATTAGATCATATTTTCGTGACCCTTTTAGGTCATTCGCGTTGAGTAGAAATCCTCTAGTTGAGCAGTCCAAAAGACTAGTCTTCTTTTCCTATCTTCCCAAATCGAGTTCAGTGGTTCCAAATTGTCTTTTTAAGGGTGGTTATATCTGGGTTTGAGTATTTTTCAATCCATCCACTTCCATATTGCACCATAAGCAGTGCATTTTCCACATAAGTCCTCGGGGAATGTGCATTGATAACTTTGGCTCTACCAAAGAATCCTCCCAAGCGTGAGGGACTCCCGAAAGTGCAGATGCCGAATTTGGGAGAATCTGGGTGTGTTTGGGGGTTTACCTTGAATTTCTAGTCAAACTAGCTGGTTATTTTGTTTCAAGTTATCCACTGTTGTGTTTAATATTTCAAATCTTGACTTAATGTTCCTGTAATCAGATTGGGTACATTACATCCAAAATTTGATCTATATTAGGAGTTTAGGAAGTTTTCATTACGGGGGGATAGGCTCTAGTGCCTCTTTCCTTCTCATACTATGCCACCTTTGCAAATCCTCTATAATCCTATCCCAAGTTGTTCTTCAGGGGGCATGTTAGGATATTTAACACTTAGGAGTTAGTTAAGATAAACTTGGTCTGATATGTATGTAGGTAAAGTGTGTTTCTTCAGTGTGCATTAGTATGCGTTTATAGGTCTCTTTATCATAAAAAGAAGAGAAAGGGGGGAGGGTTAACTTAAATAGTGAGACGAGCCTTTAAATTTAAATCTTAGAATAATCCCTTAGTAACTATCCAAAACCAAGATATTTATTACGATTGAGGAGGGAAATGGAGAGAATTTTGATGAAATTATTGAGGTGAGGGGGGTTGGGAGTTTAGCCTACAAGAGAAATTCACTCAAATGCCATGGGTAGGAGATCCTATCTACAACATTCCCAAGAGAATTCTTTAAAGTAGATTCAACAAGGGAAACAAAGATCCATAAAAGGTGCCATTAAAGTAGGACCAAATCCCTCTAGGGTTAGCCCATGACTATTCTATCTTTGAATGTTAGAGGATTTGGGAGCCCCTCTAAAAAGATATCTGTGATCAAACTCATGGAAGTGCATAGGCTAGAATTCAATTACAAGGAATAATGGGGGGAGGGAGGAAGTTAATAGAGGCACTAGGAAAATTTATTAAGGGATGGAATTTCTAGCCCTAGATGATAATGGGAGCTTAGGGGATTTAACAATAGGTTGAAATATTAATTTGTACTTATATAATTCTTCTGTAGCAGGAATTTGTTCAGTGTTCTTGGTCCCAAAATTACGAAAAAACATTTACTGATAAATTGTTATGGGACTTATGAGGATAGGGAGTTATTATAGGAGGACGTCGCCTAGGAGTTTTAAAACACAGAAAGTTCATAATAGGGGGCAATTTAAGTTTTACCTTAAGTAGATTGGAGGTTGGGAGTCAATGCAAGGCAGGACAAATTATTTGAATTTTTTAGGTATAAGATAGAGGAGGTAGCATTAGTATATGTGGCCCATTAATATAGTCCCTACTCGAAGAAATAATAAGGTGGAAGAAGCATGAGTATCTAATTTTTTGGTTTCTAAGAATCTATTGATGGAAGTTGAAAGGATTAGATTGTGGGTGGAAATGGGAGGTGTTTCAAACCATCTTCCAATCATCTTGTTGATAGATATACAAGATTTAAGACCATTATCTCCTTTTAAATCCATTCACAAATGGTTAAATGATTAAGAACGTATGCATATTTTAAAAGAGGAATGGACTACTATAATATGGGGTTGTAGCATCATCATTATCATCATCGCCTAATGCAATTTTTTGGGAAAAATATTCAAGTATAGACAACAACAAAAACACATTGTTAAAGGGGGTGTTTTGATTTGTGTCAATGTTGTGTCAACTCTGCATTGTCAATTTCAATGCATGATTTTATCGACTCATATTAGCAACAACTAATACGATGCATAGATCTTCACTACGTTATGTTGTGTTGTATATTAATGTTAAGAAAAGTAGTAGAGAATTGTGTTTGTGTCATAGGTGTGTGCTTTTGCATTGTAGTGCACTGAAGTGGGTATTGATGTTTTACATGGGGCATCGTATATGCATCATACTGGAATTGTTCTAAGGTTGAAAGGTTAGACAATTCAGTAATTTTGCATTTTATTGGAATCATTTTGCATTACTATTGCATCATGTTAGCATCATATTTTCATAATTAATATTCATTTGTGCATCATGATAACATTGCATTCCATAACTCATCAAACATGTTAACGTCATATGGATCATTATTATTTATTTTGCATGTATTTGCATCTTTTTAGCATCATAATCGATACATTCTATATCAAGTTAACATCAAAATTGCATAACTTTTTTTTCCTTGTAGGGAAATAATCATAATTTTATTTCAAAGAAAAATTTACATTTTTCATAATATTGTGATAGTATTTCATAAACTAGCATAGTGCATCAACTACAAACTCTAAAAAAAGTGTACAACATCTCCAATATATTTATAAGTTTTATAAAAAAAGGAGGGATCTCCCAACTGTATATCCATAATAATCAACCGTAGTATAAGAAATTGCCAAAAATAAAATTTATGGTAAATCTAGATATTACCACCCAAGGGTGTAAATATATTACAAATGTTTCATTTAAACATAAAGAAACTCAAGAGATAAAAACACTAAGTAGGAAATACATAAAAATACATCCTCTTTAACCACAATAAATAAAAACCTGAACTGGTCATTCATGGAAAGCAAGATGATAATATTTTCAAATCAACCCCTGGACCTCCTCCTATATGTACCATTGACCATAAACCATTTAAGTTTCAACTTTACACACACACACGCGCGCGCGCCCTTGTAGATGTGATTAAAGGAGATAAAGTTAAAAACATCGTTCATCCCTCCGACCTTCTCAAGCAAAGGGTGATGTTAAATAGTTTAGACAATTTTTCCCCCTTTAACCACTTTGAATTGAATTGTTGTGAGTTCCCTCCTCATCTTCACTCCGTGGAAACATAATAAATGAACACAAGTTTAATAAAATAAAAAATTTGCGAACACTTAAATATTCAATAAAAAACTTATAGCTTAAACAATTGTTAATGCCCTTCAATTCATCCAAGTCACCCTTGTTATCATTCATACAGAAGAATATAATATATTTCAATTAATGAATGAATAATTCCAAATATTTATAATTAAAAATAAACCCATAATTAACAATTAATTACCCAAGGCGTGGCTGCAAAAGTTCCACTATTATTTTTGAACCATTCCTTAGAGCATACTTAATTCCTTCTAAGTGGGATCTTGGCTACAGTCAGTTAATTGTATGCAATAAGGGAAAACCATATTTGATAATGATCACATATATTAAACTAGTATATTAGCATAATAAATGTGGTTATATGAATAAAATTACAAAGCGCCCTCTAATGGAGGACCTCCCAGCTTGACCAGAAGAATGTGTAACTGCTAATTTATCTCCACCTAATTATTCCTATACATAACATAAGGTAAGACTAGTTAAGATTATAAATGTTTGACAAATGACCACAAAAGCAATTCCATGATATTAGCAAATTACATCAAAGAGAGATAACAAGTTAAAATCAAATCAAAATAAATAACTGCAAGCATATCAAAATCAATAAATACAAGCATATATTATTTATTACAATTGCAAATTTTTATTGTGGCGTCTCAAGGTTCACTCCTCGTGTCATCTTCTCATCAATGATCCTCTTGGCTTGTAATTCTTACATATGATTTTTATATATAACCTTGTCAACAGTAGATGGTCTTTGTTTTACATATAGATAATTGTCATCGATATAGAGCTCATTAATGTACTCACTAAATTTGTCCAAATCCATAGAAAATGAAGTCACCTATATGATTAAGTGATGATACATAATGAGATATAAAAGGTGAAGGACTGCATCAATGAGTAAATAGAAGACTAATTCTATCTAACATATTTCACTTGAGATGGTATCTCTACGTCTCAATAGTCTCAAAAAATATACAAAGGGCCCATTTCTCACTATATTATACATTTGGAATGTTTTATGTAGATGTTGTAATGCTCTTTGCTTACTAACAAAACTTACTTCATACCAATGTTTATCGTATACTTTTGATCACTCCCTCATAATTATATTAAAAAAATCATTATGGAAAATTGTTCCACTACCAGATTTTAAAATGTCTCCTTTATTAGTGGCTTGTATATTATCATAAACGAGTGCATCTTCTGTCTTTTGTTGGGACATATCTTCTTCTATACTCATCCTCATTGTTGTACCCTATGCCCAAACATTAATATGCATGCCATAGAATGAATAATTACCATTAAATTTAATTACACTCTAAATTTCATTAAAAATGTAGGATAAATCATACCACTTCTAACATGCTCATATCTTCTATGACTGACATCCCTAAAATTTTCTACATACTACACCAAATGCAAGTAATCCATATCTAAGTATGGTCTCTCTTTTTTGGTCATATTTTTTCTAAATTTTGGAATTATTTTTATTAAGCTCCATGAAAATCCATATGACATGTAGGTCTAATATTACAACAATACACTAGTAATTTAAGTATATAAAATCTATAAAAAATATATGTATAGTTTGACATCACATTGAAAATACACATGCATAATGTTAACATATCTATATACATAGAGACCAACTCTTTGACTCAAACAAATATGCATATACTAACCTTCTAACTCCTTAAATCACTAACTAACAAATACCAAACCATTATTTTTGCACTACAAGAAAAATACCCCTAGCAAAGGATTTTGCGAAGGCTTTTCATGTTACAAGATTGGGAAAAAATACTAGAAAAACCTCCACCATTTGTAGCAAAGGGTTTCACGAAGCTCATAAAAGATGTTCATTATATCTAAAAAATGGACAGCCACATGTTATATCGGAGGTTTTTTACTTGGTGCATGTATTTCAAACAAACACATTGGTGTGATATAAACATAAGCACACCAATGCATATAATTTAAATGTGATACACCAGTGCTTTCCAGTTATATAACACGTTGGTGCGTGTAATATGTTTTATAGCATCGATGCTTATTATCCTTATTAACACATTGGTGCCCACTATTCACAACTACACGTCAGTGCTTATATTGAAGCCTGAACCAAAGTGTCCTATAAATTTAATAGCAACGATAACAACCATTGGATTTCCATTTCCTATAGACTTCATGCATTTACGATAAATAATTACACCAATTCTAAGGTTATATAGATCACCAATGTTGACTCTTACTTGAGCACAGTAATATCGATGCATATATAACAATTAGAAGCATGGGTACAATTTATCCGAGAAAAAGCAATAGTGTGAATTCCTCAAAACATAAAAACCTAAAAACACAAAACCATTCACGATTTACATATGCTCCACACCGTTTAGCGAGTTCAAAAAAATACAATGCACCAATGTCTATATTTTAATTAATTGTTTTATTTTTTTAATTTCAATTAATCGTCAAAATATCAAACGATTCTTATAATAATATTGCATTTGGATATAATGATTGTATTAATGTGGTATGCAATTGGATTATGCATATGTTCATTGTAATATTCAATCATCCATATATTTAATAAAAAATGTAGCATTTTAGATAATTGGACAATGCAACAGAATGAGTGATCTGGGATATTTTATGCGATGACTATCCATGAATTGCATAAAAGAGCATAAATAAAGCTTATGTGCAACATGAATAAAGAAAGCATACACATGAATAAAAGACACATAAAATAATTGCACCAGACATGATAACGGAGTTCGTCCACATAGGGACTACGTCTTTGGGTCCACTCTCCAATGAGGACCAATCTTATTATGTGGTCAAAATGTTGGATGCACCATAATACAATCTTTCACCAAGTATAATTAGGCCTTGGAAATGTTTCCAAAGAAGCTTCAATGATCTTCTTCAAGAGTTCTCCCACTCTAAGAAGAATGCATAAACTTCACAAAAAGAATTAAAACAATGTTTGTGGAAGTTAGATTGACTGAGGGTGGACAAGATCAAAATATTTGGATGGAAGGAAGGATATGATATTTATTGATACCTATGCACAAATTATTGAGACCATTGATGTTTCAAGATTAGAAAAGTTGAAATCTACTCCAGTGCTCCTGGTCCCCTCAACTAGTATGGGTGTAAACTGTGAATGGAGGATAGGGATGGGTGTTTATGACTCGGAGAGGCTAAATAAAATTAAATTACAGTCATTACAAATTCAAGTGACATTCCAGAAAGCTATATGAAGTTCTAAGCAATTCTCACAAAAATACTAGTAAATTGACACTCCAGGATTGCACAGCTAGTAATTTTTAGGAGATTCCAAACAATCAATGAAGGCTCACTAATTTCTCAAATAAGGAATGGATTGGGTCATTTAAAATGCCAATTAACATCAGAAACAAGAATCAACTCATTTCTAACTATTCTCATTCATTTTTCACAAGTATTCTGAAAACTAGTCAAAATCTAGGCAAATCTAGAAGGGGTGGAGAAAACTATGAATATTTATGAATTATGTAATATTACATGACATGAATGATATAATATATTTATTTTTACTGTAAATACATCATAAATGAGCCAATCTCGAATTATTACAAAAACTCTTCTACTCTCCTACACAACAATCTAGCATTGAAAAGCACTGAGAAGCTCTGAGATTCGAACCATGGTCTTCATGAAGCTATCTGAAATTAGAACCAGCATTGGTTCAGCTACAGGACCTACAAATAAAATCAATGGCAATGGCTGAATACTATCATCCTCTCACATAAAGCAAGTGCACATCTCCCAGCTTGGACTAGGGGCACATCTCCCAAGACTCAGAGGCAAAATTGCTCTCATACCAATACTCAAACTGACAAAAGCTGTGAATGTGGTGCACATTGGTTTATTTATAAATATTTGGTGACTTGAGGATCAAGTATCCATAGCTAATGTGCCCTCCTTGAGTGGATAATGAAAGCTAGATTTCCTTCTTTTTCCTTTTTCCTTTGCTTTCCTCCCTTTTCCTTTTCTGATTGCTTTTCCACTTTCTGCTTTGGCTTTTTCTTCTTTTTCTTCTTTTTTTGAAATTTCATTCTTTTCCGAAATTTCCTTCTTGTCTGGTTTTCCTGCTTTATGCTGCTTTTCCTGATTTGCTCTTCCTTTCTTTCCTTTTTCCTGATTTTCTAGATTTATGTGCTTTCTCCTCAACTTCTTCCTCAAGCCTCTTCTCAGTCAACCTTATCCACTAATGTGCATTGGTGGAGCATTATATTCATTTATTCAACATAAAAATATTAAATGCATCATAAATAAATATTCCAAGTGGATAACAAACTTTGGATAAAATTAAATGCACACTCCTAATTAATTAATTGTCTGGAATACAAAATTTAACCCCTAATTAATTAATTAATTCCAATCTATCATTAGGATCCATGGGGTTTGATCTTATTCATGGTGCTAACAAAATAGGAACATGATAGACATACCTCCCAAGATTGCTTATCCTCAAGCAAGAAACCAATTCCAACCATCTATGAATCCAACCAATGACTTCACTCCTCAAAATATGTTGTTGGCTATCTAGAATTGAAATCCTCAATTCCAAGCAAAATACCAAAAGTCCACCATGTTTCTACTGCACCACTCTGATTATATATGGATCTTCAGGATTGATCCCAGGGTTCCACTGCTTATGTTGCATTCCTCTAGACATCAAGGAAAAATGAAATGACCCATCAATTCCTGGATCCCACTGCCATTGCTGCATGTCTCGCGATAACATTGTTGCTTGTGGAAAACTATCATCCCAAAGAATCAAAGGGTACCATTGTCTTAATTGGATACTACCAAACATCAGTATCAACAAAAAGAATATATCATCATGGGGGATGTATAGAATAATCCACCAAACTAGAATTTCATCACTCCTAAAGGAATGTTGAATTTCCTCATAAGCCATTTGCAAACTAGCACTGCAATTCCCATTCTTAAGACATAGATGGAAATCTCATGTCCATTCAAGTATACTGAAGACATCACATAGCAGCCATAAATGCCTATACAACTTGTCACAAAATATGGATGATGTGTCCATAATATTTCCACTAATGCAAGCAACAAACTTACCTCTTGGGGTACTCAAATCCCTTATGTAGCTATCCACCCAATCAGTGGATGAATGCATACTCCAACTTAGTGATCTGGATGGAGAATGGTGAATCAACTCTCTATAATAGTCATCCATCATGGTAGGCTCAAAAAAAGGGAGATCATGTGCCTCCTTGACCTCAAACTCTCCAAGCACATGCAAATCAGATTGTACTTCATATGCCCAATGCACACAAGTACCAAAAATTAAAACATTGTTGTTCCAATGACAAGGGTGGAAGTCCCATGTCCAATCACAAAGAGGATAGGAATCATCACAAGTCCATGGAGGCCATTGCTGCTAAAAAAAAGTGTAAAATGTATCCAATAAGTCTCCATAGATGCAAGCAAGAATATCACTCATGTGTCTTTTCTCCCAAATATGGAAAGAAGAGACACTCCAACCCAATGCTTCGACTAGGAAGCAAGATGCTTCCCTATGTGAGTGCTCCCAATGGCTCAAGTCTCTTCCATTGGTACAAAGATGAACCAAATATGTGGATGCATCAAATCCATCAAATGATGGCCCATCAAGCATATCACTTCTAACTGCTCATTGGAGGAATGAGTCACTCCAGGAAGAAGCTCAGTTTGGCTCCAAAAGGTAGTATGTTCTTGAAACTCATCATATACATCTCTAAAATACTCAAGCACATGCATGTCATCATAAATATCATGAACCACCATATCATGAGGTTCCTCCGTAGAACTCTTAATGTCATCAACCGAAAGAGGATGGTTGATTTGAATGTAGGAGGGTGTATGTGATTTCTGCAATTCTTGGTGAAATTGTTCTATTTGCATCTTAGATTCCAAGAGGGCACTTTGAGTGCTTCTCAAATAATATTGGGCGTCCATAAAATCATCATTGAGCTTGCGAATATCTTCATCATCCTTCAAGTATGCTTCCTGCAACATATGAAGAAGATCATGCAAATAATCTATGTCAGAAAGCATATGTGAAAATTTACCTTGGTTTGTAGTCTTTGCTTTCTGAATCTTCTCCATGTTAAGGACATTGTTTTTACGTGTCTCCATTCAAAGAAACTCTTGAGGTCCCTTTCATTTTCTTCCTTGAACCTTTTCAATTGCTTGTAATGAAAGATATTGATGGATTGTACATCCATCATCAATTCGGCCCCATGATTCTTCACCTTGTCAGGTGGTCTACCCGGTGGGTGGTATTCAAGAACCTTCTCATGTTGTTGTAGTGACTTCCATATGACCTCAATCCGATGTAAGTATTCCATACTTGTGCCTTGAATGGTGGCCATGTCCTCAGTATCCGCCACAATGTCACCATGTTTTACTATGAATATCATGCCATGGGATAACTCTTCATCTGCTATGTAATTTTTCCACCCAAGTATGAATGGAAATGTATGGTAAGCATCATATTGCAGCCATATATACCTTGTATGCTGCTCATTTATCATAACAGATTTGAATGCAACAATAGATCCATTACTAATGCAAAAATAACTCTTGCCCATGTGAGCTAGTCTTGCACAATCTTGAGTCTCCATCTCGGTGATGTAGCTATCCATCCAATTCAATGATGAATATGATTCTTTGTTTGCTGATCCAAATGGAATGTAATCAGCCATATTCATCAAGGATAATCCTTCCTTACATTAAATAGGATCATAATCTCTATGGAGTGAAATAGGTGCCTGGCAATCATCCTACAAGTCAATGCTTTCTTGAAGCACTTGTAAATATGAGGACTCCTTATGTTTACCTTGGAAATGATGTTGCTACATAATGTCATGTGTACTATTAGACACACACGTCTGATCACATGTGTGTTCACGCCACTCTTGATAATCATGCAAACTCTCTTTTAAAAATTCAGCCTTCTCAAAATTTTGGATCTCAATACTAGAAGGATATTTTTTGCCAACCTTATCACCAAAAATGGCTGCCATATCAAGATGAAACAAACGAATTTGGTGAATGAAAAAATCAGAATGGTTGTAATACCTTTGTGACACCTCTATCTCTTAATGACGTGGAGTGGTGATGGCATGCTCCCCCTCCAAATCTCTAGGTTCACTCTCAACTAGAGTGTGGTTGTATTTTTCTCCACAAGGATGTTCTGAGAATGCTTGAAGGGTTGATCCTTTCTCTTTTGTGATTAAATTAGTGGGATATTCTTCATATTGGTAAAAAAAATAAATGGTTCTATCAAGATTTTATTTACCTTCCTTCCTTAGCTTGAAGTCCTCCTATTCTTGCTCAATACATTCGTTAGAGGAAACACATGGCTCTTCTCTTGGAAGATTGCTGCTCCTCTCCTTTGATGGCTGATTGTTACTCTGTTGTTTCTCCTTCAAGCTAGCTGATGCATCTTTCTCCTTGGTAACTTTAAACGCAATATTATTGGAGACTTTGTTTGAAGAGAATCTGAAAATTCTCTTCATGCTAGAAACAATGGCATCCAATGAGGCTTCACTTTCGATTCCTCTCTCTTCTTATTTTCTCACAAAGGTGGAACAACTTGTTTCCTCTATGGGTGGTTTTATCCTCTCTATTAAATCCAAAGATTCATCTTTGATCTCAAATCCAAATCTGCAATAAAAATAATCTTTGAAGGAAATGGATTTACGAATCTCTTCTCTTAAAGCCAGATACTCCTGGCAGTGGCAGGGAAATTTTTTACCTATAGATATACTCTTTGTTAACTCCTTCTTAGGATCATCCATCGGTGGTTCATCCCATTTATATTTGTACATATGGTCACAAACGTAACCATCATCATCTCTTGGTAGGAATCCATCAGTGTAAATTATTTCTTCTTCCTCATATAACTCAAAGCCTTCATCTTCCATGACTGTATCTAGTTTTATAGCTGCAACTTGAAAAAAGTTATGAGATATTTCTTCATCTGAGATTTAATTTCCACAAGCTGAGCCAAGGAAAGTGCTCTGATACAACTGTAATATACCAACTAGGATTAGTGATACAAAAACTCTCTACTTCATAGAAAGAATTAAAGCAATGTTTGTGGAAGCTAGATTGACTGAGGGTGGACAAGATAAAAATATTTGGATGGAAGGAAAGCTCTAATATTTATTGATGCCTATGTACAAAGTACTGAGACCATTGATGTTTCAAGATCAACAAATCTGAAATCTACTCCAACGCTCCCGGGCCCCTCAGCTTATGAAGACTAGTATGGGTGTAAACTGTGACTAGAGGCTATGGATGGGTGTTTATGACTCAGAGAGGCTAATAAAATTAAATTATAGTCATTACACAGTCAAGTGAAATTCCATATATTTATATGAAGTTTTGAGCAAGTCTCACAAAAATATTAGTAAATTGACACTCCGGGATTCCACAACTAGTAATTTTAGGGAGATTCCAAATAGTCAATTAAGGATCATTAATTTATCAAATAAGGCATGTATTGGGTCATTTAAAATGTAAATTAACATCATAAACAATAATAAACTCATTTGGAACTATTCTCATTCATTTTTCACAAGTATTTTGAAAACTAGTCAAAATCTAGGAAAATCTAGAAGGGGTAGAGAAAACTCTGAATATTTCTGAATTTTGTAATATTACATGACATGAATCAGTATCATAGATTTATGTTGACTGTAAATACATCATAAATGAGCCAATATACTCCTCAAATTATAAAAACTCTTCTCCTCTCCTACACAACAATCTAGCATTGAAAAGCACTGAGAAGATTTGAGATTCGAACCATGGTCTTCATTAAGCTTTCTGAAATTTGACCTAGCCTTGGTTCAGCTATAGGAACTGAAAATAAACTCAATTAAAATTGTTGAATACCATCATCCTCTCACAGAAAGTAGGGGCACATCTCCTATCTTGGACTAGGGGCACATCTCCCAAGTCTCTAAGGCAAAATTGCTCTCATACCAATACTCAAACTGACAAAAGATGTGAATGTGGTGTACACTGGTTTATTTATAGAGATTGGGTGACTTCAGGATCAAGTCTACATATCTAATGCGCCCTCCTTGAGTGGATGAGGAAAGCTAGCTTTCCTTCTTTTTCCTTTTTCATTTTTGCTTTGCTTTCCTCCTTTTTCCTTTTTTGATTGCTTTTCCACTTTTTGCTTTGGCTTTTTCTTCTTTATTTTTTTTCTTTATGAGTTTTACTTCTTTTCTAAACTTTCCTTCTTTTCTGATTTTCCTGCTTTATGTTGCTTTTCATGATTTTCTCTTCCTTTCATTCATTTTTCCTGTTTTTCTAGATTTATGTGCTTTCTCCTTGACTTCTTCCTCGAGCCTCTTCTCAGTCAACCTTATCCACTAATGCGCCCTAGTGGAGCATTATATTCATTCAACATAAAAATATTAAATGCATCGTAAATAAATATTCCAAGTAGATAACAAACTTTGGATAAAATTAAATGCACACTCCTAATTAATTAATTGCCCGGAATACAAAATTTAACCCCTCATTAATTAATTAATTCAAATATGTCATTAGGATCCATGGGGTTTGATCTGCTTCATGGTGCTTTCAAAATAGGAACATGACAAAAGGGTTCATAACCAAACTCCACTTACAATAGGATTGTTGGCTGCTTTTTGGACAGACCCGGGTTTTAATGAAGCCCAGCAACAAAACCCCTTGGCGCACTGGCCCTCTCGGCAACGAGCTACGCGGCAGCTCGAGGTCTCACCCGAAGTGGCTATGGGGGGCTAAGGAATCAGATTTCCTTAACCGAGCGACGCGGAGACTGTTCTTTCCCCCTTGGCGATTCCTCAAAGGTGGATGTCTGACCCCTCCAGACTTATGAGCGCAACAGCGCTCAAGCTCCTGCTCAACCGCTGAACTGCGCAGTACTCCCACTCCTGCGCTAGGACCAATTATCCTCTGCGCGGATATTCTAAGCGTAATTTCACTTGCGGGCTCGTCGTAGCAACACGATCTCCTATCGCTGCGGCGACGTGTCTTACCGATTCCTTCGACCCTTAACGATTATAGTTCCCAAGGAAGCTTTAAGAACTTACTCAACACATTCATAAAGATAATGCACATTCCTGTATATACTGTTAAGAAACTAAAACAGGCAATTACTTCAATCACAACATCACACAACGAGTAATATGAAGTCCACCTCCACGGGGAAATCCACGCCCACGGGAGTATCTTATATTAACCAGAAAATGATATAGTTATACAATATGCTGCGCACACAGCTGCAGCCTTAGATCTTTCCAGGAAACTCCATGCACACAGCTGGGAGCCCTTCTCTCGATCTATCCTCTTCCTCTCCAGAGGTTACAATAGTTCAGACGTCGACTCTGACTGTCTGCGACTCAAGGATTAGCTTCACTGCTAACCAGCTCTAACTCCTGTTTTCTAGCAACACGGTAGAAAACAATCAACAGGATCATAACAGAGGATGATCAACTCGATCAATCCTTCTTACATCCAGTATCTACTATCTTAGCTAGCACACTATCTAGCTTACTACTGGCTAACCAACTAACATCTACCCTTCACAATTATTCATATATATAGGTGGCCATGGCGGTCGCACCTTTACAAACCTGTGGGCCTTTCCCAGCAGTAATCCCCAAAAACCCTAACCACGCACATGGCTAGGTGTACTGTAGGCGCCGCTTGCAGTCATGTCACCGCTTCCTGCAGGCTCCATGAATTCCGGCGCAGCCTACGGGTATGGGTGCCTTGTCCTTCGCCTTCAATGCTTTGGTCCGTTGCTCCTCCTTGATCCGAGCAACCATAACTTCTGCACTTAGCCTTAATGAGGGTAGCTGAGCCCTCTACTCCATTGCTTCATTGATTGTGGTAGCTGGGCTTTCCACTTGGCTACCTTCATTCTCTTCTGACATGCGCGCGAGCTCCGTGATTTCCGGTCCGTAATCTACGCTGATATTATCCATCTGGCACCGTACTGCGCACCGTCTTCTTCTGTCCCAAAATTGGCGCTTTATTCAAAACTTAGCACTTTCTCTTCCATACTTGTGCTTTTTCCTCAAAATTCGCAGCTTTTACCATAGCTGCGGCCTTGGCTCCAACAAGGATTTTCTCAAATTAAAATATATGGTTATCTAACCATATAATACATATTTGGAAACAAAATATGTGATAAACCCAAAATACATTTCATAAAAACCATATAATATAAATGTAGTGACTTGTTGTTTGGATCCAAAGGATTCTTATGAAGGAGTGCCCCCCTTTTGGAATAAGTCCAAACACAAACTAAAAATAATTATTTATGGTTTAGCCTCCAAACAAATGGGCCAACTGGTTGTATGGTGGCATATGATAAATTCGTGGAAATGTATTAACCACTTTCCTAAAGTATTCCCATTATGTGGTCATGGGATTCGTTCCCTTTTTACCATATCTTACAACATGGGATTCATTGCCTCCTTTGGGACATATCTTAAACCATCCCTAAATTTTAGGATATGGTTTCCAAGTATTTAGGTGGTGTGTTGCCATATAATTATGGCAATATTTAATTCATTCATATTTTTTATATTTAAAATATTAAAACTTTAAATAAATTCACAGCCTTTTCACCTTGCCACATGATGCCACTTGTCGCGGAATTGGAGCTCCCTTGCCACTTGTCAGGTTTTAATTGGACCACATGTAAACATGTGATTGTCCATGTGGTAACACTGTGCTTGGTCTTCTTCAACGTCCATTAGCCATATCTTCTGCATATGGAGTTGGATTGATGTGAAATGAATGTCGTCGGAAAGCTCTTGTAAATATATTCACGATGGTGTTGTCTATTTTAGATTCTGATACTATAGATTTCTGACCACTTTTTGACCAGTGATGATCCTCTTGTATCACGCCTCCCCATTGGGAAGCTTTTGGACCCCAAAATCTCGTTCTTATTTAGAATAAGAGTGAGGATAATCTATCCCCATATTGTGGAAAAATTGCACAAGGGTGCATCTATCCACTTAGTAAGGGGATAGGCCTTGTAGGTTGCAGCAAGGCCTCAGTTCTTGGAGCCCCTCGGGTGTTTGTGTGTCCTCCAAATGATCCTGAAAGTGGTTGTTAGTGAAATTCAAATAAAAGAAAGAAAAATAAACAAAATATAACAAGGGAAATGGGGGGAGAATGCAGACTCAAACAACCAAATGTATGCAAACCACTTTGTATTTCCCAATGGTCAAGATGTACAACACCTAGGAGGTGTGGGCTTCAAGTTAAGCCAACAATATCACATATGGAGGTCCTTCTTGTCCAAAGTATATGCTAAGTGGGTGATATAACAATGTAGAGAAACTCTTTCCCCTTGGAGGAAGGTGGCAAGGGAGCTTGGGAATGCTTACAAAGGTAGGAAGAGGTGGGCTATGAGGAAGCTCCAACACAAATCCAGCAGCATAACTTTGCTCTTCTTTCTCTCTACAAAATGCATTTCAATGGCCTCCTTTTATAGGTTAAGAGCACTCCATGAACTAGTTCTAAGGTACACCAAGGGGGCTATTTAATGCCACCAAGTGTGTGAGGAGCTAAATACAGATTGTTGGAGGTGATGGGGATTTCAAGAGCCTTCATTGCATCGCAGGAAGTAGGTGGTCCCACCATTTTGACAGTTGCACGATTATCGAAGGAAAAGAAACACTAGTATGGCGCGGGTACTGAACTGTTAACATTCGCTATAGCGTAGGTTAACAATGGTTCAACCATGTGACCTCTTATTTTGACTGTCCTTGGGCACTTTTGGAATCATGTTTCCTTTTGGATTTGTTTAGGATGCATTTGGTGACCTGCATTATTTAGGTTAATGACACCTTACTACAAGAATCACTGAAATGTCGCATATGTGCAAGATTTAGACGTTAACATATTCCCCCTGATGTATGAGGTTTGGAAGGTACTGTAGAGCCGATAATGCATCATTGTTTCTTGTGTTTCTCTCTTTTTCTATAGTGCAAAGCATATGTGGACGATAGGGGCCTCCCATGGGAGAATATTGTTGGTGATGACCATTGGATTTGTAATAAAGAATGGTGTTTTATACAAATGATGCGGGTATGCCCATGCTCGTGAAAAGTTGTCAATGTGATTACAACAAGAGAAGACCAATGGGTGAACTCAAAGATACTGTCGGGATATGGATGAATGCGGATTCAATCCATGTGAGAGTAACTGAATCGGGGACTGTTGCTGAGTGTTGAAGAAGCGAGGCTTTTGACGATTAGGATAATCCAACTGGGGTGGGGGACCAAAATGGCGGCGAAGCTGCCTGAAGGAAAATTTCACTGTTCCAGATGGATTGCTACCATATTTGGAAAATGTGAACAATGCTAAATTCAAAAGTACGTTTCTCCCTAATGCGATAGATGTGTTGACGTTAAGCATAGGGGAAACCACTGAGTTAGAGAGCACTAATGAATCTCCCTATTGAGTTCAAGATGATCCCTTCTAGTGATTGAAAGGGACCCCAAGGTACAACTGCAACTCTCAAAATATAGTGATTTGATGTCGACGAGAGTTGAAGTACATGATAATACGAGGGTCTTATCCTTCAAACCAAGATCATGTTGTAACCAACTGTTGGACGAACAGACTAGACCTAAGACTAGCTGATAAGCGTTGGGATGATAACTTCTTTTGATTGATGTAAACATGGGGAGTGTGGATGGTAACATTCCTTTAGGAAAGGTATAGAGTGAAACAGAGGGATACAAACTGCAAATGAAGGGGGATTTGAGGGAGACACAATACTAAGAATAAGAGTGACCAAAAAAATGGATAATGTTGGGGATATTGAGACTCAAATACATTGATCAAAGGCGACCATGGGTTGCTACCAAAAAGAATAGGGAGTGCATACGATTTTATGTGGCTTGGGGAACTTGTTTGTACATAAAGAATAATGGATGGAGTCCCCACAGTTTTGGGTGTGTTGGAGGACCAATTTGATGATGGGAGGAGTACCCACGGTTTTGAGTGAGTTGGGGGATGCATTCCAAGATGAGGTGGGGGTTGTTTTGCAAACATGAAAATGGGTTCCCCATGAACCAATGCCATATAAATTATTCCTGCGGGAAGAATTGAATAGAAATGGTTACTTCTAAGGGTGGGGGGCCCATTGGTGTCTTCGCGGGGGTGATGATATAGGGAATATTGCTTAGGGTAGAGTGCTCATGGATGTATGAGTGGTTGGTGGTGAATATTGATTGTAACATATGTCAAGGAATCAGAGGGCATCAACTACGAGAAGTGGGGGAGTAAATGCACAACTAAAAAACGATGAACTAGGGGTGATATTTGCAAGTTGTATATGATTCCTTGGACTTGTGGGGGTTCGAAATCATGGGTGTCAAATTATGACAAGGTTGTCAATGGTATTCACACCCATGGAGGAACATGTTATTTACAGTGATGATGTTGATGGCACATCAAGACTGGGAAGGAGGGCCCTATGGTTATCAACGAGAATATTGGTAAATGCATTATAACTTGAGGGAAAACATTGCCTATATGCCAGTTTTGAAATGATACCTGTGGTAAGAATCATGCCATTGTTGAAGAGGGATGGAGTATTGTTATTATAATGTAAAATAAAGAGTTTCCTACATCTCTTGGTCGTGATCCTACACATTGCCGCACATACCCAAGTGTAGTAAAGAACATGACCAAGGTATTGACAATGCAAAAATATAAAATCAAAACATGTTGCACATGTGGGGTTCCTATCAAAAATAGGGCCCGGACGACACTTTTCAAAATAGGGAATGGTCAGCTCCATGTTTAAGAGCTCGAGGCACTGATCACAGTGGTGCAAATGGTTTGCGAAACGGAGCTACGGTTTGTATGTAAGATCAATAAATTGGGGTCAAATGAATATAAATAAGGGGTGGGGCCCCTGACGGTGTTTAATCACATGGGAATGATTGCAGGGGATCCATATCTTCGTCGAAATATGAGGAATCGCTACAAGTGATGAACCGGCCAAAGGAGATACAATGTCGATGGTATCCGGCAAGGGATAAACTATTTCCTAAGTTGGTGAACAATGAGGGGTCGTGCTGAGGAAGTAAGCTGATCTTGGAGTCTCATCAGTTTGAGACAAGCTTCTCGTTCTGAATGAGAAATGGGGCATTGGAATGAGAAGTGTGAGATATCATCAAAGGGCCAGCATGGTCGTGTTACTCGAGCATGAAGGTGTGCATGTACTTCTAGTGAGTTGAATTTATCCAAAATGGTTATGATGTCTCTGGGGGGAAGCATGTGCATGTGATGCCCGCAAAAGGAACATATGTGGTGTTGTCGTCGTAAGATTAAGAGGTTGGGGATCATGCATCAATGTAGGCTCCACAACTGGAATTGTGGTAAGGGAGGCCTGTGTGGGAGACGCAACTGGTGTTGTCACGGATGTAGTGACCACATTGATGGAAGATTCTTCCTGAGTTGGTGGGAGAGAGTTTTCGATCGTCACTTGAGTGAGACGAATAGTTTCCAAAGCATCCCTAAATTGAGGATATCGGGGCAATGGTGTGTGTATTGCCCAAACTAAGAACAAATCGAACACACATGATTTGTACACAATGTATTAGACTTAGGTGTGGGCATTAACGATGTGCCCCCTTCTACAATCAGTGGAGTGTGGGTTATACTGACCAGTGTGTTGAGCAAGTTTCAGAGATCTGGTAAGGTGGGTCACAGGTTGGTTGCATGGACTTGCTTCCTACAAAGAGAATATGGTGGCGTGAATTTCTAGGTGGGAGTATTGGTCATTATTGGGGCTTTTCACCGTTGTTGGTTGATGCCCCCTGTTTTAGGCTAGGAGGCCTACGACGAGTTGGGTGTAGAGTTAGGTAGGAGGGGGGCTTTTAAATTAGGTTGCTTGATTCCCCCATTGGTGGTCTTAGTGACGACCAGTTGTGGTTTAGCTACAGATGCCATATGTTTGATTGTCAGGACGGAAGGTCTCACTGGCTTGGTAGGCGTAGTAGTTGAAACAGGGACGAACTCATAGTGAGCTACAGGTTTAGAAGCCATTTATGGGTAGGGTGGTGTAAGGTACCATACCAGAATACCCAAACTAAGCCCAAGTATATTTAACTGAGCCATAATCGGCGTCCCTTGTACACGTATGGGGGGGTAAAAGAATGGGATATGGAAGATTGGAGGTACTGATGCGCTCAACGTTTTTTCAATGCCATGGCTCATCGACGGTGTTGATGATGGTGTTGAGGTGGAGGTGGGCCCATTTTTCGGTGCTGAAAATTGTACACATTAGGCCATCAGTGAATGTGTGGATCTCGGGTGGTGTTCCTGAGTACACTCCTAGCAAATTGGAGTCCTTATACATGCTAGGGGCAATATCACCATAGGGTTGATTTGTGCTAGTGATAGTACGTAGGATGTTGTCAGGGTTACTAGTGGTGTTGGTATCATAGTAGTTAAGCTAGTCAAGGGTGACAATATTCCCATTTAAAGGAAAAATCATGATACAGAAGACCGAGGAGGTTAACGCCTTCATGGCGTACATGTAACTATGCCACAAGAGGATGTTGTGTTGAGTTGAGCATCAAATACCTCGATATTGATAATGACCATATTGCTCCCCAGCTCTATGGGGAAATTTTGGTATAATCCTCTTGGTTGAGATGGTCTCCCATCATATGCACGGAGGGAGATAGACAGGGGGACCAGCTCTGGTGACCCTAATCATTTCCAAACATTAGCATACATGAATCAAGTGGATGCTCTTTCATCAATGAATCATAATGTTTTTTACTGTGACAGGGACTTGAAATGTGACTAATGAGGGTAGTCACAGTCACCTTTGTCAAGATCAAAGGTCATGAGGCGTGAGTCGGAATGATCGATAGCTCCAAGTGCATTAAGTAAAACCTTTCGTTGGGTAGGGAATGACTGTAGAACTTCTAACGTGGACATAGCTGTAGGGGGCTGAGCCAAGTCATCCACAATACTATACTTGTAGCCGAATTTCATATGGGGGTTATTAGGGGTCTGTTGAAGTGGAAACTTGGGAATCCGTGGGATTTGTTCGACACTTGGATGTGGTATTTGCAGGGGACCCCCCAAAGGGATCATGATGTATTCCACTTGGGGAGATTCAGGCCCATGACAACATTTGGCTCGAGTCTGAAGATTAACATCCAATGTGTAGATATTTTGGAAAGAACCATCACTAGAGGGGCAGGGATCTTGTTGTTGTGTAATGACCCCTTGGTAAGCAAAGGGTTGTTGTAACACAACAATTTGGGGTTGGGGAGGATTCGGGGCCTAAGGGGGATTTGTCACAATATTCTTCTTGGATTCCACTAATTGTTGGCAGTCGAGGATGAGAGGGCAGTGATGTGTGTAATGACCATATTTACTGCAAATGCAGCAACAGTAATTGGTCCTCAGGTTGGTGTTCTTACCTTGCTTGGGGGGATTAATAGTCCTCGTGTTTTGATTATCCAGATTCTGGTTTTGCTGGGGAGGAGGTTTTCCACCTTGCCCCTACTACTGGTTTTGCTTGTTATTCCCTTTCTTCTTCCCCTGATTCATAGGATTCTGGGGATTTGAGGTGTTTAACTACTCAAACTGTTGAGCTTGTTTTGTGAAAGAAGGTTGAACAAGGTTCACCCCCATGTGAGGTGTTGGTTGTTGATCAGTTGGGCATGGAAATGGATAGTAAGGGTTATATCCAGGGGTGGGATACATGTTGTTTTCGTTCCATATGATGTGGATTTAGGAACGACTTGTGCCATTTGCGGTGTAGGGACCGTTTCCATCTAGTTGACATTCAGATAAGTAGCACTATAGGGTTCATACTATAACTGACCAACTGGTGGCGTTGGTACCGGAAGAGGGGGTACCGACACAGGTGGAAAGGATGGGTATTGTGGAGCCATATTAAATGGAACTGGAATGGTAGGAGGAACCTTTCCTAAGTGGGAAATGGACCCAATAATTCCATCCTCCGAATACGATGAGTCCATAGGTGTAGGATCCAACAATCGATGCCAGGGGGCATCAGGGAGGATAGTGTAAAGGTAGCCATATTGTGCATATAAGATCTATATGATAGGATTTTAGAATATCCTCTTCCTCTCTTTGCGGCATGGAGGTGGAAACATATTTAGCTATGGTTGGTTTACCTGATTTGATGAACCAATCCAACAAGAAGGGTGGTTGTACTTTGATTTTGCACAATGTTCGACGTCTATGCCACTCATAGATGTGGTTGGCGATGTGGGTGGATGTATTTTGTCAAAACTCTGTGAGAATTTTGAGACGAAGGTCATGGTGAATCTTTAGTTGAAAGTAAGTGAGAAATGAAGTGGCCAATGTCGCAAAGGTGGCATGGCCAGATCTTGGTAAATTTACGTACCATTTGACTGTCGTTCCGGTGAGGGTACATTGAAAAAGGTGAAGCCTCGCAGAAAAATCCACTATGCTATTAGAAGAACACCACAAATGGAAGGACATGACATGGTTGGCAGGATCATCTCCTTGGTTCCCTTCAAATTTAGGAATATCAGAGGGAATTTTATTTTGCATAGCCGACCATGTTGGATCATGCGCAATGGGGTCATTGATCAGTTTGGACAAATCAAGGAGATTTAGACTAGCCATGAAAGGTAGGATAGGAGGTTTTGGTCCTGCCATTTTATATTATGTGTGGTTTCTATGAGGGGGAGACCGGGGTGGTGTTGAAAACAACGAGTGAAATCCTATGAGAGAGGAGGGATCAAAGTGGTCCAAAGGATCTCCTAGAGGAGAATCCAAAGGGGAACATCTTCCGAAAGTTTAGGAGGTGGAAGCATTATCACTTTATCCAAGGGGAGAATATGAACTGAGCAAGGAGCGTCCTCATCCCGATGATCCTATCAATGCTTCTTGGGAGTGGCCTCGACTAGAGTATCTTCTGTGTGAACCATGGGGAGATGGTGTAAAACACCCCTCGAGAGAGGGGAGAGGCCTTGCAGTATTCAGGACTGCCTCAGGGGGTTGTTTTGTTCCTCTATGGTGAAGGATTTTGCGTCAAGTGAGAATGATGGTGGAATCTAAAGACAATTGAACAAATGATAAAATATGCCAACCACAACATATGCAATATGGTGCATCAAGTGAGTGATATGTGTAGAGTCGATTTTAGTGCAAGAGTTCCCACATGTAAGTTATTTTTAATTACAAGTTAGTGAACTTGTATTTAAAAAGAAAATAAATGTAAATTCCCTAAAAAGACCTAACGTCCTTCCTCTCAAATGTAACCGAGCCTCCCAAAAGTACAACTGATGATGATAATGGGATCCACACACCAATTGATTAGTGAAGGTAACAAAGATCTAGTTCTACCGACAATGGGGTCAATGTTCTAGTAAAAAAGACTTGGCAACACCTCCCAATGGAAATATCTAACTTCAAGAGTCAATTGCATGCACAATTGCTCCTTGGCGATGCCCTAAGTTTGGCCACTAAGATACCTTGCGTCAACTGTGGATTAGTGGTTCATTCTGCACGGTATAGTGTTGTCTCCCTACAACGAGTTGGGTGACTCATAGGGGAGAGTAGGGAAACTATACCTCGTCTTTCACCTCCTTGGTAACGACGCACTTCTGATCTGGGTTTTCTTTGAACACTTGCTTATAGCAGGATTTTGAAAGTACCCTATAATTCAACAATGATATGTTTCAAAATATCACTAATGAAACTAGATTGGTGGGCATTAATGGATGCCTATACCAATTAATCTTGCCTAACTAAAATGTTGTTTTGTGACCTCCTGTGGAGGATTTTAGTTGGTTGGTAATTTTACAAATTCAATTTTAAGGGTTTTTAATTCACTTACGAAGTGTAATAGAGGTATTTCATGATTCTCTTCCTTTTTGATTCACCAAGCTCATAAGAAGTGCGAGGTGAAGAGCATACTTTGGAGTGAAAAAGTATTTAGGTCTCTTAGTGTGTGCTAGTGATGCAAACACATGTGATGCAATCAAATTGATTGTGGAAAATTAACTAGAAGAGTATAAAGTAAATGCAAATGTAGATGAACTTTTAACTCTAAAAGATGCTACGAGTGCTTTGAAAATCAAAGTGCCAATGAATAATAATAAAAAGTGTGCGATGGAGGTATTTCACACTTCTCACCCTTTTATGATTCACCAAGCTCACAAGAAGTGAGAGGTGAAGAGCATACTTAGGGAGACAAGAGTCTTTAGGTCCTTTCTTATGTGCAAAAATTGGATTCTACACTATCTTTGATCCTAAAAACATGTAAAATAAGCATAAACAAGAGAGGTCTTGAATACTAGTGACAACAATGAGGCCCGTTGAAAGCCTCAAGGTTGGTTACCTAAGTAAGTTTCAAGAGATGTGAACTCTTTACTCCCTAATCTTAGTCTATGTGGCCTAATTACTAAAAAAGTAACTAATTATTGCAAATTAACTTAATTTTAATTCATTAGTGAGCAACAGTGGGGCTGCAAGATTGTTGCATGCAGATAAAAAGAAAATGAAATTATTGTAGCGCGACCAAACAACACTCTGTCGGGTGGTAGTGCAGAAGAATTACAAACAAATGTGTGATAGCGTGAACTGAACACATAAAAGGTGTGCGGGTCAAAGAGAGGATTACTGCGTGGGTATTAAACTGCTTATCTACACTAGTAGCACGATTCTCGAAGGTGTTTTCGCATGAGTAGCATGAACGAGAGGTCGGGATCCGCGCGACTGTGTAAAAATTAAGTGTGGTTGTCGGGGGGCCAAATTTTGGAATAGGAGGTGGTAAACCCGATCTCCTGCAAATGACAAGCACACAGAATTAATCACTCAACATAAGACAACCTAGTTAAAATAAATAAACAAAAATAAGTGGAGCCTCCATTAGAACTATTGTGGAAAAAATTGCACAAGGGTGCATCCCTCCACTTGGTAAGGGGCTATGCCTTGTAGGCTGCTACAAGGCCTCAGTACTTGGAGCCCCTTGAGGGTGTGTGTGTCCTCCAAATAATCCTTCAAGTGGTTTTTAGTGAAATTCAAATAAAATAAATAAAATTAAACAAAATATAACAAAGGAAATGGGGGATAATTCAAACTCAAATAAACAAATGTATGCAAAACCACTTTGTATTGCCAAATGATCAAGATGTACAACACCTAGGAGGTGTGGGATTCAAGGGAAGCCAACAATATCCCTTAGGGAGGTCCTTATTGTCCAAACTATATGCTAAGTGGGTGATGGAACAATGGAGAGAAAGTCTTGCCCATTGCAGGAAGGTGGAAAGGGAGTTTGGGAATGCTTACAAAGTTAGGAAGAGGTGGGATATGAGGAAGCTCCAAAAAAAATCTAGTAACATAACTTTGCTCTTCTTTCTCTCTACAAAATGCATGTTAATGGCCTCCTTTTATAATCCAAGAGGTGGCCAAGAAACAACTAGATCCAAATGTGAACCCATGCACACCATGAACTAGTTCCAAGCTACATCAAGGGGTCTATTTAATGCCACCAAATTTGTGAGGAGACAAATTCAAGTTTTTGGAGATGATGTGGCTTTCAAGAGCCTTCATTGGACTACGGGAAGTAGGTGGCCCCACCATTTTGACAGTCGTGCAATTATCGAAGGAAAAGCCGCGCTAGTATCCTATGGGTACTAAAATGATAAAAAGCACTATAGCACAGGTTAACAATGGTTCAACCGCGTTGTCTCTTCTTTTGACTGTTCTTGGGAACTTTTGGACTCATGTTGCCTTTTGGATTTGTTAAGGATGCCTTTGGTGACCTGCATTCTTTATGTTAATGACGCCTTACTGCAAGAATCCCTTAAATGTCGCATATGTGCGAGATTTAGGCGTTAACACCCCACTTTACCTATATCCATCATCCATCCTACTCGAGTAATGATCACCTAGCTCATAATCATAAAGATCACTACAAGATTCGACCCCAAAATCCAACGAAAAGGTCTGTGTCGTCGGATTTCACCTTCAAAATTACGAACTTTGATGATTTTTTTAAAAAACTAAGTGAAGGATCCATTGGATATCCGACGTCACTTAGATATCCGGCGCCCCTTGGATATCAGACGTCCCTTAGAAATATTGATCAATTTTTAATAAGGATATCTGACCTAATCTTAAGCCCACGGAGGTCGGAGATCCGACGACATTTGATATCCCTAGCATGTTGGATCTCCGACGGTGTCTTCTGAAAATATCAAAATATATATAAAAAAGATTTTGCAAATCTTGTTTTATATAATGCCAAAACCCTGCCAACACAAATATCATTAGGGACTCGGGAATCGAAACTGATCGAAAGAGACATTGTGATTGTAACCGTTTGGATGCACAGAGATGATGAAATTGTTGTCCACACTTATGACCGTTTGCATGCGCACCTGTTCATGATTTTGTTTGATTGTGACCGTTTGGAGGCACAAACATGATGAAATTGTTGTACACACTTATGACCGTTTGGATGCACACACGTTGATGAGTTTGCTGTGATGAATTATGATTAAGATAATATTAGATTATGTTTCCTGGCCATTGGATGCTCGGGTTTGAGATAATGCGATGCTCGGGTTTGAGATAATGCGATAACATCATTGACATTCATTTCATTTCCGTATTATGTTTTGTAATGGCTTTGTAAGATTGTACTGTATACTAATTTTAGATCATGGCAATTGGAAAGTATTTTATAAGTTGCATGGGGATTAAATTTAAAAAAGAGGGTTGGTCATCGGATTGTATATTGGAGGCGCAAATATTATGAGACTGGTGTACACTCACTGTCAGAATCATATCATGATAACAATTAAATCTTATTTCTTTTTAGATTGTGTAAAAAATGGTTTATTATTTTCGTTTAAGGATCTTTATTCATAGGTAAAAGGTTTTGAGATTAAACTCTCAAGAAATTTTGCTATATCACGATGGCTCAGTTCATGACAATAAGTGGTTAATAACACATGTATATTATTGAACAAGGTGGCTTGGTTAAAGACTCATATTCGCAAGTAAAAGGTATTGAGTTCCAACCCCTAAGCGGTCTTGTTAAATGGATAGATTAATTATGTTTAGAAGAATAAAAAATCAATGGGATGCATACCTTGCCAAACACCTTGGTTTGGTGTTTTGGTTAAGGACTCCTTTCCATAGGTAAAAGATCCTTACTTCAAACCCCCAAGTAGTCTTGCTAAATCATAATAACTTTGTTTGTAATACCCCTATGCGCATATGACCATATAGCGTAAATATATGGTAAGTGGGTAAGTGCATTATATTCTAATTAATGAAATGAATACTAAAATAATAAATAGGTGCACTTGGGGTTAAATCTCCATGTGAACACCATGGAGGCAATGAACCAATGAGAGGGGTAGTAGTAAAAATCCATATAAAATATTATTTAATTTTTTGTTGCCAAGTGTCCAACTCCATAACCTTGTTAACCTCTTGTCTGTGTCCCAAGCTTCTGAGGCGGGGCACATGTTTCCCATGCAAATCGAATTTACATATAATCCTTGGAACTCATTTATCAAAATCGGATTTTTGTCAAAGTCGGATTGCTATCATGAGTTCCGAGGATTATCATGATAGCAACTGAGCTTGAAAATAGTGACAATCTATGTAGAGACTCGGTAGTCGAAACTGATCAAAAGAGACATTGTGATTGTGACCGTTTGGATGCACAGAGATGATGAAATTGTTGTACACACTTATGACCATTTGGATGCACACCCGTTGATGAGTTTGTTTGATTGTGACCATTTGGAGGCACAAACATGATGAAATTGTTGTACTCACTTATGACCGTTTGGATGCACACACAGCGTTGATGAGTTTGTTGTGATGAATAATATCTCATGGTAATTATGAACAAATTTGATCACCGCACCTCCGAACGGTCATATAGTTCCTTTCATATAGTACGGTCCGATATCACACTAGTAGCGCCTCCCAACTCCCAACGATCATGTTCTCTCTTTCAGTCCATTGTCCATCAAAATCAACAACAATCCTACGGAATATACGTCTCTTTCAATCCATTGATATTTTGTGGCATGCTTTTTCATCTATTTTTATATGTTAGAATATTTGTTTTTAGTACACACACATTTGCATACATATTATATTAATAAATAAATAATAATACATAAATACTAACTATAAAAAAAAACAATAAATATAAATACAAAAAAAACATAAAACAATAATCAACAAAACTAACCTCCCTCAAAATATAGAACTTACCTCCCTCCCATCCCGCATGAACACATTTCACTTACCTCACCCTGCAAGAACTTCCAATACTATAGGTCGCAAAGGCCGTCACTGAGGAGGTCGTAGAGGTCATTGATGCAGTCGCGGAGGAGGTTGAGGCAGTCGTGGACGAGGTTGAGGAGGTCATACTGGAGGTTGAGGAGGCCGCAAAGGAGTTCGAGGGTTCCATTTGCACAAATAAGAAAACAATAGGTAAGGTATATCTCGATTCATTGCAACCGTTTTCTACTACATTCAAATCAGAGTTTTGATAAAATCTTTGGGTTTAACTTCGTGTTGTTATTTGCTTGGTAGGTGAATGATGGCTTTCCTCCTCTGCGTGGCTTCCTAACTGATGCCCAATACCCTCGACTTCGTTGGCGTTGCAATTGGTAAGTTCAGGGTTTTCCAACCCTTACCCTTTCCTCTCACCTCTTATGGAGTGGTATTGTTTATGGATGTTTAGGAGGAATTGCGTGAATCCCCTTTTGGCTTCACTAAAACTTCTTGCAATTCCTGGAAGGTCGCCGTTTGGCTGGACCATTTAATGAATGTAATAGTTGACCATTTTGTGGTTATATGAAACTGTAAGCCTCTTTAAAGGAGTTATGAGCTCCTGTTGTGTAAATTTGGGGTTTTGGAGAATCGATACAGTGACCTACGTTTTTCTATTGAACCTTGAACATATATAAAGCAGTGTGGAACCTCTGCGTTTTCTTTATGAAGTTTGTATGGTTAATAATCTCTCTGTCCTCGGTGTTTTGGCTATCATTGTTATTTGACTAATATTTAAGAATGTGTTGACAGGGGGAAAATGTAACCTTGATACTAGTTTAACTATAAGCCTGAGAAGTGTAAATTCTAGTTCTTATTGTTGCGTTGTCTGGTGGTTGAAATGAATAGATAGGGTTAAATGGGCCTCTGCGTATTTCGCTCTATGATCCTCACTTTTATTTAGCTTTGCGTTTTGATTTCTATGGAAAAATGTATGGTGATGCCCAGGTCTGCATCCTGCATGTAATGTCATTGTTCTATTTCCTTATGCAGTTGATTTGGTAATTAAAAAGGCCTCCTAGATTCGTATGATGATGATGGTGCCTCTGTCCAGCTTCTAGATTGTTTAAAAGGATGAATTCGTAGCTTTAAAACTATGTATTAACGCGTTTTTGGGTTTGCACGATTTACTCAGAAAATTGATAATGGGATTCGACCCTGTGACCTGCGGATTGATATGCTAAGAGGAATGTAAATAAATGTTGGAGTAATAATTCACTTTCAATTTCTAATTCACTCAACCAATGTCTCTGTCTTCGTCTGCGTGCTTAAATGTCAGTGGTTTTTGGGTCTGAAGGAATGGTAGAATTTATTACTACGATATTGCAGTGTAGCCTGTGATAAATGTTTAAATGAATGGTTGGGCCGAGAAGATCTCGTGGCAGGATAAGCTTTACGATTTTTCCTTGTTGTTTAGAAACTCTTACTGAGGGTTTTGAACTCGTAACCCTTGGCATAAGACCTCAAACGATGATTGTTCTAAAACAAGGTTGGGCTGGGCTGGCATAAGGGGTAACTGCTAATATTTGGCACCTTCCAAAACAATGAGATAACTCCATCTATTGTGTGAGCATATCTTAAATCTGACTCCTAAAAGATGCGCTCAGACCTCACTATGTGTTGTTACAGGACTACTATGCAACTGTAGGCTGCTGATCCAAGTCTGGGTGTTGTAGGCGACCTTACTGTTGAATGGTTAGGGCCCCTACTTAGGTCTAATACAATGCAAATAATGTTCTCATACCTGTTGCACATACCCTTTCAGCTACAGGCCTAAAAAATGATGATTTAATAATTTCCTTGGGGATAATATTGCCACAACCAACTCCAAATGAATACAAATATGCCCACATATGACATTTATCCTCACTATAATTTTCCTGAATGCCTTCTAGTATGCCCAGATTTAATGTATGGCCATATTCATTACTTTTGGATTGTACGGGATTGACAATGAAAGGGCCCATTGCTGTCACAAATTAGAATTTCCCATTATGCTCATAAGTGTTGTATCTTATTGTCTGAAGACTATGATCAATAGCACATGTGGACACCCATACCAAAAGGGGGGTAATAGGCCCAAATATGGTAGTAATCCTGGTACAAAATGGAGGTTAATAGGCCCAAACATAAGAATTCTAGTAGAGTGCATTTTGTAAACAAATGCAAACCAGTCTACCATGCAATTTACTCGACATAAAAATGCCATTGAAGACAAGAAGGAAAGTTATAAGATGCAGGTCACTATCTCTTAATTGGTTATTTCTAAGGTTATAGGGGATATCAAGTGTGTCTTTTTGAGTATCATGCCTTCCAATTTTCTGAATCTTATTCAACAAGTCATAGCTAGAAACATCTGAACTCTATTTGGAAACAATAAGGTCCTTCACTTCCTTTCCTGTCCTTGGAATTTGGAAACAATAAGGTCCTTCACTTCTTTCACTGACAACAACAAGAACTTGCCTGTCCTTGGAATTTTCAGTGGCTGCTAGATTTACCAGTAGATTCGTACCCCCATCATCCATATCACTTAATGGTGTTGATTTTTTCACAACTTCAGTAGATCTTGCATGCTTGCCACCATAAGTATAAGCAACTTTTCATGTATCTTACTTATAGGGAAAATATGCTCCCTGGCTTGATCCAGACTGTGTCATTGTTCTTCATTTGCATCGACATGTTTCTTCCAAGTATCAACTAATATCCTAGCCTTCCTCTGAATCTACTAGTGCTTCTGATTTTTCAAGTGGTTTACAAATTTTCCACCCATACATGTCTTCAAAGCATCAAGATCTACATGTAGTCTATCAAGAGCACGTAGCAACAATAACAACAGTGCTTCGACAAATTTGTCACCCTCCTTTGGTATTCCCGCATCTCCAGTATTTCATTTTTGGGCTTCTTGAAGTCAACCATCCAAAATAGGAAAGCACCCGAGCTACACAAATTGGTTGTGACAACCATCTTGATCGATGGTTGCAATCACACCTACAAGGAATGTACGCCACTAAGCCACAATTCCTTTCTTACCATCATCACTTCTAAGTTTCTGACCAACTGCATTAGATGCACAAGCTTCCCAACATTTTCTGAGTTGATGTGGCTTCCATCTTTGTCAGTGATTCTGGCAAATTTTATGTTCCTAATGGACATGGTGAAGGAAAATGGTCATAATAATAACGACATATGTGTAGGTTGAATTGAAATGCTAATGGGAATTTGGGGTAGAAGGAATCTCTATTGGGCTGTGGCAATTGCTGGAAGGCTTATTTGGCGTCCATCAACTGCTCAATTTGTTGTCGCATACTCATATGTTCCGGTAATTGACATCTTTTAGTCAAATATAATTGTTGTGGTAATTATCAAAGGGCCACCAAAACATTGCTTTGATGCACCAAAACATTGCTTTGATGCACACCATATTGATAACAATTATTAAACAATGCCCCAAAAGTATACATCAAGTACCAACAATACCACAATGCAAATGCACTTGAAACTGGAAATTCATGTCAAATTGGAAATTCATGCGGTAGATCCTGAAAGACATCTGCAAATTCATCAAATGAACTGCAACTCTATGTTGTTGTTGGTTTCTGTGCCTCTACGCACGCATGTTCAATCCCTCCATCGAATCGCATTGGGGAATGAAACATTGTTCACCCTTAGCAAACTCTTTTGTTTGTGGAAACCAACTTGTATGCACTGGGTTGCAACACTATAACTGTTAGTAGCTAATGTCATTCCTCAAATTTAAATTACAACTTAGCAAACTATTTTGTCATTTTGTTTGTGGACTATTAGCTTGTATGCACTGGGTTGCAACACTCTATTAACTGTTATTATCTATTGTCATTCCTCAAAATTCAATTATAGCTTGTTCATATTTCTGTGTGCCCTAACTTATCATTCAAAGTACTTTATTATTTTTTCAACAGAACATTATGGTAGAATTTTAGCAGCCTTTGTAGCTTAGCTTGTTTTGCTTATCTACCAATCATTATATATTGGTGAAATGCCTTCTGTATTTCCAGGGAAATACTACAACTCATACATGAGCACCTTGTAGATTTGGGACTCCTAGATTCAAAAAAAACTCTGTTGAAGGAGGCACCTCTAGCACTAAAGTTGACTCAAATCATGACCTTGTCCATCCATGACCTTGTCCTCAAACTTGTCTTAATTATTATGTCATCTTGTTCACCTCTCATGTTCCTCACGATGAATTTAAAGACAAATTTGTAGGACAATTTGATTGTATGTATGCTCTCAAAAGGTTTCTTGCTATATACACACCCACGGAGATCACAAATGAAAAGTATTGTATTAATAATTTAATACTGAGTGATCAAGAAGTGGGTACAGTTTACTTGGCTCTAAGAGGACTGAAATACATTGTTGGAATTCTTAACATGCTCTTGCGTCATTAATGGTTATTGAAGTGTCCACTAACAATATGAATGTTACCATTCTTGATGTCGAGAAAGAGCTACCTAGGAGGGAGGAACTGGTATTGCTCTCTAAGTTGGATTCATGAGTAGATGAACCTCAATATGATACCAAGGACAAGTGTGATGTTACTCCACTTTTTTCATATGTTTTGCATAGTAATTATGATTTTAGGTGTCTTTCACTTACTCCACATTTTTCATATGTTTTGAATAGTAATTATGATTTTAGGTGTCTTTCACTTACTCCACATTTTTCATATGTTTTGCATAGTAATTATGATTTTAGGTGTCTTTCACTTACTCCACATTTTTCATATGTTTTGCATAGTAATTATGATTTTAGGTGTCTCTCACTTACTCCGCATTTTTCATATGTTTTGCAGAAAACATATAAATGGATACGTAAAGTTGACGTCCCACCACCATTTCTTTCACCACACACTCTTGATTCATTCTGCATGCATTTCACTATGCAACCGTCTCAGATTCTCACTGCGTTTTCCCTTAATTAGTTTCTCAATTAACTATGACCCACACCCGTCGTCCGAGGAGTGTTACACTCCTCGGACAACGGGCGTGGGTCATACTGAATTGAGAAACCCGAGGAGTGTAACACTCCTCGGATGACGAGCGTGGGTCATACTGAATTGAGAAACTAATTGAGGGAAAACACATTGAGAATCTGAGATGGTTGCATAGTGAAATGCATGCAGAATGAATCAAGAGTGGGTGTCGAGAGAAATGGTTGTGGGACGTCGTATGAGAGGAAATGGTGATGGGAATTGATTGATAAGGTCAAATTAAATTCGCATGGTGGTAATAAACTACACTTGTGTCTTCCATTGTCAGCTGCACTTCAAGCTTGAAGGTGGTAGCCTTGGGACTAGACATAGGTTGCAGGTTCGAATTTCCTCAGTTTAGTTCCTACCCTGTTATTTTTTCGATGCAAATTAAATGTTTTCTTTAATTTCCTTTGTCAGGACGCAAAGACAACCATAAAATATCAGATGTGTCAAGATGCAAAGAGTACTAAGAGACAACAAGTGTACTTTTAGGTCAGCAGTGGCATCAACATTGAAAATGGTTTCCATCCAAACCTATCAAGTGTACTTTTAGGTCAGCAGTATTCTTGTCGCAGAACTGTAGCAGTCGTTTGGCCATTTTCACCCTGGTGAGGCCATTTTCCTTCAGAGACAAGAATACTGCTGACCTAAAACTACACTTGATAGGTTTGGATGGAAAAAATTACCATGGAAATCCTCTTTATCTTCATTCTCGAGTTTTGAGAAAATCAGAGATATATGAAACAATGCTTTATGATTGTTCGTCTTCACAACCGCCTCTTGAAATCAAGGTAAGAAATGGTTTAATGATTCAGTGTAGTAAACGATTATCTTTATTGAATGTTAGTTTTTATTGAATGAATGTGTTCACTGAATGAATGGATGGTTTATTGAATGTTATCTTTTATTGAATGAATGTGTTGACAGAATGAAACATTGGTTTCATGGATTTTAGCCTTTATTGAATGAATGGTAGATGTTTGTTTATGATGAAATATGCATGAATTTGCACACAATTTTTTTTTCCAGTACATGCATTGGGTATGGGGAATTGAGAGTGATGTGAGGGGGGGGGGCATAAGAGCTTCCACCTTCACATGGTTGGCCCTGTTCAGTAGAGAATATTAAATTATTCTTGAAACAGAGAGGAGCTCAATAATGAATGGCGACGATGCTGCCTTTCTACAACCCACTCCTGTGTCATCTAAAATTTGGCAATTTTTTGGAACTTCTTGTGATGTTTGGTTGCTCCTGATCATAACCAATTTTGAGTTTCCACAACTTCAAAGGCTGAGTAAATGATGCACTGGAACCAATATCTTTAACCTTCTCTTTAAATTCCTTGGAATCTCCTTGAGAATATTTGAATGAGATATGTCTAAAATCCTCTAGATATATTTGAATGAGATATGTCATGTGCAATTAGTAGCATCTTACAAATCTTTTGTAGTTTCCACCTTATATTTGCCACATACTAGTCCTCCTCTACAAGACTTCATTTCTAAACAACACTCAATGGAATGCAACTACAAATAATAGCATGCATCTAGAACCAGAAACCAAGCAAAGGTTGATTTATGCATTGATATAGAGAGGTGGTACTAGGCACACAATATGGAGAAACAATGAGTTAGAAAAAACATTTGGACCAAAGTACCAAAATGGTTATTAATAAAATTTATAAAAAAAAAAATTAGTTCGATCACTGTCTTCAATTTGATGGATGGCATGATCACGATCACAAATTAATAGTGTATTTTTTTTTTAAATTACCTATATCCGTTGGATATCTGACTCTACATATGAAGATATCCGACGATCATGCTACACCGTCGACGGCCACTGTCGTCGGATACCCGACTCTCCCCACCCTGTCGTCCGACATTCCTGCCATACCTCTGACGGCACAGAACGTCGGATATCGGGCAACTTAACATGGACCTGTTGTCAGATATCCGACAAACGAGGTGTCGGATATCCGACGGACACTGAAGATGTCGGATTATAACCAAATTCCAACTGACGTTAAAAAAAGGTGGTATTTGTCGGATAGTCGACAACAAGATGTCGAAAATAGGACATGTATGCTGTCGGATTTTGGGGTAAAAAATTCTAGTGGATGAACACACCCATAAAACTATTGACAAACTTAAGCCTTGGACCATACCTACACAAATCTACATTCAATGTTGCCGCTACCATCCAAGTACAATTGAATAGTAACAGAAACAAGCACAAAACTAAAAAAATAGATGTGTAAGAAAATAAACTAATATGAAGCTTTCTCTCGACAGTATGCTCTGATTTGTTGTCATTAATGTTGTCTTGCTGCAATTCCCCGTGATGTACCTATTTTTTGCTCTAAAACATCTATGCATTATTATTGTTAACCAATGCATTTTCAAGATCGTAAACTTTAACAGACATGAGCGATAAAATTTTGTTCGCATTCACCAACATCTTCATTTTCCATGTTGCAATCACAAACAAATCATTTTTCATATTGTGAGATCTTACGATGAACTCTATCCCATCCTTGAAAAGATGATACCTATTATGCTCCTTGTAAAACACTTCTTTCTTGTCATGAAGATATGGGCTTCCCAACACAATCCCACATATATCAAGTATAATCAAATCCAATTCTATCTCATCCATAAATTTATCAGAAATAACAAAGCGAAGCTTACATTGCTTAGATACATGTAAACAAGCATTCTCATGAATCCATACTAATGAATAAGGTTTTGGAGGTGGTTTAGTTTCCAACCCTATTTTCCTTACAATCTCTTCAGAGATTAAATTAACTTGAGATCCACTATCTACAAGTGTATCAATCTTGGTATGATGGGAAATTACTCGAATATGGAACAATTCAATCCTCTTCCTTTCATCATGGATTGCATCAAAAGTGGAAGTAGAAGCATATGAACAACTAGCAACATAACTATTACCTTGAAGACTCATGGCCATTATCTTGGATTCATCTCCTGAATCAAATCCAAGATCCTGAATGGTAGCAACAACCTTCTTTTTTCCTTTCTAATGCTTAGCCCATTTCGATTTCAATTCTAGGTGCAAATTCCAACTGTTATCCTCATCATGGCCCTTTTTTGTACAAAGAGAACAAGTAGTTTTCTCATCATCTTTATTCATGGTAGTTGTCGTTTTGAAGTTATCTTGATGCTTGTTGTCTTTCAGTTGCAAGGATTCCTTTGAAGAACTATTATGGTCATTCCTTTTACTCACCTCAACGTGAATAACTTACACACTAACTACATCAATATTAGTTTGATTAAACATAAGTATATGATGCCTTAAATATTCATGTAATCTACCTACATACTCCAACAAAGTTTCTTCTGTGTAAAAAGGAATACCCAACATTAATGTTTTATTTATGAATTCACAAGTATAATATTACACCCCTTACCCTTTTGTTTTGCCTTAATTTCTGCCAATCCATAATGGCTTGTTGCATGTATCCTAAGGGATAGAGTTGTTTCTTCAATGCATATACAAATTCAAACCAGGAAGAGATTATTTTTCCTTTTATAAGGGGGCCTTGCTGAACTCTTCTCTCCCACCAAATTGAAGCAATGCTTCGCAAGCAGAGAGTAGCGAGTTGAAACTTTGTAGACTCATCCACAATTTGTTGAACCCTGCAGTAAACCTCAATATGTATGATCCAATTATCAAGTTTCTCTACATCCAATTCTCCATTATACATAGGCAATTCAAATTTAACATCAAGATTCAACAAGGGATTTTTAAAAGTATCATTCTGATGAAAACCAAAATGATGAGAAGAAGAGGGAGAAGAAGAGCTTGAACTTGAAGATGGAGATGGAGGCTCAAGAGGGTCTCCTCCAAATCCTTGGTTCACTGAAGCATCACCCTATGCTTTCACTTTATTCTTTTTTTCCTTCTTTTCCAATCTCTCTTGATTATTTGCAAACAATTTTTCCACCATGTCTGACATCCGATAGAAATCCTTATGGAAGGCCTTCTCATTCTCTGCATGAGAGTCTTCATCCGCCATTTTATTTCTTCAAGTTGCACGTCCAATCTCTGGGTTGAAAGGCTCAAGTTTTCCTTCACCTGCTTTGACCTTGGCCCTAGTAAGCATCCACACTCACAATTCAAGTCAAAGAACACCACTCTAATACCAACATGGTCCAAGATATTTTATTCGATGACTAGCCATGAATGGAATAAAAGAGCATTAATAAAGTTTATGTGCAACATAAATAAAGAAAGCATACACATGAATAAAAGACACATAAAAGAATTGCACCATACATGATAACAGATTTTGTCCACAAAGTGACTATGTCTCTAGGCCCGCTCTCCAATGAGGACCGATCTTATTATGTGGTCAAAATGTTGGATGCACCAAAATACAATCTTTCTCCAAGTATAATGAGGCCTTGTAAATGTTTCCAAAGAAGCTTCAACGATCTCCTTCAAGAGTTCTCCCACTCTAAGAAGAATACATAAACTTCACAAAACTTCCACCAATAATTCCCACCAAGAATTCTTCTCCAAGAGACCTCTCCAGGCCCCCCCTCTAATGAAAAACGCCCTTGGTTATATGCCAAAGGGTTCATAACCAAACTCCACTTACAATAGGTTTCTCAAATTAAAAGATATGATTATCTAACCATATAATACATATTTGGAAACAAAATATGTGATAAACACAAAATACATGGCACTAAAAACCATATAATATAAATGTAGTGACTTGTTGTTTGGATCAGAGTCTTATGAAGGCGTGCCCCCCTTTTGGAATAAATCCAAACACAAACTACAAATAATTAGTTATTGTTTCGCCTCCAAATCGGGTTTTATGGCGACATATGATAAATTTGTGGAAATGTATTAACCACTTTCCTAAAGCTTAGGAAATGGTTTTTCCCTTTATGTTCCCACGGGATGGATTCGTTCCATTTTTACCATATCTTACTCCATGGGATTCATTGCCTCCTTTTGGACATATCTTAAACCATCCCAAATTTTTAAGATATGGTTTCCAAGTATTTAGGTGGTGTGTTGCCATATAATTATGGCAATATTTAATTCGTTCCTTTTTTTAATATTTAAAATATTAAAACTTTAAATAAATTCACACCTTTTCACCTTGCCACATGATGTCACTTGTCATAGAATTGGAGCTCAACCTTTCCACTTGTCAGGTTTTAATTGGACCACATGTCAACATGTGATTGGTCCATGTAGTAACACTGTGCCTGGACTTCTTCAACATCCATCAGTGATATCTTCTGCATACAGAGTCGGATTGAGGTGAAACGAACGTTGCTGGAAAGTTCTTGGCAAGCTCTTCGCGATGGTGTGGTCTATTTCATATTCTGAGACTGTAGATTTCTGACCAGTGATTATTCTCCTAGATCAATAAGAAACTCAATTTTTAATATATGAATAAGAGACCCTTCATCGCACAAAATGGGACAACATAAATCCCCACAATAATCAAATTGCCAATATGTAATTGTTACACTTATTGGCAACTTGTGGTTATCCAATTGGGACAATATGTACAGTACTTTAAACAAAACGTCTAATTTTCATAGACAAACATTTCAAAACATACGTCGAACTTGCAATAACATTCAATAACATTGATTGTATTCCTTCACAAACTTTTTTCATTACTCAAGTTGCTTGCATGACTCATTTATTCATCACTTGTAGGTGAAATTGTACTTGGGTTATTCGACGAAATGTTTTGTGGATTGGCTTGATTTTGTTCCTCCTCTTCATTTTCCATAAATAAACATAGAAATAAAGTGTAATGAGTTTATCTACATTTATAATATAATACACATGATTGTGTAAATCGAAAAACACACCATAACAAGAAGTGATTCATAAATATTAGACATTCTTTCAAAGTCATTCTTGATGCTTGCCTTTCAACAACTCATATTTTGGCTCCACTCTATACTTTGTTTCCTACTAGTTTTATTTTTTTCCAGTGAAAAAAAACATACTATTTATATTCAAAATTCAATTAAAACAGTACAATGATAGATCGGTCAACAGATTGACACAGATCACTTCTTCATCCAAAACATATCATCCCTTGCCAATACATACTGCAAGATCAAAAAAGCATAAAACATACATATACACATCCTTCCACTTGTCCCTTTCCTAACCAATCCAAAAATAAAAGACAACCCTTTCTAATTCAGGAAATAAAGAGATCCACTGTCCTGAATCTCTTCTTCAAATATTCATCCCAAATAAGGTATCCATCTTCTCCTGTAAGAACCTATTTGGACAAACTACCAGCCGCCTGATTGTGTTCCCTGTAAATGTGCTTAATGACTAAGTTCTCACATTTCCCTAGCTCAGTCCGTATTCTGTTGCACCAATGTGTTAAGGCAGTGATATTCAGCTTGTAATCACCTAATGCCCACTTTATAGTTACTCTAGAATCTCCAAATAACTTAAGTCTTGGAAGACCAAATTGATTTTCCATCCTCACAGAAACCCACAGAGCTAAAAGTTCTGCCTTCATGTTTGTGCCCATTCCACATCTAAGACGAAATGTGAAATAATGATCCTGATTTAAAAATATTTTTCCTCTCGCTGCACATTGTCCCAATGATGCTGCACCATCAAAAAAGATAATAGGATCATTGTATATCAAAATAAACTTTTCTACCTTCCTACTAGTTTTATATGAAATGACAAAACATTGATATAATTTAATATAAATATTTCTCGTTACTCCATTAATATAAAACGAGGATGATTGGAGGAATACGGGATTTTGATCTTTCTTGGAGCTCGCAGGGGTTTTGATTAATGGCTGAACCCTAGGAAGGCCGCCGGTGGACGTTTGTTTGTTTTTTTTTTGTTTTTTTTTGTGTCAGGATGAGGCGTATCAGCCTGACACTCGAAGTTTGCGAGGTGGAGTCCAACTCTACATTGAACATCGTGTACTCATGAGGGGTCTTGCTGTGAAAATCTTGGTTTGTGTTTAAACCCTTGTGGTTTTGTTAATTCTGCTGTTAACTGTTTACTTTTTACTGTGGTCTTGCTACCGTCATGTCTACCTATGATGACATGGTGGACTATGCCTTCGACCCATCGGATGAAATGCCCATCTGGACTCAGCCATTGGGTGCCGGGTGGCAGGATGGGGCTCATTCAGCTGCTGGTGGGGTGGAAGTTTTACCTGTTTCTGAGCACATCCTGGAGTTAGGGTTTCCACCTTCTGTTTTTCTTGCTAGCTCTCCAGGTTCCGGGCCGTTAAATGATCCAACGGGTCGTATCCCATCGTCTTCACCTCTGACAGAAACTGGGACTTCACTCTAGTCATCAGAACAGGTTATTAACGCCATTGAGGTTTCGGCGGAAGGAACGAAAGGGCCTATTTCGGTACGAGACGGTTTTCAGGGGACTGGAAGGGTGGCCTTACCATCAACGAAATCATTTCTTGTGTTGAACACCGTTGGGGCGAGGGAAGTTTCGAGGCAGGGTTTACTGGAATTGCATGAACATCATGGGTTTGCTAGCCCATGTGTGGGCTCTGGTACCAGCTCCGAAGAACAGGAAGGCCCTTCATCGGATGATACTTCACATCAGGTGAATAGAGGTAGAAAACGATGGCTAAAGCTGAGCAGGACCAAGTATAACTATGCACCGGGGGAAGACATTGAGTGGAATCAATTGGTTACAATGACCAGTATCACCTTGGTTGGCAAGGCATTGGGCAGATCCTTCTCACTGCGTACCATTGAGGCCTGGGTGGGAGAAAATTGGGCTGCAGAATTAGGTTATTCCCCGAAAGTTGTGGAATTAACCCGCAACTGGTTTGCTTTAAATTTCCACAATGAGGCACATACTAAATGGGTTCTTAATTCCAACTAGAGCTGCGATCATTGCCCGGTCATGATTAAGCCTTGGCATCCGATGTTTGACGCGAGCCGGGAACGACTGGATCTTGTCCCACTGTGGGTTCGGCTCCCTAGTTTACCTCTACATTATTGGTTGGAGAGGCATTTCAGAGGGATTGGTAACCTGATTGGCACCTATTTAGATGGAGATTATAGTTTTCTACAAACCCGTCAACGGAAGATTGCCTGTATTTTAGTTAATTTGAACATCGGAGATGGGTTAGCACCGGATGTTACCCTCAACTGGGGACCCTATGTTTATGTGCAGAAACTGGACTATGAAAATGTTCCATTCAGATGTCGTCGTTGTCATGCTTATGGTCATCCGGTGGTTGAGTGTAAACTTCCTTTACGAAGGAAAAATGGAGGGACACATAAATCTACTATTGCTGTGGAGTCTACCCCGCCGACTGATGTTCCATTTTCTGGACCTTCTCATGATGTGGCTCTGGATGCGGATGAGGGACATGGAATCCCGCGGGATAAGGAAGCCCCACATGGCCATGCTCTTTCGGAACCTGGGGCTACTGCGGAAGGGGCTGACGACATACAACAGGAACTGGTTTTGGATGCGCCAATTGTTGGACTGTCGGTACCTGGATCATCAGATATTGTGCTTGCTCAACCGGCTCCTGCCTCAGCACCAGGGACATCGTCTGCGAGTATTACTTCATCCATTAACCCCCTCTCCTTTCATTTTGTTTTAAAAAAATTTACTTTCAAAAATCCGAACTGGTTAGAGGCTTTAAAAAATTTGAATATCTCCTCGGCAATGGATTGTGTGGAACCTACTTTTATTGTTTCTAACCTCCCTTCCTCATCACATACCATCCCCTCCACTCCTCATACTCAGCTGTACCCTGGAGTGAGACTGCTTGACCTACCTCCTGAAACTGATCCTGGCCCTATTGAAGGCCTTTCATCCTCCTCCCCTACTACCTCATCGGATTTTGGATATTTTCTTTGATCTCTCACAAAAGTTTCCCCGGGAGGGTTGGGTGTTGGGGTGAATAAAATTGGAAAAGGCCGCGGCAGGAAATCACATTTTTCTAAGGCACAATCCAAGGAAAAGATGGATCTGATTGAAGGCAAACAGGTGACTATTGATCGGGCTCTTAGAGCGGTGCATGCCCAGAAGAGGGATTGTTAATGAAATTTATGTCCTTTAACTGTAGGGGTCTTGCTGGTCCCCATAAAAGATCAGCACTTCGTAGAGTGGTATCACTTGAACACCCGGATATCATTCTACTCCAGGAGACTATGGGTGCTGGTGAGGGTATAAAAACATTACTTGAAAGTTGGTTTGGAGGATGGACCTTTGCTACCTTGGATGCTCGTGGTCGGTCTGGTGGCCAAGCTATTGGTTGGAATTCTCGTACGAAGTAGTGCCACAACCTCTTTGGTGCGGAAGCGGCTTTGGGCATGACTTGCTCGTCTCTTGATTTAGGTGAACTATTTACAGTGGTAAATGTTTATGGACCGTATTTGAACCAGGCTCCTTTCTGGGATTCTCTTCTCTCGCATCCTTTGTTACAGGAAGGAAACCTGATCCTCGGAGGGGATTTAAATTTTTCTCTTGGCCCGACAGAAATCTGGGGTAGCAGGGCACGGCCAGACCCTTTGACAGATTTTTTCACTCATAAGCTGGTCACTAATAACTTGCTGGATATTGAACCTACTCTTCTGAAACCTACTTGGAGGAATAACATGACAGGTGACAACAGGGTGGAGAAACGGTTGGATTGGTTTCTGGTGTCAGAACCTTTTGTGGATAGAAACTATCTACTGAGGCAGTGGGTAGGGTCGGGGGGCTCGTCTGACCACTTCCCTATTTTTTTGGAGATTCGTGACGGACCTTCTAAACCAGCTAGACCGCTGAAGTTCAATAAGATATGGTTAAAGGATGAGACCTTTTTTGACCTGGTGAGATCCCTCTGGGTACCCTTCAACCCAAGGGGGGCCTCTCTGCCTCATATCAGTTCTCTGCTAATATCAAAAGAATTAAAAGGCCAGTGAAGGTTTGGGCCTATGAAAAGAATTGTAGAGCTGATAGAGATCTGAAATTGATTGAATTGGAGCTTCAGTCTATTTATGATTCTGGCTCTGGGGGACTGGGCACTGCGGAAGAAAAAGCGCACTTGATATCTCTGGAAGGTAGGAGAAATTTGTTATTATTGGAAAAAGAGGAAACCTGGCGTCTTAAAAGCAGGGCTTTGTGGCTATCGGCTGGGGATGAGAACACAAAATTTTTCCATGCATATGCAAAAGGTAGAAAGGCGTCTAATACCATTTGGAGCCTGGAAGACTCTTTGGGGGATACCCAGACTTCTTTTGATAGTATGGCTGGGGTTGGGGTAAATCACTTCCAAACTCTCTTTAAAGCCCCTGCACAGGCTAATATATTGGAGATTGTCAGAATAGCACAATTTTTTCCTCGGTTTGTGGATGAGGAAGACAATCACTCATTGATGGATATTGTTACAGAAGAGGAGTTGAAGGGAGTGTTACGGAGTTTTCAAAAAGAAAAAAGTCCGGGGCCTGATGGATGGACTTTTGAATTCCTCTTAGCACTTTTTGAACTTATTGGGAATGATCTTCTACAGATGGTGGAAGACACTAGAATCTCTGGGCGGATCCCAGCTGCCCTAAACTCCACCTTTCTATCCCTAATACCTAAAACTGACAATTCTTCCTCTCTAAGTGATTTCAGACCCAACTCTTTGTGTAATTGTGTATATAAGGTGGTGTCAAAAATTATTGCCAGGCGACTAAAAATTATTCTGTCCAAGCATATTTCTGAGGAACAATTTGGATTCCTGGAAGGACAACAAATCCATGAGGCGATTGGAGTAGCTCAAGAAGGCACCCATAGTATGAAAACAAAGAAAATCAAAGGAGCTATAATCAAGATTGATCTGTCAAAAGCTTATGACAAGGTGAGTTGGATGTATATTCATTTACTTCTTACACATTTGGGTTTTGCTGTGGATTTTATTAGGTGGATTATGAGTTGTATATCTACGGTATCTTTTGCGGTACTCATCAATGGTGCAACATCTTCCTTCTTTCGGTCTGAAAGAGGTCTACGTCAAGGTTTCCCACTATCACCTTTACTGTTCCTATTGGTTGTTGAAGGGCTAAGTAAAGCACTGAAGAAGGCCTGTAGGGATGGCACCCTTCAGGGGATACAAGTGGCACCAGATTTATATATCACACATCTGCTTTTCGTGGATGATATACTCATCTTCTGTTCTGGGTCGGCTAGGGATATGGAAACTCTCCAGGACATCTTTCAACTTTTCTCTCGAGCTACGGGTATGGAGATCAATGACAGGAAATCTACTATTACGACTCACCTACTTAGGGAATGTGAGATTTCGGCTATTCGAAGGATCTTCCCCTATACTTTTTTACATCTTGATGATGGTTTCTGCTACCTTGGGTATCACTTAAAACCTAATGCATATACCAAACGGGATTGGCACTGGCTTATTGAAAAATTTCACAAACGTTTGAAGGTATGGAGTCACAGGTGGCTATCTAGAGCTGGGAGGCTGGTCCTGGTGAAATCTGTTTTAGAGGCCATACCGGTGTACTGGATGTCCCTCACTTGGATTCCCAAAGGGACGCTGGAAAAATCTAGGAAACTGTGCTTTCGTTTTCTGTGGAGTGGGAAAGGAGATTTTGTTTCCCCATGGGTCCGTTGGCAGAAAATCGCTCTCCCTAAATCCTTAGGGGGATGGGGTCTTAAGAACATTCATCTCTTCTCAAAAGCACTGGCGGCGAAAGGGGTTTGGCGACTGCTAAAAACTGAAAGCCTCTGGACAAGAGTTGTCATACAGAAATACATTGTCCCTGTATCTGTAATGGACTAGGTTCGGGCTATGAATAAGTCTCTTATTGGTTGCTCTGTTATCTGGAAAGCAATTATCAAATCTTTTTTTGTGATTAGAGATATTCTAACTTGGAATATTGGGAATGGACAGTCTCTTCGTGTTGGGGTAGATCCTTGGTATGGGAGTCCTGGTAGACACATCTTATCAGCTGACTTGGTTACATCTCTTCGGGAAATTGGCATAACTAACTTATCCCAACTCGCAATTCATGATAGGACCAATCCATGGAATCAGTCGTGGATTGGTGCAGATACTTTGGCACTATCTGTGGAGGAACAGGGGGAATTGAGAACATATCTCTGAGCACTTATTTGCTCACATATACACATTCGTGACAGGGAGGACTGTGTGGTATGGGAAGGGGCTCCAAATGGAATGTACACACCATGGAATGGCTACATCAGCCTAAGCCACTTCATAAACCCACGAGAGTTGGTGTGGTGGTGGAAATCCATATGGAGAATACACTGCCCATTGAAACATCGTATCTTCATGTGGAATGTCCTTGAAAATACCATCCCTACCTAGGATTTCTTACAGCGCAAGAACAGGGCGGGGCCAGGGTGGTGCACTTTGTGCAAAGCAAATGAGGAAACTTGTCTACACTTATTCCTTCATTGTCCATACGTGGTGCAGGTATGGGCGGAATGCTCCAGATTATCAAATACCATGTTTAATTGGGAGGGGGATTCGATACTTTTGGCTTGGGCACAATGGTTTAGGGACCCTATTGGCATGTCCTTCAGAAATCTTCCTTTATTGGTGGCATGGGGCATCTGGTTGGCACGGAACGACATGATCTTCAATGAAAAACCCTGTACACCGGTGGTCTCTGCTGTACAGATCTGTGGATTTTTAAAAGCCTACCCTCATCACATCAAAGTTGCAAAACAACGAGATGTCCTTGCTCTTGAAATCGACGATACTATTCCTTGGGGATTCTACGATGGCTCTGCTTTGGAATACAACTGTGGGGGTGGGGATGTAGTACATTTATCTCGAACCCACTCATACCATCTTTTCTGGGGACTGGGGGAGGGTGGGAACAATTATGCTGAATTAATGAGCCTAAAGCTGCTTCTCATGTTTGCTAGGGAGATTGACTATCAACAGATAAATGTGTATGGAGATTCTATGAATGTCACGAACTGGACTATTGGCACTCAACATTGCAGTGATATCAGACTTGGAAATATTCTACAGGACATCCTAGAACTGAAATTGTCATTTTTACATTTTTCTTGCAGACATATATTCAGGGAGAACAACAAGGAGGTGGACTAGGCTTCTAAGATTGGCAGGGACATGGCAATGGGGCTGTGGAAAATAAAGGAACACCGAAATGGGACAATCTATGAATACTACCATAGACCTTTTATGGACGTACTGACTATACAGGAACAGTAGCTGGAAACTGTAGTGATGATAATATATACTATGGAACTGATATTACTTTTTGGGTTTTTGTTGAAAGGCTGAGCCTTTTACAAACTTGTTAGACCTTTTTTGGAGAAATCAGGAGGCTCGGGGAGCCACCTGGCATATATATGTTTTCTGCCATAATTTTGTGATGTTTTTATTGATTTAGCCATATTTTTGGTGAGATAGAACTTACTGGACTGATGTACTGAAGTCTTTTTGTAATGGTTTTTCGTCCTTCATTGGATAACCGCATGATATATGCATATTCAGAATGTAATTTTTTCACCTCTGCTGAAATAAAATTACGCTTTTTTTCTTGGAAAAAAAAAACGAGGAAATTAAAACAAGATGTTACTTACAAATTGCACAATTAAATGTTGACACTACACAATATACTCACAACCCATACTTAACTCAATGTCAATCAATTCTTCGAATGGATCTTCTTTGTATGTTAGCGCCTATTAGAGAATATCCAAGGATGAGTGTACATTAATTAAAATATAAATATAACAATAAATATGAAATCTTAAGTAAGGAAAACACAAGTCATACTCACAAACTTTGTGATCAACCATTTTCTTCCTTGTAATCTTGTCTTATGTGCTTAATGGATTCCATTTTCTTTTCTTTTATGCAACAAAACAAATGAACATTAATATTTAATGAAATAATTGAATTAAATGTACATAAAATAAAATAAAAATCAATGATTAAATATGTTTGATGCACATTATTATTCAGATGACTCCTCCTGTGATGCAATTATGTTAATTTCTTTGACCATCTCCTTGTGCACTTTTTTGAACATCTCTACTAGCATGTTTTGGATATCACGTAGTTCATCCTTTAGAATTTTCATAATCTTCCTAAAAAATGAAAAGTACAAAAAAACCTTTTATATCGATATGAAAGTAATTATAGCCAAAATATGGTGTTAGGAGTTAGAAGGTGGTAGGGTTTCTAGAGCCAGACAAACTTGAGTCTTTGTGCAGTGCGTATTTAGGACCATATGAGGATAAGATCAACTATTCAGATGATGTGATAAGGGAGGATGAGATATTTATTGAATCTTTTAAGGTTGGATCCAATTATAATGATGTTAAGGAGGGACACGTCCCAACTCCCTTGCTTGAAGATGACCTCATATTTCAAAGGGGATCTTTGGAGGTGCCGCTCAAGATCCAATAGAATATATGGTGCTCTGATTCGAATAATCTCAATTATTATTTGGCAGGGCCACATAACATGGTTATTAAAGGTCATTGGGATCTAGATGAGTTGGATGGTGTGCTATTGGATAGGAATTTGAAGATGTTGATGAATGATCACGGGCCTAGGACCTTGTCACTCTCACAATGTAAGGACTAGTCTCAATAAGCATGCATAATTTTCTCCAACCCTTGATTGCAATCAAGACAAATTTTCTCCAATTCCATCTCCACTGAATAACTTGGTCGCTAGAAAAAAGAGTGGTGGAATTTAATATTTTCCCTCCCATCCATATTTTTAGTTGAATGGGAAGTCTGTGGAGATATCTCAATGTAATTATGTTACAAGAGGCTTTCCTTCCTTAAAGGTGTTAGCTATAGATCAAGGTAACACTTTGGAATTTCCCTCAAGTCTAGGGTTATCCAAAAAAACATATGAAGTTCCTATGAAGGAAGAAGGGATTTACCCGACTAAGGGTATTGGATATCCTACAATGGCCTCCAATGAATTTGTGAACTCCAACCTTGGTTTTTTCCCTTCTTGTCCCCTCCTCTTGAGTTGGATAGTTTTTTGAAGGACTTGGATTTTGAAGATATTTAGACAAACAATGTAACTGGGCCTGTTGTTGAGGATCTGTGAGGATTGGGAGGTAAAAATAAGAGAAGGATAAATTGCATCAAACAAAAAGGAAAATCTATGAGATTGGTCCTTGGTGATGACATTAGGATTAATAATTCTATTAATACGAATGAACGAATAGTAGTAGGTTGCATATGTGAATGATGGTTCAGTGAAGCTACAATTCAGCCTTGCATGGATAAGAAGTTGAAGCTTTTATTCAGCTATGTTACAGAATTTTTCGTTATTGCAAGAGGATGGTTGGCCTTCACTTTCTATTTGGTGGAGGATGCAAACTTGTTTTTATCTTCTGTTTGGTTTTGGGATAAAAATCCTCCTAGTTTAAAAAGGTGGATTCCATCCTTTGATGCTTGTTTTGAAAGATTGGATAATGTTCTATTGTGGGTGAAAATCCCAGGCTTGCCCTTCGAATATCGATCTGTTGAAGTCTTCAAGGAGATAGTAGACTCTCTGGGAGATATCTGGAGGTGGACATGAGTTTTCTCTTGACTAATATTATGGTAGTAGCCCAAATTTCAGTTGGATTTGATCTGAGAGATGGATTGGTCCCATAACTAGAGATATAGGAGGGATAGTCCAACGTTACTATGGAGTCCCTTTTAGATGTTTTAGGTCCCACAAATTAGGTCACCTAGTTGAGGATTGTTCACTAACTTTTAACAAAAAAATAGGTAAAAAGGGATCATTTATTCAGTCATCAAAAGGGCCCATTTCTTGTGAATACCATCACTCCCTTGGAGGATGGAAATGAATTAAATGTTTTGAAGGCCTTGACAAAATGAATCCCTATGAAGTTGATCGAGGTAACATAACATGAACACATTATTGCAGAATAAGAAGCTAATTGGGATATTGGTCATGGAATTTTAACCAATTTTCTAGGGTCTCCACGGGATAAAGGTATCTGTTTGTCTGACTTAACACCTTTAATTATTCCACTGAATGAAGATAAAGGATTAGCAGGAAGTTCTTGGGCCCTTACTTAGAACCCTTTGTCTATTTTCCCCAGTGACAGTGCTATATACTTGGGATCCCACTTGGCAGTGGACCCTCCGCTTAGAGGCTTGAGTTTTCTCTACAATATGGACATAGGGGTCTCTCCCTTAAGGTCTCCTATGGGGTGAATGAATATTGTTAATTCCTAAAAGTCGCACACATGCGAGATTTCAGTGATTCATCAATTAAAGTTTCATCAACATAAAAAATGCATCTCACCACAGGAATCCTCAACAGATCCAAAACACAGCATGAGTCCACAAGTGCCAATAAACAGTAAAAAAAAGGGTAGCGCAAGTATTACACAGTTGACCCATGCTATAGCGCAGGTTACCTAAACAATGCCCACGCTACACCTGCACAAATTTTCCTTCAATAGATGTGCTATTGTCAAAATGACGGGACCACTCACTCCCAATGATGCATTAAAGACTCAATCCTTCCCAAGGATTAGAATTCAACTCCTCACACACTTGGGGGCATTAATCAGCCCCCCTTGTGTACCTTGGAACTAGTTCATGAACGAGGAGAGTTCACATTTGGATCTAGTTGTTTGATGGACACCTCTTGGCCTATAAAAGGAAGCCATTGGCATGCATTTGGTAGAGAGATATTAGAACAAGGTTATGTTGTTGGATTTGAGTTGGAGCTTCCTCATAGCCCACAAATTCCTCCATTGTGACAATTCCCAAGCTTGCTTGCCACCTACCATCAAGGGGCAAGTGTTTCTCTCCATTTTTCTTCCTCCTACTTAGCAATTAGTTTGGACAAGAAAGGCCTCCCTAAGGTAGATTGTTGGATTCCCTTGAAGCCTTCACCTCCTAGGTGTTGTATATCTATTCCATTGGGAAATACAAGAGTGGTTTAGCATATCTTTGGTTGTTGTTGAGGTTTGCATTCTCCCCCCATCTATTTAATTTTGTTTTTATTAATATTTTTATGTTTGAATGTGAACTACACTAACAATATCTCCCAGAATCACTTGGAGGAATACCACCAACCATCAAAAGGGGCTCCAAGTACTAAGGCCTTGTAGCAACCTACAAGGCTTAGCCCCTCACCAAGTGGAAGAGTGCACTTGTGCAATTTTTTCCACAATAGTTCTAATGGTGACCATACTTACTTTTGTCCATTTCTTTTTAAAATAGGTTGTTTTATGCTAAGTAGTTAATTATGGGTATTCCTCACTTGTAGGAGATCAGGCATTCCACCTATTGCTTCCAGAATTTGGCCCCATCACGGCCCCATTTATTTTTCTACAACTGCGTGGTTCCCAACGTCTCTGTCGCATTGATAGCGCGAAATCGACTCAGGCACTCACACGCATAGCGCAGGTTACCAATGTAATTCCCACGCTACACTGCGTTACCAGTGTATTAACCCGCACGATTTGTGTGACGGAGTCTGGTTTAGCCGTGCTACTGTTGTTTATTTTCTTTTTATATGCATAGTTTAGTTTGGCAGCCCAATTGCTGCTTACTAGTGAAATTAAATTAAGGCTAATTCACCCAATTACTTAATTTATTAGTAATTAGTGCACCTAGACCAATATTAGGAAGTAAAGAGTACATCTCTCTTGAAACTTACCTAGGTAACCAAATTTGAGGATTTCAACGTGCCCCATTGTTGTCACTAGTATTCAAGACCATTTCTTGTTTATGTATCAAATTTACATGTTGGTTTTAGTAGTATTACTAGTGTAGAAAACACTTTTTGGACACAAGCAAGGACCTAAAGACACTTGTCGCCCAAAGTATGCTCTTCACCTCGCACTTCACGTGATCTTGGTGAATTAGAAAAAGGGTGAGAAGTGTGAAATACCTCCATTGCACACTTTTCTATTAGTTATAATATTTTGATTTTGCAAAGTGCCATGAGAATCTATTAGAGTTGGAAGTACACATTACTTGATATACTATTTTAGTGAATTTTCCAAAAAAAACATTTTTTGCTTTCATCACATGTGTTTGCTCCATTAGCACACAATAAGAGGCCTAAAGACTCTTTCTACCCTAGTATGCTCTTCACCTCACACTTCATGTGAGCTTGGTGAATCAAAAAGGTAGGAATTGTGAAATAACCCTCTTACACTCCATAAGTGAAACATTCAAACTCCTTAAAATCAACATTGTAATTGTCCTAACCAACTAAAATCCTCGACAGGAGGTCACAAAACAATATTTTAGTTAGGTAGGATTGATTGGGCTAGGCATCCATTAATGCCAAGCAATCTCGTTTCATTAGCAATATTTTAAAACATAGCATTGTTGTCTTTTAGGGTACTTACAAAATCCTGCTATAAGCAAGTGTTAAAAGAAAACCCGGATCAGAAGTGCGTCGTGACCAAGGAGGTGAATGCCGAGGTATAGCTTCCCTACTCTCCCCTACAAGCCACTCAGCTTGTTGTAGGGATACGACACTATACCGTGCAGGCCAAACCATTGATCCACACTTGAAGCAAGGTATCTTAGTGGCCCAACTTAGGATATCACCAAGGAGAAATTGTGAGTGAAATTGACTCCTGAATTTAGCTATTGTCGTTCAGAGGTGTTTCCAAGTATTCTTGATTGGATCATTGGCCCCATCGCCAGTAGAACTAGCTCTTTGTTACCTACACTAGTCGATTGGTGAGTGGATACCATTATCACCATCAATTGTGCTTTTGGGAGGCCCAATTACATTTGAGAGGAAGGACGTTAGGTCTTCTAGGGAATTTACATTCATTTTATTTTTAACTACAAGTTCACTAAACTTGTAATAAAAGGAACCTACATGTGGGGACTCATGCACTAAAACCGACATTGCACATACCACTCACTTATCGCACCATTTTGCATCTATTGTGGTTGGCATATTTTTGAATTTGTTCAAATTGTGGACATTCCACTATAACTCTTGTATTGACACAAATACTTCACCATTGAGGAACAAAATAACATCCTAAGATAGTCTCGTAGACTGCAAGGCCCATCCCCTCTCTCGAGGGGTGTTTTCACACCTTCCCACTGTGTTACACACGGAGGGAATTCAAGCCATGGTCATTCCCAGGTAGCATTTATAGGATCATCTAGTCAAGGCCAATCCTTGCTAGGTACATTTTCTCCCCTTGGAGAATCTATTAATTACACCACTTCTTTCCCCATCGGAAGTAGTACCCCTATGGCTTCTCCCCACATATATCCCTCAGATCCCTTTGACCAATCCTCTCTCATGGGAGGTCAACCATTGTTTACAACACCACCTAGGTCTCCCCCTTGCGGAAATCACATCCCAAACATAATGGAAAGGCCCTTTGTCCCTACCTTACCATTTATGGCTAGTTTAAATCTACCGGATTTGTCCAAACTGACAAATGACCCCATTTCTCATGATGTGACATGGCCGGTTATGCTAGACAAGCTTCCTTCTCATATTCCCAAATTTGAAGGAAAACAGGGAGACAACCTTGCCAACCACGTTATGTGTTTCCACTTATGGTGTTCATCTAATAACATAGTGGATGACCCCATGAGGCTTCGCCTATTCGAGTGTACCCTCACAGGAACAACAACAAAATGGTGGGTAAACCTAGAAAGTAGCACCCATTCCACATTTGCGACATTGGCCACCGCATTTCTTATGTACTTTCAACTGCCAATCCGACATGATCTAGGCCTCTAAATTCTCACTGAGTTTCGTCAAAATACTTCCACCCACATCACGAACCACATACACTAGTGGCGTAGACACCGCACACTATGCAAGATCGAAATACAACCTCCCTTTTTGTTGGATTGGTTTATCAAATCTCTCCAACCCGCCATAGCTAAAGATGTCGCCACCTCCATGCCACAAGTCAAGGAATATTCTATTCTAAAATCACAACATTTTGACCTCATATATGCACAGTCTGGATACCTTTAGACAATCCTCCTTGAAGCCCCGCGACATCGGTTGTTGGATCCTACACCTTCGGGCTCATCACATTCGGCGGATGGGATTATTAGGTCCATTTCCCATTTAGGAAAGGTTCCTACCACCACATTGGTACCATTTAACATGGTCCTGTATTACCCATCCATGCCACCTACGTCGGTATCCCCTACACCGATACCAACACCATCAGTTGTTCAATTACAATATGGACCAAATAGTCCTACCTACCCAGATGTTAGCCAAGCGATTACGATTCCCACACTGCCAATGGCGCAAGTCGCTCCTACATCCACCTATTATGGAGTGCAAATGACATTTATCCCACCATCGGGATATAATCCGTATTACCCTTTCCCATGCCCAATTGGTCAGCAACCTTCCCCCCACATGGGGGTTAAGCTAGTTCAACCTACTTCTATTGAGCAAGCTCAACAATTTGAGAAATTGAATGTTGCAAACCCCCAGAATCCACAGAATCAGGGGAAGAAGAAAGGTAATAACATGCATAATCAACAATTGGGACAAGGGGGCAATCCACCCCCAACAAAATCAGAATACGGGTGATACAAATGTGGGGGCTAATAATCTCCCCAAACAAGGGGATAATCCCCCCCAAGAACCAATTATTGCTTCTCCATCTGCGGTGATTACGGTCATTACACACATCATTGTCCTCTTATCCCTGACCTCCAACCATTAGTGGAAGCTAAAAAACGATGGTGACGAACTCTCGTCAGGAAACGAATCCTCCCCAACCACAAACAGTAGTGTTACAACAACCCTTTTCTAATCAAGGTGTAGTTACACAAGAACAAGATCCCCGTCCACCTGGCGATGGCTCTTTCCAAAATATCTAGACATTGGACATAAACCTCCAAACAAGAGCCAAAGGTTATGATGGGCATTCCACCCCCCAAGTGGAAGACATTTCTATCCCCTCGGGGGGCCTCTACAGATTCCTTGACAGAACACCAAACAAATCCCACTGATTCCAAAATTTCCACTTCGGTGTACCCCTAATAACCCTCACATGAAATCTGCCCACAATTACAGTATTGTGGACAACTTGGCTCAATCCTCAACGACCATTTCTACATTAGAAGTGTTGCAGTCCTACCCTACACAACAAAAGGAATTAATCAATGCTCTTGGTGTGGTTGATCCATCCGACTCGCACCTCATGACCTTTGATGTTGACAAAGGTGATCCGCGACTACAATCATCAATCGCATTCCAAGTCCCAGTCACTATAAAAAACGTCATGATCCATCACTGTATCATTGACGAAGGCGCATCCACTTGCATTATGTCCGTAAAAGTATGGAAATGTTTAGGGTCTCCTGAGCTAGTCCCCTCATCTATCGCTCTTTGCATATATGAGGGGAGACCATCCCAACCCAGAGGATTGTACCAAAATGTCCCCATAGAGCTGGGGGGAAAGATGGTTATGACCGATATATAAGTAATTGATGTTGAGATCGAACAATATCCACTTGGGGCGTAGTTACATGTATTCCATGAAGGCGGTATCCTCCTCAGTCTTTCGTATCATGATGTTTCCCTTAAATGGGAAGATAGTTACCCTCGACCAACTTAACTATTACGACCCTAATACCACAAGCAATCCCGACAACGTCTTACCAACTATACCGGGCAATGAGAAACTATATGTTGGCATTCCTCCTGATATGTACAAAGAATCCAATTTGTTAGGAGCATATTCGGGACCACCACCAAATATCCCTACATCTACCAATGGCCTAATGTGCACAATTTTCACCACATAAAATGGAGCCACCTCCACCTCAACATCGTCATCAACACCACCGCTGAGTCATGGTAATGAACAAACATTGAGTCCATCGGTACAACCGATTTTTCAAATCCCATTCTTGTATCCACCTAGGGGTGTACAAGGGACGTTGATTATGGCTCAATTAAATCTACCTGGGCTAACTTTTGGGATCCTGGTGTGGTACCTTAAACCACCCTTCCTAGATATGGATTCCAAACCAATATCCCATTATGAGTTAATCCTTGTTTAGACTAATACATCCACAAGTCCAGTAATATGTCTCGTTACCACAACCCAAACTATGACATCTGCAACTACCCCACAATCGTTCGTCGCTAGGACCGTCGATGGGGTCACCAAATAACCAAAGTTGAAAGGTCCCTTATTACAAAACAAAACATCTAATTCAGTAGAAACCGTGAAGCCTAAAGTAGGGGAATCAACCATCAGGAGTTGAAATCCCCAGTAATGATCAATACGCCCAATCAAAGGGTCGCAGTGCCATGTTCTCTTTGTGGGCAGCAAGTTGACGCAGCAAACCTATGTCCAACTCTACTAGAGCTAAGGAATTTTCTTAACACCCCTGTTAGCATCACCCACGCTCCATCATTGGTAAAAGGGGGCACACCTCCATCGCCCACAACTAAGTCAAAACATTCTATATGAATCACGCATGTTCCATATGTGCTCAGCATGGACACTATACACACCATTTCCCCGAACTCCCTCGATACCGAGAGGCATTAGCAACAGTTCGTCTAACTCAAGTAACAATTGAGGAACCCCCCTTATTATACCAAGAAGTATCATCCATTAATGTCATCACCACATTGGCAGCACCATCACTCACCCCTCCTGTAGAATTTGCACCAACTGCAAAAAACGTGGTAGAGCCTGTAATGTCGCAAGACCCAACTAAACTTATGACAACACCATCACACAATGAATGCTCGTCAAGTGGGCACTCCACCCATATGCTCCCTCCTAGCGCCATCACATTAATTATGGAGCAAATCAACACTCAAGAAGACCAAGAATGCTTCCGTCTACACGTACTAAGACCTTTCCAATCTTGTGGAGAGACCACCCATTAATCCTTTTGGGGCCCCATTTTGCGCGCCGAATGGAAAAATCGTCTTGAAATTATGAGAATGCAAGATCAATTACAAACACCTGGTGTAACCCCGCAATAGTCACCAACCGAGGAGGTAGTACGACCTTCCCAGACACCATCGATGTTGAATCTCCTTTAGCCGATGTCCTTACTTGCAGTGATTCCTCGTCTTCCAACGAAGATGCAAACCACCCGCAAGCATTTCCAAAAAATTAACAACCAAAACAGGGGGTTTATACTCCCCCAGCACAAACAAGACATTCGACACCAACCATTGATATTCTTATTTTGTGTCAAAAATTTTACTTTCGTTTCACACTATCTCAAATTAAGAAAGTAAATTACCTCTCTTCTTCAAATGTACATGGCCTCCCTGGCGGACATCTACATAGGATATGCAGACGGTGCCAGTCGATGGTCCAAACATCTAGAATCTGTTGCCTGGGTTATATATTCCCCCTCCCATACACTCCACCACACCAGCAAAGTGTGCTTGGGGGAACTAACAAACAACCAAGCAGAGTATGATGTCGTAATAGGTATATTAAGTGATGCCCTATACCTAGGCATTCACCATCTACAAGTGCACCTCGACTCACAACTGGTCATATCAGAGTTGAATAATGTATTATGTGTCCACAACTTGCTCCTCTTCCAAAAGTTTCTACACGTGCGCCTTCTCATTCGACAGTTTGAAACCGTAACTTTCACACATATATCGAGAAACGCCAATGCATTCACCGACTCCATCGCTAATGAGGTGTTGAATTGGCACCTAGTACATCACCCAGCTGCATAACCCTGCTTACCAATCATACATAAATATGTCTATGTGTTTCACCTATGAATACACATACAAATATCTCATCATCACAAGTCCTACAGTCAATAATATATGCCAAAAACAAATATGCTATTATCAACCACTACATATGCATCACATCAACACATAGGAAACATAAAGAAAAATACACATACATCACATACATATAGAGATGAATACATCATGTGCCGCAAAAATGGTATATATATATATATATATATCATCATCATCATCATCATCATCATCAAAAATGTTTGTCATGTACAAAATGGCCCTCATGGGGCATATACATAGCAGCCTTATGGGGGATACATAAAAAAACCTTCCTCCCATAGGCTAATAAAAAATGTATAGAAACAAAATGGGTCTCATCAGCCTTGTACAAAAAATAATCAAGATGTCCCTCCAACTGTTGGATCTTGGGGTCCCAGGATAGCTAGTGGACCCACAATCTCCCCTCGCACCGGCTCTGGTCCCTTCCACGACCTTTGTTGTGGAAGAGGCTCTGCACCTCCCGTGCCACATGACACGAAACTGCGACTTGTCGCATGATCTTCCGCCAAGCTGGCCCACACTTTACTGGTAGGTGAAGTGTCAGGTCCACCTCATCATCCTCGAGGTCATCCCAATCCTGCTCATCAACCCCAACCGACAACACACCAAATCGTCGCTCTAATTTGGATATCACAATGACCATCCGGTCTCCAGCAGACGCCCCCCCTTCCGCAGCTCCTCCAGCACTAGATTCTCCTGCTCTGGCAGCACCACCCTTGGTTGCACCTACTCCTTCAATGACATTACACATCAAGGGGGAGGGGGAAACGATAAGACGCAGAGACAAAATGGGTAGCTGGAAAATTAGTTTTTACTTGCCTCATAATTGTAGTATGTCTCCAACTGATAATTGACTCTGTACTAAAGAAGGTTATGATGATTGGTTTGGAATTTTTGCAGGAATTTTCTTTTCAACTGGGTTGGGGAGGCATCTTCAAATTTTAAAAGGGAAGTAATCTAATTTCTCTTGGTTTTGTTGCTTTGCTGAAAATAAAATGTTTTTATCTGGATTTCCTATCTTTAAGAACTGCTTTTATACAACATAATTTTTTTAATTACTTCCTTCAAAAAAATTCTCCCCATGAAGGATATGTTCTAATTAATTCTGTTTTATCAGGTTTTGCGATTGTCCTTTGTGCTGAGAATCACAGTTTAATCATTGAAACAAAACTTGAAAAGATAATATTTTATATCAAAGACCTCTTATCATAACCAAACATTTTCAGTTTTGATTGAGATTCTTATTTCTTTTCTTACACAGACCTTCAGAAAATTCATTACAACGGTAGTTTATAGCCCTATATTTAAGTTTAAGAGATTAGATAAAGCTTAAAAGGTCTACTTCATGAAGTCTATAGACTGATAGTATACTCTGATTTGACTTCCAAGTTGGTTAGTAAAGTATCTTTATAAAAGAGTAGCAAGAAAGAACATCGGGCTGTTATCCATGGAAACATCATTATAACTCTATGGAAGAAGATGAACTTAGGGACTAGAGACAACTTTAGGTCATTCTCTTTTGGCATGAACTATAATTTTAGGCTATTATACATAATGTTACTCATGGGTTAAATTTAAATTTTGAGTTATGTGCTTGGAAAACTTAATATTCTCTAGTACCAAATGACTTCCACATACTTTAATAGCTTTTGAAATAATTATATAGTTACGAGGCAAACCCGCCGGGGTACTGAACAAGCCTGCTCATAGCGGGTCCATGCCGAGTAAAATCATAAATAAGGAAGTTCGGTAAATACAAGAAAACCTGTCGAGGTACTGAACAAGCTCGCTGACAGCAGGGCCATTCTTGTATGGTACCAAAGTAAACCAGTCGGGGTACTGAACAGGCTCACTAGCAGTAGGGCTATGCCAGGTAAAAGAGATGTGACAAACACATTGTTAGGCACATAGTTCAACCAAATAAAGACCCCGAGTGCATATATACATGATTAAGCCAATTATTTATTTACTTAATGACCTAACTCGGGAGATATGGTCACCTTATGATGGGTTTCCTTCCGAGATGATAGGGCTAGTTTTGATTGAGTGTGTTTGTCGGCATTAAGTTAGGCTAGATTAAGCTAGATCACTTTGACCCTGCACATACAGTGTCGACACCTCTACGATTACGAGCCCTAGGTTGACAATTTAATGTCAAATTAACTAGCATGTATTTTTACCGACAAGTCTTCTTTAGTCGATCGTTGAAGAAAAAAAATGACAAAAAGAAAGTTTCTTAAACTGGTTCGGTGAGGAATGGTTATCATATTTACAAAGCTAAGTTTGTTAATGCTCAATTTCATATCAAGATCTCCACCCAACGATGTCAAATTTGAACTGCAATATTATTTTCCATTTTTATGCATTGATGGAATATTACAACATTGGTTCAGTTCTATGTTCGATCCACATTCTAATTGTAATTCGTAGCATGTTGTTGTGAACACAGGTCTTAAGGAGGTAGTGTAGCAAAATGAACCTGTAATCCTATAATTTTCTAGAAAGGGGATCCTATCCAAGGTATTCAGTAGAGATTGATTGTGCACATGATTGTGCACATTATATCAAGAGAGATTGATTTTTTCAATGGAGAGTTTTGGTGGATCCACCTTCATATACCACAATCACCTTAGCAGAGGAGAATGTTGTGTACCAAACCTTGGTTTCTCAAGGTGCCAACTCCATGGATGACGACTCAGATGTTGATCATGACCACGACTAGATGATGGCAATAGAAGCATTACTTTACCCATATATCTGATGGTGTAGTGCTTCCTGCAGTTGCATCACGCCCTATCTGTCGAGGTCTAGGGTGCCTTGTCAATACTGGTCTCGTGGCGGGATGCGTAGAAGGACCGTCACAAGAATCGAAAGCAATGAAGCTCTAGAGAGATTGAAAGTGAATGATTATTCTTTGTAACAATTACATCGTAAATTTTGTTCCATCTCACCATTTGATCAAGTGATGGTGCTTAGATGGGGATCATGTTTATCTCGAGAAAATAGTGTGGCAAAATCGAGGGAACCGCCACTTATTGCAATTTCAATATACATCCAAAGAAAGTCATTTGAACGATTTGTTAGAGTGTATCTCCTCTCCAAGAATAGTGGCTGCTCACATTCCCAAGAAGGTTATGCAGATTGTTGTAATGAAGACGTGTTCAACTCATGGAAAAAGATTTGCATTTTGACACCTGATTTGACACCTTTTTGGGAATATATTGATTTGGTGACGGTTGAGAAGAAATCATCTCGTACTAGCATGCTGCATGATCTGCATATTTATGGCATATTTGTCGGGTACAGAGGCTAGCATTTTGGATTTTCTATATGGACGTGCAAAAGATCTGCAAGTTAGGGGGAAGTCTGCACGACTTCCACTATCGATGTTGTTGGATTAGTATGGTTTGAAAAACTCATGCAATGCGCATTTCACGTGCGGTAGTACATTTTATGGTAACTAAATTGCTCCATGCTCACGTCGCAGATGAGGCGGCTTATAATGATGGTCAACGAAGCCATGGTAAATGGATTCACACCCTTGTTGCCATTAAGAGAGTTGTGTTCATTGAGTACATGTCTACTAATTGGTAGTGCCATTGATGTTGTCACAACTACCATCTTTACCATCTTTCCATGCTCATGATGATGGTGATGGTCGGATACAATGATGAAGCTGCCACAAATAACCCACTTTCACAGTTGTGGGAATTGGAGGACCTGAAGCATTCGTTCGACCATTTGTCAAGATCGAAAAAGTTGCCACTGTCATTGTGATGGAGTAGGGAAAGCGTAGTTCCTGAAAAGAGTTGCAGAGATTGTCTTAAAAAAATGTTGGCAAGATTGTGAGGGAAATATTCGCTTTCTGTAGTTAGAATGAAGGTCATTCTGATTGAATTCCATATAAGCCAAGAGTTTGAATTTGTTGGTGGTCAAGGGTTGGAACACATGGCTACCTTGAATGCTATGATGTCTTTGTCCACGGATTTGGAGTAGATATTCACTATTATGAGGGTGCATCGGGTCAAGCATTGTAAACTTGCATTTGATGACAGGATATCCTAAAGCTGAAGGGAAATGTCAAGATTTCTCTTTCTCTCGAAATTGAGAGATTCTTTTCACAAAGTAGACATTTGTGTAAGAACCTTTAAAGAAGCAAGGGGAATTTACAGTTTCTTTATATATTTTTGGAGGTCAAAAGTGTTTTTGTGGGGAGGTTTGATCTAGGAGGATCTTCACTGCTAGAATTGTTCGCAAAATGACAAAGCTCTCAAGTAGCTTTGCACACTAAAGAGAATCTCACAAAAGCTTTGGTAAAAGGTGAAATTATTAGTTGTAAATGATTAATACTTTTTGGAGTATAATGTACTCATGTATTTTTCATTTTATTTGTAAAAAGGAAATTAAATTAATTGTGAGAATCCACCTCACAATTAGTTTCTCAGTCTTAAGGAGAAGTTGAGAATCTTATGAATTTGTTTGATATTTTCTCTCATCTTATCCCTTGAGTTGTGATAAGATCCAAATTTGGTGGATCTTGAGAGATATTCTCTTTAAACCTTATAGATCCTAATTTAGTGGATCCAAAGATTTTTCCTCTCCTTGGATTGTGGAGTTAGGAGAACTATTTAAATTCCTTATGTGAGAGCTTTTGAGAAGAGAGTGTTTGGAGTGAAAAGAATTTTGTAAGCTTGTTCAATAGTATGGTATATACTCTTTGAATAAGGATAAGTAAGAAAATACTTACTTACATGGCCCTTCTGGTGCTCGAGAATGGTCACTTATGTGAGAGCCTTTAAGTCCTTTTGTATAGGAAAAGGTAGCCCTTATGGATCATGAGCCACATATTGTGAGAAAATTTCATCCCACTTTGTAAGAAGAAGAATACCGCTTTGAAGGAGAGATGATAAAGTGATTCGTATTCCAAGCGGATTCGAAGATGTAGCACATATTGGGTGAACTCTGTTATCAAATTCTTCCGCTTTGCCTTATCGCAAATTTTATCAGCTTTTAAAGTTCATTTGCTTTATAAATTTTCATTGGAGCATTTAATTAAATGAACCTTTTGCTCTTTGTTCACAAGTAATTTTGTCAATAAAATATCTTCGTTGTAAATTTTGAATTGATTAGTACTCACAAAAGTTTACGGATCAAGTGGTATAAGAGCAGGCCTGACCAGTTTTGTAGATTGTGAATATATCCATGGGAAAAGGATTGAAGTGTGAGAAACTTCAAGAGTTGGAGGAAATCAATCGGTGCAACCAAGCAGAAAATGTTGAATTAAGAAGACTGCTTGAAGTAGCAAAAGATGAAAAGCAGAAGTTGCAACTGCTATTGGAGAATGTTGTGGAGGAGCAACTAGGGGAATGATCCACTATAGAGGAAGCAAAAATCCTTGCAAATCTTAAACAAAATTGCGACCATGGAAGGTATACAAGTTATGAATATTGTCATGAGAATAATGATCTGTGTACCTTTTGTCAGATGTTAGAAGATACCAACTATGCACCATGAAATGAAGGTCAAATATTGGAATCTACATCTACAACTTTGTCTAGAGAATCACAGGAAGAATAGTTGGCCAAGCCTCAAGAAGATGACCAAGTGTTGCAAACAAGAACGGAGGTAAAGAATTCTCCATGTTCAATTCCTTCCCTTCATGATAATAATGGTTCATTTGGATCTTTTGAGAAGCATACATTAGGAATTGGTAAAATATCCTAACCAATATGGGGTATAATGGAGGAGGTCTTGGCATTCATGGCCAAGGCATCAATCATCCATTGGAAGTTGTAGGAAGCCCTTGGTTTGTAGGATTGGTTTATGGCAGCGAAGAGAGCTCTAGAGTGGTTGAAGTAATAAGCTCTCCAGAAACTAAATCGACCATTACCAAAGTCTCCTTAGCATTGTAAAGGCATCTCACTCTCTGAAAGTGATTGATCTGATAAGGGATCCTGGATAAATTCAAAATATCCTCGGAAGACTTGTGACAAAAAGAGTCCTCAAAGGTATAAGCCTAATTATTCCAATGTCTTTTTAAATTATAAAGAAAATGACAATTTAACATGTAGCATATGGAATGCTTATCCTTGCACATTCAATGGATTGCATAACCACTGTGTTGCAAAGTGTTGGAAGAGGAAAGCTCTTCACAAGAAAGTCTCGTTAATAAGCAAAGAAACGAGACATGAAGAACATCCTCCTCGTCAACAAAAGGAGAAAGGAAAAAAGGACATGAAGTCATGAAACTTCTACACTCGTTGTAATATGAGTGGGCATTGGAAGGAGAAGTGTTGGAAGCTCCACCCACAGTTATGTCATAATTCAAACAAGAAAAATGTCCAGGCACTTACTTGCCAAGGAGGAGGCTGCAAAAGAGATGGTGGAACATGCGATTAGTATTCCTAAGCCAATGGTTGAAGAAAAACAATGACATAAATAAAGTTTCTTAAATTAGTTCAGTAAGGAATGGTTAGCATATTTACAAAGCTAAGTTTGTTAATGCTCAATTTCAGATCAAGATATCCACCCAATGATGTCAAATTTGAACTGCAATATTATTTTCCATTTTTATGCATTGATGGAATATTATGACATTGGTTCGGTTCTACGGTCGATCCACATTCTAATTGGAATTCGTAGCATGTTGTTGCTAACACGGGTCTTGAAGAGCAGTGCAACAAAATGAACTTGTAATCCTATGATGTTCCAAAAAGGGGATCTTATCCAAGGCAGCCAGGAGAGACTGATTGCTCACATTATATGAGGAGAGACTGATTTCTCACATTATATGAGGAGAGACTGATTGCTCACATTATATGAGGAGAGGCTGATTTTTCTAAGTGCAGAGTTTTGGTGGATCCACAATTGCCTTAGCAGAGGAGAATGCCATGTACAAAACCTTGGTTTCTCTATGCACCAACTCCATGGATGACGACTCAGATGTCGACCATGACCATGACCAGATGGTGACAATAACATCATTTCTTTACCCGTCTATCTGATGGTGTAGTGCTTCCTGCAGTTGCATCACACCCTTAGTGTTGAGATCCGGGGTGCCTCGTCAATACTGGTCTCGTGGTGGAATGCATGGAAGGACCATGACAAGAATCGAAGGAAATGAAGCTCCAGATCTATTGAAAGTGAATTGTTATTCTCTATAACAATTACATTGTAAATTTTGTGCCATCTCACCATTTGCTCAACTGATGGCGCTTAGATGGGGATCATGTTTATCTTTAGAAAATGGTGATGACAAAATTGAGGGAACCACCACTTATTGCAATTGCAATAGATATCCAAACAAAGTCATTTAAATGATTTGTTAGAGGGTATCTTCTCTCCGAGAAAATTGGTTGCTCACGTTCCCAAGAAGGTTATGTAGGCTGTTGTAATGAAGACGTGTTCATCTCATTGCAAAATATATGTATTTTGACACCTGATTTGTGGCGGGAGATCTGAATCCTTTTTAGTAATACACTGATTTGGTGACAGTTGAGAGGAAATCATTCCATACTAGCATGCACGATCTGCATATATATGGCATCTTTGTCAGGTAAAGAGGCTAGCATTTTGGATTTTCTCGAGGAGTTCGAAGTGATGAAGATGAGGGTCTGCGATTCCTTTTGATGTCATCATATGCGATATATAGCATCAAATTTCTATTTGAACATTAATCAATGTGGCATTGTTGAGGGGAAAACTCTCTCTTTCACTATATGGACGTACAAAACATCTACAAGTTAGGGGAAGTCTGCATGGTTTCCACCGTCGATGTTGTTGGATTCCTATGGTTTGAACAACTCATGCAATGGGAATTTCACGTGCGGTAGTACATTCTATGTTAACTAAAGCGCTCCATACTTAGGTATATTCACCCATAAAATCTAGAGTTTAGCATTAGTCTTGCTTCTTTACTTTGTTATCTACCGGTATGTATACTCACATTCAATAACGTTACTTTTGTGAAGTGTATGTTTAACTTGATTATTTCCAAGTGTTAAAATCGACGTTTATATCTTTTATTCATACGTCTCATTATCATATATCTCAGTTTCGTAGTTTGAATGTCATAATGCTTATTACGTTATTTTTGTGTGAAGGGGTGTTTTTGTGATGACCCTGGGATTATTTAGCTTTCGTGAAAGCTAATGCATATTGATAACTTGACATGTTCCAGGTAAGATTCCAACTATCATCAAAATGGATTGGAGATTAATAAAATGTCGACTAAGGTGGAATGATAACCTAAATGATAACCTAACTATGAGTTTTAATGCACTATAAAAGAGTTATCAAGGATTACCAACTATAGGAATGGTGGTATCCTAACTAGCAAATCTATGGCATTAAACCAAGGTTGAAATATGTGAAAAAGTTCTTGGATATCGAAATCCTAGCTAAGGGTTTTAGTGGCATTAAGTTGAAGTTTTTAAAGCGTATGCATGAACTATAGCGTGTGGATAAGAATTAAAATCGTAGTGGTTATGGCTGCAAGGTTTAATGAGGCCACGTGAAGGCCATGCGTGGAGAGCCATGCTAGCTTAAACCCTAAACTCTCAATGCAAAAGGGTTGTATCGAATTCCTTTGTTCATTTTGCATATGGGTGAGCCCAGCTCTCGGCCCTTATGGATGTGAGAGGATTCCACGCTGAGGTAGCTATTCATTCCAGGTTATGAGAAGAAAAAAAAACACAGTTGCAATGTTTTCTTTGTTCGTTTGCACTGGGAGAGAAACTTGGCTCTCGGCCTGGAAAGGACTTTCACACAGAGGTAAAATTCGGCATAAATTTCTTTTGTTTTTTAATAAACATTTCAATTAATTTATAAATATGAATAGTTTATAATGCAATGTGTTCTATGTAATTGACAAGAGGGATTCATGCTATATTTGAGTCTCTGGTTAAGAGTTAAAGCTTGGAAGTGGAATGTAGAAGCCCCAGGGTTTGGAAAACTGCCTTGGTAAGCCCCGAGCCTTCCTCGACCTCTGTTCACGCGATTCTTGCCTTGTTGCTTAACGCTGCGATGTTACTGTGTTGATACACCCTAAAAGTGAAAACGATGTCAAGTTTTATTTATAGGTTTTTAGTTTTGCTTTGAAGCCATAATGGAAAACTGTATATCAGTACCGTATTGCACATGTTCAGGGCTTCATGCCCTTAGTTGGGGTTTCTCCCAAACTAGTGAACAAGATATGTATTTTTAAAAGTAAATAGGGTTCTGACCCTACTTCTATTTATAGTGTTTTGTTTTATTTGAAGTTATGTTTAAAAGACTAATGTATTTGTTTATAAGTGTTGGGCAAAGCCCTAACTGCATTTTGTGTGCTCGGTCGTGGATTCTTGCCATTGAATATGACAATGGTTTTCTTTATCCTATTATTGTTATTTACATAAGAAGTTTTAAATGTTTTAAAAATGAAAACCTTTGTTTCAGACCTTAGAGTCTGTGTGAATGGGTAAACTGCGTTTAAAAAAGCATTTACAGTTTAAATTTGAAATAATTGTTGGTTCAACGTTACAATCACGAAATGTCTCTGTTTTAAAATAAATTCGTGCTAACTTTGTGTGTGAACGTGTTATTAGCTATAATGAAAAATATAATGAGTTTGAATTCGTTTTGCCACAAGCCGACAATGGCTCTGTGTTAAATTAATTCTTTTCAAGAGTTGTTTCTAGGGTTTTTAATTAATGATTTAAATGTTATTTACATTACTGTATGCACAATTTCATGGAGTTGTGTTCTTCAAACCCTACTCTGTTTAGATTTCAAAAAATAAAGAACTTGGCTGAGACTGCTAAAACTGTGTTTAAAAATTTATGTTATGCAAAGACTACTTGTTAAAAAGAGTTACAATGTTTTTGATGTATTCGTGGTGTGACTTGGTTTACTCCAGTTTAGACTAGTAAGCAAAGAGCCTCTACAGGATTCGATCCATATCTAAGTTAAGATCTTATTATTGCTTTTTGTGTCATTTTAAAATATATTTTATATTCGAAATGACTGAGTTAAAAGTATTTCGATTATTCAAATCCTAAGTTAATTTTATATATAATGTATTATATTATACTTGTTAATTAAATATGAATAAGAACGAGTTTCTGCATTCAGAATGTAGTTAAGGGAAACCGATGATAGATTATTATTTATGTATATATAAATATAAATATATATATATACTGTAATAGTTAACTCTGAATATTTTTGTTGCCTGTTTAGTCTATTGCATTATTGTATCTGATTATACTAACTCGTATCTAAGCCATATTTATATTAAAATGATATTGTTTCAAAATAATGATAAAAGATAGTCTTATAAGTTCTACTACAAAAATATGTTTAAGCAATAGAATTCATTTCTCCTATACTTAACTTATAAATTACAGGAAAATAAAACATTCTTATGTTACAACAAATAATAGTTTTGGAAGCATTCATCATTCATGGAATCTTTCAGAAATACACAAAAAACAAATTAAAGATAATAATGCAGAATAATGCAGAACATGTTAACTTTTGAAGTGGACAAACATCCAAGAAGACCGTTCCTCCCAACCGTCTCCTGAAAGCAGCCAAGTTACTTGCTTCAGGACCCTCGAGACTGTTCACTGAACCACTGGGACGAAGACTAGGTGTAGAAACTAGTTATGTTCTCTCTGTAACTCAACAATCAATACTTGCATACAAGCTGCTAGAAATATCACTTTAGCTTCCCCTCATAGAATCACCTCTTGTGTGCTTAACTTTTCAGCATGCAACATAACCACAGGGTAAATTGCGTGAGCCTCCTGCTCATTCGATGGATATATACTTGCCTAAATATTTGGGTTAGTTTTTGAATTAAATGAGCCACCTGCTCAGTTCCTCCTTTCTTGGGGAGCATGACCACATTTTTAGGGAAGATGCCTCCTGCATCAGCTATAAAGTGAATGTTGGTGCTTCCATTTGTCAATTTTTCCTTCTACACCATATCATTCCTCCTAGTGGGTTGGTGAACACTCTTCAACAGTCCTCTTTGGATATGTGTCTTTTCTCTTATTTATTAAATAATAAAATATTCAATTGCAGTCATCTTTGACCATCCTTGGTCAACAACATAAAACTTTACAATAACTTTTAAGATAATGTTTTTCCAAAATATAAAATGTCTTTAGTTCTAGGTGGGTTACAAACACCCCCTCTTAAGTTCAACATCGTCCTCGATGTTGCTTAAGTATCATTCGAGTCTTCCTGAAACAGAATTGGATATGCTTCCTGCACATGACTCTCAAATTCCCAGGTTGCTTCATCTAGACTAAGGTGCTTCCATTTCACCTTTACCTGTCCAATGGTGCGATTCCAGAGTAAATTTTCTCTCCTGTCGAGGATACAATCCGGTTCCACCTGAAAATATCCTTCTAGTTCTACCTGGATAACATTCCAATCGATTACATGAGTAGCATCATGTACATATTTTTTTTAATATAGAAATATGAAATACGTTATGTACTTTGAGATTAGGTGGCAAAGCTAATTGATAAGCCACTGGTCCAACTCTTGATAATATCTCAAATGGTCCACAATACCTGGGTGCTAATTTAGCACAACTCCCCAACTTAAATGAGCTTTTTTGGGGGGGTTTTACCTTTACAAGGACATGCTCACCTACTTGGAATTCTTTCTGAGTTCTTTTAAGGTCTCCATGATTCTTTTGTCTGTCTAGTGTAATTTTCATATTGCGTTGTACTTGTTTCACCGTTAGTTCCATTTCTTTCAACAATTTTGGTCCTAACGTTAATCTATCGACCATATTACTCGATGAAATGGGAGTATTACACTTCCGACCATACAGTATTTCAAAAGGACTAAGTTTAGCTAAAGCTTGATAATGATTGTTATAAGTAAACTCAACTAAGTGCAAATATTCTTCCCACTTGTTTGGTTGATCCATAACATACATCCTGAGCATATCTTCTAAAACTTGATTTACTCTTTCAGTTTGTCCATCCGTTTACGAATGATAAGCTGTACTGAAATTTAATTTAGTGTCCAAACCTTTAAACAATGACTTCCATAAATTACCAGTAAACTTAGAATCTCTATCAGAAATTATTACCTTAGAAATTCCATGCAAACGAAAAACTTGTTTCATAAATACATCAGCAATATTAGCAGTCTTATAAGTAGATTTAACAGGTATAAAGTGAGCTGCTTTGCTAAGTTTAGCTACTACTATCATTACATAATCATTTTGCTTTTGATTTTTAGGCAATCCTGCTATAAAATCAATACTGATAATTTTTCATTTCCAATCTGGGATTGGTAATGGCTGCAATAAACTCGCTGGGTGTTTATGCTCAGCTTTAACTTGTTGGCATTCAATACATAGATATATATTGAGCTACTTCATTCTTCATGTTAGGCCAAAAATATTCTTTTCTTAGCATTGTTATCATTTTTTGGTAACTGGGATGTCCTGCATAAGGACTCTTATGTACTTCATTTAAGATCAGTAATTTAATTTCTGGTACATTAGGTACATATAATCTATTTTTATATAACATTAAACCTTTTTCATTAAAACTAAAATCTATTTTTATATTTTCAGATTCATTTTCTGCAACTTTTTCTCTTAACTTCTAATAATTTTTATCCATCTTCAAACTTATCTTCCAAATCTGTTTTGTAGCTGTTAACAACAACTATAAAATTCAGTCTCACATTGCTGCTTAAAGCACCAGCCACTTTATTCTCCTTCCCTTTTATATGTTTGATTTCAAAATCATATTCGTTAAGGAAAGCTAACCATTTTGTTTGCCTGGCGTTTAGATTTTATTGATCAAAGAAATATTTTAAACTTATGTTATCAGTCATTAATATAAATTTTCTACCGATTAGATGATGGCGCCACATTTTCAAGGCATGAATTACAGCAACCAACTCTAAATCGTAAGTAGCATAATTATTTTCATGTATTTTTAACTTTCTTGATTCATATGCTATTGCATGACCTTCTTGAGTTAAAACTCCACCTAAGCCTTCATTGCATGCATCAGTGCATACAACAAAGTCTTTGTTTGGATCTGTTATTTTTAAGATAGGTGCAGTAGTTAATAACTCTTTTAACTTTTTAAAGTTTTCTTCACATTTTAAGTCCCATACAAATTCCTTTCCCTTTTTCTGTAAGGATGTTATAGGATTCGCAATTCTCGAACATCCTTCTATGAATTTTCGATAATAACCTGTAATTCCCATGAATGATCGCACATTCGTTACATCCTTAGGGAGAGGCCATTCATTTATCACTCTTATTTTATCCGGGTCAACTGGTATTCCTTCTTTGGATATCACATGACCTAAATATTATATCTTATCTTTAAAGAATTCACATTTACTGAATTTAGCGTATAATTTATGTTCTCGTAGAACTTGTAATATTATCTGCAAATGTTCATCATGTTCTTCCTTTGTTTTTGAATAAATCAGTATGTCATCGATGAAAACAATTACGAATTTATCCAAATATTTATTTAAGACATTGTTCATTAAACACATAAAACTGCTGGAGCATTCGTTAGCCCAAAAGGCATAACTACAAATTCATAATGCCCGTAACGGGTTCTAAATGCAATTTTAAATATGTATTCGTCTTTAATTCTGACTTGATGATATCCAAATCTCAAGTCTATCTTTGAGAATATCATTGCTCCACGTACTTGATCAAACATATCATCTATGCGGGGCAATGGATATCTGTTTTTAATTGTCATTTTGTTTAACTGACGATAATCTATACACATACGTAAGGTATCGTCTTTCTTTTTAACGAAAATGATGGGTGCTCCCCAAGGAGATACACTTGGTCTTATATAATTTTTATCTATTAACTCCTTCAATTGTAGTTTTAATTCATTAAGTTCTAGGATATTCGTTCGGTAAGGAGCCTTTGAATTTGGTACAGCTCCAGGTACCAACTCAATAGTAAAATCCAATTCTCTTTCCGGAGGTAATCCTGGAATCTCTTCCGGGAATACATTTGAAATTTCTTTTAAGATTGGTATGTCTTCAATTTTAATTTATCTTCTTTATTCATGTGTTCATCATTCATTACATGTACAACAAAAACTTTACAACCTTTACATACAGTCTTTTTCATTTGTAATGTTGAAATCTGTCTAACAGAAACTTTCCTAGGAATTCATTTCACTATGACAGTTTCTCCTTTTTCATTTAAGCATGTAAATGTTTTCTCAAAACAATTTAAAACTACTCTGTGTTTTTCCAACCAATCCATACCTATTAAAACATCATAAGATCCTAGAGGTAACACATTCAATTTCACTTGAGTTTTGAATTGGCTCATAAACAATTCACAATCTTTAACATAACTAGCTACATTTCTTTTAGTTCCTGTATCTAACTGTACCAGCCAAGACTTTTCAAACTTATTCAATTGCAAATTACAACTTTCTGCTATACTAGGTGACACATAGCTTAAACTACCACCTGGATCGATCAAAATAGAAATTGGTTTGTTCTTTATCATACCTTCTATCTCCACCATAGATGTTTGGTGATCAACCTGTTGATTCTCCAGTGTTGCATTAATTCTGGGCATCTCGTTTGCTATGTCACCAACGGTTGCTTCTTCCTGTAATGTATGCACATTGCTAAGATTTCTTTTTCTATTAGGACAATTGGTTGCATAATGAGGTCCTTGACATTCCCAGCATTTTACAGGTTCTCTTTGTTCAGTATTTTTAGCATACGTATTAGGTATGTCTCTGTTCTTTACTGCTGAAAAATTCTACTGTGTATTACCCTTTAAGTTTGTCCCTTGATAATTATTCTTAGGATAATTCCGGGAACCATTTCCAAAATTTCCGTTGAATTTAAAATTCTTTCTTCTTTGTTCAAAGTGATTTGATCTTTTAGCTTTCCAGTTAGGTACACCTTCTCTTTTATTTTTGTTTTGTTCAAAATGGAAATTTGCCTTCCTAATAGCTTCCTCAAGGGTCTTAGGGCTATCATATTTAATTCTGTCCTTAAAGCTAAGAGGTAAGCAACTTAGGAACCTCTGTATCTTGGGCTTTTCATCAATGATATAAGGTACATATCGTAATAAACTTAAAAATTTACTACTTAGTTCCTTCATAGTCAGTGAACCTAACTTTAGATCGTAAAATTCCTTAACCCTTTCCTCGTAATATTGTTTAGACAAAAATTTATTCTTAAAGTATTTTTTAAAGGTCCTCCAAGTTACATACTTTTCCTTAATATTTTTCACTTTTTTATGTCCTGCCACCAAATATTAACTTCTCCAGTTAAATTGTAAATAGCCATTTTAGCCTTCAGCCTGTCTGAGTAATTATAAATTTGAAAATACTTTTTAATTCCAAACAGCCATGCCTAGACTTCTTCTCCTTTTTCCACCTCACCATTAAACATTGGTGGCTTTATCTTTTTAAATTCTCCTGAGATTTCTTCATAAGGTTTATATTTTCTCTTCTTAGGGCTACTGTCACTGCTTTCACTGAAATAATTGTATTTCTCTCTATGTGGCTTAACATCATCTTATGTGGAGGAATTACTTTCATAATCATAAAATTTTAACTTTTTACCTTTACGCTTGTAAGATATAGTTCCAGATTCAGTTTCAAGATCTTTCATTTTATCCTTCTTTTCACCATGTAATTTACTCAGCAATACATGATTTAATTCTTCTTGTGCCCTCAAAATTCTTTCGTTATCTTCCTTAACATTCTGTATTTCAATTTTTAAGTCTCTCACAATTTGGAGTAATTCAATTGAGTTATTATTTCTTTCATTATTCAGTTCTACATATATATTATCGTTACTAACATTTTCACGACTGTGATGTGTGCCATCTTCAACAGATGCCTTTGTTCCTTCTATTTCCTGCAAAATAGAATTTATATTTCTATACAAAAACAATTTAAACATAAGTCAGTAATTTTGTTTCCCTGTTTTATTTGGAATGTGCGAGTTGAGCCAACTTTCAGGCCTAGTGTTTGTAACCGCGCTTTGATACCACATGTAACAACTTAAAAATCCATAATAATTTTATTTTTTTATATATGGTATATTCACCCATAAAATCTAGAGTTTAGCATTAGTCTTGCTTCTTTACTTTGTTATATGCCGATATGTATATTCACATTCAATAACGTTACTTTTGTGAAGTGTATGTTTAACTTGATTATTTCCAAGTGTTAAAATTGACGTTTATATATTTTATTCATACGTCTCATTATAATACATCTCAATTTTGTAGTTTAAATGTCGTAATGCTTATTACGTTATTTTTGTGTGAAGGGGTGTTCTTGTGATGACCCTGGGCTTACTTAGCTTTCGTGAAAGCTAATGCATATTGATAACTTGACATGTTCCAGGTAAGATTCCAACTATCATCAAAATGGATCGGAGATTAATAAAATGTCCACTAAGGTGGAATGATAACCTGACTATGAGTTTTAATGCACTATAAAAGAGTTATCAAGGATTACCAACTATAGGAACAATGGTATCCTAACTAGCAAATCTATGGCATTAAACCAAGGTTGAAATATGTGAAAAAGTTCTAGGATATCGAAATCCTAGCTAAGGATTTTAGTGGCATTAAGTTGAAGTTTTTAAAACGTATGCATGAACTATAACGTGTGGATAAGAATTAAAATCGTAGTGGTTACAGCTGCAAGGTTTAATGAGGCCATGTGAAGGCCATGGGTGGAGAGCCACGTTGGCTTAAACCCTAAACTCTCAATGCAAAAAGGTTGTATCGAATTCCTTTGTTCATTTTGCATCTGGGTGAGCCCAGCTCTTGGCCCTTATGGTTGTGAGAGGATTCCACGCTGAGGTAGCTATTCGTTCTAGGTTATGAGAAGAAAAAAAACCAGAGTTGCAATGTTTTCTTTGTTCGTTTGCATTGGGAAAGAAACTTGACTCTCAGCCTAGAAAGGACTTTCACACAGAGGTAAAATTCGGCGTAAAATTCTTTTCTTTTTGAATAAACATTTCAGTTAATTTATAAATATGAATAGTTTATAATGCAATGTGTTATGTGTAATTAACATGAGGGATTCGTGCTATCTCTGAGTCTCTGGTTAAGAGTTAAAGCTTGGAAGTGGAATGTAGAAGCACCAGGGTTTGGAAAACTGCCTCAGTAAGCCCCAGGCCTTCCTGGACCTCTTTTCACGCGATTCCTTCCTTGTTGTTTAACGCTGCGATGTTATTGTGTTGATACACTCTGAAAGTGAAAACGATGTCAAGTTTTATTTATAGGTTTTTAGTTTTGCTTTGAAGCCATAATTGCAAACTGTATATCAGTACTGTATTGCACATGTTCAGGGATTCATGCCCTTAGTTGGGGTTTCTCCCAAACTGGTGAATAAGATATGTATTTTTAAAAGTAAACAAGGTTCTGACTCTACTTCTATTTACAGTGTTTTGTTTTATATGAAGTTCTGTTTAAAAGATTAACGTATTTGTTTATAAGTTTTGGGCAAAACCCCAACTGCATTTTGTGTTCTCGGCCGTGGATTCTTGCCATTGAATCCGGCGATGGTTTTCTTTATCCTATTATTGTTATTTACATAAGAAGTTTTGAATGTTTTAAAAATGAAAACCTTTGTTTCAGACCTTAGAGTCTATCTGAATGGATAAATTGCATTTAAAGAAGCATTTACAGTTTAAATTCGAAATAATTGTTGGTCCAACATTACAGTCACGAAATGTCTCTGTTTTAAAATAAATTCGTGCTAACTCTCAGTGTGAATGTGTTATTAGCTATAATGAAAAATATAATGAGTTTGAATTCGTTTTGCCACAAGCCGACAATGGCTCTATCTTAAATTAATTCTTTTCAAGAGTTGTTTATGGGGTTTTTAATTAATGATTTAAATGTTATTTACATTATTGTATGCACGATTTTGTGGAGCCGTGTTCTTCAAACCATACGCTGTTTAGATTTCAAAAAATAAAGAATTTGGTTGAGACTGCTAAAACTATGTTTAACAAATTTATGTTATGCAAAGACTACTTGTTAAAAAGAGTTACAGTGTTTTTGATGTATTCGTGGTGTGACTTGGTTTACTCCAGTTTAGACTAGTAAGCAAAGAACCTCTACAGGATTCGATCCATATCTAAGTTAAGATCTTATTGCTGCTTTTTATGTTCTTGTAAAATATATTTTATATTCGAAATGACCGAGTTAAAAGTATTTTGATTATTCAAATCCTAAGTTAATTTTATACATAATGTATTATATTATACTTGTTAATTAAATATGAATAACAATGAGTTTCTGCATTCAGAATGTAGTTAAGGGAAACCGATGATAGATTATTATTTATGTATATATAAATATAAATATATATATACTGTAATAGTTAACTCTGAATATTTTTACTGCCTGTTTAGTCTATTGCATTACTGTATCTGATTATACTAACTCGTATCTAAGCCATATTTATATTAAAATGATACTGTTTCAAAATAATGATAAAATATAGTCTCATAAGTTCTACTACAAAAATATGTTTAAGTAGTAGAATTCATTTCTCCTATACTTAACTTATAAATTACAGGAAAATAAAACATTCCTATGTTACAACAAATAATAGTTTTGGCCATTTATTTAATATGGAGTTTTTGGAGGCGTCTGCAAACGAGCTAGGGTTTTGAGAGTCGACTCTCGTCGAAGTTATCAGGCGGCCATGGATCCTTCCATGGTTGTTCCTCTCCTCCCCGCGTAGGCTTCCTGTCATAGGCCGGCGGATGGGTTTTTTTTTTTTTTTTCCCACCTTGGAGTGACTGGTATTGACTTGGCGCGGCGACCCATTGGGGGCTGGCTTCTTTCGGCTACGTAGTGGCGGCGACGGTAGCGATTGTTTTGATGGATGCTGGTCCGGGGCGAGGCTTGATCGACAACGATTTTGGCGGCTGCAGAGCGAGGGCTCCGATCCCCTCATTGCTGTTGGTGTATGCTACGAACGCTGTGCGACGGGGTATCCTAAACCCTGGTTCGTCGAGGGTAGGCGGTCATCGCTCGACAACCTTTTCGGTGGCAGCCGCCATGGGGCGCTGCATCCTTTGGGCTTTGGGCTGTCATGGCTGTATTGTCTTCGGCGATTGGGGGTTTTCTTTACAGATGCTAGTGGCAATGCTCTCATTTCAAGGATTCTGGGACGGTTCTTTATTTGGGTTTTTCTTTCACCTATGGCATTTTCTTGTGCCATTCATGGTTGACGGGTTTATAGGTTTTCTTTCAGTATTCGGATATATGCGGACTGTATGTACAGGCGGATTCATTGTTTTTGATATATGCACGGTTTCTGGTTTGTGGATTTCGTGGATAGGATCGGTTTCCTGCTCATTGTTTACAGGGTTTGCTGCCTCTTCTGGGTGCTGCTCACTTTATAGTCGCTGCCTTCCTGCTCGCTGCAGGGAGCTCTGTCATATCCCTCTTTATTGAGGCTGGACTGCCTTTGCTGATGGGAGGTAGGCGGATGCGTACGGGAGTGGAGCCTGAGGAATGGAGGCAGATCCTGGGAGCTGTGGATCTCTTATGTGGTTCTGGTTTTGATGGGTTTGAAGCCTGTTTTAATTCACTGGTTTTCTTTCTTTTGGGCGTTTGAGGGTTTGTTCCCGAGCCATGGGAATGTAAATATGTGACAATGTAGGGATCTATGTGATCCTATTACATGTGCAGAATGTAATTTTGTTCATCTTTTTGAAATAAAATTACAGACTTTTTCCAAGGAAAAAAAACAAATAATAGTTTTGGAAGCATTCATCATTTATGAAATCTTTCAGAAATACACAGAAAACAAATTAAAGATAATAATTCAGAATAATGCAGAACCTGTTAACTTTGGAAGTGGACAAACATCCAAAGAAGACCATTACTCCCAACCGTCTCCTAAAAAACAACCAATTTACTTGCTTCAGGACCCCCGAGCCTGTTCACTGAACCACCGGGACGAAGACTAGGTGCAGAAATTGGTTCTTTTCTCTCTGTAACTCAGCAATCAATACTTGCATACAAGCTACCATAAATCTCACTTTAGCTTCCCCTCATCGAATCACCTCTTGTGTGCTTAACTTTTCAGTATGCAGCATAAGCACAAGGTAAATTGTGTGAGCCTCCTGCTCATTCGATGGATATATGCTTGCCTAGGTCTTTGGGTCAATTTTTGAATTAAATGAGCCACCTGCTCAGTTCCTCCTTTCTTGGGGAACATGACCACATTTTTAGGGAAGATGCCTCCTGCATCAGCTATAAAGTGATGTTTGTTGCTGCCATTTTTCAATTTTGCCTTCTACACCAGATCATTCCTCCTAGTGGGTCAGTGAACACTCTTCAACAATCTTCTTTGGATAGGTGTCTCTTCTTTTATTTATTAAATATTAAAATATTCAATTGCAGTCATCTTTGACCATCCTTGGTCAACAACATAAAACTTTACAATAACTTTTAAGATAATGTTTTTCCAAAACATAAAATGTCTTTAGTTCTAGGCGGGTTACATCTTCTTTGTAAATTTTGAATTGAGTAGTGCTCACAAAAATTTACAGATCAAGAAACAACTTACATATACATTTGAAATGAATGATCTTGGTCTATTGCATTTCTTTTTGGGCATTCACTTTTGTAAATGGATGATGGTGTCTTTCTTTCTCAACCAAAATATGCTTTGGATCTTTTGAAACAATTCAAGCTGGACGTAAGTCTTGTTCTACACCTTATTAGTCGGGCGTAAAATTGTCAAAGGGATGTGACTCTCCACGAGTCAACCCCACTCTTTATCGATAATTTGTCAATAGCTTGATTTACTTAACTCACAGTCAACTTAATCCCTCCTTTGCTATTAGTGTGGTTTCCTAGTTCATGTAGGATCCTCGAGAAAACCGCTGGAAAGTTGCAAAGAGAATTGTTCACTATATTAAAGGAACTTATCAGTATGGTATAGAGTATTGTCGTAGTTCAGAACCACTAGTTGGGTTCATTGATCCCGGCTAGGGAGGTGACATTAACGACCGCAAATCCACCTATGGTTATGTGTTTCGACTTTGTTCTAGACCCTTAGTATGGTTGTGTAAGAAACAAAAGGTAGTCTCTCTTTCAACTACATAGGTTGAATATTGTGGCGTTGTCAATGCAGGTATGAAGGCAGTTTGGATACGTCATATTTTAGAAGAGCTTGGTTTTCCTGTTCATGCCTCAACTGTTATCCATTGCGACATTCAAAGTACAATACATGTTGCCGATAATCCTTTTGCTCCCAACAAAATGAAACATGTTGAACCTCATGTTCATTATCTGGTACAAGACAATGTTGTATTATAGGACAGATGATCATATTGTTGATATCTTTACGAAGCATCTACCAGAAGCCAAGTTTGTGAAACTTCGAGCTATGCTCGAGTTTTAGGCAGTTGCAATTATGGGGGGGGGTGTTCATAGAACATAATTACACATCCTGAATCTCCAAAGCATTGTGTTGATGGGGGGTGTTGAAACCAAAGGTTATGTAGGTTCATCACACTTCTGGATCTTTTGGAGACATTAAATCGATAACCAACAATCGACTAGTAGAGTAGTTGATTGAAGGCTCGAGTAGGAGAGTCGAAGGCTCAACTGAACAGTCAATTGAATGGTCGACAAAGTCGTGGTTGGATCAATTAGAGCAATTGACTAATCTACGAGGCATTGCGGATTTCGTAGAAACAATTAGAACCAACAACCCCTCTTTATGGATTAAATCATCCTCACTTCAAAGGAGTTTGTTAATTTGGAGACTATAAAAAAATGACCCTATCAGTCGTACAATATGCTTAACTAAAGAATACATTTTAATGTTTTGATCATAATGCATTGTGCTTAAATACAATAAATATATCTTTAAATCCCACCTCTTTTCTTAGAATACAGTTCCCTCCTACTATTTTCTGTTATGTTCTATGGTTCATATAAAGTGATTCCCCAACACAAACATCCTTGGGCAAGGAGAGTTATCACCTTCTTCCTCCCGAGGAAGCACATTGATCTCCCACGGATGGGAGTTGGACCGAATTTCTAATCCTTCCTTCTCCATTTCATCGATTACACGTTGCTTTACCCCCACTTTAAACTTTAATTTGTATTAAATAAACTTTAAATAAATGAAATTTAATTATCAGTGAACCTTGTTTTAATTTTTATTATAAAATATTTATCCAAAATAATTTTTCTTCCCAAAATGTAGAACGGTTAAAAAGCATGTGTCTTTTTTTTTCATCTATAAATTACACATTAGAAGATCATATATTTTCATTGTATATGAAATAAATTGAGGATTTCTTTTCCTTATCTCTGAAATAAGTTGAGTATTTCTATTACGAAAGCGGTTATAAATTTTAAACTGATATCAAAGCGGAGAGGGTTTGTAGGGATTTGGCGCTGAGTGAAGCATAGGGGAAGAGAATAGAGAGATGTTGCAGTTTCCAGCATTTATGCAACAATACCCAACCTCCACATTGGAGGCCTCATCGTTCCTTCATCTTTCGCCGTGGCCTCCACTACAGAACGATGATGTTCAGCTTGCTGTGGAAGAGGCCGAGCTCGAAGAAAAGGTGTGCGGAATGCCATTTCCTTACTTTTAATCGCATGGTCTTGTCAATCCTGGTTGTATAGCTGAACTTCTTATGCATAGTTAAACGGGTTTAACCCATGCATAATCAAACCATCGGTTATGAGAGTTTTGTACCTTTTATTGTTGGATGATCGTATGTAAAGTTGTATCATTGGGTAGGGTTTTTTTTAGTACTCGTGGATTTGTATTTGTATTTTGCGGTCTCTAAAGGCCACACAATGGCAACACCAAATTCATGCATTATTTCGTTGCCTTGCATGCCTCATGGTATGAAAATCTATTTTAACAGTGTCGTCCACTAATTGTTTTGTTAGACTAAACATCACTGAGGATGCCCTTGTAATGTCATACACTGGAGTGCAATTCACCGGCAAGAAGTTAACTTCAAGTTTAAATATCTGCATTAGCCATTGGAGAATGCAATCGAGTAGTTTTTCAGTTTGCAGGCTCCAATCTTCTTGCGCTTGTAGTGGAAGAGCCTTTCTTTGATTTCCCTAGTTTACTCTGGTGTACTGCTTAATGCTTTCTCTAGATTGTTATAAATGATATTTTGCTCCTCTATCAATCTCTGTTACAAAATTCCTCAAGTTCAACAATTACTTGTCCAGATGGCTATAAACGACCTTTTACTCTTCTATCAGCCTCTTGTTACGACACCCGACGAGTTTAATGATTATTCGGTCAGTCTGCTTGACTTTGCCCTTAAATGAGCCAAGCCTACTTGAAAGTGTAATACTTGGTCATACTTGTGTAGAGTCTGCAATTCTCCACGGACCACAACTGACACAGTATTATCTCGTAGTTTAGACATTCAAGGCCTTTACAACCTTTGACTTCTTTTAATTGAGCTAAGCCCTACTTTTGAAGGCTCGGGCTGTCTGAGTGTAACTTGTGTCCAAGATAGGGGATAGACTTTTCATGATTCAGTTTGAAACTCACTTTTTCAATATCGAACACATGCTTATGCCCAACAAATGACCAAAAGAAAGATCAATGAGTCTAAAAGGAACAATCAGTGATACCAATCTGCAGGGATGCCCTAAGCTACCCGGAAAGCATAAAGCAAAAATTTAACATGATCAAAGAAAACGTGAACTAAATATCACATTCCAGAGGAGGAAAGAGGAAACAGTGCAAGAGAGCATCTATAGGTCTGCAAGACAGGACTAAGAGGAACAAGGCAAGGAGGAGAAGTGTTTGCTGTGGAGTCAAGCACGGAGAATAACCCAATGCATTGTCTAATGATGTCACTGAGACAGTGCCCAGGCTTGAGAGGACTTGGCTGGATGACGCTGGTGTTAGGTTTTGATCACATGATACAGATTTGCACTTAAAGAATTTACAAATTATACAGCAGAACTAAAAAGTTAGGAAATTCCAAGGATGATCAAAACAGCGATTAGTGGAAAGTAGATCTAAGACATAAGATATCTGCAAATTCAGAACAGTGGGCTATATCCTGTAGCAGCAGTCACATCTCTCACTATTAGCAACGTAAGAAGAAATTACAGCAGCTTGGTATCACACTCAAGCTTCACACAAAAGATGTCACAGAAAACACTACACTAGCCAAGCTAAAACATCCTCTTTGTCCTTTTATAGATGAATGGAAGGAGGGAGTTTCAAACGGAAATGTAACCCCTGGAGTAAATGTGCCCCCAAGGGGAAGAGTAAATGTAACCCCCAGAGTAATGCACCCTCATGGAGAAGAGTATGCCTTCTTCAAAGAGAGAATCTCTCCACCAAGGTAATACACCTCATTTGGAGATGTAACTCCAACAAATGAATGTGTTCACCCAATAGTAGCAATATTTGAGTACGGATATGTATAGGAATTTGATTCGGTATGAAAAAATATGTAAAGAAACTTCTAGTATGACTAAAATACGGAAGTAGACATCTCATAAATACAAAAACATGCATTATTAAATTTTAGGAAATTTAAAAATATACTGCCCATTCAAAATTATAAAATAACATTTATACTTTATTGTAAGCAACTTGAAACATATCTCAAATTTGAAAAAAAAACATACAATAAAACAATGTGAAAATAGAGATTAATACACACATATGGGCTCATTGCCTCAATGTATGTATTTTTTAAATGTTGATTAAGTAATGTGTGTGACTTCAATGTTCATTTAAAATATTAAGTTGAAATGATTCTTGAGATTTTGTGTGTCCAGATTTTACATATAGGTTGAAGATTCATATGAATGTGGCCATTGTCTTGTGATGGTGAAGTTACAAATAGTATGAGACTTGAGTTATCATTGGATACATTGGTATTATAGTTCCACTCTTATATTAATAATCAATGAATAATTGAATTGTTGAAAGTTAAATTACAGTTTCTTTTATCTTAAGAATCAAATATTAACAATAACATTTTGTGAATCTTTAAAAGTTAAAAATTGTAAATATATTTATCCATTTAGTCAACTTTATCATATCCATACTATGTCGAATATTTGCCAATTTTTGAATTCCATACGAATTTCCGTACAAGAACTCCCAATACAGTTGAATCTTGCTACTATAGTTCACTCACAAGTGTAAGCCCGATTAATGAATGTGCCCCTAGAGAGGTGCACCCCACCTAAAGTGTAACTCCATCCTTAATGCACCTTATCACTCAAGTGTAACTCTTGACACTAATGTGCCCACTTAGAGAAGTGTGCCCAGGGCAAAGGACCATAAAACAAACTTGCTCTCATGAAACTTACTTTCACAAGTGTGTCCTCTACCCGCCAACCAATCAAACAGTCGTTGCTCAACTCAATACAATTGAATGGAGAACAACTCAGATTTTAGGTAAACTAACACTCGCTATTTGCGAGGAAGGTGTTCTCCATTAATCCAAGCTTCTCCCTCAACATCTCAAGTTTCCCCTTTGTTAGGGGGCTTTGCTATATTGTGGGCGACTTGCAAATCAATAAGAAATTACGAATATAATCAAGAATAATTGCTCCCTTCTAAACTCATTCTTTCAAATATCAAGAATAATTGCTCCCTTGGAGCGATGATGAAATACTGGATTAGAAATCTTGATGTAAAGTAAACATAATGGGCTTTCAGAAACCATATATGGCCTCACGACAATCATAGGAGGCTGTCTATACTTTGCTTCTACTGAAACGAGTGCAATTACTACATACTTCTTGTTGAATTAGGAAATCATATCTGTGCCCAAGATGAAACAAAAAACATAAGTGCTTTTCCTAGCACTTGCATCTCCAACCAAGTAAAAAATCCACAAAATTGTGCAGAAATAACTCACCATCCCATACATAGCTCATGCCGTAATGAATTGTGTCCTTCAAGTATTTGAGCACATGCTTGACAATGTTTCGATTATACCATTGGGGTTCAACTATGAACTGGCTTAATGTATTAACTGCAAAACATATATTAAGCCTAGTATTCACAAGATACATCAAGGAACCAATCAACTCCCTATTCAAATAAGTATCAACTAAATCATAATCTTAATCACAATATAATTTTGGATTTGGAACCAAAGTTGTGTCCAAGGGTTTGCAATCAAAGCATTTGAAATCTTCTTAGAATCTCCACAAATGTACTTCCCTTGCCCAAGGAAGACCTCACCTGCACCCTGCTTCTGAAGTCTCTTTAGAATCTCCATAGTGTACTTTCCTTGCCCAAGTAAGACTTCACTTGCACCTTGCCAAATCTCGAGAGCCAAAAATAAATGTATTAGACAAATGTTCTTCATGTCCAATTTATTGGCTAACTTCTACTTGCACCACATGATGAGCTTTTCATAACCACTTGTAAGAATCACATCATCTATGTATATGACCAAGACAAGTAGTTCAGATTTATCGCACAATCAATAAAGATTAGAATCTGTAGAAGTCGCGGAGAAACCTAAATTTAGTTGGTACTCATCAATCCTTGTACATGCACATGGTGCCCATGTTAGCCTATAAAGGGTTCTTCTTCACGTTGCAAACATGGGTCACATGCCCATGTGCCTCAAAACCTCTCGAGTGATTATGTACACCTCCTCTTCAATTATCATTTAGAAAAGCAATATTCACATCCATTTGGTATAAAGGCCAACCAAAACATGATTTAATAGAAATGATGGTTTTTTGAGAAGTATACCTTGCATCAAGAGCAAAAGTCTCATCGTGGTTAACTCCCTCTTTTTGGTAGAATCCTTTAACTACAAATTTGGATGTCTATTTCTCAATGCTCCCATCGACCGCATGCTTAATCTCGAGCAACCATTTGGAATCTATCACAAATTTCCCAATTGAGGTTGGAACAATCTCCCAGACATCATTTTTCATAATGGAGTTTTACTTCTTAGTGATGGTATCTTGCCACGCTTGCTCAACAACTACCCCCTCAATGTTGGAAGGCTCTATATCAATGATAGAAGACATTAATGCAACATAAATGGGAAACTTCTTAGGTGGATACTCACTTGAAAACTAGATTTTGGTGCTCTCACTTGTTCTTGTGCATCATGCAAGGTTTGGGTAAGCCATCTTGACTTCGTGGTTGAACTAGATGGGAATGAGGCCAATGCTCCTTGATTGGAACCTCGTCGATTAGAATTAGATTTTCTTTAAATGGGACAACAAGCTTTTCGCCTTCCTTAATCTTTGTGGGAGGCACAAAAGATATTGAGGACCATAACATCCTCATCAAACTTTACATATTTGCTCACCACTGTCTTCCGTTGTATTGGGATATAGATCCACTAAGCCTTGGAAGTCTTGTTGTATCCAACAAAAAATCCCATTGATTTTTTAGGGTTCAAGTTTAGTCCTCTTCTCACGAGGAACATGAATGTAAATAGGACAACAAAAAGCACTATACAATGATACTTGAGGCTCTTAGCAATGAAGGTTTCTTTTGATGGTCTTGTCCTTCAATATCTTGTGAGGACTTTGATTTAGAATGTAGATAGTTGTGTTGCATCCTTCTACCCAATTACACATGAGCAAATCCATGTCATGGATCATGGCCTTGGTTGTCTTAATGATGGATCGATTCTTCCTCTTTGTAGCCCCATTTCCCGTTGAGGGCACTGTTAGCTCCCTCTTGATTCGTGCATCCTTGCAAAGGCATCAAAATATTTGGAGGTGTACTCTCCTCCATTGTTAGATTGAAGTACATTTATTTTTCTACGACCTTAACAAACAATTAGAGCACATTAAGTTCACCATGGAGGTTGAAGAGTTGAAGAGTATGGTAGCCTTCCCTTTCTTGATGTCGTAACTATAAGAAAGCCAAATGGATCCTTGGCACACAAGGTGTTTAGGAAGAACACTCACACTGACAAATATGTTCATGCCAACTCCCATCACCGTCCAATGCAGAAGTAAGGGGTCTTCAACACTTTAGCAATAAGGGCCCTAAGGATCTCAAATGAGGAACATTTGGAAGAGGAGAAACTTTATCTTCTTAAAGTTTTCAAGGATAATGGTTACACAGAACATCAAGCTATCGAGACCTTCCAAAATTCATGTAAATATGTTGTAGTAAAGACTGAATTCAAGAGATTTCCAAGTTCTTCATGCCCTACGTTCATGGGACTACTAATAGGATTGTCATGGTTCTTATTCAGAAGATTAGTTTGACAACTTTTAAACCCTTAACAATGATAAGGAATTCCCTTAAGTCTATGAAGGACCCCACTGATCCGACACAACAAAATGTTGTATATGTGGTTTCTTCTTCTTGAGGGAACCCCTATATTGGTGAAATTAGTTGTTCCATCAAAATAAGGGCCAAAGAGCACATACTCAATATTAATCACAACTGAGTTCAAACCTTTGCTTTGCCTGAACACTTAGACAAAACTACATTGAAGATGTTAAATTTAGGGTTAAGTTAGGGTTTAAGGTAGAAAATTAATTTTTTTTATACTTTAATGCAAAAAATAAATTTATCAAACTAGTACAGGAAGAAAAATAGTACAGCTGTAACAAGGCAAGATAAATTAAAACATAATTTTCATCTCTTTCGACTTTAACACTCCCAAAGAGGTCCCTGTGTTAAAGTTGAAACATTCAGTAACATGTAATTAGCAGCAGCAGTATAACTAAAGATATAACAAAAGTAATATATCTAATTTACAATAAAAGGAACAAGTCTGATTTCTTACTTGATGAGATAGGACCTTCCTTTGTACTTAGAAAAACTAACTTTGAGAACAGACTGTGCCTCTCAGAGGCAAGTCAATCAATAGGAACAATCTGACCCTTACTTGAGGGTTAGTACATACCTGAGAGAGAGAGATGATGGACTGTAGGAAGGATCTAGTCAGTTACAGTAGAGACTTAGGACAGTCAACAAGTATACAACAATATAGACTTATGCAGACTTAAATCAAGGTATGTGGCAGACAACAAAAGATCATAGCCCTAGATCAACAGTAGACAACCTTAAGGCTTCAGTTCTGATCCAAACACATCTTAACACAATAGATCAAACCCAACAAGTCTGCAATTTACACAAACAACCCTAAGCACCACATATTTGACCCAACACGTTTGCAAACTCCATAAACAACCCTAATCACTACTCTTGAGGTTAAGTGCTAGTGACTCCATCAAGGGGTGGCCAGTCCCTTGAGAAGACAACCTAGCTCAACCATCTTGAAGACGTAGGAGAGGAGGGAATCACACATCATCATCTTGGTTAAATGACCAAGATCCACCTGGTTAACTGACCAGGTATGTACCTGTAGGAACTGCTTGGTTCTAAACCAAGAATCTGCCTGGTCCTAGACCAGGATGTCTCTGTCTCAACTTGCAGGTTCTGCTTGGTCCTCGTGACCAAGAAACTGTTTGGTCCCAGATCAGAATACCCTAGAGATAGATAGGGGCCCTAACCACATGCTAGGGACTTTGCCATGGCATCAACCTGCTTGGTCCCATACCAAGAACCCCAGGAGACTGCTGGGGGTCCTAGGGTACCTTCTAGGGACTTACTTTGCCTGGATAACTGACCAGGAACCCTAGTTAACTGACTAGGAACCCTAGTTAACTAACTAGGGTACCATCCTCCCTGGGAATGGTTCTCGCAGCTGCATTAACTTTAACACTCCCTCTCAGCAAGAGAGGCATTCTCAACAACACTAAGCTTGTCTCGGAAGAACCCAGACTTCATCGTGGACAAAGTCCTAGTCAACACATCGATAATCTGTTCTACTGACAAAACATACTGAAGTCTCTGCACCATGTCCTTGACATAGTGATACTTCCTCTTGATGTGTCTCAACCTGTCATAGAATGCATGATTTTCTGAGAGCTTCAAACAGCTCTGAATGTCAGCAAGAAACTTGATCTTATAGATCCACTTGGAAGTTACAATTGACTTCCCTTGTTGTCTGAGAATCACTTTACACATATCATTATCCATTATCAATTGGTTATATTCTATCATAGCATATTTCCAAACTTGATGTTTGGAAACATGGCTCACACTGGAGTACCCTTGAAGCCTCTCAATAGGCTCCTCAATGAGATCAACTGAAGGCTTCTTGGCCTTCTCCCTCTGCTTCTCTGAACGAGATGTCTCATAGAATTCCATATCTAAGTCACTGGAAGACTCCTTGGAGTGATGGAAGATCACATCTCTACTTTCCTTTTCTGCAATCCCACTCTGCTGGGTATTGAAGAGCACAGTTGGCTCCCTCTTGATCTCTGAATTCTGACAGGGGTTATGAACTAGAGCTTTAACATGTCCTGAAAACTTATAAAGGTCACCTTCACGGACTCCAATTACAATGGCTGGGTTCATATTTCCACCCTTAGGCCACACCAGAGCCTTTCCTTCTGAGTAGGCTACAAAGAACCCCTTGTCTTCTAAAATTGTCACTGAAAGAATATTCTTCTTTAAACCAGGAACATACAAAATTTCCTCAACATGAATCAACGTACCTAAATCAAGCTGTAAGGCAGTTGAACCAACTCCTTTTATTGCATAGGTACTTTCATCTCCCAGTTCCACTTTCACATTGAATTTCTTGGCCTTGAAATTTGCAAGAGCCATCTTGAATCCAGTCATATGCTTGGTGGCCCCACTATTTATCCACCAGGAGTTTGCTGAGTTGGAGATGGAACCTGAGAGTGCTGAAACCAAGTAGCATTCTCTTTGATCTTGTTCCTTGGTCTCAACCTTAGTTTTCTTTTGCTGTGGCTCTTCTTCTTCTGGAGCAGCTGAAGCATGATACTTCCCCCTATGCCATTTCTTGTTAGGAGGTTTCTTACAATCTTTTGCATAATGACCAAGTTGGCTTTAGTTAAAACACCTTACTTTTGATTTATGAAAGTGCTTACCTTGAGGTCCTTTACCTTTGTTTTTGTGCCGGGGGAAGCTTCTTCCTTTCTTTGTTTGGGCAGCAAGGGCATGATTCTTTTCAGCAGGAGGCCCATATCTACTCTAGATCCTACCTTCTTCTTCTAGACAATCATGCCATAATCTATTAAAACTTGGTTGGATCTCTCTTCCATTTACTACTGCAAGAAATGTCTCCCAAGATGTAGGAAGACCATCTACTGCTGTTTGCACAAGGTCATCATCATCTACTTCAACTCCAATTGCCATGAGCTGATCTCTTATCTGAGAGATCTTTGAGAAGAAAGAGTCAACTGACTCCTTCTCCTCCATATTCAATGAATGAAGCTACTTCTTCAAGACCCTCTTCTGAGTAGTGCCTTCTTCTCATAAAGATTTGCTAGGGCATCAAAGCATTCTTTAGCTGTCCTTAGAGGAGCTATTACAAGCATCAAATTATCTTTAACTGATTCAAAGATGACTCTCTTTGCTTTGGCTTGCTTCTTTTTAAATGTTGCTCTTCCTTGAACTGTTGTGGGCTCTTCCACAACCCCAGTAACCAAATCATCCAGATCACTCTCCTCTAGGATATTCAAAACCCTAGCCTTCCATGCATTAAAGTTTGAGGTTCCTTCAAGCCTATCTTCTGACTTAACTGAAGTAGAAGCCATCTTTAAACCCTTAATGTCAACTTGATGAGTTTTGCCAAGTAACTCCTGCAATCAAGTTGATTAAAGCACAAACCCATACCTTAGGATCTATGTAGATTCTGTTAGCCTGCAAAACAGAGTTAGCTACAAACCCTAAGCTCTGATACCATGTTAAATTTAGGGTGAAGTTAGGGTTTGAGGTAGAAGATTAATTTTATTTTTTACTGCAAAAAATAAATTTATCAAACTCTTACAGGAAGCAAAATAGTACAGTTGTAACAAGGCAAGATAAATTAAAACATAATTTTAATCTCTTTCAACTTTAACACTCCCAAAGAGGTCCCTGTGTTAAAGTTGAAACATACAGTAACATGTAATCAGCAGCAGCAGTATAACTAAAGATATAACGGAAGTAATATATCTAATTTACAATAAAAGGAACAAGTCTGATTTCTTACTTGAGGAGATAGGACCTTCCTTTGTACTCAGAAAAACTAACTTTCAGAACAGACCGTGCCTCTCAGAGTCAATTCAATCAATAGGAACAATTTGACCCTTACTTGAGGGTTAGTACATAATTGAGAGAGAGGGATGGACTGTAGGAAGGATCTAGTCAGTTACAATAGAGACTTAGGACAGTCAACAAGTATACAACAATATAGACTTAATGCAGACTTAAATCAAGGTATGTGGCAGCCAACAAAATATCACAGCCCTAGATCAACAGTAGACAGCCTTAAGGCTTCAGATCTGATCCAAACACATCTTAACACAATAGATCATACCCATCAAGTCTGCAATTTACACAAACAACCCTAAGCACCATAGATTCGGCCCAACAAGTCTGCAAACTCCATAAACAGCCCTAAGCACCACAAATCCGACCCATGCAAGGTCTCAACAGGCAACAACATTCACAAAAAATAACATGCAACCCACAAATAGTCCACAGGGGCAGGCATCCTCCACGAGCATCAACAAACAGGTCGCGACTCACTTAAATTAGGGCAGCAGGCAGCCTTAGAGGCTGCAGCCTCCCCTTAAACAGACCACGGGTGGGTAGATTAGCCCACAAAGGGCAGCAATCAGATCACAGGGCAGCCCTAAAGATTGTGGCCCCTCTTCAAAGCAGTCCACAACCAATGATCTGTCCAACAAGGAAGCAGATCAATCCAACCAGGCAACGGGCAGGCTTAGGATAGCAGATCCGTCCCCAAAAGATCACGGATCAGACCTTAAAGGTAGGCTTCCTATCAAAACAGTCTATAGGCCAGCAAACAGTCCACTAGGGCATGCGGCCCAGTCACAAACAGTCCATAGAGCAACAAACAGTTCACTAGGGCATGCGGCCCAGTCACAAACAATCCATGGGAAGCTAGATCAATGCACAAGGGTCATGAATTAGTCTTCGAGGTAAGCAGTAAGCTTCAGCAGGTGGACGGCCTAGACAAACAACCCTAGCAGTAGTGACATTCTCCTTAAACCCTTGACGTCAACCCTAGAACATTACCCAAAAAATCAGAGCTGAGATATGTTGTAATGATGATGTCCAAATGAAGAGATAGGCTAGAATTTATAGCCTCGTATAGGCTTCTAGAAAGGGTCTCCTTATAATTCTTTATTGAGTTAGGGTTTCCAACAAATGGGTTAAGACACCATACATTAATAAGGGTCACCACTTATAAAATATAAAATAAAGTTAAGGTGTCTTTTAGTAGTGGGTACTAGGGTCAAGACATCATAGCAAAGGGGTTTAGAAACCACATGAAGAGGGGGGAGCTAGTACAAGGACCAACAAGTGGTCAACACAAGACCACACAAGTCAAACCATAAATCAAGGAATGGTGCATGACCCTTCTAACCATAGGACCAAAGGCGTTACAACAAGGTGGGTAAACAACCCTTTACCCATAAGACCAAAAACAACAAAGTGGTAATAGTCAAGACAACTCAAGGTGGGTAGACAACCCTTCTAATCACAAGACAAGGTGGCGAACAAGACAAGGTGGTAAACCTTCTAACCACAAGACCAAGAACAACAAGGTGGGAAGATCAAGGGTAGGCAAACAAGGTGGGGATACAACCCATCCATCTCTCTCCAATGTACAAGTGTTCCATACACTAATTGAAAGTTCATCATCACTGTATAAGGAAGGTCCACACTGGATGATGTGATCCTGTGGTCCTCCTAACTGCTCTTGAGGTCAAGTGCTAGTGACTCCATCAAGGGGTGGCAAGTCCCTTGAGAAGACAACCTAGCTCAACCATGTCGAAGACCTAGGAGAGAAGGGCATCGCACATCATCATCTTGGTTAACTAACCAAGATCTACCTGGTTAACTGACCAGGTATGTACCTGTAGGAACTGCTTGGTCCTAGACCAAGAATTTGCCTGCTCCCAGACCAGGATGTCTTTGTCTCAACCTGTAGGTTCTGCTTGGTCCTCGTGACCAAAAAACTGTCCGGTCCCAGACCAGAATACCCTAGAGAGAGATAGGGGCCCTAGCCACATGCTAGGGAATTTGCCACGACATCAACCTACTTGGTTCCAGACCAAGAACCCCAGGAGACTGTTGGGGGCCCTAGAGTACCTTCTGTTGAAATTTCATCAAGTTAGGGTTATGTACAGAAAAATAACAATTCATCATACTTTAATGCACAAAGTAGATAAACAAATACTGAAATTAAATATGAAATAGTACAACAGTAACTTCTAACATAATTTTCATCTATTTCAACTTCACACCTTTAGCACTCTTAGGTCGGTCACTGTGTTAAAGTACTTTTAACACTACCAGTTAGGTCACTGTGCTAAATTAATCTTCAGCAATAAATAAATTTAACGACATAATAATAAAAGAGAAGATACTTACTTGTGTGTGGGACCCTTCCTATAAAATACTCATAAGAGTTACTTACTTTCAGTAAACACTGTGCCTCAGAGAGGCCAGTCAAATCTGGAAACTATCAGACCCTACAAGAGGGTAGTACAAACCAGAGAGAGAGAGATGACAGGTTGAGATACAGTCAAATAGTCAAAGACAGTCAAAGGTAAGACTCAGCATATAAAACAGACTATAGGTCAGAAGTTAATAAAGTCTTAACACTGAAACAGATCTTAGGTTAAACACAACAAACTAACCACATAAAAGACTTCAGGGGTTACAGTTGTCAAATAATAGATCAGACTTTGACAAACCTGAACTTTCCCATAAATCAGGAGATAAGTTCACGAATAGCATAAATACTCTTAAACAGAGTCACGCCTCAGTCAAACAATATGTCAGAAGGGTGCGGCCAACCTAAGACAAACCCAATCAGGTCATGACTTGCAGATCTGACCTTCACAAGCTCATGACTGAGGTAAGACAGAGCTCTAAGGCTCATGGCTAGGTCACAATAGATAGATCGGGCCTTAGCAAAACCTCTGCTGGCAGATCGGATTCCTTATTAGGCAGATCTCACAAAACCCTTAGCATACTGATCGAGCCCCAATCAGGTCACGACTTGCAGATCTGACCTTCACAAGCTCACGGTTGAGGTAAGACAGAGCTCTAAGGCTCATGGCTAGGTCACAATAGATAGATCAGGCCTTAGCAAAACCTCTGCTGGCAGATTGGATTCCTTATTAGGCAGATTGGACATTATAGCAGCAGATCGAGCCTCACAAAACCTCAGTATACAGATCGAGCTTCAGTCAAACTTCAACAAGCAGGTCGAAGGTAGTAGCAGTAAGATATTTTTTTTTCCAAATGAAAAAAGCGTAAAGTAGCAGTAAGATATACCTTAACGTCAGCCCTAAATAATTATCCAAACCAGATCTGAGATGAAGGGTAGACTTCAGCAGGTAGGCGGCCTCAAAACAATTTGTGAAGTTGCAGCAAATAAACTCTAAACCCTTGACGTCAAACAAAATAAAGGACAGAGCTGAGATATATGGAGAGCATGTTAAATGAGAAACAATAGACGTCATTAAATAGGATAATAGGATTATTAAAATAATCCTTTAAATTAGGATTCCATAGATTTAGGAAAGATACAAAATAATAAAATAGTATTTCATTAAATTAGGGAAAGGTCACTTTAAAAAATATAAAATATAAAATATAAAATAAATAAAATAAATAAAATATAAAATATAAAATAAATAAAATATAAAATATAAAGTAAATAAAATATAAAATATAAAATAAAAAATAAAAAATAAATAAGAGATAAGATAAAAAATAAAAGAGTCACATAAAGTGGACTAGTACCCACAAGACTAAAACAACAAAGGTGGTATAAATAGAAGGTGGGTCGATGACCCTAATTACCACAAATCAAAGACAGGGTACCACAAGACTTAATAAACAACAAGGTACAAGGACCAAAAGTAAATCACCCAAGGTGGAAAGGTACAACCAGTCATCTCTCTCTTAAATGTACAAATGTTCCATATAACCTGAAAGTTCATCATCATTGTATAAAGAAGGGTTCACACAGATGATGTGATCATGTGGTCCTCTCAACTGCTCCTTAGGTCAAATGTTAGTAGCTTCCACAAGGGGTGGCCAGTCCCTTGAGAAGACCAACCAACTCATCCATCTCGAAGACCTAGGAGAAGAGGACATCACACATCATAATCTTGGTAACTGACCAAGTGCCTCCATTTTCAAGGAATGGCTTCTCAGCCCAAGGCTGAGCCTCAGTCGTAGACTGGGACATGTTGATCAACCATCTGGTCCATGACCAGGTTCTCCATTCTCCCAGAGAATGGTCCTCAGCCTCAAGCTGAGCATTCAGTCCTAGATTGAATGTTGATCAACCATCTGCAGGACCTAGGATGTCTCTGTCTCAACCTGCAGGATCTGCTTGGTCCTCGTGACCAAGAAACTGTCTGGTCCCAGACCAGAATACCCTAGAGACAAATAGGGGCCCTAGCTACATGCTAGGGACTTTGCCATGGCATCCATCTGCTTGGTCCTTGACCAAGAACCCCAGGAGACAGCTGGGGGCCCTAGGGTACCTTCTAGGGTCTTACTCATTACTCTACCTGGTTAACTTGACCAGGAACCCTAGTTAACTGACTAGGGTACCATTCTCTCTGAGAATGGGTCTCGCAGCTGCACTAAAAATTAACACCTTCTAGGGACTTACTCTGCCTGGTTAACTGAATAGGAACCCTAGTTAATTGACTAGGGTACCATCCTCCTTGAGAATGGGTCTCGCAACTGCATTAACTTTAACAGAAGATGCCACAGTCTTAGCCAGCATGGAACATTACTCAAAAAGGTAGTTCAAAGAAGCTATTGAGATCAATAAGCACCCTGATAACATGAATCAAGATGATGGTTGGAAGATTGACAAAAAATGGATTCGACATTATGGCATGCGGTTGAGTCTCACGATAACTTTTTTAAAATTAAGAGTTAAGAATCACTAAGGCAATATAATGATTACCAGCTTAGAGTCTTAAAGTTAAAAAGAAATTATATTTAATTAGGTAGACCTTCTAAACTCTATTTTTTTCTAGTTAAATCACATATCAATACAAACATGCAATTTGGACCACATGGGTTTGGTTTGAAATGTCGAATTACAAATGAATGTGGGATATCTAGAAGATTCCAAAACAATGGTACATACTACCTGTAGTGAAGAGGAAGACATCAACCTGCATACATTTGAATGTATTAAATCAAGAATCTCTCTTGGTCTTTGTTCATGCTTGGGAAAGCAGTCTTAGCATGCTTTCCAAGTGCACAATCTTTGTACACTTCGGTCTTCTTGACCTTTAAGTATGGCAATTGTTGCACCGTATCCTTCGATAGAGGAAGTGCTCCATAGTGCAAGGGACCAAAGATCTCGTGGCACAACTTGCACAAGTTGTCACTGTCTTGCACTAGAGCATCATTTTGAATGTATCAAATCAAGAATCTTCCCAAGTAGTCTTAGCATGCTTGCCAAGTGCACAATCTTTGTACACTTTGGTCTTCTTGACCTTTAAGTATGGCAATCGTTGCACCATATCCTTCAAGAGAGGAAGTGCTCCATAGTGCAAGGGACCAAAGATCTTGTGCCACAACTTGCACAGGTTGTCACTGTTTTGCACTAGAGCATCATTTTTCATTAGATCAACAAGAAACCTGTAAAGCCCTTCATTTTGCGCACTCCTTTGGCCAAAACTCGACCACATTATTGATTTACCTTTTTGAAGGGAGAATGTAGCTAGGGTTGTCTAGAGAGCATTTTGAGGGGGGGGATGCTTGATAGAAATGTTGATGGATTGAAGAATTGATAAGCCTTTGAGAGGCAACATCATCTTTGCCATCTTTGCTCTAGGAGAAAGACAACAACAAGAGAGGCTAACTCTCCATTTATTTTCTCGATGATGAACTAATCTTGTTTGTTTTATATGAAGGTAGATGCATTGGCATTCTTAGTTGTTTGAAGGTTTTGCTTAATTGGCAATCTAGGAAACATCGAGTTCTTCCAAATATGTTTGTCATTTTCTTATATCTGGTAAACAAAAATATTCTGATCCTAACACCTTGATGTTGAATATTGGGATAAGAGTTTATAGTGGTGTTTACACCCAAACCTACACTGCATTAGTTAGTGGAGATTTGGTGCAACTTTAAACATGAAGCCCATTATCACCTCAGCGTTCATGTTTTTTGCTTTGGGTTGGTGCTTTTATAGCCTCAGGGAGGTATCCCTAGGTGATGCTTGTGATCTGCAAATCAAGCTTGGAAGGAGTAAATTAGATTATGAAACAAAGAACTCAAAGAATATATGATGACGGAAGGATGAATCTGGCAAGACCAATGCTTGCTCCTTGGGTTATTGAGTCAAAATAAAAAACATAGGTCCGGGTGGAAGTGGAGAAATCTAAGGGGGCATCTGGTTTGGATGAATCCCATTGGATCAAGGCAAGTTAACCTCCATATTACTGTTGGGTAGGTGAGTCCTGTATGGGAAAGAACCTTGCATACAATTCTCTTTTGGCTGCCTCAAGGCCAAGTCAATCATTGGGTAAACTAAGCACTTTGTCAAGTCAAAGCTGCAAGTAGGAAAGTCTGATTAACAAAATAATGAAGCCTAGCTGTAACTCTATGAACTTTTGGGGATTGAATCACAATATTAGATCACAAATTCTCATACAACTCAGGGAAGAACGAATCCACATAGCACATGAAGCATATAAACTTAATCAAACGGAAGAATTGCTGCAACAACAAGATAAAATTAACATGCCAAAAGAAAAGAGAAGATGAGAACCAAAGTTCAAACTACTCATTTTATTGACATCAAAGATCGTGAACATATTACAACTTCCAACACCTTGCCTATAGAGTTTGTTCTTGGAATACTTATATTTACTGATTTGGATGCACATTTCAAGCACTGAGTCTTACTTCGCTGCCTCCCTTTGGGAGTTATATCCTGGTCAAATATTGTTCTTACTCAACACTCTTCCATCCACCAATCTTTGACCACCATCCTCATTACTTGCTCGAAGATTTGACATTGAACATGTATTTGTTACATAAAACAAATAGACATGCCCAAAAAGAAAGCAAAATCAAAAGCACATAACAGTCTCATTTGGACTTGCTTCTTTACAAACCCAACATGCATGAATATCCATGTCATGTGGCCCTTTTGATCAATGTGTATGCCTGGATCAATGAACAATGTGACCAGCGTGATGTAATCTTGCTGGATCTTAACCCTCCAGTAGTTTATCCCTCACCACAGACCCCCCATGGATCTGATCCTATTCTAACATTTTCTCCATTTCTTACCTTACAGGCCAACCAGTTCCCTACTAGAGGGAAGGATAGCACAATAGTTTTCCAAACTATGGACACATTTTTGATGTTCTTGATAGGATTTTTAATCCAGTATTCAACAGTATAGGGTTCAATATAATTCTGGGTGTTGACCTGTTTCCACATACCTTCCTTTGAAATAAGTCTTCATAAACTCTTGGCAGCCAATGCCTTCCCAGAGTGGTGTATATTTTTTACTCTCCATCTTCCGAAGTCATTTAGTTTAGCTATAGTCTGCCATTTGACTAAATGAATGCCTTATTTTTCTCTTTTGCCTGTCCAAAGAAATCTGAAGCTTTTCTTTTTTATCTTTTCTAGAACTGCTTTGGGTATGTAGTCTGAGTGTTAGTACACTGGAATTTTTTCTACTGCAGATTTCATGAATTAGCCTTTCTCCGAAAGAAAGGCATCTGTTACACCTTGGGTCAACTCTCTTTTGTAACTTTTAAATTAGCCAGTTCCAATAATTTTTTCATAATCATTAGGCTTTAAAAATCATAAATACTTGAAACTTTCTTAAATCTGAAGCTTTTCTTCCTTATCTTTTTGAGAATTGCTTTAGGTATGTAGGCCAAAGAGTGGTAGTGCACTGGAATTGCTTCCACTGCAGATTTCACTAGAGTTAGCCTCCCTCCCAAATAAAGCTGTCCGTTACACTACTGGTTAGTTCTCTTCTCTACCTTTTCAATTAGCTAGTTCCAATTATTTTTTCATAATAGGCTTAAGAAAACCCTAAATACTTGAAACATGCTGGAAGATCAATACGTTGAAAAGGAAAGATCCGAAGAAGTAACCTACTCAGTTCTTCATCCACCCAGTTGAATGAAATAGATGACCTCTGAATGTTAATCATCATACCAGCTGCCTTGCTGTATAATTCTAAAATTTCCTCGAGTCCGTTTGCATCTCTCTGAGATCTATCACATAACAATAATACATCATCCGCAGAAAGCAAGTGAGTTAGAAAAATAAGTCTTCCTGGTTTGATTCCTTTAACATTCCCAATCCTTTTTGCCTCTATGATTTCCCTGCTAAGGTCTTCAGCTATAATTTGAAAGAGCAGGGGGGACAAAGAAAAACCTTGTCTTAGTTGCTTAGAGGGTCAAAAAAAGAGTACTGAGGACAGGACAGGCAGTCCGCATTCCATTTATTAATACAACAAAGAGTACTGAGGACAGGCAGTCCGCAATCCAGTTAGCATAGGAAGAAAGAGTCCAATCAGGATCACCATTAATCTCAAGTACAACCAATTTACTCTGTAATAGGTGTTGGACTGGAGAGATCTAGTTTTAGGACCATCACATGACACAGATAACTTCCTTGTTTTAATAGATTGCAAGTCTTCTTGTTCCACCCCAATGGCATCATGGTTCTGTCTTCCATGAAGAAAACCAAACTGTTCTTTGAAAATAGTCTAAAAAAAGATCCCTTTTACCCTCAAAGCAATACACTAAGATATACTTGTATAGATACAGTTACACAATGAGATGGGCCTGAATTCATCAAAAAGTAGATGGGTTGTCCTTGGGAAGTAGTAAAGAAAAGTTGAATTGAATTTTCCATTTACCTTTTCCCTTCTTGATTCCTTTACCATACTTAGCAAATCTTCTTCAATGAAATATAAAAATCCAAGAAGAATTCTACATTCCAGCCATTATGTCATGGACTTTATCCTCTTGATACTGCATCATCCATATTCAAAGTGTATAGAACAGATTTACCCAAATTCACCACCATACCTGTTTCCACACTGAAAAGCTGCAATATCTGTTGTAAGTAGTCATCCTTTCTGTCAGAACCAAGAAAGAAAAATAAAACATCATCAACAAAAAGAAGATATTTATCTTGATTCTTATGTCTTATATAAATATTTAGATTTATAAGATAGATAAAAAGGTTCATGTATATTCTAACTATTGAATATATAATTCACACACACAAAGTGTGAGTATCATGGACAGTGATGTGGTTATGATATAACCGTGTACAATAGATATATGAAAATCATTATAATTGTTTTCTTAAAATTATTTCAGGGTATGCCTCTCAATATGGGCTTAGGGGACATTGTCCCTTATTGGGTGTAGGATGGGTCCCTAGGTGACCCTTATAGATGGTTTGTGAAAGCAAACTCTGGCTATTTAGGTTTTAAGTTTTAACTGAACAATGTTTTGACAAAATGATCAAATGATTGAACTGCATAAGAGTCTTATGTTGTAAAATATTGTGATTTTAGATGTACGGGTACTTCAACCTCTGCCCCCAGCTGCATGCATACCTGCCATATCTACATGCTGACGACCTCCTCTTGTAAAAAGGAAAATTACCACACCTCCACATTAGTAGTTTAAAAGGTTTTGACCCTTGCTCCTCCCATGAAACTGTAGTTAAGATTCCTTTTTCCTTCCTTTCCCTATCCTTGTAAGTTTATTTTTGTTTATCAAAGATGGTTAAGGCACATAATTTGAGGCTTAACTATATCCCTATAGCTCTCCCTAAAAGCTTTGCTAATCCCTCGTTTTGGGGTGCAAGTCCTCAGGTTGATGTGAAAGCATCCTCCCTCACTGTGGTACTAATATTGCTCGTGATTTTGGTGTCATGCCATGAGTCTGTCTTTGGCTTGTGGTTGTTATCTATATGATGTTTCAGGCTAGTCTACAGTGGATATCACTATTTTTGGGATTTTGTTCTATGTTAATACTTCTTTTCTGAATTATGTATATTAGCATTGCTGTTGGGTGGGTTTGTTGTGGATAATCCCACATGCATAACAATTGTGAGATAGAGATGGTTTGTAAGGTCTTACCTGCATCAAAAGCTTTGCCAATCTGGACTCTCGCTTTGGGGTGCAAGTCCCCAGGTTGTTGTGATAGCATCCTCCCTCACTCTGGTATAACATCACCAGCAGTTTTGGTGTCATGTTTTGTGGGCCGTCTTTGGCTTGTGGTTGTTTCTATGCGATGCTGCAGAGTATCTCTATAGTGGCATATCCCTAAGTTGGGATTTTGTTCCACATTAATGCTCCTCTTCTCTATGACAAAAGTGTTAGAGAAATGGAATGCCTGTGTACAATCTACAAAACTTACTAAAATTGCTTGTCATTCTGGAAAACCCTCGGGGTTATTTTTCCATGAAGGAAAAATTGCCTTTTCCTTCATTAGATCATGGAATATTCAGAGGGTTTTCTCATATCTGGCATTAAAGGTGCATCTTGATATTTATTTGAAAGGATAAACTTTGAATTAATTGTATTAGGTTGAAATGTTTCTTTAAATTTGCTTGTTTGGTCACTCGTTAATCATGTTGTTTCTAATTGCCACTGATCTACAATTTCATACCTGGAGTTGATCTTAATAAATTTGTTTAGACCTCAATTTGTTTTTGTTGACAATGATTCCTTCTTACTGTTCACAGTGGGCTGAAATAAGAAATGCAAATGGCAATCTACCTGTACTCGGCAGGACAAATGTAGACAATGATCAAGAAGAATTTGAAGGTGAACCTGAAGATGAAGAAGCTGACAATGCAGAGGAGAGTGACGGCGATGACTTTGAGCAAGAGACTGGCTGAATGTTTGCCATTTGACATGGCACTTCTTTTCTGATCTTTGTGAATTTTAAAGTATACAGGGTTGTCATGTTACTGGTCTTGAATTGTCATGTTACTGTTGTAATTGGTTGAATTTTGTTTTGAAATTCTGTTTAATAACTGAAGATTTAGTAGATTCTGCGCTTAGGATTTCATGACTTGTCTAGTGCTGCTTCTAAAGTTTCCTACTCTACTATTTCAGATTTAAGTAATTTGTTAGCCACTGCTGTCCTACGTACCTGTTTGGAACTCTGGGCTAACCTTTTTAACTTTCCATGCAAAGGAAATGCAAAATGTCGTTGGCAGGAATATCCTGCCTTGTTCATTTGTAAACACTATTGGTTTTTTTTTCTAGTAGTTCATTTTTACATTTTTGAGCAGAGTGAACAGTCCCATTTGAGTGAGATGGTTTAATAATTACACTTTCCTGTTCTTTCTCTCAAGTTATTTAAACTAATTATTTTCTGAAATACTTCTCCTTCACCTTCTTTATAGCAAATAATCTAGGAGGATCTGTGACATTTATTTGATTAGCAAGCTGCATTAATAAAAGCAAGCACAAGTGTCTGTAGGTATTAGCTAACATGTATTGTGATTTAAAAATCAGTTGCCAGTGTCTGCTATCATCAACCGGATTTACCTGCCTATCATGCTGCATTAATGAATCAGTCTTCTGGGCAGCTAGGGTGTGAGCTTGGTGCACGTACAGGTGCCCCAGTTTTGAAATTTAGGTATGGGGTGTGTGCAGGAGGGTCACCCCGTAGTTTTAGGTGTCTGTGCTTGTTACAAGGTCATCCTGTGTGGTTACAGCCTACAGGCAGGCAGGTTTTCCTGTTATTACAAGTCTCAACCCTGTGACTGTTGTTGCAGAGATCATTGTGCATAGTAACAGGCAGAGATGCCTGAAATTATAGGGTCAGCAGACTCAGCACCCCTATGACAAACTGGGGATATCCCCATCACAGGGGATGGTTCTGTGGGGTGAGAACAGGGCAAGAGGTTGGGGTACGGCATCTCACACTGGGATAGATCATCCAGGTGAGTGAATGCAGCGCAGGGTGTGTAACTGAGGAGGAATGGGTGCATGCACCCTGGCTACACAGGTTTTGTTAGTGTTCTCTGGATCTTGATAATAATTATTCTAGGTTGAAGATATCTTGTTTACCATCATGCAATTATAGAAACAAACAAGTAAGAACTTTGACAGAACTGCAATTATATCAAACTGTTACCATGATCTAGGTGCACAGCAGCGTACGTGAATACAATTGTTTTTTTTAAACCTGACCAAAATTAGATTACACTAAACATTTAGTGTACATAGAGCTTGTATAGTCAACCCAGCGAACGCTTTTGGTATTTCATTGTTCGATATTCATTTCTCAGAGTCAAGCAGGGCTTATGCTCCAATCTTAAGTTTTTTATCTGGAATGTATATTAATATTATATATTTTGCAACTATGTTTATGAGTATATTTGTTTTGGTTGTAATCAACTCATATGAAAACGATGGCGATTTGTAAGAAATATTGTCATGTTCACAATTATTGCTCAGGCCCTAGATCTTAATGCATGTGTAACATCAGGGTTTCTTCTTTGCATCGTTGGCTGCCACCTGTGCTTTTATTACTCAGTTTGTGGGGTGTGAGGCTTGCCATGAGCAAGGATTGAAAAATAGTATTGAGCTAGCTTGCTAGAGCAAGCCCTATCAAATAAATACGACTTAGAAAGATTATTGAGATAAGCAATTCTATTTTTCAATCCTTGCTCATGGCAACCCACCACGAACTGATTACAACTCTTTTGCTAAGTGGGCATTAAGGGACATTTTTAAGTTGTCAAAATCACCCAAGACTTGCAGTTTATTCACATTCATGGGGTTTTTGAATCACCCAAGACTTGCAGTTTATTCACATTCACGGGGTTTTTGAACCCAGGGCTCATAGTTAATACAAGTTTGATTGCCGTGCAACTTGCTGCTAAATCTCTCATGAGATATTTACCCTATTCACATTCATGGGGTTTTTGAACCCAGGGCTCATAGTTAATACAAGTTTGATTGCCGTGCAACTTGCTGCTAAATCTCTCATGAGATATTTACCCTTAGGTGCCAGGTGATATGCCAGAATTTCATAGGAATTCTAGGTTACAAGACCCGAGGACCCCAAGGTTTCAAAGGATTAAAATGTTGTTGAACTATAGAACAATGGATCCATTAGATAGCTGGTGATAATATAATAGTAGATTGATGTGGTTTAGAGGATCTTAACTACAATAGGGTTGTGGAATCTTCATTCATTGGAGTACTTTATTCATCAAGTTGCTGATAATGACACAGGAGTTCTATAGCTAAGTCCCTGTAATTATTTTGCTTTGTGGTGTTGTGGTCACTACACTTGGTTTTGTTTGGGTTGGTAAAAATAAAACAAGTAGATTGTTAGAATTTCTGAAATTTTTGATTACTTATATCTAGTTAAAAAAGAAAGAGTATCGTCTTTCATAATCCAATAATGAAGGATAGATAATATCTTTTTTTTTTTTTATATTCTTATGAGATACAAATTGTACAAGGAAGAGGCTTGGGAAAGAAAATTAAAAATAGAGTGCATAGCTTGCATTAAAGAGATTTGGAATGCCAAGATTAACTCTTTTGATAAATGTTGATTAATGGTCTTTTGATAAATGTTGATTAATGGTAGTATAACAATTAGCACATGCCTTGATGAATATTTATTTGGTGATGTTGACAAGGGTACATTTGTTGTCTTACGGGAAAAAAAGAGAGTATAGCTTGCATTAAAGAGATTTTGAATGCCAAGATTAACTCTTTGATAAATGTAGATTACCGGGTAGTATAACAATTATCACATGCATTGATGAATATTTATTTGATGATGTCTTAGGGGAACAATGTTTGTAGGGAAAGCAAAGGACCTTAATACAAACTAAACAATCCAAAATTACTTAATATTAATTATTGCACGGAGTGAAACGAGGTGCTCTACAGTCCAGTATGGGAGATCCTCTAACGTGATATAATGTTATAACGTAAGTAACAAAATAATTAAAAAAATTCATGTCGGCTCATAAAATAAAAAATTATGAAAAATATTTATAAAAAAAAATCCATGTTGGTTCATAAAATAAAATATTATGAAAAGTAATTAAAAAATAGATGTTCGTTTATAAAATAAATACTTAAAACTTAAACTCAGATCTATCAATCAAGAAAGATCAAATTTCTTGAAAATACACCTCAAAAAATTGGATCCTTCTCGGTGCTTGATAGATACAAGTTTAAGATGGATCTACGCTGGTTCCTACTACATTAAATGATATTATTCCAAAATTACTTAATATTAATTATTCCTATTACATTCACAAAATTACTTAATATTAATTATTCCTACTACATTGAATGATATTATTGAAAATGCTATACACTAAACATAGTATACCGTTCATTGTTGATAATATCGAGGGAAGGGAGAAGGGAGTATTTTTTTATAGAGGGGATGTAAGAACACTTGAGAGTCTTGTTTGTGGGTAGACATTCAAGTGGAGGATAAAAGGCCTTTGCTTGCAAAAAATACAATGACAATAATTTGTGGATAATAGAAGATTTATTTAGTTTTTTCCAATGCTAAGAATGATTGGGATTATAAAACTTTGAACATTCTATTTTGTTTGTAGGGAAAGCAAAAGACCTTAATACAAAATAAACATTCCAAAATTACTTAATATTAATTATTCCTACTACATTGAATGATATTATTGAAAATGCAAAACAATAAACATAGTATGCCATTCATTGTTGATAATATCGAGGGGAAGGGAGAAGGGAGTATTTTTGATAGAGGGGACGTAAGAACCTTTGAGAGTCTTGTTTGTGGGTAGAAAGGCAAGTGGAGGATAAAAGGCCCTTGCAAAAAATACAAATGACAATAATCTGTGGATAATAGAAGATTTATTTAGTTTTTTCCAATGCTAAGAATGATTGGGATTATAAAACTTACTGTTGAGAGTCTTGTTTGTGGGTAGAAAGGCAAGTGGAGGATAAAAAGCCCTTGCAAAAAATACAAATGACAATAATTTGTGGATAATAGAAGATTTATTTAGTTTTTTCCAATGCTAAGAATGATTGGGATTATAAAACTTTGAACATTCTATTGTGACTTTTGTTTTTGGGTGGTAGAGCTTAACGTGGAGTACAATCATAGTAAATTTAACAATACTAAACTTATAAAAATCGGTGTGTGTGAGAGCACATCTTTCTTCCACTCTTGGATTGCGGTAATCAACCATAAAAGTTGATTGCATTTTTATTTTAGAAGCTAGCATTTTTATTCTTATTTTACCAACTTTGACTAAGATTTTCCCAAAACCCTACTTGCCCTTGGGATGAAGTCTTAGACCATTAACACTTTATCATACTTGATGGTTTTGTTCGTATTGTGACCTTGGTTGGGTCCTTAATGTTTTTAGTAACCATCGCCCTTGAGAGGGACTCTTATGGTTGATACTTTATCACACTTAATGGTTCTCATAGTTTTGTACCCCTTGATAAAACTATGGTCCCAATCGAGAACTCTACTGCTTGATAAAGAGTGCATTGGTAAGAAAAGTAAATTTGAGGTTGTTTATCGTTGTAAAACTTTCTTGGTATTAAGTTTCTGGAGGCCTATGGTTAGAAATGGTTGCAATGGCATTATCACTACGCCATCTCTTCCTAATTGAGCTCTAGGTATGGGTACCAACCATAGATGACCAATAAATAAACTTATTAGAATTATCGCCCATATGTGTGTGGAGCTTGGTGGGCTAGCTCGATTGGTTTGTGTTCCACTAAAGTAGTGTATTTCTACACAGGTCAAACACCTTAAGCAACCACTCACACAGACAGATCATAGATCGACATCGATGTTTTTTGTGGTTAAAATCCTCATAGAGGGAAACAATGCACAACCTCAGCCAAACAACTACTTTTTTTTTTCAAAGAAAAAAATTGTATTTCTATTAAAAAAGAAATGGAGATACATTCTTCAGAATGGTTTGAGACAGGACTATTATCAGACTGAGCTAAGCATCTTCAATCAGATTGAGCTAAGCATCTTCAAAAAGACTTACAAGAGCTCAAATAGTTTCCTTGAGGGAGCAATTGAGTTGGAACCATTACAGTTTTAAAGAAAACCTTCTAGAGACTATGCTTCCTTTAGATTCTTCTATTAGCATATGGTAGTATATCAGAAGGATCTTGTCGTACGGTTGTGCATTAGACAACACCACTATGGATTTGTGCTCCCACGTACCTTGAGTATATCGGGAGACTCTCCTAGGATTCCTGAAACCAACCGAGCTAACCATTTGGCTGTCTTGGCAGAGCAATACACCGAGAACAACACTCGCGGAGCTACTACGCACGTGCTTCTAGGTAGTCGGGTTATACGGTCATGGGTACAGTCCTAATCCTCCCTGGTTAGTGCTCTGAAAAATTGGGTTGAGTATAACTGTTGGACCTTGGGGTATATAGCGAGTTGTGAAGCCTTGTCAATCCTGTGAGGTTCCAAACTTTTGAATCCACACCTGCCACATAAGTTTGCTTGTGGCCTTAGTTTGTGTAGATTTTGGATTGCTTTTTTTTGTATAGAATACACTTAGGAGAAATTTTGCTTCAATCATTCTGGTTGAACAACCTTTCAGAAGGTCCCGTAGAATTTTAAACTTGCCACCTGAATATCCCCTTAATCAAGAGGTAATCTCGAGGGCAAACATGGATCCACCAGTTACTGTCATTTCACCTGAAGAAGAAGACTCCACCATGGAGTCGGGAATGAACTTTTCACTTCCCTTGAATCCACTAATCACTGATCCTCTAAGGTTTGTGACCATGGAACCATCTAATTCACGAGACACATCTTTCCACCATTCGGTGGAAAGAGAACCTGGGACTATAGATTGGTATAATCAACCCCATGATGACTCTGTATCCGTAGCTTTTGGTTCGTATGCATCCTTTTGGGACACCTCTCCAGGGAAACAATGGGCCCACCTGGCATTACATCCGGAGGAAGAATCTTCCCCTCTTCATTGGGCTCCCAATACTGAGCGCTTGGGTCCAGTCTATGAACTCATGGCCCAATTACGCAACTCATGGCCCAATTACGCCAACGCGGCGAAGAACTTCGACGACAGAGTCTTTCACGGAGAAGAGACACCTCGAAAGTGCCCATGTTTCGACAGACCCCAATTCGTTTACTATATCTTGCTTCACCGGAAACACCTATATATAACATGACCACTTACAAACTTGGTCAACCCTCATTTCCTGCAAGTACACCTCTTAATAAGGAGACTAGTTCCATACCCCAAGTGACTCAGAACGTTGAAGGGCAATTGTCCAACAACCCTCATACTACTACTGGAACATTACACACCCCTCCCCCACCCCAAAACTCGCGGGGAGGATACTCTTTACCTCCTAATTTTATTACGAGTAGTGTTCCTCCAATAGTAAGTAATCATCCATCTATTGCGAGTCAACCATCAATAAGTGGTCAAAACATTGTTACTAGGGGGAAACCCTTGTTCGCTAGCCATAATATGAGTGGAGGGATTCCCACTGGTCATTCCGTTGGAAGCTCCTTACCAGTTGTGGGACCTACTATGGGATTACCTCATGGTGGGGGACTATCCAACCTAACTCAATCATTTTGGAGTTATATATATCCAGGTAATCCCAACCCTGCGTCGGGACAATACCAGCCGAGAAACATGCTTCCCGGGGTACCTTATCCTAGAAGCTCAAATACTCCATGGGGACATCATAATGTTATGCCAAGTGGACCCCCACCAATCTTTCCTTAGGTCCCACCACCCCCACCTCCATTTGGTCCACCTCTACCTCCTTCTGGAGGTGGAAGCCCCCCACCTCATTTTGGAGGGGGTGGACCTCCACCTTCCGGCGGAGGCCCACCCCACCCCGGTGGAGGAGATGGAGACCAACCCCCTTCCGGCGACGCAGGACCCCCACCTTCGGGCAGAGGCCCTACTTATTCTGGAGGCAGTGGACCACCCTATTCCGGCGGTGGAGGCCCACCCTATTCCGATAGAGGCGGTGGAGGACCACCTTATTCCGGCGGTGGTGGTGGACTCCCACCTTCTGGTGGAGGCCTACCCTATTCCGACGGAGGCAGTGGAGGACCACCTTATTCTGGCGGTGATGGAGGACCCCCACCTTCTGGAGGAGGGCCACCGTATTTCGACGGCGGCAGAGGACCCCCACCTTTCGGCGGGGGCCCACCTTATGCTTGCGGTGGTGGAGGACCCCCACCTTTTAGCAGGGGCCCACCTTATGCCGCGGAGGTGGAGGACCCCCACCTTTCGGCGGGGGCCCAACTTATTCCGTCGGCAGCGGCGGACTCCCACCTTTCGGTGGCGGACCACCCTATTATGGCGATGGACCTCCGTATGGTCCATCACCCAACCTAGGCGACACACCCCCTTATGGCCAATTCCCTATGGGAACACCTTAAAATCAGTCGATTGAAGCTCCTACTGGTCCACACATGCCATATTCATACTGCCAGTATCTGCAGCCAAACCAACAAATGCCATTTTTGGCTACTTTAGACCTACTTGACCTGTCTCGTTCGACCAATGATCCCATCTTACATGGTTATAATTGGCCACCCATTCTGGTCAAGTTACCCTCTGATATTCCAAAGTTTGATGGAAAACCTGCTGAAGACCTGAAAAACCATGTGATGACATACCATCTATGGTGCTCATCCAATTCCTTGATGGAGACTCGATCCGTCTAAGGTTATTTCAAAGGACCCTCATCGGTTCAGCTTCCAAGTGGTATATTGAACTACCACTGCACTCGTTTCCTGATTTTCGTTCTTTAGCTATGTCATTCCTGACTCAATTCTAGTTACCTATCCGCTATGAAACTGGTACGGAATTATTGACTTCTCTCCGCTAGACTACCGTGACTCATATATCCGATCATATCGAAGAATTAGTTGAATCAAATGATGTATCAGATAATGTCCCCCACCTTATGCTTGCGATGGTGGAGGACCCCCACCTTTCGGCAGGGGCCCACCTTATGTTGTGGAGGTGGAGGACCCCCACCTTTCGGCGGGGGCCCAACTTATTTCGTCGGCAGTGGCGGACTCCCTTCCACCTTCACGTGTTTGGCCTTGTTTAGTAGAGAATATTAAATTATTCTCGAAACAGAGAGAAACTTAGTAAGGAAATGCACAATTATCATGCTAACCCAAATGGCGTGCTTGATCACCATCGTTGTATGATATCCGACGCAACTACCTAGAAATTAGACCAACGACGTTTGTCGTCGGTGGTTTAGCGAGCTCGTCGGATTCTTTTGAAGAGAGAAGTTTGATATCCGACGCCTCTTGCTATCGGTGGTATGGCGAGGTCGTCGGATTCATCATCATCATCATCTTCATATTCTTCATCATCATCTTCATCATCATCATCATTATCATCATCATCATCATCATCATCGTCATCCTCGTCCTCATCATCATAATCATCTTTATCATCAATATCATCATCATTTCTTCATTTCTACCATCGAGGATAATCTATTTTCCCAAGTTGTTTCCATGTTTCCCATAAAAAAAAATTCATGGGGCCAATGTTGAATTTTTTTAAATATTTGTTGGCTTCGACTGAAATTTGGCATGGTTAGTCTAGATGCATGCATTGACGGTGTGGGAGGGTTTCTAGACTCAAACATGACTGACACTAACCACTAGAGCATCAAAAACCATACCTATATATTAATTAATGTGCTACATGGGGCCAACATTGAATTTTTTTAAATATGTGTTGGCTTGGACTGAAATTTGGCATGGTTAGACTAGATGCATGCATTGACGGTGTGGGATGGTTTCCAGACTCAAACATGACTGACACTAACCATTGCAGCATAAAAAACCATACCTATAGATTAAATAATGTGATACTTGGGGCCAACGTTGAAATTTTTTAAATATGTGTTGGCTTGGACTGAAATTTGGCATGGTTAAACTAAATGCATGCATTGACGGTGTGGGAGTGTTTCCAGACTCAAACATGACTGACACTAACCATTGCAGCATAAAAAACCATACCGATAGATTAAATAATGTGATACATGGGGCCAACGTTGAAATTTTTTAAATATGTGTTGGCTTGGACTGAAATTTGGCATGGTTAAACTAAATGCATGCATTGACGGTGTGGGAGGGTTTCCAAACTCAAACATGACTGACACTAACCATTGCAGCATCAAAAACCATACCTATAGATTAAATAATGTGATACATGGGGCCAATGTTGAAATTTTTTAAATATGTGTTCGCTTGGACTGAAATTTGGCATGGTTAAACTAGAGGCATGCATTGACGGTGTGGGAGGGTTTCCAGACTCAAACATGACTGACACTAACCATTGCAGCATCAAAAACCATACCTATAGATTAAATAATGTGATACATGGGGCCAACATTGAATTTTTTAAAATGTGTTAGCTTGGACTGAAATTTGGCATGGTTAAACTAGATGCATGCATTGATGGCGTGGGATGGTTTCCAGACTCAAACATGACTGAAACTAACCATTGCAGCATTAAAAACCATACCTATAGATTAAATAATGTGATACATGGGGCCAACATTGAAATTTTTTAAATATGTGTTGGCTTGGACTGAAATTTGGCATGGTTAAACTAGATACATGCATTGATGGTGTGGGAGGGTTTCCAGGCTCAATCATCATCATCATCATCCTCAGCATCATCGTCATCTTCATCATCATCTTCCTCCTCCTCCTCATCATCGTCATCATCATTATCATCATCATCATCATCGTCATCATCATCATCATGGATGTTGTCGTCGTCAGATTCTTTTGAAGTCATAAGTTTGATATCCAACACCTCTTACCGTCGGTGGTATGGCGAGGTCGTCAAATCCATCATCATCATCATCATCATTGTCATCATCATCATGATCGTCATCATCATAAACTAACATTTGAATCAAGATTTTTTCCAACTCAAAATAAAATTTGAGAAAATAACATATTTTCTTATTTAAAAAAAAAATATTCTTATCATAATTTTTTTGAGAATTACAATATATAATTCTAAAAATTATATATAAATCCTTAAGACTAAAACTCCTTGTTAATGAAATCTTGGGAATTTTAATTCATCCTCTAAGTTTCCATTCTTGAAAATTTCCCATTTAAATAGTTTATCGTATAAAAGTAAACAAAACTTAGAAGATTAAATTATAATTTAGATGTTTTTAACTTTAATATATTAATTAAAGAATTAAATTATAATTTATATATCTTTAACTTTAACATATTAATCAAAGAAAATTTGTACTGTATAATGCAATTCCTCAATTCCTAATAAATTTATTAGACCATCTTTGCCTAATAATACAAAATCAATCATTCTTATTATGTTACATTTTTTAAAATGAAAAACTTTAGCTTTTCCTGTAAAAAAATATTTTTTTGCTTAATAATACAAAACAAACATTCTTATTGTGTTACAAATTTTAATAATGTGTGTGTGTGTGAATATAGGATTGCTTAGAGTTAGGTGAGAGTCAATGATAAGACTTGTGCAATGTGGGAACAAGAGATATAAGAACTAGAGATATGTGAACCAATTTCCCTCTCCTCACCTCCTCGCATTGACCATTTGTTTAAGAATGGAATCAATTTCTACAAATTGAAGGATTAACGCTGCCAAAAATGGCTCAATTACACCCCAATGATCATAATTTCACTTTCCTAGCGATGATACTATCTACGTGACCATTATTTTCTTGTACAAATGGCCATATGATTGCAAGATGCAACAAGATGGTTGTATGATGCTTGTTGAGCTTCCATCTTAGCCATTTTGTCCATACACTGCTTTTCAGGATTCTATCTTAGCATAAGAAGACAATATAGTTTTCTAATTGAGCCAATTTATTCCATGGTGATATGAATTTAGTGCCTCAAAGAATTTGTCATCAGTTCTTGGGCCTCACAATATCAATTGATATCATGAGAAACAATTTGATCAATTGCTGGTCTATTCATCATCTTATTGGGTTGAACTGACATATTTGGGGATGAATTTCTTGTTTTATGGGTGAATTTTCCTTAGAAGAATTGTTTGAAGTCCTTGTTGTGCCATATAGGTCAAGAGCATCTATATGTCAATTCACTTCTATTGGATGCATTAGCATCTTGTTGGTATGGTAGGAAACCTATTGGTAGCATCATCTTCATCATCATCATCATCATCATCATCATCATCTTCATCACCATCTTCGTCGTCATCATCATCATCATCATCATCATCATCATTCATCTTCATTTATCTTCATTCATCGTCATCATCATCATCATCATCGTCATCATCTTCATCATCATCATCGACGTTGTCATCATCATCAATATCATTTATGTTTAAAGACTAGCCAATTTATGATTTTGATACGAGTCTCTCAAAGAAGGCTAAGACACTAATTATTTAGAAGCATCAATGTCAAATACTAATTACCATATGTATTTGACCATAACATTTCTAAAATATTTAAAGACTATCCAATTTATGATTTTCATTTGAATCTTTCAAAGAAGGCTAAGAATCAACAATTATTTTGAATTCAATTTATTTCTTGAAGTGTTTCTTTTAAGCTCAAAGAAAAATTGGCTTGAATATGTAAGGCATCACAAGCGACCCACTTGTGTTGGAAAAATGATTTTCCAAGGGAAAAGAACTAAACATTCACACTTCCATTTGGCTAAGCTTTTCTACTACCTTCAAAGAGAAGCATTACAATTGGTTTGAAGAGGTCGGGAACCCGGCACAAGTAGCATGCTTACATAGGTGAAATGAACCTTTATGGTTGAACAAGTTAAACATAAACACTTTCATTTTGCTAAGTTATGATATGGAGCTACTCTTTCGTTAAAACCACCTAGGACTTACACCTTGCCTTATCGTCTAATTCATACCCTCAAGGGAATTGAACCTTGGTGGTTGTGCTAACATGTTGGCATCTATAACACTAAACCATGATCCCATCGACAAATATACTCAAAGTCTTATTGGGTTTCTAAATGAAGTCATCCAATATTTAAAATATTTAACATATATGTTTTATTTTTTTAATATGTTATTTTATTATTATTTATGGTAATATATTTTTATGTATTGAATTATTTTTTTATGTATTATTTTTTTAACATATTTTATTATATATATATATATGAAACTCTAATTAACAAAAAAACTTACCTTACAGCTTCCTGCGCGCACGAAGACAGAGAGAGCAACCTGTTCCTCCAAATGTGCAGATAGCGAAAGAGTGATTCCGATGCCGAGATTCGAACCCGCCAGTCAGTTAATCAAGGTGTATTAGCCTCCTTTTGGTGCAGTTTCCGTTATTCCTGGTGCAGTAGGCGTTAATATAAGATAGTCTCGGTCCTCAGGACGACTCACTCTCGTTCAACGGGATCGTAGAGGTTGCAATCCGGAGGTGACAGAGGAGGCCACATTTGCCAAGCAGAGGAGAAAATGCCCCCTAAATCGGTGAGAAAATCAAATCCCTCCAACCTAGTTTAGGGTTTTTTACTGCAATGGGATCTGCCCTCTAAAATCAATGCCCTATAAGTTTTCCAGTTGATTCTTGTCCATGGGCTATGAGTGTTGGTTGAGAGGATGGGGGCCTCTGTTTTTATTATTTACTTCAAGAAGATTTGAAGAAGATTTAAATTTTAGATCATTTTTTTTTATTAGTATTAAAGTCCAGTAACAAGTCCAAAACCAATTGTGATCGTGATGTATCAAAATGTCGACAAAAATAGCAAAGGATAGGGTTTAAACTCGTTGTGAGGATTTAAGAAATATGATATCAAGAAATAAATTTAAACACGCGACTGAGATTCGACGCTAAACCAGGTATCAATTTGAAATGTTAAGCCAAACGAAATGTGGAAACGCCAGGGTTTAACTACTGCCCGAAAATAAAATGCCTAAATGATGAAATTGGTCCCCAATAGAAGAAATGCAAAGGTAAATTTTGGTTTAGAATTAGTCTGGTTTGGAAAGAATCGAGAAAACCAAGTGCTTGTCATCTTTTTCAATCCCACATAGTTTTAATTATAGCCTTGAAGATTTTAACTTGATGAAAATGTCTTGGATAGTGTCAAAGTTTCTCAAGGTACATTGAGAATATATTTGCCACAAGTTGAGATTTGTTCTTGTTCACCAAAAAAATTTGTATAGAAAATATACTTTCACTGAAAAAACTTTATATGTAGAGGTAGGGGAACCAACTTTCATGTGTTGTTCCTTAGAAATGAACCATACTCCTCTTGCATAAATTAGAAATTATAATTTATGCAGTGTCCCAATTAGAAATTCTAATATCCTCATTGAAAGTGCATGGATCTTAGGAAGCGGAAATGTAATATTGGAGTGGTAGCATTGGGTCCATAGTTGTTAGAACATATGGAGCACCCTAAAAATGAGAACATGTCCTTATTTTTGTTAGATTTCCATCCAAGTTGCTAGCTACCTAGCGCCTATGTTGTGCCCAACTTCGTGTTGTAATGGGATGTTTTATAAACTTTCTTGGATCTACAAATAAAACACATTATTAATTTTAGCACTTGTGGAAGAGGATATTGCATCCTCATTGTCAACATTCATCCCAAACAGATCTTTAAGAGTGTTGTGATCAGTATTTGTTGAAAAGAAATGACTTGCAACAAAGTAGAGGCATTATGAGTATTCCTTTCACAACTTTATTCAAAATGGACAATCCTCCCAATTAAAAGTTGATTAGTGGAAGTGTTGAGAAGATTCTAAACCTTTACACCATCTGGATATCTTGGGCATATTCTAGGTTGAATTTTTGATTCCATGGCTTTGCATTTGTCTCTAGGAATGTGGAACCATGTTAGAGTACCAAACACTTTAAAGTTCTTGATGGAACTTGGTTTCTGATGAATTGACTCCCTTGAACACTTTATGAGGTACAATGTTTTGGATATAGTAGGAATAATTGATTCCTTTTGAACATAACCTAAAAGTGTTCAATTTATACTGCAACATGCAATTATGCAATTTAGACTTCAAAGTGTCATTTCCTTCAATGATTTGTTCTTGTTCTTTGGCACACCATTTTGTTGACAAGTATATGGGAAGCTATATTACAATTGAATGACATTAGTGGATCAAAACTACTCAACATTGTCGTTCACATATTCCCCTACCTTGTATGTATGCAAAAGTTTATTGAAATTTTCCTACTACTCTACAAGGACTTTAATGTCTGAAATTGCTCAAAGACATCTAACATTTTCTTGAGAAAAAATATCCAGGTATGCCTTGACTAGTCAAAAATTAAATTCAAGATATATCGGTGGATTTAGTTATGGATGGATGAGTAAATAGGCCCATCAAATCTCTGTGAACTAGCTCTAACACTTCATATGCTCTCCACACTTTTCCTTTCTAAAAGTTTTCCTCCAAATTTTTTCCAAGTATGCAACCCTAATAGATGCCATCATAAAATATGACATCCAACGACCCTATTACCATGTTATGATTACTGAACTACTGCAAATAGTTAGTTGAGAATCTAATATGGACAAAACATTCATGAAAAGTTGTCTTCTCACTTCATTTGAATGAGTGAGAAGGACAACATGGGGAACTTTGGGAAAAATGTTTGAGAAGAAGTACAACCTTGATAGCTGATCAAATTTACCAAAAACAATTGTAGCACTATTTTCCATCCCATTAATGACCACATAATTAGGTTTGAACTCAATTGACATACCTAAACAATATTGAGTGATCATGTAGATGGATATGAGATTTTTTGATAGTCAAAGCACACAAATGACTTAGGAAAATAGATGAGGAACCTATAACATCTGCCTCATCTGCTATATGGTGTGTTGATGAGACATGTTATCTATAGTATATAAAAATGATATAATATCTATTGTTTTCAAAAAACATGATTAACACATGATAGGGAAGTTATGTATGTCTTATAACTTGATGCTCATTTTATGTCATTTGGGATATTCCTCATGCAAAGGTTGTTTCTACACTTCATCATCACTAATCTAGGATATGGTCCAGTATCTAGGTCCATTATGTTGTCATTGTTATGTTCCCATTGAAATCAAATGCCTTCTTCCACCTCTATTCCTTGCTTTGATAATTGGTATGCCTATACATTCCTCTCCCTATATATGTGCTAGAAAATGATGTTCTGGAATAAGCCTACAATTTGGACCAGTTATTCATAGATGGATAACAAGAAGATGTTCTTTGGATCCATTTTTAACCTCATCCACTACTAATATTGAGTCTCCAAAGACCTGTAACTTCCTAATTCCTTTTGATAGTGCAAGCAAAATATTCAGTTTTATATCCTTCATTTCTGTGCAATTATTTGTACTCTGACCCAAACCTGCTGCAAATTTGTACCAATGTTGATATGACAGATAAAATGTTCCTCCTGCACACCCCTAGCTGGTACACCCTGTGAAGATCCATCAAAATAGGCCCAACTACCTGTTCTGTTTATTGCTTCTTCCACCACCCTTCTAAACTTTGGTATACCCTCAGACTGTGGGAAGAGCATGAGGATAGCTAGAATTTTTGTGACATAAAATTATGGAGCAATATAATTGTCATCAAATATGGCACTATTTCTTTCCATCCATGTTCCCCATATCATTAAGGCTGCTAAAGCTTTGTATTCTTTGAATATACCATTATTTATCCATATTTGGAAAGCATCTTGAAATTGAAATCCATTCCAAATGAAGTTTATCCTGGTAACATGTGATGCATGGACCCACATTCTCCTTATATATGGACAAAAAATAAAAAATTGCTCAATGTATTTATTATTTTCCTTATGGAGGGGACACCTTCCTAAACCTATCCAAAATGTTATTATCATCACCTCCCAGTAAGGAAATTTATTGTGTAATACCATCCACATAAACAACTTAAATTTTAAAGGACAATTTAGCTTCCATATAACCAGGATCCACCAAGGAACCTCAAGGTGGTCTTCTTCCTCTCTCAAGAATATATAACCTAAACTAGGAGTGTAGATCCCTCTTGAAACATTTCTATACCATATCAAGTTATCCACTCTATCCATATTACAATCTTGAAAATATTTAATGCATATATTCCAAGTATTTCTATCTTCTTCCTCGAATTCCAGATCCTATGCCCTTAACCAAACCTGAGATAGTGGAGTAGAATTAATTCTATCTCCAACTTGGAACAAAAAATATTACCTTTATCCCTAATAGAACCAATAATGTGATCTAGAAGCTTGTGAATTGTACTACCAATCCAAGGATCATATCCTATCTGCAGACTTCTTCCCTTCCCAACTCTCCATACTAACCAAGTCCCTATCAATTCAAAGGTTGATAATATAGCCCTCCACATCACCAACACATTTCTAGTGGTATTTTCTCTTGTTCAGAACCATTCCTCTATGGTCAGAGGGTATATATATTTGTGACAGACTACTTTTACCTACATGCCTTCATGTTTCAAAATTCGCCAAATCCCCTTTGTCACTAAGGCCTTTGCAAATTAATATGGGTTTTTTAAACCCCATCTTACAATATATTTAGTAAGAGCTATCTTTTCCTAGGATACATAGGAATAGGGCCTACCATCTGAATTCCCCTTTCACGGGAAATTGTGGAATAGTTTCCTTATATATTCCAAGATACCCACTAGCTCATATGCCAAGGTGATCCAAGAAATTGGTATGGTTTTCTAATGAGTATCCCTAACAACTAGCAAATGGAGTTGTAATGATATTAAATGCTTGTAAAGTAATGAATCCCATATCGTTTGAAAAAAATCTAATAAAAAACATAAGTAAACTGGTTCTACTCTAATATAAATCCTCCTAGAGTGGTTGAATCTCATATCAATCATGGATATAAAATAACTCAATGAAAAGCATAATATTCAATGCTCAACATAAAAAATGCAAGGCAGGATTTGGAAAATACAATGCTTAAGCTTGAGAACTGTGTGTTTAATAAAATAAAAGCTTATCGTTAGGGATAGGAAGGGTTCATTCGTTCATTCTCTTGACATATTTTCATTCAAACCGTCAACCCCACACATATTTTTATTAAAAATCAATCCCACACATTTAATTAAGACCCTCACTCCCACATGTAGTATATTTCTTCTCTAGGGCAGCATAGAGTAGAGTCAAAAAACCCTTATCCATAAATTTCATTGGGGAATAATGGAGAAGAGTCGACTTACCCTTCTCCATATTTATTTTTGTTTAAGCCTCCTATCACACATAGAGCATAGTTAAATAATTGTCATCCATAAATAGCCCATAAATTGGACAAATAGCCTAGAAATTGGTCAACTCCCAGTCAAGGATAGTCAAATCAGCACTTTGAAAGTCAACGTTGTCTAAGGAAGGTCAAAATTAGTCAAAGTACAGTCAAACTTAACAAAATCAGTCAACTCTGTGGGAGGTTGAATATGTGGTCAAGTTGTTTGTCAATGATAGTCATCGCCTCCTAACAGTCCTGTTTGGTGTTAAACGTGGCATCAATTAATATGAGGACATTGTGTTCATGTAAAATTAGAGCCAAAACATGAGATGTTAGGGACAACATGCCATTATCATTTCCAAGATCCAAATTACAATGTTTCAATAGTTCTACAAGAAATGATCTAACTTATCAAGGTCTGTTCCACAACTTTCTTTATCAATAGTAAGAGATTGCTCCAGGTAGTTCAAAAGGTTCTCCTAGTATTTTTCACGAACCCATCTACCAAGATCCAGTTTATTGCCACAAAAAACAATTTAGTTGCTACCAAAAACTAAGGTCCTTCCTCCATCACTTTCTGATATACACCATGTTTGTAGAAAAGAACAATAAAAAATGCTTTAGAGTTGATTTGTATGAATCCACGTATACAAAATTTTAGAAGGAGGTCAAAACCATTAAACCTACATATGATTGTTTCTTTTTTGTAATTAGAGTAAATATAATTGATTTCATAAGAAGACACTTCCAAATATGAAACCTCTTCCACCTTATCCATTGTATGTGCACTGAGCATATATAGAAGGATTCAAATCATATGGAGATGTTGTTTTATTTTTTTACCACATCTTTGAATCTAGGCTAGGATAATGAGGTAGTACCCTTACCCAAAATGTATCCACACAAATAAGAAACCAAAGAGAGGGAAAATCACTGCAAATATTATATTCATACAACACAAGCGAATTCACTAGATTCCTACTATAACAAATTATTATCTAAGATGTCATAGTAGTCCCCATTGATATTGGGTCTATAAGGCTTAAGCCCCTCATGGAGAAAGTGCCCCCACCTCTTAAGTTTTGTCTAAATATACACTTATGAGTCTGTTGATGCATCGAAATTAGTAGCATCAATAATAAGGGGATTCTCCCCAGTAATCAAGCCCAATTAGATCGCTCACCGTTTGGTGTGGAGAATTCGTCCGGTTAACGTCACGACTACCATATAAGATTTAAATATTTGTTTTCTTTCACCGGTTACGGCCCGATCCACTGTTTATGCATTTTATTTTAAAGATCATATGCATGTGCTCTATCTAAATGCATGTTGTTAAAAAAAATATGATCTAAGAATTATCTAAGCTAATTAACCTATCCCTGTAGGGAGCAAAACTGGAGTATGAGTAATATATTGAAATACATCCAAGAATCTCACAGATAGTTGTTTAATAACTAAGATGCATTCACAGCAGAAACTAAAAGATATCAAAGATAGCTCTGACAGAATTTAAAGCATTCCATTACTCATTTGACACAACATATTTGCACAGGAAAATGAAAGCATTCACAACTAAGAATTAATTCCAGGTGTTAAATTTTGAGCATTAATTCACAATACTCTTAGATCTTTACTGAGAGAATAACATATACAATATATCAATGCATAACAATCACAATAATCATGACAAGCATCACAAGAATCAAAAGCATGAGAGACAAGAGACACAAAGTTTCCGTGGGGAAAACCCTAAGGTGAAAAACCCCACAACTTCCTCAGAGATAGAGAGAGAAATGGCTGAACCAAAGTACAACCAAAATACAATTGAGATAGTCTCCTAGTAGCAGATGATCCTCCTCCTCACTAGTGTGCCACTTTCTGAGTGAGAGAGATGTGACTTTTCGAATGAATCAAAATAGAGATCTCCTGATCTCTATTTATACTCAACCTGTTTGCCCAGTTACACTATGGGGCCGACTTGTCTATCTAGATACATCCACAATATAATATATATTTTAGGGCCGACCCCATACATGGTGGTCTAATAACCCATCGGAAAGTACACACACTTGCGACACTTGTCAATCCACATGACGACACTTCCTTATAGAGGAATAACACATCTCTTATAAGGGTACAATAAATATATATAAAATACATAGATGAAATACATTCCGAAGTTACATATACATCAACACTCCCTCTTAACTAGGAACGTATTTCTCGACACAGTTCTGCTAGACAACTCTTCTTCTCGGGATCATCGTCATCATCATCGTCACTGCTACTGCTATCTCAACCAATCTCTGAATCTACTCGTCATAGGAAGTTCTACAGAGCTAGTCCTTTTTCATACTGGATGTAGGCCCACCACCTGCAGGTCTTCATCATCTGTACGAATGGTCTGATAGAGGTGGCCTCTCGGGACTAATTTTATGTGCGGATGCAATTCCAAAAAGAGTATCCCAGGAACATTTATGTGCCTAAGCACGACCGGCAAGATCTCCCAGGACTGATTACATGCATCTCCTCCACAATACCTTTAAAGAGCATCGCAGGAACATTTATGTGCCCCAACATGACCGACAAGATCTCTAAAGAGCATCCCAGGACTTATTACGAGCACACAGCTCAACCTCTCGGATCTCTAGGACTGATTACATGTGGATAGACAAAACCTTTAAAGAGCATCCTAGGAACATTTATGTGCCGCAGCACGAACGACAAGATCTATAAAGAGCATCCCAGGACTAATTACGAGCACACAGCTCAACCTCTCGGATCTCCAGGACTAATTACATGTCTCCGTAGTAATACCTCATCCCAGGACTGATTATGAGCACACAGCTCAACCTATCGGATATCTGAGAACTGATTACATACTACATAGCAATACCGGAAAGAGTACCCCAGGAACATTTATGTGCTGCAGCACGACCGACAAGATCTCCCAAGACTGATTACATGCTATTTGCACAACCTGCCACATATCATCTCTGACCTCCAAGTATCAACCTGATACTCATGATCCCACGGATCATCATCGCACAAAGAATCATCCTGATGCTCATGATCACACTGATCATCATCACTGTACCATCCTGATACATATCATCTGGAGCAACATCCTGAAGCTCATCATCATGATCAACCTGATCATACAATGCATCCACTTGATGCACACCAAGTATCTACCTGATACATATCATCATACATGATCCACCTGATCATACAGTGTATCCACCTGATACAAATACAAATACATGATCCACTTGATCATAGCTGATACATATCAACATACATGATCTACCTGATCATACAATGTATCCGCTTGATACATATATAGATACATGGTCCAAGCATCCAACATGATGCATATACAAAATACATACAAACGATCCAACTGATCATATCCAACATCCAACATGATGCATACATACATAAATGATCCAACTGATCATATCCAACATCCAACATGATGCATACATACATAAATGATCCAACTGATCATATCCAGCATCAACACGATGCGTACATACATACAAATATAAATGATCCAACTGATCATATCCAACATCCAACATGATGCATATACAGAGCAGTAACTGGAGCATCGTCCTGATACTCATCATCCAACGCTTACATCCACAGCCATGTGAAGGATCCTCCTTCCAACATGCTTGGAATGGATTTAGCAAATGTGTCCATCACTTCTTCCTCGAAGTGTCGTCGATTTGAAGAACACCAAGCCTCTCCCTGAAGTACTCGAACTTCACCCTGGCTAGTGGCTTCGTCAGCACATCTGCAATCTGCTCAACCGTCGCAACATACAGGAGCTTCACGGCTCCTCTCTGCACCATATCCCTGATATAGTGATATTTGATCTCTATGTGTTTCGACCTGTCATGAAACACTGGGTTCTCAGACAGCTTCACACAACTCTGGTTATCGTAGGATATACCAGTAGCATCCAATGGGAGATCAAATAACTTAGACAGTAGCTTCCGTAGCCATACTGCCTCACAACTAGCTGAATAGGCCGCAACATACTTTGCCTCAGCTGTACTCAGTGCTACGCAGGAATGCTTCCTGCTAAACCAAGAGATCACACCTGATCCCATACTGAAGCAACACCCAGATGTGCTCTTCCTATCTGCAACACTGCCAGCCCAATCTGAATCAACATAACCCTGCAGGTTAAACTTTTGATTCGCTTCATACTTGAGCCCATAATCCACTATACCCTTCAGGTACCTCAGAACATGCTTTACAACAACCAGGTGAACACTCCTCGGATCCATCAGGAACTGGCTCAATGTGTTCACAACAAAGCAAATATCTGGTCTCGTGTTCTTCAGGTACATCAAGGACCCAATCATCTGACGATACATAGAGACATCAACCGGCTCAGATGAAGCATCACATAGAAGCTTTAGATTCATGCCATGGGTGTGGCCATGGCCTTGCAATCCATCATCCCAAATATCTTCACGATATCTACTGTGTACTTCCCTTGACCAAGGAAGATCCCACCTGAATTCTGCCACACCTCCATACCTAGGAAATAATGCATCATTCCCAAATCTTTCATATCGAACTCAGCAACAAGCTTCCTCTTAGTATCTGCAATCAGTAAATCATCTCCTGTTACAAATAAGTCATCCACATACAGGAGTAGAATCACAGGATTCCCTTCCTCAACCTTGTAGTAGAGGTTGGAATCCGCTTTACTCTTGGTAAAGCCCAAACTAGATAGGAAACTGTCCATCCTACCATACCAGGTTCTCGGAGCTTGTTTCAAGCCATACAAAGCTTTCTTCAATCTGCACACATATGACTCCCTGTCATGTATTTCAAAACCGAGTGGCTGCTCCTGTAGCTAGGGTTTTACCCCTAGCTTGTGCCAATGAGCACCTACTAAGGAGAATGGACTCCTTAGTAGCAGTTCAGTATATTAAACTAATTATGCAAAAACAAAAAATTAAATTATTTCTAAGACAAGCATGAAGCATAAACACCAAAATGAAAGAATGACTTTGTATTGATGTTACCTTGAGTGTCAAGGTTGGTGAAGCCCTTTGCAGTGTCCAAGAGGATGCTCCAAGCTTCAAGAATGCTCCTTCTCCTTCTCCAATGTTGGGGATGGGCCAAAGATGGCTCTCAAGGTGAAAATAGTTCAAAGGTGAACTAGGGTTTCGAGAGAGATTTTGGCAGAGTAAGGGTGCTTGTGATTGTGGATATGGAATAAGGGATCTCCATCACCTATTTATAGTTTTTTGGTGGTGGAGTGCTGACCCATGGTTTTAGGAAACACATGGTTTTAGGCAGCTGTATAGGGTTTTTTCCTCCTTTTCCTCATTATTTTATATTTTTTATTCCCTTTTTAGGGGATTTTTGCTATTTTTGGAGGAAAAGGGGGTTTTTTGGCCTTTTTTAGGCTATTTTGGTGGTTTTTTTGGCCTTTTGGAGGCATTTTAGGCCCTTTGGAGGCTTTTTAATGGGATTTTTTGGGATTTTAATGGAAAAATGGTAGGAAAATGGACAAATGAGCCATATAATGTGGTAAATGAGCTAGTGAGCACTTTTTGGGTGTTAACAGATTGCCCCCTGATGTGCGAGGTCAGGAGCTCATCGTATGGCCGATGGACATCATAAGTCATGAATGGTTTTCCTGGGATGTGGAGAGAAGAGAAGAAACAAACTGAAGCCCGGAACAACGATCCCGAACAACTGCAAGAACTAAAAGTACATAACCTCAATAATGGATGAGGAATCATCTGATCATATGGACGAGGCGGGCATTCCCATGCTCGTATCAGGATATAACATAATAACATCAATGGGGTCCAAAAAATGGGGACCTGAAATATACATGACCTCAAAAACTGAATGAGGAATAATCTCAATATATGGACGAGGCGGGCATACCCATGCTCGTATCAAGATACATAAACAGAACTGTGAGGCCCAAAAAAGGGGACCTGTAAGATACATAGCCACTGTGTACATCATAAGGGTCCAGAGGGGACACAAATCTGGGACATACTGCTGAGCGGATCATGTGTGAACTGCAGAACTGGTGCACCGGAACAATCAACAGTGCTACTGAGTGTGGTACCAAAGGAACTGATGAGCTGCTGGATCATAGTGACTGGGGTCATACTCTCCATGGTACACTGAACTGGAACTGAAACTGGGTACTCAAGGAAGCATGAAACTGGATGGCTTCCGAATACAAACGCCAATGCAGCCCGGACATCCACGGGAACATACAACTGGGCGTTCCAAAGTGACTCACCAATGTGCTAGAGTCGGGGGAAATCCGGGGTCTTCGACAAAAAACTGATGGAATATAATCCTACGCGATCCTCAACGATGCGATCAAGGTGCTGAAGTCGAGCATGTGAGGAACAACCACTCAGAGAGGCAATGATGTCTCCTCTCGGAATGATCCGTAGGCACTTACCACAGATGGTGATAAGTCCAAGGCGTAGGGACCTCTGGGCCTATCCTCTGGAATAGAGGAGCTGTCGTCGACAGAGGGAGACCTGCAACTATCAAGGCAATGATGTTTCCTTGACAGGAGCACGAGGTACAAGACCGAAATGTGATAGTACTGATGGCAGAACTGATAAACTGTGGGGGTACAACTGGGCAAGTAGGGTGGGTGGACTCAAACTTCCTTTGTTCAGAGTATGATAATGGGAATGATCTGGCAGCATATGAAACTAACTAAGGGGAAAGGGATCATAGCTGTAATGGATCTGGGAGGATAACTGGCTGAGGGAGACTCAAGCTGGTATACAATGGCAGAAGACTGCTGAATACTCGGAACAAAGGCGACCTGATTGGGGATGCTGCCGAGATGATCGATCATAGTGCCATGAGGCACGGGAGGATACTTCTTCATGGGTTAAGGAACTAGAAGAAGTGTGTGGATAAAATGATACTGTCGTGTGGATTTTACGAGCCCAGGACAGTTCATGCTCGTGGTTGCTTTCAATTTTAAGGAGTCTGAAAGCGATAAGAAGACTCTGAAGTTATGGAATGGTACTGTCGTGTGGATTTAACGAGCCCAGGACAGTGTAAGCTCGTGGTTGCTTTCAATTTTAGAGAGTCTGAAAGCAAGTAAGAAGACTCCAGGGGGTTGCTTTTTCGTAGATTTAGTCTCCAAGGCCCAAAGAAGCATAAAAGGATGCAATGAAGAACTCTTCTAGCCGGTGTGACTAGAGTATTCCTTTTTCGTAATTAGTCTGCCAGGTCCGGAAAAGGGTTAAACTTATACCAGATAGACGCCCTTTCAGGTACTTTAACGAGCATGAAAGGAAGCAAGATTGCTCGGCGATCTTTTCATTCTTTTAGGAGTCAGAAAAGAGCTTAACGGAAACTCCCTAAGTGCCTTTTTCGTAAAGGACTTGTCCGGCCCGAAAAAGGGATAAAATTATACCGAACAAAAGGAATGGCCAGGCAAGGAGGAAGTGTTCAATCAAGGTTTAGTAATGATGACCAAGAACGAGGGTAGGTGGGAACACTGATGGACCTCCTTGCGGGGTAGATGAAATGATGGCAAAATAACGAAACATTTGCAGTATGACAGGAGTGAATGGCTCATGTAAAAATGTGGAACAATCCGATGGCGGCCGATGTGGCACGCAAACCGAGGCAGCAAGGTGTTGGGACACAATGTTGAAATTGTACCAAGTGAGAGCGAGAAATGATCTCAAGCATCATCACTAGCTCGGAAAAATGAATCCGGCGATATAAAGGATGACAAAAACGGGTAACGGCCGATGTGGCACGCAAACCGAGATGACGGGGGCATTTTGAAAAATGCCCAGAAAATCTGAAGGTGAGGGCGATAAATGATCTCAAGCATCATCACCAGCTCGGAAAAATGAATCCGATGATATAAAACATGTGAAAAACGGAGAACGGCCGATGTGGCACGCAAACCGACGCGACTAGTGGCGTCTGGACACAACGTTGATATTGGTCCTGGTGAGAGCGAGAAATGATCTCAAGCATCATCACGGGAACGGAAATATGAATCCGGCAATGCAAATGGTGCGAAAAATGGAGGTCATAATACTAGGTGTATCATGATGGCCCGCGGGGGCAGAATACTAGGGGTATCAAATCAAATCAAATCTACAAGTGACATGTGACCTCAAAAATGGTTGAGATCACACATGTGAAAAAGTGAGCAGGGTTAATGACTTGCCCCCATGCTATGTGCATAGGGTTTGTGACTGTGGATCACATATGTGTTGGTTTGAACGATGGGTTCATTGACATGCTGAGATAAATGTGATGGGGCAGGGTCAAAATGATTGATCATGCCCCCTATCCCAGGGTCAAGGGAATCTATGATGCCCCTTGATGCAGAGGTGTTACTGTGGTGCTCTATAATGGCAGGGTCAAGACCAGGCATTTCGGTATAGGACCAGGCAAAGACATCATGAAACTCTTGGAAGAGTTGTGTATAATCCTCAATCTCCCGCTCGCTGCAGGAGGCTCCTAAAGTGATGAGTTCAGGGGCATATCCGGGGAACTTTGAGGGAGGAAGAGGATGTTGTTTCTGACGAACGGGGGTTACATCAGGCCATGTGTCAATGTGGTGCTCTATAATGGCAGGGTCAAGACCAGGCATTTTGGGAGAGGACCAGGCAAAGACATCACGGAATTCTTTGAAACGGTTTATGTAGTCCTCAATCTCTTGTTTACTGCAGAATGCTCCTAAAGTAATGAGTTCAGGGGCACGACCTGGAGCAGCAATATCAACTTGGATGACAGGTGAGATGTTGGCCATGTTGCCCTCCTCGAAGGCATCAGGAGCAGGAATAGGGTCCTTGAACCAGTCAACCTTGGTGGGGAGGAAGTCTTTGGATTCGACCGCGTATTGGGTAGCGGTGCTAGAGGGAGACGCTTCTGGGATGAAATAGGAACGGTGGTGCATATCATCCCAAGGATAATCCGGGGCAGTTAGGGCCTCAAGAATCTCCTCATCAGTACGGAAGGTCTGCGTCGTCAAATCGGTTGACGAGGGGGTAGTGGAAGTGTTGGTTGAAGAGATCATGTAGATGATATTAATCTCTTCAGAAGGGGGAGAGACCGGGGGGTAGATCTCCTCAATGGTAGGTGGTGCCGTCTCAAGGTCCAGATTGTTCATCTCATAGAGAGTCGCTCTGTAATCCGGGAGATCGGGACAATGATGTGAATAGTGCCCGTAAATACCGCAGATGGCGCAGGAGTGGTTGGTACGTAGGGACTTATCTTTAGGCTTAGGAGTGGGGTTTAGTTCGACGGTTGGGATGTTGGGGTCATCATCGAGCATTTGCATGTGCTTCTGCAATGCGGGTAACTGTGGGCATTGGTGGGTCGCATGGCCCAACTCGTCACACAGTGAGCATTTGGGAGGAGCACGAAACACTGGAGGGTTCTTGACTGTCTTGGGAGGTGGGACAGCAGTGTAAGGTTGTGGACCTCTGCCCCCAGTGGGTTGAGGAGGAAGAGGAGTTGTTGTGGAGGACGAAGGGGTAGAGACACCGGGAGGTGGCTGAGTGGTAGTAGCCATGGGTTGCACCGGCTGGAGGACGACATCAGGTGTCGGCGGGCGAACGGGAGGCGAAAGGTACCATACAGGTAATCCCAAGGTTAACCCAGGGAGGCTAAGGGTAGCCATGACCGGGGCGCTTACTACTCCTGCTGGAGGAACTAGGAAGGGGATCGTATGGATCGGTGTAACACCAATGTGACTAGGTACCAATGGTGGTTTAGGCAACAAGGATGGTTGATTGTTAGGTGGTAGGATGTCATGGGACAAGGTACATAAGTCAGACATTTCGGGCGTAGATGATGGCGGAGGAATGGATTGAAAGGTGGAGGTCATCGGCGCGTCTGAGTAGACTCCAGGCCCCGTAGAGGAAACAAACGAGGTGGTGGCAGGGGAAACAGGTTGTTCAACCATGGGGAGAACATTTTCTGGTGCCGCCGGAGCACTGGGATCATAGTAGGTGAGCTGGTCAATCTTAACCACGCGTCCTTCATGGGGGAACATCATGGTGCGAAAGACAGAAGAGGCAACCGCCCGCATGGCATACATGTAGCTGCGGCCAAGTAGAAGGTTGTAATCCAATTGGGCATTGATTACCTCTATGTCAATAAGAACTGTTTTACCACCTAACTGGACTGGAACGTTGGGTAGAAGGCCTTGGGGCTGGGCCGAACGACCGTCGTAGGCACGTAACGCAGTGGTGGACTGCTGGAGAGGAGGGGATCCTAGCTTCTGCCATACAAATGTAGACATAACGCATGTGGAAGCACCCTCATCAATGATGCACCGATGGATAACAAGATTCCTAACGGAGACTGTAACTTGGAAGGCTAAGCTGGAAGGTAGGCGTGGTTCAGACTGGTCTAAATCAAACGCCATCAAATGTGAATCAGTTGGGTCAATCCCCCCGATGGCGGAAAGTAAAGTCTTGCGCTGGGAAGGGCAGTTCTTCAAGACTTCCAACGCAGACATGGCTGCGGGAGATTGGGCTAGGTCGTCTACGATGTTGTAGTTTGACGCAGCGCGCGCGTTAGGGTTATTGTTGATTCGGCGAAGTGGGAAACGAGGTGCTTTCGCAGCGCCGTCTATGGGCGGCGGAGGTATACGTAATGCCTGATCGGTGGGATGGGCGTTAGTAGGTTTATCCGTGGGAGGGGCTTCAGAGGTGGAGCCATATTGGTTCCGACGGGTCTGGAGGTTGACGTCAGCAGATGACATCATCAGCAAGTGGTGGGTACCTGAGTCAAACATGGGTTGATCAGTAGCAGCGTAGGTGATCTGTTGTTGTTGGGGTTGCACGTTAGCTTGAGGGGCCAACGGCTGAGTGTTCACCACGCCTTGGGTCGGTAAGGGGTTTTGCAGCACCAAAGGGGGTTGCTGAGGTTGGGGGGGGTTGGGCGGTGCTTGGGGAGACGCATGCCCTTGGCGATGGGCCTCGTCAACCCAAAGCTGCCGAGCTCGCTCCAAGTGTGGGCAAGCATGGGTGTAATGTCCATAGACCCCGCAAATAGAACAAGGGTGGTTCGTCCGCAAATTGGGGTTTTTGGCCTGCTTGGGCGGGCGATCAGGGTTTTGATTAGCGGGGGCCGCATTATTGTTGTCAGGGGGATTAGCCGGTTGACCAGCTTGGTCTGCAGGTTGGTTATTTCCCCGATTACGGCCCTTGCCGCGGTTCTGTTGGCCCTGGTTACGTTGGTTATTCTGGTTTTGCTGCGGGTTATGTTGGGCGTAAACTTGCCCTTGGGCAGCAGGTGTATTTTGAGGTTGCGCAGGTGCTGGAGCAGGCTGCGGAGGATGATATGTAGGTTGAGGCTGAGCAGGTGCAGCAACTTGAGGGGGTTGCTGATAGGACTGCGGAGCAGGTTGTGAATGTGCCGCAGGGGCTGCCTGTGGCGGATAATAAGCTGGTGGGGCTTGTGAAGGCGCAGGAGCTGAGGCAGCATGCTGATGGTAGTAAGGCTGAGGGGCGACTGGAGGAGCATAAGCAGGAGTCGCATACCCGAAGCACTGAGGTGGACATGAAGGTCCATGGGAATGGTGATGTGTCATGGGAGCATATGAGTTGGTTGCTCCAGACTGGGAGGTAGCCCTCGACAGGTCGGGGCCAGGGGTAGGACGTGCTATAGAAAATGGTTGGGGATGCGAAGAAACACGGCCAATGATACCATCTGCAGCGTGGGATGCCCCCGGCGCATCATGATGGGAGGACTCGCCGCGAGGGGCGTCAGGTATAATGGTATAAAGGTAACCCGACTGGGCGTAAATGAGGTCGAACTGCTGTGCCTTAAGGATGGCCTCTTCTTCAGACTGGGGTCTTTCTGAAGCTACATCCTTAGCGATGACAGGAAGCAGGGACTTGAGGAACCAATCGAGGAAGATACGGTCATCTAGTTTAATCTTGCATAAGCTATGGCGTCTACGCCACTCATGGATGTGGTCCGTGATATGGGTAGCCGTGTTTTGTCTACAAGATAGAAGGATCTCAACGCCCGCGTCATAGCGGACTGGCAACTGGAAGAACTGCAGGAAGGTCGAGGCCAGGGAAGAAAAGGTGGCGTGGGTCCCATGAGGCTGCTCAATATACCACTTGGCTGCAGAGCCAGTGAAGGTGCGCTGTAAGAGACGGAGGCGAACAGAGTCATCCACGATGGAGTTAGAGGAACACCATAGGTGGAAAGACATGATATGGTTTTGTGGGTCCTCACCGGCCTTACCCTCGAATTTAGGGATGTCAGAGGGTAGTTTGTTAGGCATATGAGGCCACATAGGGTCGTGTCGAATAGGATCGTTGGTCAATCTGGCCAGGTCAGGTAGGTTGAGGCTAGCCATGAACGGCAAACTGGAAGAAGGCTGTGACACAGTAGTGCTGTGGACCAAGTTGGGGCCAGTGCCCCCAAGTGGAGGGACAAGATTTAGGGTGGTGCCCCCAAGTGGGGGAACTGAGGTAGTGGAGGATGGTCCAGCACCACCATGGGTAGTGTGAGCCACTGATGTAGTGGGGATAGGTATTCCCGCTGTGGGAATAGGTACCGTGAGGGGAACGGTAGATGGTTGCCCCATGGAGGGCATACCAAAAACAGGTGTAGTAACTGGTGTAGTGGTGGATGTGCCACCAATGGTCCCTATGAAAAATGGAGTGGAAGTCGTACCAGCCATGGGGCTAGTAGGGGCAGTATAAATAGGGTTCTCAGACTCTTCGTCAGAATCAGAGGTAAAGTAAGGTGCGTCACTATCGGGTGACGGAGACCTACGTCGCTGACGGGTGGAGTCAAGTGACAAGGCTCTAGATCTGTGATGAGTGGTATCAACGGACAATGATCGGAATCTATGACGAGTGGTGTCGAGAGAACCGTGCTGTGGGGGCTCGCCCCTGAGGCGCCGAGAATGTCTCGGGGACTCAATGGTGACAGATGGTGTCTAAGTCTCTGTGGGTTGAGGTGAGTATGAAAACAGCTCAAAAATCCTAATGCAACCGAGTGTGCAGAAGGAGAGCTAAAAAGCAAGGCACTCAGGCCAACAACCAACTCAAAACACCCACTGCAACAGCTGTGCTACAATAGGTGGAGTAACAACAAAGATGGTCAGAATACCAACAAGCAGCAGGTTTCCTAAAAAAGAAAAATGGTGGACTCACTAGACCAAAGGGAGGTAAAGGAGCATGCAAACACCTAACTAAAAGTATTCTGACTTAACTAAACATATCCTCTGCAAGGTGATGAAATCCAAGTCAGACAATATGAGTAGGAAAGCCAAGTGGCTATGATATCCCCCTACCGGGAGGGATACCGGGTAGTCAATCCTAGAAGAATGGCAACTAAGATACCCCGTTCATGACACGTCCAGAAAGGTGAATCTGCCGTTTAGTTCGTTGACCGCAATACCCCTATACAGGGATATCCCGCGAACCGCGAAAGGTAGCCCTTCGGTTACTAAATGGAGTGCGGTATTCCACTCAGGCCTCCGGAACTAGTCTCCCGACTTCAACCCTCCTAAGGGAGAGGCCCTCTGATAAACTGGTCGTGACCGTGCCAAAAAGTACTAGGGGATTTTGGTTCCCTATTTGGACAACAACTATGTCTCAAGTGAAATAACCAAGGGGTGTTATTGGAAGCCTATCCCCCTGATCCTACCTAACTACAATGATTCTTTTGTGTTCCCCAAGTGGGGTTAGAATGTTGGTTTAGTTAGGTACTTTTTAAGGCTCACTTGATTTAATGTGACAGAGTGTGTGCTCGTGAGGTGTTGAACCCAAAAATAGAAGTGCCACAAGGGAGGGCAACTTCCAATCTATCAATAATGCTGAAATTGATTCTTTTAACTTGCAAAATTTTCTGAATTAAAAATACTGAAATTTGTAAAAAGATTCTGTAAAAGGAACATAAATTATGTTGCAGAAAAGGCTGTAAGGAAGTGGGCTGCAGGTGGGACAGAGGGCTGTTCAAATGCAGAAAATATTGCAGCAAGAGGGGCTGGGCTCAAAACAGGAAAAGAGCAGAAATCAGACCGCGGGTCTGTGGCGGATCAGAACAGGCCGACCGCGGGTTTGAGGGAAACAGCGGCGGTCAGGTCGCGGCTATCGGGCCAACAGACGCAGTCGGGACGCCGGAAACAGGGGAAAAGGCACAGTCGGGTCGCGGCTATCGGGCCAACAGTGGCAGTCGGGACGCAGGAAATAGGGGAAAAGACACAGTCGGGTCGCGGCAAAAAGGCTAACAGGCGCAGTCGGGACGCCCGAAAGAGGCAGAAAGCCGCAGTCGGGACGCGTGAAAAAGGCCGACAGGCGCAGTCAGATCGCGGCAAACAGGCTGATTAGCCACGGTCGGATCGCAGGTAACAGACTTGAATCCGCCGGCGGAGCGTCGGAAGCAGTCTGAGAGCCACGGTCGGATCGCGGGTAAAGGCCTGAAAGGCGCGGTCGGGACGCGACTGTAGAGGGAAAAAGACGCGGTATGCAGCGGCCAAAAGGGACAGCCGAAAGAAAAAATTTAAAAACGGAAACCAGAAATTCGAAAACTAGGGGAGTCGCCAAAAACTGTAGCTAGGGTTTTACCCCTAGCTTGTGCCAATGAGCACCTACTAAGGAGAATGGACTCCTTAGTAGTAGTTCAGTATATTAAACTAATTATGCAAAAACAAAAAATTAAATTATTTCTAAGACAAGCATGAAGCATAAACACCAAAATGAAAGAATGACTTTGTATTGATGTTACCTTGAGTGTCAAGGTTGGTGAAGCCCTTTGCAGTGTCCAAGAGGATGCTCCAAGCTTCAAGAATGCTCCTTCTCCTTCTCCAATGTTGGGGATGGGCCAAAGATGGCTCTCAAGGTGAAAATAGTTCAAAGGTGAACTAGGGTTTCGAGAGAGATTTTGGCAGAGTAAGGGTGCTTGTGATTGTGGATATGGAATAAGGGATCTCCATCACCTATTTATAGTTTTTTGGTGGTGGAGTGCTGACCCATGGTTTTAGGAAACACATGGTTTTAGGCAGCTGTATAGGGTTTTTTCCTCCTTTTCCTCATTATTTTATATTTTTTATTCCCTTTTTAGGGGATTTTTGCTATTTTTGGAGGAAAAGGGGGTTTTTTGGCCTTTTTTAGGCTATTTTGGTGGTTTTTTGGCCTTTTGGAGGCATTTTAGGCCCTTTGGAGGCTTTTTAATGGGATTTTTTGGGATTTTAATGGAAAAATGGACAAATGAGCCATATAATGTGGTAAATGAGCTAGTGAGCACTTTTTGGGTGTTAACAGCTCCACATATACTTCCTCTTCAACTACACCATTCAAGAAAGCAGTCTTGCTGGTGTATTTTCCATTTCATTGCTGCAGCCAGGGAAAGTACTGTTCTGATGGAAGTATACCGGGATACAGGTGCAAAAGTTTCTTCATAATCTATTCCCTCTTTCTGAGAGAAGCCACGAGCTACAAATCTTGCTTTGTATTTCTGTACACTGCCATTTGTAGCATGCTTGATTTTGTAGATCTATTTAGAAGTCACAACAGACTTCTCTTTAGGTCTTGGGACAACATCCCAAACATCATTCTTCATTATTGATTGGTATTCCTCAACCATGGCATCCTTCCATTCTTTATTTTCCGCTGCTTCTTTATAACTGGAAGGTTCTTTGTTCATAATGTCACAGAGTAAAGCAACATAGCTAGTATGTGATCTGGTTCTCTTCTTTGCTCTGTGTTCTTCTTCTGGAATGCCAAATCTTTCTGCATCTTGAATGAGCTCTCTAGCCCATGCAGGTTTCCTCTTGTGAGAGTTATCCTCATGGGGTGGATCTACAGGTTCTTGCGGATCTTCAAACTCATGAACAAATTCTGGAATTGCTTCTGTCATGGTAGTGTCTTGAAATCTAGTTTCCTTAGGTTCTTCATAAACTTTGATAGGTGCCTTCCTTGATTTGATGAATGCTGAGTTTTCATCAAATGTTACATCCCTGCTGACATCAATCTTCTTGAACCCTGGAAAGTATATTCTGTAAGCCTTTGAGCTTTCATTGTAACCCACAAAGATACCCTTCTTTCCTGAAGGATCAAGTTTGGTCCTCTTTTCCTTTGGGACATGAGTGTATACTGGACAACCAAATATTCTGATATGGCTGACTTCAGGTTTCTTACCAGAAAAGCCTCTTATGGTGTCTTGCTGTCCAATATCTTGTGGGGTGTTCTGTTCTGCACATATACAACTGTTCTAGCTGCTTCTGCCCATAGATGCATAGGTAGATCATGGTCATGCAGCATTGCCCTTGCTGCTTCCATGATTGTTTTGTTCTTCCTTTCTGCAACTCCATTCTGTTGAGGATTATAAGGAGCAGTCAACTCCCTCTTAATCCATGAATCACTACAAAGCTTCTTGAAGTCTCCTGAGGTGAATTCTCCACCATTGTCGGGTCTGAATGTTTTGATCTTCTTGTTAGTTTGATTCTCCATCAAGGTTTTGAATTCCTTGAAATTATCAAACACCTCATCTTTGTTCTTCAAGAAGTATACCCAAGTCTTGCTGGAGAAGTCATCAATAAATGATACATAGTAAACATACCCATTTAGAGAACTGGATGACATAGGACCACATACATCTGAGTGGATGATTTCCAGGATATCTTTTGCCTTGCTTTCACTGCTTGGGAAAGCCTTCTTAATATTCTTACCTTTTGCACATCTTTTGCAAACACCTTCATGTTTGGTCTTGATTTCAGGAAGACCCTCTACATCCTTGCTTGCAATTGGAAGTGCCCTATAGTGCATATGAGAAAGTCTTCTATGCTAAAGTTCACTTGGCTCCATGGATTCATGCACCATGGCATGTTCAGGTTGTCCTTTTAATTTACACAAACCTCCCTCTTGCTCTCCAATCACTATTGCATCATCTATGGTCTTTCCCTTTGGCCACATTAGGACTTGGCCATCCACAAATGAAACCCTCATACCTTTTGCATCCAATGCAGAGATGGAGAGTAAGTTCTTCTTGAGCCCAGGTACATAAATGACTTCTTTCATCTACAAATATTTTCCAGAATCTAGGTTGTAGGAGGCTTCACCACTTCCTTTGATTGGGTATTGATAATCATCCCCAAGTTTCACCTTATGGGGTGATTCATGTTCAGATAGATTCACAAAAGATTCCTTAAACCCAGTCATGTGTTTGGAAGCCCCACTGTCAATTAACCAATCATTACAACCATGAGAGATAGTACCTGTGAGAGCAGAGATTAGAACATACTCTTCTTCACTTGATGAGTCATCATTACTATCATCACTTTCTTCCCTAGCCTTCTTCTTTGGAGGTTCATCATCTTCGGCAGCATGAGCATGGTACCTTCTTTTGTTACCCTTCTTCTTCTTGCTGGATTTGTTGTTGTTGTGGTTGTCCCTTTTGTTCTTGGGACATTCTGAAGCAAAGTGACCCTTCTCATTACAAGTGAAACACCTTAGATCTTTCTTGTCTTTGTGAAAATGATGAGAAGATTTCTTCTTGTGATGGGATGGCTCCCTCTTGAACTTGCCCTTCTTAGTGTGAGCTGTGAGAGCTTGATATTCATTTCCCATCTTCTCTTCTCTTGCCACAAGCCATGCTTATTCTTGAGAACATTCCTCCCATAATCTGCTGAAGGAGATTAGCTTCTTTCTGGCATAGATCCCCTGGATAAAAGAGTCCCATGACCTAGGTAGGCCATTCAAAGTAGTCATAACAATTTCACCATTCTCCACCATTTCATCTACAGCTTCAAGTCGTTCCTTGATCTGAGAGACCTTGAAGAAATAGGATTGAATGGTTTCTCCATTCGACATCTTGACCCCTTTCAATTGATTCCACAGGGTCATCTTCCGATTTATGTTCTTTTCTTCAAATAGCTTGGTCAAAGAATCAAACATAGCCTTGGGTGTCTTTAGAGAAGACACATGGGGTATGAGATGGTCTTTGATAGAATCAGCAATGATCCTCTTTTCCTTGACCAGGTTCTTCTTATGCAATACCTTAGCCTCTTCATCCTCTGGGATAGGGATGTCTTCTTTTATATATGAGTCCAACTCATTCTCTTCCAGGATTAACCCAATCCTATACTTCCAAGCTCGAAAGTTATCAGCCCCTTCAAGCTTATCCTCAAGCTTGGTGTGGTGAGACATCTTAAAGAGTACTTCAAATGGAAATAGAAAAGATTTAGGTCTTACCACTTGAAATGCTAAAAACTGGATCTGGTCTCGGATTAGGGTTTGTCAGAAAAACCCTAAAAATTCAAAATGTGAATTTCAAATTTCTGAAAGGATAGAAAGATGTGCCTTGATGAGCTGATCATCCTGATGTATTCAGAATTTGAGATCAGCAAAGCTTTACCCTTCATATTTTTCTTTTTGTCCTATCAAGTTCACTAGGGAGAGCCCTGAATTAGGGTTTGAGTTTCCCAAAAATATACCCAGCCAAAAATCTCGATCCAAAGCTCTAAACTTCGATTTTTGCAAGGAGCTTCCAGCTATGTCTTCAGATTTCAGAAATTCCTATTTTTGTGGAAACCCTAATTGTTAGGGCCAAATCTGAAAATGCTCAGAATTGAATTCTGATTGGATAGATAGATTCTCCTTGATGAGTAGAGTTAATCTACTATATTTCTTTTCCAAAAACTGTGGAGAAAAACCCAATAAACAAGAAACTCAAGTTTTCGTCACTGCAAAATGTCTTCTTCTCAGGTTAGCTCTGATACCATGTTATATTTTAAGCATTAATTCACAATACTCTTAGATATTTACTGAGAGAATAACATATACAGTATATCAATGCATAACAATCACAATAAGCATGACAAGCATCACAAGAATCAAAAGCATGAGAGACAAGAGACACAGAGTTTCCGTGGGGAAAACCCAAAGGTGAAAAACCCCACAACTTCCTCATAGATAGAGAGAGAAATGGCTGAACCAAAGTACAACCAAAATACACTTGAGATAGTCTCCTAGTAGCAGATGATCCTCCTCCTCACTAGTGCGCCACTTTCTGAGTGAGAGAGATGTGACTTTCCGAATGAATCATAATAGAGATCTCCTGATCTCTATTTATACTCAACCTGTTTTCCCAGTTACACTATGGGGACGACTTGTCTATCTAGATACATCCACAATATAATATATATTTTAGGTCCGACCCCACACATGGTGGTCTAATAACCCATCGGCAAGTACACACACTTGCGACACTTGTCAATCCACATGACGACACTTCCTTATAGAGGAATAACACATCTCTTATAAGGGTACAATAAATATATATAAAATACATAGATGAAATACATTCCGAAGTTACATATACATCAACACCAGGTAGTCAGGAACGATCTCACAGTATATGTATGAACAATGCAGAAATAGTTCAACAAACATTCAACACGTCCCAAGCAAAACGCAGTGCAAGCTTTTCCAGGTAAAAATGAGTCTTGTATTGATGTAGCAAAATAATTCACGTACAACATAAGTCTGTCCTTTGACCTATCCTAAGTCCTTCTCTTCTATTCTAATCTTCTATTTATTGCTTTTACAAAGTTTGTCTCTTCACATACCCTAAACCTAGGGAAACATAAAAGTTGGTCTTCTAGTGCCTAAAGAGACAATAGTCATTTCCAACTGTCTTTTAAAATATTATACAATAAAAAACGATTCTAGTTGTCTTTTAAAAGCATTTATACAATAAAAACAGTCTCAACTGTCTTCTCTTCAAAATACAATAAAGCGGATTTAATTCCCATATGGTCCCATTGCTTTAGCTGATCCTTTTATTTAAGCTTCCCCGTCCACTTTAGCGGGTTGGCTTACTTCAGCAGGTTTGTCCACGTTTGTGATGTAGCTGGCCCATTGGCTGATTTCTCTTAAAATGGTATTTCCCCGCGCATAAATCATCATCTTCAGTGTTATTTCATGCTTACGCAGATCTGATTTAACGTTTGCTGCTCTTGCTTTTGCTGACTGGGCGATATCCTCTAGGAAATAGGCATGGATAGAAGTTTTCCCAATCATCCGGTGGAAGTCTTATTAATTTGGGATATCTATCTTTCTTAGGTATTCTATTTCTGCATTTTGCTCGCTTTGCAAGTATGACAAGCGCTGATCCTTTTCTGGAAAATCATCTATGGTTTTAGGCAAGGCTATGTGGCATTTCCCATGGGTCTCTCGGATTTTTAAGTAGAGTTTGGTGCATTTCTTGATGGTATTCTGAATTGCAATGCTTATCTTCATACCATAGTCTCTACAGAATTCCAGGACTCCCAAATTCAAGTCTAATTCATCTACGAACAAGGCACGTAGGTTTACCAGGAATCTTGATTTCCCTTTCCTCCATTTAAACTGTCCATTGATTTATTCTATGTGGCGCACATACCTCTTCCTAAGTCTTAGTGCCTCAGTATCAATCGCTTTCATCCTTGAAATGATTCCCTTTATCTTACAAATCTCCTCTGATATTAGCTCCAATGATTGATGCACTCTTTTTAGCATGTCGCATGCTTGCTCATGGAATGCAGTTAGATCTTGTTTCTTATCTTCTGCAACCTTCAATTGTTCTAACAACTGATCTTTTTCCTTTGTTAGTATTTCGAACTGAGGCTTATAAAACTCAATCTGCTGTATGTTTTTGGCTTCATGCTGCTCCAATTCTAGAATGAGGGATTCCAACCCTTCCGTGGCTATCAGTTGTTGTTGCCTACTGCCGGCCACATGATCTTCTAATTATTTTAGGAGAGTTTCTAATTCCTTCTTCTCACCTTCTATGACTATAAGATGTGTATTGAGTGCATCCTTTTCTTCTTCGAGCTTTTTCCTCTTACCACCATCTCCACCTTTTCTTCTTGAAGGTCATCGTATTTCCTTTTCAGTTCTTTACCTAGGTGCACTTCTTTCTGTAGATTATCTTTAACCTTGAAGCACCTATCTCTGTATTGCTTTACCTTCTCTACCAACATAACTACATTGTCGATGCTTGCTTGAACCGAAGCTACTATGCATGCTTCTATGAAATCAGGGTCACTGTTAGTCCCTTGAAAGAGTGGAAATTGAGTTATTTTGACTTCCTCTCGGCTTTCTCCAGTTTTCATCCTCTTCTCAGACCTACTTATGATAGCCTTCTTCCTAAAATCAAAGAAGATATAATCCATCTTTGACACTAGGTGCTGCTTCGAGGGGGTGTATGGGGTGAGAGGGAGTTCTTGAGCTGGGACCAATTCTTCAGAGGTTGTTGTTAACGTACCTGAGTCCATATCTTGCATGCCCAAGCCTCCTTGATCCATATCTTCTTTGGACTTCTCCGTTCCTTCTTTCTGCCTCTACAATTCTGCTGCTTCTGCTTCTGCTTTCTCCCTTATTTCTTGCAGCTTTTCGGCCATTTCCCTCTTTATCTTTTCAGCTTCTTCTCTTTGCAATCTCTCGGCTTGTTCTTGCCGAATTTTAGAAGCTTCATCTTGGCACCGCTTTTCCTCTTGTTCCTTTTGGAGCCTATGATTCTCTTCTTCTTCAAGCCTATCAGCGTCCTCTTTCTTCTTTCTTTCGACTTCCTCTAGCTGTGCTGCCACTTCCTCTTGGATTTGCTTTTTCTCCTGCTCCTTTTGCATTAACCCCACATGTTTGGAACTAGAGATAACTACTTTTGGCTGGCGGTATCGCTTTCCCAAATCGGTCTATTCTTGGCACTTCGAAATTATTCCTCATCCTTGTCAAAATGGTTGGCATATTCAAACGTGACCTTGAGGTTGAGGCAGTGGGAAACAACTTTGCCTTTGGGGTCATGCCTCCTAAATATTTTTGTCCCGAAATGGAAGCCCTATAAATATTTAGCGAAATATATACCGTCTTTCTCCTTTCGGAGCTGGTATGCTCCAATGAAAAATAGCATTGGCGGGTATGCGGCCTTCTTCTTATCACTGAGTATTTTGCTGACTCCATCTACAAAGAGTTGTCTTACAGCTTCTTTGTGTACAACATAATCTGTGGCATAACGGGGTAGAAGGGATGGAGCACGAATGCCTCCATACATTCTAAAGTATGTCCCTTCCATAGAGAAGTATTCATCTCCGTATGTTTCTATGATGGGCATGGAATTTTTTGATAGGAAAGAAGGTTCTTCTATGAAAATCAACTGATATAAGGGCATGATGAACCTTTCGCAGATTTGAGTATAATGGCTCGCATACTTATGTGCCCACATTATCTGATAAGCCACATGGAGGGGGGATTCCTTGCTCTTCCAGATGCATCCCAAATCAGGGAAAGGGTGCTTGACTAGTAAGCAATCCACTAGATAAGAGGACACGAAAAATTCAGCCTTATCCTGGGTCATTCCTCCCTAGGAAACGGTTATAAGCGAGGCCATGTAATTTGATATGATGTCAGCCCAATTGAAAATTGCACCCTGCGTAGCTCTGTAGAACATCACAGGCACCCAACCTAGTTTGTATATGTTCCCATTTGGCATGCCGAATACCCGACTCAACATCAGGGCGATGAGTCTGTAGGGATTCCTTAGGAGATTGCTCTCATATTCTCCACTGTTTCTTTGCCTTATTTTCCTCTCGGCTACTGTCATTTTTCTAGCGCATTCCAAAAGGTCCATCTTCAGCCCGAATAACCATTCATCATTTAGGAATAATTTAGGATGCGACAACTTGTATGCTGCCATGATATGTTATGGCGCGAATGATGCAAGGCTCATCCCTGTGACATCTGTGATGAACCGGGAGTCAGTGTTTACTTGGGATAGTATCCAACCGATGACCTCAGAGCAAGGGAACAACTCAGGGCGGGTTGTTTCTTTGTGGAGATTGGATTTATTTATGTTTCTGTAAACCATTAGCTCTTCCAAGGAGGCCTCAGGGAAGCTCTTATCTTCTATGACTTTGTACAGCTCGCCCAATTGATATTCAGGGGTACCTCATGTGATAGGCTTCATATCGCAGATCATCATCTCCAACGAGGTGTCCAAAAGGATTTTCAGGTCTGAATCTGATGACAAACCTGGATTTCTTCCTAGCAGACCGTTTGTGCATATCAGACCTGTAATGACAATGTAAGGATAAGTAAAGAGTTTCATGGTTTGTGAGCAAACATTGTTCTTATTCATGATTATTAAAGAAAACATGCACTGACAAGAAATTTAATTTTCATATAAACCGCCCGTAGAAAAACTACACACAACCACCCTTGAGGCAGGTTCAGAGTGACGTTCTTTCGTTACCATAACGAGGGAACCAAGAAGCAATATTGGAACTAAAATAAGATTTCAAAATGTGAACTGTCTATGCAGAAAAGAGAAAACATATAGGAAAAATAAATGCAATTAACTCCCGTGCGGAAACATCTTTTGAGAAAACAATAAAAGACGGGCGAAGCCTCAGCGTAGTCAGTTTAAGAAGCAAAACTACAAGCGCGACCATTAAAGAATAAAACCATGAGAGACTGACAGTGGCCAACATGCGTGTGCGTGTGGAGCAAAGACAACTGTGTGAGAACCAATGACGCAGCTTTCACCTCTAAGGGGATGACCAATGGTGTGGCCGTCGGGAGTGAAAGCTCAAATGAGGTTCACTGACAACATACTTACTGCGTTAAGGACAAGGGGTTCCCAAGTAGTTACAGAGTAGCGAGTTTGACCCAAAAATGGAATACGGGGAAGCGATATGCCATGCTCAACTATAAGACTCTCTCTGAGAGGGACAAGGGTCCAGCTTAACAAGCCACCAATTAAAACGTTTTAACGAAAGATTGAGAGGTAAAACAAAGTCCCAGAAAGTCGAAAACAAACGGGAAAGGTTTGCAGGCCTACCTGTCAGATCCGGAGAGGTTCGCTGCGAGGAGAGCGTGAGTGCTGATTGGTCGTCAACCTGGTGCTTCCTTCGACGCCAAAAAATGTTTCAATACTCACAAATGGTGGAAAGGAACAAACCCCATTCACGAACATATATAGGCAAGAGAAATGAAGTCCCACGAGTTGACAGTTGGGGCACTAAATGTGCATGGGGATCAATAAAAAAAATCCATAACTTTGCACGGAAGAAGCATTAAAGTCCCCACCCAGTGACCTTAGTGTTTTGCAAAAGGTACTGGCGATCGTCGAGTTATCCTTACAGTCTGCGCAACGATTGGCGAATTAACCTTATCTTATGTGCAACAGTCGGCAACTTGGGCTTAAATGTTGCAACGAAAGGAGTGGTGTAGTGACCAGCGGCCTTTTTAAGATTGAGACTAGTGCAACGGTTGGAAGCCTTATAGATAAAAGGAGAGACCATGCGCTGTGACGGGGATCGACGAAGATAAACCTAACAGGTGCGCAATGGTCAATGATGAAGGCATTACTTTAGAAGGAGACCAATCGATGGGCGATAAGTCCCAAAACTGCACAACGGTCGGTGCGTTTAACCCTAAAACCTGCACAATAGTCGGCAAGGATAAGATAATCATGGCGACCGATCGGAAGAGATAAACCTAAAAGCTGCGCAACGGTCGGTGGATTTACCACGAAAACGAGGACCATATTTTCTAAGAGAATGTTGAAGTTTGCCTTATCCAAAAAACAACTTCTTTTGAAGGAAAGAAAAGGGACAAAATTAGAAGGAAACACATACTTTAAAAGACTACAAAAAAATCTAAAAATCAAAGGAGGGGCCCTATAAAATTTAGAATTTTATGGGGATCAGGTTGCAACAGAAACAATTGGCGATTCGTTGGTGAACACAGATCTCTGAAATAATCTCTTCTCCAAGGTCAAAAACTTATGAGTTGATGGCCCCATATATACCAAAATTGCTCATCTAGTCCGGTTTCTGCAAAGGGAGTGATCACTTTATCATAATGGTCACTGGGACAAAGAAAAATTTGAATCAGACTTCTTTACTACTCTCTTGGGGCCAAAGCATGGGGTTCATTTGTTTAAAACTGTCTTTCGGATGCCAACTAACACAGGACTCCACAGAATTGTAACAACATCCCACATACATATTCGTTTGTTCCTCATTCCCATGCTGTCAGCATCCTTTTGGATACTTTCTTTATTTACGACTTTTGTCGTTTGAGCCTTCCATGATGACTTTCTTCAATCTTTAACATTAATTAGGGTTCTTCAATCCATAGTGTCCTTTTGTGTGAGCAAGAGATTTGTTTGATTACGGTGCTCACGGACGGAGAAGAACCTTGCTGGGATGACCTTTAGGACAACTTCCTTGATTGGATGTCTTTGATTTTCTCAACCATGCTTTAATGGGGGCAAGAATACTTTGGAAAACATACTCATTTGTACAAGATCTTTTAGATTTTGATTCGTAGCATGCGATCATTCTAAATACCATACACCTGTGAGATATGCTTCCTCTCCGTGGGTCCATTTAGATAACTTCCCGAGACAGACATTAATGTGAGAGTGAATGGAGCCCCAAGATAATGACAAGTAAATCATAAATTTTAGTTATTTAATAGGGGTTATTGTGACACCAACATGGATCGGAAGGATCTCTTCACTTTGGAAACTAGCTAGTAAAAGCAAAGTCACACAGAGATCCTTTCTTTACAAGTAAATTCTGGCCTTTCAGAATTTGAGATTAGTTCAAAGTCCTGTCTCTTAACTACACCAAGAAGTTGGGTTGGTATTTATTAAAGAATATAGAGCTTCAAACAAGAATAGGGTGGAAAAGGTTAAAAGAAACAATCAAATGAAAACAAACTACAGACTCCTAGATGAAAGAGAACAACAATTCAAAACAAACTGTCAGGTCCCCTCCCATCTATTAACACAAGGAAGGGAACATGATACCTAGAAATATGGGCTTTTATAAAACTTAGCCCATTTCAACATTCATGATTCAAATAAATATAAACAATTGCCCACAAATCAGGAAAACATGCACAGCAGAACAAAACATAATCCACACACATTTCACATGCATCAACCATATCAAGAACAACCATATTTTAATTAAAACAATGCATAAGTAAATATACATAAGAGAATATAATTATCTCATTGTAATGTTGTCCCAAGCAGCTAGCTATGTCGCTGCAACGTTCCACCCAACCATAGGTCTCTGCCCAACCTATATTCTTTCAACACTCAGAGAACACCCCCGAGATGGGCATGATATCTACAAGGAAAAGGGGATTCTCAAGCTCAACACATCCCAAAGCAATGGATACCCATCTCAACCCCAACATTCTTTTACACACAACAACTCAAAACTGGGCATGGATACACATTTCAACAATGGGATTTATAGAATAGGGTCTATGGGTTTTTTCCCAAATCGTTGCACACCCAAAAACGGATTGTGGGAAGAGGGAACCATCCCCAAGGAAGAAAACCGATTTTTCCCACAGATGTATGAGCATACAGTGGGCCAAAATAGCCTCTATAAAACCCCAAAATCGTTTTATTCTTTTCCCCACTATTAGCCACAATAAAAACGCCCTTCCTAGCTAGGAAAATGAAGGAAAACACAGGAAATCCATGGAGGAAAACGCCCAGCTAGCTCAGAATACGTGAGAGAGCAAAAATCCTGGGTGAAGAATGGCTTTGGGCACCATTTCGTGGGTGTTTTCTTGCCCAAGAAGAAAAAATATGATTTCCCATATTGATGGCTTGCCCATGCACGAAAATCGGCTTCCATACCTCTCCAATCTAAAGGCATTAACTACCTCAACCAACTCTTGGAAGAATTAAATGCTTGGGTGCATAAGTCAAAATGGGTAGTTGATGGTTTATGGGTTCTCCCATTGACACTTGGCTCGACTTGATTGCCTCAAGGGTTTGAATATTTCCCTACCAATTCCTTTGAAACATCATGTCCCCATCTCTTGTTGCATTGCATAGCTAGTTGTGGGCATTTATATTAAAATGCATATTTACAATCCCCATTGTTCACTAACACATGGGTAGCATAATATCCAATACTTGCCTCTTCAAGGTCGAGCGTTCACTAGTGGGGCCTTGGCCTTGAGCTCCATGCTAGGAATCATACATAATATGCATACAATATTTACATTATAGCCCAAAATATTAAAAGGGTCATAATGGGGTCATGACATACCCCTCCCCTTGGAATAACACCGTCCTTGGTGTTCCAATACCTAGGAATACATACACGCTTTATACATGTCCAAAATTCACAAAATGTGGCAGGTCTATCCTTCATTTCATTGATTGGAGATGTCAAGGTGTGGTTCTTGAACCCCTGCACATTGCTCCTACTGGCAGTCGCTTTTCTTGTTACCCCTCGCTCCTGTTGGCAGGCGCTTTTCTTGTTACCCTTCGATGGAAATTCGCGGAGGACGTGACTTCCTCCACATCCCCAACATTCTATTGGAGGTAGCTGCCTTTGTTTTCCTTCGTCAACATTCTTGCTCTCTTCCAGCCTTGGGCGTTTCTTAATGGGGTGATTGGACAAATTCTTCATCATTGATCCACTTTCCTTTCCATTACTGATTGCTTCCAGAATATTTTTTACCTCCTTTTGCAGACTAATAGAGTCCTGCAAAACCTTGTGGTTCATCGCATTCTGCTGCTTCTATAGCTTGAGCATCTCTCCAAGATTTTCTTGGGTCTTGGAAATTGTTTGAAGAAGACTTTCAACTAAGTCCAATAGCCCTTGGTCTAATGCCATGGTCAATACGCACAACTTTCCTCACTTGCTTGTTAGCACCACTTGTTTGTTTTTGTAACGGCTGCAGCCAATTGCGTTCAATTTCTCACCTGTGAAATTCATTATTGCAATTCTTTGTTAGGCCAAGCATAACATAAACATTAAGATTAGTCAATCAATTTCCCAATTGACATGGAATGTCCATGCTTTATTCATGAGATTTCCACACTTTTCATGCTTTCCCATCATATATATGAACTCATTCATGTTCATCTTTCACGGGGAATTAGCTTTTTCAGCAGTCACAATTTATTTCAAGAAAATAAACACAGTAAACTTCCAATCATGACATGCATTCAACAATTTTTTGTTTCTAAGATGCATCAGTCAAAAGGAAAGAGAAGAGTAAGAGTTTTCCCCCTCTTATTCTTGTTCCAATCCGGAGCCATATTCTTGTTCCAATCCAGAGCCACACCATCACTGTGGTTCTATGCTCTTTAGCCTCTTTCACTTCAATGTGAATGCTTGAATTTCCCTTTCTTGACTATGAAACTTAGTGTCTAAGGTCTGTCTAAGGATTTTTTCCATCAGGGAATCTCCTCCCCATGGTTTTTCTACAGAACCTTTGGCTGCTAGGACTCCCACACATTTCCACTAGCATCATTCTTATCATTGCTGCTCATACTGAGATTTCTATGATAGTCATGTGTCCATATGCATCCCTAGGATGCCTTCAGGGCTTCTTGCTTTCCTGCAAAGACCAAAGTTTCCAACAAAGAAACAACAGTGTATCAGATTGGCTGTCATAAGACTTGTTCATGAAATTTTCATTATCCAAAAATGAATGAAAATCAAATACTTATCTGTATTGGGCAGTTCCTTGCTACTCCACAGGTTTCCTTCTCTGCTTTACAAGCCTTGGATCACCTGTGGGGTGGATGTTTAATGCCCAACCAGTACACCTTCACGCCGATTGGGTTTACCAAGCATTTGTGGTGCCCAACCAGTCCCATACCTGGTTGGACCTCTCCATTGCCGAGCGGACACATTCATCTGGGTCATCGACCAATGGAAGGAAACTGCACCACCGACCATTATAGGTCAAAGCTCTATTACGGAGCCATAGGAATATAATGACCTTTCACTAATACCTCCACAAAAACCAAATAATTCATGCCAAACCAGTACACCAACTGGGTTCATTAGGCATACAACAACTCTTCATAACAACCTTCACAACACCCACAACATCCAAGTAAATAATGCCAAACTAGTGCACCGAATGGGTTTATTATGCGTGCAAAAACCCTTCATAACAACCTTCCATTATGATTCTTCTGTGTGCAGACCCAAATTGCATCTGTTTTAGCTGACAACACAAGATGGATAAGCAAACTCATCAGTATTGCTGCTCTTAAATTGAAGCATAATTCATAACATTCACTATCAAGTATTGAAACACCGGGAATGCGTCCATTTCCTTAGGGTGTAGTCAATATTGAAAAGCCTATCATAACCAAACACCCGAAAGGTGTGCACCCCTTTCCTATGTGAACCATGTAGGTCCTAATCTCACTCAAGCAATCGGAAATAATAATGAAATAATAAAAGATGCTCTGCATATTAAATCTAATAACCATATATGTATATCCTTAGTTAGGGTTACATAATACTTATCATTTTTTCAGATGTATTCTCTCTTCATTGCAAAGAATGGGGGCTTCCTTCTCCGAGTCAACAGTCCTTCGGTTTTACACCCCAATCTTTTCACATTCCATAACCCACACATGCCTTCTTAGCATAGCTTCACCATCTCACTCATATGGATTTCCATCATGCAGTTCAGTGGAGATGTCATCCTTAAAATATGCAATGGCATTTCACTTGAGACCCATTTCCAAAGCGTGGGGTCCTTCCCATGAAGTTTTGGCTTCTACAGGCCATCGCACATGGTCTTCCTGCAATGTGTCTTCCTGGCACACTTGATCAAATAACCAAACAATCAACAACATTTAATTATAAAATTCAAATTTGATTGTCTCGTAGACAATCAATGGCATTAAGAATTAAATTCAATCATGAATTTGCAATTCTGTCTACTACAGAAATTGACTTGCTTAGTCATGAGGTTATCCTCATATGGCTTGTCCCTTGCAAGTGGAACCCATCTTCCCATTAGGGTTTTACACTTTCTACTATAACATGAACATCCACTTGCAACATGTCCTCCTGACACAATTCTATGCAAGCCAACGGTGATTAGCAATTATAAGCAAATTCTCAAATCTGAAATCTATAAGTCCAAAATTGACAACATGTTCTGCACATAAACTATTTTTACAACCATGAGATCCTTCTCATGAGGTTAGGCTCTTGCACATGATATATTCCAATCTTCATCATGGACTTATCCACATTGCCATGCCCAAAACAATCTACTTGGAATATGAAACTTCAATCAGCCAAACATGTTGTGAGTATCTATGCATATAATCTTTTCATTGCTACAACAGTCACTGAAGTGATCTCCGAATTATAACACTCAATAATTCAAACACCTTCAGCTGTTAACATTTGAAATGCAATGAAATATATATATATATATGTGCATCATTATCATAATAAAATTGCAAGACACGGGTACATTATCCGTGCAATTTAAATAAACTGTAAATACTCATTACTTCACATTTCATGCAACTCTGCCCTTCCATAGAGCACTCTGGTAGCCCATCAACATGAATACCTTAGTCATGCAATCATTCTCCTGCATTCAAAGTATCTCATGAAATGGTCTCAGAATTAACAATAGTTCACCATTTCATCTACTATCTAACTGCATTGAGACACACATATGTCACAACCATGCATTCACACAATGCATCTCAACATGTGCACCCACACATATGCATGCACATTCACAACATTCACATAATACTTTAATAGGCATTCACTAAATGCATAATCCCTCAATACAACCTTGCATTAATCCATGAATACTACGCATTCCAACATATTATGGCCTAACCATGACTATCTCATATGGCATACACTATAACAGGACAATAAGTCATCACTTCCTTGGGTTGTTAAACTCATAACCAACATACCCAAATGGCATGATATAATTTCATATGAATGCATTGAGGTTTCTAAGAAACTATAAGGTGTAAGGCTCCTTTCCTTCACTTACCCACACCTGACCATACTTGGTAGGATTATATTCACATTCAGGCACTCAGTCTCACATGCAAACAATTCAACATAGTTTAAACATAGTTGAAGGGATCTCACCAAATCCTATTTCAACATTCATGCAATTAAGCACAAATAACCATTACCTGTATGGTTGTCATTAACATCGCTTGATGTTACCTGATCAGTTAGCCTCTTACCATGGCTTCACAGTCCTTTTTCCAACCTCGTGATCATAGATTTGTTGCACCATCATTTCCTCATAAGGTTGTTGGTCATATGCAAAAACATCATCCACATCTTTAGCCATGCTTCGGTTTTCTTTGGTCCCATAACCAATGCGAACACAACTAATTATTAGCAACCACAATGATTATCTTAAATGGATCTTTGCATGTGTAAAACCTCACTGTTTTACCAATATGCAATTTCGTATATGTGCACAAACATTTTCACATGAACTGTGCAATGTTTATTTATATGCTATCTAATGCATATTCATATCATCTATCTATTCTCTTGCATTTTCAGTCATGCTTCTATGGTATGATTCATACAACCATTATCAACATCATTAATTGTCATCAACCATAGGAAATACCATTAATGGGCCATTGCATGTGTAACTTCACTACCTTTACCCATATGCAACATCATGCTCATGCATAAGCAATTCATATGCACTATGCAATGACTCTTTAATCATGCCCACTAATTTATATTTAATCTACTACTCTCTTGCATTTCCAACATTCCTATGCCATAATTTTCAGTATATGAAACCCAAGAATATAAATACAATAGCAAGAGAGGAGTTAAGGAATTCTCCCTTTCCAATTCCTCATTGTAGCATGGAATTTCCTCTTCCTCATCATAGCCGATCCAATTTCATGGGCTCTCTACCATGCACACAAGCAATCATTAGCTATGATCTTCTCACGAAGTAGAAATTCAATATATGTATGCACGTGTATAATATTCATTCTTTCTATTTTCCAACATGCAATTATTATGCTATAAATAGAAATAGTTTAAGGTGAGGAATGTCCCTCTTATCAGCATTGCCTTACTTCTCCCATTGCTCTTCCACAATGCATATTACCGCCAATTACTCTTAATATGGCTTCCACAAACCTTCTATGCAATTCTTGCTTCTCATTCCAAGCATAGAAAATGCATTTCATACTTTCAACGACTGTCTCCGGGGGACGACGGGGGTCAAAGGGGTTTGCCCCCTTGTGGCTTCCCTAGCTTAAAACTCGCCGACCATGTCGTGGATTTTTAGCTTAAAACTCGCCGACCTTGTCGCAACAAATAAGGCTAAAATCACCGACCGCGTCGCAACAATTAAGCCTAAAATCGCCAACCGCGTCACAAATTTTAAGCCTAAAATCACCGACCGAGTCGCAGCTTTTAAGCGTAAAATCGCCGATCGAGTCGCAGTTGTCAAGCCTAAAATCGCCAACCGAGTCGCAGCTTTTAAGCCTAAAATTGTCGACCGAGTCGCAGCTTTTAAGCCTAAAATCGCCGACCGAGTCGCAGCTTTTAAGCCTAAAATCGCCGACCGAGTCGCAACTTTTAAGCTTAAAATCGCCGACCGCGTCGCAACTTTTAAACCTAAAATCGATGACCGAGTCGCAGAAATATAGGACATTTTTCGCCGACACAGTCTTGGCAGAAAAACTCATAAACACTTAGAAAATTTTCAAATTTTCAAAAACAGTTAGATTTTTTTTTGAAATATTTCCTTCTTTTCTTTACAGAAGTAAGCCACTTAGAGGTCATACTCACATAGAACAAAACAATAAAAGTATGTCAAGAAATTGCACCTCTTTCATGTAAAAAATAAAACAAATAATATGAAGATAGAAAGAGGTTTCACCTCGTTCCCCTCCTCCATGGAGGCAAGCAGACAAATACAAAACAAAATGCTACTGCATTAGAAACAATGTAAAGCAAGCATTCAAACTGAAAAGGGATTTTCTCCCTCCTTCCTCACTTTCATAAGATGAGATCAATGCAAGCAGTTTTGCAATAATCCCCAAAACAATCAAGGGAATGATTTCCAATCCTAATCAAATAGAATCCATGAGATCTTCAGGTTTCTTTAATGCATTTTAATTCCAAATACTAACTACATATACACACAATGATTTATACCTCTATGAAAGGCCCAAAAATCGTAGTGTTGAACCATAAGCTCTAATACCATTCTGTCAGGTCCCCTCCCATCTATTAACGCAAGGAAGGGAACATGATACCCAAAAATCTGGGCTTTTATAAAACTTAGCCCATTTCAACATTCATGATTCAAATAACTATAAACAATTGCCCACAAATTAGGCAAACATGCACAGTGGAACAAAACATCATCCACACACATTTCACATGCATCAGCCATATCAAGAACAACCATCTTTTAATTAAAACAGTGCAAAAGTAAATACACATAAGAGAATATACTTATCTCACTGTGATGCTATAGCAAGCAACTAGCTATGTCGCTGCAACGTTCCACCCAACCATAGGTCTCTGCCCAACCTATATTCTTTCAACACTCAGAGAACACCCCCGAGCTGGGCATGATATCTACAAGGAAAAGGGGATTCTCAAGCTTAGCACAGCCCAAAGAAATGGATACCCATCTCAACCCCAACATTCTTTTACACACAACAACTCAAAACTGGGCATGGATACACATTTCAACAATGGGATTTAAAGAATAGGGTCTATGGGTTTTTCCCCAAATCGTTGCACACCCAAAAATGGATTGTGGGAAGAGGGAACCATCCCCAGGGAAGAAAACCGATTTTTCCCATAGATGTATGAGCATACAGTGTGCCAAAATAGACTCTATAAAACCCCAAAATCATTTTATTCTTTTCCCCACTATTAGCCACAATAAAAATGCCCTTCCCAGCTAGGAAAATGAAGGAAAACACAGGAAATCCATGGAAGAAAATGCCCAGCTATCTCAGACTGCATGAGAGAGCAAAACTCCTGGGTGAAGATTGGATTTGGGCACCATTTCGTGGGTGTTTTCTTGCCCAAGAAGCAAAAATACGATTTCCCAGATTGATGGCTTGCCCATGCACGAAATTTGGATTCCATACCTCTCCAATCCCAAGGCATTAACTACCTCAACCAAATCTTGGAAGAATTAAATGATTGGGTGCGTAAGTCAAAATGGGTAGTTGATGGTTTATGGGTTTTCCCATTGACACTTGGCTCGACTTGATTGCCTCAAGGGTTTGCATTTTTCCCTCCCAATTCCTTGTAAACATCATGCCCCCATCTCTTGTTGCATTGAATAGCTAGTTGTGGGAATTTATATTAAAATGCATATTTACAATCCCCATGGTTCACTAGCACATGGGTAGCATAATATCCAATACTTGCCTCTTCAAGTTAGAGCGTTCACTAGTGGGGCCTTGGCCTTGAGTTCCACGCTAGGAATCATACATAATATACATACAATATTTACATTATAGCCCAAAATATTACAAGGGTCATAATGGGGTCATGACACAAACAAAGAAAAACAAACTTAGCAAAAAAAAAACAAAACATGGTTTATTTATGTACAAAAAGTCCTGCTAGGACTAAGTGAAGTACTTTTTTATGGAAAGGCCGTTGACATGGAGATTTTCTTCCTGCCCTTGCAAGTCTTTCAGTTTGTATGTTGACGGGCCAAGCTTTTCGGAAATTTGGTAAGGACCAATCCATAATTGTTGAAACTTTGTGCATTCCCTTACCATCATATGCGTGATCCCACTTCATAACTAAGTCACCTACCTTAAAACTCCTCTTGCCAGACTTCCGCTTATCAAACCACCTCTTGACAATATCTTGATGCTGGTTGAATCTGTATTTGGCTTTCTGCCATGACTCTTCAAGCTTCAGTAGGGTATCGATTCGTGATTGTAAGACTTGGATGCTAGAACCTAGAGAGGCTTGGGTTAATTGTAAGGATGGGAGTAATATGTTCGGAGGGAGTATGGCTTCTTTACCATAGACTAGAGTATACTAGGAAACTCCTAAGGCATTATTTGGGGTCACTCTATCCACCCATAAATCACTTGGGAGAGCTGTATGCCAACTTCTTTGATTTTCAATGACAATTTTCTTGAGAATTCAAATAATGTTTTTGTTTGAGGATTCAACCAGACCATTTCCTTGAGGGTAGTAGTTGGCCGAATACTGAAATTTAATCCCTTTCTCATAAACAAACTCATTTAATTTTATAGATGAAAAATAAGTTGCATTATCAAATACTAGGGAAATTGGAACCCCAAACCTGGTTATGATATTTTCTTCGAGGAACCTGATAACCGTGTCTTCATTCACTTTGTGCAATGGAGCAGCTTTTGTCCACCTGGTAAAATAATCTGTTGCCGTAAGAATATACTGGTGCTGTAGTGAAGAGTTTGGATTTATTTCTCTAATAACATCTATGCCCCATTGTCTGAATGGTTCAGAGATGATAACTGGCTGCAAAGGTCCTATTGCTTTTGGAAATATGTCAGCATTTCTTTGACATACATCACAATTCCGGGAATAGGCATGAGCATCTTTGAATAGAGTGGGCCAATCATAACCAGCTCTGAGTATTTTATGAGCTGTGGTATCTCCTAAGTAGTGTTCTCCAGCAGGGCCATCATGTAATTCTTTGACCACTTTTTCATTCTCCTCTTTCTCAAGACATCTGAGAAATATCCCATCATAATTCTTTCTAAATAGTACTCCATCAATTATTTGACAGGGCGCTGATTTCAGGCGGAGTGCCCATCTTTGCTTATAACTCCAGTGTTCTGGAAAGTATCCCTGTTGCAAATAATACACTAGGTCCCTATACCAAGACTTTGGAGCAGTGAAAATGAGACATACCTCAATCATATTCAGCTCTGCTTCATTCTTCCAGTCTAGCTCTTCATCGGCTGTATTTTCCGTGAGTAATTTGCATAACCCTTGGCCTTTTATAATGGTGGCTGGTTTGAATTCCAAATCATACTCTTGAAGAGAAGTGACCCAGTTTCCTCTCCTTTCACCCAATTCCTTCTGTACGAACAACGATCTAACCGTGGGGTGAGGTACTATGACTTTAGTTCTGTTTTTTAGGATATATGGCCTGAACTGTTTTACCGCTTTGAATACTGCATATTCTTGCTTGTCTACGGTGAGGTAATTCAGTTCAGCGCCATGCAAACCAGTGCTCATGAAGGATATTGGATACTCGTCTCCCGACTCTCCCTTCTGAGTGAGCACAGCTATGAGAGAATTATCGGAAGCAAAAGTGTACATAATGAAATCCTTTTCAAAATCTGGACTTCTTAAAGAAGGTGCGTTAGCTATGGAGGCTTTGATGCATTTGAACGTAGTCTTCTCTATGTCAGTCCACTTGAATTGCACACTTTGATTTACCATTTGCTGCAAAGGTTTCACGATTTGAGCGAAATCTCGTGCAAACCTTCGAACAAAGTTTATTGTGCCCATGAAAGATTGCATAGCTTTCTTGTTATGGGGCATGGGAATATTGTTTATATCTTGCACTCTCTCTTGGTCTATCGAGATTCCCTTTTTTGAGATGATATGACCTAGAAGTTTACCTTTAAGGAATGCGAAGATACTCTTCTTAGGATTTAAAGATATACCATATTTTATGCAACGATCAAAAATCTGTTTCAAATGGAAAACATGGTCTTCTCTCTTCTTTGAAAAGACCGTCACATCATCTAAATAAATTACTGCACAGTTGCCAACCAATCCCCAAAAAGCAATGTCCATGGCACTTTGAAAGGTAGCTCCTGCGTTTATCAATCCGAATGGAATTCTTCGGTATGCAAAGGTTCCCCACTTTGTACGGAAAGTGGTCTTGAGCCAATCGTCCTTTGCTACTAATACTTGATTATAAACAGATAAACCATCTAGCAGGGAGAAAAGTTATGAACTCAAAACCATTTGTAAAATTTGATCCATTGGTGGCACAGGGTAGTTGTCTTTATTGAAATATTTATTCAAGTTCCGAAAATCCACACATAGTCTTATTTCTCCTGACTTCTTTCGCACGGGGACTAAATTAGCAACCCATTCTGAATGTCCGACCTTAAAAATAATCTTAGCATCCAACAACTTTTTTAATTCTTTTTGTATTAAAGGATCAAGCGTCGGATGCATTCTTCGCAATTGTTGCTGAAATGGTTTCACGCCTGGCTTCATTGGTATTATATGTTGTATAATGTGAGTGTCATATGTTTTAAGAGCCTCATAAGTCCATGCAAAAACATCTTTATATTGTTGAAACAATTTGATGAACTTATCTCTTTCTTCTGGCGAGCAACATTTACGAAGATTGACAAATTTTGGTTCAGCCTCTGTGCCTAGGTTCACCAATTCGTGCTGCATGGAAGAGCTGTTAGTTTTGACATTTGCTGGCCTTCTGAACTTGTTCTGCAGGTCAAACAATACTTCCATAGTCCTTACTCCTTTTGGCATAAAATTTCCTTGGGTTGCATTCTTCTTCTATAAATCTGAATCATGTTCATCTTCATCGATTATAGATCCTTGGAAAGCATCCTCATTTGTTAGGAAACTGATAATTTGATCATCATCGTTGAATACTCTGAGATTTGTAATATTATTAGGTATAGATGGCCTGGAAATTAATTCAATAGAGAATTTGTTATTAGTAGGCACTAATATGGAAGCAAAAGTAGCTAACAAATCAACTATAACATTCTGTAATCTAGGGATTGAATTGATATTGAGTGCACCCAAGTGCAAAATCAAATTCCAAACTTTAGATTGATAACCTTTTAAATGCGGTGAAAGACAATGAATTGTATCTCTTACTTGCCGGACAACTATATCCGAGTCACCAAAGACCTTTAAGTATTTAACATTCAAACTAATAGCTTTCTTTAATCCCTGTACTAGAGCTTCATATTCAGCTGTATTATTTGTGCATTCAAACTCACTCTACAAGATAAAAAATGTTTATTTGATTCAGGGTCGATCAAAACACAACCAGCTCCTGACCCTTCTTGAGTTTTGGAACCTTCAAAGTACAGAACCCAAAAAATGTTTTCTGTTTTAACTAAGTTAGTCTTACTAGCATCTAAGTCAGCGACTAATCCTACTATGTTACAATCAATATCACCAGTCCGAGAAAAATGAAGGAGATCGGACTGCTCATCTGATTCATGGCTAACTTTGGTTGCTTGATAATTCCTAGGTTCAATTTCTAAAAAATAATTTCCCAATACTGAAGATGAAAAATCTACAGCTTCATTCTTTTCTTCTAACCGAGTTACATTTTGTTTCATGTGAGGTTCTCTTAGTATTTGGGTCTGTTTTTTCCTGTTTTGGTATGGAAGCCATAAGTGAGACTAGTCTGTCGCAAAGTAACCATTCAGTTTCGTAGACAAGTCCCTGCTCAAAATTAAACCATAAGACTCTGGTATATCAACCACCATAATATCAACAAATTGACATACTCTAGGATCTGCTGATAATATAATAAGTGCATCTTTCATTTCTCCAATTACCTTAACAATAGTCCTATCCAACTCTATGATATGAGATGGAGATGGTATTGGTTTCCCATTAATCTTCTTATAGATAGATAATGACATGACGTTTGAAGAAGCCCCAGAATCTACCAGACAATTGTGTACATTATGATTAAAAATTTCAAAGGTTAACAGAAAAGGCAAAGTTTGAGATCTAGACTTCCCGCCAATGCTAGCTTCATTTATTTTAGGATCTTCCTCTGAGTTTTATACTGAAGTACTGGATTGGGGGTCGAAAGCTTCTAACAATTTCTTCCTTTGCTGGGGAAGAATGCACATTTCAAAGATAGAGATATTTGCTTTCATCTTCTTGATATCTTCAATAATGTCATATCCCATGTCATAACCTTTTGCATGAGTTTCTATCTTGCTTGTTGTAATCTTTGTCTGTTTATTTATTTCTGGGATTGATTCTTTCGTCACTGTTGGATTTTCCTTAGGCTGCGGCGGAATGACAGTTATATGCCTTTTGTGTATTTCTTTGGCAACCTTAGGTTTTGGAGCAATCGGGCTTGGATCAACAATTGGACCTTTGCTCTGAGTAGTAACATTTACAGCTGAAACTTGACTTTCCTCAATGTCCTCTTCAATCAACTCTGTTAAAGGAACCCAATCCCACAAGACCATTTTGGTGTATGGGGCGGGTTCTTCCTGTTCCAATGTCTGCTCTTCTTGGGGATCTTATTGATATGTTACTTGTGCATCCAGCAATTGATTCACAACCAAGCTCATGGAATTTATCCATTGCGGATAGATCTTTTCAGAATGCTGCTCTTGGTGAAAACTGTAGAAATGATCCATCCCTACTTCATTCAAATTTAAAACAACAGATTTGTTTACAGGGGGAAGAGGCTGACCATTTTCATCTCTCTTTTTAAAAAAAGGTTTGAATGGATTTCTAGATGTGCTGGATCCCTTATCTTTCTCCAGATCTACAATTTTATTAGATAATTTCTGCATCATCTTGACCACATTTTCCATGTCTGTTGATGGTGCTTCCTTAGTTCTGGTTAGCAACAGATTTTTTTTAGTAGTTGCTGGTTTTGTTTCCAGATCAAGGGAATGTTTAGCAATGTTGTCTGCTTCTTCCTCTACCTTCTTGGATTCTTCGAAGTTTTCTATTAAGGTAGTTTTCTTCGTTCTTTTGACAAACATTGCTATGGGCGGATCGAGTGTCGTAGTGTAATATTCAACCAAAGATTCTTCAACGGGCCTCACTGCATCACTAAAATTATTCAACAACATAGTAAACCTTTGATTAAATGCTTGAACTTTCTCTTTCTTTTCCATCCTCATGGACAACATCTCTTTCATGAGTGTGGTGACTGTTTTTTGATTTCCATATTTACCTAAGAAACATTTCTCGAATTCTTCCCAATTTGATATTGAACTAGCTTGCAAACTAAAATACCAAGAAGATACCTTGTGTTCAAAAGTATAAGGAAATAGTCTTCATATCACATATTCGTGTTGTACATTTAGAATATTCAAAGCTAAATAAAAATCTTTAAGGTGATCTTCTGCAGAGATACCTTTCCCAGGATCATATTTAGGTAATACCTTTTCCGGGTTCTTGGGCAGATCATGGAATGGCCCGACTAAATTCAATGCTCCTATGGATCTCCATGCAGGTACAACCATAGCTCTCGGTGGAGAATGTGGCGGAGTGTGCAGTGGAGAATTATGTGGAGTGTGTGGTGGGGTTTGAGGTATTTATTGATTTGGAGGAGTTTCAGTCCTAATCTCACTAAAAGGTTCTGTGATTTCTTGTAATGACAGATCTAATAATTCTTCCAAGTTTTCAACGAGAAACGAGTCTCTTATGTACTGGGTTTCTCTCCTCGAAGCCCGTCTTCTGGGAAATAAAGGAATCACGTTGAAACCACCTAGCTCTCTAACATAAGAACGATTATGCCTTCTGAAACTCGCTACTTTTGCAAAAGGAACAACGTATAATGATTCTTGTTGTTCAACCTCAAGATTAGGATTTTCTTGACCCCGTGATTCCAGAATGAAATCGTTTGGGATAACTGTTTCAAGTGGGTCTTCAGGGGAATTTCTTGTAACAAAAGGATCTCCTCTGCGAGCCATGCACTAGTGGCCCTCCTTCTAGTGCCAAAAACTCTTGATGCCTTGAAATTCGTAGCATCAATCAGCAAAGGATTCTCCCCGGTAAGCAAGCCCAATTAGATGGCTCACAGTTTGGTGTGGGGAATCCATTTGGTTAACGACCCGACTATCGTATAAAATTTAAAGATTTGTTTTCTTTCACCGGTTACGGCCCAATCCACCGTTTATGTATTTTATTTTAAAGTTGATATGCATGTTCTCTATCTAAATGCATGCTGTTAAAACAAATATGATCTAAGAATTATCTAAGCTAATTAACCTATCCCTGCAGGGAGCAAAACTGGAGTATGAGTAATATACTGAAATACATCCAAGAATCTCACATATAGTTGTTTAATAACTAAGATGCATTCATAGCAGAAACTAAAAGATATCAAATATAGCTCTGACAGAAGTTAAAGCATTCCATTACTCATTTGACACAACACATTTGCACAGGAAAATGAAAGCATTCACAACTAAGAACTATTTCCAGGTAGTCAGGAATGATCTCACAGTGTATGTATGAATAGTGTAGAAATAGTTCAACAAACATTCAACACGTCCCAAGCAAAATGCAGTGCAAGCTTTACCAGGTAAAAATGATTCCTTCTTTATTGATGTAGCAAAATAATTCACGTACAACATAAGTCTGTTCTTTCACCTTCTCTAAGTCCTTCTCTTCTATTCTAATATTATATTTATAGCTTTTAAATTTTTTGTCTCTTCACATACCCTAAACCTAGAGAAACATAAAAGTTTGTCTTCTAGTGCCTAAAGAGACAAAAGTCATTTCCAGCTGTCTTTTAAAAAATTATACAATAAAAAATGATTCCAGTTTTCTTTTAAAAGCATTTATACAATAAAACAATCTCATCTGTCTTCTCTTCAAAATATAATAAAGCGGATTTAACTCCCAGATGGTCCCGCTGCTTCAGCTGGTCCTTTTATTTCAGCTTCCCCGTCCACTTCAGCAGGTTGGCTTACTTCAACAGGTTTGTCCACGTCTGTGATGTAGCTGGCCCATTGGATGATTTCTCATAAAATGGTATTTCCTCACGCATAAATCATCATCTTCAGTGATATTTCATGCTTACACAGATCTGATTTAATGTTTGCTTCTCCTGCCGTTGCTTCCTGGGCGATATCCTCTAGGAAATAGGCATGGATAGAAGTTTTCCCAATCATCTGGTGGAAGGAAATAAGCATGGTGTTCTATTTCTGCATTTTGCTCGCTCTGCAAGCTTGACAAGCGCTGATCCTTTTTTGGAAAATCATCAATGGTTTCAGGAAAGGCCATGTGGAATTTCCCATGGGTCTCTTGTATTTTTAAGTAGAGGTCGGTGAATTTCTTGATGGTCTTCTGAATTGCAATGCTTATCTTCATACCACAGTCTCTACAGAATTCCAGGACTCCCAAATCCAAGTCTAATTCATCTGCGGACAAGGCACGTAGGTTTACCAGGAATCTTGATTTCCCTTTCCTCCTTTCAAACTATCCATTGATTTCTTCTATGTGGCGCACATACCTCCTCCTAAGTCTTAGTGCCTTAGTCTCAATCGCTTTCATCCTTGAAATCATTCCCTTTATCTTACAAATCTCCTCTGAGATTAGCTCCAATGATTGATGCACTCTTTTTAGCATATCGCATGCTTGCTCATGGAATGCAGTTAGATCCTATTTCTTATCTTCTGCATCCTTCAATTGTTCTAACAACTGATCTTTTTCCTTTGTTAGTCTTTCGAACTGTGGCTTATAAAACTCAATCTGTTGTATGCTGCTCCAATTCTCAAATGCGGGCTTCCAACCCTTCCGTGGCTATAAGTTGTTGTTGCCTACTGTCAACCGCATGATCTTCTAATTCTTTTAGGCAAGTTTCTAATTCCTTCTTCTCGCCTTCTAGGACTATAGGATGTGTATTGAGTGCATCCTTTTCTTCTTCGAGCTTTTTCCTCTTAACTACCAACTCCACCTTTTCTTCTTGAAGGTCATCGTATTTCCTTTTCAGTTCTTTATCTAGGTGCACTTCTTTATGTAGATTATCTTTAACCTTGAAGCACCTATCTTTGTATTGCTTTACCTTCTCTACCAGCATAACTACATTGTCGGCGCTTGCTTGAATCGAAGCTACACTACATGCTGCCGTGAACTCAGGGTCACTTTTAGTCCCTTGAAAGAGCGGAACTTGAGTTATTTTGACTTCCTCTCGGATTTATCCAGTTTTCATCCTCTTCCCAGACCTACTTATGATAGCCTTCTTCCTAGAATCAAAGAAGATGGAATCCATCTTTGACACTAGGCACTGCTTCGAGGGGGTGTATGGGGTGAGAGGGAGTTCTCGAGCTGGGACCAATTCTTCAGAGGTTGCTGTTAACGCACCTAAGTCCATATCTTGCATGCCCGAGCCTCCTTGATCCATATATTCTTTGGACTTCTCCGTTTCTTCTTTCTGCCTTTGCAATTCTGCCGCTTCTGCTTCTGCTTTCTCCCTTATTTTTTGTAGCTTTTCAACCATTTCCCTCTTTATCTTTTCAACTTCTTCTCTTTGCAATCTCTCGACTTGTTCTTGATGAATTTTAGCAGCTTCATCTTGATGCCTCTTTTCCTCTTGTTCCTTTTGGAGCTTCTGATTCTCTTCTTCTTCAAGCCTATCAACCTCCTCTTTCTTCTTTCTTTCGGATTCCTCTAGCTACGCTACCACTTCCTCTTGGCATTACGTTTCCTCCTGCTCCTTTTGCATTAACCCCATAGGTTTGGAACAAGAGCTGACTGCTTTTGGATGGCGGTATCGCATCCCCAACTCGGTCATATTCTCGGCACTTTGAAAGAATTCCTCATCCTTGTTGAAATGGTGGGTGTATTCAAAAGTGACCTTGAGGTTGAGGCAGTGGGCAACATCTTTGCCTTCGGGGTCATGCCTCCTAAAGATTTTTGTTACGAAATGGAAGGCCTCTAAATATTTAGCGAAATCTATACTATCTTTTGCCTTGGGGAGCTGGTATGCTCCAATAAAAAATGGCATTGGCAGGTATGCGACCTTCTTCTTATCACTGAGTATTTTTCTAACTCCATCTACAAAGAGTTGTCTTACAACTTCTTTGTGTACAACATAATCTATGGCATAAAGGGGTAGAAGGGACGGAGCACGACTGCCTCCATACATTTTGAAGTATGTCCCTTCCATAGAGAAGTAGTAATCTCCGTATGTTTCTATGATGGGCATGGCATTTTTCGATAGGAAAGAAGGTTCTTTTATGAAAATAAATTGATATAAGGGCATGCTGAACCTTTCTCAGATTTGAGTATAATGGCTCACATACTTGTGTGCCCACATTATCTGATAAGCCACATGGAGGGGGGATTCCTTGCTCTTCTAGATGCATCCCAAATCAGGGAAAGGGTGCTTGACTAGTAAGCAATCCACCAGATAAGAGGACATGAAAAATTCAGCGTTATCCTGGGTCATTCCTCCCTGGGCAGCGGTTATAAGTGAGGCCATGTAATCTGATATGATGTCAGCCCAATTGAAAATCGCACCCTGCGTAGATATGTAGAACATCACAGGCACCCAGCCTAGTTTGTATATGTTCCCATTTGGCATGGTGAAAACCCGACTGAACATCAGGGCGATGAGTCTGTAGGGATTCCTTAGGATATTGGTCTCATAGTCTCCACTGTTTCTTTGCCTTATTTTCCTCTTGGTGACTATCATTATTCTAGCGCATTCAAAAGGTCCATATTCAGCCCGGATAACCATTCATCGTTTAGGAAAAACTTAGGATGCGGCAGCTTGTATGCTGCCATGATATGTTCTGGCACAAATGATGCAAGGCTCATCCCTGTGACATCTGTGATGAAATGGGAGTCAGTGTTTACTTGGGATAGGATCCAACCAATGACCTTAGAGCACGGGAACAACTTAAGGTGGGTTGCTTCTTTGTGGAGACCGGATTTATTTATGTTCATGTAAACAATTTGCTCTTCCAAGGAGGCCTCAGGGAAGCTATGATATTCTATGAATCTGTACAGCTCGCCCCATTGATATTATGGGGTACCTACTGTCATATTTTTTGTATCGCCGAACATCTTCTCCAACGAGGTGTCCAAGAGGATTTCCACGTCTAAATCTGACTCGAAAAACCTGGATTTCTTCTTGGCAGACTATTTGTGCATATCATACCTGTAATGATAATGAAAGGATAAATCAGGAGTTTCATGGTTTGTGAGCAAACATTGTTCTTATTCATGATTATTAAAGAAAACATGTACTGATAGGAAAGTTAATTTTCATTTAAACTGCCTGTAGAAAAACTACACACAACCACCCTTAAGGCAAGTTCAGAGTGACGTTCTTTTGTTACCATAACCAGTGAACCAAGAAGCAATATTGGCACTAAAATAAGATTTCAAAATGCGAACTGTCTATGCAGGAAAGAGCAAAAATATAGGAAAAATAAATGCAATTAAATCCCGTGCAGAAACATCTTTTGAGCAAACAATAAAAAACGGGCAAAGCCTCAGCGTGGTCAGTTTAAGAAGCAAAACTACAAGCACGACACTGAAGAATAAAACTGTAAGCGAATGACAGTGGCAAACATGTGTGTGCGTGTGGATCAAAGACAACTGTGTGAGAACCAACGACGCAGCTTACGCCTCTAAGGGGATGACCAACAGTGTGGTCGTCAGGAGTCAAATCTCAAATGAGGTTCACCAACAACATGCTTACTGCGTTAAGGACAAGGGGTTCCCAAGTGGTTATAGTGTAATGAGTTTGACCCAAAAATGGAATACAGGGAAGCGATATGCCATGCTAAACTATAAGACTCTCTCTGATAGGGACGAGGGTCCAGCTTAACAAACCACTGTTACACCTAAAATCTTCCCATCATGAGATTCAGTGTATACACCCCTGGAGTTACCTTGATTGAGTGATTGATTTGGAAGGATTTGTATCCATTTGTACTAGGTTTTGAGAGGTTGTAGCAGGTTGCACTCATGCAGCATGCGACGTCGCAGCTTGCTCTATTCTAGAGTGCGTCGATGTCATTTAATGGACAAAAATAGCCCTTCGAGCCCTTTCTTGAAGCTTGCTGACTTGGGACCTTATCCCTGACCTCTTGGGAGAGCTCGCACTCGATTCCTAACACCTTGGAAGGATCCCTTAAGCCTCTCCTATCATATCTCAACCTATCCTATCCATGCCCTATCCACTTAGTCCTATTTAAATGAAGCTCACTCCCATCGCAAAGGGAGGAAGTCTATGGTACTCTTATGCTGGTGAAATCAAGCTCAATAGATCTAATACTCTAGTTTGGGGAACATCCACTTCTCTCTAGGAGCTTTGGCATGGCTTGTCGGAAGGAGCTTGCAGCGTTAAGGCAATGGTTGTAATCTTCTTTTCTATTGTACTTCTCCACTCTTCAATACAGTTAATATAATTGCTTTCCATAAATGTTGTCTCCTTGATGATGTTTAGAGATTTCCTCCTTAACTGTTAGCTTAGATCTATCATATAAGATGTATGCTTTCACTTCTCGTGGTCTGTCACATGTTCAACAAGGTTTAGCTACTTGCGATCTGGTAGTGCTGGAGCATTGGATCAACGAAGGAGAAAGGGATCTACAAATCTAAGGTAAACAATCCACCCTTATGTTTGTAATTCTATATGATCTAGGAAAGTATTATATGTTCTGTCTTATTTGTTCTAGACTTACGTTAAGCTAGGGAGATTAGGCCTTGAGTCCGCTCTTGGTAGATTGTCCGCAAAACAAATCTGGAAACCATACTGGGGAGACATCTTGTTCTGTAGTTGTTAATCTGAGAGTCATTTTCAGTTGATTGCTTAACACAAGCCTTTTATTTGTCATTTGCTTCTTGAGTTGATTTCACTATCGGATCTTCATCTTGAAGACTCTGATCTGCTTCCTTTGAGTTTGTACTACTCATTTTCAAACCATTTCATAGTTCATTGCCTGGAGATATGATTCATTTTTGAACTTAGATCTCTCCTGTCACACCTGGTTAGTGAAAACAGAGTGACACTGTGTCTCTGTTCTTTGTCTGTTAGCCACTCGTCGCAGTCCTCTCAGTGGTATACTGCGACACCGTCTCACCCCCTGCATTGGTGAACTGCGACGTTGCACTGTGTACAAGCATAGAGTGCACCGATTTGTCCAACTTGGCATGCAGGCATCCCCTCTCCATTTCTTAATTCGAGCTTTGGTTTGCTGTATGAACTCCCTCTATGCTGCAAGATCCAGCCAGAGATCCCATCTTTGATTTGTGTGTTGAGTGTTTGGCTTTGTTTGGATTGATTTTGGGTTCCATCTCGGACAAGTCTAAGAACCGGTAGTGGTGGATACTCTTGTCTCCCCCACCTTCATCCGCTCACCCTTGCATTCCCTCCTCTCCTTAACTGATCTGGTTACTGCATCGGATCAGCTCCCAGACCTCATTTACATTATTTTTTGAGCTTTGCTTGCTTGGTTTGCTTGCTACTGTCTGACTTTGAGTCACGTGTGTCTTTCAATTTGATTGATTGCTTGTATTTTATTGAATTTTTTGAGTGCACTAAGTGCTGCAAGTAGTGTTTTCTTTTCAGTCATTTACATCTGAAAGCATAGTTGTTATCAAGTTAATCTTTTGATGCATCCATTGAAAAGTTAAAAGTGCTTCTTTCCTATCATTTCTCAAGCATTGTTGAAGAAAATTGTTCGTGCATTGGAATGTTTTGCTTATGCATTTTTTGGAAAAATTGAATGAATGTGTGATCATTTGTGTTTTTCTTGAATTATGAGTTTCTCATTTTCTAGAAAAATCCAAAGTTTACTTCAGTTTTTGCAAAATTAGTTCCATGCCCAGGAAAGATAGATGCATTTTTAATTCTTACTGCTTTTAGGCCATTGAAAGTGAAATTGAAAAGATTGAATACTCCATCTTAGAATTCTCTCTTTTCATTATCTAGTGTCATTTTACTTTGAAAAGAAAAAGAAAAGGAAAAAAATGTTGCGATTTGGATTAGTAGTGTTGTAATTCTTGTGTTTCGCACAAAATGAAAAGAATGCTTTTATAGTCAAAATTGTTTGAATTGGGAATTATTGCATTGTGTTGTCTTGGCAATCTCGTTGGAAAGAAAAAGATTTCTCCTTCCCATAGTTAGAGTTCATCGAAAGAAAAGAATACTTCATGCATGTATCTAGTCCTTGCATTATTTGTCCGATTATGTACTCACCTCATGCATTCACCTAACCGTCTAGATAAAATTAACGGTAGAACTAGGTAAATTTTTTTAGTAACTTGTCTGTAAGTTAGAGATGTGTTCCGGCGTCGTTAAGCATGGCAGTTGTCATTATTTTCCAGCACTGTATCCCGGGGGTATTGTAGTCTTCCACATACTTATCGGTATATCAAGCTCCTTCTCGTACCCACCAAGTACCATAATACGTACTTGGCGTATATCGAAGGGTGTATCACGTACTCGGTAGTATATGGGAAGGTCTCTTGCTGAATGGTTGTGCATTAGACAGCACCACTACGGATTTGATCAGCTCCCACATACCTTGCGTATATCGGGAGACACCACTAGGATTCTTGAAACCAACTGAGTTAACCATTTGGCCGTCTTGGCAAAGCAATACACCGAGAAAAACACTCGGGGAGATTAGCACGCACGTACTGTCCAGGTAATCGGGTATACAGGAAAGGGTACGGTCCCAATCCTCATTGTCACGTCATATTATTGGACCCTGTAGTATATAGCGGTTTACGATGCCTTGATAATCCCGTGAGGTTCCAAACTTTGAATCCACTCTGTCACATAAGTTTGCCTGTTGCCTTAGTTTGAGTAGGTTTTTCTGGACTGCTTTTCTTTTGTAGCATACCCTTAGGAGAAACGCTGTTTCAGCCACCCTGGTTGATTTTCTTGATGCTCTGGAGGATTTTACCTAGAGAAGATCCCGTAGGATCTTAAACTTATCACCCGAATATCCCCTTAATCCGGAGTTTATTTCGAGGGTAAGAATGGATCAGCGTAACACGGCCGTAGTTAATGAAGTTGAGAACCCCACTCTGAATGTTGGAGGACTTTTGTTTCCCTCAAATCCACCAGATTCATCCACCTCCAACCCCCCACAAGGTGAAGAGGTGGACATTTCTACTTCACAATACGATACCCTCCCAGAAGTTATGCTAGGAGAGCCTGGATCGTTGGAATGGATAAATCAACCCCAGGACGACCCCACAACAGCTGCTGGTCCAACTGCAACCTATTGGACATCTTCTACCGGTCACCCAGTGGCTCATTTTGCCATCGCATCCCCACCCAACTGGATTACTCCAGAACTCTCTAAACCCTTCTACAGGCCCGACCACGGCGATATTTTTGGCCCTATTCATGATTGTCTGGAACGATTATGTGTTAGGGGTGATGAAATTCGAAGACAAAGTCTCGAACAATGAACTTGGTATAGAGACACCTCAGTTCATCCGATATCTTTTGGTTCACCCGAACCATCCCTCCACAACCTGACCATTAATGAGACTGATCAACCCTCGTAAAATTCCAGTCCTGCACTTCAAGTGAACTAACCAGTTGAAGGAAAACAGTCGAACACACCTATTACTACCACAGTTACTTTACCAACTCCTCCCCCACCTCAAAATTCGAGGGCAGGATACTCCATTCCCCTGGATTATCTCATTGGTAACGTTATTACTATGTTAGCTAATCAACAACCTATGTTGGTTCAACCTTTGAATAGTGGTCAGCCTATTGTGGCTGGGGTGAAACCCCTGTTTCCTAACTAGAACGTAGGCGGTGGAATCCCTAACGGACCTCCCGTTGGACCTCCCCAACCCGCTAGACCATCCACCATGGTATTATCTCATGTTGGGGGGCCATCCAATGTAACTCAACTCTCATGGAGTCAAGCGTATCCAGGTTCTGTTGACCCTACGTCGGGCCAATCTAATCTCGGAAATGTACCATACGGGATACCCTATCCCGGAAATCCCTACACTCTATGGGGGAAACAACCCGTTTTACAACATGGACCCCAACCAAATATCCCTCAAGCACCACCACCCCTGATCGGTCCACCCCCACCTCCTGCTGGAGACAGCGGGACCCCACCTAACTTTGGAGGAGGCGGACCTCTCCCTTTTGGCGGAGGTCCAACTCATTTTACCAACAACGGCCCCCACCCTTCCAGTGGTGGAAGGAATGGTCCACCACCCCCACCAAGTGGAGGTGGCGGAGGACCACCCTATTATGGTGGAGGAAGACATTTCCATTCGGGTGGTGGAGGTGGTCCACCACCCCCTCCAGGAGGAGGAGGTGGCGGATCTAATTATTATGGTGGTGGTGGTGGTGGTGGAGACCCTCATCCTTCTGGTGGTGGAGGTGGTGGGGGCCCCCATCCTTCTGGCGGTGAAGGTGGTCCACCACCCCCTCCAGGAGGAGGTGGTGGTGGGCCACCTTATTATGGTTATGGACCCCCACCTCCTCCCGGCGGTGGCGGTGAACCTCCACCTCCTCCTAGTGGTGGAGGTGGACCCCCACCTTATTGGAATGGACCACCCTATGGTGGTGGATCCCCTTATGGTCTTGTTATACCTCCATATTTCACAGTGTCGCATCTTCATCACAAAAAGAGTTGACGACACTTCCCCTACTGCTTAAAACACCCAGAAGAGAAAAATGATGAGTTTAAAACACTCAGAAGAGAAAAATGATGAGTGATCCTTGAAGGAAAACCTACTCTGTCAAGAATCAACTTAGCTGAGACTTCATTTACCCTTACTATCGCGCCTTGCTCCATCTTAGTAGTGCAGTAGTTCGTACTACCGCGCTATGCTCTTTCTCTGCCACGCGATACTACCGCGTTATGCTCTGTTGCAGAGGCGCGGTACACCTTTTTTAGCCTTTTTGCCATGGCTTGTGGGATTTTGATTTTCAAGAGATTTTTGAGGATTGGTGTCCCTGATTCGATCCTAACTCACTTTCTGTGATTAGTAAGCCTGATCCACTAAACTCTCCCAAGATCCACCCTTCTCTCTTGTTGGTTAACCCTACCACACACTATAAGAGAAAGGCATTCCATGAGCAAAGAGGAGGATTCTTGGAGATATCAAACTTATGATCTTACAGCTTTGTGGAGATAGCTAGAGGAGGAATCACTTGGAGTTGGAGAATTGGCTTGGACATCAAGCAACCTTTGTAAGTAACTTCAAGTTGATAATAGAATATAACTTGTCTTGTTTCCCAAATCACATGTATTGATCTTGTTTCAATGATATGATTTGTATCTATTGTAGATTTAGATCCTAACTCATATTTCAAGTTGCTAGAGAATTGTATATGCTTGTATCTTGGTTATCATTTTGACAGGTTCATTCGTGAGGACTTGGAAATTGGAGCAACCATAAAGATAAGCGATTGGATTGAAGGTCAGTTAGATCTCTTCTACTTCTTTTAGCACTTTAATCTTGAGATGTCTGTTTAAGATCTAGGAATTCAAGGTAGCATTTGTTTAGTTTTGTCTTAGTTTAGAGTCAGTAAAAATATACTTTAATCTAAGAGAATTTTGACTTATCCATAGGGAAAAATTCTACCAACAAGAATGGCGACTCCGCTGGTTTGAACTCTATTTGATTGATTGAGTTCACTGTCATCCATTTTTTGATTGTGATTTCTTCTTTCTCTTCGAACCAGTATTGAATTTTGGTCTCTTTGACCTTCATTCACCCCCCCTCTCTGTATTTATCCTCCCTATGTGATCAGTGAGTCCTATGGGTTTGCAGCAACCCTGAAAATTTCATCTTTCTTTTCAAAAGTTGCACTTTTCCATACTTTGCAATAGTACCGCGCCCTCTGCATTGACCACAACGCGGTAGTACCGCGTATCCTGCATTAGTACTAGAGCGGTAGTATAACAGTACCGCGCCTTTTTCTCCCATGCTTGGTTTTCTCAGTCATTTTCATTTTCCTCTGCCTTAGTTGGTATTTTCTGTTTGCTGTTACCATCCTGTTCATTACACAGTCTTTGCGGTGTGTTTATTTCTTTTGTGAGCTTGATTATTTTGTGAGTTAGTGGCATTATTGGCGCATTGGGTCACCCTTTCAGTTTGATTGCATTGGCTTGATCTTCCCATCACAACCAGACCATTACTACTGTTCTCTGTTACTGAATTGTGTAGCTTTCATAGTCACATTGTTTCCATTATTATCATTAAAATCCATATTGAAAGTTATCATTGGAAAACATTTGTGTTATTTTGATTAAAATGGTCTAGCAGCATCATTGTGCATTAGGAAGTGAACCATTTAAATTTGCCACAGAAATTCTCATTTTTTTTGAAGCATCTTAGTTGTAAGATCAGTGAATTGGAAAGAAGTGTTTATTTCAGTTTGGCTCTATTTACAAAAAGAAAACAATTTTTTTTGTTTTTGTTTTGGTTTTTAATTGCTTGTGAAAGTTTCATGCATTTATGATCGAAGAACTCTCTCTCTTCCATAGCTAGTTTTCATCGAATACAAGGCTTATTTCGATTCATTCTCACTTGCATGGTTTGGGTCGTCACAACACCACCAAGTTTCACGTCCATTTACCTGATTGAGTAATACAACCACTAAAATTAATCTCCCTAACTAAACCAACATTAACCTCACTTGAGGAAATCAAAAGAATTTGGTAGTTAGGTAGGACACCGGGGATAGGCATCAAAATAATTCCCTCTTGTCATTTTCATCTGAGACATAGTTGTTGTCCTCTAGGGAACTAAAATCCTCTAGTATTTATTGACATGGTCACAGGTAGTTTATGGAGGGGCCTCCTGACTATTTTTAACTTTCAGGGGTTAAACGACCGCGAGATTGAGAACCGAACGGACTATGTGGAATGCCGCACTCCATTTATCCCTAAGGCAACATTGATCATTGTCTTCCTTGTAATTCATAGTAATGCAAGGGTGATAAGGCAGAAGCACCCAAAACCTTTTCCAACGTGTCATGAACGAGGTAGCTTAGTGACTTTTCTACTAGGGCTCTTTTACCCAGGATCCCTTTCGGTAGAGGGATATCCTTCTCATATTGGTCTCTCACGTTGTATTGTTCGACTTGGATTTCATCACCTTGCGAAGGATACAGCTTGTTGAGGTCTCCAGCTCTTAGTTAGGAGTTTGCTTGTTATCTCATCTTTATAGAGGGTCATTTTTATTTTTTAGTGACTGCTTGTTGGCATTCTGGCCATTATTTTTATCAGCTCGCTTACTAAGACACCGGTCTCAGTATAGATTTTAGAGCTTGCTTTTTTGGCCTGCGAGCCTTGCTTTTTCTAGCTCCTCTTCTGTACACTCGGCTGCATTAGAGTTTTTTGAGTTCTTTGTTACGAAACTGCCCCCGGATTTCATTTTCCTGCCATCATGTCAGAACCACCATGGAGATCACGACGAGTACAGGGAAAAATCCCTCCACCACCACCCTCGCCACGGACCTCCGGTCCACCTGCATCACGTATTCCCGCTCCTCCTGGCCGCGGTGCTGGTCGAGGGAACATTCCACCGCCGATACATACTACATCTTCAGTCCCGCCTGTAACCATTACTCACAACACAGTCTCAGAATCTCTTGCAGCTTCTGCAACCACTAGCAGATCTGAGATTCCCACTGTCACTTCACCCAATGTTATTCCCGATATATCTTCCACAGTGGACAACATTACAGCGGCTGAATCTAGTACAAACCAAAATACTAGACCAGAGGTTATCCTACTACCTGATGTCAACACCTCCCTTCCACTAGAAACTTTTCACGATGACACAGACGGATCTGTTGGCACCACCGATGGGTCCGAGCAGGATATACCTAGCTTGATTTCAGTCCCGGGTGGATACGTCGAAATTATTGAAGCTACTTGACTTCCTGACACACCTTTTGAACCTGATTATAGCTTCATCACTTCCCAGGCGGAGCATCCGCCTGTTATCACCACGCCACCCAGTGTTCATCTGCAGGAAACCAGTTCTTCCAGCAACGTACCTCGTACCATAGCTCTCCCCAACCTCCCTCCGGGACATGAGATCATGGCCTCCATTCAATCTAGTATGGTTAGTCTAGCAAATTCCCCGTTAGCATCGACACAGTTTAAACGCGACACAGAGCAAATTCTCTCAACAACCTCTAGATATCCCCCTGTTGCTCGCCCTACTGACTATCGGGATCCCAACATCCCGTCTAGCACAGAGTTTCATCACTCCTATGCAGACAGCTCCAAACTTTTAGACATTACTATACCTAGGTTCCCGCCGGACCCCGAAAACCCTTTTCAGGACATGAACTCGGACCCAGTCTTCGATGGTCCTCCTATCATTGAACACTCTATGGACGACACCCCCGATACCCCTCGGTTAAATTCCCCACATTTGTTGCCATCACCCATGTTTGGCGCACATTCTATGAGGGATAAACCAATTTTTTCTTCGTCCTCGCCTATCAGATATAGAAGACCCCCTCCACAAATTGGCACTTTCGGCACCGTTGGCCAATCGACACTATCATATTTGGCCAGTGGCGGAAGAACACCAAGTCATACTGCTGGATCTTCCGTTTTGATTGGAGGTTCACCTTCGGCCACTATCTACACTATCTCAAGAGGTGGACAACTGACTACCGTGGTCCCCAACTCCAACAACCAAACTCCTCCTAGTGGGCCATCAACCCAACCAGCTGGAGGACAATATTTTGTTGGGAACCCCATTCCTAGTCAACAACCTCCTCCTATATGGACATCAAATCCATCTGCTGGAGGACAACTCATTTGCTCCATCCAAAAACCCTCCCAACCAGCAACATCTGCTCAGTATGGTATGTACAACACACCTGGCAGCGGACAACATTATACCGGTTTTCCAATCGGGCCTCATCCTCAACATCCCCCGTCAGGTACACTTCCTTCTTGGGAACCTCAAATCCCACAGAGTGGGGGGTACTCACTATTTGGAAACTGGAACACAGCTGGAGGGAAATCTCAGATTCCCCCCAACCTAAACTCCAGATTCCCTTATCCTTCAGCTGCTACAACTCCATGGAACCCATCCCTCCAGTTTCCACTCGTCCCTCAAGGAGGAACAAACCTTCCATGGACACCACTGTCGCAGCCACCCCCCAACCCTACTATGGAAAAACCTCCACTTACTCAATATAGTGGTACCATTCCTGGAACACAACAACTCCAAGGAACTTTTCCCCAACCAAGAGTAGCAACCATTCCTGGGTTTCAGCAACCCCAGGGCACCATACCTACCATCCCCACTCAGCAGAACATCCGCCAACCGGTTACCAACACTCAACCAGTTAACCAGATGGCTTACTGCCCACAGAACTTCCAGCAGTACCCCCCGGGAAACACATTTGGGTATAACACGCAACGGTATGCTATGCAGGGCCCCCCAGGTTTCTCTGCACCACACGGTTATTACTCATACCCGCAGACTAATTGTCAACTTCCCTTTTTGACCACGCTAGACTTACCTGATTTGTTGAGGCTCATTAACGATCCCATATGGCATGAAACTCACTGGCCACCCATTCCAGCCAAACTCCCATCGGACATTCCCAAGTTCGATGCTAAGCCCGGGGAAGACCCCAAGAACCACGTAATGACCTTCCATCTTTGGTGTTCATCCAACTTCCTGATGGACGATTCCATTCGACTACGGCTCTTCCAACGTACGCTTACTGACACAGTAGAAAAATGGTACATCGAGCTACCACAACACTCTTTCCACGATTTCAACACCTTGTCTATGCAGTTTCTGACCCATTTCCATCTCCCCATCCGGTATGAGACTGGAACAGAACTGTTAACCTCACTGCGTCAAACCACTTCTACACACATTTCGGATCACATCCATGAGTGGCATCAATGCTGTAGGCTAATCAAGGCACCCATTCCGGATCAGCTACTCGCTGATTGGTTCACGAAATCCTTTTTTCCTCCCATAGCCAGGGATATTGCTATGCACGGGCCGCTCACAGAAGAACAAGCCATCTCGATAGCTTAGTACATGGATTTGGTATACACCCAATCCGACACTTTACATGAACTTCTTCCCCATGCCGCCCGCGTTACCAATGATCCAACGAAACCTACCACTGAACCCCCCATTGATGGTATTGTCGGTTCAGTCAAAGCCCAACCTAATACCAACTCGACGGGACAACAAGCTTCTGCTTCCCCCGCTCTACCTCAGGCTGCTTCAAAAGCTACTACTTCTCCTGCTATCTCCTCCGAAGTGAACACAGTTCAATCTACGTCACAACCATCCGGAGGAAAGAAGAAAAACAATCGTGGTAAATCCAAGAAGAACCAGCAGGAGAACCCCAAGCCACAACCCACCCACAACGACCAGAAACCACATTGAAAGGCTAAGTTTCCCTGCCTAATCTGTTAAGACGATCACTACACGCGTGACTGTCCCTACAAAGACGAAGTCAACAAGTTCGTTAAAGGATCCTCTCGCCTGAGAGTGTTAATTGACCCTTTCCCTCAACAACAACAATAGATGGTCGCCCAAGAAACCCTACAAGGGGGCAACTCGACCAACCCAACTTGTGGAGAGACGTCCACAAATCGCGGAATCCCGATGACAAGTAATGAAGAGATTCATATAACCACTCGTTCAAAGACATATGAGAACCCTCCAAGTTCAAACAAACAATCAGAGATAGCCAAAGGCAAATCTCCTGTTGAAGATTCAACTCCCATCCCCCCCCCATCGGCCATCTCCATATCAAGAGACCGCTCACGGACACAGTGCTACGCCCACCCAAGGGCACCATACGAAAGGTGACATTTAATCCCAATGCGCGAGTTGCCCAAAATTACAACATTGTTGAGGATTTAGATCAAGCACCTTGCGCCATGTCGACTCTCGAGGTTCTTCAACACTGCCCCACGCAGCGTAGAACCTTACTTTCAGCACTGGGGGCAATGGACCCAGATACTTCAAACTCTATTATGTTTAACTTGGAACACGCCAAAACTCGGCTTTCTCACCAGTTAGCCTTCCAGGTTCATACAAAAATCCGTGGAAATAACATCCATCGCACTGTGTTAGATGAAGGTGCCTCCACATCAATCATGTCTTTGAATTGCTGGAGAGCCTTAGGCTCACCCGAAGTCACGACCTCTCCCACTACTCTCAGGGCATTTGATGGACATGGTTTTCAGCCTTATGGACTCATTCCCTCAATTGGTGTTGAACTGGGGGGAAAAATATTATCCGTACACATTGAAGTCGTAGATGCACCATTAGATTACAATTTTCTACTTGGTCGGAACTGGTTTTACGCCATGACCGCCATAGCATCTACCATCTTCCGGATTGTGCAATTTCCTCATGAAGGGACAATTGTCACCATTTATCGACTTGATTACTGTATCCCAGAATCTCATCCAAACTCCACCAACACCGTTCCGTTATTGGATCAACCTCGGTACCGGTTCCAAGACATTGGTGTTGGCCTCATGAAGGATTCCTCCCTTATTGGAGTTTTTCCAGAGCTGGGGACCCATGTTCAACCAGTCAACATGATTTCATCAAATGTCACCCCTTCCAATGATTCATGGGTGATTCCGAGTCCCACTGAGATTGAAGACTACGACAACTCCATGCCTTTGAATAGAAACCTCGCAGCATACGAAGCAATCCAATCAGCCACGGATTGGGTCGACTGTTCTACCCATCACACCGTGGCACGGCTCATGTCTAAGACTCATTCATACCCACCACTTATCGATCCTCTCAATTTGATTTTTCCCACTGACGAATCACTTATGGAGGTTATGTGCGGTGATGAGCCACCATGGGGAGATTTTCATCGTCGATCTTCATTCCCCACCATTTAGACACTTGAGCCCGATATAAAACCCAGTACTTCACTTGGGATGGTTCAAACCAAGTTTCCCACTTCCCTCGATGAATTATTTTCTGAAGGAAACTTGGCTAACCTTATGGCAACCACTCTCATAGATATTTCAGTGAAGCCTGGTATCGTGGAAAACATACATATTGGAAAAACATGTACTCCCCTCGAAATGGAGTTCTATAGTGCCAACTTCAAAAATTTCCGCGATGTTTTTGCTTGGAGTTATGAAGAAATGCCAGGAATAGATCCCTCGATTGTGGTCCATGAAATTCCAACCTTCCCTGGCACCCGACCTGTTCGGCAGAAACTTCGGCCCATCCATCCTCGTAAGGCAGCCGCTATTAAAGCAGAAGTTGAAAAACTTTTGCGTGCTGGTTTTATCTATCCCGTCCCATTGACAGAATGGGTATCTAACATCGTTCCCGTAGCCAAGAAATAGGGAACGATCAGAGTTTGTGTCGATTACCGCGACTTGAACAAAGCTTATCCAAAGGACAACTACCCAACTCCGTTCATCGACCAGATCATCGATAATTGTGCCGGGAGTGTCATCTTTTCATTTATGGATGGATTTTTTGGCTATAATCAGATCGATATCCTCCCAGCCGACCAGCACAAAACAACCGTTATTTTCCCTTGGGGGATTTTCGCATATCGAAAGTTACCTTTTGGCCTTAAAAACACTGGGGCAACTTTCCAACGGGCGATGTCATACGCATTTCACGACATCAAACATATTGTAGAACCATATCTTGATGATATTCCCGCTCACTCTCAGACCCGGGATGACCATCCTGATCACTTAAGCGCCATTTTCGAAAGGTTCCATCGCTACAATATACGTTTGAATCCGCATAAGTGCGTATTTTGCGTAGAAGCCGGAAAAGTTTTGGGATTCATAAGCGGGATACGCTTAGATCCTGCGAAGGTAGAAGCTATCTTAGCCTTGCCTTCCCCCACAAACATTCCAGAACTTCAAAGTTTGCAAGGGCATGCAAAATTTCTACGCCGTTTCATCTGTAATCTTTCCAAGATAACAAAAGGCTATATGAGGCTTCTCAAGAAAAATACTCCCTTCATCTGGGATGATGAAGCCCAACGCTCCTTTGATAATCTAAAGGCAGCCTTAACCAAAGATCCTGTGATCCAACCCCCCGATTACACACGGGATTACATTCTTTATCTCGCAGCTTCGACTTCCACCATCGGTATGGTGCTAGTCCAGGAAGACCACAACGGCATAGAACATGTGGTATACTATCTTAGTAAGAGTCTTCTCGACTCCGAAACTCGTTATTGACATGTTGAAAAACTGGCTCTGGAAACAGTTTTTGCTGTCCAAAGATTCCATCATTACATTCTACTCCATCGGACCACTGTTATAGCCGATTTCAATCCAATGTATTATATCCTCACGCGTCAAGTGCTTGGGGGCAAATATTCTCATTGGATCGTCATCCTTCAAGAGTTTGACTTGGAATTTGTCAAAGCCAAGTCCAAGAAGTCTTTGGTCTTTGCTGAGTTGATTTGTAACTTGCCCCGTGCTACCGAGCAATCCGAGCCCATTGATTCTCTTCCTAATGAATCATTGTTCCTCATTAGCACGTCTGATCCGTGGTACGGGGATATTCTATTATATCTCCAAACCCAATTCTTCCGCCCCGACCTCACTCGCGATGAATGTCGACGCATCCGACATCACGCCAAATACTACCTCATAGTCAACGATACTCTTTATCGACGTGGTGTCGACACCGTTCTTCGACGCTGTTTGACCCTAGATGAGGCGGAACACGTTCTTAATGATTGCCATGCTGGAGCATGTGGTGGTCATCTCTCTGGGATGGCTACGACCCAGAAAATACTGCGAGCAGGATATTTCTGGCCCTCAATTTTCAAAGACTGCATTGAAACAGTCAAGAAATGTCCACCATGTCAATTCTTTCATAGTAAAACACGCTCGCACCCTGCTCCACTCCATCCTGTTATTGCCGTCGACCCTTTTTCCAAATGGGGCATAGATTTCATGCACTGTAAGCCCACTTCAGCCAGGGGGCATAGCTATGTCATAGTAGCTGTTGACTATTTCACAAAATGGGCTGAAGCGATGCCTACTTATGCTGAGGATGGCAAAACAGCAGCACAATTCATATTCAATCACATTATAGCTAGATTTGGTGTCCCACAATCCATTGTGACCGATCATGGCTCCCACTTCAGGGACCATATGATCGAGGAACTAAGTGCCAAGTTGGTTTTTCGCCATGAAAACTCAACCCGTACTACCCACAAGCCAATGGACAAGTTGAAGCCATTAACAAAGTCCTGAAACGAATGATTCACCGTATTGTGGGTAATCAGAAATCCAACTGGCACTCATGTCTATTTTCAGCACTATGGGCATACCGAACCTCAGTAAAAAGTGCTATTGGGTTTACACCATTCCAGCTGGTGTATGGCCTAGAAGCCATTTTACCGATTGAATGTGAAATTCCATCACTTAAGATAGCCATAGAGCTACTTCCCCACACCACTTCCGAAGAGGAACGGTTTCTATACCTAGCTAATCTAGATGAAACCCGCCGCGACGCTGCTTTAGCCAACGAAGCTTATAAAAAACGCGTCAAAGCTCAGTATGACAAATCTGTTCAACTTCGGATTTCCAATGAAGGTGACCTCGTACTCACATATGATCAAATGCACGAGAAAATCAGAAAAGGAAAACTAGAATCCATGTGGTACGGCCCCTTTGTTGTAGAACGTGTCTTGGAGAAAGCAGCTTATGAACTTATCGATTGTGATGGCACGCCATTGGCACGGCCCCGCAATGGGCTATACCTCAAACGATTCTACGCGTAAGGTTTCTCTACGCGGGTTACTTTTTGTACATAATGTACTTAGCTTATTCATCTTTTGGTGTGCGCATGGACCTTATGTATCCATTCTTACTTTGACTCGTGATTTTATGCGTAGATGTCTGCCTACTTCGGATTCGCCGACGGTGCAAGACGGCGTACCCGGAATCTCGCTTCCGCAGCATGGGTAATCTATTCTCCCACTGGCGAGTTGATATCTTCAGGAGCCAATTGTTTGGGCCCTGCAACCAACAATATCGCAGAGTACCATGCAGTCATCAGACTCTTGACGGAGGTTGCTTCACTCGGAATTGACTCCCTATCAGTCTTTTTAGACTCTCAACTCGTGGTTTCTCATCTGAATCATGTTTACACAGTTCACGATCCTATCCTACTTCGTTTATTTCGGAGGGTACGCCTCTTGGAACGATCTTTTAATTTCATTTCATATAAACACGTACCAAGGGAATTCAATTGTATACTTGATTCATTAGCTAATTACATTTTGGATTGGCATCTTGCCCATACATAAAAACACATCACAAAAAATAAAACACACAAGTCATTGTAAATAAATAGATCATAAAAATAGGTCCATATCACTGTATATAAAAGTGTTTTTCCAAATACATAAATTTTGTGTTTTAAAAACAAAATTTGGGACCAAATCCCATACAAAAATTTGGCTCTCAAAGCCTACATATTGTATACATGTCGCAAAAAGATAAGAGCTTCCATCTAGGGAGATCTAGGAGATCTATCATGTCCCTTGTCAGATTCCTCACGCTGCTGGTGATAACACACTACAGCTCGAGCCACCCTACGAAGGAGTCGGCCAATATGCCTAGGCACACCTACAGTATGCCGCTGGAGATGCAAAGGGATGTCGTCCACCCTCATAGCAGGAATACCGTGAGTCAAACCTTGCAAATTCCTCTCTATTTCTTGGACACCTTCCGCTTCATCTTCGTCTTCTTCCTCGTCTGGAGCGGCTTGGCGATCAACGCCACCTCGGCGTAATGGCGAGTACCCTGCCGGTCTCTGTGGTACACGGTCTGCGACATGCACACGTACATACATTAAAGTATTTTACACATTCTAAACAAAAATAAAAATTATATATTCAAAAAAGAAAAATATGTACATGAAGGTCATACCTAAGTTGTCCCAATCCTCATCTTCCGGCAGTGCCAACTCTATGTCCTCGCAGAAGTCCACCCCTGCATAGGGGTAGTCGTCAATCATCACTATCTATTCCTCGAGCCACGAGAAGAAATACTCACCAAAAGCCAAATGCCGAGGTCCCCCAAGACGTCCTGCATAATCACTCCATCGAGCCATCCATGGCTCTGTAGGTGGACGGGGGGGCATAGCTATCTGTGGGCGCAACAATGGCACCCTCGCCAAAAAGAAGGTGACTAAGATGCTCCCATAACCAAATTGGGAATTCTCTCCAAGCCTGCACTTGTTCACTTGCTCTCTGAGGTTGGTCAACACTGCCTCACACCAGTTGAATACTGTTCCCTCCATACAATCCACTGCAAGATTCATCTGGTTTTATGAGCACTTATTAACAGGATCTCCTTTAAAGACAATATATTCACACTGGCATTCATTTATTGTTTGACCTTCATTTTGAGCCTACTTTATATTTTTTGTGCTCTGGATTAAAAATTGAAAAAGATTCCAAGCGCTTTTACACCCATCTCGTGCTTGTCAAACTCAAGTAAATGGTGTCGAGTTTGGTCATCTTTACTCATGCTCGTTAAACGATGAGGAAAGTATTATCCTGGTTGTATTTTATTCTCTTTTCGGACTAGAATAATTAAAAATTATGAAAAATACCATTGGAGTCCATAGTTAAGCTCTTTTCAGACTCCCTAAAATTGAAAACATTACCAAGTGATCTTGACTCTTTCACACTTGTAAAAGTATTTGAAAGGTCGTCTATTCAGTGATAGGTTACCCCTTTTTCGGCCCGTCTAGACTATTTACGAGAAAGGTATACCTCGTTCAATTTTGGCTGGGAGAGTTCTCTCGAGAATTGTTTTACACTTTTTCGGGATCGAGGGACTAAATTTACAAAAAAGTACACTGTGGAGCCTCCTTTAAGTTTTTCAGGCTCTCTAAATGTGAAAAACTACCGAGTTTTCCTTCCTTGGACTCGTTAAAATTTAACATCAAAGGACCCACTTTGGGACGAACCCCTCCTTTCTCAAGTTCGTAAAACATGTGAGATTGGACTCATCTATGAGATGAGATATACCGAGCATCTATTATCGTCTTCAAGCTCGAAAAACAACAAAGAGGTACTCGTCTATCATGTCGGGGGAATATGGGGAACAAGTCAAGTTTGTTTTGGCATCTTGTCAGTCGTTACCTTTGAACATGGCATGCGTCTGTCTCTTGTCTATTTTGGGTATCATCACTGAGTTATGGTCATCATCATGAGTCGTCTCTTTGGCCACGAGCCTACTCATTCGGTGTCTATCCTCTGCTAGCAATAATCCCTGCTACCAAGTCCTGTTACATGCCATTATATGTTCAAAGGGTTGCATTGTTCAGAGTCATTCATTGTGTCAGACCTCCGCTGTGTCAGTACATACTCCATTGTTTCGTCATCTTATACTATCTTTCGCTCTGATTTCGTGTCGATGATGTGGGAATCATTATGGCCCACCTTCGACGAGTCTATTCTCGTCGACGTCAAATCACTATCCGAGAATTGGACTTAGGTATCAACCATTAGTACCTTGGTACCTGCATGCCTCAATGGAAGGTTTCCTCGTGTTCGACAATAGGTTTACATCACTGACCTCTGATCGAACGATCTCTCGAATGCTCGACATCAACTCATCTATTCGCATTTCATTGAGATGTAATTCAGATACCTTGGGGATCATCATCATCATTGGTGATTTCCCTCGCATTTGTTAACGGTTCACATCATTGACCGGTAATCAAATGGTTTCTACCATGTTCGACTTCAACACTTTGTAATCACATGGCTAGATTCGTATCATTTGTGATCGGGTAGAAGACCCTGGGCACGCCTTTGTATCTTGATTGCGTCCAGGTTGCGATGGAGATGTCCTTGGTATTGTCACACAGATCCACTTTTTGTATTGGTCGTGGCTGTGTAATTACTGTCTCATGGATCTACGCTTGTTCATAGTAGCCATGATCTATCCACAGTCTATATCATCTCAGTATTCATGGATCTGCAATGTATTGGTCGGCAACCATGCTTTGAGTCAATTATTTTCGAGCATGGGGATGCCTGCCTCGGTGGTATATCTAACATTTTGTTTCTTTTTTCAGCTCCTAGTCGCTCTCCTCGATGCTATCTCCGCATAGTATTTGTAAAGTCTTTCGGCCATCAGTCCCTTCTGACCTCACACTTTAGGGGGCATCTGTTATACCTCCATATTTCACAGTGTCGCATCTTCATCACAAAAAGAGTTGATGACACTTCCCCTACTGCTTAAAACACCCAGAAGAGAAAAATGATGAGTGATCCTTGAAGGAAAACCTACCCTGTCAAGAATCAACTTAGCTGAGACTTCATTTACCCTTACTACCGCGCCTTGCTCCACCTTAGTAGCGCGGTAGTCCGTACTACCGCGCTATGCTCTTTCTCTGCCATGCGGTACTACCGCGTTATGCTCTGTTCTAGAGGTGCGGTGCACCTTTTTTAGCCTTTTTGCCATGGCTTGTGGGATTTTGATTTTCGAGAGATTTTTTAGGATTGGTGTCCCTGATTCGATCCTAACTCACTTTCTATGATTAGTAAGCCTGATCCACTAAACTCTCCCAAGATCCACCCTTCTCTCTTGTTGGTTAACCCTACCACACACTATAAGAGAAAGGCATTCCATGAGCAAAGAGGAGGATTCTTGGAGATATCAAACTTATGATCTTACAGCTTTGTGGAGATAGCTAGAGGAGGAAGCACTTGGAGTTGGAGAATTGGCTTGGACATCAAGCAACCTTTGTAAGTAACTTCAAGTTGATAATAGAATATAACTTGTCTTGTTTCCCAAATCACATGTATTGATCTTGTTTCAATGATATGATTTGTATCTATTGTAGATTTAGATCCTAACTCATATTTCAAGTTGCTAGAGAATTGTATATGCTTGTATCTTGGTTATCATTTTGACAGGTTCATTCGCGAGGACTTGGAAATTGGAGCAACCATAAAGATAAACGATTGGATTGAAGGTCAGTTAGATCTCTTCTACTTCTTTTAGCACTTTAATCTTGAGATGTCTGTTTAAGATCTAGGAATTCAAGGTAGCATTTGTTTAGTTTTGTCTTAGTTTAGAGTCAGTAAAAATCTACTTTAATCTAAGAGAATTTTGACTTATTCGTAGGGAAAAATTCTACCAACAGGTCCGGGAAGCACACCCCCCTATGGTCAGTTTCCTCCATGGTCACCCTTTAATCAGTCGATACGAGGTCCGACTGGTCCTTACATGCCTTATCAATACTACCAGTACCAACAGCCTAATCAACAGCTTCCCTTTTTGGCCACTTTGGACCTACCTGATCTATCTCGACTAACGAACGACCCCATCTACCACAAAACTGAATGGCCCCCGATTTTGGTGAAACTTCCATCGGATATCCCTAAGTTTGATGGAAAGCCGGATGAGGATTCCAAACACCATGTGATGACATACCATTTATGGTGTTCATCCAACTCTTTGATGGATGACTCAATCCGTCTCAGATTATTTCAACGGACTCTCACTGGTTCGGCTGCCAAGTGGTAGATCGAACTACCACCTCATTCTTTTCATGATTTAGGTTCTCTTGCTATGAACTTTTTGACTCACTTCCAACTGCCTATATGGTACGAAACTGGTATGGACCTTCTCACCTCTCTCCGCCAGAATACCGCTACTCATATCTCTACTCACATACATGAGTGGCGGACGAGAAGATGCTTGATTAAGGCTCTGATTCCAGACCAACTCCTAGCAGATTGGTTTATGAAGTCTCTCATCCCTCACATAGCTCGAGATGTTGCCATGGGCGGTGCTGTCACTGAAGAACAAGCTATCGCTCGTGCCCATTACCTAGACTTGGTCTATGCTCAATCGGGCACGCTGTTTGAAATTCTTCCCGACGGACCCTGCGACACTTATGACCCCATGAAACCTCCTAAGCGACCCCAAACTAATGGCATCATCAGATCCCTTAACACCCATCCTGCTTCTAACACTGTTGGATCGTCGAACCTTCATGGTTCCTCCCCATTACCAACTCAGAATGGGCACAACACCACCAAATCGACCACTCCTGCTGTAACTGAAGAGGTGAATTCTGTCCAATAAGCTTCATCTCAGAAGTCCGGCGGTAAGAAGAAGATTAAAGGGAAACCTAAGAAGTCTTCCGCCCAGCAGGAACAAAAGAGCACTCCCGATGACACCAAACAGAAATGGAAACTAAAGTATCCTTGTCTACTGTGCAGAGATGATCACTTCTCCAAAGAGTGTCCCCATAGAAATGAAGTTCAAAAGTTTATTAGGGGTAAACCGACTCTCGAAGTCCTCAACCATCTTTTTCCCACTCAAAATAAGCAAATGATATCTCAAACCCCCCCATCCCAGGGGGAACCATCCAATACCACGCATGTTCTCATGGTGCGCAACGAAACGATCAATTTGAACACTCGCTCGCGATCATACGACTCGGTCCCTTCGAAGGAACCTGTTGGAAGTAATACTGAAAAAGCTTCCAACTCCTTACATGATGTCACTGTACCATCGGCTTGTCTCACCATTGAGAAGCCGTACTTAGATTCGATATTGCGACCGCCCAAAAGCATGATTCGAAAAGCTGTTTTCAATCCTAATGCTCGGGCAACACATAATTACAATATCGTAGAGGAATTGGCACAAGCTCCTTGTGCCATGTCCACACTGGAATTTTTGCAGAATTGTCCTAATCAACAAAAAAATCTCCTTGCAGCAATCGGTGTAGTCAACCTTGATTCTTCGAATACCATCATGTTCTGACTTGACTATGCCAAGCCGAGGCTTTCCCATTAGCTCGCATTCCAAGTGGCTACTAACATTGCTGGGAAAATTGTCCATCGTTCCATTTTGGACGAAGGTGCCTCTACTTCTATCATGTTGATCTCCTGTTGGAGAGCCATCATCTCTCCCGAATTGAATCATTCTCCTACCACGTTGAAAGAATTCGACGGGCGTGGCTTTCAACCTCGTGGGATCCTACAAGATCTCGGAGTTGAGTTGGGTGGAAAGACCATAACCATTAATGTGGAAGTGGTCTTAGCCCAAATAGATTATAATCTCTTGCTTGGTCGCAATTGGTTTTACACCATGCAGGTGGTAGCCTCTTCAATCTTCCATGTAGTACAATCCCCCCACCAAGGACGAATTGTTACTGTTGACCAGCTAGATTTTTGCACACCGGACACTACTACTCATCCTGGTGACCATGTTCCTTCCATTGGAAAAACGTCAAAGCAGTATGAGAGTATAGGGGTTGTCCTTTTGAAAGATTCATCTCTCATGGTCGTTTTTCCAACTTCGGACCCCCCTAATCATGTTGCCTCGGTGAACATGATCTCCATAGAGATTTCATCTCACTTCACTGATACTTGGCTTGTACCTGACAAAGCCACAACACACCTGATTGGAGACGTAATGCCTCTTTCACTCGCTAAACGTATTTACGAGGCTATCCAGTCAGCGCTGGAGAACCACTTAACTGTGGCTTCCCCATCCTGTTCTCTACGATGGGCATCATCTCTACTTGATCTCTTACTTCAGAATTTTTATTCAGACGAGTCCATCATGGAAGTTATGAATGTTGATGATGGTCCGTGGGCTGACCTCCACCATAGGTCATCTTTTCTTCCTCCTTTGGAGTACATAGAGGACAACATTAGCACCATCTTTTCACTGAATATCTACCCGTTCCCGCATTCCCCCATACTTACGTGTCTTTCGGACACTGAGGGAAACTTGGCCAACATTGAGCCTACCACCCCGGTAGACATCTCGGTGAAACCTGGTGTAGTGGAACACATTTGCATAGGCCAGAAATGTTCCCTTGAAGAAATAGCTATTGGTATGGACTTATTTAAGCGATTTTGAGACGTATTCACTTGGTCCTATGAGGAGATGCCTGGGATAGATCCCACGATTGTTTCTCATGAAATAAAAACCTACCCCGACATCAAACCTGTACACCAAAATTTGCGACCGGTACACCCCTGGAAGATTGCGGCGATCAAGGCAGATATTGAAAAGATCTTAAAGGATGGCTTCATCTATCCTGTCCCATTGATGGATTGGGTCTTAAATGTCGTCCCTGTGAACAAAAAGTAGGGTACCATTCACGTCTGTGTCGATTATCGGGACCTTAACAAGGCTTGTCCAAAGGAAAACTATCCCACCCTGTTCATTGACCAGATTATCGACAATTGTGCCGGAAGCGTCATCTTTTCATTCATGGATGGCTTTTCTAGTTACAACTAGATTGAGATCAACCCAGCCGACCAACATAAGACGGCTTTCATATGTCCTTGGGGGACGTTTTCATACCGAAAACTCCCGTTTGGCCTTAAAAACGCTAGCGCCATGTTCCAGCGGGCCATGTCGTATGCCTTCCATGACATTAAGGACTTTGTGGAACCTTGCCTGGATGATCTCCCTGCTCATTCGAAGAAGCGTGAGTTCCACATGGATCATTTGATGGCCATTTTCCTCACATGCAGACGGTACAATATCCATATGAATCCTCATAAGTGTATCTTTTGTGTTGAGTCTGTACACCTCTTAGGGTTCATTGTCTCGAAGGATGGGATCCGCATCGATCCCTTAAAGGTGGAGGCCATTTTCAACCTACCACCTCCAACTGATGTGACGGAACTTCAAAGTCTCCAAGGGAAGGTGACTTATTTAAGGCATTTTGTCTGTAACTTCGCAGAAAAGACTAAGGGGTATATGAAACCGCTTAAGAAGGACATCCCGTTCATTTGGGATGATCAAGCTAAAAAATCCTTCGACATCATCAAACATGCCATCACGCATGCCCCCATAATCCAACCGCCAAACTATTTCCGAGATTACATCTTATATCTCACCGCTTCTGCTACCACTATCGCCATGGTTTTGGTACAGGAGGATCAAAACGACCAGGAACATGTAATATACTATGCGAGTAAGGGTCTCATTGACACCGAAACTAGATATTCACATGTCGAGAAGCTTGCTCTCGTGGCAGTGATCGCCGTCTAAAATTTCTGGCACTATATCTTGCTCCGCACCACCACCATCATCGTAGACTCGAACCCCATGTACCATGTACTGACACGTCAGGTGCTTGGGGGCAAGTACTCACACTGGATTGTGATACTGCAAGAATTTGACCTTCTTTTCGAGAAAGCCAAGTCTAAAAAGTCCTTGGTGTTTGCTGAGCTTATTTGTGACCTTCCCCGTTCTGATCTAGAAGTTGAGCACAATGAATCTTTTTCGGATGAATCGTTGTTTCTCATTAGTACGACTGATCCGTGGTATGGAGATATTTCGTTATATCTTTAAACCCAACGATTCAACCCTCAACTCTCTTGCGATGACCGTCGTAGAATACGTCACCATGCGAAGTATTATCTGATCATCAGTGATACTTTGTACCGCTGTGGCATCGATTCAATTCTTCGACGTTATCTAACTCACGATGAGGCTGAACGCGTTTTGAGTGACTGTCACACTAGGGTGTGTGGTGGTCACCTCTTTGGGATGGCTACAACCCAGAATATTTCGTGTGTAGGATATTATTGTCCTACTATCTTCAAAGGTTGTATTGAGGCCATGAAAAGATTTCCTCCATGTCAACACTTCCATACGAAGAAGTGCACCCATCCCGCCCTGTTACACCCGGTTATTGCCGTGGGCCCCTTCACAAAATGGGGCATCGATTTTATACCTTGTAATCCTACCTCGTCCGGGGGGCATAGTTACATCATTGTAGCTATGGATTACTTCACAAAGTGCGCCGAGGCAATGCCTACATACCAAAACGACGGCAAAGCTGCCGCACTCTTCATGTTCAATCATGTAATAGTGCGGTTTGGAGTTCCTCAGGTGATAGTTACCGATCATGGTTCTCACTTTCAGACCATATCATATTCCTGGATCTTGTAAATCCGTTTTCCCCTTCTTCCCTCACTATCAGGATGACACAAGATATCCTTAATGGTACTCCCTAGGACATGAGCGATGATCTTGGAATGAAAAACATAACTCCTGAAAGACTTTAGTGCCTTAACAAGTGCATAGTCTTGTTTCTCCATAGTGCTATATTTTAACTCCGCATCTCTCAAGGATCGTCTGAAGAAAGCAATGGGTTGTTCATGCCCTTCCTGATTTTTTTGCAACAGGACTGCTGCTATGGTAACTTGAGAGGCAAACGAGAAAATTAGGAAATCCTTGGTGTAGTCTGGGCTGGTCAGAACAGGTGCTTCTCCCAACGAATCTTTTATCTGTTTGAAGGAATTTCTAGCAGCTGTGGTCCATTTTATCTCAGCATTCTTCCTTAGAATATCAGTGATTTCTTTCATTGTTTCAGCAAAGTTAGGAATAAATCTTCGTAAAAAATTTATTTTACCAATGAAAGATTGTACCTCTTTTTTGTTTCGTGGGAGATCGATCAGTTTGATAGCAGCAACTCTTTTTGGATATATTCTCACACCATCTTTGGAAACAATATGACCGATAAACTTTCCTTCTGTCATGGCAAAAAAGGACTTCTTCGGGTTAAGAGACAAACCATACTTTCTGCACTTCTCAAAAGTTTGTTTTAGGTGTTGCAGATGATCCTGATCAGATTTAGAGAAAACTGTCATGTCATCAAGGTATATGAAAATGAATGTCTCTTTCGCCTACGAACACTATGTCCATGTCCCTTTGAAATGTTGCCCTAACATTCATAAGTCCAAAAGGAATTTTATCATACATGAACGTTCCCCATGGTGTAGTAAAAGCCGTCTTTTCCCGATCATCAATATGCATTGCTACCTGATTGTATCCTGAGAACCCATCCATCATAGAGACTCGGGTTGAGCCTACCACTCTTTGCAGGATGTGGTCCATCTTGGGTAAGGGGTATTTTTCCTTAAAAAATCATTTATTCAGATTCCTAAAATCGATGCATAATTGGATTTCACTGTTCTTCTTTCTGACCGGTACCAGATTTTCCACCCATTCCGAATACCTTAGAGGGATGATAATTTTTGCATCTAGAAGCTTCCTCACCTCTTTCTCAATGATTGGTAACAAAATAGGGTTCACCTGTCTCAACTTTTGTTTTACTGGTTTAGAATCCGGCTTTAAAGGGATCCTATGCTAAATTGTAGAGGTATCATATGTCCTAAGGTCTTCATATTTCCAGGCAAAAACGTTAGCATACTCTTTAAACAATTCTTCATACCTTTTCCTATAGTCTTTAGTAAGGGATTCAAAGAGCTTGACGAACTTGGGGTCTTTCTTAGTGCCGAGATTTACTTCATGCACGGCCTCAGTGGTCGGACGTATTGCTGGTTTGACTGGGACATCATCTTTGTCAAACAACTGTTCTAAAGGAACAAGGACTTTCGGTATAAAATTGTTTTTTAGTTGAATAAATTTATGACCTATGATTTGTTGCATGTATTCAGATCTCCCAAGATCTATTACCCATGCATTACTTCCTTCAACTTCTTTAGAGTCATCGTCAACCTCGGTGTTTGAAAATTCTTCGACCAATTGCAAAAAGCGCTTGATCTGCTGGTTGTCTTCAAAGACTTGCCAACTTTTAACGTTATCAGGGATGGAGGGGCAGTATCTCATTTCTACTTCATACTTTAGCTTAGGCTTCTTGCGAGGATTGAAGGAGCTCGCCATCATGACCAGAGCGTCAGCTTGCTGATTTTCTTCTCGGGGCACAAAAGTAATATTAAAGGCGTCAAAAAAGTTTTCAATAAGATCCCACGCCAGATGGCGATATGCTTTGAGTCTAGGATGTTTAGTCTGATAAATGTTTTTTATCTGATTCACCACAAGCTCTGAGTCTCTGAACACCGCCAGATTAGTAACTCTCAAGTCTCTTGCCGTTCGGAGGCCTAGGATGAGTGCTTTATATTCTGCGACATTTCTAGTGGTGTCGAAATCAAGTTTGTATGACAGGTTGAATTCGTCTCCCAAAGGTGACGTCAATACTGCACTTGCTCCAGATTCATTTTTAGCAGACGCTCCATTGAAGAAAAGTCTCCACACTAGATTCCAACTATTTTCATCGGCTGGTTCCGCTGTCTAAATATGTGTGGCCTCGCCTTCGGCTGAACCTTCTACTGATAATCTGTAGTAACCCATATTTTCATCAGAGGAAAATATAGGATAATTCGTAGGACTATCTAGGTCACTTATGACATATGCGAACATGGCTTCTCTTTACAACCGCCTGGTTTCCCCAGCAAAAACAGGTATCGTAGCGTATTTCATATACATATGCATGGTTCCTCCTAGCTTTTTAGCCCAACTTCTCGATAGTAGCATGCCATATTTAGCATGGACATCGGCTACTACCACGCCCATCATTACGCTCTTTGCTGGTATCTGGGCCAGAGTAACCACCATATCTTTTATCATCCCTATGCATTTTATCTTTTTGGAATCAAAACTGTAAATATCATGATATGGCCGAGTGATTTCCAACCCCAATTGTTCCATGATCACTTTGGGCATTAGATTATGGGATGCTCCCGAATCTAGCATGCAATTGTGAAGATGCTTATCATGCACATTCAGAGTGACGTAAAACAGAGCAGTGGGTTCTTCTTTATTATCAATATGTGGGCCACACTGAAAAGAGGGAGCCTCATCATTAAGGTTTATGGTATCTTGCTGGTCTGTGCCTTTGGCTCTGTGCAACATATTGTCTATCTGTCCCTGGTAGATCAGATTTCTTATCAACTCAATTAAAGGACCGCTATTTTTAGTTTATTTAGCTCTTGCTCCAGACTGAAAGCGGTAGGCCCTTCTCTAGGGATCAATTCTATTCTCTTGTGGGGGATTATGCCTAGAAAATTGGGAACCTATGGGGTATTGACTTCGACTTCTTTATCTTTAGAGAGAACTTTTACTTTGGATAGAAGAGCTACTTCAGGAGGCTTCATCTGATCTAGCTTCCGTGAGGATTTTCTAGTCATAGGTCCATTTTGCTCGGGCACAGCTTCTAACCTTGGTCTTAAATTATACCTATTTGGTGTTTTTTCAGGTTGAGTACTACAATAAGCTAGATGATCTTCAGGGAAATTGATACTCTCTTGGGTACACAAAATATCCGAGCTATCTTCTTCATACAAATGTGAACTTTCATAGTCTTCTCTAGTGAGATGCATGAGGTGCGAATCTTCTTCCACCCAATTTAGCTATTCCTCAAAATCATCATAATATTTCTCCATAGCAACACTGATCAAATTATTTTCTTTTTCACGAACAGGAGGTCTGAGTGGCTGTTCATCATCTCTTTTCTCTTTATACACCATCTGCGGATTAAAGGGTCTTCTGAACTGATTTTGAGGATGAGGAGATTGTCGATTGGGACTGATACCTTCAAGCTCCATTCTAGTGACCTTGTTTGAAAGGTTTTTTATGATACGAGTCATCTCATCAATATTAGCATCCTGAGATTCTCTGATTTTTGAAGATACCCCTTCTTCCTTAGCCTTTCCTTTATCTCTGGGTTCAACCTCATTTGTCATCTTAATATTTCCTCCCGCTCTCAATTTTCCTTCAATGTCGATGGCATCATCTTGCATTTCGCTGAGCGAGACTGGTCTTCTTTCTCTCAATGTTATGGAGAAATATGGTGGGAAGGTAGCTGCATAAGTGACCCGAGATGCAGCTTCAGTAGGATGAATGTCCTCAAGGATTCTGAAATACTGCTTATTAAAGCTTGCTGTGAAATCAACCACATTTTCAGAGCCACTTTTCTTCAGGGCGAAAAACTCTGTCAAATAATATAAACTACTCCCCACTTCTTGACGAATGTGGACTCCAAGATTTCCATAGTGCTAATAGATGCATTAGGTAAAGATCTGAACCACTTTCTGACTTCACCTTCTAACGATTGGGAGAAAATTCTCATGAATACATCATCGTGCTCGATCAGGATATTGTCTGTGAAATCTTGAAACCGATCCACATGATCTTTGGCAGATGTCTCTCTGCTGCCATGATACTTCGGAAACAGCTTCAAATAATGAGTAGGCATGTCATTCAGGGGTGTGGGAAATTGCAGAGGTCCATGACGGCTTGCTATCCAGCTTGGGGTTGGTGGAGGTGGTCCTCTGCCTCCTCCTCCTGACATGGGTTGACTATGATTCAAGGTTTCTGCCTGTGCGGAAATGAGGGTTCTGGGCGAAGTACTATGGTCTGTAAGTTCATCATCTATAGCAGGGATCTTTCAAAAGCTTGGGAACTCAAAGGAAGAATCTGGATTTTGCTGAAAAGGGTCGTTATCAGGGGTTCGGATAATAAAATTAGACTAGGGAAACTGTGGGCCGAACAACGGGGAGGAGAATCTACTCTGGTAGCTTGGCGAAGTAGATTGGAATCTAGCGCGTCTGTGTCTCCAAGAAACTGAATCTTCTAAGGCCACAAATTCTTCGTGGCTGGGGTTCTGGCGAGTGTGTCTTCGTCCAGATGCTAGGTTTGATACTATGGAGTCGCCAGGTGGACTACAGCCCGCACCTCAATTTTATCCACCATGAAACTGAGAGTGTATAATTCTGTCGTTATACCCAGGGAAGATTTATCTTCTTGATTGCATTCCCTGGCAATGGCGCCAAAAAATATGTTTGTCCCAGAGACATTCTAAAGCTGTTTTTTAGAATAGTGCCTGGGAATCAATAATCACTTTTGAAAAACCTTATTGATGCACACAGTAATTTGACAAGAATAATGTAGAATTATGATATTGAAAAATTAACGGGCAGTATTTCAATGTGCAAAGAAATCAGACTTTAGTAGCAGATGAAAAATGGAATGGTGCAATATAAAGGTACCGTGTAAGTAAATCTTTATATTACATTTGCAGAAGGATGTGTTGAGCCTAAGGGAGGAATTCAACAGTCCAAACAAAATGAATTAGCAAAACACCACCGAATCATATGAGGGTATTACTTCAAGGTATATTAGCCTGAACACTTCAATCACCAATTACCAATTACCAAAGAAGAAGTACTTTTAAGCATAGGCGCCCATATAAATCCAGACAAGCTCTGCATATCATACATAAATGGAAGGGATGAAAAACATAAGAATATACTAACTCAACACATCAAAACTTTGAATCCATTAGCTCCAAGATAGAGTCATAATATGTTCCTGTATATTGATCAACTGTCAAACATAGAAGTAATACTTCTTACATCAGAGAGCCAACCTTTTGGCTATTGCCTACTTGGCTATATATAGCCTTCCTATTCTAAAAACATAATTTGTTACAATCTGTTCAGCTCAACAGCTTAAAGAAAGACAGTTTCCACTCTTTAACAGAGTTTGTTACAAATAATAGAAATGAATGAAATACTTGGTCATCCGCTTGACCATAACCCGGGACCATTTTGATGATCAAAATAGTACGTCTGGATGGACAAAGAAAACGTGCCACCACGATGTAAATATTTCGGAACTGCAAAGAACTTCTTTCACACTTCTTCGACTGTCTTTGGCATAACAGTGACGTGACTGCGACCAAACAACTGCTGAATGATGCTTCGCAGACCACTACTGCTTCCTTCCTCGATCCCTTCCAAAACCCTTTGCTTTCGGAACCTGACTGCAAACACCTTTCGAGTTTTGCAAACAGAGAGTGAGCTGTAACTTAATATGATAGCGGTGACATTAATCATTATTTGAGAGGGCTATTTCAGCGTGAAAAGTGAAGACGATAAAAATAGAAACCACTTATGGTATTCAAGCCCTTCAAAAAGTGGTCTTAGGAACCCTCTTTAGAACCCCTGAATGAATCTGGAGGCACCACGTGGAAACAATGGTTTTCATTCCAGGGAGGGGCTGCTTGCTATATACTTCGTGCATCTTCTCTACCCTGATGCTTTTTTAACCGTCGATCTCCTACCATGTTATTTCGAGATGAGCATATAAAAAAATGCAACTCTGGGGATGGGTCCCGCTCCAAACCTGCTCGTTAGTAGGATTGTACGTGATTCAAAATACTCGCGCGGCTTTATTGGTTGGTTTCAGGGCCCTCGAGAAGCAGTTTGGGAAAACCATCTTGACGATCCTGAAAAGTTGAGAGGATGACACGTGTAAATGATGGTTTTTAGTCAGGGACATTTCGCTCCTTGGAAAACATAGGCCATTCATGGACCCTTCATGGACCTTAAAAACGTCCCTTTAACATTGGCTTATGCAAGCTGATATAACGAACCTTTACTGCATTTTTTACCAAGGAAACGTGCTCTGGCGACCTCTACCTGCGTAATTTTATGCCTCCAATCATCTTTCAGATATAGCTTCCGATTCAGCTTACGCCTTTTCTTTGATAGCGAATAACACTAACACCCGTAACCTTGCCTCGGCAGCTTGGGTACTGTATTCCCCAACAGGCGAGCTCATCAGCTCAGGAGGAAGTTGCCTTGGATTTGCAACCAACAATGCCGCAGAGTATCAGGTGGTAATTGGAACCTTAATCGATGCTATTTCCTTGGGTATGAACCACATTGTCATCCACATGGATTCTCAATTAGTGGTTTCCCATCTTAACCGGGTCTATGCTATCCGCGATCCTACCCTACTTTGTCTCTTTAGACGAGTTTGTCTCTTGGAAAGGTCATTTGAATCCATTCAATACCTGCACATTCCACGAGAATTAAACACAGTTGCTGACTCGATGGCCAACTTCATTCTATATTGGTACATCGCACACACATAATATTCATAATATGTAAGAGCATTCATAACATGTAAATAATACACTGTATAAAAAGCAAAGAATATGAACAAGATCACATCATTCATCACTTTTAAAACACATAATGTATAAATCGCTGGGAATGTCTGTATATATATCATCAAAAGTAATGTTGGTACAAAAATTTGAAGCACGATGGATTTCAATAAGTCTTTGTTAACACCCAAAAAGTGCTCACTACCTCATCTCCCTCATTACATGACTCATTTCCATATTTCCTACCATATTTGCCTCCAAAACCTTAAAAATCCATTAAAAAGTCTCCAAAAGGCCAAAAAACCATTAAAAAGCCTCCAAAAGGCCAAAATCCCTCTTTTTCCCCCCAAAATAATGTAAATTCCTCCAAAAATAGCTAAAACCCTCTAAAAAGGGAATAAAAAATACAAAAAAGAGGAAAAAGAGGGAAAAAAGGAAGCAAAAACCCTATACAGCTAACCTAAACCATATGGTGCCCAAAACCATGGGTCAGCACTCCACCACTAAAAACCTATAAATAGGTGATGGAGGCTCCCCATTTTTCATCCACAATCATCCCTATCCTTACGCTGTCGAAAATTCCCTTGAAACCCTAGCTCTCCATTTGGAGCTAATTCTTGAGAACCCTTTTGGCCCCATTTCCAAAACATCTTTGGAAGAAGGAGAAGGAACAACACTGGAGATTGGAAGCAACCCTCTTGGAATGCTGCAAGGGCTCCACCAACCTCTACAACTGAGGTAATTTTTAATAGAAAAAGAGAGATCTTCACCATATTTTCATGTTTTGTTATTTATGTCAATGCTCATGTTAGTTTAATTTTATTTTACTGTACTGTCATATTTTACTGTTTTACTGAACTGCTACTAAGGAGTCCCTTCTCCTTAGTAGGTGCTCATTTGCACAAGCTAGGGTGAAAACCCTAGCAATAGTTTTGGCGACTCCCCTAGTGTTCCTTTGAATTCTTGGTTATAGTTTTTAGAAGTTTTTAGTTTTCTGCAATATTTTTCTGTTTTTTCCTTTTCGCTGTCCCTTTCGGTTGCCGTAAATCGTGAATTTTTTCCCCACAGTTGTGATCCGACCGCGGATTTTAGACTGTTACTTGCGATCCGACTGCAGCTCTCAGATTGTTACCTGCGATCTCGCCGCGGTTTCCAGTATGTTACCTACGATCTGACCGCGGCTTTCAGCCTGTTTCCTGCGATCCGACCGTGGCTGTTCACCCTTTTCCTGCGTTCCGACCGATGCTATTTCCCTTTTTCCTGCGGTCCACCTGCGGCTTTTATCCATTTTCCCACGATCTTCCCGCGACTATCGACCTGTTTCCTACAGTCCGACCGCGCAGTTTCGCCACAGACCCGCGATCTATTTTCTGCACTTTTTCCCTGTTTGAACCCAACACTTTGCTGCAATATTTTCTGCACCAGCACAACCACCTGTCCTATCTGCAGCCATACTTCCCTACAGGATTTTTCTGCAGTATTAAATCTGTTCCATTTACAGAATTTTTTAAATTTCAGTATTTTAATTGAAAAGAGAAAATTTTGCATTTCAAAGTTTAATTTCTGCATTGTTATTTTTAGTTAGAAAGTTTCCCACCCCGTGGCACTTTTACTTGGGTTCATCACCTCACACACACACACTCTGTAACCTAATTCAAGCGAGCCCTAAAATACTACTTAACACAACCAACATTCTAACCCCACTTAGGGAACACATAAAAATATTGTAGTTAGGTAGGGTCGGGGGGATAGTCATCCAAATAACACCCCTCGGTCGCTTACACTTGAGACATACTTGTTGTCCATTAGGGAACCAAAATCCCCTAGTATTTTTTGGCACGGTCACAACCAGTTTATCAGAGGGCCTCTCCCCTAGGAGGGTTGAAGTAGCTAGACTGGTTCCGGAGGCCTGAGTGGAATACCTCAATCCATTCAGTAACCGAAGGATACCTTTCGTAGTTCTCGATGTACCACCCGTATGGGGGTACAACGACGATAGAACCAAACTACAGATTCACCTTTTCTGGATGTATCATGAACGGGGTATCTTAGTTTCCTTTCTTCTAGGATTGACTACCCGGTGTCCCTCCCGGTAGGGGGATATCTTTAGCCACTTGGCTCTACTATCCATATTGTTTGACTTGGATTTCATCACCTTGCAGAGGATATGTCTGGTTGAGTCAGAATACTATTTAGCTAGGTGTTTGCATGCTCCCTTACCTCCCTTTGGTCTAGTGAGTCCACCATTTTTTATTTTTTAGGAAACCTGCTGCTTGTTGGTATTTTGACCATTTCTGTTGATACTCCGCTTATTGTAGCACAACTGTTATAGTAAGTATTTTTAGTTGGTTGTTGGCTTGAGTGACATATTTTTTGTGCTCTCCTTTTGCACACTAGATTGCATTAGGGTTTTTCAGCTATTTTTTCACTCAACAACCCCCATATACTTGACACCATCTTTCACCATTGAGTCCCCGAGACATTCTCGGCGCCTCTGGGGTGAGCCCCCGCAGCACAGTTCACTTGACATCACCCGTCATAGACGTAGATCTTCATCACTTGATACCACTCATCATAGATCTCGAGCTTTGTCACTTGACTCTACTCGTCAACGGCACAGAGATCCGTCCCCCGGTACTGACGCCCCTTATTTTACCTCTGATTCTGAGGCGGAGTCCGAGAACCCCACTTACACTGCACCAACCAGCCCCATGGCTGGCATGAGTTCCAACCCTTTCTTTGTAGGAATCGTTGGTGGAGCATACACCACCACACCAGCTACTACACCCGCTTTGGGTATGCCCTTGATGGGGCCCACATCTACCATTCCGATCACTGTACCCATTCTAGTAGCTAACATACCCATCCCAACTCCACCAGTGACTCACACTACCCTTGACGGTGTAGGACCATCCCATACCACATTCGTTCCTCCACCTGGGGGCAACATCCCAAACCCAGCCCCTCCACTCGGGGGCATTGGCCCTAATGTGGTCACAACCACAACTATGTCACATCCTTCTACTAGTTTTCCATTCATGGCTAGTCTCAACCTTCCTGACTTGGCTAGAATGACTAACTATCCCATCAGACATGACCCTGCGTGGCCTCACATGCCCACCAAGCTCCCATCAGACATCCCTAAGTTTGAGGGCAAGGCAGGTGAAGACCCCTAGAACCATATTATGTCCTTCCATCTATGGTGTTCCTCCAAATCCATAGTGGATGACTCAGTCTGCCTTCGTCTGTTACAACGCACCCTCACTGGCTCTGCAACTAAGTGGTACATCGAGCAGCCCCATGGGACCCATGCCACCTTTACCTCCCTCGCCTCGACCTTCCTGTAGTTCTTTCAGTTACCTATCCGCTATGATGCGGTAGTTGAGATCCTACTGTCTTGCAGATAGAACATGGCCACCCACATCACTGACCACATTCATGAGTGGCGGAGACGCTGCATCCTCTGCAAAATCAAGTTAGATGACCATATCTTCTTAGATTGGTTTCTAAAATCTCTCCTTCTTATCATTGCCAAGGATGTGGCATCCGAGCGACCCCAGTCCGAAGAAGAGGCCATCCTCAAAGCCCAACAATTTGACCTTATTTACGCCCAGTCTGGTTATCTCTATTCCATCATACCTAACGCCCCCTGCGGCGATTCCTCCGGACATGATGCGCTGGGGGAATCCCATGCCGCAAATGGAATCATTGGCCATATAGCCCCACATAACCATCCCTTTTCCATAGCACGTCCTAGCCCTGTCCCCAACCTTTCGCGGGCTACATCCCATTCTGGAGAAACCAATTCGTATGCTCCCATGGCACACCATCACCATTCCCACAGACCCTCATGTCCACCTCAGTGCTTTATTCATGCATCCCCCGCTTACGCCCCCCCGGTCGCACCCCAACCCTATTACCACCCGCCGACTGCACCGGCTCCTATGTCCTCTCAAGCCCCACCTGCTTATTACCCACCACAGGCATCCCCTGCGGAAACCCCACAACCTGTCACACAGACATATCAGCAACCCCCACAAGGCTCAACACCTGCACCGCCTCCACCTACTTATTATCCACTGCAGCCTGCTCCAGCACTTGCACAACCCCAGAACCCACCTGCTGCCCAAGGGCAAGTGTATGCCCAATAGAATCCGCACCAGAACCAAAATAACCAGTGCCAACAGGGCCAACTAAACCGCGGCAAAGGCCATAACCGTGGGAAGAACCCTCCTCCGGACTAAGGCGGCCAGCTGCCTAATCCCCCGAATAATAATAACGCAGCACCTGCCAATCAGAACCCCGACCGACCGCCCAAACAAGCCAAAAATCCTAATTTGTAAACAAACCATCCTTGTTCTATTTGCGGGGTCTATGGCCATTACACACATGATTTCCCACATTTGGAGCGAGCTCGAAAACTCTGGACTGATGATGCTCACCACCAAGGGCACGCCGCTACTTAGGCGCCACCCAACCCCCCACCACCTCAGAATCAACCCTTGGTGTTACAAAACCCTTCGCCAACCCAAGCCATGGGGAACACTCAGCCATTGGCTCCCCCTCAAGGAAACGTGCCACCACAACAACAAATTACTTATGGTGCTCCTGATCAACCCATGTTAGACTCAGGTACCCATCACTTGTTAATGATGTGATCCGCCGATGTCAACCTTCAAACCCGTCGGAACCAATATGGATCCACCCCCGAAGCCCCTCCCTCTGATAAAAACACTAACACTCATCCCACTGATCAGTCCTTATGCATACCTCCGGCTCCTCTAGATGGCATCTCCAAAGCCCCTCGCTTCCCACTTCGTCGCATCAAAAATAACCCCAATGCTTGTGCTGCGTCTAATTACAACATTGGAGATGACTTAGCCCAGTCCCCCACATCCATGTCTACGATAGATGTCTTGAAAAACTATCCCACACAGTGCAAGACTTTGCTCTCAGCCATTGGTTCCATTGACCCAAATGATTCACGAATGATGGCCTTCGATTTTGACCAATCTGAACCACGCCTGCCTTCCACATTAGCATTCCAAGTTTCTGTATCCGTTCAGAATCTTGTCATCCATCGGAGCATTATCGATGAAGGTGCCTCTACATGTGTTATGTCCACGTTCATTTGGTAGAAGTTTGGATCCCCTACTCTCCAGCAGTCCACCACTACGTTGCGAGCCTAAGACGGCCGTTCATCTCAACCCCAAGGTCTCTTAGCTAATGTTCCCGTCCAGTTGGCTGGAAAAACCGTGCTCATTGACATAGAGGTCATCAACGCCCAACTTGATTATAACCTCTTACTTGGCCGTAGTTACATGTATGCCATGCGGGCGGTTGCCTCATCCATTTTTCGTACCATGATGTTCGCCCATGACGGACGCATGGTCAAGGTTGATCAACTCACCTATTACGATCCCAATGCCCCCGCTGCACCCGAAAATGTTCTCCCCATGGTTGAACAACCTACTTGTGGCACAGCTACTTCGTTGGTTTCCTCAGTGGGACCCGGAGTCTACTCAGATACGCCAATGACTTCAACATTCCAAGCCATTCCACCCCCATCACCCACGACCGAAGTATCTGACTTATGTACCCTTTCCCACAATACACCAACACCCAACCATCAACCGCCCTTGCTACCTCAACCACCATTGGTACCTAGTCATGTTGGTGTTACACCCATCGATACAATCCCCTTCCTATTCCCCCCTTCAGGAGTAGTAAGCGCCCCGGTTATGGCTACTCTCAGCCTCCCCGGTTTAACCTTAGGATTACCTGTATGGTACATCACGCCTCCCGTTACCTCTCCGACACCAAATTTCATCCTACAACCGGTGCAACCCATCACCACTACTATTCAACCACCTCCCGGTGTCACTACCCCTTCCTCATCGGGCAATCCATCCCCTCTTCTCAAGCACACTGGGGGTAGAGGTGTTATACCTCTATGTTTCACGGTGTCGCATCTCCATCACAAAACGAGTTGACGACATTTTCCCTGCTATTTTAAACCATCCAGAAGAGACAGATAATGAGTCAACCTTGAAAGTGAATCCACCCTGGCAAGTTTTTGACCCACCTTGGACTCTATTTACACACACTACCGCGCCTTGCTAGTTCGCCAAAACGCGGTACTAGACACTACCGCGTTCTGATTTTTCCCCAAAGCGCGGCAGTGCCGCGTTCTGCAGTCTTTGCAAAGCGCGGTACTCTTTTAATAGCTTTTTTTCCCTTGGCTTGTGGGATTTTGGATTTTCGAAGATAATGGAAGATTGGGGTCCTTGATTCAATCTCAACTCATCTCCTTCGATTAGAAACCCTGATCCACTTATCTCTCCTTAGATCCACCCATCTCTCTTGTTGGTTAACCTCACCATTCACTATAAAAGAGAGGCATGCCATTGGAAAAAAGGGAGGACTCTTGAGAGCACCAAACTTATAGTCTTGCAGCATTGTGGAGATAGCTAGAGGAGAAGACACTTGGAGCTGGAGGATTGGCTTGGGCATCAAGCACCTTTTGTAAGTATTCTTCAAGTTGTAATGGAATAACTTGTCTTGTTTTCCCAAATCATTTGTGTTAATCTTGTTTTAATGATATGATTTGTATCTTCCATAGATTTAGATCCTAATTCATGTTTCAGGTTGCTAGAGAATAGTGCATTCTTGTGTTTTGGTTCCATTTTGACAGGTTCACTTGTGAGGGCTAAGAAGCTTGGAACAAATACCAAAAACAAGCGTCCGGATAGAAGGTCAGTTAAACTTCTTCTACTCTCTTTAGCGTTTTAATCCTGAAATGTCTATTAGATCTAGGGATTCAAGGTAGCATTTGTTTTGACTTGTTTCTTGCTTTGAAGTTAGTTTAAAGTCTGCTTTAAAGTTAAGAGAGTTTTGGCTTATCCGTAGGACAAAATTCTACATAACAAGAATGGCGACTCCGCTGGGTTTGATTACTACTTGATTGATTCAATCCACAGTCATTTATCTTTGAATTGTGAGTTTTTGTTGCACTTCAAACCAGTTTGAATCTTGGTCCTTTTTGACCCTTATTCACCCCTCCTCGCAGTATTTATCTCCCTGTTTAATCACTGAGTCCCCTGGGTTAGCAACAACCCTGAAAATTTTATTTTTTCTTCTCAAGTTGCGCCCTTTCTTTCCCTTGCCACAGTACCGCGCCCTCATAACTACTTCCAGTGCGGTAGTACCACGCCCCAGGACTTAGTACCAGAGCGGTACTGTCACAGTGCCGCGCTTCATCCAGACCATCACCCGCGGTAGTATCTGCAAGTGTTTAAATTTTTTTTTATCTTTGCTTGGTTTCCTGAGTTTCTCTCTGCCTTAGGTAGTCTTTACTGTCGCCTGTTAGCATCCTGGTTAGTTCCCAGTCTGTATGGTGTGCTTATTACCCAGTTTGTGAGCTTGATTGTTGATTGAATTAGTGGCACTTTTGACATATGGCTCATTTTTCCAGTTTGATTGCATTAACTTGATTTTTTTCACCACAACCAACTCAACACCGTTATTCTCTGTTACTGAATACTGTAGTTTTTACAGTCATATTATCATTATCATTTTCAGTAAATTAAAAAGATCATTAGTTGAGAGCAATTTTGTTGTTAAATTGAAAAAGTCTAGTGGTATTTTGCATAGGGAAATGAACCATTGATTTTGCCATAGAAATTCTCATTGTAGAAGCATTGTAGATTGTAAAATCAGTGCATTGAAAAGAGTGTTTACTTCAGTTTGGATTTGTTTATAAATCGAAAAGAAAAGAAAAAATCTTTTACTTTGATTGCTTGTGAAAATTTTCATGCATATTTGATCGAAGAACCTCTATCTTTACCTTAGCTAGATTTCATCGAAGACAAAGGCTTATTTGTGATTCATTCTCATTTGCATGGTTTGAGTCGTCATAACACCATCAAGTTTCACGTCCACTACCCGATTGAGTAAAGACAGCCACTAAAATTAATCACCCTAATTCAACCAACTTTAACCTCACTTGAGGAAATCAAAAGAATTTGGTAGTTAGGTAGGACACCGAGGATAGGCATCAAAATAATGCCCCCTTGTCATTTTCATCTGAGACATAGTCGTTGTCTTTAGGGAACTAAAATCCTCTAGTACTTATTGACACAGTCACAGCTAGTTTGTGGAGGGGCCTCCTGACTGTTTCCAACTTTCAGGGGTTAAACGGCCGCGAGATTGAGAACCGGACGGACTCTGTGGAATACCACACTCCACTTAGCCCTAAGGAAACATCGATCGCTGTCTTCTTCGGAAGGCTGAAGTGCCCAAAACCTTTTCCGACGTGTCATGAACGAGGTGGCTTAGTATCTATTCTACTAGGGCTCTTTTACCCAGGATCCCTTTCGGTAGAGGGATATCCTTCTTATATCGGTCTCTCATGTTGTATTGTTCGACTTGGATTTCATCACCTTGCGAAGGATACAGCCTGCTGAGGTCTCCAGCTCTTAGTTAGGAGTTTGCTTGCTATCTCATCTTTGTAGAGGGTGATTTTTTATTTATAGGGACTGCTTGTTGGCATTCTGGCCATTTTTGTTGATCAGCTCGCTTATTGAGACACCGGTCTCAGTATAGATTTTAGAGCTTTCCTTTTTGGCCTGTGAGCCTTGCTTCTTCTAGCTCCTCTTCTGCACACTCGGTTGCATTAGAGTTTTTTAGTTCTTTGTTTACGATACTGCCCCCGATTTTCATTTTCCTGTCATCATGTCAAATCCACCACGAAGATCACGAAGACAACAGGGCCAAAGCCCTCCACCACCACCACCGCCATGGACTACTGGTCCGCTTGCATCACGCATTCCTGCTCCTCCTGGCCGCGGTGCTGGTCGAGGCAACATTCCACCGCCGGCACGTACAACATCTTCAGTTACGCCCGTAACTGCCACACACAGCACAGTCTCAGGATCTATTGCAGCTTCTGCAACCACTAGCACATCTGAGACTTCCACTGTCACCTCACCCACTGTCATTCCAGATTTATCTGTTACAGTGGACACAGTTACCGCAACTGAACCTAGTACAACCCAGAGTACTAGACCAGAGGTCATCCTTCTACCGGATGCCAACACTTCCCATCCATCAGACACTTTTCATGATGATATAGACGGATCTATTGGCACCACAGAAGGGTCCGACCAGGACATACCTGGCTTAATTTCAGTCCCAGGCGGATACGTTGAAATCGTTGAAGATACTTGTCTACCTGACACACCCTTTGAACCTGATTATGGTTTCATCACTTCCCAGGCGGATCTTCTGCCTGTTATCACTACGTCACCCAGTGTTCATCCTCAAGAGACAGGTTCTTCTAGCAACGTACCTCATACTATAGCTCTACCCAATCTCCCACCGGGACATGAAATCATGGCTTCCATCCAGTCTAGTATGGTCAGTCTAGCGAACTCTCTGTTAGCATCGGCACGGTTTAGATGCAGCACAGAGAAAATGCTCTCATAAGCCTCTCAATATCCCCCTGACACTCGTCCTTCGGACTATAGGGATCCCAACATCCCGTCTAGCACGGAGTTTCGACACTCCTTTGCAGACGGCGCAAGAACTTCAGATGTTACCATACCTAGTTTCCTGCTGGATCCCCAAAACCTTTTCCAGGACATGAACTCGGACCCAGTTATCGAGGGTCCTCCTACCATTGAACATGTCATGGACGACACTAATACCCCTGGGTTAAATTCCCTGCATTTGCTGTCATCACCTATATTTGGTGCACATTCTATGAGGGATAACCCAGTTTTTTCCCCGTCCTCACCTGTTCGATATGGACGACCCCCTCCGCAAATAGGTACTTTTGGTGCCGTTGGCCAATCCACGTTATCATATTTGACCAGCGGCGGAAGAACGCTTAGTCAAACTGCTGGATCTTCTGGTTGGACCGGAGGATCACCCTCAGCCACCATTTACACTATCTCAGGAGGTGGACAACCGACTACAGTCATTCCCAACTCTAGCTACCAAATCCCCCCTGGTGGGCCATCAACCCAACCAGTTGGTGGACAACCTTTCGTTGGGAACCCTGTTCCGAGTCAACAACCTCAAACTGGTGGGCCATCAAACCAACCAGTTGGAGGACAACCTTTTGCTAGGAACCCACTTCCCAGTCAACAGCCTCCTCATATAGGGCCATCCAACCTAACTGCTGGCGGACAACCTATTGGCTTGATCCAACAAGCTTCCCAACCAGCAGCGTCTACTCAGTTCGGTATGTACAATCCACCTAACAGTGGGAAACTTTATTCCGGTGTTCCAACTGGACCTTACTCCCAACAACCCCTGTCAGGCATGCTTCCTTCTTGGGATCATCAAATCCCACAGAGTGGGGGGTACTCACTTTTTGGAAACTGGAACCAAGCTGGGGGGAAATCTCAGATTTCCCCCAACTTGAATTCTGGCTTCCCTTACCCCTCAGCTGCTTCAGCTCCATGGAACCCATCACTTCAATTTGCACTCGCTCCTCAAGCAGGAACGAGCCTTCCATGGACGCCACCGTCGCAGCCACCCCCCAACCCTGCTATGGGAAATCCTCCACTTGCACAGTATAGTGGAAACATCCCTGGAACACAACAATTCCAAGGAACTTTTCCCCAACAAGGAACAACAACCATTCCTGGGTATCAACAGCCTCAGGGTACTATACCCACTCAGCAGAACACTCACCAACCGGCTGCTTACAATCAACCGGTTAACCAGATGGCTTACCATCCACAGAATTCCCAGCAGTATCCCGCGGGAAACTCATATGGGTATAACACACAGCAGTATGCTATGCAGGGCCCTCCAGGGTTCTCGACACCACATGGTTATTACTCATTCCCACAGACCAACCGTCAACTTCCCTTTTTGGCCACACTTGATCTACCTGATTTGTCGAGGCTTATCAACGATCCTATATGGCACGAACCTCACTGGCCACCTATCCCAGCCAAACTACCATCGGACATTCCTAAGTTCGATGCCAAACCCGGGGAAGACCCCAAGAACCACGTGATGACCTTCCATCTTTGGTGTTCATCCAACTCCTTGATGGATGATTCCATCCGACTTGGGCTCTTCCAACGCACGCTCACCGGAACGGCAGCAAAATGGTATATCGAGCTGCCACAACACTCTTTTCGTGATTTAAATACTTTGGCTATGCAGTTTCTGACACATTTCCAGCTTCCCATCCGATATGAGACTGGAACAGAACTGCTAACTTCACTACGTCAAACCACTTCTACACATATTTCGGATCATATCCATGAGTGGCGAAGACGCCGTAGGCTAATAAAGGCACCTATTCCGGATTAGCTACTTGCTGATTGGTTTACAAAATCCTTTTTGCCTCCCATAGCCAGAGATATTGCTATGCGCGGACCGGTTACAGAAGAACAAGCCATCTCGGCAGCACAATACATGGATTTGGTATATACTCAATCCGGTACTTTACATGAACTTCTTCCACATGCCTCCCGCGTTCACACTGATCCTACAAAGCCTACCACTGAACCACCCATCGATGGTATCGTTGGTTCAGTCAAGGCTCAGCCTGCTACCAACTCGACGGGACAACAAGCTTCTGCTTCCCCCGATTTTACCCAGGCCGCTTCAAAATCTTCCACCTCTCCTGCTGTCTCCTCCGAAGTGAATGCAGTCCAATCTATGTCACAACCATCCGGAGGAAAGAAGAAAAACAATCGTGGTAAACCCAAGAAGAACCAGCAGGAGAACCCCAAGCCACAACCTACCCAGAATGACCAGAAACCACGTCGGAAAGCTAAGTTTCCCTGCTTGATTTGTCAAGATGATCATTATACGCATGACTGTCCCTACAAGGAAGAGGTCCATAAGTTCGTTAAAGGATCCTCTCGCCCGGCAGTGCTAACTGACCCTTTCCCCCAACAGCAACAACAAATGGTTGCCCAAGAATCCCCACAAGGGGGCAACCCGACCAATCCTTCCCGTGGAGAGACGTCCACAAACCACGAAATCCTAATGACAAGTAATGAGGAGATTAATATCACCACTCGTTCAAAGACGTATGACAATCCTCCAAGTTCAAACAAACAATCGGAGACAGCCAAAGGAAAATCTCCTGTTGAAGATCTGAATCCTATTCCCCCCCCTAACGGTCATCTCCATATCGAGAAACCACTTATGGATTCAGTGCTACGCCCACCCAAGGGCACCATACGAAAGGCGACATTCAATCCGAATGCGCGAGCTGCCCAAAACTACAACATTGTTGAGGATTTGGCTCAAGCACCTTGCGCTATGTCAACTCTCGAGGTTCTCCAACACTGCCCCACGCAGCGTAGAACCCTACTTTCAGCACTGGGGGCACTGGACCCAGATACTTCAAACTCCATCATGTTTAACTTGGAGCACGCTAAACATAGGCTTTCTCACCAGTTAGCCTTCCAGGTGCATACGAAAATCCGTGGAAATGTTATCCACCGCACTGTGTTAGATGAGGGTGCTTCCACGTCGATTATGTCTTTAAACTGCTGGAGAGCCTTAGGCTCACCCGAGGTCACAACTTCTCCCACTACTCTTAGGGCGTTTGATGGACATGGTTTTCAACCATATGGACTCATTCCCTCAATCGGCGTTGAACTGGGGGGCAAAACAGTATCCGTACACATCGAAGTCGTAGATGCACCTTTGGATTACAATCTCCTACTTGGTCGGAACTGGTTCTATGCCATGACCGCCATAGCATCTACGGTCTTCCGGATTGTACAATTTCCTCATGAAGGGAAAATTGTCACTATTGATCAATTGGATTACTGTATCCCAGACTCCCATCCGAACTCCACCAATACCGTCCCGTTATTGGATCAACCTCGGTACCGGTTCCAAGACATAGGTGTTGGTCTCATGAAGGATTGATCCCTTATTGGAGTTTTTCCAGAGCTGGGAACCCATCTTCAACCAGTCAACATGATTTCATCGCATGTCACCCCTTCCGATGATTCATGGGTGATCCCGAGTCCCACTCAGATCCAAGGCTATGGCAATTCCATGCCTTTGAACATAAACCTTGCAGCATATGACGCGATCCAATCAGCCACAGACTGGGTCGACTGTTCTACTGATCACACAGTGGCACAGCTCTCGACTGAAACTCATACACACCCACCATTGTTTGATCCTCTCAACTTGATTTTTCCCACTGACGAATCAATCATAGAGGTTATGTGCGGTGATGAGCCACCTTGGGGAGATTTTCATCATCGATCTTCATTCCCCACCATTCAGTCACTTGAGCCTGATACCAAATCCAGTGCTTCACTTGGGATGGTCCAAACCAATATCCCCACTTCCCTCGACGAAGTATTTTCCGAAGGCAACTTGGCCAACCTTATGGCAAACACTCCCATCGACATTTCGGTAAAGCCTGGTATCGTGGAAAACGTACACATTGGCAAAACATGTACTCCTCTCGAAACGGAGTTATATAATGCCTACTTTAAAACTTTCCGCGATGTTTTTGCTTGGAGTTATGAAGAGATGCCAGGGATTGACCCGTCGATTGTGGTCCACGAAATTCCAACTTTCCCTGGCGCCCGACCTGTTCGGCAAAAGCTTCGACCCGTTCATCCTCGTAAGGCAGCCGCCATTAAAGCAGAAGTTGAAAAACTTTTGCGTGCTGGTTTTATCTATCCTGTCCCATTGACAGAATGGGTATCCAATATCGTTCCCGTAGCCAAGAAACAGGGAACGATTAGAGTCTGTGTTGATTACCGTGATTTGAACAAAGCTTGTCCCAAGGACAACTACCCAACTCCGTTTATCGACCAGATCATCGATAACTGTGCCGGAAGCGTTATCTTTTCATTTATGGATGGCTTCTCTGGCTATAATCAGATCGATATCCTCCTAGCCGACCAGCACAAAACGGCCTTTATCTGCCCTTGGGGGATCTTTGCATATCGAAAGTTACCTTTTGGCCTGAAAAATGCCGGGGCAACTTTCCAACGGGCGATGTCCTACGCATTCCATGACATCAAACATATCGTAGAGCCATATCTTGATGACCTTCCCGCTCACTCTCGAACTCGGGAAGAACATCCAGATCACTTGAGTGCCATTTTAGAAAGGTGCCGGCGCTACAATATACGTTTGAACCCGCATAAGTGCGTCTTCTGTGTAGAAGCCGGAAAACTGTTGGGCTTCATAGTCTCAAAAGATGGGATACGTCTAGATCCCGCAAAGGTAGAAGCTATCATAGCCCTGCCTTCACCTACCAATATCCCAGAACTTCAATGTTTGCAAGGGCATGCAAACTTTCTACGCCGTTTTATCTGCAATCTGTCCGAGATAACAAAAGGCTACATGTGGCTTCTCAAGAAAAATGTTCCCTTCATATGGGATGACGAAGCCCAACGCTCCTTTGACAATTTAAAGGCAGCCTTAACCAAAGATCCTGTGATTCAACCCCCCAATTACACACAGGACTACATCCTTTATCTCGCAGCCTCGATTTCCACCATTGGTATGGTGTTAGTCCAGGAAGACCACAACGGCATAGAACATGTGGTGTACTATCTCAGCAAGAGTCTTCTTGACTCTGAAACTCGCTACTCACATGTTGAAAAGCTGGCTCTGGCAACAGTATTTGCTGTCCAGAGATTCCGTCATTACATCTTACTCCGCCGGACCACCGTCATCGCCGATTTCAATCCAATGTACTATATCCTCACACGACAAGTGCTCGGGGGCAAGTACTCCCGTTGGATTGTCATCCTCCAAGAGTTTGACTTGGAATTTGTCAAAGCCAAGTCTAAGAAATCTCTGGTCTTTGCTGAGTTAATTTGTAACCTGCCCCGTGCTACTGAGCAATCCGAGCCCATTGATTCTCTTCCCGATGAATCATTGTTCCTCATTAGCACGTCTGATCCGTGGTATGGGGATATTCTCTTATATCTCCAAACCCAACGCTTCCGTCCCGATCTCACCCGCGATGAACGACGACGTATCAGACATCACGCAAAATACTACCTTATAGTGAACGATACTCTGTATCGACGTGGTGTCGACACTGTCCTTCGACGTTGTTTGACCTTAGATGAGGCGGAACGCGTTCTCAACGACTGCCACGCTGGAGCATGTGGTGGTCATCTCTCTGGGATGGCTACGGCCCAGAAAATACTGCGAGCAGGATACTTCTGGCCCTCAATTTTCAAAGACTGCATTGAAACAGTCAAGAAGTGTCCGCCATGTCAATTCTTTCATAGCAAAACACGCTTGCATCCTGCTCCACTCCATCCTGTCATTGCCGTCGGCCCCTTTTCCAAATGGGGCATCGATTTTATGCACTGTAAGCCCACTTCAGCCGGGGGGCATAACTATGTCATAGTAGCTGTTGACTATTTTACAAAATGGGCTGAAGCGATGCCTACATATGCTGAAGACGGCAAAACAGCAGCGCAGTTCATATTCAATCATATCATAGCTAGATTCGGTGTCCCACAGTCTATTGTGACCGATCATGGTTCCCATTTCAGGAACCATATGATCGAAGAACTAAGTGCCAAACTGGGTTTTCGCCACGAAAACTCAACCCCGTATTACCCACAAGCTAATGGCCAAGTTGAAGCCATTAATAAAGTCCTGAAATCCAGCGCATTGTGGGTACCCAAAAATCCAATTGGCACTCAGCTCTATTCTCAGCACTGTGGGCATACCGAACCTCAGTGAAAAGCGCTACTGGGTTTACACCATTTCAACTGGTGTACGGCCTAGAAGCCATTCTCCCAATTGAATGTGAAATTCCATCACTCAAGATAGCCATAGAGCTACTTCCACACACTACTTCCGAAGAAGAACAGTTTCTATACCTAGCCAAGCTAGATGAAACCCGCCGCGACACCGCTTTGGCTAATGAAGCTCACAAAAAACGCGTCAAGCTCAATACGACAAATCCGTTCAACCTCGGATCTTCAATGAGGGTGACCTCGTACTTACATATGATCAGATGCATGATAAGCTTGGAAAAGGTAAACTTGAATCTATGTGGTACGGCCCCTTCATTGTAAAACGTGTCTTAGAAAAAGGAGCCTATGAACTAATCGATTGTGATGGTACGCCATTGGCAAGGCCCCGCAACGGGCTATACCTCAAGCGTTTCTACGCGTGAGGTTACCCTACGCGGGTTACTTGTTGTACATAATGTACTTAGTTTGCTTTTTGCTTTCTTTTTAGTGTGCGCATGGACCTCGTTTATATACTCTTACGTTGACTCGTGACTTTATGCGCAGATGTCTGCCTACTTTGGGTTCGCCGACGGTGCAAGCCGACATACCCAGAATCTCGCTTCCGCAGCATGGGTGATTTATTACCCCACTGGCGAGTTGATTTCTTCAGGAGCCAATTGTCTAGGTCCTGCAACCAACAATATCGCAGAGTACCATGCAGTCATTGGTCTCTTAACAGAGGTTGCTTCACTCGGGATTGACTCCTTATCAGTCTTTTTAGATTCCCAACTCGTGGTTTCTCATCTAAACCGTATTTACACAGTTCGCGATCCTACATTACTTCGTTTATTTCGAAGAGTACGCCTCTTGGAACGGTCATTTGATTCTATCACATATCAACACATACCGAGAGAATTCAATTGTATTTCCGATGCATTGGCTAATTACATTTTGGATTGGCATATTGCCCATACATAAAAACATCATAAAAAATAAAATGCACAAGTCATTGTAAATATTTAGATCATAAATAGGTCCATACCACTGTATATAAGAGTGTTTTTTTCAAAAAATACATAAAGTTTGTGTCAAAGACAAAATTGGGGATCAAATCCCATATACAAAAAATTGGCCCTCAAAGCCTACATATCGCATACATGCCGCAAAAGATCAAAGGACCATCTATGGAGACCTAGGAGACCTATCATGTCCCTCATCGGACTCCTCTCGCTGCTGGTGGTAACACACCACAGCTCGAACCACCCTACGAAGAAGTCGACTGATACGACCAGGAACACCCACAGTATGCCGCTGGAGGTGGTAAGGGACGTCATCCATCCGCATAGCAGGGATGCCATGGGTCAATCCCTGCAGGTTCCTCTCAATGTACCGGATGCCTCCTGCCTCGGCCTCATCTTCCTCTTCGTCAGGAGCAGCTTGACGATCCACACCGCCACGACGTAGTGGAGAGTATCCAGCTGGCCTCTGTGGTCCGTGGTCTGCAACATGCATGCGAATATATATTAGGCGTCTTTTACACATTCTGAAAAAGCAATAAAAATTAAATATTCAAAAAGGAAAAAATACATATCCATAAAGGTCATACCAGAGTTGTCCCAGTCATCATCCTCCGGCAATGCCAAGTCGATATCCTCACGGAAATCTACCCCTGAATAGGGATATTCGTCAATCATGACTATTTGCTCCTCTAGCCAAGAGAAGAAGTCCTCTCCAAAGGCTAGCCGCTGAGGTCCCCCGAGACGTCCAGCATAGTCGCTCCATCGAGCCATCCATGGCTCAGTAGGTGGACGAGGGGGGCATAGATATATGTGGGCACAATAGTGGCACCCTCGCCAGAAAGAAAGTGACCAGGATGCTCCCATAGCCAAACTGGGTATTTTTCCCAGTTCTACACTTGTGCACCTGTTCCTTCAGGTTGGACAACACTGCATCACACTAGTTGAAAACTGTTCCTCCCATGCACTCTGCTGCGAGATTCACCTGCGTGCGGGATGCTTGATGTGGACTCATGCTTCCCGCTGCACGCGTGATAGTGAATAGCACGGTTTTTACAGGAAGATTTATGACCTCCTTTATGGCCACTTTCCCACTTTTCTTACTCGAACCCGCCTGGCAATATCGAGCAATCAAGTCATCTGTGCTTGATTCTGAAGCTGTGTACCCGGTAAAGTTCGCCCGGGCCCCTCTTTTCGAGAGGCTCGTGAGGAAATAAATATCCTCGAGTTGGATTTCAAGCACATGCTCTCCCACTCGGAAAGCTTGAATGTCAGGGTCCCACAATTGGATAAGGTGAGTAAGGAGCTTAGTTTGCTGGCGGATCCCTTTGGTCTTGAAAAACTTTAGCAAACCACATTCTCGCAATGCGGTCACGGTTGGTAAGTCATGTTCGGCTGCAAAATCATCCGCTTCGTGCTCTCTCTCTTTCCAGCTTACCATTTTGCTCCGAATAAGTTGCAAATCCCTGCAAAAGGGCAAACAAAACAATTAGTAACTATTTAACAACTTACTTCCAGCAAAAAATTGGAGAAAATTTGATTTTTTGAACTTGAAATTCGCCCGTGCCGCGTCTGGAGGGTACCCTACCGCGCGGCAGTCCACACTACCGCGCCTCACTTTGAGGATACAGAGCGGTACTGTTCAACAGTACCGCGTCTTTCGATAGGGCCCCCGCGCGGTAGTGTGGAAGACGATTCTTGCCCAAAAGGGCTTGCTAAAAAATTAATTTTTTCCTGGTGAAAGCAAAAATTTCTTACATGAAATGAAAGAGGGTCTCAAGCACTCTTACCTGGCACAGACGACGGTTGAAATGGTGTCCCAAAACTCCCTGTATGGATCCTTGAAATCTTGCTCCAAAATGGGTGAAAATGTCTCCTTTGGGTAAAAAAACACAAATGAATAGTAATTTCTATTTTTACCATTCCTTATATAGCATTTTTTCACATTTTTTAATTAATTAATTAATTACTATTTTTAATAATTGAAATAAACCCTTGTTCACATTACTAATGTCCAGTTTTTGAGCATTTATTGACAGGATCCTCGGTAAAAATGCGATACATCCACACTGGTGTTTATTCATAATTTGACCTTCATTTTGAGCCCACTTTATCTTTTTTGTGCTCTGGATTTAAAACTTGAAAAAGATTCCAAGCGCCTTTACACCCGTGTCGTGCTTGTCAAACTCAAGTAAACGGTGTTCGAGTACGGTCAGCTTTACTCATGCTCGTTAAATGATGAGGAAAGTATTATCCTGGTTGTATTTTATTCTTTTTTTGGACCAGAATAATTCAAAATTACGAAAAAGACCATAGGAGTCCATAGTTAAGCTCTTTTCAGACTCCTTAAAATTGAAAAGATTGCCAAGTGATCTTGACTCTTTCACACTTGTAAAAGTATTTCAAAGGTCGTCTATTCGGTGATAGGTTACCCCTTTTTCAACCCGTCTAGACTATTTACGAGAAAGGTATGCCTCAGTCAATCTCGGCTGGGAGAGTTCTCTCGGGAATTGTTTTACACTTTTTCGGGATCAAGGGACTAAATTTTACGAAAAAGTACATTATGGAGCTTCCTTTAAGTTTTTTAGGCTCTCTAAATATGAAAAACTACCGAGTTTTCCTTCCTTGGACTCGTTAAAATATTAACATCGAAGGACCCACTTTGGGACGAACCCCTCCTTTCTCAGGTTCGTAAAACATGTGAGATTGGACTCATCCATGAGATGAGCTACACCGAGCATCTGTTATCCTCTTCAACCTCGTAAAACAAGAAAGAGGTACTCGTCCATCATGTTGGGGAAATATGGGAGAATAAGTCAAGTTTATCTATGGCAGCTTGTCAGTCGTTACCTTTGAACATGGCATGTGTCCATCTCTTGTCTATATTTGGGTATCCGTCTTTCATTGAGTTATAGTCATCATCATGGGTCGTCTCCCTAGCCACGAGTCCACTCATCCGGTGTCTATCCTCTATTCATTAATAATCCCTGCTGCCAAGTCTTGTTACATGCCGTTACATGTTCAAAGGGTTGCATTGTTTCGAGTCATTTATTGTGTCAGGCCTCTGCTATGTCAGTACATACTCCATTGCTTCATCATCCTATCATATGTGCCGATTTCGTGTCGATGATGTGGGAATCATCATGGCCCACCTTCGACAAGTCTATTCCTGTCGACACCAAATCACTATCCGGGAATTAGACTTAGAGATCAACCATTAGTACCTTGGTGCCTGCATGCCCCAATGGCAGGTTTCCTCGTGTTTGACAACAGGTTCACATCATTGACCTCTGATCAAGCAATCTCTCGGATGCTCGACATCAACTCATTCATTTGCATTTCGTTGAGATGTACTATTGATACCTTGGGAATCATTGTCATCATTGGTGATCTCCCTCGCATTTGTTAACGGTCCACATTATTGACCGGTAATCAAATGGTTTCTACCATGTTTGACTCCAACACCTTGTAATCACATGGTTAGATTCGTATCTTTTTGCGATCGGGCAGAAGACCCTGGACGCACCTCTACATTTTGACTGCATCCAGGCTGCGATGGAGATGTCCCTTGTATTGTCACACAGATCCACTTATTGTATTGGTCGTGGCTGTGTCATTATTGTCTCATGGATCTACGATTGTTCATAGTAGCCATGATCTGTCCACAGTTTACATTATTTCAGTACTCATGGATCTGCAATGTATTGGTCGGCAGCCATGCTTTGAGTCATCTGTTTCCGAGCATGGGAATGCCCACCTCGGTGGTATATCTAACACTTTGTTTCTATTTCAGCTCAGTGTCGCTCTCCTCGATGCTATCTCTGCACATTATATTCGTAAAGTCTTTCGGCCATCAGTCCCTTCTGACCTCACACTTTAGGGGGCATCTGTTATACCTCTATGTTTCACGGTGTCGCATCTCCATCACAAAACGAGTTGACGACATTTTCCCTGCTATTTTAAACCATCCAGAAGAGACAGATAATGAGTCAACCTTGAAAGTGAATCCACCCTGGCAAGTTTTTGACCCACCTTGGACTCTATTTACACACACTACCGTGCCTTGCTAGTTCGCCAAAACGTGGTACTAGACACTACCGCGTTCTGATTTTTCCCCAAAGCGCGGCAGTGCCGCGTTCTGCAGTCTTTGCAAAGCGCGGTACTCTTTTAATAGCTTTTTTTCCCTTGGCTTGTGGGATTTTGGATTTTCGAAGATAATGGAAGATTGGGGTCCTTGATTCGATCTCAACTCATCTCCTTCGATTAGAAACCCTGATCCACTTATCTCTCCTTAGATCCACCCATCTCTCTTGTTGGTTAACCTCACCATTCACTATAAAAGAGAGGCATGCCATTGGAAAAAAGGGAGGACTCTTGAGAGCACCAAACTTATAGTCTTGCAGCATTGTGGAGATAGCTAGAGGAGAAGACACTTGGAGCTGGAGGATTGGCTTGGGCATCAAGCACCTTTTGTAAGTATTCTTCAAGTTGTAATGGAATAACTTGTCTTGTTTTCCCAAATCATTTGTGTTAATCTTGTTTTAATGATATGATTTGTATCTTCCATAGATTTAGATCCCAATTCATGTTTCAGGTTGCTAGAGAATAGTGCATTCTTGTGTTTTGGTTCCATTTTGACAGGTTCACTTGTGAGGGCTTGAACCTTGGAACAAATACCAAAAACAAGCGTCCGGATAGAAGGTCAGTTAAACTTCTTCTACTCTCTTTAGCGTTTTAATCCTGAAATGTCTAGTAGATCTAGGGATTCAAGGTAGCATTTGTTTTGACTTGTTTCTTGCTTTGAAGTTAGTTTAAAGTCTGCTTTAAAGTTAAGAGAGTTTTGGCTTATCCGTAGGACAAAATTCTACATAACAAGAGGCCCACAACCATACACTGCTGTACCTCCGCCCAAAACAGTTAAAACCCCCCCATGTTTCGTGCTCCTCCCAAATGATCATTGTGTGATGAGTTAGGCCATCCTACCCATCAATGTCCACAGTTATCCGCATTACAAGAGCACATGCAAATGCTTGACGATGATCCAAACATCCAGGTTGTCCAACTCGACCTTTCCCCTAAGCCTCGTGATAAGTCATTGCGTACCAACCACCCTTGTGCAATATGCGGTATTTACGACCATTACTCACATCACTGTCCTGATCTCCCAGATTACAGAGCATATCTCTACAAGATGAATAATTTGGACCTTGAGACAGCGCCACCCACCATTGAGGAGATCCACCCCCCAGTATCCCCCTCATCCGATGAAATTAATACCATCTATATGATCTCTTCTACTACCACTCCCTCGTCAACCGATTTGACAACTCAGATTTTTCACAATGATGAGGAGTTTCTAGAGGCTCTTACTGCCCTGGATTACCCTTGGGAGGATATGCACCATCATTCCTATTTCCTCCCAGAAGACTCCTCCTCCACCACAACCACCCAATTTGCGGTTGAGTCCAAATATTTACTCCCCACGAAAGTCGACTGGTTTAAAGATCCCATTCCCACCCTCGACGCCTTCGAGGAAGGTAATATGGCCAACATCTCATTCATCATCCAAATCGATATCTCTGCCCCAGCTGGTGTTCTTGAAATCATTACATTAGGAGCCTCCTGCAGTGAGTATGAGATCTGAGAGTACAAAAAACGTTTCCAAGAGTTCCGTGATGTCTTTTCCTGGTCCTATACCGAAATGCCTGGTCTTGATCCCGCTATTATAGAACACCACATTGACACATGGCCAAATGCACCCCCCGTTCGCCAGAAACAGCGCCCCATTAACCCATCAAATCTCCCCACCGTTAACACAGAGATTGAGAAACTTCGCAAAGCAGGGTTCATTTATCCTATTGCATATACCACTTGGGTTTCTAACCCCGTCCCTGTTAACAAGAAACAAGGAACCATCAGAGTATGTACTGAATTCTGCAATTTAAACCGAGCCTGTCCCAAAGACAACCTCCCCACACCATTCATTGACCAACTCATCGATGTGTGTGCGGGGCATGAAGTCCTATCCTTCATAGACGGTTTCTCTGGATACAACCAGATTCAGATCCGCAAGGAAGATCAATATAAGACTGCCTTCACTACCCCATGGGGAAAATTTTCCTATCGTGTCATGCCTTTTGGCCTTAAAAATGCTGGTGCCACCTTCCAGTGGGCCATGACCTACTGTTTTCACGACTTGGTTCATATCCTACTAGTCTATCTTGACGATCTTATCGCTCGTTCCTGGAAATGACCAGACCACCTTAACGACCTCCAACAAGTCTTTCTACGTTGTCGCAAATATCAAATCCACTTGAACCCACTCAAGTGTGTCTTTTGTGTTCCGGCAGGCCGGTTGTTGGGTTTCATTGTTTCCCATAAAGGAATCCCTGTTGATACCCTAAAAGTCCAAGCCATCATAGACCTTCCTGCCCCTCGCATGCTCCGACAGCTCCAAAGTCTGTAGGGGAAGTCTAATTTTCTTCGACGCTTCGTTCCTGATTATGCCACCACAGTTCATGGTTTCTTACGCCTGCCTCGTACCCACATACCTTTTGTTTGGGATGATCAGGTGCAAGCTGCATTCGAAGCCCTTAAGAAAGCTCTCATGAAATCCCCTTTGATATCCCCCCCAGATTTTTCTCAAGACTTCATCCTTTACGTCTCGGCATCTGATCACACCGTGTCCGGAGTCCTTTTCCAAGAATACGCTGCTCGTCAGGAGCATGTCATTTATTATGTCAGCCAGACCTTATCTGGACCACCCCTACGTTACCCGTATGAGGAAAGACTATCCCTTGCCGTGGTCTTTTCTGTCCAAAAATTGCGACACTACATTTTACTCAGTCATACCACAGTCGTCGCCGACTCCAACCCAATGGTCTATCTCTTGAACCGACAACTTTTGCAAGGTTGCATTGCTAAATGGGTAATTATCCTCCAAGAATATGACCTAATTTTCACAACCCCTATGAGCACTAAAGCCCTTGCGCTTGCCCAGTTCATCACCTATCTCCCATCCCTTTTTCCGTCCCCTCAAATCTCCGATGAGTTACCTGACAATCACTTGTTCATCATCTCGTCCGATGACCCATGGTATGGTGATATTTTGTTATACCTTCGCATGCAGAAGTTTCAACCCAACATAAATCGTGACGGACGCCGTCGTATCCGTCACCAGGCCTCTCGATATCTCCTCTTGGGCGATTTCCTTTATCGACGAGGGGTTGATACTATTCTCCGTCGTTGTCTCACCCACAAGGAAGCCGAACAAATCCTCAATGACTGTCATAGCGGCGCCTGCGACGAACATTTATCTGGAATTGCCACCACCAAAAAGGTCATCCGCGCCGGATAATTCTGGCCCACACTCTTTACCGACTGCATCACAACGGTCAAACATTGCCATAATTGCCAACCTTTTGCTCCTAAGACTCGGACACCACCCGCTCCGTTACACCCAGTCGTCACCGTTGGTCCCTTTTGTAAATGGGCCATTGACTTCATGGAATGTAAACCCTCATCCACCAACGACCATAAGTACATCATTGTCACTGTCGACTACTTCACCAAATGGGCTGAAGCCATGCCCACCTTCAATTGTAAAGCTGACACCACTTCCCGTTTCTTTTTTAACCATGTTATCACTCGATTCAAGGTCCCCAAACAGTTGGTATCAGACCATGGTTCACATTTTGAAGACTCCATTTGGCGCGATTTGTCCACTCTACTGAAGTTCGAATATCAGTATTCCTCTGCTTACTATTCCCAAGGGAACGACCAAGTAGAGGCCATTAATAAAATTTTAAAAACCATCCTCTAACGCACCGTTGACCGGCATAAGTCCAACTGGAATCACATGCTTTTCCCTGCATTATGGGCTTACCGCACATCAACCAAGACCACCACCGGTTTTACACCGTTTCATTTAGTTCACAGTGTAGAGTCTGTCCTCCCCATCGAGTGTCAGATACCTGCATTACACATTGCCATCGAACTTCTCCCAGACACCTCCCCACTCGAGCACCGTCTGCTATCACTGGAGCAAGCTGATGAAGACCATCGCGCCACCCTCCAAACCATTGAAGCTTCCAAGAACCGCTCCAAATCTAGTTACGACAAACATGTTCACCCTTGAACTTTCCGTGAAGGAGACCTAGTTCTCGCCTATGACCAAGCCCATGACAAGACCGGTAAAGGATCAAACCCGCGGCCCCATTGGTCCGTATTGTACAGTTTGCTTTCTTTTTGTTTTTCACCTTTTTTACTGCAACCTTACATTCATCATTTTTGCATGAACACAGATGGACCATCTTCCACCTCATTACATTGGCTTCACTGATGGAGCAAGCCGCTGGTCTCCAAAACTGGCTTCTGCAGCATGGGTCTTATATTCCCCTTCACATGAGTTGATCCACCTTGACGGAATGTGCATAGGCGCTGCTACCAATAACCAGGCTGAGTATGATGCCGTGATCGGTCTCCTGACTGCTTCCCTTAAGATGGGCATATGTCACCTTCATGTGTTTCTTGACTCCCAGCTACTTGTCTCCCAGCTCAACAACTGCTATCAGGTGTGTGATCCTTTCCTCTTTAGAAAATTCCTACGCACAAAACAACTCAGCTGACAATTTGAATCCATAACATTCACCCATGTCCCAAGAGCTCAGAATAGTGTCGCAGATCAAATGGTTAACAAAATCCTAGATTGGCATATCAATCACACCATGCAAAGCATCCATCATGCATCATCATCCCATATCATCTCATAAAAAATATATAAAAACCCAAAAAGATTGCATTTACAACAAGGGGCATCCACGTGCCTATCATCACATAAATATTTACATCCATGTGCAATATAATAAACACATTACTATACACGGGCATCCACGTGCTTATCCTACATACATAATGTTGCATCCATGTGCAATACATAACATAAAATACACAAGGGGTATCCACGTGCCCATCATCCTACACTACTTGCATCCACGTGCAGTACAAACATATAACAAACCAAAAGCGCATCCATGTGCGTACACTAAATCATCATTGCAAACAGGTGCATCCATGTGCATATATATATATCAAAAAATAAACGTAAATGTGCTACACATGTCCTGAGTACCTCAGTACTCAGCTATACAAAAAATATCTATACATCAATAAGCCTCATAGAATACATGCCATAGCTACAAAATCGGGGGGGAGTCCTCTATACTCCCTACTGAGAGTCATACCCTCCATCACTTCCTGCATCAGCTGCCTCCGAGTCCTCACCCCGCTCCTCCTCTAGAAGATCCTCATCCCCTGCAAGCTCCTCTGCTCGACCCCTCTCCACCAAAATGGCCACCCGGATCGCAATCGATCAGAAATCCTGTGGCGTCCCAAGATAGTCCTAAATCACCTCCGGATCCAAGTCCCGCCATCCATCATCAGTCGCTCCAACGATCGAGAAGCATCCGTATAGACTCCAGAGTCCCCTCAACATCCCATCGAAGCACCTTCCCTCGACCTGGCAGGGCTGGTATCGCCACGTGCCCCCTGCAGTCTATATGTCCCGGTGGTAGTCTCAGGCCAACATCTGCAGATCATACATCAGTCAGTAATAGCATATCAATATCTCAAACCTATCATACACAAAATCTGACATAAACAACAATCAAGCAAGTAAATACATACCATTTGGTCCCCATGCTTTCCTTGGAGGCCGTGGTGCCTCTGGATCTCCTGTGTAGTCCATCTCTCTGTATGGATAATCATCCAGCGTCAGTGGCATCTGCAACCACTGTAGGTAGAGCTCCTGGGTGAAATACCTCCCAACCTCGTCGCCACCCCATTGGTGCATCATCTCTCCCCAACACACCATGCGTGGCTCCCTAAGTCATCCTGCCCTGATCGGCACCCGCGACCGCAGTGTAGGTGCCCTCTCCATGAAGAAGGCACATAGAAAATACCCGTAGAAAAATCCCTTGCCAGATTCCTTCACCTTGCTCAGCTCCTGCTAAACACAGGTAAGGAACATTTGGCCCCAGGCATAGTATATGCCACCCAACACCTGCTCCACCAGCTACATCTGGCCCCCTGACACCCGCTCAGGCGACTGGGACCCCAAAACCTGAACCACGCACACCGCGATCGCCTGTACTGATGGCTCCCGGAGATCCACAATCTGGAGTGCATTCCTATGCACTATAGCCTCAAGAACGCAGTAACGCTCCAACATATCCTCCATGTCCACGTCTACGGACACTCGTGGCTGCGTATCAGCCACCCTACCCAGACAGGGAAACCCCATCAAGAAATATACATCTGCGAGGGTGAGATACACCCTCTCTCCCTGCACCCTAAAATCCTGGATGTCGGGCTCCCAAAATCCCACCAACCTGTTCAGCAGTAGTCCTGCTGAATGCATCATGGGCACCTGTACGAACTTCAGCAGCATGCACAACCCCAAAGTAGACCGCACATGTCGATCCCTCCGGATGACCTCCACTATGTCGTCCGGGACCTCCCGCTCTCGCCATAGCACCACCGACATCCTGTCAATCACACAATGCACACTCATTAGACCCATGTCAAAGAAATAACCCTTCCCCCCCCTCGGGATAACCCTAAAATATCGATCCAGATCACGGCTTTAGGGCCCCCTGCCGCGATCTCAGACCGCGATTATAAGGGCTACAGTCACGGTCTGGGACCGCGACTGTAGGCGCCGAACTCGTGGTCCCGAACTGTGAGTTCAACCTCAGAACTCACGGTCTAAGACCGCATGTTCAGACCCGGAACTCGTGGTCCCCAACCACGTGTTCAGACCAGGAACTCGCAGTCCCCGACCACGTGTTCAGACTCGGAACCCACAGTCCCAGATCGCGGTTCCACCCTGGAAACCTGCGGTCCACCCCACGTGGACCGTACAAGCCCCCCCTGGGGACCCACCACCCCCCCCGAACCCACTAAAAAATGCAGGTATGAGTTTATCGGAATACCTGCAACTCCCGGATCTGAAAACGGCCGGTCGGATCGTCCAGAAACACCAACTACGCTCTGGTCCACTCTAATCTCTCGTCAAAGTCCACAAGTCCAAATGACACTTGTCATGTTGGACCCACTTACTATTTATAGTTCGTTGACTTTTTCTTGTTTTGGCCATTCTGAATCCATATGGAGTCCATTTTCTAAACCATTTCCACCATTGGAATCAGCACGACGAGACCGTCATGATGGTCGACTCGTTTTCTTATTTTTTCTGCATCATTTTTTGAGCATTTTTCTAGACACCACTCGTCGCCTCGGTTTTTGTGCCACTTCGGCCGTTCTTCGTTTTTGATATAATTTATACCATCGGATTCATTTTTCTGACCCTGTGATGATGCTTGAGATCATTTCTTGCTCTCACCCCCATATTTTTTGGGTATTTTTTCCAAAACGCCCCCGTTGCCTCAGTTTGCATGCCACCTCGGCTGTTATCCATTTTTGACATTTTTTATATCGCCGGATTCAGTTTTTTCGAGCTCGTGATGATGCTTGAGATCATTTCTCTCTCTCACCAGGTAAAATTTTAACATTGTGTCTCGACACCTTGCTTCGTCGGTTTGCGCGCCACATCGACCGCCATCGGATTGTTCCACATGTTTACATGAGCCATTCACTCCATTCATACTGCAATTATTTCGTTATTTTGCCACCATTCATCATCCCGCAAGGAGGCCCCACCAGTGTTCCCCCCCCACCCTTGTTCTTGGTTCTCATCGATGTTCCTTGATTGAACACTTCCTCCTTGCCTGGCCATTCCTTTTGTTCAGTATAATTTTATCACTTTTTCACACCAGACAAGTCCTTTACGAAAAAGGCACTTAGGGAGTTTCTGTTAAAGCTCTTTTCTGACTCCTAAAACAATGAAAATATTGTCGAGCAATCTTGCTTCCTTTCATGCTCATTAAAGTACCTGAAAGGGCGTCTATCTGATATAAGTTTCACCCTTTTCCAAACCTGGTAGACTAATTACGAAAAAGGAATACTCTAGTCACACCAGCTAGAAGAGTTCTTCATTGCATCCTTTATGCTTCTTCGGGCCTTGTAGACTAACACACGAAAAAGCACCCCCCTGGAGTCTTCTTATTTTCTTTCAGACTCTCTAAAATTGAAAGCAACCACGAGCACACACCATCATGGGCTCGTACAAATCCACATGATGATACCATTCCATTATTTCAGAGTCTTCTTATCGCTTTCAGACTCCTTAAAATTGAAAGCAATCACGAGCATGAACTGTCCTGGGCTCGTATAAATCCACATGACAATACCATTTTGAACACACTTCTTCTAGTTCCTTAACCCATGAAGAAGTACCTCCAGTTCCTCTCATCATCATGATCGATCATCTTGGCAGCACCCCCAATAAGTTCACCTTTGTTTAGAGCATTCTGCAGTCTCCTGCCATCTTACACCAACTTGAGTATCACTCATCCCAGTCACTATCCTTGATCCATTCCAGCTATGATCCCTTTCCCACCAGTCAGTTTCATATGTTGCCCGATCATCCCCCCCATCATACTCTGAACAAAGGAAGTTTGAGTCCACCCACTCTACTTGCCCAGCTACCCCTCACCCCCATAGTATGTCAGTCCTACCATCAGTACTCTCACATTTCAGTTCTCCACCTCGTGCTCCTATCAAGGAAACATCATTGCCTTGCTAGTTGCCGGTGTCCCTCTGTTGATGACAGCTCATCTATTCCAGAGGATAGACCCAGAAGTCCCTGCGCCTTGGACTCATCACCATATGTGGTGAGTGCCTACGGACCATTTTGAGAAGAGTCATCAGTGCCTCTCCGAGTGGTTGTTTCTCACATTCTCGACTTCAACACCTTGATCGCATCGTTGAGAATCGCGCAGGGTATATATCCCTTCAGTTATTGGTCGGAGACCCCGGATTTCCCCCAACTCTAGCACATTGGTGAGTCACAGTTATATGTTCCCGTGGATGTCTAGGTTGCGTTGGCAATTGTATTCAGAATCCCTTCAATTATATGCTTCCTTGAGTACCCAGTTTAGTTCCAGTTCAGTGCACCATTGAGGGTATGACTCCCCGTCACTATGATCTAGCAGCTCATCAGTTCCTCTGGTACCACACTCAACAACACTATTATTATTCCAGTGTATCAGTTCTTCAGCTCATACATGGTTAGCCCAGCAGCATGTCCCAGATTTTGTGTCCCCTCTGGACCCTTATGATGTACACAATGGTTCTCCATGTATCCTTCAGGCCCCCATTTTTGGGCCTCATTGTTATTTTATATATATATCTAGATACGAGCATGGGTATTCCCGCCTTGTCCATATATTGAGATTCTTCCTCATTTGAGGCCATGTATATTTCAGGTCCCCATTTTTTGGACCCCCCTGTTATTGTTCTATATCTTGATATGAGCATGGGAATGCCCGCCTCGTCCATATGTTCAGATTATTCCTCATTCATTATTGAGGTCATGTAATTTCAGTTTTTGCAGTTTGTTCGGGACCGTTGTTCCAGGCTCTAGTTCGTTTCTTCTCCTCTCCACATCCCAGGAAAACCATAAAAGACTTATGATGTCTATCGGCCATACGATGAGCTCCTGCCCTCACACATTAGGGGGCAATCTGTTAACACCCAAAAAGTGCTCACTACCTCATCTCCCTCATTACATGACTCATTTGTCCATATTTCCTACCATATTTGCCTCCAAAACCTTAAAAACCCATTAAAAAGCCTCCAAAAGGCCAAAAAACCATTAAAAAGCCTCCAAAAGGCGAAAACCCCCCTTTTTTCCCCCAAAATAATGTAAATTCCTTCAAAAATAGCAAAAACCCTCTAAAAAGGGAATAAAAAATACAAAAAGAGGAAAAAGAGGGAAAAAAGGAAGCAAAAACCCTATACAGCTGACCTAAACCATATGGTGCCCAAAACCATGGGTCAGCACTCCACCACTAAAAACCTATAAATAGGTGATGGAGGCTCCCCATTTTTCATCCACAATCATCCCTATCCTTACACTGTCAAAAATTCCCTTGAAACCCTAACTCTCCATTTGGAGCTAATTCTTGAGAACCCTTTTGGCCCCATTTCCAAAACATCTTTGGAAGAAGGAGAAGGAACAACATTGGAGCTTGGAAGCAACCCTCTTGGACTGCTGCAAGGGCTCCACCAATCTCTACATCTGACGTAATTTTTAATACAAAAAGAGAGATCTTCACCATATTTTCATGTTTTGTTATTTATGTCAATGCTCATGTTAGTTTAATTTTATTTTACTGTACTATCATATTTTACTGTTTTACTGAACTGCTACTAAGGAGTCCCTTCTCCTTAGTAGGTGCTCATTTGCACAAGCTAGGGTGAAAACCCTAGCAACAGTCTCTACAAAATTTGAAGCCCTCTAGCTTTTAGTAGTACAAAATCTGAGGCCTCTAAGCTCTCAGTACAAGTATAATAACGTCATCAGGCCTGAATCCTAGCTCGTACACCTGTAGGACAAACATCTCTCTGTTGCTGAGAATGGAAGCACTCCACTGTCCTCGCTACCTTGCAGAGTAAGGCGTTGAAGCGTACAGACGCTCCAACTACGAACCTCTGCATAGGTCTCGGTAAGCAATCTACTGCTGGCTCAGGAACATCCACTGTCAGCTGGGACAAGTTCCTGTATACATCCTCCATCTCCACGATGGCAGCATGAGCACCTGGGGGCACAACTGCTTCCCCACCTCTATCTGTCCTCTCCAGAAGAGAGACTCCTACGGGCCGTATGGGACCCACATCTGCACACACATGTTATATACTTGTCAGCACTACAAAAAAAAAATCATAAATACACAATACTTAAAAAATACAAGGGTTTTTTTCTCACCGATGTCTCCCCATGCTGTACCCTTGGGAAACACTAAGTCGAGATCCTCTCTGAAATCCGTACCATCGTACAGGTAGTCCTCAACCATGAGCAACTGGCCTTCCAACCAGCTAAAGAACTCAACACCAAAGCTGATGATAGGGCCCCCACCATGACGGGCCATCACCTCTTCCCATTTGAGCATGTGAGGATCCCTGTCATCCAGTCATACCTATGGGCGCAAGAGAGGGATCTGCTCCAAGAGGAACGATATCAATATCGATCCATATCCAAACTGCTTGATCTCTCCCAGCTGACACTTGGTCAGCTGAGCTCGGATGTTTGCAAGGAGACCCTCGCACCAGTTGAAGATCTTGGGGGACATACAGTCCTCCGCATAGAGCATCTGAGCCAGAGTGGCCATGTGTGGGGCTTGGCTCCCCGCCACTCTAGTAATAGTGAAAAATATGGATGGTTTACAAGATCCCTAATGGGAATCTTCCCACTAGAGGATCGGGCATGAGCAGTACAATGCTGCGTCACCATATCATCGACAGTGCGATCACTAGCCCGTGATCCGGTGAGAACTACAGGGTCCCCTCTCTGGGACAAACTGGTAAGAAAATAGATGTCCTCAACATCTATGGTGGGGATGTGCTCACCGATCACAAAGTGTTGCTGGGACGCATCCCAACACCAGAGCATATGTGACAGCAGCGGGATTTGGGCCCTCATGCCCTGAATATCAAATAAATTGAGCAAACCATAGTTTGTCAAAGCATTCACGCATTGTGGATCATTGGCATCTTGTACATCTTCCACCTCGTGTTCTCTTTCACGCCACTCTAATACCATGTTTGCTTGCTTTCAACCTACCAAGGTGGGCATTTAAACACTGTTAGACCTCACTTCAACCACAGGAAGTCCACCTTTTGGGTTTAAATTGATGGTTGGGATATGCTTTTCCGTCGTCGCACTGTGCTATTGCACATAGTGTGATGACATCACACTCCATGTTTTCGGGACTTGCGCTGAGTTGGTCTTGTCGCAGTTCTTGAAAGGGCAGACTGCAACGAGCTGAGGGCGCAATATCCCTCCACAAATCCACTAAAAAACCTAAAAAATGGACCTAAAATCAAAATGTAAGCCACTACAATTTTGCTGGATGAAGTTTAGGCTTACCTGCTCCAAACAGTGGGTGAAATGGCGGCTCATAGCTCCCAGAATCGATAAGTGAAATTTTGGCTCCAAATTGGCAAATGAACAATGGTGACTATATTTGACCCATTTTTCTTTTTATAAGTGAAATAGAATATTCCTTTTTTAAATATTTGATGCTTTGAGGTCATTTTCTACAGTTTTAATCGTCTTTGATCATATTTAGAATATCGGTTGACTATTTAACCTAGTTTCCAAGTGTGCAGGAGTTGTTAAGTGGTCTTTTGTGCCGTTTCTCGCATTACAACGATCATCTTAGGTATGGAAAAATCCCTTAATGTTTTTTCATTATTTCGCAACGGTTAGATTGTAATTATTTTATGATGATGAGCTTACTCTTTGTTTGTTCTCCTGCTCTTGAAACTATGAGAATAAGTATCGAGTTACGATTTATCACTTTTCCGGGCTCGTTAAACTTCTACGGAAAAGGATACCCCTTGGAGTCTACCTTTAAGCTCTTTTCAGGATCTTGAAAAATGAAAAGATTTCCAAGCGAACTTGTCGCGTTCACGCTTGTTAAAGTATTTGAATGGTCATCTTCCTGGTGATAGTTTACCCCTTTTTCGTACCAGGGGGCACTACTTACGAAAAATGTATACTCCGTCCAATCATGACTGGAAGAGTCCTCTCCCGCGTTGTTTTACCCTTTTTTCGGGCAATGAGGCTAAATTTATGAAAAAGGACCGTTGGAGTCTTCTTTAGTTCTTTTGAGACTCTCTAAACATGAAATGATGACCGAGTTTACGTTCTATGGACTCGTTAAACTCTTACATTGAAGGGCCCACCATGGGACGAACCCATCCTATCCCAGGTTTGGAAAATATTTGGGATTGGACTCATCTATGAGATGAGCTATACCGAGCATCTGGTTACCCTCATCAAGCTCGTAAAAAACACATGAGGCACTCATCATTCATGATGGGGAAAAAGGAAGGCTTTTATGTTACACACTTTGCTAGTGGCAGTACATAGTCGTTCTTGAACATGGCACTCATCTGTATTTGCATATTGTACTTGGGTCATCCATTTGTCCTCGAGTTTTACCTACTTCGTGAGCCTTGTTACTCCTTTGAGTCATTCAAAGAAAGCTTCCCTCATCAGTCACATTAGGAGTTAGTGTTGGACTCGTCATGTCAATACTTCCAAGTGATGCCATTCCCATGTTCAAGAATACATCCACCATTTATCATCTGCAGTCAGTACGCCCGTCACCATGACGGTCTACCCTGAGTTAGTATTGCATGTTAATGTACCATCTAATATGCTCTACACATCTTTTGTCGTGTTTTGTGTCGATTGATGGGGGATTCATCATGGCCCTCCTTCAACGAATTCATCCTTGTCGACATCAACTCATCATCCGAGGATTGAATCTAGAAACCAACCAAGTACCTTGGACCTGCATGCCTCAATGGCAGGTTACCTCGCTTTCAACATGAGTTTACATCATTGACTCTTGATTGAAATATTTCATCTTGTGTTCGACTTCAACTCACTTATTCACGCTTGGTGATATGTACTATGATACCTTGGGAATCATTAACATTAATGGTGATCTCCCTCGCACTTGTTAACGGTTTACATCAATGACCGGTAATCAAGTGGTTTCTACCATGTTCGACGTCAAGACCTTTGTAATCACATGGATATATTCGTATCATTGCGGGTTCAACTTGAAGACCTTGGGAAGTCATATTTTACCCAGGTTACGATGGAGTTTGCATTGAGTTATATCACACAGATCCACATTTGTATCAGTCGTGGCTGTGTTATCATCTCATCATGCATCTATGCTTGCTTCTAGTAGCCATGATTGTGTTCAGTCAGTCATTACTACCATGGATCTGCATTGTATTGGTCGAAATCCATGTTGTGAGTCATTTGAGATTGTGTACTCAGGGTCAGTAGTACTCCAGTAGCATCCTTCGTCCGACAAGTCTATTGCCATTCCTTCTATCAAAGCATTTCACCTGTCTATCTTTCAACAACTTCATGCTTTGGGGGGCATTCTGTTACACCTAAAATCTTCCCATCATGAGATTCAGTGTATAAACCCCTGGAGTTACCTTGATTGAGTGATTGACCTGGAAGGATTTGTATCCATTTGTACTAGGTTTTGAGAGGTCATTGCAGGTTTCACTCATGCAGCATGCGACGTCGTAGCTTGCTCTATTCCAGAGTGCGCCGATGTCAATTAATGGACAAAAATAGCCCTTCGAGCCATTTCTCGAAGCTTGATGACTTGGGACCTTATCCCTGACCTCTTGGGAGAGCTAGAAATCGATTCCTAACACCTTGGAAGGATACCTTAAGCCTCTCCTATCATATCTTAACCTATCCTATCCATACCCTATCCACTTAGTCCTATTTAAATGAAGCTCACTCCCATACCAAAGGGAGGAAGCCTATGGTACTCTTATGCTGGTGAAATCAAGTTCAATAGATCTAATACTCTAGCTTGGGGAACATCCACTTCTCTCTAGGAGCTTTGGCATGGCTTGTCGGAAGGAGCTTGCAGCGTTAAGGCAATGGTTGTAATCTTCTTTTCTATTGTGCTTCTCCACTCTTCAATACAGTTAATATAATTGCTTTCCATAAATGTTGTCTCCTTGATGATGTTTAGATCTTTCCTCCTTAACTGTTAGCTTAGATCTATCATATGAGATATATGATTTCACTTCTTGTGGTCTGTCACATGTTCAATAAGGTTTAGCTACTTGTGATCCGGCAGTGCTGGACATTGGATCAACGAAGGAGAAAGGGACCTACAAATATAAGGTAAACGATCTACCCTTATGTTTGTACTTATATATGATCTAGGAAAGTATTTTATGTTCTGTCTTATTTGTTATAGACTTAGGTTAAGCTAGGGAGATCAGGCCTTGAGTTTTCTCTTAGTAGATTGTCCGCAAAAAAACCACCAATTAAAAGCTTTTAACGAAATACTGAGAGGTAAAACGAAGTCCTGGAAATTCGAAAACAAACGGGAAAGGTTTGCAGGCCTACCTGTCAGACTCGGAGAGGCTCGCTGCGAGGAGAGCATGAGTGTTGATTGGTCGTCAACCCGGTGCTTCCTTCGGTGCCAAACAATGTTTCAATACTCACAAATGGTGGAAAGGAACAAACCCTATTCGTGAATATATATAGGCAAGAGCAATGAAGTCCCACGGGTTGACAGTTGGAGCACTAAATGTGCACGGGGATCAATAAAAAAACCATAACTTCACATGGAAGAAGCATTAAAGTCCCCACCTACTGACCTTAGTGTTTTCCAAAAGGTACCGACGGTCGGCGAGTTATCCTTACAGTCTGTGCAACGGTCGGCGACTTAACCTTATCTTATGTGCAATGGTCGGCAACTTGGGCTTAAATGTTGCAATGAAAGGAGTGGTGTAGTGACTGGCAGCCTTTTTAAGATTGCGACTGGCGCAATGGTCAGAATCCTTATAGATAAAAGGAGCGACCATGCGCTGTGATGGGGACTAACGGAGATAAAACTAACAGGTGCGCAATGGTTAGCGATGAAGAGATTACTTCAGAAGGAGACCGATCGGTGGGCGATAAGTCCCAAACCTGCACAACGGTCAGCGCATTTAACCCTAGAACCTGTGCAACAATCAGCGAGGATAAGATAATCATGGCGACCGGTCTGCAGAGATAAACCTAAAAGCTGTGCAACAGCCAGAGGATTTACCCTGAAAATTGCGACTAGATTTTCTAAGAGAAGGTTGAAGTTTGCCTTATCCGAAAAACAACTTCTTTTGAAGGAAAGAAAAGGGACAAACTTAGAAGGAAACACATACTTTAAAAGACTACAAAAAACTCTAAAAATACAAAGAGGGGCCCTATAAAATTTAGAATTTTATGGGGATCAGGTTGCAGCGGCAACATAGTCTTTGTATTACTATCACCCATTCATTAGTGATTGATAATTTTTCATAAGTGCACTATATCTCTATCTTCACAAAAATATAGTGGCCTCTCATCCAAGAATATAACCTTTCTCTTCAAATTCAATTACATCAATTGAGACAAAGAAAGCGATGGAGAAATAGTCTTGTTTTTTTTTAAGTTGAGAAAAAGTTGAACTTAGTTTTGTTGTATACTATATCATACAAAAGTATTGTCTTCCAATGTTGAGGATACTATACACGTTGCGCATATATATTCATATACACATGGATGCACATACATATTGCTAACTCTTTTTCCTTAAATTACATATCAACCTATAGATACAATAACATCAACCTACAGATACAAGAACATCAACCATGCCATATATGCATCAAGATCACCGCAAAGTCATGCTCACAAATCCAAGTGGAATAGATTTCGCTCTAATTTCAACATTAAAACTCTGTCATTTCTAAATTATGATCATGAACTTGTATCATGATGACACTTATTGACTCAACATGCAGACTAAAAAACTCGATTGATACACCTATGTAGACTCTACACTGAATGCTTGCAATTCTTAAGGTTTCCATCTTTTGGTGACTATGCACAATATCACAATGTAATGCTTAGTCTTGCTAAGGTTTAAACAATCTCATGCATTTTACTCATTAGAATTAGAAGAAATTTATTGTTGGATTCATTTAATTTCAAAGAGTAGTTATAGTTTGAAAGAACTCTCTCCTTACCTTAGCTAGTATTCATTGAAAGGAAATGCTTATTTTGATTCATACTCATTTGCATGGCTTGAGTCAGTCATCACACCACGAGTTTCACTTCCATTACCCAACTGAGTTGTTGATGCATTTGTAGCTTTGGAAGATATTCTTCTATGTATTACACTTGTACTTTATTATATTCCTAATGGAGATGTATTATTTGTCCAATCAAAAGTGTCGTCATTTGTATTTGTAGGTGTCGCAAGTATTATTGTAAGTGTCACAACTTATATTTGATGGGTTATTAGACCACCAGTGTGGGGTCGACCTTGTATGAGTCATGTGGATGGGTTATTATGATTCCTTAGTAAGTCGGCCCTGTTAGGGTTAAAGGAAGGTCAAGTCATTGTATAAATAGAGAGTGTGTGTCTCTCATTCTATTCATTCACTCACTCATCAAACTCGCATAGTTGAGAGAGAGAGGTGCGCACAAGTGGAGGAGGAGTAGCTGTTGGAGACATCTATCTTTTGGGGATTGATCTTTGTGATATTTTTATTGGGGATTATTCTATCTCTGAGAAAGTTGCGGGGTTTTTCACCTTCTTGATTTTCCCCGGTGAAATGATTATTCTATCCCATTGTCTCTTGTGATTGTTATACTGTGCATGCTATTCTCTTATTGATCCTAGATAATATTGAATGAAATTATTGAAAATTTAACATGGCAGCAGAGCTAACCTAAGAAGAATACATTATGTAGATGTATAAGCTAGGGCTTCTTGATTTTGGGGTTTTCTCTGCACAGTTCATCAAAGTCAAGAGGAGGCTAGGCTAGAGAAGGGATTTGCATAGTAAAGCCTAGTCATCTTGGAACTTTCGCTATAACTCCATTTATGCGAAGGTTCAAGATCAGAAACTATTACAGGACAAATATAACATCCCCCTATAACTTGTGTCAGAAGCACAGCATCGGATTTGCTGTATTTTTTGTTTTATGATCAGTACAAATTAGGGTTTCTGCCTCTTCCAGATCTCAGTCATAAACAAGTGATCTAGGGAAAAAAGTCATAACTTGGGCTAGGAATCTCCAAATGAAATTCTGTAAAAACTTTCAGTAAGAGCATGGACTGCAGTTTCACAGGTTTGGGTTCCAGAGGCCGAAGTTGAACTAGTGACACGTGTCACTCCATACAATTTTGCTATCTTATTTCATCCCATAAACAGGTCACGTTGCGACACTTGGCATAACTATCTCTTGGAGAATCCAACTGAGCTAATAACTGTGGGGTTGGAAAGATAACAGGATAGGATACCACAGGACAAAGTTTCAGACCCTGAGGATTCGAAATTTCTGAGTTACACCAGAAACATTACAGTCAATTCTGGAAGTTCAAATTTTGGAGTCTCCACATCAGCTTGCTCATCCAGTTCTCAACATTTAAGTGGTAGGACCTACAAATTTCTATTTAAATTTGAAGTACTCTTTAATATGTCTCACCACACCAAGATTGAGGATAAGCTTGAAGGGGCTGATAACTTCCGAGCATGGAAGTATAGGATTGGGTTAATAATAGAAGAGAATGAATTGGATACCCACATAAGTCAAGAGGTTCCAGTTCCAGAGGGAGATGAGGCTAAGGCTTTACATAAGAAGAAACTGGTCAAGGCTAAGAGAATCATTGCTGATTCTCTCAAAGACCATCTCATACCTCATGTGTCTTCCCTAAATACACCTAAGGAGATGTTTGACTCCTTAACCAAGTTGTTTGAAGGAAAGAATATAAATCGGAAGATTACACTGCAGAACCAATTGAAAGGGGTAAAGTTCCAGAATGGAGAGACCATCCAATCCTACTTTACTAAGGTCTATCAAATCAAAGAACAACTTGAAGTTGTGGATGAAGTAGTGGAGAATGGAGAAATTTTCATTGTTAAATTTTCTGAATTTACTTCAATATGATCTAGGATCTTAACTGAGAGAACAACATGTACAGCATATCTACAACATATCAATCATGGAGACAATAATGCAAGCACACAAGAGACACAAAGATTTACTTGGGGAAAACCATAAAGGTGAAAAACCCCAATAACTTCCTCAGAGATAGATAGAGAAATGATACAACCAACCAAGAGAGATAGACATAACCTAGCAGCAGATCCTCCTCCTCCATAAGTGCGCCACTCCTCCTTGAGTGCATGTGTGAGAAGTGAGTGAGTAAATAGAGTGCCTCCCGCACTCTATTTATACTTGACTTGACTTGCCTTTTTACCTAACTCATGTAGGCTCGAACTTAACCACATAACATAATGCTGACTGGGCCGACCCCCAATAGGGTGGTCTAATAACCCTTTGACCCACATGGCCGACCCCCAATAGGGTGGTCTAATAACCCTTTGACCCACATGACTTATACAGGGCCGACCCCAAACAAGTTGGTCTAATAACCCATCAAGTATAAGTTACGACACTTACAATATAAATGACGACACTTCCTTATAGAGGAATAATACCATCTCTATAGGAATACAATATACATATATGTGAAATACATTCTGAAGTTACATATACATCAACACTCCCTCTTAACTAGGAAGGTATTTCTCAGCATAGTTTTTCTAGCACAAGTCATCTTCTCTGGATCATCGTCACTGGATAATCATCATCGAGTCATCATCATCATCACTGCTGCTGCTATCTCAATCAATCTCTGAATCTACTCGTCATAGGAATTTCTACAGAGCCAGTCCTTTTTCATACTGGATGTAGGCCCACCACCTGCAGGTCTTCATCATCACTTGCCATACTGTGGACTCCTCAGGACTTATTACGTGCGTCACAAAACCTTGAAAGAGAATACCAGGATGTTACGGGTACACAACTCCGACCTGTAGGATATCCCAGGGCGCTATTACATGTGATCCCACCACAAAACCTCGAAAGAGCATCCCAGGATGTTACGGGTACACAACTCCAACCTGAAGGATCTCCCAGGGCACAAATTACATGTGGTCACCACAAAACCTAGCAAGAGCATCTCAGGATGTTACGGGTACACAAATCCGACCTGAAATCTCCCAGGGCACAAATTACATGTGGTCATGGAAAAACCTCGAAAGAGCATCTCAGGATGTTACGGGTACACAACTCCGACCTGAAATCTCCCAGGGCCCAAATTACATGCCATAGGACAAAACCTCGCAAGAGCATCTCAGGATGTTACGGGTACACAACTCCGACCTGAGATCTCCCAGGGCGCTATTACATGTCCTCCCAGAGCAATGTCTCGAAATAGCATCCCAAGCTGTTACGGATACACAACTCCGACCTATAGGATCTCCCAGACATGCTCCTGATGTACTCACCATACATCATCCTGATGTACTCATGATCATCCTGATCATCATCACTACAACGTCCTGCTGCATGTCATCTGGAGCAACATCCTGAAGCTCATCATCCATGATCATCCTGATCATCACTGCAACATCCTGCTGCATGTCATCTGGAGCAACATCCTGAAGCTCATCAATGCATCCAACTGATGCATACCAAGTATCTACCTGATACATATCATCATACATGATCCACCTGATCATCAATGCATCCACTTGATGCATACCAAGTATCTACCTGATTCATGATACATATCACCATACATGATCCACCTGATCATACAATGTATCCACCAGATACATATACAGATACATGGTCCAAGCATCCAACATGATGCACATACATACATAAATGATCCACCTGATCATATCCAGCATCCAACATGATGCATACATACATAAATGATCCAACTGATCATATCCAACATCCAACATGATGCGTACATACATACATAAAAATGATCCAACTGATCATATCCAGCATCCAACATGATGCGTACATACAAACATAAAAATGATCCACTTGATCATATCCAGCATCATACATAATGATCCAACTGATCATATCTAGCAGAAACCAGAACATCATCCTGATGCCCATTATCCAGCGCTTACATCCACAGCCATGTGAAGGATCCTCCTTCCAACATGCTTGGAATGGCTTCAGCAAATGTGTCCATCACTTCTTCCTCGAAGTGTCCTCGATCTAAAGAACCCCAAGCCTCTCTCTGAAGTACTCGAACTTCACTCTGGCTAGTGGCTTCGTCAGCACATCTGCAATCTGCTCGTCCGTTGAAACATACAGAAGCTTCACAGCTCCTCTCTGCACCATATCCCTGATATAGTGATATTTGATCTCTATGTGTTTCGACCTGTCATGAAACACTGGGTTCTCGGACAGCTTCACATAACTCTGGTTATCACAGAAGATACCAGTAGCCTCCAACGGGAGATCAAATAACTCAGACATTAGATTCCGTAGCCATACTGCCTCACAACTAGCTGAACAGGCTGCAACATACTCTGCCTCAGCTGTACTCAGTGCTACACAGGACTGCTTCCTGCTAAACCAAGAGATCACACCTGATCCCATACTGAAGCAACACCCAGATGTGCTCTTCCTATCTGTAGCACTACCAGTCCACTCTGAATCAACATAACCCTGCAGGTTAAACTTTTGATTCGCTTCATACTTGAGCCCATAATCCACTGTACCCTTCAGGTACCTCAGAACAGCAACCAGGTGAACACTCCTCGGATCCGTCAGGAACTGGCTCAATGTGTTCACAGCAAAGCAAGTGTCTGGTCTCGTGTTCGTTAGGTACATCAAAGACCCAATCATTTGACGATACATAGAGACATCAATCGGCTCAGATGAAGCATCGCATAGAAGCTTCAGATTCGATGCCATAGGTGTGGCCATAGCCTTGCAGTCCATCATCCCGAACCTCTTCAGGATCTCTACTGCATACTTCCCTTGTCCAAGGAAGATTCCATCACTCTGCCACACCTCCATGCCAAAAACAAATAATGCATCATCCCCGAGTTCTTCATCTTGAACTCGGCAGTAAGCTTCCGCTGCATGTCGGCAATCAATCTATCTTCACCTGTAACAAACAGGTTATCCGCATACAAAAGTAGTATCACTGGATTGCCTTCCTGAACCTTGTAGTCAAGGTTGGAATTCGCTTTACTCTTGGTAAATCCCAAACTGGATAGAAAGCTGTCTATCCTACCATACCAAGTTCTGCACACATATATGACTACACCATGCTGTCTTGAAATCTATCTGGTGCATCTTCTATTTCATCACTTTTATATTTCTCAATGTTGCCATCTGCAACATGCTTGATTTGATAGATCTATTTGGAAGTCATAACAAACTTCCCTTCACATCTTGGGACCGCATCCCAAACATCATTTTTCATGATCGACGGATCATGGCATTCTATTTCTTCATCCCAGATCCTGGAACTTCAATATCTTCAATAGATATCTTTGTTGCTGGAACAAATGTTGTAGTCCTTTTGTAGGTGAAGATATACGGTCTTTCCTACAAAACAGGTTAAATTGCATGATTAGAAACATCTCATAATTTTTAGAACAAATTCTTACACATAAAGAAATATGTCATACAATCATGCTTCAATACAACATTTATCCATATCCCGTAACTTTCTAGATGCCTTCCAATCTCTACCAGAACATTGTTAAGAGTGTGCACAACTCCAAACATGTCAGCAAAGAGGTTTCATTCTAGATAAGTAGCATGGAATGTTGTACAGTGCCATAGGCCACTTACCCATGCATATTAGGGGTATACTGTTCATCAATGCAATTATTCTAATATGCATAATACACAACCTAATTCTAGGAACATCAGTATATACATTATTGAATAGTATTATTTAAGAAATGACAATTCAAATACTTATCTTTGTTTGTTCGTTGGGTGGACTCCCTCTGAGTCTTCGCTTCCTTGCAGGAGCTGCTGGAGTCCTAATCTGAAGTAGCTTCTTCTACACCATTCGGTTGTGGGATGTCGAGAGATGGTCAACTCCCTCTGAATATCTGCATCCTTGCATAAACCAATGGAGTGTACTCCCTCTTGATCTTTGCTTCCTAGATTACCTGTCCTTGAACTTACATTCATCCTTGGTTCCTATGCATGCTTATTAGTATCATGATTGTGTTATCCTTGTGATCTCATATAAAATCATACATTCATTAGTATACTATTAAAACACAATAATCTCAAGCATGTATAGTCATGATCATTTCAAACAGAAAATAATAAGCATTAGCATTCAAGGTTTATGTAGAATTCTTAAGGTTAGTCAAATCATAAGAAACATAACATGCATACAACCATGATTATTCAAACCTATGACTTCATGAATAATCATTATCAACAACAGTATAAGATCCTAACACAAGGTAGGATTCTAACTTGATATAGGAAAAACATACCTGGATTAGCATGCTAGCTATTTATGTCTAACATACTCACATGATGTCTTCTTGTTCTTCTTCAATGACTTGTGCTAGTAACCTGTATATCTCATAGGTTAACTATTACAAAACCAAGTTATACATACCTCGTAAATGGATCTTCTATGAGATCCATGACAATGGATGAATCTTTGTCCTCATGTTATCATGATCATATGTTCTTGGACCAGAACATGATTTGTCTTTCTTGGTGTACCTTTCATGTTAGTAGACAACATAAACCTCATACAACACCATAATGCATTAGTACAATCATAAGTGTCAACACCCTAACCAATGAATATCTTCTATAATGCATTCATAATTTTGTTAAGGTGATACGACAAATCTAAAATCAAAATTGTACTAACCGTAATAACATGAAGACAAACATACCATAAACTTAATCATGGACAAATATCGAAACATACCTCGATGAGTCATACCTGTCAAAATCGCTTGTAATCTTCTTATATAAGGCCTTAGCCTCATCTCCCTCTGAAACAGGAACTTCTTCACTCATGCAGATGATCAATCCATCTTCTTCTAGGATTAACCCAATCCACTTGATTTGCAAGAACTGGACCTTGAGCTGGATATGGGTTTGTCAGAGAAACCCCAAAAATTCAAACTTTGAATTTCAAACTTCTGACAGGATAGAAATATGTGCCTTGATGAGCTGATCAAGTTGGTATATTCAGAATTTGAAAACTGCAAAGTTTCACTCCTCAATTTTGCTTTTGAAACTTCTGGATTCACTGGACGTGACCCTGAACTGGGGTTTGATGAATCCCACTCTTCTGCCCAATCAAAATGTTTGATCCAAATCTCTAAGCTTCTATTTTTCTGAGGAGCTTCCATCCGTGGTCACAGATTTCAAAAATTCCCATTTTTACAGAAGCCCTAATTTTTCACTTTTCTGATCAAAGTCCCGAACTAGGGTCTAATCAAGCCCGGCCTTCTGCCCAATCAAAAATTCTGATCTTGGTCTCTAAATTTCTATTTTGATGAGTAGCATCCAGCCGTGGTCTCCGATTACAAAAAATTCCAACTTTCTCCAAAGCCCTAAATTCCGGAAGCCATGAATGAAGGTACTAAAAAATAATTCTGTTTTGACAGAAATATGTACCTGATTGTTTCTGGTGTAACTCTGAACTTTTTGATCCACAGGGTCTGAAAATTTTTCCTGAGATAGCCTGACTTGTTATATTTCCATCCTGACAGGTCTGACCTCAATTGGATTCTCTGAGAGAGAGTTATTCCAAATGTTGCAACGTGACCTGTTTTGGGATAATTCAGGAGAGCGAACTTGTACGGCGTTCCACGTGTCATTGTTTGAACTTCGGCATCTGAAAACATTTCCTGAGATATCTCGGCCTATTATATTTCCATCCTGATAGGTCTGACATCAATTGGACTCTCTGAGAGAGAGTTATGCCAAGTGTCGCAACGTGACCTGTTTATGGGATAATACAGGAGAGCGAACTTGTACGGCGTGCCACGTGTCACTGGTTCAACTTCGGCCTTTGAAAACGTTTTCTGAGATAGTACAGACTGTGTATGACTTGTCACTTTTTACGAAATTTCATTTGGAGCTTCCTAGCCCAAGATATGACCTTTTTCCCAAGGTCACCTGATTTTGACTCAGATCTGGAAGAGGCAGAAACCCTATATTGTACAGATCATAAATCACAAAGTACAACGAATTAGAGGTTTTCCTTTGGACACAAGGTACCTGGAGATATAATCTTCGTCCTGTAACAATTTCAGATCTGAAAACTTTGCAAAAATGGATTTATAGCGAAAGTGATACGATGACTGGTTTTTGCTATATCAAGCCCTAGCATCGTAAGTGCAACAAGTGTCATACATGCCATATCATGCCTTCTTTAAGGCTAGCTCTGATACCATGTTAAATTTTCTGAATTTACTTCAATATGATCTAGGATCTTAACTGAGAGAACAACATGTACAGCATATCTACAGCATATCAATCATGGAGACAATAAGGCAAGCACACAAGAGACACAAAGATTTACTTGGGGAAAACCATAAAGGTGAAAAACCCCAATAACTTCCTCAGAGATAGATAGAGCAATGATACAACCAACCAAGAGAGATAGCCATAACCTAGTAGCAGATCCTCCTCCTCCATAAGTGCGCCACTCCTCCTTGAGTGCATGTGTGAGAAGTGAGTGAGTAAATAGAGTGCCTCCTGCACTCTATTTATACTTGACTTGACTTGCCTTTTTACCTAACTCATGTAGGCTCGAACTTAACCACATAACATAATGCTGACTGGGCCGACCCCCAATAGGGTGGTCTAATAACCCTTTGACCGACATGGCCGACGCCCAATAGGGTGGTCTAATAACCCTTTGACCCACATGACTTATACAGGGCCGACCCCAAACAAGGTGGTCTAATAACCCATCAAGTATAAGTTACGACACTTACAATATAAATGACGACACTTCCTTATAGAGGAATAATACCATCTCTATAGGAATACAATATACATATATGTGAAATACATTCTGAAGTTACATATACATCAACACTCCCTCTTAACTAGGAAGGTATTTCTCAGCATAGTTCTTCTAGTACAAGTCATCTTCTCTGGATCATCGTCACTGGATAATCATCATCGAGTCATCATCATCGTCACTGCTGCTGCTATCTCAATCAATCTCTGAATCTACTCGTCATAGGAAGTTCTACAGAGCCAGTCCTTTTTCATACTGGATGTAGGCCCACCACCTGCAGGTCTTCATCATCACTGGCCATACTGTGGAATCCTCAGGACTTATTACGTGCGTCACAAAACCTTGAAAGAGAATACCAGGATGTTACGGGTACACAACTCCGACCTGTAGGATCTCCCAGGGCGCTATTACATGTGACCCCACCACAAAACCTCGAAAGAGCATCCCAGGATGTTACGGGTACACAACTCCAACCTGAAGGATCTCCCAGGGCACAAATTACATGTGGTCACCACAAAACCTAGCAAGAGCATCTCAGGATGTTACGGGTACACAACTCCGACCTGAAATCTCCCAGGGCACAAATTACATGTGGTCATGGCAAAACCTCAAAAGAGCATCTCAGGATGTTACGGGTACACAACTCCGACCTGAAATCTCCCAGGGCCCAAATTACATGCCATAGGACAAAACCTTGCAAGAGCATCTCAGGATGTTACGGGTACACAACTCCGACCTGAGATCTCCCAGGGCGCTATTACATGTCCTCCCAGAGCAATGTCTCGAAAGAGCATCCCAAGTTGTTACGGGTACACAAATCCGACCTATAGGATCTCCCAGACATGCTCATCTGCACAACCTGATCCACGGCCCCAGAGTATCAACCTGACACTCACCATACATCATCCTGATGTACTCATGATCGTCCTGATCATCATCACTGCAACGTCCTGCTGCATGTCATCTGGAGCAACATCCTGAAGCTCATCATCCATGATCATCCTGATCATCACTGCAACATCCTGCTGCATGTCATCTGGAGCAACATCCTGAAGCTCATCAATGCATCCACCTGATGCATACCAAGTATCTACCTGATACATATCATCATACATGATCCACCTGATCATCAATGCATCCACCTGATGCATACCAAGTATCTACCTGATACATGATACATATCACCATACATGATCCACCTGATCATACAATGTATCCACCCGATACATATACAGATACATGGTCCAAGCATCCAACATGATGCACATACATACATAAATGATCCACCTGATCATATCCAGCATCCAACATGATGCATACATACATAAATGATCCAACTGATCATATCCAGCATCCAACATGATGCGTATATACATACATAAAAATGATCCAACTGATCATATCCAACATCCAACATGATGCGTACATACATACATAAAAATGATCCACCTGATCATATCCAGCATCATACATAATGATCCAACTGATCATATCCAGCAGAAACCAGAACATCATCCTGATGCCCATTATCCAGCACTTACATCCACAGCCATGTGAAGGATCCTCCTTCCAACATGCTTGGAATGGCTTCAGAAAATGTGTCCATCACTTCTTCCTCGAAGTGTCCTCGATTTTAAGAATGCCAAGCCTCTCTCTGAAGTACTCGAACTTCACTCTGGCTAGTGGCTTCGTCAGCACATCTGCAATCTGCTCGTCCGTTGCAACATACAGAAGCTTCACAGCTCCTCTCTGCACCATATCCCTGATATAGTGATATTTGATCTCTATGTGTTTCGACCTGTCATGAAACACTGGGTTCTCGGATAGCTTCACACAACTCTGGTTATCACAGTAGATACCAGTAGCCTCCAACGGGAGATCAAATAACTCAGAAATTAGATTCCGTAGCCATACTGCCTCACAACTAGCTGAACAGGCTGCAACATACTCTGCCTCAGCTGTATTCAATGCTACACAGGACTGCTTCCTGCTAAACCAAGAGATCACACCTGATCCCATACTGAAGCAACACCCAGATGTACTCTTCCTATTTGTAGCACTACCAGTCCAATCTGAATCAACATAACCCTGCAGGTTAAACTTTTGATTCGCTTCATACTTGAGCCCATAATCCACTGTACCCTTCAGGTACCTCAGAACAGCAGACAGGTGAACACTCCTCGGATCCGTCAGGAACTGGCTCAATGTGTTCACAGCAAAGCAAGTGTCTGGTCTCGTGTTCGTCAGGTACATCAAAGACCCAATCATCTGATGATACATAGAGACATCAATCGGCTCAGATGAAGCATCACATAGAAGCTTCAGTTTCGATGCCATAGGTGTGGCCATAGCCTTGCAGTCCATCATCCCGAACCTCTTCAGGATCTCTACTGCATACTTCCCTTGTCCAAGGAAGATTCCATCACTCTGCCACACCTCCATGCCAAAAACAAATAATGTATCATCCCCAAGTTCTTCATCTTGAACTAGGCAGTAAGCTTCCGCTGCATGTCGGCAATCAATCTATCTTCACCTGTAACAAACAGGTTATCCGCATACAAAAGTAGTATCACTGGATTGCCTTCCTGAACCTTGTAGTCAAGGTTGGAATTCGCTTTACTCTTGGTAAATCCCAAACTGGATAGAAAGCTGTCTATCCTACCATACCAAGTTCTGCACACATATATGACTACACCATGCTGTCTTGAAATCTATCTGGTGCATCTTCTATTTCATCACTTTTATATTTCTCAATGTTGCCATCTGCAACATGCTTGATTTGATAGATCTATTTGGAAGTCATAACAAACTTCCCTTCACATCTTGGGACCGCATCCCAAACATCATTTTTCATGATCGACGGATCATGGCATTCTATTTCTTCATCCCAGATCCTGGAACTTCAATATCTTCAATAGATATCTTTGTTGCTGGAACAAATGTTGTAGTCCTTTTGTAGGTGAAGATATACGGTCTTTCCTACAAAACAGGTTAAATTGCATGATTAGAAACATCTCATAATTTTTAGAACAAATTCTTACACATAAAGAAATATGTCATACAATCATGCTTCAATACAACATTTATCCATATGCCGTAACTTTCTAGATGCCTTCCAATCTCTACCAGAACATTGTTAAGAGTGTGCACAACTCCAAACATGTCAGCAAAGAGGTTTCATTCTAGATAAGTAGCAATGGAATGTTGTACAGTGCCATAGGCCACTTACCCATGCATATTAGGAGTATACTGTTCATCAATGCAATTATTCTAATATGCATAATACACAACCTAATTCTAGGAACATCAGTATATACATTATTGAATAGTATTATTTAAGAAATGACAATTCAAATACTTATCTTTGTTTGTTCGTTGGGTGGACTCCCTCTGAGTCTTCGCTTCCTTGCAGGAGCTGCTGGAGTCATAATCTGAAGTAGCTTCTTCTACACCTTTCGGTTGTGGGATGTCGAGAGATGGTCAACTCCCTCTGAATATCTGCATCCTTGCATAAACCACTGGAGTGTACTCCCTCTTGATCTTTGCTTCCTAGATTACCTGTCCTTGAACTTACATTCATCCTTGGTTCCTATGCATGCTTATTAGTATCATGATTGTGTTATCCTTGTGATCTCATATAAAATCATACATTCATTAGTATACTATTAAAACACAATAATCTCAAGCATGTATAGTCATGATCATTTCAAACAGAAAATAATAAGCATTAGCATTCAAGGTTTATGTAGAATTCTTAAGGTTAGTCAAATCATAAGAAACATAACATGCATACAACCATGATTATTCAAACCTATGACTTCATGAATAATCATTATCAACAACAGTATAAGATCCTAACACAAGGTAGGATTCTAACTTGATATAGGAAAAACATACCTGGATTAGCATGCTAGCTATTTATGTCTAACATACTCACATGATGTCTTCTTGTTCTTCTTCAATGACTTGTGCTAGTAACCTGTATATCTCATAGGTTAACTATTACAAAACCAAGCTATACATACCTCGTAAATGGATCTTCTATGAGATCCATGACAATGGATGAATCTTTGTCCTCATGTTATCATGATCATATGTTCTTGGACCAGAACATGATTTGTCTTTCTTGGTGTACCTTTCATGTTAGTATACAACATAAACCTCATACAACACCATAATGCATTAGTACAATCATAAGTGTCAACACCCTAACCAATGAATATCTTCTATCATGCATTCATAATTTTGTTAAGGTGATACGACAAATCTAAAATCAAAATTGTACTAACCGTAATAACATGAAGACAAACATACCATAAAATTAATCATGGAAAAATATCGAAACATACCTCGATGAGTCATACCTGTCGAAATCACTTGTAATCTTCTTATATAAGGCCTTAGCCTCATCTCTCTCTGAAACAGGAACTTCTTCACTCATGCAGATGATAAATCCATCTTCTTCTAGGATTAACCCAATCCAATTGATTTGCAAGAACTGGACCTTGAGCTGGATATGGGTTTGTCAGAGAAACCCCAAAAATTCAAACTTTGAATTTCAAACTTCTGATAGGATAGAAATATGTGCCTTGATGAGCTGATCAAGTTGGTATATTCAGAATTTGAAAACTGCAAAGTTTCACTCCTCAATTTTGCTTTTGAAACTTCTGGATTCACTGGACGTGACCCTGAACTGGGGTTTGATGAAGCCCACTCTTCTGCCCAATCAAAATGTTTGATCCAAAGCTCTAAGCTTCTATTTTTCTGAGGAGCTTCCAGCCGTGGTCACAGATTTCAAAAATTCCCATTTTTACAAAAGCCCTAATTTTTCACTTTTCTGATCAAAGTCCCGAACTAGGGTCTGATCAAGCCCGGCCTTCTGCCCAACCAAAAATTCTGATCTTGGTCTCTAAATTTCTATTTTGATGAGTAGCATCCATCCGTGGTCTCCGATTACAAAAATTCCAACTTTCTCCAAAGCCCTAAATTCCGGAAGCCATGAATGAAGGTACTCAAAAATAATTCTGTTTTGACAGAAATATGTACCTGATTGTTTCTGGTGTAACTCTGAACTTTTTGATCCACAGGGTCTGAAAACATTTCTTGAGATATCCTGACTTGTTATATTTCCATCCTGACAGGTCTGACCTCAATTGGATTCTCTGAGAGAGAGTTATTCCAAATGTCGCAACGTGACCTGTTTTGGGATAATTCAGGAGAGCGAACTTGTACGGCGTTCCACGTGTGATTGTTTGAACTTCTGCCTCTGAAAATGTTTCTTGAGATATCTCGGCCTGTTATATTTCCATCCTGACAGGTCTGACATCAATTGGACTCTCTGAGAGAGAGTTATGCCAAGTGTCGCAACGTGACCTGTTTATGGGATAATACAGGAGAGCGAACTTGTATGGCGTGCCACGTGTCACTGGTTCAACTTTGGCCTCTGAAAACGTTTTCTGAGATAATACAGACTGTGTACAACTTGTCACAGTTTACGAAATTTCATTTGGAGCTTCCTATCCCAAGATATGACCTTTTTCCCAAGGTCACCTGATTTTGACTCAGATCTGGAAGAGGCAGAAACCCTATATTGTACAGATCATAAATCACAAAGTACAACGAATTAGAGGTTGTCCTTTGGAAACAAGGTACCTGGAGATTTAATCTTCATCCTGTAACAATTGCAGATCTGAAAACTTCGCAAAAACGGATTTATAGCGAAAGTGCTACGATGACTGGTTTTTGCTATATCAAGCCCTAGCATCGTAAGTGCAACAAGTGTCATACATGCCATATCATGCCTTCTTTCAGGCTAGCTCTGATACCATGTTAAATTTTCTGAATTTACTTCAATATGATCTAGGATCTTAACTGAGAGAACAACATGTACATCATATCTACAGCATATCAATCATGGAGACAATAATGCAAGCACACAAGAGACACAAAGATTTACTTGGGGAAAACCATAAAGGTGAAAAACCCCAATAACTTCCTCAGAGATAGATAGAGCAATGATACAACCAACCAAGAGAGATAGCCATAACCTAGCAGCAGATCCTCCTCCTCCATAAGTGCGCCACTCCTCCTTGAGTGCATGTGTGAGAAGTGAGTGAGTAAATAGAGTGCCTCCCGCACTCTATTTATACTTGACTTGACTTGCCTTTTTACCTAACTCATGTAGGCTCGAACTTAACCACATAACATAATGCTGACTGGGCCGACCCCCAATAGGGTGGTCTAATAACCCTTTGACCCACATGACTTATACAGGGCCGACCCCAAACAAGGTGGTCTAATAACCCATCAAGTATAAGTTACGACACTTACAATATAAATGACGACACTTCCTTATAGAGGAATAATACCATCTCTATAGGAATACAATATACATATATGTGAAATACATTCTGAATTTACATATACATCAACAGTCATGACCACATTGAATGTCCTACCTAGGTCATGGGACTCCTTTGTCCAAGGAATCTGTGCAAGAAAGAAATTGATCTCTTTCAGTAGACTATGGGAGGAATGCTCACAAGAAGAAGCTAGGCTTGTGTCCAAAGAAGAAAAGATGGGAAGTGAATACCAAGATCTCACAACACACACCAAGAAAGGTAAGTTCAAGAGGGAGCAACCTCATCACACGAAATCTTCTCACCATCATCAAAAGAAGACAGATCTCTCTCACATTAGATGCTTCACATGTGATAAGAAGGGACACTATTCCTTAGAATGTCCCAGGAATAGAAAGGGCTCCAACAAGAAGAAGAAGAAGAGAAAAAATAAGAGATATCATGCTCATGTTGATGAGGATTATGAACCTCCCAGGAAGAAGACTAAGGTAGAAAGTGAAGACTCTTCAAGTGATGAAGAATATGTTCTAATCTCTGCTCTCACAGGTACTGTTACACATGGGTGTAATGATTTCCTTATTGATAGTGGGGATTCTAAACATATGATGGGATCCAAAGAATCTCTTATGGACCTATCTGAGCATGAGTCACCTCATAAGGTAAAACTTGGGGATGACTATCAATACCCTATAAAAGGAAGTGGTGAAGCCTCCTACAAGCTAGACTCTGGGAAGTCTTTAAAGATGCAAGATGTTCTATATGTACCTGGTCTCAATAATAATATTCTCTCCTTATCATCTTTGGATGCAAAGGGGATGAGAGTTGCATTTGTGGATGGACAAGTACTTATGTGGCCAAAAGGTAAGACTATAGATGATGCAATAGTGATTGGAGAGCAAGAGGGAGGATTGTACAAATTGAAGGGACAACCTGAACATGCGATGGTACATGAATCCATGAAGCCAAGTGAAATTTGGCATAGAAGGCTTGCACATGTACACTATAGAGAACTGCCAATTGCAAGCAAAGCAGTAGAAGGTCTTCCTGAAATCTAGTCAAAGCATGAAGTTGTTTTCAAATAAAGTGCAAAAAGGAAAGAACACAAAGAAGGAATTTCCAAGCAATGAAAGCAAGAGGAATCTTGGAAATTATCCACTCCGATGTATGCGGTCCGATGTCATCTAGTTCTTTCAGTGGGTATGTATATTATGTGTCTTTCATTGATGATTTATTTAGGAAGACTTGGATTTATTTCTTGAAGAACAAAGATGAAGTATTCAACAAATTCAAGGAATTCAAAGCCTTGATAGATAGAAAACCACAATGAAAAAAAGATCAAGAACTTTAGATCTGACAATGGTGGAGAATTCACTTTAGAATACTTTAAGAAGTTATGCATTGATTCAGGGATTAAGAGGGAGTTGAATACTCCTTACAATCCACAATAGAAAGGAGTAGAAGAAGCTACTTCAGAGTCAGACTCCAGTAGCTCCTGCAAGGAAGCAAAGATTGAGAGGGAGTCCACCCAACAACCAAACACAGATAAGTATTTGAATTGTAATTTATTGTATATATGATTACTTAAATGATGTTGTTCAGTCATGTACATACTTATGTTCCTAGATTTAGGATGTATATTATGCATATTAGTAAATTTGCATTAATGAACAAGATACTACTAATATACAAGTAATGGGTAAGTGGCCTATGGCATTGTACAACATTCCATTGCTACTTATCTAGAATGAAACCTCTTTGCTGACATGTTGGGAGTAGTGCAAACTCTTAAACAATGTTCTAGTAGAGATGGAAGGCATTTAGAAAGTTACCGTATGAATACGAGATATGGATGAATGTTGTATTGAAGCATTGGCTAAGATAATTGCATGACTATATGACATATGCCTTTATGTGTAAGACTTTGTTATGAAAACTATGAGAAGTTTCTAATCATGCAATTGAATTTGAATTGTAGGAAAGATCGTGTACAATCACCTACAAAAGAAGGACTACAACATTTGTTCCAGTAACGAAGTTCAAGAAAACTATCTATTGAAGATATTGAAGAATTTGAAGTTCCCAGGATCCGGGATGCAGGAATGGAAGAATGCTATGATCGAGGAATACTAGTCAATCATGAAGAATGATGTTTGAGATGTGGTCCCAAGACCAGAAGGGAAGTCTGTTGTGACTTCCAAGTGGATCTACAAGATCAAGCATGCTGCAGATGGTAGCATAGAGAAATACAAGGCAAGGTTTGTAGCTCATGGCTTCTCCTAGAAAGAGGGGATAGATTATGAAGAGATACACTTCCATCAGAATAGTACTTGCTCTGGCTACAATAATGAAGTGGAAGATACACTAGATGGATGTTAAGACAACTTTCTTGAATGGTGTAGTTGAAGAGGAAGTGTATGTGGATAAGCCACTCAGTTTTGAGACACATGATAGGGAGTCATATGTGTGCAGATTGAAGAAAGCCTTGTATGTCTTGAAGCAAGCACCCAGGACTTGGTACGACATGATAGACAACTTCCTTTCCAGTTTGGGCTTTACCAAGAGTAAAGTGGATTCCAACCTTTACTGCAAGGTTGAGGAAGGCAATCTAGTGATACTCTTACTATATGTAGATGACCTGTTTGTGACAGGTGAGATTGGGTTGATTGCTGATATGAAGAGGAAGCTTTCTTCCGATTTCGAGATGAAGGACTTGGGTATGATGCATTACTTTCTAGGTATGGAGGTGTGGCAGAGTGTAGATGGAATCTTCCTTGGACAAGGGAAGTATGCAGTAGAGATCTTGAAGCGGTTCGGGATGATGGAATGCAAGGCCATGGCCACACCTATGGCATCGAACCTGAAGCTATTGAGTGATGCTTCATCAGAGTCGGTTGATGCCACAGTGTATCATCAGATGATTGGGTCCTTGATGTACTTGACGAACACGAGACCATATATTTTCTTTGCGGTGAACACCTTGAGCCAGTTCTTGACGGATCCTAGACATGTTCACCTGATTGTTGTAAAGCATATTCTGAGGTACTTGAAGGGTACGATTGATTATAGGATCAAGTATGATTATAATCAAAAGTTTAACCTGGAGGGTTATGTTGATTTAGATTGGGCAGGCAATGCTGTAGATAGGAAGAGCACTTCGAGGTGTTTCTTCAGTATGGGATCAGGTGTGATCTCTTGGTTTAGCAGAAAGCAATCTTGCGTAGCATTGAGTACAACTGAAGTAGAGTTTGTCGTAGCCTGTTTGGCTAGTTGTGAGGCAGTATGGCTAAGGAAGCTACTGTCTGATTTATTTTATCTCTAGTTGGATGCTACTTGTAACTATTGTGACAACTAGAGTTGTGTGAAGTTGTCAGAGAACCCAGTGTTCCATGACAAGTCAAAGCATATCGAGATCAAATATCACTATATTAGGGATATGGTGCAGAGAGGAGCAGTGAAGTTCCAGTATGTTGCGATAGATGAGCAGATTGCAGATGTGTTGACCAAACCACTAGCCAGAGTGAAGTTTGAGTACTTCAGAGAGAGGCTTGGTGTTCTTCAGATAAAAGATACTTCGAGGAGGAAGTGATGGGACACATTTGTAGGATCCATTCCAAGCATGGTGGTAGGAGGATCCTTCCCATGGCTGTGGATGTAAGTGCTATGTGATGAGCATCAAGATGATGCTCTAGATGATATGCATCAGGACGATGCTGTGATGATGATCATGTGATGATGATATGCATCAGGACGATGCTGTGATGATGATCAGGATGATCATGTGATGATGATATGTATCATGATGATGCTATGATGATGATCAGGATGATCATGTGTGGTGAGCATCAGTTCGATGCTCCAAATGCTGTACATCAGGATGATCATATGTGATGAGAATCAGGTCGATGCTCCAGATGTTGTGCATCAGGATGATGTATTGTATGATGATGATCAACATGATCATGAGAATCAGGATGATACTCCATGCAAAGAAGATGATCAGTGGGATCATGAGTACCAGGATGATACTTCGTGGCCGTGGACAAGTTGTGCAGTAGCATGTAATGAGCCTAGGAGATCCGGATAGGTTGTGTTACTCACGTAAAATATCCTGGGATGCTCTTTAGAGATCTTGCAGTTGCAAGACACTCTTTTAAGGTTTTGCTAGACCACATGTAATTAGTCCTGGAGATCCGGACAGGTTGTGCTAGTCACTTAAAAGATCCTGGGATGCTCTTTAGAGATCTTGTAGTTGCAAGACACTCTTTTAAGATTTTGTGGAGACCACATGTAATCAGTCCTAGAGATCCGGATAGGTTGTGCTAGTCACGTAAAAGATCCTGGGATGCTCTTTAGATATCTTGCAGGTCTTAAGACACTCTTTTAAGGTTTTGTGGAGGTCACATGTAAAATATCCTTGGAGATCTAATAGGTTGAGAAGTAAGCTCGTAAAAGTCATGGGATACTCTTTCGAGGTTTTTTTGATGCACGTAATAAGCCTTGAGAATTCCACAGGATGGCACGCTTGCAGAGATGATGAAGACCTACAGGAGGCTAGGCCTACATCCAACATGAAATAGGGCTGACAATGTAGAACTTCATATGATGAGAAGAATTGAGAGATAGCCTAGTGATAAAGATGACGAGAAAAACAACAATGATGATGATACTCCGTGATCCAGTGACGATGATCCAACTCCATAATTGAAGACTTGTGCCGACATGTATTGATGACCTGTGTCAAGAGAATACCTTCCTAGTTAAGAGGGAATGTTGATGTATTTGTAACTTCAGAAGATATTCTTCTATGTATTACACTTGTACTTTATTATATTCCTGATGGAGATGTATTATTCCTCCAATCAGAAGTGTCGTCATTTGTATTTGTAAGTGTCACAAGTGTCGCAAGTATTATTGTAAGTGTCACAACTTATATTTGATGGGTTATTAGACCACCAGTGTGGGGTCGGCCCTGTATGATTCATGAGGATGGGTTATTAGGATTCCTTAGGAAGTCGGCCCTGTTAGGGTTAAAGGAAGGTCAAGTCATTGTATAAATAGAAAGTGTGTGTCTCTCATTCTATTCATTCACTCACTCATCCAACTCGCATAGTTGAGAGAGAGAGGTGCGCACAAGTGGAGGAGGAGTAGCTGCTGGAGACATCTATATTTTGGGGATTGATATTTGTGATCTTTGTATTGGGGCTTATTCTATTTCTAAGGAAGTTGCATGGTTTTTCACCTTCTTGGTTTTCCCCGGTGCAATGATTTGTGTCCATTGTCTCTTGTGTGTTATGTTGTGCATGCTATTCTCTTAGTGATCCTAGATAATATTGAATGAAATTATCAGAAATTTAACATGAGTAATACAACAACCATTAAAATCCATCTCCCTAACTCAACACACCTTAAACTCGCTTGAGGATAAAAAGAATTTGGTAGTTAGGTAGGACACCGGGGATAGGAATCCAAATAATTCCCCCTTTCCATTTTCATCCGAGACATAGTTGTTGTCCTCTAGGGTACTAATATCCTATAGTACTTATTGACACGGTCATCAACCAGTTTGTGGAGGGGCCTCCCATTTTTTTGGGGGTAAGCCACGAGGACTGATTCCGGATGGAATTTGTGGAATGTCGCACTCCACTTAGCTCCTAAGGCTATCTATCCATTGTCTTCCCTGTACTCTACTGTATATTTGATACAGGGGATCAAATATAGAAGTGCCAGTTAACCTTCTCCGACGTGTTATGAACGAGGTATCTAGTAAATTTTCTTCTAGGGCTCTTTTACCCAGGATCCCTTTCGGTAGAGGGATAACCTTCCACTTCAGTCTCTCATTTCGTATTGTTAGACTTGGATTTCATCACCTTGCGAAGGATATGATTGGTCGAGGTCTCCAGCTCCTAGTTAGGAAGTTTGCTTGCCATTTCACCTTTTTAGAGGGTATTTTTCTTTTTAGTGCTACTTGTTGGCATTCTGACCACTTTTGTTTCAGCTCGCTTATTGTGACACCGGTCCCAATACAGTTTTTTGAGCTTGCTTTTTTGGCCTATGAGCCTTGTCTTTTCCTAGATCCCCTTCTGCACGCTCGGTTGCTTTAAGGTTTTTGAGTTCTTACACGACCAATTACCAATTATCCGATGATGTGTGATGTCCTCTTCTCCTAGGTATTCGAGATGGTTGATTTAGATGGTCTTCTCAAGGGACTGGACACCCCTTGATGGGGCCACTAACGCTTGAACTTAGGAGTAGTCTAGAGGACCACATGATAAAATCATCCCTGTGGAATTTTCCTTTTACAGTGATGATGGAATTTTAGGTTATATGGAACACTGGTACATTTGAGAGAGAGATGATTGGTTGTACCCCACCTTGGTTGATTGACTTTTGGTCCTTTCATTTTGTTGATAATTTTTTTGTGGTACCTTTCCTTTTACCTTTTGGGTATTTTACTCATCTTGATTTATCTTTTGATTTGTACTATGGTAGTTTGTCAAAATTTGAGGTACACCCCCTTAGTCCAAATGGTTATGAGTCTTTATACCCACTTAGTACCACCCTCCAGACCTTAGTTAGGAATATTGCTTGCTATCATACCTTTTAGAGGTCTTATTTGAGTTACAAGAGGTAGTTACAAGGAGCTATTGCATATATTTGACATTATTTGACCTTCCATCTCTTTGGCATGTCAAATAACAGGTAGTTACAAGGAGCTACTGCAATATATATTTGACCTTATTTGTACCTTCCCCACAATGGTTGATTTAATTTTGGTCCTTACACCCTGTTGTTTATTGGTCTTGTGGTACCTTTTCTTTTCATTTTGGTCCTTTCATTTTTTTTTGGTACCTTGCCTCTTACCTTTTGAGTCTTTTACTCATCTTGATTTGTCTTTTGATTTGTACCACATTTTATGTTTTTGGTCTTATGGGTATAACTATGGTAGTTTGTCCACATTTGAGGTAGTACACCCCCTTAGTCCTAAGGGTTATGAGTCTTTATACCCACTATTTTCTTTTTGACTTGTACCTTATTGGTTGGTATTTTTACCCTTTGGTTAGTCCTTGTACCTTACTGGAGGCTGTGAGTCTCTTTGGCCTCAGTCTACTGGATGTCAGCTCATCTTTATTGTGATTGTACTTATCCTTTTGACTATCATTGACTTTCTTTGATTGACCGTACCATAGCCCAACCATCTCTCTCTCTCTGGCTTGTACTAACCCTATAATAGGGTCACTTGGTTCCTAGATTTGACTATCCTCTAAGAGGCACAGTCATTTCTGAAACTAACTCTTCTGAGTATATTATAGGAAACGTCTACACCTAGGTAATCAAATATGTGGTAAATCATTTGTATTAAGTAGTTAAGACTTGTCCCGTCAGACAAAATTGTTGGTAATCAAATATGCATTGGTAAATATTTTAAGAGTGGTGGAAATCATCAATTGAACTTGTGAGGAAAATTATTTTGGAGAATTAGTGTTGTGACTATGGGACAACAACAAATATCTATTCAACAACATATGAAATATTCTGGGCACTAGGTGGGAAAATAATTATACAACTTCAATTACCAAGTACTATAGTGATGAGTGACTTAATGAAAACCATGAAAATTCCATCATTTAATAGGATATATTAGGACAAAGGCATCCTTGAGAGGTGGAGAATGGATTTGTAGAGTTTTACACTAAACTTGAGAGATTTAGATGTTACAACATGATAGGGACATGGGACTAAGAAGGTATATGATTAATGGGAAACACATGGGGTAGCATACACTCTTTTAAAATAAGTCATCACAAGTTTCCTTTGTTAGGTTAGATCATCCTTTTGTTACAACAGGAATTGGTGCACATATGAGAATGTGAACACTTTGAAAAACAACCGTCTTGAATATAAGAGCAAGGTAAAAATGCTACCCATACTGCATGTCATCAATGATAACCTTCCCAAGATTATAGAAACAAATGCTTCAGACCTAGGATGGGGAGGAGTTTTAAAGCAGGTAAGAAAACCTAGAGAAGAGGAAATAGTCCAGTTTGCATCAAGAACTTGGAATAAAACTGAGCAAAATTATGCCACTATCGATAAAGAAATCCTTGCAGCACTGAGATGCATAGAGAAGTTCCAGATTCATTTGTTGAACCATGAATTTATCATAAGAACCGATTAATCTAGTCTTCCATTTGTGATAAACAACACAATAAAAAATGAAACAACAAAAGGAAAGTTTCCAAGATGGAAAGCATTGTTTTCCTGTTATAACTATACTGTTGAGCACATTTTTGGGGAAGCAAACAACATTCCTGACTTTTTAACAAGAGAGTATTTGGCACAGAAGTATGATGTTAATTTTTAACAAGCGAGCCTGAAGCAAGCAAGCCTGAAACAAGCGATCCTGGAGCAAGCGAGCCCGAAGCAAGCGAGTGTAGAAGGTCAAAGAGAAATCCAGTGGGCCCATAACCCACAACTAAACATGGAAATATCTGCTTGGACAGAAGGAAAACATCAGATCTATAATATTAATGATAATATGAGTTGGTTTGATTATATGCAAACATGGAAACCTAGGTGGGAGTTGAGACATACTGAAGTATTAGATGCTAACTTATGGGATCTGATGCTTTTATTAGACTAGTTCCAGAACTCAGAAGAATTCCTATGGGATCCAGTATTGTACCAGAGATGATTTACAACAACTCCCTGAGAAAAGCAGCTGATGCAAGCAATTGGTTAACACACCTCTACCATGATATTAACTTAATCACGACAGAGGTCTCTACACATCACCCCAGGCTACAACTAGACCATCAATACTACTGTATTAACCGGATAAGTTCTTTGAAATCATGGCCACATCAAGATGCTAGTATCTAGTTTCCAAGTACTACCCACACTTATGAAAAATATAAAAAATTATGGTGGGAATTCTTGAGAAAAGAAAATACAGATAGAATATATTATACCATGCTAAAGTTTGGAAATAAAAGTACACATATCCATGAGGATCCTCCATTCTACGGACCTGATTGGATGAGAGACCGGTGGCAGTCATTTGGAATCAACTTGATAGAATTAGAACCAATTGTTATTTATAATCGAAAATAGGACGTTGGAGAATCTCTTGAACAAGTCAAATATATTTTGCAGACAAATATTACTGAGGATCAAATCCTTGAGTACTAAATTAAAAAAAATAACAATGGCTTGTCAAAACCCGCATAGAATTCCACATGGTCTTGAGGTCTCTTTATTCAAATGCACAGGATACTCAATCCAACTTTAGAGAATTATATGGTCCCCCATATTCCAATGATTTGTAAATATCTCAAAATTATTTTTCTATGAGTGGGGCCTATCCATTCAGATTGTCATAATAAGATTCCATTCGGCTAAGAGAGTGGGCCCGCCCTCTCTAATTTTTAGGTAGAGAACCATTTGAGGCATTCGAGTTTGGTCTTTCTCTGCTCCGTGTCTGAGTCTGAGAAAAGGTGTATGCTCTGCAACTAGCCTTTGTGGTATTAGATTGCAACAAAAACCTTGTCTCTCCTTAAGTCTAGAGTCTGTTAGGAAAAGGAATAACAGGAGTATGCTCTGTGGATAGCCCTCGAGGTATCAGATCACACTAGAAAACTGATACTTGCTTAAGTATAAAGCTTGAGTCTGTATCTTTCCGAGGAAGTATGCTCTGTCTCTTGGCCGAGTGCTAAAAGAAGACACCAGAAAAATCTTTGAGTGTTTGTAACTATGTCATGATAATATAAATAAAGCACTACTTTTCTCTGTGTCAATATGATTGAAAATTTATGTTATGCAATTAATACCCTCAGTCAAGATTATGAGTAATTGTCCAAAGGCATCATTAGTTGGGAGTAGCGTTGAAGAGGTATTCACGTATGTTCACAGAAACATTTATCTTATATATAGGACAAGGGAAGAGTGGTCAAAGGGAAGGACATAGATGGAGGTATTTCCTATCTTAGAGGGAATCCTCTAAGAAGACCATGCTTGATTACAAAACTACCCATGTGTTTCCAATATTCAATAAGTTCATCCTTTTCCTTAAGAATATTTCAGTTTAGATTTTAAATAAGATTATACAAGTTTCACAACATTATATAAAATATTGTTTTTGAAGATTTGTGAACACTTATTAACCACCTCAAAGATCTTAGTTTTGAAAGTCAAAAACTTTTAGAAGTTTTCCATAATGGTTAGTTATTTTTATTTTATATTATTATTGCTAAATATAAATATCTTACTAAATGTGAGTGTAATTCAATTACCGAGGTGATAAACCCAAATTGCTGAGATGAGAGAGACTTTAGGGCCATGACGATAAAGATAGTTAGATGGTGTGATATGGGACTCAAGACCCAAAGGAGCAATAAAAGACAACTCATAATTGCATGAATTTCTACTCCTAAGAAGGATAAAGTGATCCTCTTCCTCATCACTTGAATGCCTACATTTTGAGAAAGGGAATGCGGTACAAGTCACCTTATAAAAGGCGCTACACGTCACCTTTTAAGAGGCGCTATGCCTTGCGGTCCTATCTAAACGTTTTTCCCATGGTGCAGGTAGAACCAAACATTTATTTGTCAGATCTATCTTCCTCAAGCGAGGGGAGTTTAGAAAGGCTAGAGGAAAGTAAGACATCCAGTAGGTCTACAAGAGTTTTATCAACTAGATGTCCAAAGACCAGAAGAAAATTCCATAAACGCATGGAATTTTTTCGTGCTCAAGGGGGGTCATGTTCCTATGATGATGAGACAATAGGCGACGTCGAGGTGCCCTTGAGGTACATACATTTAGTGAAACAATGGTACCCAAGGATCTTCCTCAATCGAACACAGATTTTTGTGTGAACGAGAGGATATATTGAATTGCACCGTCGTCATTACATGGTTTGGGGTTGTTTTGCATGGATGGCATAAAGGTCGGTTACGGCACATGTACATAATTGAAGGAGTATGTTGGACCCTGTTACAACTACAAAGATTGGATGCGCGTGATCCAATATACACGAAGTATGCATAGATATGGATTGTAAGAAAACTATTTACAGTTGAAAGACAAAGATCAAAATAAAGGAGCAACACTGTACATTGACGGAAGGCCAAAGGCCACAGGGAATATTGCGGGGTTTATAAACAACACACAACCAGGGTCTACAATTAAGAAACCAAATTGTGAATTTGAGGGGCGTGAAGGAAACTGTGTTTTTGTATGTGCCATTAAATCAATATCTGCAGGGGAAGAGTAGCTTATTAATTACAATTTGAATTGAGTAGATACAAACACGGTTACTATGAGAGTGGTAAATCTAACAATTTAACCAACATTTTATTAATGAATTTAACATCTTAAGGATTTTTCGTTTGTTTATTTCATTTAAATTTTCTATATTAACTTTGCAGGATAGTGATAGGGGAAAATCCCTGCAAGCAGATGGTGAGAGGAGTACAATTTCCTCGAGGGAGCAGTCATACATATTTGTAATAGTAAAAATATAATAAGAAAAAAGAGTTTTTTTTTGCTTTGTTTTTTCATTAGTAGATTAGTTTGGTTTATATAATGTTATCTATATTTGACGCAAAATGTTGATCGAGGAAGCCACCTGAATGTTCATCAGACGACAACAACCTCGGGGAAACAAGTAAACCTGATTGTAATTATACAATTGAAATTATATGTCAAAATGTTTTGTTATTATATTCTTTCATTGAGTAATTTGTATTTGTTTAGGTAATTTTCTCTATGTTTTTGAATTAGGATTCTGTAAGGGGAACCTCCCTATTAGCAGATCGGGGCAGGTCACCTATGACCATTGATCCGATGAGTGGATCACAATCCTTGAGGCAGCTGGTATAATTCATTGGAATTGTACCAATATAATATGTATCATAATGTTTATTTTGTTATGTATTTTTGGTATGTATAGTGGTTTCGTTATGATAATGTTTTCTACTTCTTTTCTGCAGCGGTTGGATGATCGGGGCAAGTCCCTAGCCGTGGATCAAACGACACCATCATTCCGGAATTAGGTAAACCTAGTTGTAATTTTAGGAATCTATCATGATAGATATGTTTTATTAATATAATTTTAGGAATCTATCATGATATAAATCAATAGTTTTTTATATATTTTTGTTGCAGACCAATGAATCACTGTATGAAACAACATCACAACAATCAATAGAATTAGAAGTGGCTGAGATGTTTGCCGATGCTGAAATAATTGGTTCAGCTACAAACCCAATTAAATTAGTAGAGAACATTTTGGAAAGAGTTACTGCGGAACTCGTTTGTCTGCTATTCCAAATTCCGCAGATAGACGCGATTCAAGCCAGGATTGCAGTGTTGAATCAGAGATATGAAACCTTGAAAGTAAGTTGCGGAATCTTGAATCACAATATAATTCATTTATAACTTTATAATTTTCACTTTTATATGATAGTGAACTTATAAAATGTGGTTTGCATTTACAGAATTATCTGATACCACACACTAGTCGTCAAGGCAATGTTGGCCCCAGTGATGCTCATGGAGAGACGTCGCATCATGAGCAAACGACTCCACGTGCATCGAATCATTCACCATTGTTGTCGACTCAACAGTCGTCAACACGTTACGCAACACCCCAGATCCCAGGTGTGAGCGCACCGGCCACTAGTGACTAACGCACACTAGATAGTCTAGAAGAAGGGGTCGACACCGAGCCTCCAGCTAGTATTTAAATTCCAAAGCTGCAGGTCCAGGATCTTCCCGTGTCACTTGCACGGGAACAATCGAGACAACATTTTTGGTGGACGAAGATCTCATCCCAATAAATATAGAGAAGATCCCAGGTAAATATACGTTGATCAAGTCAGTGTTTATAATTTGATTGTAATATATCGACAAAACATTTTTTTCAACTAATTATGATCATGGCACGATCGTTTTGTAGGAAATGATGTTTTTTATAAAAATATGAATGATTTGTCCTTGGAGATATTTGGGCCCACCATTCGTACAAGGTGGGATAGACAACTGAAAAATTTAAAAGATGAGCTCACTAATCGGTTGGTTGGCCTATTCAACAACGAGACCTTCGATAAAGGCCTGGTCCTGAAAAAGGCTAGACAACATATGAAGATTGTCCGATACCAATATAGGGTTCACCTAGAAAGGAAATCTAAGTATGAGCACCCTGCCATGATTCCAACAATGGAGTGCAAAGCTCTAGTGGAAGATGGAAAGGAGAGGTTTCTGAGAAAAGAAGGAAATCTAACACCAGGCACAAGGACGTATGCAATACTTTCCACAATGTAATTATAAACCTTATTATTATTGATTTCTATATCGAATTTGGAACATCTAACGTATTTCAACACTTGCATAGGCTGTGAGACACATCAAAGGCAAGACTGGAAAAATTTGATCAGCACAAGCTTGGGCCTGGTGGTTATTCCAATTTGGGGCACGAATTGTATGTTTCGAAAGACCAATAATGCATCCAAATAATAAATTTCAAATTATTTTTCCTTTTATTGCACCACAAAATGTAAATTAACGACGTTATGCAAATATGTAGGCCGACCAATTCAAAGAAGTGCCCACTGAGGAAGACTTGAAGCACGGCTTTGGAGCTATTGTTGAACTCCGAAAAAGATTGTCTGGAAAAACAAAGTCTTCTGGTACTAATCCATCTGGTGCACAGGTATATAAAATCTATATAGTTTAATGAATATTTATTACTTGTGCAATCTATTCGTTATAAATAATTGACATAAAATATTGACTCTGTTTTGAGCAGGAAACCAATGATCCCCTTAATGTCGAGGAGGGACAACAACAAATCAAAGATCATGCTTCGAATCCTGGTAATGAATTTATTCATATGCTACGATTTTATATCTAGCATTGTAGATGGTGAACATTAATTGTACTTCTCCATATTTCAATTGCAGAGCATGTAGAGGGTCACACTGTACAGGTTGAGCCTAGATAGGAAAATGAAGAACATGATGTGGCCACAACAGGTAAAAAAACACCTTTGTAATGTTTTTTTAAATGAAATACTTGTCATTACAATAGAAAAATATATCGATGCAACATTTTCACGTTGTTGCAGAAAATATGAACCCGTTGCCGTAAAGTCTGGGTCAAGAGCACTCTAGGATGCAGACATCACGACAAGATGATGAAGAACCAAGAGAAGAAGATGACATTCTTAGATATTTTGTAAAGAGAAGAAAAATTAAAAAGAAGTGACTGGAAAAATATTGTCTAATTATTTTTGATAATAAAATATCGTCCATGATTTTTGGTCTCATGAATGAAAGAATGGTTTAATGGTTTAATGATTAAGTGTAGTAAATTGTTACCTTTATTGAATGTTATCTTTTATTGAATGAATGTGTTCACTGAATGAATGAATGGTTTATTGAATGTTATCTTTTATTGAATGAATGTGTTGACTGAATGAAACAATGGTTTAATGGATTATAGCCTTTATTGAATGAATGGTAGATGTTTGTTTATGATGAAATATACATGAATTTGCATGCAATTTTTTTTTCAAGTACATGCATTGGGTATGGGGAATTGAGAGTGATGTGAGGGGGGGGAGGGGACATAAGAGCTTCCACTTTCACGTGGTTGGACCTGTTCAGTAGAGAATATTAAATTATTCTCAAAACAAATAGGAGCTCAATGAATGGCTACGGTGCTTCCTTTCTACAACACACTCGTGTGTCATCTAAATTTTGACAATTTCTTGGAGCTTGTTGTGATGTTTGGTTGCTCATAATAACCAATTTCAAGTTTCCACAACTTCAAAGGCTGAGTAAATTATGCACTGGAACCAATATCCTTACCCTTCTCTTTAATTTCCTTGGAATCTCCTTGAGAATATTTGAATGAAATATGTCTCAAATCCTCAAGATCATTTGCATTCTCTCCGCTTTGTCCAATCTTCCTGCAATAGAGAATATATCTTGTCTCTTTTTTTGGGGAGAATAATGTGGAGAGTGAAGAGTAAAGAGGATGTGAGGTTATTTGAATCCCTAACCCAAGGATAATAAATTGTCTAGAGATTTATAAGAAAATTGAAGGTCAACGTTGTCAACAAGGTGGACATAAGTTGACGTTGACATCAAGGGAAACTCCTATTTAATTGTTGTCTTTTATCTTCAAAGTGAATATTTCCTTAGTGTATATGTATTAGGGATTGGTAAATAAACATTAAATATAATGGGGGTTCATTGGAACTCCATAACAGTTGTTGGAGAAAATAGATGTTGGATAGTTCATTAAGGTTGTGTTTGCACGCATAGGTTACCATTCAAATTGACATTGTTATAGAGATTGAGTGAGATGGAAGCATTGGAGAATCGTTTCCATGTCATAAGAAATTGATCCTAGCAAAAGACGCCATATCAAACTTCATTTAGTGGACTTGTTGCATGATGGAATATGCTTGTAGGGATCTTATAGAACAAGAAAATACCTTAATTTGACTTGGTTATCATTTACTTCTGAGATGGATTGTATCCAAGTCTAATAATAAAGTGATACTTGCACACCAAAGATGGGAATGAATTCTAATTGAAGATTTTGAATATGAATATTGCTTAGAGTCGAGGGTTAGTGAGTAGACTTCTACACTGTGGGAGCAAGTGGAGCTAGAATTGGAGAGAGAACCATAGCCATAACTAGTAGAACATTGAGCTAGAGCCAAAGCTATAGCTAGGAGTCAGAGTTAGAGCCATGTTCCAAAGAAGCAAACAACATGTATATTGATCTAGAGTTGGAAGCAAACTAAATTAATGTAGTATGCCTCCTTTTCTGACTTCTTTGTTGCTTTCACTAGGTAAGTTTGACTATGCCCTTGCTTGTAGTATGCATTTTACTTGTTAGATTTTTGATTGCACATATCTAAGTTTTGTGTTTAGTATTATCTTAACAGGGATTGTTAATCATTATTGTGGATAATTGTGCTCATGAGATATTTCAGATTTATTAGATTTTCACCTAGTTTTTTAGATTGATAGTCTAGTTTATGAAGCTATGTTTATTGATTTCCTTGTTTACTTGAACTCTAAGTCGAATTGAACACTTGATACTAAGCAGTGATTAAAGGTGATTATGATTGTAAACTTGAACACTTGATATTAAGCAGTGATTAGAGTTGATTATGATTCTCAACTTACTTTGACTCTCAACTACATAATTTCTTACTCAATGCATTTGAAATCAGGGTTAGTGACGATGAATGGTTCTAAGGTTAATGGCATGGATTTTCCTTTGCTTTACTCAATGTGTGGCAAATGAATGTAATGGGAAGAAATTAAACATTTGTTATTTATTTTTCATTTCCAATCTAGATTAAAGGAGATTATGATTCTCAACCTGCTCTATTTCTCAGCTACCAAATTTCTTACTCAATGCATTTGAAATCAAGGTTAGTGATGATGAATGGTTCTAACTTCTAAGGTTAATGGAATGGATTTACCTTTGCTTACCCTCAATATTTGGCAAACAAATATAATGGTAAAAAATTAAACACTTAATATTTATTTTGCATTTCCAATATGTAATTTTAATATATGCTCTAGTCCTCAGAATTTTACCAAGATTGTCTACATGTCGACTAAGAAAAAGACCACCAAGTTGTAGAGTAAATATAGGAACAAGTTTATTGTCAACCCTTGTGGAATCAAAAGTATGTGCAAAATTTTGCCCAAACCTGTGATAATTTATTTTCCTGTCCCGTCTATATGAACTTAACTTTTGCAAGGAAGCACCACGATTGACCAAGGAAGCTATGATTGTATTGAATGAAATAGGGAGGTAGTATATTGATGAAAATTTTACTTATACAAGGGTATATGGAGTAACCATGCCCCCTTATACAAAGATATAGGGCATCACCTTGGAGTTTTTTTTTTTTTAAATACAAAAACTCTGTCGGATTTTTTTTGGGGAAGGGTTTAGTTAATTTATACTTGTCAATTGAAGTACAATTATTTAATTTTCCCTTCATATTTGAAGGGATACAAGAACAAATTCCCTTCCAATAAAAATTAAGACCCACCCTTCAAATTTGATGATAACATAATAGTGTAATTTTTTTTTTAAATTTCACTATGGTCGTCGGATATCCGACTTCCACCTCTAAGATATCCGACATTCTTTCCATACCATTGACGACTAAGAACATCGAATATTGGCCATTTTATATGGAACTGTCGGATATCTGACTTCCACCTCTAATATATATGACGTTCTTTCCATATGACCGACGACTAAGAACATTGGATATCGACCATTTGTACATGGAACGGCCATCGGATCTACGAATGCCACCTCTAAGATATCCAACGTTCTTGCCATACCATCGAAGGCTAAGTGTGAAAATCCTCACAGCAGATCTAAGAGATGATGTATACCTCACAAGAAAGTAATTGATTAAGCAAGAAAATAGAAGAAGAGTGGTCAATGCAGTATAATGAGCAACATAATAATAGTACAGTAGAACTCGGATAGAAGCAAAAATACTTCACACACACTAATTAATTAATCACAATATGGACAAATAAATAGTACAATGCATGAGGATTCAAATGCCTAAGGTGGTACTTCGAATTAGCCTTCATGGAGTGATCAAAAGATCACTGGAGTGTCATTGGAGCACAACTAGAAGTCTTCATCATCATCAGTGGAGTCATCAATGCTCAAGTAACTGTCAACCATCAGTCAAACTTAGTGTGGTAGGTGTAAATGAGTGTACCTAGCACTAATTGAATGAAGGAGGCTCAGTGGAGGGTGCATGAGGAGCTAACTGGAGTCAGAATGGGCAGTCAAGTCTCACTGGAGGTCCATCGGAGTGATATAGTGAGTTGAGAGTCAGTCTAGCCTTAAATCAAGGAGAGAATTGAAGATAACTGAATGGTAGGTAAGGAAGGGCGCCTTTCTCATGCATTAGGTGAAAGGAGGGTGCACTAAGCTCTAGGAGGGCTGAAACTGAGTGGAAGGAAGCTTCGGGGGCTAGCTAACTGAGGGCTAGGTGCTAGGACTGATGATTGGGATGCATGCAAACCCTAAATAATGCATGCAAACCCTAAAAGTGCATGCATGACTGAAAATGCAAATAATGAAAATGCTGGTAGGAATAGGATGGAGTATAGGAATATCCTAACACTAACAACGTCGGATATCGACCATTTTTACATGGAACAGTTGTCAGATATCCAACTTCCACCTCTAAGATATATGACGTTCTTTCCATACCACCGATGGATAAGAACGTTGGATATTGACCATTTTCACATGGAATGTCCGTCAGATATCCGACTTCATATAAAGAGCTAGTTGTTGGATATCCGACTTCATATAAAGCACTAGTTGTCGGATAACGACCACTTGAAAAAGGATCTTGGTCGGATATCCGACGGAAGTATTGAAAGAGCTTCGGTCGGATATCCGACAAGTTGGTGTCGGATATCCGACGGATCATTTTACTGTTGGATATCCATCGAATTTTGACCAAAGTTTAAACAAGAAGAAGGTTGTCAGATGGTCGACAGTAGGATGTCAAAAATCGAACATATATGCCGTCAGATTTTGGGTTCAAAAAACCTAGTGAGATGACTGCTCATTAAGGCTCCTATTCCAGACCAATTACTAGCTGACTGGTTTACGAAGTCTCTTTTACCCACTGTAGCTAGAGATGTAGCTATGGGAGGGGGCGTCACCAATGAACAAGATATTGCTCATTCCCATTACTTGGACCTTTTCTATGCTCAATCCGACACGTTATATCACATTATTCCTGACACCACACACCCTACCTACGATCCTGCAAAACTGCCCCAGGGACCTCATGCCGATGGCATTATTGGTTCTGTACACTCCCAGCCTCCTACTCAAAACGGTGGATCATTGAACCACCATGGTGATTCCCCACCCTCGCCATAGGCTAGCAGTAGCACCACCAAGTCACCCACTCATGCTCCCACCAAGGAGGTGAATTCTGTTCAATCAGCTTCGCCTCAAAAATCCGGTGGCAAGAGGAAAACCAAAGGTAAACCCAAGAATTCTTCCAACCAGCAGGAGCACAAGAAACCTCCTAAAGACACGAAACAGAAATGAAAGCTCAAGTATCCTTATTTACTTTGTGGTGGTGACCATTTCTCCAAAGAGTGTCCCCATAGAGACGAAGTGCATAATTTTCTTAGGGGAAACCCCACACCCGCAGTTCTCAATCATCCCTTCCCCACCCAAAATCAACAAATGATTGCTCAACCCTCTCCTTCTCAAGGACAGACATCATCCACCGTGCATCTTCTCATGATGCGTAGTGAAATGGTTAACCTGAATACACGATCGCGATCATATGACTCAGTCCCTCTGAAGGAAACCGTCAGAAGTAATACTGAAAAAGATTCTACCTCTATCCTGAATATTTCCATGCCACAAGCTCCTTTCACCATTGAGAAGCCCTCATTAGATTCGGTGTTGCGTTCTCCTAAGAGCATGATTCAAAAATAAGTTTTTAGTCCTAATGCTCAGGAAGCTCAAAACTATAACATTGTAGAGGACTTGGTGCAAGCCCCTTTTTCCATGTCGACGCTAGAAGTCTTGCAGAATTGTCCTAATTAATGTAAGACTCTTCTCGCTTCCATTGGCGCATGTTTATGCCTCGAAATTCGTAGCACTAATCAGCAAGGGATTCTCCTTGGTAAGCAAGCCCATTTATATCGCTCACCATTTGGTGTGGGGAATCCGTTTGGTTAATGTACTGATCCACCGTTTATGTATTTTGTATTTAAAGATGATATGTAAGTGCCCTATCTAAATGTATGTGATTAAAGCAAATCTGATCTAAAACTATCTAAGCTAATTAATCTATCCCTGCAGGGAGTAAATCTGAAATATGAGTAATATGCTGGAAAAATACCTAAGAAACTTCACAGTTAGTTGTTCAATTATATAGACACATTTACAACAGAATGTAAAAGATAACAGAGATAGCTCTGATGTAATTAAAGCATTCCATTACTCATTTAACACAGAAATGTCTGCACAGGAAATGAAATCATTCATAACAAAGAATTAATTCAGAATAGTTAGGAATGATCTCATAGTATATGCATGAATGGAGAAAAAATAATTCAACATACATCCAACACATTCCCAAGCAAAACGCAGTGCTATCTTTTCCCAGGAAAATGGAGCTTTCTTTATTAATGCAGCAAAATAGTTCACGTACAAGACAAATCATTTGTTTCACCTGCAAAAATTCCTTTCCTTCTATTCTATTCCTCTATTCATAACATTACAAAATAGTCTTTCTCCAACCTTAACCCTAGGGAAGCACAAAAGTTTTTCTTCTAGTGCTCATATAAGACAAAATTAATTTCCAGCTGTTTTTTAAATGTTTATACAATAAATCAACTTTTAGTTGTCTTTTGGAATTTACAATAAAAAACAAAATTAACTTCCAGCTGGTCTTTCCACTTCAGATGGCCTGTCCACTTCAGCTGCCTTTTCCACTTCAGCTTCCTTTTCCACTTCAACAATGTAACTGGTCCACATGCCAGCTTCTCGTATAATAAAATTGCCCCGCACAGAAACCATCATTTTTAGTGAGATCTCATGCTTATGCAAGCCTGTTTTAATGTTTGCTGCTCCTGCTGCTGTTGCCTGGGCGATGTCCTCCAAAAGATAAGCATGAATAGAAGCTTTCCCAATAAACCAGTGGAGGTCTTCTGGTGTCAGGACATCTATCTTCTTTAGGTATTTTATTTCCAAATTCAGTTCGCCCTGCAGCTTTGACAAATGCTGATCTTTGTCAGAAGAATCATCTATGGTTCGAGGTAAAACCATATGGAATTTATCATGGGTTTCCCGGACCTTTAAGTAGAAGTCGGTACATTTCCTGATGGTTTTCTGGATTCCACTAATTATTTTTGTACCACCATCTCTACAAAACTCAAGGAGTCCTAAATCCAGCTCTGAATCCTCTGCGGACTTGAGAGGTAGGTTCCATGGGAATCCCGATTTTTTGTTTCTCCATTCAAGCTCTCTATTGATTTCCTCCAAGTGGCGCAGATACTTTTTCTTGAGGCTCAGTGCATCAACCTCAATTACTTTCATCTTTGCAATCATTCTCTTCATCTTACAAACCTCCTCCGTGATCAACTCTAGTGACTGATGATCGGCATAGCATTCTCTGACAGGAAATTTGGTTCTTCCTTGAAGAGTAGTTGATATAGGGGCATGATGAACTTTTCACAAATCTAACTATAGTGGCTTGCATACTTGTGTGCCCACGTCATCTGATAGGCCACATGGAGGGGGGACTCTTTGCGGTTCCAGATGCATCCCAGGTCAGGGTGTTGATGTATTTGTAACTTCGGAAGATATTCACTTGTATATTGTATGTATTACATTTGTACTTTATTGTATCCCCAACGGAGATGTATTATTCCTTCGATTGGAAGTGTCGTCATGTGTACTTGCAAGTGTCACAAGTTATATTGTAAGTGTCGTAACTTATACTTGATGGGTTATTAGACCACCTTGTTGGGGTCGACCCTAGATGAGTCATGTGGGTCAAAGGGTTATTAGACGACCCTATTGGGGGTCGACCCAGTCAGCATTATGTTATGTGGTTAAGTTAGGGCCGGCCTAGTTGAGTAAAGGTCAAGTGATGTAGTGTATAAATAGAGAGTGGGTCTCTCTCATTTTATACATTCTATTGTTCACTCACTTCGCATTAGTGAGAGAAGAGGAGGATGCGCACAAGTGGAGGAGGAGCATGCTACTGAAGATATCTATCTCTTGGGTTTGATCATGGTGATCCTTGTATTGATGCTTATTCTATCTCTGAGGAAGTTGCGGGGTTTTTCACCTTCTTGGTTTTCCCCGGTGAAATTTTTTGTGTCTCTTGTCTCTTGTCTCTTATGCTTGATATGCTGTAAATGTTGTTCTTTTAGTTAAGATCCTAGATCAGAATGTATTAAATTCTGAAAAAATAACACAGGGAAAGGGTGCTTGATGAATAAACAGTCCACCAGATAAGAAGACATGAAGAAATCAACTTTATTCTGTGTCAGTCCTCCCTGGGTAGCAGTTATATGTGAAGCCATGCTATCCAAGATGATATCAGCCTAGTTGAAAACCATACCATGTGTGGCCACGTTGAACATCACTGGTACCCAGCCGAGTTTATATATGTTTCCATTGGGCATGCTGAAAACTCGACTCAACATCAGGGTGATGAGCTTGTACGAAGTCCTCAGATGCTGACTCTCATACTCTCCACTGGTCCTTAACCTTATTTTCCTTTCAACATTTGTCATCTTCCTGGCATATTCCAAAGGGTCCATCTTTAGCCCTGATATCCACTCATCATTCAGTAGGGTCTTAGGGTAGGGAAATTTGTATGTTCCCGTGATATGATCTGGTACAAAAGATGAAAAACCCATCCCGATGACATCTGTGATGAATCGGGTGTCAGTATTCACCTGGGGTAGTATCCAACCAATAACCTCCGAGCATGGAAACAACTCGGGGCGGGTCGCTACTTTATGGAGACTAGACTTTTTGATGTTCTTATAAACCATTAGCTCTTCCAAGGAGGCTTCAGGGAAGTTTTGGTCTTCTACAGCTCTGTATAGTTCACCCCATTGATATTCTTGGGCAGCTCTTGGGATAGCTTTCGTGTCACCGAACATAGCCTCGAGTGAGGTGTCCAAAAGGATCTCTATGTCTGAGTCTGACTCGGATAACTTGGATTTCTTCCTGGCGGATCGCTTGTGCATATCAAACCTATGACGAAAATGAAGGGACAAATTAGGGATCTCAATTGTTTATGAGCAATACAGTCTAAGGTGCAAATAAGCATAACAGAACTCAATGTGAGTGTCAACTTCCATTTAAAACTACGCATATTAGGGTTGAAAACAACGAGGACCAATATTTACGCAAAAATTCATCCATGCAACAATTCAATAAGTACAATTGAAACAAAAAAACAAGTGCTGCTGATGATCATTTGACATTATCACCATAATTAATGAGCAAGCAACTGATATCGGCATTATTTTAGAATTTCAACATGCGAAGTACTTATGCCGTGGAAGAAGACAAGCTTTAAAGCAAACCATGCATTTTAACATCTGTGCGAGTCTATCTTTTGAGCAACCCTTAAAAGTGACAGATGAAGCCTTCTTTATGAAAACAAAACAACCATACAAGCAGCTAAAATTGAACTGAAACTTATGTCAAGAAAAATGATAGAAGCAAAAGTGCGTGTGTGGAAAGAAATGAAGTATACTGACTGTGTGGAATCTTTCAACTAGAGGAGACTTCTGCTGCTGAACAAACTGCCTAAAAGATGACTCCTTCTTCGGCACAAAATGACCGATGGGCACCACGACGTAAGACCAACCAGGGTGGGATGAAACGGGGAAAACTGCACGAGATAAAGGACTAGAGCGAACAATAGCACAGGTGTGGGGTTTTGAAGTTCCTGGTGAGTTTTAGTAATGGTACGCTTGCTGGGTTGAAACTAGTCAGTGACCCAACTAATAGAAAAAAAAAAACTTCGTGTGGGTGCTAGGCTCCGGAAAATGATAAAATTTGAAGCCAACAGTCATGGAAAACGGACTTAACCAAAGACAATAGGTTGAAAAGAGATGCAGGGTTTGAACGAAAGATGTGGGAAAAACCTACTGCGGCACGACTGCCTCTCGGTGTCACAAAGATGAGGAGAAAAAAGGAACCTGCCCCCTAAAAACCTCTATAAAAGCTTAAAAGACAAGAAAATGGTAAAATGAAAGCTCCCAGCGTTAAAAATAAATGGAACAGGGTAGTCAAACCTACCTGTTGACAGCGGAGTGGCTTATGAATGGCAAGTCTTCTGACTAGTCGCAACTTGGCGTTCTCCCTTTAGCGAGTGAATGGTGCTCTTGCAAGTTCGTAAATGGTGGGAGAAAAGCAAAAACCCTGTTACATATATATACTTATGAGCACTTAATACGCATGGTATTGGTGGTTGGGCACTTAAAGAGCACGGGGCTCGATGGAAGTTTTCACCTGTCCATACTCGCATCTTCCCAAATAAATGACACTGATGGCGAGGATGATCTGCGTGGAGCGATCAATCGACGATATAAACCTAGCTCTTGTGCAATGGTCGATTGAAAAGAGTTTAAAAATTGCGACGATGGGAGAGACAAGGCTCTCGACAAAGGCGTCCGATCGGTGAAACAAAAGCCGATTATCAGCACAACGGTCAGTGGGATTAATCTTTCAGACTGCGACTAGGATGCCGCTACGAGGATCAGCGAAGAGACAAACAAAAATACGCAACGGTCAGTGGGATTAGTGTTAAACACTACGACCGGGCGGCGGGTCCAGGATCAAAGGCAAGCGATCGATTGGTGAAAAATAATCCAAAACACTGCGCAACGGTCAGCAAAAACTAAACCAGAAGGTTGCGACCGGTTGGCGAGAGGTAGGCCAAATAATGGAGAAACGGTTGGTGAAAGGTAAGCCAGAGTATTGTGACTGGTCGGCAAGGTTAACCTTAAAGGCTGTGACCACTTTATCAACAAAAACCTATTGGTCGCGAAAAATAGACTAAAAAGCTGCGACCAGTTTCAGAGAAAAATTTGAAGTTTTTCCTTAGCCAAAAAAAAACTTTTCTTGAAGAAAGAGAACAACTTAAAGGGTAAAAAAACCAATCTTTCAAGAAATCACAAAACTCTCTAAAAAACAAAGAGAGTCCCCATAATTTTCAAAAAATTATGGGGATCAGGTTGCAGCAGCAACAACGCGGTAGACCCGGATTCCTCAAATACAATCATGTTTAGACTTGAGTATTTTAAACGAGGCTTTCCCACTAGTTGGCTTTCCAAATTTCCACGAAGGTTGCTGGGAAGACAATCCATTGTATTGTATTAGAGGAAGGTGCCTCTACCTCGTTCATGTCATTATCTTTTTGGAGAGCCATTGGTTCTCCTGATTTAAACCATTCTCCTACTACCCTGAAAGCATTCGACGGTCATGGATTTCAACCCGATGGGCTATTACAAGCCTCAACAGTAGAGTTGGGGGGTAAGACTGTAACCATTAACATGGAAGTAGTCGCAGCCCCATTGGATTATAATATCTTTCTTGGTCATAACTGGTTTTATGCCATGACTGTGGTCGCATCATGTGTCTTCCGCATTGTGCAATTCCCCCATCAAGGAGGAATTGTCACTATCGACTAGTTGGACTTCTGTACACTGGACAATGCTACTCATCCTACCAATAATGTCCCTTTGTTAGGGAAATATTTGAATCTATATGAGAGCATGGGGGTCGGCCTCATAAAATATTCATCTCTTATGGGCGTCTTTCCAACCCTGGATCCCCCTAACCATGTTGCCTCGGTGAACATGATATCCTCCATGATTCCATCTTCTTCCAACTCTACCGATCAATGGCTTGTGCCCGATGAGGCCACCATGCATTTTATTGGAGATACTATCTCTCTATCACCAGCTGAAGCTACATATGAGGCTATCTAGTCATCACCTGAGGACCACTTGGCCGTGGCCTCTACATCTTGTTCTCTACAGCGGAAGTCATCTTCACCAGATCCTCTGCTCCAGACTTTTCATTCTGATGAGTCCATTATGGATATTATGAGCATATATGAACCTCTATGGGAAGACCTTCACCATCGATCGTCTTTCCTACCCTCAGTAGATATTGTGGAGAACGCCATCACCACCATTCTTACACCAGATGTCTATCCTTTCCCACAATCACCGATCCTCACTTGCGATATGGTTACGGAAGGCAACATGGCGAACATCACGCCCACCATTCTGATTGACATCATGGTTACACCAGGTGCCGCGGAACATATCCGCATTGGCCAGACTTGCTCTCCTGACGAGCTCACCACATCCTTATTTAAACAATTTCACGACATCTTCGCATGGACATATGAGGAAATGATCAAGATCGATCCTGCTATAATTTCGCATGATATCAAGACTTATGCCGACACTAAACCTGTCCGCCAAAAATTACGACCAATACACCCTCGAAAAATTGCGGCAATTAAAGATGAGATTGAAAAGATCTTGAAGTCCGGTTTCATCTATCCTATTCCTTTAACAAAATGGGTCTCCAATGTCATCCCTGTGGCCAAGAAGCAGGGTACTATTAGGGTCTGTGTCGATTATAGGGACCTGAACAAGGATTGTCCAAAGGACAATTACCCTAATCCCTTCATCGATCAAATCATCGACCACTGCACCGGGAGCATCATCTTCTTGTTTATGGATGGATTTTCCGGTTACAATCAAATAGAGATCCACCCGAACGAACGACAAAAGACCACTTTCATCTGCCCTTGGGGTACGTTTGCTTATCGTAAACTCCCCTTTGGTCTTAAAAATGTTATTGCAACATTCCAGTGAGCCATGTCATATGATTTTCATGACGTGAAGGACTTTGTGGAGCCCTATCTTGACGATCTCCCTGCTCATTTGCAACATCGCGAGTTCCACATCGATCATATGATGGGTGTATTCCTCAGATGCAGGCAGTATAACATCCATCTGAATCCTCACAAGTGTATTTTTTGCATCAAATCAGGACGCCTCTTAGGTTTTATCGTTTCAAAGGAAGGGATCCGAACTGATCCCTTGAAGGTGGAATCCATTGTCGCTCTCCCACCTCCTACTGACATCATAGAACTACAAAGTTTGCAAGGGAAGGAAATTTACCTGCGACGTTTTGTTTGTAATTTCGCTCAAAAGACACAGGGCTATATATGATTGCTGAAGAAGGACGTCCCTTTCATCTGGGATGACCAGGCCCAGATTTCCTTTGACAACTTAAAGTCTGCCATTACTCACTCCCCTGTGCTCCAACTGCCCAATTACTATAAGTATTACATCCTTTATCTTGCCGCTTCTGCCACCACGATCTCCATGGTCTTGGTCCAGGAAGACAACAACGCCCAGGAACATGTGATCTATTACCTCAGTAAGGGTATTATTGACTCTGAAACCTATTAATCACATGTCGAGAAACTCTCTCTCGCGGCCGTCATTGCCGTCCAAAAGTTCCGTCACTATATCCTACCCCGCACCACCATTTTTATTGCTGACTCGAACCCCATGTATGAAATCCTTACACGTCAGGTGCTCAGGGGAAAGTATTCACGTTGGATCGTGATACTTCATGAATTTGACCTACTCTTCGAGAAAGCTAAGTCAAAGAAATATTTGGTGTTTGTGGAGCTCATTTGCGATCTTCCCCACGTTGATACGGGAACTGAGCCCATCGAATCCCTTCAAAATGATTCATTGTTTCTCATCAGCACGTCTGACCCATGGTATGGAGATATTACATTATATCTTCAAACCCAATGGTTCAACCCCCAACTCTCTCGTGACGACCGTCGTCGTATCCTCCACCATGCCATGTATTACTTGATCATTAGTGATGCCTTGTATCATTGTGGCATGGAATCTATCGTTTGACGTTGTTTAACTCATGAGGAGGATGAACATGTACCGAATGCTTGTCACTCCGAGGCTTGTGGCGGTCATCTTTCTCGGATGGCTACAGCCCAGAAAATACTACGCACAGGATACTATTGGCCTTCAATCTTTAAGGACTGTATTGAGGTCGTTAAGAGGTGTCCTCCATGTAGACACTTTCAATTTAAAAAGCACTCCCATTGAGCCCCTTTACATCCGGTTATTGACGTCGGCCCCTTTGCTAAATGGGGCATAGATTTCATGCACTGTAATCCTACCTCGGCCGGGGGGAATGGTTATGTCATAGTAGTTGTCGAATATTTCATTAAATGGGACGAGGAGATGCCTACGTACAATGAGGATGAAAAAAGCGATGCACTCTTCCTGTTTAACCACGTCATTGCGCGATTCGGAGTTCCGCAAGCCATCGTTACCGATCACGGATCTCACTTTCAAAACAAGATGGTAGATGAATTGAGCACCAGATTGGGTTTTTGTCATGAGAACTCAACCCCATATTACCCACAATCCAATGGACAAGTAGAGGCCATCAATAAGGCCTTGAAAACCATGATTCGACGCATGGTGGGTACGCACAAATAGAACTGGCATAACATGCTATTTTCTTCCCTTTGGGCATACAGAACCTCCATTAAGACTGCCATCGGATTCACACCTTTCCAAATAGTTTATGCATTGGAGGTAGTTTTACCGATATAGTGCGAAATTCCGTCACTAAAACTCACAGTCGAACTTCTCCCACACACCACTGCCGAGGAAGAACGCTTCCTTCACTTGGAAAAAATCGACGAAACCTGCCGTGATGTTGCTCTTGCCAACGAAACGCACAAGAAATGCATTAAATACCAGTATGATAATTCAGTCCAACCTTGTATCTTTAACGAGGGTGATTTGGTTCTCACATATGACCAGAAACATGATAAGCTGGGAGTAGGCAAGTTTGAGTCCATGTGACATGGGCCATATGTTGTAAAACATGTCTTGGAGAAGGGAGCTTACGAGCTATAGGATTATGATGGAATATCTCTAGGGGAGCCTCGCAACGGGTTCTACCTGAAGAGATACTATGCCTAAGTTTTTTCACGCATTAGTATCTTGTATATTCTATACATGGTGTGAAAATTTGCTTTAGTGTGCTAGGATCTTGGTTTTACACTTATGTCATGTTATGCCTATATGTGCAGATGGAAACCTATTTTGTATTCACTGACGACGCCAACAGGCATACCCGCAGCCTCACTTTGGTAGCTTGGGTACTTTATTCCCCTACTGGTGAGCTCATTAGTTTGGGAGGGAGCTGTCTAGGGTACGCAACCAACAACGCCGTGGAATATCACATAGTGATTGGAGTCTTAACCAATGCTCTTTCCCTTGGTATGGACCACATTTTCATCCACCTCGAACCACAATTAGTGGTCTCCCATGTTAACTGGGTCTACGCCATTCGTGATCCCATGTTAGTATGTCTTTTTCGACGAGTACATCTCTTGGAGAGGTCCTTCGAATCCGTTCAGTACTTGAACATTGCAAGAGACATGAAAACCATTGTTGATTCCATGGCCAATTTCATATTGGACTAGTACATTGCAGATACATGAAAACATTCATGAACATAAAAGTGGCACGCCATGTACATAATGCATAAACAAGCACATAAACAAGATCCCATAATCATCCATAGAACACGATGTATAAATCCGCCATAGGGTTTTTTATATATCACAATCAAAATGTAGTACTGATACAAAATATAAAGCGTATAAGATTTCAGTAGATATCCTCCAATACAAAATCTGAAGCCTATAACTTTCAGTACATAAACATATACAAGAGGGATACCCTTCCCGATGCTCATGGTAGAATATGATCGCCCTCGCTACTTTCCTAAGTAGCGTACTGAAGCGCTCAGATACTCCAATGGTCTGGCGCTGGTACCGACAAGGTAGATCATGAACTATGGGATTTGGAATGTCTAGGGTCAAGCACTGGAGGTTCTCCACCAGCTCATCTAGCTCCTCTACATCATCATGTGTTGTGGCACCCTATACCGACACTACTCCTCTCCGTGCAATCAGAGACATACTCGCTGGTCGTGTCGGGCCCACATATGCATCAAACACATTTCAACCATCAATACTACTCCAAAAACATCATATACATATAAAATGAAAAGCATAGTAGAGTTTTCATTCTTACCGATATCACCCCAATGCATCCCCTCGGGAAGCACTAGATCTAGGTCTCCCCTGAAGTCAGTCCCGTCATATGGATAGTCCTCTACCATGAGGAGTTGACCCCTCAACCACTGGAAGAAGGGTTCACCAAAACTGATAATGGGACCACCGCCACCATGGCAGTCCAGCACCTCGGTCCAACGCATCATGTGTGGATCTATCGGATCCAGATCCTCTATGACAACCTGTGGGCGCAGGTGAGGCACCCGCTCCAGGAATAAAGAAACTACAACTGAGCCATAATGAAACTGCTTCATCTCCCTGCGCCGACACTTGGTGAATTGTTCTCTCAATCTCATGAGAAGTCTCTCGCACCAGTTGAAGACTGTTGTAGCCATACACTCCTCAGCATACATCATCTGGGAAGTGCTCTCCAGATGAGCGGATCTATTTCCGGCCACCCTCACTATGGTAAACAAAACTGTGCGAAGAGGTCGATCTCTAACCTCTTTGATGGGAATCTTCCCACCTACCATCTGGGTGCCACCAGTGCACCATTGGTCAATCAAATCCTCCACGGTACGACCATTAAACACATATACAAAATTTTAGAAGGAGGTCAAAACCATTAAACCTACATATGATTGCTGCTTTTTTGTAATTAGAGTAAATATAATTGATTTCATAGGAAGACACTTACAAATATGAAACCTCTTCCACCTTATCCATTGTATGTGCACTGAGCATATATAGAAGGATTCAAATCAGATGGAGATGTTGTTTTATTTTTTTACCACATATTTGAATCTAGGCTAGGATAATGAGGTAGTACCCTTACCCAAAATGTATCCACACAAATAAGAAACCAAAGAGAGGGAAAATCACTGCAAATATTATATTCATACAACACAAGTGAATTCACTAGATGCCTACCATAAAAAATTATTATCTAAGATGCCATAGTAGTCCCCATTGATATTGGGTCTATAAGGCTTAAGCCCCTCATGGGGAAAGTGCCCCCACCTCTTAAGTTTTGTCTAAATATACACTTATGAGTCTTTGTATTACTATCACACATTCATTAGTGATTGATTATTTTTCCTAAGTGCACTATATCTCTATCTTCACAAAAATATAGTGGCCTCTCATCCAAGAATAGAACCTTTCTCTTCAAATTCAATTACATCAATTGAGACAAAGTAAGTTATGGAGATACAATGTTGTTTTTTTTCAAGTTGAGAAAAAGTTGAACTTAGTTTTGTTGTATACTATATCATACAAAAGTATTGTCTTCAAACATTGAGGATACTATACACGTTGCGCATTGTTGGAGCATAGGCCGCAGCTATGGCAAAGCTGCCAATTTTGGGGAAAAAGTACTAAGTTTTGAAGAAGAAGTGCCAATTTTGAGGAAAAGCACCATTTTTGGTAGAAGTGAACAGTGCGCGGTACGGTGCCAGATGGACGAGCTCACCGCAGATTGCGGACCGGAAATCGCGGTGCTCACGCGCACAAGCCAAAGAAGAGTAAAGGTGGCCGAGTAGAAAGCTCAAGCACCACAGTAAATGAAGGAAGCGATGGAAGAGAGGGCTCAGCTACCCTCATTTAAGGCAGAGTACAAAAGTTATGGTTACTCGGACCAAGGAAGAGAAACGGGCCAAAGCATTGAAGGCAAAGGACGAGGAGCAGAGAACGATGAAGCGGTGCCCATACCCGCGATCTGCGCCGGAAATCACGGAACCTGTAGGAAGCTGCAACGTGACTGCAAGAGGCGTCTAAAGTACACCTAGCCGTCAGTGGTTAGGGTTTTTGGGGATCACTGTTGGGAAAGGCCCACAGTTTTGTAAAGGTGCGACCCTCAGGGCCACCTATATATATGTGTAATTGTAAGGGGAAAAGGGTTAGACGTTAGATGGGTCAGAGATAGATTGGTTAGAAGGCCAAGGAGTTAGAGTCAGATAGTTGTAGAGCTAGTCACTGAGTTTGCAGACAGTCTAAGTTGATGACTGAGTCATTGTAATCTCTGTAGAAGAAGAGAGTAGATGTAAGAGAAGGGATCCCAGCTGTGTGCGTGGAGTTTCCCAGAAAGATCTAAGGCTACAGCTGTGTGCGCAGCGGAACTGTGTAATTCCCATCTCAAGATAATATAAGATACAATTTCCGTGGACGTGATTTCCCCGTGGAGGCGAACCACATAATTCTTGTTGTTATGGTGATGTGTTGTGTGAATGCATGTTTATGTTTTACTAGCTATGCTTCCGTGAATGTTTCGTTATCTTTATGAATGAGTATGTAAAGCAAGTCCTTGGAGCTCCCTTAGAAGTTATATTTGTGCACTGTTGAAGGATCCTGTAAGAACACTATCGTCGTAGCGCTTAAGGAGTGTGTTGCTGCGCTGTGGCATGAGCGCAGAGATGATACATCATGTAACGAATGTAGCGGGTAAACACCTCGTGCGCAGGTGCGGAGGTACCGCGCAGCTAGGCTAAGGCGAGTGAGCTCCAGCGCTGTAGTGCTGTATGACCTGTGAAAGAATCAGATGCTCTATTCAGAAGTTACTGTGGACAAAGGGAAGAGAGAAGACTGTGGATTCCACACCTCCCTGGTTAAGGAAACCTGATTCCTTAATCCCCCCATAGCCACTTCGGGTGAGACCTCGGGCTGCTGCGCAGCCCGTTGCCGAAAGGGCCAGTGCGCCAATGGGTGTTTGTTGCTGCGCCTCCTGAAAACCCGGGTCTGTCCAGAAGCAGCCAACAAATGGTTCCGTTGTCGTGAGACTTGCTAAGCCAACAAATGGTACTGTTGCCTTGAGACTTGCTAAGCCAACAAATGGTTCCGTTGCCTTGAGACTTGTTAAGCCAACAAATGGTTCCGTTGCCTTGAGACTTGCTAAGCCAACAAATGGTTCCATTGCCTTGAGACTTGCTAAGCCAACAAATGGTTCCGTCGTCGGATTTAACCCTATTATTTTGAAGGCAATGTGGTGCTGGAATCCTACAGCTAAAGAAATTCAAGAGTGGTTTGATTCAAAGGCAAGAGAGTTCGCTGAACGTGAAAATAGAAGCCCTAGGCTTCAGACAGAAGACTGGTTGCAGAAGCATATTTATACTGACCTTCACGAAATCTTCTTTGTAACATTTGCACTCGAGTTGCATGAGTGGGTATCCAAGCTAGCAAATACTCAACCCACTGTGCATATTGATCAACCTACCATTTGGTCGCTTGAGCTAGTTAGCACTATGAAGCGGGTAAATAATCCTGTGTCCCGCGCAGTAGACTTTTGGTTGAACAGTCTGCTGGAAGGCTTCATCATCGAGTTTGCGGTAGATACGATAAAGAGCTTCAGCGAGGATGAAAGGAGCTTCTTCAAATCATACAGGGGTAAGTTCTTAAATTCTCTGAACCTGTCGATTAAAATGCTCTTATATGAAAAAGGAAAACTATGCATAGCTTCCGATGAATAGCATAGACAAGTAATGTCCGCAGATTCTGATAGTGATTTTGAAGCTATTGGTTGCACTCGTAGTGGAAAACGGTATAAAGAAGGCCTTGACCAACATTCTTTTGAGTCTAGCCCAAAAGATAGTCGAGCTCGTAGAGCGAGCCATATAGAGAGACAAGGGAGTGTTCATATCCCTTACCACCCTTTTACACTGCAAAAGCCAGATGGGGCTCAGCATAACCCCGCAGTAACTCCCTCTAGTAGCCCGCATGGTACTTCTAGTACCTCAGCCCCACCTTTGTTTAACCATCCCGGAGGTAGTGCCACAGCACCTCCACGTCAACCTAGCGCAAGAAGGATGGGTGATGACACGAAGCTACCAACCTTTAGAGGAACAGGGTTAGAAGACCCTGAGCAACACTGGTTTCTATGTGAAGCCATTTGAACGATTAAGCAAATTAATGATGATGATGTTAAGCTGGTTTAGTTAGCAACCACACTAAGAGAGAGAGCCTTAACCTGGTTTATGAAATACTCAGCAGCACAGAATAGGATGCTTGTTGATGTAAGAAGTGCTATGCTTAAAGAATTCAAGAAACCTAAATCAGAGTCACAGTGTATAACAGAACTCAAAGACATAAAACAGTTACCTACAGAGTCAGTATAGGACTTTGACCAGAAGTTCAAAGCCTTGATAGATCAAGTAAGCTTTGAGTTCGCACCGCAGCAACATAAGGAATGGTTCATTGCTGCACTGCTTCCTCACATTAGACTTCCTCTTATGCAGCAGAATGTCACTACACAAGAACAAGCTCTAGAGATGGCTATGAAACTAGAAGCTTCACCAATTGCTGGAACAAGCAACGTGTTGCGCAGTTGCAGAACCAAATAGCAAACCTAACCTTGCAAGTGCATGACATTAAGAAAGGAAAGGATGTCAAAGAAGAAATTTGGTGTACAAAGTGTAGAGCACAAGGACATTCAAAGGATCATTGTCCTGTTTTTCGTAGAATATATTGCAACCGGAGCACCTAACCCTTTACCACAGGCACAGGGGACTTGGTGTGAAATCTGTAGAACTAGAGGTCATAGACCACAAGAGTTCCACTTGTTACAGAAATACGTACAAACTCCAAAGAATCTATATTGCAATTTTTGTAAATCAGTAGGCCATGATGAGAACAATTGTAGAGCATATGAGCTTATTAATAGAAAGAAAACATGATGTTAATAGAGTACAGTCAGAACCACAGGGACCCACAGTAGGTCCATAGTATGACCAAGCCCGCGAAGGAAGAGGAGGAAATTACAGGGGCCGTGGACGCGTAGCAGGTTTTGGTCGAGGAAGAGGACATATCACTTGTTAAAACTGCGGAGCTCAAGGCCATTATGCAAGGGATTGCCAAAATCCTACAACCATCTGCAGATACTATAAATATTATGATCATGTCATTGAAGAATGCCCTCAGTTGATGGCCAAGATGCAAGAAAAGAAGCCACAACTTAACCAGAATATCCAGCTGATTGGAGCAGAAAAAAGAGAACCAGATCCTACAGTTAATATAGTGACGCGCAGTGGAGCAACCACTGGTGCGCCAGAGTCGGGAACTGGAAAACCAACGACGCAATGGGTGCGCTGCGCTAATATTAAACCATACCCGCTTGACGTACAGAAGCAAAAAGAAGCATTCAAGCAAGCTCAAGAGTATTTCTCAGATCCGCGAGCTTCAATTTCTGTCGCAATTCCGCATAACGATATCAGACCGCATGTGCCGCATCAAGAGAATTGGGTACAAGACCAGGCCACTACATTTGGAAGGCCTGATGAGGAGGATGCACTAGGCAGTGTTCATGCTTTCTTGAGAAACTGCTTAAAGTTGTTGCGCAATGAAAAAGCAACTATGGAACTTCAACACCTGTTGGATCAGTGTCAGCAATCTGCTTTGATGAATACACCGCAGCGTGCTGTTCATCAGATTGGGAGTCATACTAGAACTGGAAGAGAGATGAGACTCACAGCGCAGATTGGAACATTTGAAATGGACGAAGTCATTTTGGATTTAGGCTCAGAAGTTAATGTTCTCAACATGCAGACATGGGAACAGATGGGTAGCCCTCAGCTTACCTGATCTCCTATCCATCTAAGACTTGCAAATCAGCAACGCGTTTCTCCATTGGGCAGATTACCCAATGTACCAATTGATATTGAGGGAGTAAGAAGTTCTCCAGACTTTGAAGTAATCAAAATTCTGGATGACAGTAGACCGTACCCATCACTTTTAAGGCATAGACTGGGCATTTGATAATTTGGCTGTCATTAATTTGAATAAAAGACAGATGACCTTTGAGGATGAGAAGATCAGGGTCATTGCACCGCTTGATCCCCTTCAAGGACCACAGTATATTGAACCCATTCGAGTAGAAGAAGAAGCGTGCCACATGGAAAGTTTGTACCAGATGACTGCTATTCATAATGATTATGTCAATCCCACAGTGGACGACCATATCAGCTGGCGATGCGATAGCTCATGCGCATCAGATTTGGAAGCAGGATTGGAAAATTGGCAGAATTGCTTACATGAAGTTTCTGCAAGGCGTTGCACCAGGATGACTAAATCCATTCGATGGATTGGCACAGAATTGAATAACACCCCAATCTTTGATGGTTTAACTGGAGTAAGTGAATTCATACATGCATATGAACAAGAAATCCCATATGAGCAGCGTATACAAGCATTGGATGTAGCACTGCGCGCTACACCCGCGAGATGGTGGGGTGTGCATAAATAAAATATCAACACATGGCAAGACTGTCGCAGGTTGATACTACGCAGATTTCAAGAGACTACAACAGGAGTTTTGCGCAAATATGATGGACAGAGTGACCCCAGGTCACACGTGAAAGCATGTATTCAGCAATGGTTAGATATTCCAGAGGATGAGTGGGCTCACCTATTCATCCACACGTTGGATGTAGTTCCAAGGAACTGGTACATTGAAACAAAATTGCGCAGAGGCACTATCACTTGGCCTCTCATGATTGAAAGTTTTCAACTCACTTTCAGCTTTGAGTCAGAACATCCAAGCATTGATCAGGCTTTAAAGTGTATTAGAAAGAAGGTATTTGAACAATGTCTGTTACCAGAGTATTCTCAACCAGACTGGGCTGTCCAGATGGAACATGCCTTGGAATGCTATAATTTCGCCGCTGGAGAAGAGCATGATGATCCTCGCAACATCAATATTCCAGAGTCAGAAGGGACGTGCAAAGTTGAATGCCTTCAACTTGATATCCCTGCCATTACAGAACACATCAAGCTCAACAAAATTAACATTGGTACAGAAGCAGAACCCAAGGTTGCCTCTATAGGAGATTATTGGGATGATGAAACTGTCGACCATATTGCAGATTTACTACATGAGTACCAGGATATCTTTCCTACCAAGTTTACAGAAATGAAAGGCATCCTAGGAGATTTAGGAGTTATGCGCATACCTTTGAAAGCGGATGCCAAGCCAGTAAAACAACACCCGTACAGGTTGAACCCGCGATATAAAGAAAAGGTCAGAGAAGAAATTGATAAGATGCTCGCAGCTGGTATCATTGAGCCAGTAGAGGAAAGTGATTGGATTAGTCCTATGGTGGTACAAGAGAAAAAGGAAAAAGGTGAAATAAGAATCTATGTGGACCTACGCAAGCTCAACGATGCATCAGCACATGATCCATTTCCTACGCCCTTTACAGATGAAGTGCTTGACAATGTTGGAGGACAAGAGGCTTACTCCTTCACTGATGGCTTTTCAGGATACCATCAGATCAGAATCCATATAGAGGACCGCCATAAGACCACTTTTGCGACTGAATGGGGCTCATTCCAGTATACGGTAATGCCCTTTGGTCTTAAAAACGCTCCAGCTATCTTCTCTAGAGTCGTTGTTGCTGTTTTTAAAGAATTCATCCATAAGTTTCTAGAAGTCTATTTTGATGATTGGACTGTATTTGGTTTACTAAAGAACCATATAGGGAATCTAAGGATGATGTTAGACAAATGTAGACAGTATCAGATTTCCCTAAACTTGAAAAAATGTATCTTCTGTGCTCTTTTTGGTATTTTGTTGGGTCACATTGTATGCAGACAAGTACTCATGATGGATCCTGCGAAGGTTTCCATCATTGCTAACTTGCCTGCGCCCAACTCAGTCAAACAATTGCGCACTACATTGGGACATACAGGATACTATAGAAAATTTATCAAGGGTTATGCAAAGATTACTGTGCCTATGGAAAGACTGTTGAAAAAGGATTCGAAGTTCCAATGGACAGAAGAATGCCAACAGAGCTTGGACACACTTAAAGAAAAGATGATCACAGCGCCTATTCTAGTTTTCCCAGACTGGACAAAACCCTTTCATGTTCATGTAGATGCTTCTTCCATAGCATTGGGGGTTGTACTTACACAACCAGGAAAAGGAGGTATCGACCACCCCATTGCCTACTCTAGCAAAAAGCTGTCCATAGCTGAGAAGAACTACACCACTACAGAAAGAGAAGGACTAGCTATGGTGTATGCCTTATAGAAGTTCAGACACTATCTATTGGGTGCTCATTTTAAAATGTATACTGACCATTCTGCTTTGAAGTACTTGGTCAATAATCCAGTGTTAGGGGGAAGAATTTGCAGATGGCTACTCCTCTTCCAGGAGTATGATTTTGAGATTATTGTGAAGCGAGGAAGATTGAATGCAGGACCTGACCATTTATATAGGATAGAGTCAGGGGAGGAACCTACAAACTTGGAGGACAATATGCCTGACTCATAGCTGTTCTCTATTCAAGCAACAGATGGATATTATTCCGATATCCTTGAGTTTCTCACTACAGGGCAAGCACCAGTTGAGTTCACAATAAAGCAGAAGAAACAACTTGTTGTCAAAGCCGCAGACTTCACTCTGATAGAAGGCCAACTCTATAAGTTGGGCCCTGATGAAGTGTTGCGCAGATGCATTTTACCGCATGATAAGAACTCCATAATCGCAGAAGCACACTCAGGAACCGCAGGAGGCCATTTTGCAGGAAAGCCGACTGCACAGAAAATATTAGCCGCCAGTCTTTGGTGGCCAACATTGCATAAGGATACTAAGGAATTCTGTATGTGTTGCGATGTGTGCCAGCGAACAGGGAAACCTTCAAGAAGAGATGAAATGCCGTTCAGACCCCAGATAACAGTGCGTACTTTTGATAAGTGGGCCATTGATTTCATGGGACCTATCAACCCACCAGGAAAGAGAACCGACGCAAGATACATCATCACAACCACTGAATACCTCACCAGATGGGCTGAGGCGAAGCCAGTCAAGAATTACGACGCTGTCACTGCCGCGCAGTTCATTTTTGAGAATATTGTCACTAGATTTGGATGTCCACTCGTTTTAATGAGTGATCAGGGCACACATTTCCTGAAAAAGACCATAGAGGTCCTTGCTGAAGAATTCCACATCAGTCACCACAAGAGTATACCCTACCACCCTCAAGCTAATGGTATGGTGGAGGCATTCAATAAGATTCTGGAGAATGCCCTGACCAAGATCTGTAACCAACAAAGAGATGATTGGGACCTTAGAGTCACAGCTGTGTTATGGGCTTACAGAACCACATGCAAGAAACTAACAGGTCACACACCTTTCAGCTTGGTATATGGACAAGAAGCAGTTATGCCCATGGAATACATTGTTCCCAGTCTCAGAATTGCTCACATTACAGAAATGGTAGATATTGATACTATGACTGAAAGGCTGTCACAATTGGTTGCCTTAGAAGAAGACAGGATTTTAGCTGGATTCCATCAACAAGTGCAGAAGGCGAGACAGAAGGCTTGGCATGACAGGCATATTAAGAATAAAGTCTTTCAAGAAGGAGACTTGGTACTCCTCTACGATAGTAAATTCATCAAGTTTCTAGGTAAGTTTCGTATACACTGGTTAGGCCCTTTTCAAGTAATGAAGATAACTGAAGGAGGAGCAGTTCAGCTTGCAAAGCTTAATGGAGAATTGCTGCCCACAATGATCAACGGGAGCCAGCTCAAGCTTTACCGTGATGGCCACTCCGCTCTGTCGACCTAATCAGCTGCTAAAGTAGTGCAGATGTCCAGTGTAGTTGAAAGAGGCATCGCACTTATCAGTCTACATGAAAGTAGTGAGACATTTTCAGTCTCTGGCTTCCCGTGCAGTTCCTCAACCATCCGTGCAAGTAATAAAGTCTGTTCTGAGAGAGCCTGTTTTCGCTCTTGCGGAGTTCCCCCAGGTTGTCGAACCTTCGCTCTTGCGGAGTTCCCCTAGGTTGTCGAACCTTCGCTCTTGCGGAGTTCCCTGTTGTCTAGTTGTCGCTTGAGGAGTTCTTGTTGTGGACCCCTCTATATGCACAGTTACCCATGCTGAAGTAACCCGCCGAAAATTTTGAAATTTGAATTACGGAAGTTCTGTAGCCGCGTCTGAGTCTTAATGAAGGACGAGACCGCCAATTAATTGTATTTGCTTTGACAGATTTGGCTTTATTTCCCGATGATCCGCATTTAATTAAGGAGCCGAAAGCCTTAGCTTATCTCCCGAAAGGCTGTCAGAGCCCGTCCATCACATTTAATGCACCACAGAGGCGCGGGGGTAGGGGGGTTGTCAACTCATATGCATAGGCGCCTATGGTTATTAGCCCCACTTGTTCGCATCTACTATCGCCTTTAGCTATAAATACCCCTCATTCGTATATGTTTGGGTTACTTTCCTTGAGTTGTATAAGTTGTCTTGTTGGAGTCTAAGTCATTGTTTTCAGAGCCGTGTCGTGCATACTGCTCCCTTTGCTTTCAGAGTTCGTATCCTACGTTGTTCTGCCCCTCTTTGATCAGTGTCAAGTCATGTCTGTAAGTTCATGATGGAAAAACTGTCAAATGAAGAATTAGTCCGACAGTTTAAACACAGAGGTTTAGATTTCGGTATGGGTACCCCGATCAAGATTGTCGAGCTACCTGATCCCAGACAGTCCCCGGGCACAAGGGCGTCTCAACCGCACCAGCCGGAGGAACCCGTTCCAGAGCCCTTGGCCACTATGGTTAACTACATTCCTCCATGGCCGGATGATGCACCAGAGGTGCATATTCCCAAGAATGCTAAGTATTCGATTCCGCTGCCTCCAATGGCGGAAGTCGTGCACGAAGAAGGATCCCTGCTTGGACATCTTTCGTTTGTTAAGTTTTTCGACTATAATCTGGGAGATTATAGAACGTATCCACAGTTTGTGCCGGATCACTATCTGACAGTGGTCCATAACCCTGTTAAGAAAGTTGACGAATTCGTCCCGCAGCAATTTGCAGTAAATCTGGAAAGGCCTGGCCTATTGAACCTGTTGAAGCTACCGCACTTCAGGCGTAGCAATGAAGTTAATGCGGTTGTCAAGGTCTTGTTATCTTGTGTTCATGGTGGTTATCTTTGGCTAGGGAGGCCAATTGATTTGAATGTGGATCTGATTCATCGAATTACCAGCCTATCTAAGGTTGGTAAGGACCCCAACGTCCACTTCGTTGGTAAAGACAGGGATCGAAAGCTGGCTGCACAGGTGGTGCAGAAATACAACTTGTCGCGAGGAGGTCGGGCCTATGACCTCACTACAGTAGAAGATGAAGCATTGAGATTCACAGGTAGTCTGCTCATAGGCATACTTTTAACGAAGTGCCGACCCAAAGAAGTCCCTGGAGCTGTTGTAGAGCTCGCAGTCGCAGCTGCGGAAGGAGAGCAGTATAACTGGTCTCTCTTCCTCCTCAATACATTCTTGGATGACTTCTGCAACGTTCAGGACACCGCCAATCAGCTATTCCATTTTTCTTGGCTCCTGATCTTGTGTGCCTTTGTCGGGTGGAAGGAACCGCCCAACACTCAGTTTCTTCCGCGCCGTTCAAGAGAGGTTACAGGGATGCGCTATGTTAACCTCTGGGATTCTAATAATTCCGTGAAACGCAAGATGAACCACGCCATATTCTTTGAGTACTACAATATCCTCAGAGATACCATCTTGCAGATGCCGAGGCTTACTGAGGAGACGACAGAAATTTATGGAGCAAAGTTGGTCTTTTCTGCCAACTTGCATGAAATCTATTTCCGCCCTCGCGGAATTCACTCGAAAGAATGGGACGTAGGGCTCTACCGAATGACGACCCAGGATTTGGAGGACACTATGAAGTCCTGGCTAGATGAATGGAAGCAGGCCGCTGACATCGCTGTAGCGATGCCACCCCCTGCGGCGCCAGAAAAAGATAAGGGAAAGGAAAAGGCCGCGCAGAAGAATGATGAAGGTCCGTCAGGACCACCTCCGAAGAAGCAGAAGCTGTCGCACCCCGCAGAAGCGACTGGAGATCCCTCTATGACCCTTGCCACGGGGTTTGACCAATACTTGAAGGAACAATTTCATGAGCTGCGGACCTCTCAGGCCAAGATCAGAAGTGCTCTAGACCTGCAGCTCGTGGAGTTGAAAGGTCTCGCAGGATGAGTTGTACAGACCCATGCGCCAGCATCCGGCTCGCAGGTGCTGCAAGCGTCTACAAGCACCGAATGATTTGAAGTACCTGCCGACAGGCACACTGTTGTACATATCCCGCCTGCAAGCATGACACTCCCGGATCCTTTAGCTGCACTACAGGTAAGCACGGTTGGCGCTATTGAAATAAATTTGTCACTTATTCTGTTGGAAACTCTCCATTTGGTTCAGGAGCAGGTTTCTACTGAGCTGAGAGCTAGGGAGCTCTCCACATTCCACGTCAATCAAAGATTACAGACGCAGGAAGCAGAGCTAAGGGCAGACTACAAGGAGATCTCTGCGCAGCTTGAACTTCACGAAGCGCAAGATACTGGGTTGCGAAATGCTGTTGATAAAATTGCCTAGGAGCTTCCAGCCTGCCAGATTCAACCCGACCTTCCCTTAGTAGAGAAAGTGCAACGCATTGGCAGAAGGGTGCAAGCCCTAGAAAAAAAAGTAGTTGCTATGGCTGAGGACCATAGAAAGCAGCTCGCTGAGCTGGAAGCTTGTGTCGCAGTGCCTCCCGTGGATGAGACGCAAGTATGACTTGAAGCGCTGCACATAGCTTCTATCCAGATGCAGCACAAAATAGATGAAGCCCAGCAGTTAATGACGCAAGCTATGGAGGCTTGGGCTGAGCTTGAGAAGCTCCCTTCTAAGGTTGCGCTTGTAGAACAAGTGGAAGCAACAGAACAGTCCCTAACTGTTCTGAATGAAGAAGCTAAGTCCTTGGAAGGCTTAGCCAAGATGAGGAAGATGAGCAAAGTCCGGAAAGTCCAGCAAGAACTGCACCGGCTCAGAATCAAAGATGCTACTCTCACCAACATCATTCATCCCTTTATGGATGAGTATGCTGAACTTGCTGCCCAAGCATAGGCCAAGGTCAAAGCATTTGCTGAGTCTCAAGAGTTGGTCGATGGCATAGAAGGAGAAGAAGCTACTGCAGACATGGTGCAGACAGCTGCGAAGTGCGTCGAAGACATGGACTCCGCTATTGTGCAGTGGAAGCAAGACTTCGCTGTGACCCAGCCAAGACAGATGCACAACTAAAACGAACGCAAGCTAGTGTGGGTGGCTCGGGGACGAGCCACAAGTAAGTGTTAGGGGCCTGTTGGACCATAGGCCGTAGCTATGGCAAAGCTGCTAATTTTGGGGAAAAAGTACTAAGTTTTGAAGAAGAAGTGCCAATTTTGAGGAAAAGCACCGTTTTTGGAAGAAGTGAACAGTGCGTGGTACGGTGCCAGATGGACAAGCTCACTGCAGAGTGCGGACCGAAAATCGCGGTGCTCATGTGCACAAGCCAAAGAAGAGTAAAGGTGGCCGAGTAGAAAGCTCAACCACCACAGTAAATGAAGGAAGCAACAGAAGAGAGGGATCAGCTACCCTCATTTAAGGCAGAGTACAAAAGTTATGGTTGCTCAGACCAAGGAAGAGCAATGGGCCGAATCATTGAAGTAAAAGGACGAGGAGCAGAGAACGATGAAGTGGCGCCCATACCCACGATTTGCGCCGGAAATCACGGAACCTGCAGGAAGCTGTGACACGACTGCAAGAGGCGTCTAAAGTACACCTAGCCGTCAGTGGTTAGGGTTTTTGGGGATCACTGTTGGGAAAGGCCCACAGTTTTGTAAAGGTGCGACCCTCAGGGCCACCTATATATATGTGTAATTGTAAGGGGAAAAGGGTTAGACGTTAGATGGGTCAGAGATAGAATGGTTAGAAGGCCAAGGAGTTAGAGTCAGATAGCTGTAGAGCTAGTCACTGAGTTTACAGACAGTCTAAGTTGATGACTGAGTCATTGTAATCTCTGTAGAAGAAGAGAGTAGATCTAAGAGAAGGGCTCCTAGTTGTGTGCGTGGAGTTTCCCAAAAAGATCTAAGGCTGTAGCTGTGTGCGCAATGGAACTATGTAATTCCCATCTCAAGATAATATAAGATACAATTTCCGTGGACGTGATTTCCCCGTGGAGGCGAACCACATAATTCTTGTTGTTATGGTGATGTGTTGTGTGAATGCATGTTTATGTTTTACTAGCTATGCTTCCGTGAATGTTTCGTTATCTTTATGAATGAGTATGTAAAGTAAGTCCTTGGAGCTCCCTTAGAAGTTATATTTATGCATTGTTGAAGGATCCTGTAAGAACACTATCGTCGCAGCGCTTAAGCAGTGTGTTGCTGCGCTGTGGCATGAGCGCAGAGACGATACATCGTGTAACGAACGTAGCGGGTAAATGCCTCGTGCGCAGGTGCGGAGGTACCACGCAACTAGGCTAAGGTGAGTGAGCTCCAGCGCTGTAGTGCTGTATGACCTGTGAAAGAATCAGACGCTCTGTTCAGAAGTTACTGTGGACGAAGGGAAGAAAGAAGAATGTGGATTCCACACCTCCCCGGTTAAGGAAACCTGATTCCTTAACTCCCCCATAGCCACTTCGGGTGAGACCTCGGGCTGCTGCGTAGCCCGTTGTCGAAAGGGCCACTGCGCCAATGGGTGTTTGTTGCTGCGCCTCCTGAAAACCCAGGTCTGTCCAGAAGCAGCCAACACACATACATATTCATATACACATGGATGTGCATACATATTGCTAACTCTTTTTCCTTAAATTACATATCAACCTGCAAATACAAGAACATCAACCATGCCATATATGCATCAAGATCACAACAAAGTCATGCTCACAAAGCCAAGTGGAATAGATTTATCTCCAATTTCAACATTGAAACTCTGTCATTTCTAAATTCTGATCACTAACTTCTATCATGATGACACTTATTGACTCAACATATAGACTAAAACACTCAATTGATACACCTACGTAGAATCTACATTGAATGCCTGCAATTCTTGAGGTTTCCATCTTTTGGTGACTATGCACAATATCACAATGTCATGCTTAGTCTTGCTAAGGTTTAAACAATGTCATGCATTTTACTCATTAGAAGTAGAAGAAAGTTATTATTGGATTCATTTAATTTGAAAGAGTAGTTATAGTTTGAAAGAAATCTCTCCTTACCTTAGCTAGTATTCATTGAAAGGAAATGCTTATTTTTATTCATACTCATTTGCATGGTTTGAGTAAGTCATCACACCACGATTTTCACTCCCATTACCTGACTGAGTAATACAACAACCATTAAAATTCATCTCCCTAACTCAACACACCTTAACCTCGCTTGAGGATAAAAAGAATTTGGTAGTTAGGTAGGACACCGGGGATAGGCATGCAAATAATTCCCCCTTGTCATTTTCATCTGAGACATAGTTGTTGTTCTCTAGGTTACTAAAATCCTCTAGTACTTATTGACATGGTCAACGACCAATTTGTGGAGGGGCCTCCCATTTTTTCAGGGGTAAGCCGTGAAACTGATTCCGGATGGACTTTGTGGAATGCTGCACTCCACTTAGATCCTAAGGCTATCTATCCATTGTCTTCCCTGTACTCTACTATATATGTGATACAGGGGCTCAAAGACAGAAGTGTCAGTTAACCTTCTCCGACGTGTCATGAATGAGGTAGCTTAGTAACTTTTCTTCTAGAGCTCTTTTACCCAGGATCCCTTTCGGTAGAGGGATATCCTTCCACTTCGGTATCTCATTTCGTATTGTTTGACTTGGATTTCATCACCTTGCGGAGGATACGATTTGTCGAGGTATCCAGCTTCTAGTTAGGAAGTTTGCTTGCTATTTCACCTTTTTAGAGGGTCTTTTTCTTTTTAGTGTTGCTTGTTGGCATTCTGACCACTTTTGTTTAAGCTCGCTTACTGTGACACCGGTCCCAGTACATTTTTTTGAGCTTGATTTTTTGGCCTACGAGCCTTGTCTTTTCCTAGCTCCCCTTCTACATGCTCGGTTGCTTTAGGGTTTTTGAGTTCTTACATGGTCAGTTACCAATTATCTGATGATGTGTGATGTCCTTTTCTCCCAGGTCTTCGAGATAGTTGAGTTAGATGGTCTTCTCAAGGGACTGGACACCCCTTAATGGAGCCACTAACGCTTGACCTTAGGAGTAGTCTAGAGGACCACATGATAAAATCATCTGTGTGGAATTTTCCTTTTACAATGATGATGGAATTTCAGGTTATATGGAACACTAGTACATTTGAGAGAGAGATGATTGGTTGTACCCCATCTTGGTTGATTGACTTTTGGTCTTTTCATTTTGTTGATAATATTTTTGTGGTACCTTTCCTTTTACCTTTTGGGTCTTTTACTCATCTTGAGTTATCTTTTGATTTGTACCACCTTTTATGTTTTTGGTCTTATGGGTACTATGGTAGTTTTTCCACATTTGAGGTACACCCCCTTAGTCCAAATGGTTATGAGTCTTTATACCCACTTCGTACCACCCACTAGTTAGGAAGATTGCTTGCTATCATACCTTTTAGAGGTCCTATTTGAGTTACAAGAGGTAGTTACAAGGAGCTATTTCATATAAGAGGTAGTTACAAGAAGCTATTGCATATATTTGACAGTATTTGACCTTCCATCTCTTTGGAATGTCAAATAACAGGTAGTTACAAGGAACTATTGCAATATATATTTGACCTTATTTGTACCTTCCCTACAATGGTTGATTTACTTTTGGTGCTTACACCCTGTTGTTAATTGGTCTTGTGATACCTTGTCCTTTCATTTTTTTGTGGTACCTTGCCTCTTACCTTTTGGGTCTTTTACTCATCTTGAGTTATCTTTTGATTTGTACCACCTTTTATGTTTTTGGTCTTATGGGTATAACTATGGTAGTTTGTCCACATTTGAGGTAGTACAACCCCTTAGTCCTGAGGGTTATGAGTCTTTATACCCGCTCTTTTATTTTTGACTTGTACCTTACTGGTTGGTCTTTGTAGCATCTGGTTGGTCCTTGTACCTTACTGAATGCCGTGAGTCTCTTTGGCCTCAGTCTGCTGGCTATCAGCTCATCTTTATTGTGTTTGTACTGAGCCTTTTGACTCTCACTGACTTTCTTTGATTGATCGTACCATAGCCCAGTCATCTCTCTCTGGTTTGTACTAACCTTATAATAGGGTCACTTGGTTTCTAGGGTTGATGTAATACTCCATTTTGACCCTTATGATATATTAGCTTTTAATGTAAATAGTGTATACATGTGATGTATGTTTTCTTAGCGTGGATCTCAAGGACAAGGCCCCGCTAGTGGATGCTCGAATTTTAGTTAAAAGGAAAGTATTAGATATTATGTTACCCATGTGCTATTTAGCCATGGAGCATTGTAAAAATGATGTAAATAAACATCATGCAATAAAACACCAAAACTGGCTATGGGAGCAACTAATGAGAAGGGGCCATGTGTATCCACTAGGGAGTGGTGAGGGGGTTGTGGGATTGAACCATAGGCTTCCAAATGTCATTGTGAGAGCCCATTTGACCTTCTTTGCTGGCATTTAATTTTGTGTAAGAAAGTGGTTGAAGAAATTACTCCATGGCTTCAATGGAGCATGGGCAACCCAGAAATTCATATGGCAGAGTATGGGCTCTATTTTCTTGACCCACAAGCCACTCTACCTCATGGGAGTTGCTTCTTCCTCATTCTCATTCCATGGTTGAACATCTAAGCTTCAATTTTTATCCATTACACATGCTCGGTAGTGAGAAAAGCCAGAAATCGCAACTGTGAAAGAACCCACGTTTTGAAGAGCCATAAACTCCCAAAATTGAGTATTGACAGTAAAATCCAATGGGGAATCCATAGGTATGAACCTTGGGGCAAATTTGAGAGTGTTAGATACCCCGAAATCCATAGAAAAACCCAGTTTTTATAGCCCAAAAGTCCAGTGATGGGATTGAGTTATTTGATGACCGAATTGTGAGAAATTCAAGTGTGAATGTTTGAACAAAGGATTGGATTGCCTGAATTTAGCTTGAGATGTCTGTAGCTCTGTGGTTGATCTCACTAGCTTAGCATCCTCCTCCTCCTCTTATTGCATGCTTTATAAACCCAGCTGTGTGCTGGCTTAGCATGATCGTTTGAGTGAAACCATGGTTGTGAGTGAGCCTGTCTAGTTCCTCCTTAGTGGATACACATTCCAACTCGGGGGTGATCTCTCAGCTCAAAGAACATCGGCTGGACAGAGATCTATGGTTGGGTGGAATGTTTCTTTCTCATAGCCAGTTGTTTGGACAACTTCATCTCAAAGATAAGTATTCTCCGTGGTTTAATTTATATGCATTCTGTGTTCTGTATGTGTTAATTCTAAATGCTAATTATTCATGATAATGGAATCGATATGAAGTCTGTGCATAGCATGAGAATGAGATTGAACTCTTTTCATGTTGATTCATCATATGCCTATGATAGATATGATGATGCATTTCTGTTTGTGTGTGTGCAAAAATGATTTAATTTCGCCATGTTTATATTGAGTATGAGCTTGCACACATAAGATTTTAATTGTTATGAATTTCTGAGTAATGTATGGGACTAAGATTGCCAATAAGCCCGGTATGTTGGTCATGTTTCCTTCCCGACACTAGATTGATGGAAGGGGACATGACAGAGTGGTATCAAATCCCATGTTGTAGCACTGGGGCTGCTTGGGCCAAACTGTGAGTTACAGGCAAGTAACAGAATGTTTTAACACGGTATTGGTGAAGTTGGGGCATCATTTTGGAATGAGAAAATGGTAGGATCATAGTTCTCAGATGGGGCAGAGGACCACACAATTGCATAGACCTATACAAGATATTTCCAACGGTACCACACACGTCTCAATTCTCTAAGGGATGAAGGAGATACGAACCCCGGAAGTTGCAGGGCCAGAGGTATTCTAGGGTGTGGATTTCGGGTTTTGGGAACGCAATTTTCCAAATATTGCGTATTGGATTTCTGAAATCCCGCACCCCCAGTTTTGGGTTTCGGGTTGCGAGATGGTCACATTCCCGTGACCGCGACTTGACCTTTCGAACCTGCAGTTTCGAGTTTCGGGTTGTGGGATGGTCACATTCCCGTAACCGCGACTTGACCTTCCGAACCCACAGTTTTGGGTTTCGGGTTGCGGGTTGCGGGATGGTCACATTCCCGTGACCGCGACTTGAAATTCCAAACCCGCAGTTTTGGGTTTCGGGTTTCAGGTTGTGGGATGGTCACATTCCCATGACCGCGACTTGACTTTCTGCAGCCGCAATTTTGGGTTGCAGGAGGCAGGGTGGAAAAAAAAATATAGATCTCAAAAATTGATTTTTGGATAACAGGAGCTTGCAGAATCGAAATTGGATGAGGTCAGTGGCATTTTGAGGCCATTAACGGAGGCCATGAATGAACCAGTGAAGATCCCGAGTCCATTATGCTCCAATTGGGCATAAATTTGGGATTAATGGATTTTACAAATTGGTGTCCCGACGCTTGACAGAAGGTCAGATTGAGCCGAAACTGATATGGAGCGGTCATGGAGCAGGCATGGTGTTAAGTTTGGAATTTTGGAGCCAAAATCCAAAGGATGTGGAGTCGAGGTGTGCAAGAAGGCCAAAAAGCACTATTCCGGGCCACGTTTTGGGAATTTTGAAAAGCTTGCAGTGGATGAAAGTGACCTTATAATTCGGATTCAAGAAAATGACTGAGCTCAAAATTTCTTGTTCTCATGAAAACCGAAAATTCATCTTAGACAAAGATTTTCCAGAAATGCTCAGTTTGGGACACAGCCATTTTTGGCCCAAAATTTGAAATTTTGGAAAAATGTGAAAAGTGGAAAGCAGTCAAACCCAGAATTTTATAAAAGATGAATGGTGCATCGGAACAAAGATCTGCGAGTTGATGAGTGTTCATTTCTATATGGACTAACTTCGCCCAGTAGAAATTTTTTCCTGAATCTTTATAGATTTTCTTCTACAGGTGGCTGAAGTTGGTAGTTCAGGATATTTTACAATTGTGTAAAAATGTGCAGAATTGTGGAGAAAGTTGTCATTTTTGAAGCAATGTAGTTTCCAAACCCGAAGTCAGAATGGAGCAAGTGGATAGGCATTGGAAATCTTATCCAGCAGGGAACAGTGGTGCATAACCAGAATTTGAAGGAGGTTATCATACCTCATAGTTATGCAGAGCAGAAAAGTGCCAGTGGCTGTTTTGACAAAATTGTTGTCAATATGGGAAATTTCTAGAATTGCATGCTTGGAAAGTAGCAAGTTAGAATATTATGCATGAGTATATGTATTGAATTGATGCTTGGTGATTAAATCACATCTAATGATCCCTTGTGTGTTTGCTAGAGGCCATGAAATCATACAAGGTATAATGTGGAAGAGGAAGTCCATGCAAAGATGAGGGATTGGAAAGGGAGAATTCTTTAACCCTTGTCTTGCTAACTATATTTATATTTTATAAGCTTTTTTTACATAAAATTATGGCACGGGAATGCTAAAAATGCAGATATTATATGGATGACATGAATATGTACTAGTTGGCATATTTATAAACAATGCATAGTGCATGAGAATATGTTTTTGCACGCGTATGATATTACATATTGGTAAAAGTAGTGGGATTTTACATATGCAATGGACCACTAATGATAAATATTGTAGTTGATAATCACGATTGGTGTTGGTATTGGTTGTAGGACCAAAGACAACACAAGCATGGCTAAATATGGTAATGATGTTGTTGCATGTGGTCAACAACCTTATGAAAAAAATGTTAGGGAAACGAATCCATGATCAAGAGGTTGGTGGAAGAATTATGTAATCCTCTATAAGAGACCAACGGATCATGTAACATCAAAGATGTAAATGGGATCCATACAGGTAATGGTTTAATTATGATGATCGCATATGTGTTGAAAGGGGATTGGGTAAGAATCCATTGAACCGTAGTTAGTAATCATAAAATGGTATGCATTTAGAGTTGAAATGCATTCATGTGAATGCCATACTGCCATAGTGTGGTGGAGCATGGAGTGGTGAAGGCAAGAGGACTCATACCATGTGATTGTTGCCATACTACCATAGTGTGGTGGAGCATGGAGTGGTGAAGGCAAGAGGCCTCATACCATGTGATTGTTTAGAAATTTAGACTACATTCATATAAAAATATGTCATTGCATGTGTATGTCAGTTATGAGTTTAATAATCAAAGCAAGTGAGGGCTGGTGCTCTTGATTATGGTAATGAATTCTATATGAGGTAGTCATGTTTCAGCCATAATATGTTGAATGCAGAACATTCATGAACCAATGCAAGGTAACATTGAGTAGATATGCATTAAGAGATTTTATAAATCTTATAGTTATGCATTGAGTGGATGCATATGAAAAGTTTGAGTAGATGTTGTAAATGTGCATGCATAAGTGTGGGTGCACATGTTGTGATGCATTGCATGAATGCATGGGGATGGTATATGTGTTATTGAAAACTAAATAATGGATGAGATGGTGACTTGATGATAATTTTAAGATCATTTCATGGACTGTTACGAATGCAGAATAGTAAGTGCATAAAGAAGGTAGTCATGATCGATGGGATGTCGGAATACTCTGTGGTAGGGCAGAGTTGTATAAATCATATGACTGTGAAATAATGAGTATCTAAAGTTTCATTTAAATTGCATGAATGATGCGACTCTACCTTGCAATTTTAGTATGATAATGATTCACGTGAAGTAAATGATTTTGGTGATATTGATATGTTAACAACTGAAAGTGTTCGAATTATTGAGTGTTATAATTCTGAGATCACTTCAGTGACTGTTGTAGCAATGAACAAATTATATGCATAGATACTCACAGCATGTTTGGTTGATTGAAAGTTTTAGATTCCAGGTAGAAATTTATTGCATATGGCAATGAAGATAAGACCATAGTAAAGACCGAACTCTACCATGTGCAAAAGCCAAAGGTTATGAGAAGGTTCTCATGGTTGTGAAATTTAACTTATGCATGAAACAAATATGAAAATATTCTGATTTAAGTTTATGAGAATAATATCATGGTTACAATTCTAATTTATGTAGGGAACAGATTTGAAAAAAAATTGATTTAGAGCTTATGAGAAGGAATCTCATGGTTGAGAACTCTAAGTTCTGTTAGAAAGAAGGATTGCAATTCTCAGATTTGTAAATATCGGATTTGGAATTTTGCTAATAAATGACTAATGACTATTTGGCTTATATGAATTGTGTCAGGAGGACGTGTTGTAAGTGAATGTTCATGTATGACAACAGACATAAGACCATAATGGGAGAAGTGATACCACTTACAAGAGCCAAGCAATATGATGATAGCCTCATGGCTAAAAAAATCAATTTCTGTAGGAGATAGAATTGTAAATTCATGTTGAATTAATTATTAATGCTATTGATTGGTTATGGGACAATCATATTTGAAGCTTATTGCTAAATGTTGCTGACTGTTTGGCTATTTGATAAGTGTGACAGGAAGACACATTTCAGTAAGACCATGAGAGAGGGCCTGCAGAAGCCAAACGTCATGGGAAGGATCCCATATCTTGGAAATGGGTTTCGGGTGAAACGCCATTAGACATGTTGATAATGTCCCATATGCACTGCATGATTGGTAAACAATATGAGTGAGATGGTAAAGATTATGTCAGTAAGACATATGCGGGTTATGTAACATCAAAAGGACTTGGGATGGAAAACCGAGGGACTATCAACTCAGAGAAGGAGCCCCATTGCTCATTAATGAAGAAGGATTACATCTGCAAATGAATAAGTGTTCTGTAAACCCTATATGATATATATATACATATATGTGTGCAAATCTAATTGTTAGAATTACTATGCAAAGAATATTCTATTTATGTATATTATTCAGACTGCTTGAAGTATGATTAGGACCTGCATAGCTCACATCAGTGAGGAGTGCACATCTTTCTGGTGCACACTTATGTTAGGGATGCCAATATTGATTACGCCCTAAGGGAATGGATGCGTTCCTAGTGTTTCAATACTTGATAGTGAATGCTATGGATTATGGTTACAATTTTAGAATAACAACATTGACAAGTTTGCCTATACTACTTGTGTTGTCATCTTAAACATATGCAATTTGGTGCTACACACTAAAGAAACAAAGAAAAAGGTTATTGTGAGGGGTTGTGGTGGAAGGGTTAATGTGTATGAAATGATGTTGTGGAGGTTGTGGGGATTTTGATGAAGGGTTGTGACGTTGTTGATGAAAGGGCTATTATATGCCTATGGCTCCATAGTAGAACCTTGACCTAGAAATGGTTATGGTGAAGTTTCCTTCCAAGTTGGCGTGAAGGTGTACTGGTTGGACATTAACTATTTGATGTTTTGGAGCAGCCTACATGCTGGCCAAACATCCCAGTCCACAGGAGGATCCCAAGGCTTGTAAAGTAAAAGAAACCTGTGGACCAGAGAGGAAATGTATAATACATATAAGTATTTGGTTATCTTGCAGTTTCTTGCTTATGAATATACATGTGTATATGATTTGGTTATGATTTCCTAAACTCTTGTTTAAAGATAAATCCTACAAAACTAAACTAAACATGTGAATTGATTCAATGTTTGAGTGTAGGTATTGTTGGAAGCAAGGACTATGAAGGAATCTTAGGGGTGCATGTGGACTTGTGACTGTCCTAAATATCTCAACATGAGAAGTAATGAAAGATGGTGCTAGTGGGATTGTGTGGATCCTAGCAGCCAAGAGTTGTGGACAAACCATGTGGAGGGACTCCATGTTTGAGAGGTCTGGAATAGACCGTAGACACTAAGTGTCATAGACAAGAAGGGTAGGTCAAGCATTCACGTTGATGTGAAAGAGGCTAGGAGCATGAAAACCATAGTGGGGGTGTGGGTTCCAGAATGGAACAAGAAAAAGAGGAGAAAAACTCTTACTGCTCTCTCTTTCCTTTTTATTGATGCATTTAAAAAAAAAACCAGAAAATTGTTGAATGCATGTATGGCTGAAAGTAGAGTGTGTTTATTTGCTTGAAATAAATTGTGAATGCTGAAGTAGTTAATTCCCTGTGAAAGAATGGACATGAATGAGCTCATGTGCCTGTTGGGAAAGCATGAAAAGTATGAAAGTATCATAAATAAAGCATGGACTACCCATGTCAATTGGGCAATTAATTAACTGATTTTAATGTTTATATTACGCTTGGACTAACAGAATTACAATGATGCATTTCACAGGTGAGAAAGTGAAGTTAATTTATCACAATTGTTGCAAAGCAAGTGCGGCTTGTGAGCAAAGTGAAAGCCAGTTGTGCACATTGACCATGGCAGCAGACCAAAGGCTATTGGACTTGGCTGGAAGTCTCCTTCAAACAATTGCCAAGACCTAAGAAAATCTTGGAGAGATGCTCAAGATATAGAAGAGACATAATGAGATGAACCATAAGGTTTTGTAGGACTCTATTTGTCTGCAAGGGGAGGTAAACAACATTATGAGGGAAATCAGTAAGGGAAAGGGAAGTGGATCAATGATGAGGCATTCGTCCAATTGGTCCACCTGGGGAAGACTCAAAGGAAATTGAGTAGAAGAGGATGAAGCAGCCAGTGAAATGTTGGAAATGTGGAGGACATCATTGCCTCCACAACTTACCAACAAAGGAACATCAAGAGGGTAGTAGCCATAAAGTTTTCAGACTTGTGGATGAGCTGAAAGATCAGAACCAGCAGGAGAAGTTTGTGGAAGCCAAAGGACTTGGTCCTGAAAGTTCAAGGTAAATGATAGGATGCAGGGCAGATCTGCAAATTTTTTGAAATTTTGGACGTATAAATTGTATATGTATTCCTAAGTATTGGAACACCGAGGACGGTGTTATTCTAAGGGGGAGGGGATTGTAATACCCCATTTTGACCCTTAGGATACATTAGCTTTTAATGTAAATAGCGTATACATGTGATGTATGTTTTCCTAGCGTGGAGATCAAGGCCAAGGCCTTGCTAGTGGATGCTCGAATTTTAGTTAAAAGGCAAGTATTAGATATTATGTTACCCATGTGCTATTTAGCCATGGAGCATTGTAAAAATGATGTAAATAAACATCATGCAATAAAATACCAAAACTGGCTATGGGAGCAACTAATGAGAAGGGGCCATGTGTATCCACTAGGGAGTGGTGAGGGGGTTGTGGGATTGAACCATAGGCTTCCAAACGTTATTGTGAGAGCCCATTTGACTTTCTTTGCTGGCATTTAATTCTGTGTAAGAAAGTGGCTGAAGAAATCAATCCATGGCTTCAATGGAGCATGGGCAGCCCAGAAATTTGTATGACAGAGTATGGGCTTTGTTTTCTTGACCCAAAAGTCACTCTACCTCATGGGAGTTGCTTCTTCCTCATTCTCATTCCATGGTTGAACATCTAAGCTTCAGTTTTTATCCATTACACATGCCCAGTAGTGAGAAAAACCAGAAATCGCAATTGTGAAAGAACCCACGTTTTGAAGAGCTATAAACTCCCAAAATTGAGTATTGATAGTAAAATCTAATGAGGAATACATAGGTATGAACCTTGGGGTGAATTTGAGAGTATTAGATACCCTGAAATCCATAGAAAAATCCATTTTTTATAGCCCAGAAGTCCAGTGACGGGATTGAGTTATTTGATGACCGAATTGTGAGAAATTCAAGTTTGAATGTTTGAACCGAGGATTGGATTGCTTGAATTTAGCTTGAGATGTATGTAGCTCTGTGGTTGATCTCACTAGATCAACATCCTCCTCCTTCTCTTATTGCATGCTTGATAAACCCAGCCGTGCGCTGGCTTAGCATGACCGTTTGAGTGAAACTATGGCTGTGAGTGAGCCTGTCTAGTTCCTCCTTAGTGGATACACATCCCAGCTCGGGGGTGATCTCTCAGTTGAAAGAATATCGACTGGACAAAGATATTGGGTGGAACTTTTCTCTTTCATAGCCAGTTGTTTGGACAGCTTCATCTCAAAGATAAGTATTCTCTATGGTTTAATTTATATGCATTCTTTGTTCTGTATGTGTTAATTCTAAATGTTAATTATTCATGATAATGGAATCGATATGAAGTCTGTGCATAGCATGAAAATGAGATTGAACTCTTAGCATGTTGATTCATCATATTCCTGTGATAGATATGATGATGCATTTCTGTTTGTGTGCGTGCAAAAATGATTTAATTCCGCTATGTTTATATTGAGTATGAGCTTGCACACATAAGATTTAAATTGTTATGAATTTCTGAGTAATGTATGAAACTGCGATTGCCAATAAGCCTGGTATGTTGGTCATGTTTCCTTCCCGGCACTAGTACGATGGAAGGGGACGTGACAATTGACTGGCCTCTAAGAGGCACAATCATTTCTGAAAGTAACTCTTCTGAGTATATTACAGGAAATGTCTACACCCAAGTAATCCAATATGTGTTGGTAAGACTTAAGTAATCAAATTGTTGGTAATCAAATATGTGGTAAATCATTTGTATTAAGTAGTTAAGACTTGTCATGTCAGACAAAATTGTTGGTAATCAAATACTTGTTGGTAAATATTTTTAAGAGTGGTGGAACTCCTTGATTGAACTTGTGAGGAAAATTATTTTGGAGAATAAGTGTCCTGACTATGGGACAACAACAAATATCTATTCAACAACACATGAGATATTCTAGGCACTAGGTGGGAAAATAATTATACACCTTCAATTACCAAGTACTATAGTGATGAGTGACTTAATGAAAACCATGCAAATTCCATCATTTAATAGGATATATTAGGACAAAGCCATCCTTGAGAGGTGGAGAATGGATTTGTAGAGTTTTACACTAAAATTGAGAGATTTAGATGTTACAACATGATAGGGACATGGGACTAATAAGGTATATGATTAATGGGAAACACATGGGGTAGCATACACTCTTTTACAATAAGTCACCACAAGGTTCCTTTCTTAGGTTAGATCATCCTTTTGTTACTAGAGGAATTGGTGCACATATGAGAACATGAACACTTTGAAAAACAACCATCTTGAATATAAGAGCAAGGTAAAAATGTTACCCATACTGCATGTCATCGATGATAACATTCCCAAGATTATAGAAACAGATGCTTTAGAACTAGGATGGGGAGGATTTTTAAAGCAGGTAAGAAAACCTAAAGAAGAGGAAATAGTCCAGTTTGCATCAGGAACTTGGAATAAAACTGAGCAGAACTATGCCACTATCGATAAAGAAATCCTTGCAGCATTGAGATGCATAGAGAAGTGTTAGAATTTTTTTTTTTTCGTGGTATTTTCCCATTGTATTTCCCTTATAAAATAAAGACATTGTAATACGGCTAGGAATGATGATGTATTAGGTTTTATGCATTGTAAAGATCTCTGAGATCAGGAGAGAGACTGTACAACAGAGAAGAGGAAGTGCAGCGGTTGTGCTACAGGTTGTATCCCTTCACCTTGCTGGACGGTAATAATAATAAGGGATGGAAAATTTAGTGTGGACGTAGCCCAAGTTGGGTGAACCACGATATATCTGTGTATCTCTTGTAATGTGTATGTGTGATTATATTTGCATTTCTGTTTATTGTTATTGCTCTGTGATCCTGTTTTTTCTAACAATTGGTATCAGAGCCAAAGGTCTATTTGGCAGTTAAACCCACAGGAAGCTAGGGTTTCTGGTTCGAGTGGGAGCAATGGCAGAAGAAGGAAAGTTTAAGGTTGAGAAGTTTAACGGCCAAAACTTCGGGTTATGGAAGATGCAAATGGAGGACTATCTGTACCAGAAGGATCTATTCCTACTATTGGGAGGAAAAGCAAAGCAGCCGATGGCTATGAAGGACGAAGAATGGGAGGTTCTTGACAGAAAGGCTCTAGGAACAATACGGTTGAGCCTGGCTTCGTCGGTGGCTTTCAATATCCCAAAAGAAACGACAACAGAGGGTTTGATGAGCGCATTGGGTAAGCTGTATGAAAAACCCTCGGCCTCCAACAAGGTATTTCTAATGAAGCGTTTATTTAATATGAAGATGTCTGAAGGTGGATCTGTTACTGATCATTTAAATGAGTTTAATACGGTTACAAATCAGCTAAGTTCTATAAGTGTGAACTTTGATGATGAGGTTAGGGCTCTTTTAATCTTGTGTTCATTTCCAGAAAGCTGGAATAGCTTGGTCATGGTTGTAAGTAACTCTGTCTCTGGTTCAAACACCTTGAAATTTGATGATGTTATTGGTGTTATTCTTAGCGAGGAAATGCGAAGAAAAAACACAGGTGAGACATCAGGTAATGCGTTGACCATGGAGAGCAGGGGAAGACAAAAGGAGAGAGGAAAGAGCCAAGGTAATCATGGAAAGTCTAAAACGAGCAGATCCAAGTCCAGACTGGGAAAGATAGAGTGTTGGAACTGTAGAAAGAAAGGACATCTGAAGAAAGACTACAAATCTCTAAAGAAGAAAGGAGATGCACAGAAGGAAACTACCCAGGAAGTAAATGTAGCAGGTGATGTGTTACAAGATGCTTTGATTCTTGCATTAGATAATACTAGTGATTATTGGGTAGTAGATTCAGGAGCTTCATGTCATGCTACACCCCATAGGAAATACTTTCATGAGTATGTTCCTGGCGACTTTGGACATGTTTTATTGGGTGATGATGAGCCATGTAAAATTGTTGGAATGGGTAAGGTATGGATAAAAGTTAAGAATGGAACCGATTGGTTGTTGAAAGAAGTTAGGCATATTCCTGCTATGAAAAGAAATCTGATCTCAATAGGGCAGTTGGGAGATGGCGGCTGTCTATCTACGTTCGGAGAAAAGTGGTGGAAGATCACTAAAGGATCAATGGTGATAGCAAAAGGAGACAGAGTAGGTACGTTGTATTTATGTCCTCATAATACTGGCCATTCTATCTCTTTAGCTTCCATAGGAACAGATACAACATTGTGGCATCATAGGCTTGGCCACATGAGTGAGAAGGGGATGCAGATTCTCCACTCAAGAAAGTTGCTGCCGAATCTGAAGCAGGTAAGTTTGGAATTCTGTGAAAACTGTGTTTATGGAAAACAGAAGAGAGTCACACTTCTCAGGGTTGGGAAACAGAAGAAGAATGAAAAATTAGAGCTTGTGCATACAGATGTATGGGGACCGGCTCAGGTACAATCTCTTGGTGGCTCTCATTATTATGTTACATTTATTGATGATGCAACTAGAAAAACTTGGGTTTATTGCATTAGACATAAATCTAATGTGTTTTCTATTTTTAAGAAGTGGAAAGCTTTGGCTGAGAATGAGACAGGAAAAAGATTGAAGTGTCTCAGATATGATAATGGAGGTGAGTACTGTGGCAAGGAGTTTGATAGTTACTGTTCATACCATGGGATTCGTAGAGAGAAGACAGTCCCAAGAACACCACAAGAAAATGGTGTGTTAGAAAGGATGAACAGAACGATCATGGAGCGTGCAAGGTGTATGAGACTGCATGCAGGGTTCCCCTTACAGTTTTGGGCGGATGCTGTAAATACTGCTGTTTATTTAATAAACAGAGGACCTTCAAGTGCTTTGGATGGTGGTATTCCAGAGGAAGCATGGACAGATAAAAAGGTATACTACTCATTTCTGAGAACGTTTGGTTGTGAAGCATTTGTCCATATTGATAAAGAAAATAGAACAAAGCTTGAAGCTAAATCCAAAAAATGTACCTTTATTGGATATGGGGTTGATGAATTTGGTTATCGTTTATGGGATTATGAAAATAACAAAATCATCAGGAGTAGAGATGTGATATTCAATGAAAAGGTCATATATAAAGATCAGTTGCAGGGAGAGAAACAGGAAAAGGAAAACAAAGAGTACATAGTGCTTGATGAAATTAAAGAAAATGAAGTTCCGAAGGTGCCAAAAAATAAAGAGCAGCAGTAAGTACCTGAAACTCCTGCAACTGTAAGAAGATCTACCAAGTTAAGTAGACTCCCTGAACGATACTCTCCTTCAATGTATTATTTATTGATGACTGATTCTGGTGAACCAGAATGTTATGAAGAAGCAATGCAGGTGGAAACTAGAAAGAAGTGGGAGTAAGGCATGAATGCGGAGATGGACTCATTGGTAGGAAACCAGACTTGGGATTTGGTTCAGTTTCCTGCTGGTAAAAGATCATTGCAAAACAAATGGATTTACAGGTTGAAGGAAGAAGAAGGAGGTAAGAAGCGGTACAAGGCCAGACTTGTTGTAAAGGGGTTTGCACAGAAGAAAGGTATATATTTTGATGAAATATTTTCTCCTGTTGTTAAGATGACTTCAATTAGGACTATCTTAAGTCTAGTGGCGGTAGAAGATTTGCATCTTGAACAGTTAGATGTAAAAACAACCTTCCTCCATGGGGATTTGGAGGAAGAAATATATATGCAGCAGCCACAAGGGTATGAGGTCAAAAGTAAGGAGGATCTGGTATGCAGGTTGAAAAAGAGCTTGTATGGCTTGAAGCAAGCTCCAAGGCAGTGGTATCTAAAGTTTGACAGGTTTATGACAGAACAAGGTTATAGTAGATGTCATTCTGACCACTGTGTTTATTTCAAGAATCTAGACAATGGAAGATATATTATCTTGTTATTGTATGTGGATGACATGCTTGTTGCAGGGTCTGACACGCAGGATATAAATGTACTCAAAAGGAAGCTAGCTAATTGATTTGCGATGAAGGATTTGGGTGCTGCAAAGCAAATCCTTGGTATGAGAATAACGAGAAACAGAAAAAATCACAAATTGACATTGTCTCAAAGTGAGTACATACAAAAGGTGTTGGAGAGGTTCAGAATGCAGAATGCAAAACCTGTAAGTACACCTTTGGCTAGCCATTTCAGTCTAAATAAGGAATTGTGTCCCAAGACACAAGAAGAGACAAATTACATGTCCAAGATTCCCTATCAATCAGCAGTTGGCAGCTTGATGTATGCCATGGTGTGCACAAGACCAAATATTGCACATGCAGTGGGAGCTGTGAGCAAATATATGAACAATCCAGGTAAAGAACATTGGAAGGCAATACAGTGGATTCTCAGGTATTTGAGAGGTACTACCACTGAGGCATTATGTTTTGGAGGTTCAAACACTGTTCTACAAGGATATGTTGATGCAGATATGGCAGGTGACAAGGATAGCAGGAGGAGCACCACAGGGTATGTGTTTACTGTAGGTGGAACAACAGTAAGCTAGATTTCGAAACTACAGAAGGTTGTTGCACTTTCAACAACAGAAGCAAAGTATGTTGCCATTACAGAGGCTAGTAAAGAGATGATTTGGTTGTAGAGGTTTATGGAGGAAGTGGGTAAGAAGTAGAAGGATAACAAATTGTATAGTGACAGCCAGAGTGCCATTCACCTTGCAAAGAACTCAGCATTCCATTCCAGGACTAAACATATACAGCTCAAGTACCATTTCATTGGTCTGTTCTGGAAGATGAACTGTTAAAGTTGGAAAAGATACATACTAGCCAGAATCCTGTAGACATGTTCACAAAGGTAGTGACCAGAGAGAAACTGAGTTCGTGCTCAATTTCAGTTGGCCTTCTAGCATGAAGGTGAAGAGGAGAAATTTGCCAAGTCCAAGTCCAGCAAGTGTAGCAACGGTGGAGTTGCTGTGATCAGTCTCCAAGTGGGAGATTGTTGGTTGTGGAGCCAGATCTTCTAGTCTCATAGATGATATTGTATCAACTGTGTTTGTACCCCAGTTTTATATGATATGTAGGTGGACTATACAGTCACCCCAGTGGGGGGAATCACCCTCCCATGGGGTTCCAGGGGGGACCATCTCCCTTGGATGGGGGGTCCGGGGGAAATGCCCCCAAAGAAATTTTTTGGGGCTGTTTGCGCCAGTTGTTTTGTGGGCCCATGGTTTTGGGTATCCCATGGTATTTTCCCATTGTATTTCCCTTATAAAATAAAGACATTGTAATACGGCTAGGAATGATGATGTATTAGGTTTTATGCATTGTAAAGATCTTTGAGATCAGGAAAGAGACTGTACAACAGAGAAGAGGAAGTGCAACGGTTGTGCTGCAGGTTGTATCCCTTCACCTTGCTGGACGGTAATAATAATAAGGACTGGAAAATTCAGTGTGGACGTATCCCAAGTTGGGTGAACCACAATATATCTGTGTCTCTCTTGTAATGTGTATGTGTGATTATATTTTCATTTCTGTTTATTGTTATTGCTCTGCGATCGTGTTTTTTCTAACAAGAAGTTCCAGATTCATTTGTTGAACCATGAATTTATCATAAGAACAAATTGCTCTAGTCTTCCATTTGTGCTAAACAACACAATAAAAAATGAAACAACAAAAGTAAAGTTTGCAAGATGGAAAGCATTGTTTTCCTGTTATAACTATACTGTTGAGCACATTTTTGGGAAAGCAAATAGCATTCTTGACTTTTTGACAAGAGAATATTTGACATAGAAGTATGCTGTTAATTTTGAACAAGCGAGACTAAAGCAAGAGAGCCTGAAACAAGCGATCCTGGAGAAAGCGACCCCAAATCAAGCGAGCGTAGAAGGTCAAAGTGGAATCTAGTGGGCCCATAACCCACAAGTAAACATGGAAATCTCTGCTTGGACCGAAGGAAAACATCAGATCTATAATATTAATGATAATATGAGTTGGTTTGATTATATGTAAACATGGAAACCTAGGTGGGAGTTGAGACATACTGAAGTATTATATGCTAACTTACATGGATATGATGCTTTTATTAGACTAGTTCCAGAACTCAGAAGAATGCCTATGGGATCCAGTATTGTACCAAAGATGATTTACAACAAATCCTAGAGAAAAGCAGCTGATGCAAGCAATTGGTTAACACACCTCTACCATGATATTAACTTAATCACGACAGAGGTCTCTACAAATCACCCCAAGCTACAACTAGACCATAAATAATAATGTATTAACCAAATACGTTCTTTGAAATCATGGCCACATCAAGATGCTAGTCTTTGGTTTCCAAGTACTACCCACACTTATTAAAAATATAAAAAATTATGGTGGGAATTCTTGAGAAAAGAAAATACAGATAGAACATATTATACCATGCTAAAGTTTGTACATCAAAGTACACATATTGATGAGGATACTCCATTCTACGACCCTGATTGGATGAGAGACTGGTGGTAGTCATTCAACATCAACATGACAGCATTAGAACTAGTTGTTATTTATAATCTAAAACAGGACATTGGAGAATCTCTCGAACAAGTCAAAGATATTTTGCAGACAAAGATTACTGAGGATCAAATCCTTGAGTACTACATTCAAAGCAAAGAACAGTGGCTTTTCAAAACCCACATAGAAGTCCACATGCATCAGAATAGACACGTGGTCCCGAGGTCTCTTTATTCAAAGGCATGGGATACTCAATCCAACTTTCGAGAATTATATGGTCCCCCATACTCCGATGATTTGTAAATATCTCAAAAGTATTTGGCTATGAGTGGGGGCTGTCAATTCAAATTGTCATAATAAGATTCCATTCGGCTAAGAGAGTGGGCCTGTCCTCTCTAATTTTTAGGTAGAGAACCATTTGAGGAATTCAAGTTTGGTCTCTCTTTGCTCTGTGTTTGAGTCTGAGAAAAGGTGTATGCTCTGCAACTAGCCTTTGTGGTATTAGATTGCAACAAAAACCTTTTCTCTCCTTAAGTCTAGCGTCTATTAGGAAAATCAATAACAGGAGTATGCTCTGTGGTTGGCTCTCGTGGTATTAGATCACACCAGAAACCCGATACTTCCTTAAGCATAAATCTTGAGTCTGTATCTATCCGAGGAAGTATGCTATGTATCTTGGCCGAGCGCTAAAAGAAGACATCAGAAAACTCTTTGAGTCTTTGTAACTATGTCATGATAATATAAAGAAAGTCCTACTTTTCTCTGTGTCAATATGGTTGAAAATTTATGTTATGCAATTAATACCCTCAGTCAAGATTGCGAGTAATTGTCCAAAGGCAACATTAGTTGGGAGCAGCGCTGAAGAGATATTGACGTATGTTCACAGAAACACTTATCTTATATATAGGACAAGGGAAGAGTGGTCAAAGGGAAGGACATAGATGGAGGTATTTCCTATCTTAGAGGGAATCCTCTAAGAAGACCATGCTTGATTACAAAACTACCCATGTGTTTCCAATATTCAATGAGTTCATCCTTTTCCTTAAGAATATTTCAGTTTAGATTTTGAATAAGATTATACAAGTTTCACAACATTACATAAAATATTGTTTTTGAAGATTTGTGAACACTTATTAACCACCTCAAAGATATTAGTTTTGAAAGTCATAAAATTTTTTAGAAGTTTTCCATCATGGTTAGTTATTTTGATTTTATATTATTATTGCTAAATATAAATATCTTACTAAATGTGAGTGTAATTCAATTACCGAGGTGATGAACCCAAACTGATGGGATGAGAGAGACTTTAGGGCCACGACGAAAAATATAGTTAGATGGTGTGATATGGGACTCAATACCCAAAGGAGAAATAAAAGACAGCTCATAATTGCATGAATTTCTACTCCAAATAAAGATAAAGTGATCCTCTTCCTCATCACTTGAATGCCTACATTTTGAGAAAGGGAATGTGGTACAAGTCACCTTATAAAAGGCGCTACACGTCACCTTTTAAGAGGTGCTATGCCTTGCGGTCCTATCTAAAAATTCTTCCTCGAGCGAGGGGATTTTAGGAAGGCTAGAGGAAAGTGATACATCCAATAGGTCTACAAGAGTTTTATCAACTAGATGTCAAAAGACCAGAAGAAAATTCCATAAATGCATGAATCTTTTTGCGCTCAAGGGGGGTCATGTTCCTATGATGATGAGACAACAGGCGACGTCGAGGTGCCCTTGAGGTATAGACATTTAGTGAAACAATGGGTACCCAAGGATCTTCCTCAATCGAACACAGATTTTTGTGTGAACGAGAGGATATATCGAATTGCACCGTCGTTATTACATAGTTTGGGGTTGTTTTGCATGGATGGCATAAAGGTTGGTTACGACACATGTACAAAACTGATGGAGTATGTTGGACCCTGTTACAACTACAAATATTGGATGCACCTATTCCAATATACACGAAGTATGCGTAGATATGGATTGTCAACAAACTATTTACAGTGAAAGACAAAGATCGAAATAAAGGAGCAATGTTGTACATTGACGGAAGGGCCAAAGGCCACGGGGAATATTGCAGCATTTATAAACAGTACACAACCAGGGTCTACACTTAAGCATCCAAACTGTGAATTTGAGGGGTGTGAAGGAAACCGTGTTTTTGTATGTGCCATTAAATCAATATTTGGAGGGGAAGAGTTGCTTATTAATTACAATTTGAATCAAGTAGATACAAACACGGTTACTATGAGGGTGGTAAATCTAACAATTTACCCAACATTTTGTTAATGAATTTAACATCTTAAGTATTTTTCATTAGTTTATTTTGTTTAAATTTTCTATATTTACTTCGCAAGATAGTGATCGGGGAAAATCCCTGCAAGCAGATGGTGAGAGGAGTAAAAATTCCTCGAGGGAGCAGGTATACATCTTTGTAATAGTAAAAATATAATAAGAAAAATTAGTTTTTTTTGCTTTCTTTTTTCATTAGTAGATTAGTTTGGTTTATATAATGTTAACTATATTTGATGCAGAACGTTGATCGGGGAAGCCACTTGAATGTTCATCAGACAACAATAGTCTCGGGGAAACAGGTAAACCTGATTGTAATTGTACAATTTAAATTATACGTCAAAATATTTTTTTATTATATTCTTTCATTGAGTAATTTGGATTCGTTTAGGTAATTTTCTCTATGTTTTTTATTTAGGGTTCTCTAAGGGGCACCTCCTTATTAGCAGATCGGGGCAAGTCACCTATGACCATTGATCCGATGAGTAGATCACGATCCTTGAGGCAGAAGGTATAATTCATTGGAATTGTACCAATATAATATGTAGCATAATGTTATTTTGTTATGTATTTTTCATGTGTATACTGGTTTCGTTATGATAATGTTTTCTACTTCTTTTTTGCAGCGACCGGATGATCGGGGCAAGTCCCCAGCTGTGGATCAAACAACACCATCATCCTGGCATCAAGTAAACCTAGTTGTAATTTTAGGAATCTATCATGATAGATATGTTTTGTTAATATAATTTTAGGAATCTATCATGATAGAACTCAATAGTGTTTTATATATTTTTGTTGCAGACCAATGAATCGATGTATGAAACAACATCACAACAATCAATAGAATTAAAAGTGACTGAGATGTTTGTTGATGCTGAATAATTGGTTCAGCTACAAACCCAATTAAATTGATAGAGAACGTCTTGGAAATAATTACTGCGGAACTCGTTCGTATGCTATTCCAAATTCCGCAGACAGACGCGATTCAAGCCAGGATTGCAGTGTTGAATCAGAGATCTAAAACCTTGCAAGTAAGTTGCGGAATATTGAATTACAATATAATTCATTTATAACTTTATAATTTTCATTTTTATATGACAGTGAACTTATAAAATGTGGTTTGTATTTACAGAATTATCTGAGACCACACACTAGTCGTCAAGGCGGTGTTGGTCCCAGTGATGCTCGTGGAGAGACGTCACATCATGAGCAAATGAATCCATGTGCATCGACTCATTCACCATTGTTGTTGAATAAATAGTAGGCAACACGTTCCGCAACACCTCGGACCCTAGGTGTGAGTTCACCGGTCACTAGTGACGGACGCACACTGGATCGTCCAAAAGATGTTAAGTTTAGCCTAATTTGACCAGCAATATCACTGAAAGAAACACAATCACAAGATAGACAAATATTTACCTTGGTAAACCCTCATGGGGTAGAAAACCCAGCAAAGCTTTCCTCAATATAGATAATCAACCCAATACAAGATGTAGTCCTCAACAAGATCTCCTTCTCCTCTTATGCAGACCTCTCTCTCTCTTCTGCGCTAATCACAAGTGAGTGAATGAATGGAATAAGTGAGGAACACACCTCCTCTACTTATACTTATTTCTCGACTGACTTTTTACCCTAATGGGGACGACCTCTCCTAGGAGAGTCTAATAACCCCTAAACCACTAACTCAGGGCCGAACTCACATGGGATATCTAATAACCCTAGTTACCACAATCTCTCAGAGGAATAAAAATATCCGAATACATAAACAATTCCCATTGGAGGAATGAAACATCTCCAGAATAATAAAATACAAATATAATATTCTTGGAAGTTACAATATTTCAACACTCCCCCTTAACGAGAAGGATATTATAACAACATCTGCAGGAGCAAGGAGTCATCGACTGCATGATACATGATACATCTATAAATCATTGGAAGCTTTCTTTATATATCATCATCAGTAACTCATTCAGTTACTGGAACATAATCAATACTGGAACATCAACATCGTCAGTATTGAGTCTTCATCTTCTGCAGCACTTGATCAACTACAACATCATCATCATCGTTCAACAGCATAATCATCTAGATCTACTGATCAAAATCATCATATGGATCTCTCGATCAACAACCTCATAATCTGGATCTCTTGATCAACATCATCTTCATCTAGAACATCATGATCAACAACATCGTCATCTAGACCATCATGATCAGCAACATCATCATCTAGACCACCACGATCAACAACATCATCATCTAGACCACCACGATCAACAACATCGTCATCTAGACCACCACGATAAACAACATTGTCACCTAGATCATCACGATCAACATCATCGTCATCTAGATCATCACGATCAACGACATCATCATCTAGATCATCACAATCAACAACAACGTCATCTAGATCATCACGATCAACAACATCGTCATCTAGATCATCATGATCAACAACATTGCCATCTAGATCATCTGGATCCTCTCGATCAACAATATCAACATAGAAGCATAGTCTGCAATGCACAAGATCCTATTACGGGATGATCAATCCCTCTCACTTTAGGACATAGATCCAAGGATGATACAATCCTGATATGCTTACAGGATGATCAATCCCTCTCAATTTAAGACATATCTCATGTCTATGGACAATGCAATCCATATCAACTTACAGGATGATCAATCCTAATCCTTTTAAGACACCTCACCATGTCTAGGGATGATGCAATCCCGAATCAACTTACAGGCTGATTAGTCCTTATCACTTTAAGACATCTCACCATGTCTAGGGACGATGCAATCCTAAATCAACTTACATGATGATTAGTCCTTATCACTTTAAGACATCTCACCATGTCTAGGGACGATGCAATCCCGAATCAACTTACAGGATGATTAGTCCTTATCACTTTAAGACATCTCACCATGTCTAGGGACGATGCAATCCCGAATCAACTTATAGGATGATTAGTCCTTATCACTTTAAGACATCTCACCATGTCTAGGGACAATGCAATCTCGAATAAACTTACAGGATGATTAGTCCTTATCACTTTAAGAAATCTCACCATGTCTAGGGACGATGCAATCCCAAATCAATTTACAGGATGATTAGTCCTTATCACTTTAGGACATGAGTCCAAGGACGATGCAATCCTGATCCACTTACGGGATGATCAATCCCTATCACTTTAGGACATGAGTCCAAGGATGATGCAATCCTGATCCACTTAAGGGATGATCAATCCCTATCACTTTAGGACATGAGTCCAAGGATGATGCAATCCTGATCCACTTACGAGATGATCAATCCCTATCACTTTAGGACATAAGTCCAGGGATGATGCAATCCCAATAGTCCTCTTAGACAAAGTCTAAGTACCACTATATCGACCTCATCGTCAGAACAAGTAATACTCATCATCAACCTCATCGTTGGAACAGGTAACCTCATCATCAACCTCATTGTTGGAACAGGTAACCTCATCATCAACCTCATTGTTGGAACATGTAACCTCATCATCAATATAAGTATCCATATCATCGATACAATATCCTCATAAATATAGGTATCCTTATTATTGACCTTACCGTCAATATAGGCAATCTCATCATCGATACATGTATCCACATCGATACCAGTATCCAAATATCATCATCGACCATATAACTCCCCCTTTCAAGGAGGGTCCTTCTGAACAACACCAAGCTTGTCTTGGAAATACTCAAACTTTACTTGATACAGAGGTTTGATCAATATATCAACAACTTGTTCGCCAGTGCTTACATACTCGAGCTTGATAGCTCCTTTCTGCACCATATCCTGTATATAGAAATACCGGATCTCTATGTGTTTTGAATTATTAGGGAACACTGGACTCTCTGTCATCTTGATACAACTCTGGTTGTCACACAGGATCACAGTGGGGTCCATCTCTAAGTCAAACAAACCTAATAACAACTTTCGAAGCCATACCGCTTCACAACTAGCATATCAAGTAGCTATGTATTCCGCTTCAGCTGTGCTGAGAGCCACACTAGACTGCTTCCTGCTATACCATGAGATCATGGCAGATCCTAGACAATAACATCCACCCGATGTACTCTTCCTGTCTGATACACTTCCTTCCCAATCAACATCTGTGTATCTATACAATCTTAATTCATGATCCCCATGATAACATAGACCAAAATCTATCGTACCCTTTATGTACCTCATCACATGCTTTGCAGCTATCAGGTGAACTTGTCTAGGTTCCAATAGATACTGACTTAGGGTGTTCACCGCAAAGCATATATCTGGCCTGGTATTTGTTAGATACATTAATGACCCAATAATCTGTCTGTACAGAGTCACATCCACTAACTCTGAAGAGTCATTAGCTAACAGCTTCAAGTTGGAATCCATGGGAGTGGCCATGGCTTTGCATTCCAACATATCGAATCTTTTCAAGATTTCCACAACATACTTACACTGGTTGAGAAAGATTCCTTTTGGGCCTTGCCATACTTCCAGACTTAGGAAGTAGTGCATCAATCCGAGATCTTTCATCTCAAATTCTAAAGAGAGCTTCTTCTTGCACTCGATAATCTGTTTCTTATTTCCAGTTAGAAATAGATCATCCACATATAGCAACAATATGACAGGTTCATCATTCATAAACTTGAGATAAAGATTAGGATCAACTTTACTTTTGGTAAAGCCCAAGCTTGCCAAGAAACTTTCAATTCTTCCATACCAAGCTCTGGGATGTTGCTTCAACCCATACAAAGCTTTCTTTAGTTTGCACACATGGGTTCTTCCATCTTCCACTTCAAATCCTTGTGGTTGTTCTATGTACACTTCTTCCTCAATCACACCATTCAGGAAGGCTGTCTTTACATCCATCTAGTGTAGTTCCCACTTCATCATGGATGCAAGTGCCATGATGGTTCTAATGGAAGTGTACCTAGCAACTGGTGCAAATGTTTCTTCATAGCCAATTCCCTCTTTCTAAGAGAATCCTCTGGCCACAAACCTTGCCTTAAAATTTTCAATGCTACCATCCGCAACATGCTTTATTTTGTATATCCATTTGGAGGATACCACACTTTTGTCTTTTGGTTTGGGAACTATATCCCAAACATCATTCTTCATTATTGACTGGTACTCCTCAGTCATTGCCTCTACCCATTCTTTCTTATGAGATGCTTCTTCATAACTAGTGGGTTCTTGATCTACCAGATCACACATCAAAGCCATATAGTTGGAAAATGACTTTAGTTTCTTGCTCACTCTGGTGGAGCCTTCAGGAGCTCCATAATTTTCTTGCTCACTCTTGCCTATGCTGGCTTTCTCTTTCTAGATATGTTTGTAATAGGGGGTTTTTGTGGTTCTAACATGTCATGGTCTTCTGGTGTTACAACTTCAGGGTTGGGTACAGCCTCTACAATTCTGGAAGGTGCATATTCTTCATTAACATATTCATACTAGCACTTCCTAGATCTCTTGAGAGTTGCTTCTTCATCAAATGTCACATCCCTACTTATTTCCATATGATGGAAACCTGGGATGTAAATTCTGAATGCTTTGGATACTTCACAATATCCAACAAAAATTTCCTTCTTTCCAGAGGGATCTAGCTTGGTCCTCTTTTCTTTTGGAATGTGAATGTATACTGGGCATCTAAATATCTTGAGGTGACTTACCTCAAGTCTCTTTCCTGTGAACACTTCTTCTGGAGTTTTGAAATCAAGAGTACTATGAGATAGTCTATTCTGCACATAGACTGCTGTCCTAGCTGCTTCAGCCCATAGGTACATAGGTAGGTCTTGATCATGTATAATAGTCTTTACTACTTCCATAATAGTTCTATTCTTTCTTTCCGCAACACCATTTTGTTGGGGATTGTAGGGTGTGGTTAGTTCCCTCTTGATTCCAGCTTCTTTACAAAAATCTTCAAAATCCTTTGAAGTATATTCTCCGCCATTATCTAACATGAGTATTTTGATCTTCTTTTCTGAATGATTTTCTATCAAGGCTTTGAACTCCTTGAAATTTCCAAAGACTTCATTCCTTCCTTTTAGAAAGTATATCCAAGTCTTTCTTGAATAGTCATCAATAAATGTAAGATAGTATTCATATCCACTCAAAGATGTGGAGGGAATTGGTCCACATACATATGAATGAATTAATTCCAAGGTACTCTTAGTCTTTGTTTCACTCTTTGGAAATGGGTTCTTGATATTCTTCCCTTTTGCACATCCTTTGCATGTGTCATCATGATCAATCTTTAAGTTTGGAAGTCCTATAAATACCTTGCTCACATGAAATAGTGCTTTGTAGTTAATGTGAGCAAGCCTCCTATGCCATAGATCATTTGGGCTAGTGGCTTCATGTACAAGGGCAGCTTCTGGATGGCCCTTGAGTTTGTATAGACCTCCTTCCTCTTCACCAATAACAATTGCATCCTCAATTTATTTTACTTTGGGCCACATTAGTACTTTCCCATCTATGAATGCAACCCTATAGCCTTTCTTATCCAAGGCAGAGATAAAGAGTAAGTTCTTCTTCAAACCTAGTACATATAAGATCTCCTTCATCTTCAATGGGGTTCCAGAATCAAGCTTGTAACTTGCTTCACCAAATCCCTTGATGGGATATTGATAGTCATCTCCAAGGGATACCTTATGTGGAGAAGTCTTTTATTCAAGTTTTGAAAGAGTCTTCTTTTGACCTGTCATGTGCTTTGAAGCACCACTATCAATGAGCCATGTATCTTCTCCAGGTGTTACTGCCCCAGAGAGTGTAGAGAATAGAACATATTCTTCTACATCTTCTTCTTATTCTACTTTAGATATTTTATTTTGAGGCCTTTCCTCCTCTTCTTCTTCACTATCATCTTCTGCTAGATGAGCTTGATGTCGTTTGTGGTGAAAACCATTTTTCTTCTTTAGAGGACAATCCTTAGCAATGTGTCCTATTTTGTGACAAGTAAAACATTGAAATGAGGAGTAATCTCTTCTTTGATTAGTTTCTCTTCTCTTTTGAAATCTTTGTGGAGGTTGAGACTCCTTGGAACTATTCTTCTTGAAGTGGGATTGATTCCTTCTTCTCTTGGTGTGGGTGGCCAAGGCTTGGTCATCTTCTTTGAGAAAGGATTCTCTGTTGGAAACCCTAGCTTCTTCTTGAATGCAATCCTCCCAAACCACATCAAAATTCATACTTTATTTTTTGGCACACATAGTTTGGATGAAAGACTCCCAATATCTAGTGATACCATTTAGAGCAGTCATGACTAGTTCATCTTCATCAAGGGTATCTCCAATAGCATCTAGTTGTTCCTTGAACTGGGAAACCATTGAGACATAGTCTTGAACAGATTCTCCTTTATTCATCTTGGTGCTCTTCAATTGAGGTCTCAGGTTCATCTTCCTATTGATGTTCTTTCCTTCATACATTCCAGAAAGGGAATCATACATTTCCTTTGGAGTCTTGTTGGATGCCACTTGGGGAATCAAGTGGTCTTTGATAGAATCAACAATGATTCTCTTTTCCCTAATCAAATCCTTCCTATGATTCTCTTTGGCTTCATCTTCTCCAGGTTCTGTAACCTCATCCTTGATATATTGAGAAAGATCATTCTCTTCAAGAATGAGACCAATTTTGTATTTCCATGCCCGGAAATTTTCTATACCCTCTAGCTTGTCTTCAAGCTTAATGCTTGGAGCCATCTTATCCAGGGGTCAAATAGATTGAAGTTTCTCAAGAGATAGAATAACACTTACCAGGAGATGTGCTTGATTGAGTTGAAAGTTCTGGTGTGTTTTGCTTCTGGAAACTTCAACTTTTCACCTTTCGGATCTGCAACAGAGTTTTTGGTTTTCTGGTGCATAGGTTTGTAGCTTTTTTGGTTCATTGGTGCACAGGTGCGCAACTTTTCTGGTTCTCTGGTTTTCTGCACTTTTGGTTAAACTAGGGTTTGACTTTCCCGGAGTTCTACCCAACCAAAAATCTCGATCCAGGGCTCAAAACTTCAATTTTGAGGAGGGCTATCCATCCATGCAATCATAATCCAAAAATTCCAACTTTTGCAGAAACCCTAATTTTCACCGGAGGAGGAGAGACAGGTATTTTCACCTTGTGAAAGATGTCCTATTCAGGCTAGATCTGATACCATGTTAAGTTTAGCCTAATTTGACTAGCAAGATCACTGAAAGAAACACAATCACAAGATAGACAAAGATTTAGCCTGGGAAACCCTCATGGGGTAGAAAACCCAGCAAAGCTTTCCTCAATATATATAATCAACCCAATACAAGATGTAGTCCTCAACAAGAGCTCCTTCTCCTCCTATGAAGACCTCTCTCTCTCTTGTGTGCTACTCACAAGTGAGTGAATGAATGTAATAAGTGAGGAACACACCTCCTCTACTTATACTTGTTTCCCGATTGACTTTTTACCCTAATGAGGCTGACCTCTCCTAGGAGAGTCTAATAACCCCTAAATCACTAACTCAGGGACAACCTCACATGGGAGATCTAATAACCCTAGTTACCACAATCTCTCGTAGGAATAAACATCTCCAAATACATAACAAAGTCCCATCGGAGGAATGAAACATCTCCGGAATAATAAAATACAAATATAATATTCTTAGAAGTTACAATATTTCAACAGAAGAAGGGGTCAACACCGAGTCTCCAGCTAGTATTGACATTGCTGAAGTTGCATTTCCAGGATCTTCCCGTGTCACTAGAACGGGAAAAATCTAGACAACATTTTTGGTGGACGAAGATCTCGTCCCAATAAAGATAGAGAATATCCCATGTAAATATACGTTGATCAAGTCAGTTTTTATAATTTGATTGTAATAAACCGACAAAACATTTTTTTCAACTAATTATGATCATGGCACGATCGTTTTGTAGGAAATGATGTTTTTTTTATAAAAATCTGAATGATTTGTCCTTGGATATCTTCGGGCCCACCATTCGCACAAGGTGGGATAGACAACCGAAAAATTTAAAATATGAGCTCACTAATCGGTTGGTTGGTCTGTTTGGCAACGAGACCTTCGATAAAGGCTTGGTCCTTAAAAAGGCTGGACAACATATGAAGATTGTCCGAGACCAATATAGGTTTCACCTAGAAAGGAACTCTAGGTATGAGCGCCCACCCATGATTCTAACAATGGAGTGTAAAGCTTTGGTGGAATATGGAAAGGAGAGGTCTCTGAGAAAAGAAGGAAAGCTAACATCAGGCATAGGGAGGTATGCAATACTTTCCACAATGTAATTCTAAACCTTATTATTACTGATTTCGATATCGAATTTGGAACATCTAACATATTTCAACACTTTCATAGGCTGCTAGACACATCAAAGGCCACAAAGGCAAGACTGGAAAAAATTGGTCAGCACAAGCTTGGGCCTGGTGGTTATTCCAATTTGGCGGCACAAATTGTAAGTTTCGAAAGACCAATAATGCATCCAAATAATAAATTGCAAATTATTTTTCCTTTTATTGCACTGCAAAATGTAAATTAACGACGTTATGAAAATATTCAGGTCGACTGATTCAAAGAAGTTCCCACTGAGGAAGACTTGAAGCTTGGCTTCCAGCATGGCTTTGGAGCTGTTGTTGAACGCCGAAAAATCTTGTCTAGAAAAACAAAGTATTCTGGTACTAATCCATCTGGTGCACAGGTATATAAAATCTATATAGTTTAATGAAGATTTATTACTTGTGCAATCTATTCGTTATAAATAATTGACATAAAATATTGAATCTGTTTTGAGCAGGAAAGAAATGATCCCCTTAATGTCGAGGAGGGACAACAACAAATCAAAGATCATGCTTCGAATCCTGGTAATTAATTTATTCATATGCTATGATTTTATATATAGCATTGTAGACGGTGAACATTAATTGTACTTCTCCATAAGTCAACTGCAGAGCATGTAGAGGATCACAATGTACAGGTTGATCCTGGATAGGAAAATGAAGAACATGATGTGGCCACAATAGGTAAAAAAACACCGTTGTAATGTTTTTTTAAATTAAATACTTGTCATTACAATAGCAAAATATATCGATGCAACATTTTCACGTTGTTGCAGAAAATCCGATCCCCTTGCCGCAAAGTCCGGGTCAAGAGCACTCTAGGATGCAGACATCACGATAAGATGATGAAGAACCAAGAGAAGAATATGATGTTCTTAGAGATTTTGTAAAGAGAAGAAAAATTAAAAAGAAGTGACTGGAAAAATATTGTCTAATTATTTTTTATAATAAAATGTCGTCCATGATTTTTGGCCTCATGAATGAATGAATGGTTTAATGGTTTAATGATTCAGTGTAGTAAATTGTTACCTTTATTGAATGTTAGCTTTTATTGAATGAATGTGTTCATTGAATGAATGCATAGTTTATTGAATGTTATCTTTTATTGAATGAATGCATAGTTTATTGAATGTTATCTTTTATTGAATGAATGTGTTGACTGAATGAAACAATGATTTAATGAATGTTAGCCTTTATTGAATGAATGGTAGATGTTTGTTTATGATGAAATATGCATGAATTTGCACGTAATTGTTTTTCAAGTACATGCATTGGGTATGGGGAATTGAGAGTGATGTGAGGGTGGGGAGGGGACATAAGAGCTTCCACCGTCACATGGGTGGCCCTGTTCAGTAGAGAATATTAAATTATTCTCGAAACAGAGAGGAGCTCAATGAATGGCTATGATGCTGCCTTTCTACAACCCACTCACGTGTCATCTAAATTTTGACAATTTCTTGGAGCTTGTTGTGATGTTTGGTTGCTCCTAATAACCAATTTTGAGTTTCCACAACTTCAAAGGCTAAGTAAATGATGCATTGGAAACAATATCCTTACCCTTCTCTTTAATTTCCTTGGAATATCGTTGAGAATATTTGAATGAGATATGTCTCAAATCCTCTAGATCATTTGCTTCCTCTCTGTTTTGTCCAATCTTCCTGCAATATAGAATATATCTCGTCTCTTTTTCTGGGATAATAATGTGGAGAGTGAAGAGTAAAGAGGATGAGAGGTTGTTTGCATCCCTAACCCAAGGATAGGAAATTGTCTAGAGAGTTATAAGAAAACTGAAGGTCAACACTGTCAACGAGGTGGACATAAGTTGATGCTGACATCAAGGGAAACTCCTATTTAATTGTTGTTGTTTATCTTCCAAGTGAATATTTCCTTATTGTATATGTATTAGGGATTGGTAAACAAACATTAATTATAATGAGTGTTCATTGGAACTCCATAACAGTTGTTGGAGAAAATAGATGTTGGATAGTTCATGAAGGTTGTGTTTGCACACATAGGTTACCATTCAAATTGACATTGTTATAGAGATTGAGTGAAATGGAAGCATTGGAGAATCGTTTCCATGTAATAAGAAATTGATCCTAGCAAAAGAGGGCATACCACACTTCATTTAGTGGAATTGTTGCATGATGGGATATGCTTGTTGGGATCTTACAGAATAAGAAAATACCTGAATTTGACTTGGTTATCATTTACTTCCAAGATGGATTGTATCCAAGTCTAATAATGAAGAGATACTTGCACACGAAAGATGGGAATGAATTCTAATTGAAGATTTTGAATATGAATATTGCTTAGAGTCGAGGGTTAGTGAGTAGAATTTTGCACTGTGGGAGCAAGTGGAGCTAGAATTAGAGATAGAACCATAGCCATAACTAGTAGAACAGTGAGCTAGAGCCAAAGCTATAACTAGGAGCCAGAGTTAGAGCCATGTTCCAAAGAAGCAAACAAAATGTATATTGATCTAGAGTTGGAAGCAAACTAAATTAATGTAGTTTGCCTCCTTTTCTAACTTCTTTGTTGCTTTCACTAAGTAAGTTTGACTATGCCCTTGCTTGTAGTATGCATTTTACTTGTTAGACTTTTTATTGCATATATCTAAGTTTTTTGGTTAATATTATCTTAACAGGTATTGTTAATCATTATTGTGGATAATTGTGCCCATGATATTTCAGATTTATTAGATTTTCACCTAGTTTTTTAGATTGATAGTCTAGTATATGAAGCTATGTTTATTGATTTCCTTGTTTACTTGAACTCTAAGTCGAATTGAACACTTGATACTAAGCAATGATTAAAGGTGATTATGATTCTCAACTTGAACACTTGATACTAAGAAATGATTAGAGCTGATTATGATTCTCAACCTACTTTGACTCTCAACTACATAATTTCTTACTCAATGCATTTGAAATCAGGGTTAGTGACGATGAATGGTTCTAAGGTTAATGGCATGGATTTTCCTTTGCTTTACTCAATGTTTGGAAAATGAATGTAATGGGATGAAATTAAACACATGTTATTTATTTTTCATTTCCAATCTAGATTAAAGGAGATTATGATTCTCAACCCGCTCTATTTCTCAGCTACCTAATTTCTTACTCAATGCATTTGAAATCAAGGTTAGTGATGATGCATGGTTCTAACTTCTAAGGTTAATGGCATGGATTTACCTTTGCTTTCCCTCAATATTTGGAAAAAAAATATAATGGTAAGAAATTAAACACTTTCTATTTATTTTGCATTTCCAATATATAATTTTAATATATGCTCTAGTCCTCGGAATTTTACCAATATTGTCTACATGTCGACTAAGAAAAATACCACCAAGTCGTAGAGTAAATATAGGCACAAGTTTATTGTCAAGCCTTGTGGAATCAAAATTATATGCAAAATTTTTCCCAAAGCTGTGATAATTTATTTTCCTGTCCCGTCTATATGAACTTATCTTTTGCAAGGAAGCACCACAATTGACCAAGGAAGCTATGATTGTATTGAATGAAATAGGGAGGTAGTATATTGATGAAATTTTTACTTATAAAAGGGTATATGGAGTAAGCATGCCCCCTTATACAAGGATATAGGGCATCACCTTGAAGGTTTTTTTTTTTTAAATACAAAAACTCTGTTGGATTTTTTTGGGGGAAGGGTTTAGTTAACTTATACTTGTCAATTGAAGTACAATTATTTAAATTGCCTTCATCTTTGAAGGGATCCAAGAACAAATGCCCTTCCAATAAAAATTAAGACCCACCCTTCAAATTTGATCACAACATAATAGTGTATTTTTTATTAATTTCACTATTGTTGTCAGATATCCGGCTTCCACCTCTAAGATATCTAATGTTCTTTCCATACCACCGACGACCAAGAACGTCGGATATCGGCCATTTTACATGGAACTGTCGTCGGATACTTGAATTCCACCTCTAATATTTTCGACGTTCTTTCCATACCACCGATGGCTAAGAACGTCAGATATCGACCATCTTTACATGGAACGACCGTCGAATCTCCGACTTCCACCTATAAGATATCCGACGTTCTTTCCATACCACCGACGGGTAAGAGCGTTGAATATCAACCATTTTTACATGGAACGGCCGTTGGATATCTGACTTCCACCTCTAAGATATCCAACGTTCTTGACATACCACCGACGGCTAACAACGTTGGATATTGGCCTTTTTTACATGGAACATCCGTCGGATATCCGAATTCATATAAAGCACTAGTCGTCGGATATACGACTTAATATAAAGTGCTAGTTGTCAGATAACCGACCGCTGGAAAAAGGATCTTGGTCGGATATTCAACGACAGTATTGAAAGAGCTTCAGTCAGATATCCGACAAGTTGGTGTCAGATATCCGACGGATCATTTTACTGTCGGATATCCACTGAATTTTGACCGATGCTTAAACAAGAAGAAGGTTGTCAGATGGTTGACAACAAGATGTCTAAAATCAGACATATATGCCGTCGTATTTTGGGTTCAAAAAACCTAGTGATATGGCATCTCATTAAGGCTCCAATTCCAGACCAATTACTAGCTAATTGGTTTACGAAGTCTCTTTTACCCACCGTAGCTAGAGATGTAGCTATGGGAGGGGCCGTCACCGAGGAACAGGCTATGTCTCATTCCCATAGACCTTGTCTATGCTCAATCCAACACATTATATGACATTATTTTTGACACCCCACGTCCCACTTACGATCCTGCAAAACCATCCCAGGGACCTCATGCCGATGGCATTATTGATTTCGTACACTCCCAGCCTCCTACTCAAACTGGTGGATCATTGAACCACCATGGTTCTTCCCCACCCTCACCAAAGGGTGGAAGTAGCACCACCAAGTCACCCACTCCTGCTCCCACCGAGGAGGTGAATTTTGTTCAATCAGCTTCGCCTCAGAAATTGGTGGCAAGAAGAAAATCAAAGGTAAACCCAAGAAGTCTTCCAACCAGCAGGAGTGTAATGTCCCCATCTTGACCCTATTGCATTAAGATTGTAAATGATGTAAATATTGTTATTTAATCACGGTGAGGAGCTCAAGGCCAAGGTGCCTCCATTGATTTAGCATTTTTATGTATCGACAATTAAAATCGGTGCATATGGCTCTTGTGCTAGATAGGCACAATGTAAATGGAGACATCATGTAAATATGAAATTTAATGAAATACCCACAACTAGCTATGCAATGCAACAAAGAGATGGGGCATGATTCTACAAGGAATAGGGAGGGAAATTATTCAAACCCTTGAGTCCATGGTGTTAATCCATTCCATTGAGAAAATCCATAAATCCCAACTACCCATTTTGGGTTATGCACCCAATCATTTAATTCTTCCAAGAGTTGGTTGAGGTAGTTAATGCCTTGGGAATGGAGAGGTATGGCAGTCAATTTCGTGTATGGGAAAGCCACCAACCTGGAAAATTGTATTTGGTCTCTTTGGGCAAGAAAACACCCACGAAGTGGTGCCCAAAGCCATTATGAACCCATAGCCTTTGCCCTCTCACACAGTCTGAGCTAGCTGGGATTTCCCCATCACGTTTTTCACCATTTGTCCTGCATTTTCCATGCCTGGGAGCTCGTTTTTGTATTGTACTGCAGCTGGGAGAGGAGGGCCACGAATTAGGACTATGATGGAGGTCATTTTTTCCCCAAAATACCCATGGACATTTTTCTGAAAACGATTCCTGCTCTCCAGGGTTGTTCCCCATCTTCCATTTTTCGTTTTGGGCTTTTCCACATTTTTCTGAACTGGTAGAAGCCCCATTTTGGACATTCCACTGAAGAAACATTTTTCTAATGCCCAACAATTGTGGTTTTCCTGTTATGTGCATCCCTAATTTTGAACCTATGAGCAAGAGATTTGGAGTGGTAGTGGACAAAATTGGCTTGATAAACCTAGTGGGGGAAAATAACCTCTCAAGAAGATCAATAGGGCTGGATACTCTTCTATGCACACCTTGGACACTCTAGATTGGAAGGTATGGCCTGAGGGACTGTGCATTGGTGAAGGGAATACTTCGTTGAGTGGGGTGTGTAGGCATTGTGGGTTCCAAGCTAGATAGATCTTGTGAGGTATCCATGGCTCTGTGCTTGAGCTCACTATCTTAGCAATTCTTCCTTTCCATTTCCTAGCAGCTTGATAAAACCAATTGTAGATTGGCTTGGATCATTTTGGTGTATGTTTGGCTATGTGTGAGTATGTTGTTCCCTGGTTCCTTGCAAAAATCATGCCCAGCTCAGGGGTGGTAGTTGCATCAAGAGATTGATAAGCACAACTGGCCTATGGTTGGGAGGAACGTTGTAGTTGCATAGCTGGTTTCTCAGGGACTACTTTGTTTCAAGATAAGTACTCTCATGTGCTAATTCTGTATTGTTTCAATGAATGAATGACATGAATATCTTGAATGTATGATGGATGTGTAATAGAACTTAATTCTGCTGTGTTTTCAAATATTTATGTATTTTCATATGTCCATCTTCATTTTATATGAATGTTTGTTTACTAAGTATGGGGCTAGATGTCTAGTATTATCATTAGTTTTCTCTCCATAGCCTTGGTAGGATGGGAGGGACATTAGCACAAGAACCCTCCTGAAGACAGGAAACATAAATAGAATCTCAAGTATCCTTGTTTACTGTGTGGTGGTGACCATTTCTCCAAAGAGTGTCCCCATAGAGACAAAGTGCATAATTTTCTTAAGGGAAACCCCACACCCACAGTTCTCAATTATCCCTTCCCCACCCAAAATCAACAAATAATTGCTCAACCCTCTCCCTCTCAAGGAGAGACATCATCCACTATGCATGTTCTCATGATGCGTAGTGAAACGATTAACTTGAATACACGATCATGATCATACGACTCAGTCCCTCCGAAGGAACCCATCGGAAGTAATACTGAAAAAGCTTCCGCCTCTACCCCTGATATTTTCGTGCCACAAGCTCCTCTCACCATTGAGAAGCCCTCATTAGATTCAATGTTGCGTCCGCCTAAGAGCATGATTAAAAAAGCAGTTTTTAGTCCTAATGCTCGAGCAGCTCAGAACTATAACATTGTTGAGGACTTGGCGCAAGCCCCTTTTGCCATTTTGACGCTAGAAGTCTTGCATAATTGTCCCAAAAAATGTAAGACTCTTCTCGCTTCCATTGGCGCGGTAGACCCAGATTCCTCGAATACAATCATATTTAGACTTGAGTATTTTAAACCGAGGATTTCCCACCAGTTGGATTTCCAAATTGCCACGAAGTTTTCTGGGAAGACAATCCATCGTACTATATTAGATGAAGGTGCCTCTACCTCGGTCATGCCATTATATTGTTGGAGAGACATTGGTTCTCCTGATTTAAAACGTTCTCCTACTACCCTGAAAGCATTCGACGATCATGTATTTCAACCCCATGGGCTATTACAAGCCTTAGCAGTCGAGTTGGGGGGTAATACTGTAACCATTAATGTGGAATTAGTCGCAGCCCCATTGGATTATAATCTCTTGCTTGGTCATAACTGGTTTTACGCCATGACTACAGTCGCATCATCTGTCTTCTGCATTGTGCAATTCCCCCATCAAGGTGGAATTGTCACTATTGACCAGTTGGACTTCTGTACACTGGACACCACTACTCATCCCGAGGATAATGTCCCTTTGTTAGGGCAATATTCGCAGCTATATGAGAGCGTGGGGGTCAAACTCATAAAATATTCATCTCTTATGGGCGTCTTTCCAACCCGGATCCCCCTAACCATGTTTCTTCGATGAACATGATATCCTCCATGATTCCATCTTCTTCCAACTCTACCAATCAATGGCTCGTGCCCGATAAGGCCACCATACATTTGATTGGAGATACTATGCCTCTCTCACTAGATGAAGCTACTTATGATGCTATCCAGTCAGCACCTGAGGACCACTTGGTCATGGCCTCTAAATTGTGTTCTCTATAGCGGAAGTCATCTTCACCAGATCCTCTGCTCCAGACTTTTCATTCTAATGAGTCCATTATGGAGATTATGAGCATATATGAACCTCCATGGGAAGACCTTCACCATCGATCGTCTTTCCTACCCTCAGTAGATATTGTGGAGAACACCATCACCACCATTCTTACACCAGATGTCTATCCTTTCCCACAGTCACCGATCCTCACTTGCAATATGGTTACGGGAGGAAACATGGTGAACATCATGCCCACCATTCCGATTAACATCTAGGTTACACCTGGCATCGTGGAACATATCCGCATTGGCTAGACTTAATCTCCTGACGAGCTCACCACAGCCTTATTTAAACAATTTCACGACGTCTTCGCATGGACCTATGACGAAATGCTCGGGATCGATCCTAATTTTGTTTCGCATGAGATCAAGACTTATCCCGACACTAAACTTGTTCGCCAAAAATTACGACCTATACACCCTCTAAAAATTGCGGCAATTAAAGCTGAGATTGAAAAGCTCTTGAAGTCCAGTTTCATCTATCATGTTCCTTTAACAGAATGGGTCTCCAATGTCGTCCCTATGGCCAAGAAGCAGGGTACTATTAGGGTCTTTGTCGATTATAGGGACCCGAACAAGGATTGTCTTGAGGACAATTACACTACTTCCTTCATCGATCAAATCATCGACAACTGCGTCGAGAGCGTCATCTTCTCATTTATGGATGGCTTTTCTAGTTACAATCAAATAGAGATCCACCAGGCTGACCAACACAAGACCGTTTTCATTTGCCTCTGGGGTACGTTTTTTTATCGTAAAATCCCCTTTGGTATTAAAAATGTTGGTGCAACATTCCAACGGGCCATGTCGTATGCTTTTCATGACATGAAGGACTTTGTGGAGCCCTATCTTGACGATCTCCCTGCTCATTCGCAGCATTGCGAGTTACACATTGATCATATGATGGCTATATTCCTCAGATGCAGGATGTATAACATCCGTCTAAATCCTCACAAGTGTATTTTCTACATCGAATAAGGACGCCTCCTAGGTTTTATCATTTCAAAGGACGGGATCCGCATTGATCACTTGAAGGTGGAATCCATTGTCTCTCTCCCACCTCCTACTGACATCACATAACTACAAAGTTTGCAAGGGAAGGAAACTTACCTACGACGTTTTGTCTATAATTTCGCTCAAAAGACATAAGGCTATATGTGATTGCTGAAGAAGGACATCCCTTTCATCTGGGACGACCAGGCCCAGCAATCCTTTGACAACTTAAAGTATGCCATTACTCACGCCCATGTGATCCAACCACCCAATTACTATAAGGATTACATCCTTTATCTTGCTTCTCTTGCCACCATGATCTCCATGGTCTTGGTCTAGGAAGACAACAACGCCCAGTAACATGTGATCTATTACCTCAGTAAGGGTATTATTGACTCTGGAACCCACTACTCACACATCGAGAAACTCACTCTCGTGGTAGTCATTACCGTCCAAAATTTCTGTCACTATATCCTACTCCACACCACCATTTTTATTTCCGAATCGAACTGCGTGTACCACATCCTTACACATTAGGTTCTCTGGGGAAATTATTCACGCTGGATCATGATACTTCAGGAATTTGATCTACTCTTCAAGAAATCTAAGTCAAAGAAATATTTTTTGTTTGCGGAGCTCATTTGTGATCTTCCCCGTGTTGATACGGGAACTGAGCCCATCGAATCTCTTCCAGATGAGTCATTTTTTCTCATCAGCATGTCTGACCCATGGTATGGAGATATTACATTATATCTTCAAACCCAAATGTTCAACCCCCAAATCTCTCGTGACGACCGTCGTCGTATTTGCCACCATGCCAAGTATTACTTGATCATCAGTGATACCTTGTATCATCGTGGCATGGACTCTATCCTTCAACGTTGTTTAAATCATGAGGAGGTTGAACACGTACTGAATGAATGCCACTCCGGGGCTTGTGGCGCTCATGTTTATCGGATGGCTACATCCCATAAAATACTACGCGCAGGATACTACTGGACTTCGATCTTCAAGGACTGTATTGAGGCCATTAAGGGGTGTCCTCCATGCCAACACTTTCAATTTAAAAAGTGCTCCCATGAATCCCCTTTACATCTGGTTATTGGCGTCGGCCCCTTTGCTAAATGGGGCATAGATTTCATACACTGTAAGCCTACCTCCGCCGGGGGGCATGGTTACGTCATAGTAGCCATCGATTATTTCACTAAATGATCCGAGTCGATGCCTACGTACAATGAGGACGGCAAAACCGCTACACTCTTCATGTTTAACCATGTCATTGCGCGATTCAGAGATCCACAAGCCATCGTTACAGATAACAAATCTCACTTTAAAAACAAGATGGTAGATGAATTGACTGCCAGATTGGGTTTTCGTCATGAGAACTCAACCCCATATTACCCACAATCCAATGGACAAGTAGAAGCCATCAATCAGGTCTTGAAAACCATGATTCAACGCATGGTGGGTACGTACAAATTGAACTCGCATAACATGCTATTTTCTTCCCTTTAGGAATACAAGACCTCTGTTAAGACTGCCACCGGATTCACACCTTTCCAAATAGATTATGAATTGGAGGCAGTTTTACCGATAGAGTGCGAAATTCCATCACTAAAACGCGCAGTCGAACTTCTCCCACACACCACTACCAACGACGAAGGTTCCTTCACTTGGAAAAAATTGATGAAACCCTGCGTGATGTTTCTCTTGCCAATGAAACGCACAAAAAATGCATTAAATCCTAGTACGATAAGTCATTCCAACCTCGTATCTTTAACGAGGGGGAATTGGTCCTCACATATGACCAGAAACATGATAAGCTGGGGGCAAGCAAGTTTGATTCCATGTGGCATGGGCCATATGTTGTAAAACATGTCTTGGATAAGGGAGCTTACGAGCTCTAGGATTACGATGGAATATCTCTAGGGGAGCCTCGCAATGGGTTCTACCTGAAGAGATATTATGCTTGAGTTTTTTCATGCATTATTATCTTGTATATGTTGTACATGGTGTGTGTTTTGTGTGGTGTGACACTTTGCTTTAGTGTGCTATGATCTTGGTTTTATGCTTATGTCATGTTATGCCTGTGTGTGCAGATGGAAACCTATTTTGTATTAGCTGACAGTGCCAGCCGGCATACCCGCAGCCTCACTTCGATAGCTTGGGTACTTTATTCCCCTACCAGCGAGCCCATTAGTTCGAGAAGGAGTTGTCTAGGGTACGCAACCAACAACGTCGTGGAATATCACACGGTGATTGGAGTCTTAACCAATGCTCTTTCCCTTGGTATGGACCACATTATCGTCCACCTCGAACAACAATTAGTGGTATCCCATCTTAACCGGGTCTACTCCATCCGTGATCCCACGTTACTCCGTCTTTTACGACGAGTACATCTCTTGGAGAGGTCATTCAAATCTGTTCAGTACCTGCACATTTCAAGAGACATGAACACTGTTGTTGATTCCATGGCCAATTTCATATTGGACTGGTACATTGCACATACATGAAAACATTCATAAACATAAAAGTGACATGACATGTACATAATGCATAAACAAGCACACAAAAAAGATCCCATAATCATCCATAGAACACGATGTATAAATCCGCCATAGGGTTTTTTATATATCACAATCAAAATGTAGTATTGATACAAAATCTGAAGCGTATAATATTTTAGTAGATATCCTCCGATACAAAATCTGAAGCCTATAGCTTTCTGTCACGTACCCACCCGTTTAACCAATTCAAGGCAGGGTACATGATGCCAAATTCAGGGCTTTCCCATGATCTCAGCCCATTAGTTAGATTCATATAAATAAATTATGAATATGCAGATGTAAAACAAATCAATTATGATGCACAACGGAATTAAAACATCCACACACATTACTCATGCATACAACATATCAACAGTTATCGAATTAATATAGTGCAGAAGTAAATATAGAGGCATAAAAACACTTATCTTCATTTTGCAACTGCCCAAGCAACTAGCTATGTCGCTGCAACGTTCCACCCAGCCATAGGCTCTTCGACAGCTTATACTGAGTTCGTCCGAAGGCCACCCCCGAGCTGGGCATGATTCCTTCAAGGAAAAGGGGACATTCACTCTCTCACAACCCATTTAATCATTCCATCTGAGCCAAGCCAGTCCATAGCTGGGTTTATCAGGCTACAATTGAACCCTGGATTATCGCACTCGAGCTCAAGCCCAAGCCATGGATACCCATACCCATACCTAACATACTCTTCTCTCACGCAGTAAGCACAAACAGGGGCAGGGATACACATTTTAGACAGTGGAATTTACAAATAAGATGGCCATGGGTTTTCCCAAAAACGTTCCCAACCAAAAATGGATTGTGGGATGGGAAAACAACCACAGGGGGAAAAACGATTTCTTCCCCAAATATCTCAACCTTCAACAGCCCAAAACGGTCTCTATTGAACCCCCATTCGATTTCCCTTCTTCCCCACTGGTATACAACACAGAAAACGCCCTTCTCTACTGGGGAAATGAAGAAAATGCTGCAACATGCCTGGAAAACGCCCAGGTAGCTCTCAACTCGTGAGGGAGGAAGAATGATCATGGATGATGGCTTGGAGGATAAATTCATGGCTCTTTTCTATCCCAAGGAGACAAACACATTTTTCCATAAAGGGTGGTTTTCCCATACCCGAATTTGGACAGCCACACCTCTCCATTCCCAAGGCATTAACTACCTCAACCAACTCTTGGGAGAAATCAATGGTTGGGTACAAAAGTCAACATGGGTAGTTGAGGGTTTGATGGGTTCTCTCATTGACACTTGGCTTGACCTGATTGGCTCAAGGGTTTGAATGTTTTCCCTCCCAATTCCTTGTGAAATCATGCCCCCATCTCTTTGTTGCATTGCATAGCTAGTTGTGGGTATTTTTATTAAAATGCATATTACATGATATTTGAATTTCCAATGCGCATTGCTAGCACGCAAACCATATGCATCACTAAATCGATGGCGGGGCCTTGGCCTTGAGCTCCTCACCATGATTTCATAACAATATTACATCATTTATAATGTTAATGCCATGGGGTAAAACTGGGGACATTACATTCCCCTCCCCTTGGAATAAAACCATCCTCGGTGTTTCAACACTTCGGACTATATACCCACTTTACACATGATTCATAATTCACAAGATGTGACAGTTCTTCCCTGCGTTTCATCCCTTTACTTTGAGCTTTCAGGACCAAGTCCTTTGGATTCTACAAGCTGCTCTGGCTGGCTTGATCTTCCAGTTCTACAGGTGGGCATCGCTCCACAGCAACCCCTTCCGTTTGTTTATCTTCCAGTTGATCTACAAGTCTGGAATTTCATGGATTTCATCTTTCTTGTTGTCCCGACAACTATCTGAGGAAGACTTCCAGCCAAAACACATATCTTTTGGCCTGCTGCCCTGATCAATATGCACAACTGGCTCTCGCTTTTCTCACTAGCAATCATTTGGCTAGTAACAACTGCAACAATGGCTTTCAATGTCTCTCCTGTGAGACTTATCATGGCAATTCCTGTTAGGACAAGCATAACACAATAATAAAATTAGTCAATTATTTTCCTAATTGACTTGGAACGTCCATGCTTTACTCATGAGACTTCCACACATTTCATGCTTTCCCACATACACATGAACTCATTCATGTTCATCCTTTCACAAGAAAATAACTATTTCACCATTCACAATTCATTTCAAGCAATGAAACACAATTTGTTTTCATTTATGACATGCATTCAACAATATTTTGTTTCTAAGATGCATCAGTCAAAAGGAAAAAGAAGAGTAATAGTTTCCCCCTCTTAGTCTTGTTCCATTCCGGAGCCACACCGTCACTGGTGGTTCTATGCTCCTTAGTCTTTTTCACTTCCATGTGAATGCTTGACTTGCCCTTTCTTGACTATGACACTTTAGTGTCTAAGGTCTGTCTAATGCCTTTCAACTAGGGAACCCTTCCCCATTGTTGCTTACAGAACCTTTGGCTACTAGGACCCACACAGTTCCACTAGCACCATCTTTCGTTACTGCTCATATTGAGCTCTTTAGGACAGTCCTATGTCCACATGCATCCTCCAGATGATTTCATAGTCCTGGCTTCCAGCAATACCTACACTCAAACATTGAGTCAATTCACATGTTTAGTGTATTTTCATAGGGTTTATCTCCAAATGAGAAATTTAAGAAATCATAATTAAATCATAGGCACATGTATATTCATAAGCAAGAGTTGCAAGATAACCAAATACTTATCTTTATTGGATGTCTTCACTTTATCCCACAGGATCCTTCTTGTCTTTCCAAGCATTGGATTTCCCGTGGATACAACAATGAATGTTGGGCTAGCACGCAGGCTACTCCACAACCATTTGAATAGGAAATGCCAAGCCAGTACGCTAACTAGTTTTATCAATTGTTTAAGGGAATGTTTGTCCAGCACGCCAACTGCTCCACAACATCGAGTGGTTAATGTTCCCACCAACTATTCTCTGAATTTACCAAGAATTTTATAGCTCCAACCAGTTACTCTCTGGCTTTACCAAGCATTTATCGCTCCAACCAGTTACTCTCTGGCTTTACCAATCATTTATATCTCCAACCAGTTACTCTTTGGCTTTTTCAAGCATTTATAGCTCTTTCAGGGTCCTTGCTTCCTGTAATGGCCAAGGTTTCCAATAAAGAAACAACAGTGCATTAGCTTGGTTGTCATACGACTTATACCTGAAGTCTTCATTATTCCAAACAAGAAATAAATGAAAATGAATACTTATCTGTATTGTACATTTCTCCTTTGGTCCATAGGATCCTTCTTCGCTTTGCAAGCCTTGGAATCGCTTATGGACTTGGATATAGTTAATGCTTAACCAGTACACCTCCCCATCGGCTGGATTTTCCAAGCATTTGGTGGTGCCCAACCAGTCCCATACCTGGTAGGCCCTCTCCAGTGCCGAGCCAACACATTCATCTGGGTCATCGACCAATGGAAGGAAATTGCGCCACCTGACCAGTATAGGTCAAGGCTCTACTATGGAGCCATAGGTATCTTAGGGTTTCCAATCAGTCCTTGGCGCCCGCCCTCCCACTGCTGACCCAATAGGTATCTCATGGTTTCCAGTCAGTCCTCGGAACCCGTGCTCCCACTGCTGACCCAATAGGTATATTAGGGTTTTCAGTTAGTCCTCTGCGCCCACCCTCCCACTGCTGACCCAATAGGCATCTCAGGGTTTTCAATCAGTCCTCGGCGCCCACCCTCCCACTGCTGACCCAATAGAGATTTCATGCCTTTACCAATGTCACCACACTTCCTTGCACCGTAACCCTTCACACACATCAACTCTTCATTCATACAAGGACGCCACTCCTTCTCTTGTGAAAATCGGTGATTCCTTTTAGGAACTTTATAGGTGACTTTCTTGACTGCAGGTTAACATGACCCCCTACTCACACAAGGATGATACCTTCCCTTATTACACAGCTCTTCGGGCTTGTCCATCCCTTCTTGTAATATTTTACGTGAGCATAGAAAGGTTTCCAATTCCTGTACAGTCCTTTTGCGTACCCTCCTTTACTTTGTCTCTTAATGTGCAATATCAATCTGCATCTGTGTAGGCTGACAACACAAGAAGGATAAGCAAGCTCATGAGTATTGCTGTTCAAATTCTTGACCACATTTCATAACATTCACTACCAAGTATTGAAACACCAGGAATGCGTCCATTCCCTTAGGGTGTAGTCAATATTGAAAACCCTACCATGAACCAGCACCATAAAATGTGTGCACCCCCTTTCTGATGTGCGCCATGTAGGCCCTAATCATACTCAAGCAGTTTATAATGATATAAATAAGATAGAGCATGCTCTGCATATTAACCCTAATAATTTAGACATGCATGTTCTTGTCTAGGGTCATAGAATACTCATTCATTTCGCATATGTGTCTCACATGCCTTTTGGGCATAGCTTTACCATCTCACTTTCATGGTTTACTGACATGCGGTTTGGCTGAGACATTATCAATGACGTTTTACCCGAAACCCATTTCCAAAGCATGGGGTCTTTCCCATCTGGTTTGGCTTCTGCAGGCCATCACACATGACCTTCCTGCAATGTGTCATCCTGGCACACTTTATCAAATAGACAAACAGTCAGCAACATTTAGCAATAAGCTTCAAATATGATTGTTCCATAACCAATCAATAGCATTAATAATTAAATTCAATATGAATTTACAATTTTGTCTCCTACAGAAATTGATTTGCTTAGCAATGAGTCTCTCCTCATATTGTTTGGCTCTTGTAAGTGGTATCACTCTGCCCATTATGGTTTCACCCTTGCTACCATACCTGAACATCCACCTACAGCATGTCCTCCTGACACAATTCTATATAAGCCAAACAATCATTAGCAATTATAAGCAAATTCTCAAATCTGAAATTTGTAACTCTGTTTTCCTACAGAAATTAGATTTGCAACTATCTAAACCAGACAATTTTCAGATTCGTTTTATGCGTAAATTTACAACCATGAGAACCTTCTCATAACCTTTGGATTTTGCACACGGTAGATCCCGGTCTTTACTATGGACTTATCCTCATTTCCATACGCAAGACTTTTCTACCTGAAAACTGAAACTTCAATCAGCCAAACACGTTGTAAGTATCTACGCACATAATCATTCATTGCCATAACAGTCACTGAAGTGATCTCAGAATTATAATACTCAATAATTCAAACACCTTTATCTGTTTAACATTTGAAATGCAATGAAATATATATACATTTCTATATATGTATCATTATCAAAATAGAATTTCAAGACATAGTCACACTATCCATGCAACTTAAATAAATCGTAAATACTCATTATTTCAAAGTCATATCATTCATACAACTCTGTCCTTCCACAAAGAATTCTAGCAGCCCATCGATCATGATTTGGCTCTTCATGTACTTACTATTCTGCATTACCATAATCAGGACCACCAGTCCTCACTTGCTTTGGTTATTAGGCACATAACCAACATACACATGGCATGATATAATTCATATGAATGCATTGAGATTTCTAAACAGTCATAGGGTGTAAGGATCATTTCCTTCACTTACCCACACCTCACCAAGCTTGGTAGGTTAACAGTCCCAATCGGTATTCAATATCACATGCAACTAACTCAACATAGCTCAAACATAGTTGAAGAGATCTTACCAAATCCTCTTTCAACATTCATGCAATTTGGCACCAATAATCATTACCTGCATGGCTGTCATTATCATCGCTTGATGTTACCTGATCAGTTGGTCTCTTACCAAGGCTACTCTGTCCTTTTTCCAACTTTATGATCATAGATTTGTTGCACCATCCTTTCTGCATAAGGTTGTTGGCTTCATGCAACAACGTCCTCAATACATTTTGCCATGCTCTTTGTTATCTTTCGTCCTACAACCAATACCAACATCAATAGTGATTATCAACCACAATATTCTCCATTTGTGGTTCATTGCATATGCAGACTTCATTATTCTACCAATATGCAATATCCCATTTATGCACAAGCATTTCCATATGCACTATGCAATGTTTGTTAAGATGCCATCTAGTGCATATACATCTATGTAATCCCTTACATTTTTAACATTTTTATGCCATATGAAAATTTCATAATTATAAGTATGATAAAAAATAGGGGTTTAAAGAATTCTTCCCTTTTCGATCCCTCATTGTAACATGGAATTCCTCTTCCATATCATGCAATTGTAAAAATTGCCCATATTGACAACAAAATTTGTTTGTCAAAACAGCCGCTGGCACTCTTCTGCACTAAATATCTATGATATATGTAGACCTCATTCAAACTCTAGTCATGCATAATTGTTCCATGCTGGACAAGATTTCCAATACCTGTCTTCATGCTCCATTCCGACATCAGGTGCGGAAACTGCATCTCTTCAAAAATGACAACTTTCACTCCAATTCTGCACATTTTACACAGTTGCATTTTGGTCCAGAATGCCGACTTTAGCCACCTGCAGAAGAAAATCTATGAGGAATCACAAAAACTTATCTATCGGGAGAAGTTAGTCCATATAACAAGGAACACTCACCAATTCACGGATTTCAATTCCGATGCACCATTCATCTTCTATGAATTTCTGGGTTTGACTACTTCTCACTTTTCACATTTTTCCAAAATTCCAAATTTTGGGCCAAAAATGGCTATCTCCCAAATGGTGCATTTCTGGGAAATATTCGTCTAAAGGAAACTGTCCATATTAATGAGAATATGAAATGTATAACTCAGTAAAAATTTTGATTCCCACATCTAGGGTCACTTTTACTGCCCACGAGCTTTTCAAAATCCCGAAAAAGTGGCCCGGAACAGTGCTTTTTGGCCTTCTTGCTCACCCCGACTCCACATCCTTTGGAGTTTGGCTCCAATATTATGAACTTAATATCATGCCTGTTTCATGGTCGTACTCATCAATTTCAGCTCAAACTGACCTTCCGTCAAGCCTCGGGACTCCGTCCTTCAAAAGTCACTATTATCCATTTTCTGTCAAATCGGAGTGTAATGGGCTCAGGGTCTTCATTGGTTCTTTCATGGCCTTCGTCAATGGCCTCCGAGCCCCACTTTTTTTTTTCGCCGCTGTTGCGGGACGGTTCGCCGAACACTCCCACAATTGCGGAGCCTTTCGGCGAATGCTCCCGCAATTGCAGAGCCATCGGCGAATGCTCCCGCAGTTGCGGAGCCATTCGCGGAATGCTTCCGCCGTTTCGGAACAGTTTGCCGAATGCTTCCGAAATCTCGGGGCGATTTGGTGAAGTCTTCCGCAGTTTCGGAACGACTTGCGGAACTCTTCCGCAAATTTCAGAACGATTTCCCGAACTCTTCCGTGTTGCGGAACAATTCGCGGAATCCTTCCACAAATTTCAGCGAACTCCTCCGCGTTGCGGAACGGTTCGCGGAACTCTTCCGCAATTGCAGAAAGATTCACGGAACTCTTCCGCGATTGCGGAAAGGTTCGCTGAACTCTTCCGCAGTTTCGGGAAGATTCACGGAACTCTTCCGCAATTTCGGAAGACATTCTGGAATTCCTTCCGCAAATTTCGGAAGAGAATTCCTTCCGCAATTTCGGAAGAGAATTCCTTCCGCAAATTTCGGAAGGGAATTCCTTCCGCAGTTTCGGGGCAATTCGCCGAATGCTTCCACAGTTTCGAAAGACATTCGGGAATTCTTTCCGAAACAGACTTAAACAAATTTTTAAAAACTTTTTGAAACAATTTCTGGATTCTTCTTTCCTTGCGACTGCAATTGGATTTGGCCCATAGAGGCCCAATGCTGCAACCAGCAACTCTGATACCAACTGTCACGTACCCATCCGTTTAACCAATGCAAGGCAGGGTACATGATGCCAAATTCAGGGCTTTCCCATGATCTCATCCCATTAGTTAGATTCATATAAATAAATTATGAATATGCAGATGTAAAACAAATCAATTATGATGCACAGTGGAATAAAAAACATCCACACACATTACTCATGCATACATCATATCAACAGTTATCGAATTAATATAGTGCAGAAGTAAATATAGAGGCATAAAAACACTTATCTTCATTTTGCAACTGCCCAAGCAACTAGCTATGTCGCTGCAACGTTCCACCCAGCCATAGGCTCTTTGATAGCTTATACTGAGTCCGTCCGAAGGCCACCCCCGAGCTGGGCATGATTCCTTCAAGGAAAAGGGGACATTCACTCTCTCACAACCCATTTAATCATTCCATCTGAGCCAAGCTAGTCCATAGCTGGGTTTATCAGGCTACAATTGAACCCTGGATTATCACACTCGAGCTCAAGCCCAAGCCATGGATACCCATACCGATACCCAACATACTCTTCTCTCACGCAGTAAGCACAACATTCCCAACCAAAAACGGATTGTGGGATGGGCAAACAACCACAGGGGGGGAAACGATTTCTTCCCCAAATACCTCAGCCTTCAACAGCCCAAAACGGTCTCTATTGAACCCCCATTCGATTTCCCTTCTTCCCCACTGGTATACAACACAGAAAACGCCCTTCTCTACTGGGGAAATGAAGAAAACGCTACAACATGCCTGGAAAACGCCCAGGTAGCTCTCAACTCGTGAGGGAGGAAGAATGATCATGGATGATGGATTGGGTGTGAAATTCATGGCTCTTTTCTAGCCCAAGGAGACAAACACGTTTTTCCATAAAGGGTGGTTTGCCCATACCAGAATTTGGACAGCCATACCTCTCCATTCCCAAGGCATTAACTACCTCAACCAACTCTTGGGAGAAATCAATGGTTGGGTACAAAAGTCAACATGGGTAGTTGAGGGTTTGATGGGTTCTCTCATTGACACTTGGCTTGACCTGATTGCCTCAAGGGTTTGAATGTTTTCCCTCCCAATTCCTTGTGAAATCATGCCCCCATCTCTTTGTTGCATTGCATAGCTAGTTGTGGGTATTTTTATTAAAAGGCATATTACATGATATTTGAATTTCCAATGTGCATTGCTAGCACGCAAACCATATGCATCACTAAATCGATGGCGGGGCTTTGGCCTTGATCTCCTCACCATGATTTCATAACAATATTACATCATTTATAATGTTAATGCCATGGGGTAAAACTGGGGACATTACACTTTCAGTACATAAACATATACAATAATGGATACCCTTCCCGATGCTCATGGTAGCAGATGATCACCCTCGCTACTTTCCTAAGTAGCATACCGAGGCACTTAGATACTCCAATGGTCTGGTGCTGGTACCGGTGATGTAGATCATGAACTCTAGGCTCTAGAATGTCCATGGTCAATCACTGGAGGTTCTCCTCTAGCTCAATAAGCTCCTCTACAACATCACGTGTTGTGGCACCCAATACTGGCACTGCTCCTCTCTGTGCAATCAGAGACATACCCGCTGGTCATGTCGGGCCCACATCTGCATCAAACACATGTCAACCATCAGTACTAATCCAAAATCATCAAATACATATACAATGAAAAACAAAGTAGAGTTGTCATTCTTACCGATATCACCCCATTGCGTCCCCTCGGGAAGCAGTAGATCTGGGTCTCCCCTGAAGTCAGTCCCATCATATGGATAGTCCTCTACGATGAGGACTTGACCCCTCAACCACTGGAAGAAGGGTTCACCAAAACTGATAATGGGACTACCACCACCATGGAGGGCCAGCACCTCGTTCCAATGCATCATATGTGGATATCTCGGATCCATATCCCCTATGAAAACATGTGAGCACAGGTGAGGCACCTGCTCCAGGAAGAATGAAACTACAACTGAGCCATAACCAAACTGTTTCAGCGCCCCGCACCAACACTTGGTGAGTTGTTCTCGCAAGCTCACGATAAGTCCCTCACACTAGTTGAAGTTTGTTGGAGCCATACACTCCTCAACATACATCATCTAGGACTTGCTTTCCATATGAGAGGATCTACTCTCGGCCACCCTCACTATGGTAAACAAAATTATGCGAAGAGGTGGATCTCTAACCTTTTTGATGGGAATCTTCCCACCTACCATCTGGGTGCCTCCAGTGCACCATTGGTCGATTAAATCCTCCACGGTAAGACCACCTCCTTGTGATCTTGCCAATGATACAGGATTTCCCTATCGAGATAACCCAATCAAGAAATAGATATCCTCAATATCTATTGTCAAGGTATGAACACCAATCTAGAAATGTTGTTGCACCGGATCCTAACATTGGATCAAGTGCTCCAATGAAAAATGTAAACAAATGCAAAATGGAAAGAAATGAAAAATGTAATCCATTGAAAAGAAAGGGGGCATATTTTAGGGTTACCAGACACTGACGACATGGGAAACGACTGATCACGGCTCCTGCAATTGATAGTTGAAAAATCGCTCTCCAAAGGTCACTTTCACTCTCCAACTTGGTAAAAAAAATAGTTATTATTTTTTACTATTTGGCCCTATTTATATTGAAAAATGGAATATTCCTTTTTTAATTTATTTGTTATTGGGTTATTTTCCCTATAGTTGGAAGTTTTTTGCATGTCTGAACACCTAATCGATAGTTTTGACCTAGTTTTGAGAGATTTGCAGGTGAGATAAGATGTTACAAATAATTGCTTGTGTTTGTAGTCTTTTCACACTCATTGTCAAATGTGAACAAATATTCGATCTTTTTTGTGTCATTATTCCGCTCGTTAAAATGAATTAATGACAACACCGAGATAAATCGTTGTTCCTTCTCGGGCTCGTAAAACAATGAGAATAAGTTATCGAGTTATATTTTATCACTTTTTCGCGCTCGTTAAACTTCCTCGAAAAAGGAACCCCTTGGAGCCTTTCTTTAAGCTCTTTTCAGGATCTCGAAATACGATAAGATCGCCAAGCGAACTTGATACGTTCCACCTTGTAAAAGTATTTGAATGATCATCTTTAATGTGATAGTTTACCCCTTGTTCAGACCAGGAGGCACTATTTTACGAAAAAAGAGAACTCCATCCAATCATGGTTGGAAGAGTTATCTCTCGCATTATTTTACCCTTTTTCAGGCGAAGAGACTAACTTTACGAATAAAGGACATTTGGAGTCTTCTTTAGTTCTTTTCAGACTCTCTAAACATGAAATGATGCAGAGTTTACCTTATTTGGACTCGTTAAAAACTGACATAGAAGGGCCCGTTATGGGACGAACCCCTTGTTGGAATATTATCACCATCATTTTTTATATTTGCATGCCTGCATGCATTTTGCATGCCTGCATGCATTTTGCATGCATCCAGTCGTCATGTATGCATCCGGTCATCATTTTGGTGGTCTCCCTAGCACCTGGAGCCTATTTTCAGCTCCCTAGAGCCTGTCTTCAGCCCTCAGTAGCCCTTCTACCTACCTGATGAACCTTGTTTTCCTCACCTGGATGACATATGCGCCTTATCTCACCTACCAGGAGTTTAACAGTTAGTTAGAGCATTTATTGACCAACTCTTCCATTTATTGCTCATCCTAACTGCCTGTAGCTCCCAGTTGGCTATTTTGGAGTGCCACTTGACCTTCTGATAGCCTCATGCACCCTCCTTGGAGTCTCCATCCCTTGATTTGTGCTCACATGGTTCTATTAGACTCAGTTAGACTCATTTGACTGACTATTGACCATTTATGAGTACTACTACTGATTGGATGATGTCTCCAATGTTATCCAAGCTACACACCGAGGAGAATTCGAATGACCTTTAGCTTATTCGAATTCACTTGATAGTTATTGTATTGTATTTAGTTTTCACAATTCCAGCTCATAGCTGATGTATGATCATACTGTTATTCTCCATTTTCTGTGTTCATGAGTGATTATTGATTTAGTCTATTATTCTTCTTCTCTCTGCTATTCTTGAGTGAGATTAGTGAGATTTGTTGTAGCTGTGAGATCTCCCTGTAGATTATCACATGGTATCAGAGCTGACATCAGTTATTCGAATGGCAGCAGTAGAAGTTGCAGTAGTTCCTTGAGCAGCTGTCTTTCATTGAGCACCAGAAGCATATGAGTTTCCACAACAAATCCTAGTGCTATTTCCTTGAATTCACTGGAGAAATCCAGTGAGGTATAGCCAGGTGTGAAGGACTTAGTCACATGTGCTCATTGTCCTAAGGAAGTGTTCAATTCGAATTGCAGCAAATCTCCATTTCATAATTCTCATTTGTTTTGCAGGACTATCCTCTCTTCAACTTTGAATTCTGCAGTATCATGGATCTCAAAATGAATTCATCCAACTACTTCAAATGGAATGCCAAAATGGACATCTTCTTGAAGTTGAAGAGACTTTCCAGATTGGTGAATGGCTCTGCAGTTGATCCCACTGGTGCAGTAGATAAATCCAAGTACTTAAACAAGCTTGATGAAGCAGTAGGACTGCTTCTACTTAGCATTTATGAAGACCTACACTTTCATGTTATTGATTTGAAGACTCCAAAGGATTTTTGGGACAAGCTTGAATCTCTTCTTGGCCATAAGGATGAATTGAAGGGTCATAAGTTAGAAAATGAGCTCATCTCCTTGAGCCCAAGCAGTTTCGAAACTATCACTAAGTTTCTAAACAAATTCAAGAACTTGATTTCACAATTGAAGAGGTATGAGATTGAGAAGGAAGAAAAACAACTCATCCTTTCCATCCTGTCGAAGCTAGGCCCTGATTATTCAGTGTTTGTTTCGACCTTTCAGTCAACAAAGTTGTCCATTCAAAAATGGAAGTTCCCTTTGCTTGAAGACTTCATCTAATCTCTCACACTTGAGGAGGAGAAGCTAGTACACATGGGAGTGATAAAAACCAAGTTGGATCTAGCTCTCGCAAAAATTGAGATAAGAAGAGAGAATGGCAAAGGAAAACAAAAAAATTCTGATAGGAAGTCAAATGACCAAAAGCAGAAGGAGGCTCCAAACCAGTCAGATGGAGCTTCAAATCCTAATAAAGACAAGACATCTCAAAAGGGAAAATCCAAGTGTACATATTCCAATCAAGGATATCACCCTAAGAGCTCATGTATGAAGAAGACCATAGATCTCATGGCTTCACTTCTTGAAAAAAATAATCTTCTAGTACCTGCATGTGCTAGAAAGAAAGAGAGTGAACCATATAGATTTGAGAACAAAGAGAGATTCCATGCTCTCATGGTAGGAGAATCATCACAATCCTCCTTCATCATAGATTTTGGAGCATCAAGACACATGTATTCCTCCAAGGATATCTTCACTAATTTCAAATCTACTGTTGGATCATCCATCATGTCGGCGAATGATTCTGAGGTCTATTATGAAGGGATAGGAAAAATAAAACTTCATCATGGGTACTTCTCTAATGTACTCTATGTACCCACTCTCACTTCTAATATACTTTGTGTATATCAGATGACCCACACTAGAGAGCCCAAGAGGGTGATCTTCTCTCCAAATGAGGTTGAAATTCAAGACATGGTATCAGGATCTACCATTGTAAAATGAGTTGCAAATCATAAGTCGAAACTGTATGAGTTCTCACACTTCTTACCTCTCTCAAATCAATTCGCTCTTCACACTCATGCCAATGAAGAGAGTAGATTGCGACATGAAATATTTGGGCATCTTAACTATCAATACTTGCAAGACATGCATAGAAAGGAGATGGTTGAAGGGCTGCCCAAGATCAAGTTTTCCCAAGGCACTTGCAAAGGTTGCTTGAATGGAAAAGATCCAACAAAGAAGGTTGAGAAAAAGAAGATTCAGAAGGTAGAGCAAATGCTAGATCCAGATCCACAAGAACCTGAGATCTAGCACCTAAGGTTCGAAATCCTATTGCACAATGGGCCACCACTACTACTGCATCCACCAAATATCTTGTTGTATATCCATCATCTTCAAGAACAACCAGATATGATCTTCTCTCTCACACAGATCCATTTCTAGCTAAGAGATGCTTTCTTATGATTGGATCATATCCAAAGACATTCTTTGAAGCCTACCAAGATCCAAGATGGGTAGCAGCTATGGATGAAGAGTATGACTCTCTTCAAAGAAATGAAACTTGTGAGCTTGTTTCTCTCCCTCCTGGGAGGAAGCTTGTTCAATGAAAGTGGGTTTACAGAACTAAGATGGACTCTGATGGAGTCACTAGAAAATACAAGGCTCGACTGGTTGCAAAGGGTTACTCCCAATTCCATGGGATTGACTACTCAGATACATTCGCTCCTATTGCTAATATGGATTCCATCCGTCTTGTTATTTCTCTTATTGCATCCAAGCAATGGGAAGTGCATCACATGGATGTCAAGAGTGATTTCCTTCATGGATATCTAGATGAGGAGATCTACATGAAGCAACCTAAGGGGCATGCTGAAGACTCTTCACTGGTATGCATATTGAGTAAGTCCTTGTATGGACTCAAGCAAGCTCCTCGAGCTTGGTATGCAAAAATGGACTCCTTCCTTCTATCACAAATTTTTTTGAGATGCAAATCTGATTCGAATGTCTACATGAGACATGAAGGTGACTCTCTACTTCTAATTGTTCTATATGTTGATTATCTATTAATTACTATGAGCAACACTTCATGCATTAGATCTATAAAAACAACTTTGCATAACTCCTTCCCCATGTTAGATCTTGGATTGTTGAGATGGTTTCTTGGTCTTGAACTCACTCAGAGTGATTTAGGAATCAAGGTTGCACAGTCCAAGTATGTTTCAGATATGCTTGATAGGTTGCATATGAGCGAATGCAAACCAACAACATTTCCTTTTCTTTCAGGGATCAGCCTTGAGGATGGTTCTTCCACACCTCTGGTGGACAGTGCATTCTATCAGCTATTTATTGGGATTCTATTGTTTCTTACACACACTTGACTTGATCTTTCGTATGTAGTCAGTGTTGTCTCCAGATTCGTGAAGGAGCCTCATGAGATTCACTGGAAGGCAACAAAGAGGATATTGCATTACTTGCAAGGGACAAAGACCTATGGTATTCACTATGCAGCTGGGTCTCCTCTAAACCTTGTTGGCTACATTGACTCAGATTGGGCTGGAGACAGCTTAGATCGAAAGTCAACATCTAGTTTTGTTTTCATGATTGGATCTGGACCTATCTGTTGGTCGAGCAAAAAGAAGATTATTTTAGCTCTTTCTTCAGCAGAGGCCGAGTATAGAGTTGCATTCAATGCAGCCACACAGTGCATCTGGTTGGGGGAATCTTGTCATAGTTTGGGATTCGATTCAATACTCCACTTGTCATCTATTGTGACAATCAGAGTGCTATCAGGATTTCTACATATCTTGTTCTGAGATAGAGAACCAAACACATTAAGATACACAAGAATTACATCTAAGGATTTGTGCATGATCGGACCATCTCACTGCTCTATGTTCTGATGGAAGAGCGGATTGCAGACATCTTCACCAAGACCTTCATGATGAAGAGGTTCACTTACCTTAGATCTCTTCTTGGGGTGAGTGATGGCATGCTACATTAGCATCCTTCAGTCTATTTTCAGGGAGGGCTTTCTTCCCACTGGTTTTTCCCTCTTTCCTCATTTATTTTACTTAGTTTGTTGTATGGGGTGACCTTTGGTCTTAGTCACTAGGGACCTACCATTTAGTTTCTTCTATTATTTCCTCATAGTATAGATTGAGAGGGGGTGTTGGAATATTATCACCATCATTTTTTATATTTGCATGCCTGAATGCATTCTGCATGCATCTAGTCATCATGCATGCATCCAATCATCATTTTGGTGGTCTCCCTAGCACTTGGAGCCTATTTTCATCCCTCAGTAGCCCTCCTACCTACCTGATGCACCTTGTTTTCCTCACATGGATGACATATGCGCCTTATCTAACCTACCATGAGTTTAATAGCCAATTAGAGCATTGATTGACTAGTTCTTACCTTTATTGCTCATCCTAATTGCCTGTAGATCCCAGTTGGCTATTTTGGAGTGCCACTTGACCTTCTGACAGCCTCATGTGCCCTCCTTGGAGTCTCCATCCCCTAATTTATGCCCACATGATTTTGTTAGACTCAATTAGACTCATTTGACTGACTATTGACCATTTATGACTACTACTATTGATTGGATGATGTCTCCAATGTTATCCAAGCTACACATTGAGGAGAATTCGAATAAACTTTAGCTTATTCGAATTCACTTGATAGTTATTATATTGTATTCAGTTTTCACAGTGCCAACTCACAACTGATGTATGATTATACTGTTATTCTCCATTTTCTTTGTTCATGAGTAATTATTGATTCAGTCTATTCTTCTTCTTCTCTTTGCTATTCCTGAGTGAGATTAGTGAGATTTGTTGTAGTTGTGAGATCTCCTTGCAGATTATCACACCCCTCCAATCCTAGGTTCGTAAAATATTTGGGATTGGACTCATCCATGGGATGAGCTATACCAAGAATCTGTTACCCTCCTCAAGCTCGTTAAAAAACAAAAGTGGTACTCATCAATCATGATGGGTAATAGGGATTAGATTGTGTTTATTGTAGTTATGTAAGTACATAGTCGCTCTTAAACATGGAACTTGTTTGCATTTGCATTCAGTACTTGGGTTATCCGTTTGTCTCCGAGTCTTGTCACTCCTTTGGGTCATCCAAAGAATGCTTCCAACATCAGTTGCATTAGGGTTTGGTATCATTCTCGTCGTTTCAATACTGCCAATTCATGCCATGCTTATGTTCAATAGATTTTCGTTATTCATCATATATAGTCATTGTACCTTCTTTCATGTTGGTTTACCATGAGTCAGTCTTACACATCACTCTACCATCTGATTCACTCCAAACATCTGTGATCGTGTTTTGTGTCGATGATGGGGGATTCATCATGACCCTCGACGGATTCATCCTTGTCGACTTCAACACATCATTTGAGGATAGAATCTAGAAACCAATCAAGTACCTTGGGCCTGCATGCCTCAATGGAAGGTTATCTCGATTTCAACATGAGTTTACATCATTGGATATTGATTGAAAGATCCCGTCGAGTGTTCGACTTCAACTCATTAATTCACGCTCGATGGTATGTACTATGATAACTTGGGAATCATTGAAATCAATGGTGATTTCCCTCACGCTTGTTAACGGTATACATTAATGACCATTAATCAAGTGGTTTCTACCATGTTTGACTCCAAGACATTGTAATCACATGGATAGATTCGTATCATTGCGGGTTCGTCTTGAAGACCCTGGGTTGTTCCATATTCCACCCAGGTTGCGATGGATATTGTTTGATTCATATCACATAGATCCACTTTGTATTGGTCATGGTTGTGTTATCATCTCATCATGGATCTACAATTGTGTTCAGTCAGTCTTTACTACCATGATCTGCATTGTATTGGTCGACAGCCATGTGAGTCATATGAGATTGGGATCTTAGCGTCAGTAGTACTGCAACATCACCTTCCAACCAACCATTCCTTACCATCTATATTACAAAGAATATCACCTGTCTCATTTCTCCAGCTTCATGCTTTGGGGGGCATTCTATTACACCTAAATCTCGTCATCATGAGTCTCATGTTAACTCAGTGATTTTGTTACACCTAAATCTCGTCATCATGAGTTTGATGTTAACTCAATTCCTTGATCCCTAAATTTTCTTTGACCTAGAGTCATATAAAGAAAGTTGTGGACCCTTTTCCATGTTTTCTAGTTAGGTTGGCACATCTTGTCTTATAGCAAGATGCGCCTGACTAGGCTCGACGCGAAATTCCATTTGGAAGACTACACCAATGGCTCGGGTTTCGTTCATGCAACCTGCTCCTGCCCCTTCCTAGCACAAATTTCCCTCATGCAGCATGCGCCGGGGTTGGTTAAAATGTATAAATGGAACCTTCGAACCATTTCACGAAGTTGGGTGAGGTGGATCTCTATCCCTAACTTCTAGGTGAGTTGGAATTCAGTCCCCTAACCTCTAGGGAAGATCCCTTAAACATCTCCCATCATTTTTCAACCTACTCTATCCACTTGGTCTTATAAATATGAAGCTACTCCCCATTCCAAAGGAAGGAAGGTCTATAACACTCTCATGCTAGTGGAATTGGCTTAGGTGATCCTTGCACATCCTTGGGAGTCCTACTTCATCCTTGGTGGATTTGGCTTGGCTTGTTGGAAGGAAGGTCGCAATGTTAAGGCTTACGTTGTAACATTCTTCTCTATTGTACTCTCTTACATTACAGTCAATATAATCTATTCCCATATATGTTAGCATGTTTTTAATATATATATTTTACTTCCTTAACTGTTAGCTTAGATCAATCATATGAAATATATGCTTTTACTGCTTGTTTGTGTCTGCTTGTTCAATAGGTCATGCAGCTGCAGATCCGAAAGCTCTAGAGCACCGGATCAAGCAAGGGGAAAAGGGATCGTAAATCTCATTAAGACACCCATTTACTACTTTATGATTCTATTGATCTAGGGAAGTTGGTTCTATTCTGTACTTATTTTTTCTAAATCTAGTTAGACTAGGAATATCTGGCCTTAAGTCCGCTTAGCTAGATTGTCCAAAAACAAATCTGGTGACCACATTGGGGAGTACTTTTACTTTGGTTTAAGTTTGAGTGTGATTCCATTGATTTCTTAGTGATCCATTTATTAGACCCCTGATCCCTTCCACCATCAGATCTTATCATTAGAGAGTCTGTTGATGTCCTCTGATTCTTTTAAGATCATTTTCAGGTCATTTGTTTTTTATTCTTTGGAGATCTTTTGATTTTTACAAGTCATTATTCGCCCGATGCACCTGGGCTATGCATACAGTGCGCCTAAACCCATCCGATGCTTTCCTTGTGTCTGCAATATGCTCTAGCGATGCCATTCCTTTGCATACAGTGTGTGCCAGTGACACTTTCTCCTTGTAGACAACCTGCACCGGGTGCTCTGCACCCTACTGGCAGAGTGCGCCAGCATTTTGAGCTTGTTGCTTGGTTCAAACCCTCTCCAATTTTTTGCTTTTGATCTAATTTGAAAGCTTCTGTGTGCTGCATATTCCAGTCATAGATTTGTTTTCCCAACTTGCTTGTGTTTGGATGTGTTTTTTATTTATTTTTGGGATCCATTTGGTCAAGTTAGAGATTCGATGGTGGCAGGAAATTTCAATCCCCAATGATCATCTGCTCGATATTGCATTCCTTGATCACCATACCAGATCTATTCATTGTGTTAGATCTGATTCCAAACCCTTTTTTGCACTTATCCATTTAGTTGTGATTGTTTTTTATTGGTTTTGAGTGATTTGAGTGTCTTTGGACCCATTTGAGTGCTTGTCATTTCTTCTTTGAGAATTTCTGAGTCATTGGAGTGTTACGATCAATATCTTCTTTTCTGCTATTATATCTGAAAGCATTATTATTATCAAATCTTGTTTTGATATATATATTGAAAAATAGAAAGTGCTTTATTTTTACTATTTTCAATACCATTTGGAAATCATTTGGAAATTATTTTGTGTTGTGGAATCCATTATTTATATTTTCAAGAAGTTTGAAGAGACCATTGATTGGTTATATTTTTCTTATTCATGAGTCTTTCATCTCTTTGAAAAGATCAAGTGAATTCAAGCTCTTGCAAAGTATTTCAAATTCGAAACGTTATATATACTTTTGGTCTTTTGTGCTTTTGGTTCATCATTGTAGAAATGGAAGCGTTATTTCATTCTAATAAAAAATCCTCCTTTTCATTATTACTTAGATTCATTCTAGTTTGAAAAGACAAAAAGAAAAAAAATTGATTTGGTGTTTTATTGATTCTTGTGTTTTGTTGGAAAAATGAAAAGAGTGCTTTTATCATCTTTGGTAGATTTTGGAACTTGTTGAAATTTACTATTTTGTGAGACCATTGGAAAAAAAATTCTCCTTACCTTAGATAGACTTCATTGAAAGAAAAGGAAATGTGCACCTTCATGTAGCTAGGGTTGCATTATTTTTACATTTCTGTCTACACTTCATGCATTCACGTAACCGCATAAGATAAAATAAATTGGTGCCGTTAGGTTAGAATTTACTAGTAACTTGTGTGATAAGTTAGTGACGTGTTCCGGCGTCGTAAAATGTGGAAGTTGTCATTATTTTCCTGCATTGCATCCCGAGGGCCTATAGTTTTTCCACATACCAACAGGTATATCGAAGGCTCATTCACGTACCCTTGGGTATATCGAAAGGCACTTCACATACTCAGTAGTATATCATAAGGCTCTTGTCGTACGATTGTGCATTACACAACACCACTACGGATTTGTGCTCCCACGGACCTTGAGTATATCGAGAGACTCTCATAGGATTCCTGAAACCAACTGAGCTAACCATTTGGCCATCTTGGCATATCAATACAACGAGAACAATACTCATGGAGCTACTACACACGTGCTTCTAGGTAGTCAAGTTATATGGTCAGGTGTACGGTGCTAATCCTCCCTGGTTAGTGCTCTGAAAAATTGGTCTGAATATAATTGTTGGACCCTGGGGTATATAGCGAGTTGCGAAGCCTTGACAATCTTGTGAGGTTCCAGACTTTTGAATCCACACCTGTCACATAAGTTTTCTTGTGGCCTTAGTTTTTGTATATTTTGGATTGATTTTCTTTTGTATAGAAGACACTTAGGAGAATTTTGCTTCAGTCATTCTGGCTGAACAACCTTTAATAAGGTCCCGTAGAATTTTAAACTTCCACCCCGAATATCCCCTTAATCAGGAGGTAATTTTGAGGGAAAACATGGATCCACCAGTTACTGTCATGTCACCTGAAGAAGAAGACTCCACCATGGAGTTGGGAATGAACTTTTCACTTCCCTTAAGTCCACTAATCACTGATCCTCCAAGGTCTGTGACCATGGAACCATCTACTTCATGAGACACATATTTACACCATTCGATGGAAGGATAACCTGGGACTATAGATTGGTATAATCAACCCCAGGATGACTCTGTATCTGTATCTTTTGGTCCGTCTGCATCCTTTTGGGACACCTCTATAGGGAAACAATGGGCCTACTTGGCATTACATCTGGAGGCAGAATCTCCCCCTCTTCATTGGGATCCCAATACTAAGTGCTTGGCTCCAGTCTATGAACTCATGGCCCAATTACACCAACGTGACGAAGAACTTCGATGCCAGAGTCTTTAACGGAGAAGAGACACCTCGGAAGTGCCCATGTTTCGACATACCCCAATTCGCTCACTATCTCTTGCTTCACCGAAAACACCTTTACATAACATGACCACTTACGAACTTGGTCAACCCTCATTTCCTATGAGTACACCTCTTAATCAGGAGACCAGTTCTATGCCCAAAGTGACTTAGAACGTTGAAGGACAATTGTCCAAAACCCCTTATACTACTATTGGAACATTACACACCCCTCCCCCACTCCAAAACGTGCGGGGAGGATACTCTTTACCTCCTAGTTTTATCATGAGTAGTGTTCCTCCAATATTAAGTAATCATCCATCTATTGCAATTCAACCATCAATACGTGGTCAAAACATTGTTAATGGGGGGAAACCCCTGTTTGCTATCCATAATATGAGTGGAGGGATTCCCACTGGTCATTCCATTAGAAGCTCCTTACCAGTCGCAGGACCTAGTATGGGATTACCTCATGGTGGGGGACCATCCAACCTAACTCAATCACTATGAATTTATATATATCCAGGTAATTCCAACCCCGCGCGGGGACAATACCAGCCAGGAAACATGCTTCCCGGGGTACCTTATCTCGGAAGCTCAAATACTCCATGGGGACATCATAATGTTATGCCAAGTGGACCCCCACCAATATTTCCGTAGGTCCCACCACCCCCACCTCTGTTTGGTCCACCTCCACCTCCTTCTGGAGGTGGCAACCCCCCATCTCATTCTGGAGGGGGCAGACCTCCACCTTCTAGCGGAAGCCCACCCCATTCCGGTAGCTGCGGCCCACCCCACTCCGGTGGAGGAGGCAGAGGCCAACCCCCTTTCGGAAGTGTAGGACCCCCACCTTCGAGCGGAGGCCCTCATTATTCTAGAGGCAGTGGACCACCCTATTATTGAATCGAAGGACCCCCACCTTTTGGTTGAGGCCCACCCTATTTTGGTGGAGGCGGTGGAGGACCACCTTATTCCGGCGATGGTGGCGGGGAGGCCCACCCTATTTCGGCGGAGGCAGTGGAGGAACACCTTATTCCGGTGGTGGTGGAGGACCCCCACCTTTGGAGGAGACCCACCCTATTCTTGCGGCGACGGAGGAACCCCACCTTTCGACGGGGGCCCACCTTATGTTGGCAGTGATGGAGGATCCCCACCTTTCGATGGGGGCCCACCTTATGCCGCCACCGACAGCGGACTCCCACCTTTCAGTGGTGGACCTCCATACGGTCCACCACCCAATCCAGGCGAAACACCCCCTTATGGCCAATGCCCTATGGGAACACCTTACAATCAGTCGATTCAAGGTCCTATTAGTCCACACATGCCATATTCATACTATTAGTATCCACAACCAAACCAATGGCTACCATTTCTGGCTACTTTAGACCAACCCGACCTGTCTCGTTTAACCAATGATCTGATCCTACACGGTTATAATTGGCCACCCATTCCGGTAAAGTTACCCTCTCATATTCCAAAGTTTGATGGAAAACCCAGTGAATACCCAAAAAACCATGTGATGACATACCATCTATGGTTCTCATCCAATTCCTTGATGGAAGACTCGATCCGTCTAAGGTTATTTCAAAGGACCCTCACCGGTCCAGCTGCCAAGTGGTATATTGAAATACCACTGCACTCGTTTCCTGAATTTTTTTCTTTAGCTATGTCATTCCTGACTCACTTCTAGTTATCTATCCGCTATGAAACTGGTACGGACTTATTGACTTCTCTCCGCCAGACTACCGCGACACATATATCCGATCATATCCATGAGTGGCAGAAAATACAATGTCTCATTAAGGCTCCTATTCCAGACCAATTACTAGCTGACTGGTTTACGAAGTCTCTTTTACCCACCTTAGCTAGAGATGTAGCTATGGGAGAGGTCGTCACCGAGGAACAGGATATGGCTCATTCCCATTACTTAGACCTTGTCTATGTTCAATTTGGCATGTTATATGACATTGTTCTTGATGCCCCACACCCCACCTACGATCTTGCAAAACTTCCCCAGGGACCTCATGCCAATGGAATTATTGGTTTCGTACACTCCCAGCCTCCTACTCAAACCGGTGGATCTTCTAACCACCATGGTTCTTCCCCACCCTCTCCACAGGCTAGCAGTAGCACCACCAAGTCACCCACTCCTTCTCCCATTGAGGAGGTGAATTCTGTTCAATCAACTTCACCTCAGAAATCCGATGGCAAGAAGAAAACCAAAGGTAAACCCAAGAAGTCTTTCAACCAGCAGGAGCACAAGAACCCTCCTAAAGACACAAAATAGAAACAAAAGCTCAAATATTCTTGTTTACTTGTGTGGTGGTGACCATTTCTCCAAAGAGTGTCCCCACAGAGACAAACTGCAGAAGTTTCTTAAGGGAAATCCCACACCCATAGTTCTCAATAATCCCTTCCCCACCCAAAATCAACAAATGATTACTCAACCCTCTCCTTCTTAAGGAGAGACATCATCCACCGTGTATGTTCTCATGATGCATAGTGAAACGGTTAACCTGAATACACGATCACGATCATACGAATGAATCCCTATGAAGGAACCCGTCGGAAGTAATATTGAAAAATATTTCGCCTCTACCCCGGATATTTCCTTTCCACAAGCTCCTCTCACCATTGAGAATCCCTCATTAGAGTCAGTGTTGCATCCGCCTAAGAGCACGATTCAAAAAGTAGTTTTCAATCCTAATGCTTGGGAAACTCAGAACTATAACATTGTAGAGGACTTGGTGCAAGGCTCTTATGCCATGTCGACGCTATAATTCTTTCAGAATTTTCCCAATCAATGTAAAACTCTTCTCGCTGCCATTGGCGTGGTAGACCCAGATTCCTCGAATACAATCATGTTTAGACTTGAGTAGTTTAAACCAAGGATTTCCCACCATATGGATTTCCAAATTGCCATGAAGTTTGATGGGAAGACAATCCATCGTACTGTATTACACGAAGGTGCCTCTACCTCGGTCATGTCGTTATCTTGTTGGAGAGCCATTGGTTCTCCTGAGTTAAATTGTTCTCCTACTACCCTGAAAGCATTCGACAGTCGTGGATTTCAACCCCATGGGATATTACAAGCCTTAGCAGTAGAGTTGGGGGGTAATACTGTAACCATTAACGTGGAAGTAGTCGCATCCTAGTTGGATTATAATCTCTTACTTGGTCGTAACGGGTTTTACACCATGACTACAGTTGGATCATGTGTCTTCTGCATTATGCAATTCCCCCATCAAGGTCGAATTGTCATTATCGACCAGTTGGACTTCTGTACACCGGACCCTGCTACTCATCCCAACGATAATGTCCCTTTATTAGGGAAATCTTTGCAGCTATATGAGAGCGTGGGGTTCGGCCTCATAAAATATTCATCTATTATGGGCATCTTTCCAACCTCGGATCTCGCTAAACTTGTTTCCTTGGTGAAAATGATATCCTCCATGATTCCATCTTCTTCCAACTCTATCGATCAATGGCTTGTGCTCGATGAGGCCACCATGCATTTGATTGGAGATACTATGCCTCTCTCACCAGCTGAAGCTACTGATGAGGCTATCCAGTTAGCACCTAAGGATCACTTGGCCATGGCCTCTACATATTGTTCTCTACAGCGGACGTCATCTTCACCAGATCCTCTTCTCCGGACTTTTCATTCTGATGAGTCCATTATGGATATTATGAGCATAGATGAACCTCTGTGGGAAGACCTTAACCATCGATCGTATTTCCTACCCTCACTATATACTGCGGAGAACGCCATCACTACCATTCTTACACCATATGTCTATCCTTTCCCATAGTCACTGATTCTCACTTGCGATACGGTTATGGAAGGAAACATGGAAAACATCATGCCCACCATTTCGATTGACATCTCAGTTACACCCACGTCATGGAACATATCCGCATTGTCCAGAATTGCTCTCCTTATGAGCTCACCACAACCTTATTTAAACAATTTCGCGACGTCTTCACATGGACCTATGAGGAAATGCCTAGGATCGATCATGCTATTGTTTCACATGAGATCAATACTTATCTCGACACTAAACCTGTCCGCCAAAAATTACGACCAGTACACCCTCAGAAAAATGCGGTAAATAAAGCTGAGATTGAAAATCTCTTGAAGGTCAATTTCATATATCATGTTCCTTTAACATAATGGGTCTCCAATGTTGTCCCTATGGCCAAGAAGCATAGTACTATTAGGGTCTATGTCGATTATAGGGACCTGAATAAGGCTTATCCTAAGGAAAATTACCCTACTCCCTTCATCGATTGGATCATTGACAACTATACTGGGAGGGTCATCTTCTTGTTTATGGATGTCTTTTCTAGCTACAACCAAATAGAGATCCACCTGGTCGACCAACACAAGACCACTTTCATCTTCCCCTGGGGTACGTTTGCTTATCGTAAACTCCCCTTTGGTCTTAAAAATGATGGTGCAACATTCCAGGGGGCCATGTCGTATGCTTTTCATGATGTGAAGGACTTTGTGGAGCCTTATCTTGATGATCGCCCTGCTCATTCGCAACATCGCAAGTTCCACATTGATCAACTGATGGCTATATTCCTCATATGCATGCAGTATAACATCCGTCTGAATCCTCACAAGTGTATTTTCTGCGTCGAATCAGGACGCCTCCTAGGTTTTATCGTTTCAAAGGATGGGATCTGCATTGATCCCTTGAAGGTGGAAGCCATTGTCGCACTCCCACCTCCTACTAACATCATGGAACTACAAAGTTTGCAAGGGAAGGCAACTTACCTACGGATTTTTGTCTATACTTTCGCTCAAAAGACACATGGCTATATGTGATTTCTGAAGAAGGATGTCCCTTTCATCTAGGACAACCAAGACCATCAATCCTTTGACAGCTTAAAGTCTGCCATTACTCACACCCTTGTGCTCCAACCGCCCAATTACTATAAGGATTCCATCCTTTATCTTGCCGCTTCCTCCACCACGATCGCCATGTTATTGGTCCAGGAAGAAAACAACTCCCAGGAACATGTGATCTATTACCTCAATAAGGGGTCTTATTAACCCTGAGACCCGTTACTCACATGTCGAGACACTCGCTCTGGCAGTCGTCATTGTCATCCAAAATTTACTTCACTATATCCTACTACGCAACACCATTGTTATTTTTGGATCGAACCCCATGTACCATTTTATTACACGTCAGGTGCTCGGGGGAAAGTATTCACGCTGGATCATGATACTTTAGGAATTTGACCTCCTCTTCGAGAAATCCAAGTCAAAGATATTTGGTGTTTGTGGAGCTCATTTTCGATCTTCCTCGTGTTGATACGGGAACAGATCCCATCAACTCCCTTTCAGATGAGTCATTATTTATCATCATCATGTCTGACCCATGGTATGGAGATATTACATTATATCGTCAAACCAAACGGTTCAACCCCTAGTGCTCTCGTGATGACCGTCATCGTATCCACCACCATGCCAAGTATTACTTGATCATCAATGATACCTTGTATCGTCGTGGTGTGGACTCGATCCTTCAACGTTGTTTAACTCATGAGGAGGATGAACACATACTGAATGACTGTTAATCTGGGGATTTTTGCAGTCATCTTTCTAGGATGTTTGTAGCCCAAAAAATACTACGCGCAGGATACTACTAGCCTTCAATCTTCAAATACTGTATTGAGGTCGTTAAGAGGTGTCCTCCATGCCAACACTTTCAATTTAAAAAGCGCTCCCATCCATCCCCTTTTACATCCGGTTATTGTCGTTGGCCCCTTTGCTAAATGGGGCATAGATTTCATTCACTGTAAGCCTACCTTGGCCGAGGGGCATGGTTACGTCATAGTAGCCATTGATTATTTCACTAAATGGGAGGAGGTGATGCCTACGTACAATGAGCACGGAAAAATTGTTGCACTCTTCATGTTTAATCATGTCATTGAGTGATTTGGAGTTCCGCAAGCCATCGTTACAGATCACAGATCCCAATTTCAAAACAAGATGGTAGATGAATTGAGCGCCAGATTGGGTTTTCGTCATGATAACTCAAACCCATATTACCCATAGTCCAATGGACAAGGAGAGGCCATCAATAAGGTCTTGAAAACAATGATTCAACGCATGGTGGGTACGCACAAATCGAACTGGCATAACATGCTCTTTTCTACCCTTTGGGCATATAGGACCTCCATTAAGACTTCCATCAGGTTCACACCTTTCCAACTAGTTTACAGATTGGAAGCAGTTTTACCAATAGAGTGCGAAATTCCGTCACTAAAACTTGCAGTCGAACTTCTCCCACACACCACTGTCGAGGAAGAATGCTTCCTTAACTTGGAAAAACTCAATGAAACCCGCTGCATTGCTTCTCTTTCCAATGAAACGCACAATAAACACATTAAATCCCAGTACGATAAGTCAGTCAAACCTAGTATCTTTAACGAGGGGGATTTGGTCCTCACATATGACCAGAAACATGATAAGCTGGGGGCAGTAAATTTTGAGTCCATGTGGCATGGGCCATATGTTGTAAAACATGTCTTGGAGAAGGGAACTTACGAGCTCGAGGATTGAGATGGAATATCTCTAGGGAAGCCTCGCAATGGGATCTACCTGAAGAGATACTATGCCTGAGTTTTTTAACGCATTAGTATCTTGTATATACTGTACATGGTGTTTGTTTTGTGTGGCGTGACAATTTGCTTTAGTGTGCTAGTATCTTGGTTTACACTTATGTGATGTTCTTCCTGTATGTGCAGATGGAAATCTGTTTTGGATTCGCTGACGACACCAGCCAACATACCCGCAGCATCGCTTCGGCAGCTTGGGTACTTTATTCCCCTACCGGCGAGCTCATTAGTTCGGGAGGGAGTTTTCTACGGTACGCAACCAACAATGCCGCGGAATATCACGCGGTGATTGAAGTCTTAATCGACGATCTTTCCCTTGGTATGGACCACATTGTCATCCACCTTGACTCACAAATAGTGGTCTCCCATCTTAATCGGGTCTATGCCATCTGTGATCCCATGGTACTCCGTCTTTTCCAACGAGTACATCTCTTGGAGAGGTCCTTCAAATCTGTTCAGTACCTGCACATTTCAAGAGACATGAACATTGTTGTTGATTCCATGGCCAATTTCATATTGGACTGGTACATTGCACATACATGAAAACATTCATAAACTTAAAATCGGCATGACATGTACATAATGCATAAACAAGCACATAAACAAGATCCCATAATCATCCATAGAACACGATGTATAAATCCGCCATAGGGTTTTTTATATATCACAATCAAAATGTAGTACTGATATAAAATATGAAGCATATAAGCTTTCAGTAGATATCCTCCGATACAAAATTTGAAGCCTATTGCTTTCAGTACATAAACATATACAAGAGGGGCTACTTCACCCGATGCTCATGGTAGCAGATGATCGCCCTTGCTACTTTCCTAAGTAGCATACCAAAGCGCTCAGATACTCCAATGGTCTAGTGCTGGTACCAGCGAGGTACATCATGAAATCTGGGCTCTGGAATGTCCAGGATCAAGCGATGGAGGTTCTCCTCCATCTCATACAGCTCCTCTACAACATCACTTGATGTGGCACCCGATATCGACACTGCTCCTCTCTGTGCAATCGGAGACATACCCGCTGGTTGTGTCGGGCCCACTTCTGCATCAAACAGATTTCAACCATCAATACTACTCCAAAAACATCAAATACGTATAAAATGAAAAACACAGTAGGTTTTTCATTCTTACCGATATCACCCCACCGCGTCCCCTCGGAATCACTAGATCTGGGTCTCCCCTGAAGTCGGTCTCATCATATTGTTAAATTTTGAGCATTAATTCACAATAATCTAGGATCTTTACTGAGAGAGTAACATATACAGTATATCAATGCATAACAATCACAAGAAGCATGACAAGCATCATAAGAATCAAAAGCATGAGAGACAAGAGACACAGAGTTTCCGTGGGGAAAACCCTAAGGTGAAAAATCCCACAATTTCCTCAGAGATAGAGAGAGAAATGGCTCAACCAAAGTACAACCAAAATACACTGAGATAGTCTCCTAGTAGTAGATGATCCTCCTCCTCACTAGTGCGCCACTTTCTGAGTGAGAGAAGTATGACTTTCCAAATGATAAAAATAGAGATCTCCCGATATCTATTTATACTAACCTGTTTTCCCAGTTACACTATGGGGCTGACTTGTCTATCTTGATACATCCACAATATAATATATATTTTAGGGCCGACCCCACACATGGTGGTCTAATAACCCATCGAAAAGTACACACACTCGCGACACTTGTCAATCCACATGACAACACTTACTTATAGAGGAATAACACATCTCTTATAAGGGTACAATAAATATATATGAAATACATAGATGAAATACATTCCGAAGTTACATATACATCAACACTCCCTCTTAACTAGGAAGGTATTTCTCGACACAGATATTCTAGACAAGTCTTCTTCTCGGGATCATTGTCACCGATGCATCGTCATCATCATCATCACTGTTGTTGCTATCTCAACCAATCTCTGACTCTACTCATCATAGGAAGTTCTACAAAGCCAGTCCTTTTTCATACTGGATGTAGGCCCACCACCTGCAGGTCTTCGTCATCACTGGCCATAATGTGGAATCCTCAGGACTTATTACGTGCGTCACAAAACCTCGAAAGAGCATCCCAGGCTGTTACAAACACACGGATCTACCTATAGGATCTCCCGGGGCCATATTATATGTGACCTCACCACAAAACCTTGCAAGAGCATCCCAGGTTGTTACGAGCACACAGCTCTACCTATAGGATCTCCCAAGGACAGATTATATGTGGTCATGGCAAAACCTCACAAGAGCATCCCGGGACTTATTACAGGCACACAGCCCAACCTATTGGATCTCCCAGGGACAGATTATATGCCATAGGACAAAACATCGAAAGAGCATCTGCCAGATATCCCAGGGCCAGATTATATGCCATAGGAAAAACCTCGAAAGACTATTTGCAGATCTCCCAGGGCCAAATTATATGTCCTCCCAGAGCAAAACCTCGAAAGAGCATTTGCCAGATATCCCAGGGCCAAATTATATGCCATAGGAAAAACCTCGAAAGACTATCTACAAATCTCCCAGGGCCAAATTATATGCTCATCTGCACAACCTGATCCACGGCCATAGAGCATCAACCTGATATTCACCATACATCATCCTGATGTACACATGATCATCCTGATCATCATCACTGCAACATCCTGAAGCTCGTCATCCATGATCATCCTGATCATACAATGCATCTACCTGATGCATACCAAGTATCTACCCGATACATATCATCATACATGATCCACCTGATCATCAATGATACATATCAACATACATGATCTACCTGATCATACAATGTATCCACCTGATACATATACAGATACATGGTCCAAGCATCCAACATGATGCATATACAAAATACATACAAATGATCCAACCAATCATATCCAGCATCCAACATGATGCATATACAAAATACATACAAATGATCCAACCAATCATATCCAGCATCCAACATGATGCGTACATACATATAAATGATCCAACTGATCATATCCAGCATCCAACATGATGCGTACATACATATAAATGTTCCAACTGATCATACAAAGCAGAAACTGGAACATCATCCTGATGCTCATCATCCAATGCTTACATCCATAGCCATGTGAAGGATCCTCCTTCCAACATGCTTGGAATTGATTCAACAAATGTGTCCATCACTTCTTCCTCGAAGTGTCCTCTATCTGAAGAACACCAAGCCTCTCCCTGAAGTACTTGAACTTCACCCTGGCTAGTGGCTTCGTCAGCACATCTACAATCTGCTCATCCATCGCAACATATAGGAGCTTCACAGCTCCTCTCTGCACCATATCCTTGATATAGTGATATTTAATCTCTATGTGTTTTGACCTGTCATACAACACTGGGTTCTCGGACAGCTTCACACAACTCTGGTTATCACAAAAGATACCAGTAGCATCCAATGGGAGATCAAATAACTCAGACAGTAGCTTATGTAGCCATACTGCCTCACAACTAGTTGAACAGGCTGCAACATACTCTGCCTCAGCTGTACTCAGTGCTACGCATGACTGCTTCCTGCTAAACCAAGAGATCACACCTGATCCCATACTGAAGTAGCACCCAGATGTGCTCTTCCTATCTACAGCACTGTCAGCCCAATCTGAATCAACATAACCTTGTAGGTTAAAATTTTGATTCGCCTCATACTTGAGCCCATAATCCACTGTACCCTTCAGGTACCTCATAACATGCTTTATAGCAACCACATGAACACTCCTCGGATCTGTCAGGAACTGACTCAATGTGTTCACAGCAAAGAAAATATCTGGTCTCGTGTTCATCAGGTACATCAAGGACCCAATCATCTGAAGATACATGGAGATATGAACTGGCTCAGATGAAGCATCACATAGAAGCTTCAGGTTCGATGCCATAGGTGTGGCCATGGCCTTGCAATCCATCATCCCGAATCTCTTCAGGATATCTACTATGTACTTCCCTTGACCAAGGAAGATCCCACCTGCACTCTACCACACCTCCATACCTAGGAAATAATGCATCATTCCCAAATCTTTCATATCGAACTCAGCAACAAGCTTCCTCTTTGTATCACACCAAGTTCTGGGAGCTTGCTACAAGCCATACAAGGATTTCTTCAATCTGCACACATGTGACTCCCTGTCAGGTCTTGGGACTGCATCTCAAACATCTTCTTCATGATCGACGGATCATGGCATTCCATTTCTTCATCCCAGATCCTGGGAACTTCAATATCTTCAATAGATATCTTTGTTGTTGGAACAAATGTTGTAGTCCTTCTTTTGTAGGTGAAGATATACGGTCTTTCCTACAAAACAAGTTAAATTGCATGATTAGAAACATCTAATAATTTTTAGAACAAATTATTAACACATAAAGAAATATGTCATGCAGTCATGCAGTTATCTTAGCCAATGCTTCAATACAACATTTATCCATGTTCCACAACTTTCTAGATTCCTTCGAGTCTCTACCAGAACATTGTTAAGAGTTTGCACTACTCCCAACATGTCAGCAAAGAGGTTTCATTCTAGATAAGTAGCACTGGAATGTTGTACAGTGCCATAGGCCACTTACCCATCACATGCATATTAGTAGTATACTGTTCATTAATGCAATCATTCTAATATGCACAATACATCTCCTAAGTCTAGGAACATAAGCATAATATTATTTAAACAAAAATAGGCAAGAAATGATAATTGAAATACTTATCTTTGTTTGTTTGTTGGGTGGACTCCATCTAAGTCTTTGCTTCCTGGCAGGAGTTAATGAAGTAGCTTCTTCTACACCTTTCTGTTGTGGAATGTAGGAAGATGGTCAACTCCCTCTGAAAATATGCATCCTTGCAGGAGCTGCTGGAGTGTGCTCCCTCTTGATCTTTGCTTCCTGGATTACTTTTCCTTGAACTTATATTCATCCTTGCTGACATCAATCTTCTTGAACCCTGGAAAGTATAATTTGTAAGCCTTCTAGCTTTCACTGTAACCCACAAAGATACCCTTCTTTCCTGAAGGATCTAGTTAATTGGTCCTCTTTTCCTTTGGGAAATGAGTGTATACTGGAAAACCAAATATTCTGAGATGGTTGACTTCAGGTTTCTTACCAGAAAAGACTTCTTCTGGTGTCTTGTTGTCCAATATCTTGTGGGGTGTTCTGTTCTGTACATATATAGTTGTTCTAGCTACCTCTGCCCATAGATGCATAGGTAGATCATGGTCATGCAGCATTGCCCTTGCTGCTTCCATGATTGTTCTGTTCTTCCTTTCTACAACTCCATTCTATTGAGGATTATAGGAAGCATTCAACTCCATCTTAATCCCTGAATCACTGCAAAGCTTCTTGAAGTCACCTGAGGTGAATTCTCCACCATTATCGGATCTGAATGTTTTGATCTTCTTGTCAGTTTGATTCTCCATCAAGGTTTTGAATTCCTTGAACTTATCAAACACCTCATCTTTTTTCTTCAAGAAGTATACCCAGGTCTTCCTGGAGAATTCATCAATAAATGAGACATAGTAAACATACCCACTTAGAGAACTGGATGACATAGGACCACATACATATGAGTGGCTGATTTCCAGGATATCCTATGCCTTGCTTTCACTGCTTGGGAAAGCCTTCTTAATGTTCTTACCTTTTTCACATCCTTTGCAAACACCTTCATGTTCGGTCTTGATTTCAGGAAGACCCTCTATAGCCTTGCTTGCAATTGGAAGTGTCCTACAGTGCATATGAGCAAGTCTTCTATGCCAAAGTTCACTTGGTTCCATGGATTCATGCACCATGGCATGTTCAGGTTGTCCCTTCAATTTATACAAACCTCCCTCTTGCTCTCCAATCACTACTGCATCATCGATGGTCTTTCCCTTTGGCCACCTTAGGACTTAGCCATCCACAAATGCAACCCTCATACCTTTTGCATCCAATGCAGAGATGGAGAGTAAGTTCTTCTTGAACCCAGGTACATAAAGGACTTCTTTCATCTTCAAAGATTTTCCAGAATCTAGGTTATAGGAGGCTTCACCACTTCCTTTGATTAGGTATTGAAAATCATCCCCAAGTTTCACCTTATGAGGTGATTCATGTTGAAATAGGTTTACAAAAGATTCCTTAAACCCAGTCATGTGTTTGGAATCCCCACTATCAATCAACCAATCATTACAACCATGGGAGATAGTACCTGTGAGAGCAGAGATTAGAACATACTCTTCTTCACTTGATGAGTCATCATCACTATCATCACTTTCTCCCATAGCCTTCTTCTTTGTAGTTTCATCATCCTCGGCAGCATGAGCATGGAACTTTCTTTTGCTACCCTTCTTCTTCTTGTTGGAGTTCTTGTTATTATCCCTTTTGTTCTTGGGACAATCTGAAGCAAAGTGACCCTTCTCATTGCATGTGAAGCATCTTAGATCCTTCTTATTCTTTTGATAGGATCTCTTGTAGCGAGAGTGCTCCTTCTTGAGCTTGCTTCTTTTGGTGTGAGATGCGAGAGCTTGATCTTCACCTCCCATCTTTTCCTCACGAGCTACAAGTCTAGCTTCTTCTTGAGATCATTCCTCCCACAGTTTACTGAAAGAGATCAATTTCTTTCTTGCACAGATTCCTTGAATAAAGGAGTCCCATGACCTAGGTAGGCTATTCAGAGTGGTCACGACAACTTCACCATTATCCACTACTTCATCCACAGCTTCAAGTTGTTCCTTGATCTAAGAGACCTTGGAGAAGTAAGATTGAATGGTTTCTCCATTCAACATCTTGACCCCTTTCAATTGATTCCGCAGAGTCATCTTCCGATTTATGTTCTTCCCTTCAAATAGCTTGGTCAAAGAGTCAAACATCTCCTTGGGTGTCTTTAGAGAAGACACATGGGGTATGATATGGTCTTTGATAGAATTAGCAATGATTCTCTTTTCCTTGACCAAGTTCTTCTTATGCAATACCTTAGCATCTTCATCCTCCGGGATAGGGATGTCTTCTTTTATATATGAGTCCAACTCATTCTCTTCCAGGATTAACCCAATCCTATACTTCCAAGCTCGAAAGTTATCAGCCCCTTCAAGCTTATCCTCAAGCTTGGTGTGGTGAGACATCTTAAAGAGTACTTCAAATGGAAATAGAAAAGATTTAGGTCTTACCACTTGAATTGCTGAAAACTGGATCTGGTCCTGGATTAGGGTTTGTCGGAAAAAACCTAAAAATTCAAAATGTGAATTTCAACTTTCTGAAAGGATAGAAAGATGCGCCTTGATGAGCTGATCATCCTGGTGTATTCAGAATTTGAGATCAGCAAAGCTTTACCCTTTAGATTTGTCTTTTTGTCCTCCCGGGTTCACTGGGAGAGCCCTGAATTAGGGTTTGAGTTTCCCAGAGATCTACCCAGCCAAAAAACTCAATCCAAAGCTCTAAACTTCGATTTTTGCAAGGAGCTTCCAGCTATGTCTTCAGATTTCAGAAATTCCTATTTTTGTGGAAACCCTAATTTTTAGGGCCAAATCTAAAAATGCTCAGAATTGAATTTTGATTGGACAGATGGATTCTCCTTGATGAGTAGAGTCAATCTACTATAATTCTTTTCCAAAATCTGTGGAGCGAAACCCAATAAACAAGAAACTCAAGTTTCTGTCACTGCACAATGTCTTCTTCTCAGGTTAGCTCTGATACCATGTTAAATTTTGAGCATTAATTCAAAATACTCTAGGATCTTTACTGAGAGAATAACATATACAGTATATCAATGCATAACAATCACAAGAAGAATGACAAGCATCACAAGAATCAAAAGCATGAGAGACAAGAGACACAGAGTTTCCGTGGGGAAAAACCTAAGGTGAAAAACCCCACAACTTCCTCAGAGATAGAGAGAGAAATGGCTCAATCAAAGTACAACCAAAATACACTGAGATAGACTCCCAGTAGCAAATGATCCTCCTCCTCACTAGTGCACCACTTTCTGAGTGAGAGAAGTATGACTTTCCAAATGATAAAAATAGAGATCTCCCGATCTCTATTTATACTAACCTGTTTGCCCAGTTACACTATGGGGCCGACTTGTCTATCTAGATACATCCACAATATAATATATATTTTAGGGCCGACCCCACACATGGTGGTCTAATAACCCATCGGCAAGTACACACACTTGCGACACTTGTCAATCCACATGACGACACTTCCTTATAGAGGAATAACACATCTCTTATAAGGGTACAATAAATATATATGAAATACATAGATGAAATACATTCCGAAGTTACATATACATCAACACATATGGATAGTCCTCTACCATGAGGATTTGACCCTAAACCATTGGAAGAAGGGTTCACCAAAAATGATAATGGGACCACCGCCACCATGGAGGGTCAGCACCTTGGTCCAACGCATCATGTGTGGATCTATGGGATCCAGATCCTCTATGACAACCTGTGGGAATATGTGAGGCACCCACTCCAGGAAGAATGAAACTACAACTGAGCCATAACCAAATTGTTTCTTCACCCCGCGCCAACACTTGGTGAGTTGTTCTCGCAATCTCATGAGAAGTCCCTCACACCAGTTGAACATTGTTGGAGCCATACACTCCTTATCATACATCATTTGGGACTTTCTCGCCAGATGAGCGGATCTACTGCCGTCCACCCTCACTATGGTAAGCAAAATTGTGCAAAGAGGTCGATCTCTAACCTCTTTGATGGGAATATTCCCACCTACCATCCGGGTGTCTCTAGTGCACCATTGGTCGATCAAATCCTCCACGGTGCGACAACCTCCTTGTGATACTGCCAATGATACATGATTCCCCCATCGAGATAGCCCAGTCAAGAAATAGATATCCTCGACATCTATCGTCAAGGTATGAACACCAATCTAGAAATGTTGTTTCACTGGATCCCAACATTGGATCAAGTGCTCCAGTGCAAAATGTAAAGAAATGCAAAATGGAAATAAATGCAAAATGTAATATGCTGAAAAAAAAGGGGTATATTTTAGGGTTACCTGACACTGACAGCACGGGAAATGGTTGATGATGGCTCCTGCAATTGACAGTTGAAAATCCACTCTCCAAAGGTCACTTTCACTCTCCAACTTGGTAAAAAACAATCGTAATTATTTTTTACTATTTGGCCCTATTTTTATTGAAAAATGGAGTATTCCTTTTTTAATTTATTTGTTATTGGTTTATTTTCCCTATAGTTGGAAGTGTTTTGCATGTTTGAACACCTAATCGACTATTTTTACCTAGTTTTGAGAGATTTGCAGGTGCGATAAGATGTTATAAATAATTGCTCGTGCTTGTAGACTTTTGCTACTCATTGTCAAGTGTGAACAACACTTCGAGCTTTTTTGTGTCGTTATTTCACTCGTTAAAATCAAGTAATGACGACACTGAGCTAACTCTTTGTTCCTTCTCGTGCTTGTAAAACAATGAGAATAAGTTACCGAGTTATAGTTTATCACTTTTTCAGGCTCGTTAAACTTCCACAAAAAAGGAACCCCTTGGAGCCTTTGTTTAAGCTCTTTTCAGGCTCTCGAAATACAAAAAGATCGCCAAGCAAAATTGATACGTTCACGCTTGTAAAAGTATTTGAATGATCGTCTTTCTGGTGATAGTTTACCCCTTTTTCAGACCAGGAGGCATTATTTACGAAAAAGGAGCACTCCATCCAATCATGCCTGGAAGCGTTCTCTGTCGCATTATTTTACCCTTTTTCGGGCGAAGAGACTAACTTTACGAATAAAGGACATTTGGAGTCTTCTTTAGTTCTTTTCATACTCTCTAAACATGAAATGACGCCGAGTTTACCTTCTTTGGACTTGTTAAAAATTGACATAGAAGGGCCCGTTATGGGACGAACCCCTCCTATCGTAGGTTCGTAATATATTTGGGATTGGACAAATCCATGGGATGAGCTATATCGAGCATGTGTTACCCTCCTCAAGCTCGTTAAAAAAAAAAGAGAGGTATTCATCAATCATGATGGGGAATAGGGATGAGATTGTGTTTATTGTAGTTATGGAAATACATAGTCGCTCATGAACATGGCACTTGTTTGCATTTGCATTTAGTACTTGGGTTATTCGTTTGTCTCCAAGTCTTGCTAGTTACATGAGTCTTGTCACTCCTTTGGGTCGTCCAAAGAATGATTCCATCATCAGTTGCATTAGGGGTTGGTATCATTCTTGTCGTTTCAATACTTCCAATTCATGCCATGCCCATGTTCAAGAGATGTTTGTTATTCATCATCTACAGTCACTGTACCTTATTTCATGTTGGTTTACCCTGAGTCAGTATTACACATCAATCTACCATCCGATTCACTCCAAACATTTGTGATCGTGTTTCATGTCCATGATGGGGGATTCATCATGGCCCTCGTTTGACGGATTCATCCTTGTTGACTTCAACACATAATCCGAGGATAGAATCTAGAAACCAATCAAGTACCTTGGGCCTGCATGCCTCAATGGAAGGCTACCTCGCTTTCAACATGAGTTTACATCATTGGCTCTTGATTGAAAGATCCCATCAAGTGTTTGAATTCAACTCATTAATTCATGCTCGATGGTAGGTACTATGATACCTTGGGAATCATTGACATCAATGGTGATTTACCTGGCGCTTGTTAACGGTATATATATTAATGACCGGTAATCAAGTGGTTTCTACCATGTTTGACTCCAAGACATTGTAATCACATGGATAGATTCGTATCATTGCAGGTTCAACTTGAAGACCTTGGGTTGTTCCATATTCCACTGAGGTTGCGATGGATATTGTTTGAGTCATATCACACAAATCCACTTTGTATTGGTCGTGGTTGTGTTATCATCTCATCATGGATCTACGATTGTGTCTAGTAGCCATGATTGTGTTCAATCGATCTTTACTACCATGGATCTGCATTGTATTGGTCAGAAACCATGTTGTGAGTCATGTGAGACTGGGATATCAGCGTCAGTAATACTGCAACAACACCTTCCAACCAACAAGTCCTTACCATCTATCTTGCAAAGCATATCACTTGTCTCATTTCACCAGCTTCATGCTTTGGGGGGCATTTTGTTACACCTAAATCCCGTCATCATGAGTCTCATGTTAACTTAGTGATTCTGTTACACCTAAATCTTGTCATCATGAGTCTCATGTTAACTCAGTGCCTTGATCCCTAAATTTTCCCTGACCTGAAGTCATCTAGAGCAAGTTGTGGACCCTTTGTCCATTTTTTTTAGTTAGGTTAGTGCATATTGTCCTCTAGAAAGATGCATCTGACTATGCTTGGCGCAGAATTCCATCTGGAAGATTGCGTCGGTGGCTTAGGTTTCCTTCATGCAACCTGCACCTTCCTCTTCTTGGAACAAACTCTCCTCATGCAGCATGTGTCAGGGTTGGTTAAAATGGATAAATGGAACCTTCGAGCGATTTCTCGAAGATGGGTGAGGTGGATGTCTATCCCTAACTTCTAGGTGAATTGGCATTCGGTTCCCTAACCTCTATGGAAGATCCCTTAGACCTCTCCCATCATTTCTCAACCTACTCTATCCAATTGTTCTTATAAATATGAAGCTCCTCTCCATTCCAAAGGAATGAAGGTATATAGCACTCTCATGCTGGTGGAATTGGCTTAGGTGATCCTTGCACATCCTTGGGAGTCCTACTTCATCCTTGCAGGCTTTAGCTTGGCTTGTTGGAAGGAAGGTTGCAACATTAAGGCTCAGGTTGTAACATTCTTCTCTATTGTACTCTCTTTCATTACAGTCAATATAATCTCTTCCCATATATGTTAGCATGTTGTTAATATATAGAATTTACTTCCTTAACTATTAGCTTAGATCAATCATATGAAATATATGCTTTTACTGTTTGTTTGTGTCTGCTTGTTCAACAGGGTCATGCAGTTGCAGATCTGAAAGCTCTGGAGCACCGGATCAAGCAAGGGGCAAAGGGATCATAAATCTCAGGTAAGACACTTGTTTACTGCTTTATGATTCTATCGATCTAGGGAAGTTGGTTCTATTATGTACTTATTTTTTCTAGATCTAGTTAGACTAGGGATATCTGGCCTTAAGTCTGCTTAGGTAGATTTTCCAAAAACACGGTGCTATGTATAGTGGAACCAAAAATTCAGCAGAATATTGTTTTGGGGATCGAGCATCATTTATCTAACATTGGGTAGAGTCGCCATGGATGAAAAAATGATTTAAAAATATCACAATAGTCGTTGGGGGAAGTACTTGTCGGTTCTGGATATGTATGTCATCTTGCTTATTGGAATGGGTTTTTCATGGCACAACTATTGCACTTTGCCATACATTAAATGGTCCTCTGTGGAATGGTCCTCCTGGTGGAATTTGGACACCTCTCATCCTGGAGCATTCTTAAACATGATGTCCCTCCGTCATACAACTAGTACAACATACTTGCGATTTCACTACTATTTGTATGTTTAGGTCCTAAAGTATTTCAATTATGTCCTCCACTTTATTATTTACTTGTGCCAGTTCGCTTGAAGATGATGGCGCTCCTACCGCAATATTATTCAGAAAGCTGGCCATAGCTTCAATATTCATTTCTTTTTCTATTGTAGTTCGAGGTGAGTCTATCACTTGCTGGGAAAACGAGATCCTTGTTAATAGCAGACCTTGAATAAACCATTCTTTATGGTAGGATTCATGCACCGGATATGTTAAATTGGTTAGTACATCCCTCAAACATTGCACATATGCTCACAAAGATTCTCCATGCATTTCCAATATTTCTCTTAATTCTGCAACACTGTGTTGCTCAGACTTGGGTTGTGCAAATTCATCTAAGAATGGTTTCTTTATCTCTGCTAAGGTGTGGTTTGTTGGCCCTCTCCTTTCCAGTAGTTTCGTGTACCATTGTAGATCCCTTCCTCTTAAATTATTCTGAAATTCAACTCATTTAGTTGTTGCTTGAGTTGCTTATGGGTTCCATATTGCTTCGCATAGGAACTAGTGTTGTGTCGAGTCATCTTCTCCTCCTTTCCCCCAAAATTCTGGGCATTTCAAGGGAGGTCCTGCTAGAACTCTAGCCATTGTTACTGTTGGGTCCCCTACCAATACAAACGATTGGGGTCTTGGTTATGCTATCAATGTTACCACTAGGTTTCTGAGTACTGCTACTACTACTTCCTCCTGCTAATGAACTGCTTTGTGAAATAATGGTATGACTATTCATTTGACGATACCAAGGTAATTGTAAAAAAAAAAATTGAGATTTTGTTACCAGAATTTGCAAGGGTTCCTTGGGGTCAATCAGAGGAGTTCTACTTATGTTTCTTATGGTAACTACTTCCACGACAATGAGGTTTTCACATTTTGGAGTACTTCCATTTTCTGCAGGTCCCGATAGCTCTTGATGTTCCGCAACTACGTCCAGAGCTGTTTTTGGTGTCTAATCTGGTGTCCCACTACTTGGTCGTTGGGTTTCTTGGTCCTCCCTTTCACTTGAGCCTTCTCCCCAGCTTCCTCTTACTAAGATTCTTGACACTTTTATCCCTCTTTTCCTTAGTCTGGAGCTTTCCAATTCCTCTCTTCGCTTCATCTAAATTAACTCTCTTTGATTCTCTTCACTTGTTTCCCCATTTTGTATTTCATTTTTCTAATTGCATGCTTCTTCATCCCTTTATCATTTGCTTCTTCCACCATTACTCACATATTCGACCCTTATTTCTGCTCTTTAAGCCCTGGATTCTTTATTGTCAACCCCCTCCATTGTTAGTAGCTCTATCCTATGCAATGGAGCAACATCGCCCTGACTTTCCCCTTGGGCATGAGCTTTTTACTCCTCCAGTTTAATCCAGTCTAGAGGAAAAAACATGAATTCAACCATCCAGGTGTTAATCCACAGTGGAACTTCTTTCAAAAGTATGCCCCTATATCCCCTTTTGATTTTGTCTTTGTCTTTAGATGTTTATTGATTGCTTTTCAATTGTAAATTCCAGAATATAACCAATGAGAGTACTTTCCAACCATAAATCAATAGCTCTGGTTAGCGGAAAATACAAGTGGTTCAATCTAATCAAATATTTTGGAGTACGCGGGACAACTAAAAGTTCAACCCACAATATTTTGTGTTGATCTAGTGGAGGTCCTTCGTAGAAAATATATTGTCTAAACTTGGACACTTCTCACCCTCTTAATTTGACTTTCTGTGTTGTGAAATTTTCAAGCTTCTTATCCCACCATAGATGGATCTGACTCATCATCACATAAGTATCCATATAGTTAAAGGTGTCCTGTTAAACTAGGTCCTAACAATGGAATTATTTCTTGGCACAAAATTGAGACCGGGTTCTTGGGCATGGGCCAACAAAGGCACCATTGTAGTCTAGAGTGCCAGCATTTTCAATCCCTCGAAAAGGAAGGTCTCACCCGAAGCAATTGCCTAGACCTGTGTGTGATATGGAGTGATTACCTATAAGGATACAACTATGAAGAGTTATTAGCATCCAGATTGCAATAGACTTTATCTTAATATACCGCAACACTATACAATATAGATTACCACAACATTATTCATCTATACAACATTAACATTACTCATAGAAAATAGTTAAATTACACAATAGATCAACATTAAGTATAACACATAAAATTTAGGGGCCCAAAAATCTTTATTCATTATAACATATGAACTTCATTACAACACATCTCTATAGCCTTACAATCACTGCAGAATTACCAATCGTGGTATGCAAAAAACATAGTACCAAAACCCAACTAGCCAAAATTTAAATACATAAAATCATGTTGTGGATCTGACTATCTTTGTCTTTGTTTTTTCTACGATGATCTCTTCACATCTCGTTCTGTTGTCTCTCGCCCTCTTTCACTTCCTTTTATACTTGCTAGACGGGTCCAAATAGTTACGGTTGTTAACATCTTTCTAGAACTCTTGCATTTGCTTAATTCTATGGTCCTTTTTTCTTTCTCCTTTTGCATCCTTCTCGAAAAACAAAGGATCCAACAACCATCAATCAATTGTGGTTGAGGTTGTGTTTCTTTTGCAACCTGATCCCCATAATTTTAAAAAAAAATTATAGGGCCCTCATTTTATTTTAGAGTTTGTAGTTTCTTGAAATCCTAACTTTTGACCCTGAATTTCTTTTAGAAATCTTGAAGAAAAGTTGTCTTTTTTTGGAAAATTAAAAGTTCCCTTCGCAGAAGTGGTCGCAAGGTTTTGTTTATTTTTCGTTGACCAGCTTCGCAACTTTTCGCTTAATATTTCCGAAGTGATCGTAGTTTTCCGCTTATTTTTCGCCGACCAGCGTCGCGGATTTTGTTTTTCTTTGCCAACTATTTCGTTGGATTTTGTTTATTTTTTGTTGACCATGGTCGCAAGTTTTGTTCATCCATCATCGACCAGCTTCGTAGTCTGTCGGTTATTTTTTTCCGAAATGGTTGCGGTTCTTTGTTTATTTTATAATGATCTTTTTGCCATTTTTTTGTTTATTTTTACCAACCGGTCGCAGCGAAGATCAGTAATCTTCGTCGTTTATTTTTCTCCTCCAAGGCGGTCGCAGAACCTTGTTTGTTTGTCACTGCCGGTTTCACAGTTTGCGATGACCTTTTCGCAGAAGTTGTGGAAAAATCATTGACGCCTACCCGACGCTCATTTCTCCTCCATCGTAGTTGTCTCATTTTATTTTTGCTAACGTTTCACTAACGCACGGCTAGAACCTCGCGACCCTCTAAGCCCGACAATTGTAACCGTCGTTGTGTTTTGAGCTAAAACTGTCGTTCCTCTCGCAAAAGCTATGTTATTTTCCCTGAAACAACTGGCACATTTGTCTCAATAACTGCGAAAGTGGGCACCAGTTGGTAGGGTCATTAAATGACCCCACCAACCAAACCCCGTTTGCAGTAATGGAAGGTTCTTATATATAGAGGGGGGGTTTGTTTGTTTTACCACTTGTGCAAAGCATAAAAACGTTGTTCAATCGTCGTTGGAATCATCTCTAGTCAGAAAGCAGCAGGTAGCCCCCAACCAACAAGTTCACGTTTTCCCCTAGCCACGCCGTTGTTTCCAGGTAGGCTTTCTAAGCACGTTTCTGTAATTCCATTTTGCTTGGGGTTTTGGTTTGTTTACTTTCGTTTAAACGCTTTGCGAAGGTTTTTAGGGTAAATTTCTTTAGCGCGGTTTAATACCTTCTTCTGTAATTGTGAATTAAAACCAACACATCTAGGATGCTCACCCTCTCACTTTTACTCTTGTGAGTTTTAGGCCCAAACGCTCGTAGCCTATACCAATGTTGGCCATCGTTGGTTTTGGGTTTCACTAGCTTAGTTTCACTGCATCCACATTTTCCTGTCTTAAACAAGGTTTTAGATGCTCAGCGTCCATGAGGATAACTTTTTGTATTAAGGGGTAGTGCACTTTCAAGTTAAAATCGTTGAACATCTTGTAGCGATGCACTTGCGCGCTTTCCCGCTCCATCGTAGCCCCTAGTTTTGTTTTGCTTCCGTCTTTTCATTTTTCAATCTAGAGGGGAGTTGTTTTATGCACAATGGTTTTAACACAGAAGTTTCAGTCAGAAAAATGCTAGAATTTATACTTCTCTCACACCCACGCACACACCCGAGACTTTTTAACTTTTCTAAAAGCATGAAAATCACTATTTGCTTAAAAGCTAAATTTTGCTTACCATAGCTGCATCGTTTTCTTAAAGGTTCATTTTTTGCATCCTGAAATTTCAAAAGGGATCAATGAATACTCACAGCACTCACACTCATTGATTATGGATGATAGGTTATGGGTAATTTTTTTTCCCTCATTTTTTTTTGTGTCCTTACAGACTTGATATGCATACACATTTCGCCAAGAGTAAAGCCAAGCTAGTTGAGTCAGACTCGGACGTAGAAGTCCTGTTAGACACCGCGCTTGAAACAATGTTCAAAGACACAAAAGCTGTGACGGGAGCCACCCCAGAGTTTTCATGGAATGAACTATATCGATCCATCAGGGACACAGATGTCCCTAACACTACTATCGAGGAATTAATGGTCTACCAAAATATCAAGAAGCCTAACCTCCAAAGGGAAGCCACACACCCTGAGGTATTTCCATGCTCATAATTCATAGGGTGGATTCTACCCCAGACCGACGCAACCTCCAGGATTGTCTCAGACATCAATGGTGAAGGACTTGCATATTTCAATCCAGCTCACATAACCGCAGCATACAAGTTTCCCTCTCCTAACGTTATGATGAGTGATGAATGGATTAAGGATACCAATATAGACCACTTTGAGTATGCAAAGAAGATGATTATCCCTGAAAAGAAGCTAAGAACAAGAAGTAGTGGGGAATATGAAACTCAACACCTAAGAACCCCCTATCGGCTAATAACTCTTATGTTGAGCCAAATTTTTGGATTAGCAAACGGGAGTACCTACAAACTCAATTGGGTACCAGTGCTGTACCACATTGCCACACATGGCACACTATTCAATTGGGCTAAGATCATCTTCGATAGCATTTCATCACATATTGTTGCAACACAAGGAGGATTGACTCAGAAGAAGGCTGATTTCTTTATGTTCTCCTATCTCCTAGATTGCATATTTATCAGACATCCTTTCCCTGCTTTGGGATGTGTTTGGAACCCCGTCGGGCATCCCCTCCACATATCTTATCATATGCTCTAGTCCCAAAAGTACCCAAGCCACTATAAAATGATATGTGAAGGATTCATCATGCCATTGCACTAGCTAATCTTCAAAGAAGAACCAAATTGCATGTCTGAGAATGCCATGTCATTCATTGAAGAACATGGGGATTATTACTTCTCCATGGAAGGCACATACATAAAAATGTACGGGGGAACCAAACCTCCTTCTCTGTTGCCTCATTATGCTACCGACTTTGTTATACACAAAGAAGCCATCATGCAAGTTTTTGTCGATGGGATTGGTAGATTTATTCATGACAAGAAGAAGTTGGTCTACCCACAGTTTCCATTCACAATTGGAGCTGAAAAGAAAACATGGCATCCTCCTATCTGAAAAGGAAAGGATAGCTGAGGATTTCCAGAGGTTGGATGAAGAAAAGGAGGCCTTAGTTGTTCAGTTAATGATATTGGAAGGAGAGAAGAATGATATTGAAGCTCAAACTACTCAGCTAGAATCAAGCAAGGAAGCTGCCAACCAACAAGTCCAAGAGTTAAAATCCGAGGTGGAAATATTGGAGAAGGAGAAAGAATCTTTGACAGAAAAACTGGAGACTGCAGACAAGAGAAGGCTAGATATGTCTCCATTCTGGGATCAAGCCTGTAAAATCCAAGAACAAATACATCATTCTCAGGTGACTCTCACGGAAAAGATATACGGGATAAAGCTAATGATGGTGAGAATGGACGAGCTATCTGCTGAGTCACAAGAAGTCAGAAAAAAGTTGTTTGATGTTGCAGAAAAGATAAAAAGTCAAATAGCCTGGCTGGAGACTGACATTGAATACCCTGGCAGCTTGCTTCCCAAGACAGCAGCAGATTTGAAATCGGAAATGGAACTTTTAGAATTTTGTAGGAGAGCTTCCATAAAACTAAATAATGATATCATAAAGACTATACATAAGTGTCAGGATTTTTATGAGAAGATTCAATAAGTTCATGAAAAATGTCACCTCTCTCCTCTCTCGCCAATGAACAAACTTCCATCCACGAATCTACGCATATCAGAGCTACAGAATGGATTGCAAGGAGAGTTAGAATACATCAAAAAGTTGGATATTGTCACAGAAGAAGACATCCACCATTTTATAGGGAAAGCATCCATACATCTTTATTTCTTGGAAGATGGTTGTACAACGGCAGAAGCAGGTGTGGCGTATGTTGAGACCCAATTGTCATACCATGAAGTCTCTTTGCAATTTTTGGAGCCCAAAATCCTAAATGTTATCACAGAAGAAGCTAATGCGTGGGGGGAATATTTTTCTAGTTTAGTTGGGCCAACATAAATTCAAATTTGTAATTACCTTTTATATTCTCTGATACATGGGAAAAATATATTTTTGAACAGAAAAGACAGCTGGAAGCTGATTTTGTTTTTCTATTGTATGAACATTAAAAAACAGCTGGAGACTATTTTGTATTATATGAGCACTAGAAGATGAAATTTTGAGATTCCCTAGGTTAGGGTATGTGTAGAGGCACTAGAGAAAATTTTGTAAAGTTATAAATAGGAGAAGAGAATAGAAAGCTAGGAACTTTATAGGTGAAAGAACCGAACTGTTTTGTATGAGAACTACTTTTCTGCATTAATAAAGAAGGATATTTTTTCCTAGGAAAAGCTAGCACAACGATTTTTCTTGGGATATGTGGAATTATTTCTTCACCATTTATATGCATATTGTGAGATTGTTTGTAACCGTCTTGAATTAATTCATGGTTGTGAATACTCGTATTTCCTGTGTAAACATTTATGTGCTTAATGAGTAATAGAACGCTTTAATTACATCAAATTTATATTTGATATCTTTAATGTTCTACTGTAAATGTGTTTATTTTATTGAAACATCTATCTGTGAGATTCTTAGGTGCATTTCCAATTTATTGCTCATATTTCAGATTTGCTCCCTACAAGGATAGTTTAAATAGTTTAGTTAGATCAGATTAGATTACATGCATTTAATTAGGGCACTTGCATCTCATCTTTAAATATAAAATACATAAACGGTGGATCGGGCCGCAACCGGTAAAACAAAACTTTAAATAACATATGGTAGTCGGGTCGTTAACTGGATGGATTCCCAACACCAAACGGTGAGTGATCTAATTGGGCTTTCTTACCAGGGAGAATTCCTAACTGTTGGTGCAACGAATTTCAGGGCATCAACAGTTTTTGGCGCTAGAAGGAGGGCCGCCAGTGCATGGTTGGCAGAGGAAACCCATTTGTTAGAAGAAATTCTCCTGAAGACACACTTGAAACAGTTATCCCAGAAGATTTCTTGATGGAATCACAAGATCAAGAAAATCCTAATTCTGGAGGTGAACATCAAGAACTATTATACATTGTCCCCTTTGACTAAGTAGATCACTTCAGAAGACACACACGTTCTTATGTGAGGAGACTTGGAGGGTTAAACGTAGTTCCTTTATTACCCAGAAGGCGAGCTCCTAGAAGGGAAACACGGTACACTAGAGATTCGGTACTTGTAGAAAATTTGGAATAAATGTTAGATTTATCTCTGCAAGAAATCACTGAACATCTTAATCAGTTGAGACTGGATTCTCCTCCGACTCAGGAAATTCCTCACATGCCACCATGATCACCACCACATTCTCCACCAAGAATTAAGGCTCTACCTACGTGGAGAGACATAGGGGAACTTAATTTAGCTGCACCTTTACATGATCTTCCCAAACATCCAGAAAAGGTGTTACCTAAATATGATGCTGGAAAAGGAATTTCCGCTAAAGATCACCTTAAGAGTTTTTATTTGGTTCTGGATCTCCTAAATGTGGAACATGAAGATGTAGTTTGCAGACTTTTTCCCTTCACGTTTGAACCTAAGGTATCTTCTTGGTACTTTAGTTTACAGGATAATTCAATAGCAGATTGGGATGGTTTCGAGAAATGTTTTTTAAGTAAATTTGGAAATCAAAAGACCGTTGCCACACTTATGAAAGAACTGCTTTCTATGAGGATGGAAAAGAAAGAAAAGGTACAGGAAGTTAATCAGAGATTTACTACCCTATTGAATAATTTCAGTGCTGCAACAAGACCCGCTGAGGAATCTTTGGTAGAATATTATACCATGGCACTCGATCCACCCATAGCTATGTTTTTTAAAAGATCCGTTAAGGCTACATTGGTAGAAAAATTTGAAGAATGCAAGAAAGTAGAAGCTGAAGTAGATAATATTGCTAAACACTCACTTGATTTGGAAACAAAGCCAACAACCAGCAAAAAAAATTTGTTGTTATCTAGGCCTAAGGAAGAATCATCAACTGAGTTAGAAAATGTGGTAAAGATGATGCAGAAACTATCCAATAAAATTGTAGATCTGGAAAAGGATAAGGCAGCCGGTACGTCAAGAAAACCCTTCAAACCTTTCTACAAGAAAAGAGAGGAAAATGGACAACCTTTTCCACCTGTAAACAACTCTGTTGTTCTAAATTTAAACAAAGTTGGCATGGAACATTTATGCACTTTTCATCAAGAACAACATTCTGAAAAGAGTTGTCCACAGTGGATAAACTCGATGAGCTTGGTCATGAATCAACTGTTAGATGCACAAATAACAGACGAAGAATATCCCCAAGAAGATCAGTCATTCGAGTAGGAAGAGCCCACTCCAAACACCACGATGGTACTATGGGATTTGGAACCCTCGCCAGGATTAACTGAAGAGGCTCATGCTGAAGAAATCCAAGTTTCATCAATAAATATCACTACTAGGAGTAAGGATCTGGTTGTTGATCAAAGCCTAGTTGTCCCTAAACCTAAGGTTGCAAGAGAAATTCCAAAACAAAACATAAGTGTCATTCATCCACAACCTAAGGTAAATCCAGCAGTGGTAAAAGAAACGATCCCAGTAATTAATGAAAAGGAAAAGATCACAGTGAGCAAAACAGGAAATAATGGGAAAATCCCGGAAGAATACAACATGGGGTATGACATCGTTGAAGATATCAAGAAAACTAAAGCATATATTTCTTTATTTGAATTGTGTAATCTGCCCCAAAAAAGGAAGAAATTGTTAGAAGCTTTTGACCCACAATCTAGCAGTACCGTAGAAACCACCGAAGCGGACACAGAGATAAAGGAAGCTAGTATTGGTGGAAAATGAAAATATCAGACCTTTCCTTTCCATTTTCCACAGGTCCTGATAGCTCTTGGTGTTCCACAACTACGTCCAGAGCAGGTTTTGGTGTCTGATCTGGTGTTCCACTACTTGGTCGTTGGGTTTCTTGGTCCTCCCTTTCACTTGAGCCTTCTCCCCAGCTTCCTCTTACTCGTATTCTCGACACTTTTATCCCTCTTTCCCTTAGTCTGGATCTTTCAAGTTCCTCTCTTTGCTTCATCTGAATAAATCTCTTCGATTCTCTTCACTTGTTTCCCCGTTTTGTATTTCATTTTCTAATTGCACGCTTCTTCGTCCCTTTATCATTTGCTTCTTCCACCATTACTCACATATTTCGACCCTTATTTCCCCTCTTTCAGCCCTGGATTATTTACTGTCAACCCCCTCCATTGTTGGTAGCTCTATACTATGAAATGGAACAACATTGCCCTGACTTTCTCCTTGGGCATGAGCTTTTTACTCCTCTAGTTTATTCCAGTCTAGAGGAAAAAACCTGAATTTAACCATCTAGGTGTTAATCCACAGCGGAACTTCTTTCAAAAGTATGCCCCTAGCTCCCCTTTTGATTTTGTCATTGTCTTTAAATGTTGATTGATTGTTTTCAGCTGTAAATTCCAAAATATAACCAATGAGAGTACTTTCCAGCCAGAAATCAATAGCTCTAGTTAGCGGAAAATATAAGCGGCTCAATCTAATCAAATCTTGTGGAGTACACAGGACAATTCTTCTTTGTCAGTTGGGATATTCGGGCGCTTCTACAAGTATGTGTAACCACTCTACTAGGATAACTAAAAGTTCAACCCACAATATTTCGTGTTGATCTAGTGGAGGTCCTCTGTAGAAAATATATTGTTTGAACTTGGACACTTCCCACCCTCTTAATTTGACTTTTAGTGTTGTGAAATTGTCAAGCTTCTTATCCTACGATAGCTGGATCTGACTCGTCATCACATAAGTATCCATATAGTTAAAGGTGTCCCATTAAAAACTAGGTCCCAATAATGGAATCATTTCTTGGCACAAAATTGAGACCGGGTTCTTGGGCATGGGCCAACAAAGGCACCATTGTAGTCTAGAGTGCTGGCATTTTCAATCCCTCGAAGGGGAAGGTCTCACCCGAAGAAATTGCCTAGACCTATGTGTGATAGGGAGTGATTACCTATAAGGATACAACTATGAAGATTTATTAGCATCTATATTGCAATAGACTTTATCTTAATATACCGCAACACTATACAATATAGATTACCACAACATTATTCATCTATACAACATTAACATTACTCATAGCAAATAGTTAAAGCACACAATAGATCAACATTGAGTATAACACATAAAATTTAGGGGCCCAAAAATCCTTATTCATTATAACATAGGAACTTCATTACAACACAGCTCTATAGCCTTACAATCACTGCAGAATTACCCATCGCGGTATGCAAAAAACATAGTACCAAAACCCAACTAGCCATAATTTAAATACATAAATTCCTGTTGTGGATTTGACTATCTTTGTCTTTTTTTTTCTACTATGATCTCTTCACATATTGTTCTGTTGTCTCTCGCTCTCTTCCACTTACCTTTCACTTCCTTTTATACTTGCTAGATGGGTCCAAACAGTTGCGGTTGTTAGCATCTTTCTAGAACTCCTGCATTTGCTTAATTCTATGGTCCTTTTTGCTTTCTCCTTTTGCATCCTTCTCCAAAAATGAAGGATCCAACAACCATCAATCAAAACATCAATCAATTGTGGTTGAGGTTGTGTTGTTGTTGCAACCTGATCCCCATAATTTTCAAAAAAAATTATAGGGCCCTCCTTTTATTTTAGAGTTTGTAGTCTCTCGAAATCCTAGCTTTTGACCCTGAGTTTTCTTTTAGAAATCTTGAAGAAAAGTTGTCTTTTTCTGGCTAAGGAAAAGTTCCCTTCGGAGAATTGGTTGCAAGGTTTTGTTTATTTTTCATCGACCATCTTTGTGAATTTTCGCTTAATTTTTCCGAAGTGGTCATAGTTTTCTGCTTATTTTTCACCAACTAGCGTCGCGGATTTTGTTTTTCTTTTCCGATTGTTTCGCTGGATTTTGTTTATTTTTTGCCGACCATGGTCGCAAGTTTTGTTCATCCATCTCCAACCAGCTTCGTGGTCTGTCGTTTATTTTTTTTCGAAATGGTCTCGGTTCTTTGTTTATTTTATGCTGACTGTTTCGCCATTTTTATTTTTATTTTTACCGATTGGTCGTAGCGAAGATCAGTAATCTTCGCCATTTTTTTTTCTCCTCCAAGGCGGTCGTAGAACCTTGTTTGTCTGTCGCCGTCGGTTTCGCAGTTTGCGCCGACCTTTTTACGGAAGTTGTGGCGAAATTGCCAATGCCTACCCAACTCTCATTTCTCCTCCATTGCAGCTGTCTCATTTTATTTTCGCTAACGCACGGCTAGAACGTTGTGACCCTCTAAGCCCTACCATTGTAACCATCGTTGCGTTTTGAGCTAAAACCGTCGTTCCTCCAACAAAATTTATTTTATTTTTTCCGAAACAACCGACACATTTGTCTCGATAACTGTTAAAGTGGGTGCCAGTTGGTAGGGTCATTAAATGACCCCACCAACCAAACCCTGTTTGCAGTAATGGCAGGTTCTTATATATAGCGGGGCATGGGGGGGGTTGTTTGTTTTAACACTTGTGCAAAGTGTAAAAACGTCGTTCAAGCGTCGTTGGAATCATCACTAGTCAGAAAGCAATAGGTAGCCCCAACTGACAAGTTCATGTTTTCGCCCAACCACCCCGTTGTTTCCAGGTAGGATTTCTAAGCACGTTTCTGTAATTCAGTTTTGCTTGGGGTTTTGGTTTCTTTACTTTTGTTTAAACGTTTTGCAAAGGTTTTTAGGGTAAATTTCTTTAGCGCGGTTTAATACCTTCTTCTATAACTATGACTTAAAACCACCATAGCGAGGATGATCACCCGCCAACTTTTACTCTTGTGCGTTTTAGGCCCAATCTCCCATAGCCTATACCAACGTAGGCCATCGTTGGTTTTGGGTTTCGTTGGCTTAGTTTCACCGCATCCACTTTTTCCTGTCTTAACCGAGGTTTTAGATGCTCAGCATCCCTGGGTAGAACCTTTTGTCTTAAGGGTTAGTGTACTTTCAAGTTAAAATCCTTGAACATCCTGTCGCCGAATCGCTTGGCCCCGATCACTTGCACTCTTTCCTGCTCCATCATAGCCCCTAGTTTTGTTTCACTTCTGTCTTTTTCATTTTTCAATCATGAGGGGAGTTGTTTTATGCACCATGGTTTTAACACAGAATTTTCAGCCATAAGCATTCTAGAATCGATACTTCTCTCACACCCACGCACACACCCGGGACTTTTTAACTTTTTTGACAGCATGAAAATCACTGTTTGCTTAAAAGCTAAATTTTGCTTACCATAGCTGCATCGTTTGTTTAAAGGTTCATTTTTTGCATCCTAAAATTTCAAAAGGGACCAATGAATACTCACAGCACTCACACTCATTGATTATGGATGATAGTTTCTGTGTAATTTTTTTCCCTCATTGAGTTTTTATGTGTCCTTACAGACTTGATATGCATAGACATTCCACCAGGAGTAAAGCCAAGCTAGTTGAGTCAGACTCGGACGTATAAGTCCTATTAGACACCATGCTTGAAAAAATGTTCGGAGACACAAAAGCTGTGATGGGAGCCACCCCATTGTTTTCATGGAACGAACTATATCAAGCCATCAGGGACACAGATGTCCCTAATGCTACTATCGAGGAATTAATGGTCTACCAAAATATCAAGAAGTCTAACCTCCACAGGAAAGCCACACGCCCTGATATATTTCCATACTCAGAAGTCATAGGGTGGATTCTACCCCAGACTGATGCAACCTCCGGTATTGTCTCATACATCAATGGCGAAGGACTTGCATATTTCCATCCAGCTCACATAACCGCAGGATACAAGTTTCCCTCTCCTAACGTTATGATGAGTGATGAATGGATTAAGGATACCAATATAGACCACTTTGAGTAAGCAAAGAAGATTATTATCCCTAAAAGGTAGCTGAGAACAAGAAGTAGTGGGGAATATGAAACTCAACACCTAAGAACCCCTTATCGGCTAATAACTCTGATGCTGAGCCAAATTTTTGGACTGGAAAATGGGAGTACTTACAAACTTAGTTGGGTACCAGTGATGTACCACATTGCCACACATGGCACACTATTCAATAGATCATCTCCGATAGCATTTCATCACATATCGTTGCGTCTCAAGGAGGATTGACTCAGAAGAAGGCTGATTTCTTTATGTCCTCCTATCTCCTAGATTGCATATTTATCAAACATCCTTTCCTTGCTTTGGGATGTGTTTGGAACACCTTCGGGCCTCCCCTCCACGTATCTTATCAGATGCTCTGGGCCCACAAGTACCCAAGTCACTATAGAAGGATATGTGAAGGATTCATGATGCCATTGCACCGGCTAATCTTTAAAGAAGAACCAAATTGCATGTCTGAGAATGCCATGTCAGTCATTGAAGAACATGGGGATTATTACATCTCCATGGAAGGCACATACATCAAAATGTACGGGGGAACCAAACCTCCTTCTCTGTTTCCTTAGTATGATACCGAATTTTTTATACACAAAGAAGCCGTCAGGAAAGTTTTTGTCTGGGATTGGTAGATTTATTCATGACAAGAAGTCATCGGTCTACCCACAGTTTCATTTGAGATTAAAAAAAAACATAGCTTCCTCCTGTCTGAAAAGGAAAGGATAGTTGAGTATTTCTAGAGGTTGGATGAAGAAAAGGAGGCCTTAGTTGTTCGGTTAATGATATTGGAAGGAGAGAAGAATGATCTTGAAGCTCAAACTACTTAGTTAGAATCAGGCAAGGCAGTTGCCAACCAACAAGTCCAAGAGTTAAAAACTAAGGTGGAAAGATTGGAGAAGGAGAAAGAATCTTTGACAGAACAACTGGAGACTACAAACAAGAGAAAGCTAGATATGTCTCCATTCTAGGATCAAGCCTGTAAAATCAAAGAACAAATACATCATTCTCAGGTGACTCTCACGGAAAAGATATACGGGATAAAGCTAATGATGGTGAGAATGGACGAGATATTTGTTGAGTCACAGGAAGTCAGACAAAAGTTGTTTGATGTTGCAGAAAAGATAAAAATTCAAATAGCCTGGCTGGAGACAGACACTGAATACCCCGACAGCTTGCTTCCCAAGACAACAGTAGATTTGAAATCATAAATGGAACTTTTAGAATTTTTTAGGAGAGCTTCTATAAAACTAAATAATGATATCATAAAGACTATACATAAGTGTCAGTATTTTTATGATAAGATTCAACAAGTTCATGAAAAATGTCACCTCTCTCCTCTCTCACCAATGAACGAACTTCCATCCAGGGATCTACGCATATCAGAGTTGCAGAATGGATTACAAGGAGAGTTAGAATACATCAAAAATTTGGATGTGATAATAGAAGAAAAATCCACCATTTTATAGGGAAAGCATCCATACATATATATTTCCTGGAAGATGGTTGTACAGTGGCAAAAGCAGGTGTGGCATATGTTGAGACCCAGTTTCCATACCATGAAGTCTCTTTGCAAGTTTTGGAGCCCAAAAGGCTAAATGTTATCACAGAAGGAGATAATGCATGGGGGGAATATTTTTCTAGTTTAGTTGGGCCCACATAAATTCGAATTTGTAATTACCTTTTATATTCTTTGATACATGGGAAAAATATATTTCTGAACAGAAAAGACAGCTGGAAGCTGATTTTCTTTTTCTATTGTATAAACATTAAACAACAGCTAGAGTCTATTTTTGTATTATATGAGCACTAGAAGATGAAATTTTGAGATTCCCTAGGTTAGGGTATGTGTAGAGGCAGTAGAGACAATTTTGTAAAGTTATAAATAGGAGAAGAGAATAGAAAGCTAGGGACTTTTGGCAGGTGAAAGAACCAGACTGTTTTGTATGAGAACTACTTTTCTGCATTAATAAAGAAGGATCTATTTGCCTGGGAAAAGCTAGGACGACGATTTTACTTGGGATATGTGGAATGTTACGTGGAATTATTTATTCACCATTCATATGCATATTGTGAGATTGTTCCTAAGCGTCTTGAATTAATTCATGGTTGTGAATGCTCTTATTTCCCGTGTAAACATTTATGTGCTTAATGAGTAATAAAACGCTTTAATTACAACAGAGTTATCTTTGATATATTTTATGTTCTACTGTAAATGTGTTTATATTATTGAAACAACTATCTGTGAGATTCTTAGTTGCATTTCCAGTTTATTGCTCGTATTTGAGATTTTCTCCCTGCAGGGATAGTTTAGATAGTTTAGTTAGATCAAATTAGATTGCATGGATTTAATTAGGGAACTTGCATCTCATCTTTAAATATAAAATACATAAACGATGGATTGGGCCACAACCAGTAAAACCAAACTTTAAATCACATACGGTAGTCGGGTCGTTAACCGAATGGATTCCCCACACTAAATGGTGAGCGATCTAATTGGGCTTGCTTACCGGGGAGAATTCCTAACTGTTGGTGCAACGAATTTTGGGGTTGTATTGGAGAAAACTCACTATGGCTTGGGAATACCACAACAGACGGATGACTACCATAAATCTACTCAATTCTCAAAACAATGCTATTATAAATGACAATGTTAAAATAATGGAGAAATGTAACCAACCTCGATCCAACGTTTGATGTAGATCCCTGTTGGAGCTTTCAATCCACGCACATCCAAGCACTTGTAATCTGCAAATTAGTCTTGACAACCAATATCTAACAAGTACATGTTATATATAAATGACATTAACATTATCAATAACAATGGTCCATAATATCATAAGCAAATGTAACCCAATGTATAATAAATGACATTCACACCATGAATGGACGAGAATATGAGTATTTCTATTAATGAACAAGAAGAAAAACAAAGTGATACGACCTCTTGCCAGAAACCAATCTGAACCAAGATATAGATCAATCCACTTGTGCCTCCACCACTTCAATCCTCCATGAAAGGAAAACTCAGCAAGGAGTTTGGAAGGTGAACATAACTGGTTCAAAAATACAAGGATCAATGAGTGCAGACTCAAGATAGGGAAAAAATACACTAGAGTGCCTTTACTATTCTCTTCTTCCTCCCGTCCATAAGCCATATGCGCTCAATATATAGTCCTCTCAAAGGTAGGTGAAAGGACTCATCGAGACGTTACTTGGGAAGATGGAGAGCCAAAGGTCACCCAATGACCGCTTTTTGGGAGTAAAAAGTTATTATAAGTGGTTTTTACCATTTTAGTTGATACCCGCGGGCTATAGTGCTGCAACTCGCGGGTACGCATGCTATAGTGATGCAACATGCGGGTAGGAACAAAAATAGGGCAAACTGGTATCACTGAAGGATAAAAATGGATCTGAGTCACTGAAATGGATCCTACAGGCCAAAGAATGTTGATGCTCACAGGGTGGAATATTTCTGTGTAACAGATGCCCCCTAATGTGTGAGGTCAGAGACTGAAAGTGCTACGATGGACGAAATACATTATAAAACTCAGAAGTGGAGTGATGGAGACACAAGTGGAAAGAACAGTTCACTCGTCATAATACAATAATATCTCTAAATACATGTTGGTATAGTACAACAATCTGATACAATGGCCATGAATAGGCAGTACATAAGTAAATACATGTCACAAGTGATCATAGCCATGATCCCTCTACAGTAAGATATGGTCTTCTGCTGAAAAGAAGACAACTGGTGCAAATTGGAGGTACAAACTGCTGAAATATGAGAGGTGATATCTCAGATGTAAAGTCAAAGTCATATGTAGCATACTGAATGCCACAATCGCCTGGGGTCTTCTACACAAGTCTTCAACGGTGCAAGTCCCATCAAGTGAATAAAGGGAGTTGGGGTCGAACCTGATGAGACATCATCTGATTACCGGTCAATGATGTATACTGTTAACAGACGCAAGATGGCCCACCAATAATGAAAATGGGCATCAAGGCACAGATCACAATCATCAGAGTGTGAATAAATGGGTTGAAGTCGAACACTAGGATGAATCCATCGATCAGGGGACATTGATGTATTCCCAAAATTGTTGATGGCGAGAGAACCTACCACTAATGACTGCAAGCCTCAAGGTACTCAACCGAACTCTAAGCCTCAAGTCCCAGAATAAATGAGTTGAAGTCGACGGAACGAGACTCGTTGGAAGGAGGGCATTAAGGCATCCCCCATCAACCAGCATGAGGTACCAGCAATGCTGAAAGATTTGGAAGATCTCAGGTGAAATGGACTGACTCAATAAGGATGGCCGACATGCAATAGTCAAGAGATCTGAGGAGTGGCCGACACTGGTTTCAGGACTTCCTTTGAACAAGAGCATGAGCGGATGGATAGACTCAGGAAGCATAGACTTGACATAAACTGTTCAATGCAGGAAGCATTATAGAGGGATCCATAATGACTAGAATCTTAACCAATTGGTGGAGAAAACTGAGAAACAAGTACAGCTCCTAAGGCCCAACTATAGTCATGACTCATAATGTACGGAGTGGAATGAATGCTCTGTTCAAAGGCGACACAACAGCTTCCAACAAAAAATAGTGACCATAATCCCATCCGGCTTTTTGGAATATTTGATTTTTTTTTTGTCTTTTTCATATTTGGGAAAAGCTTGAAAAAGAATAAAATTTCTTATAGTACAACAAGTGAGGGAACGAGTGTCAAATAGCTAGCAAACTAGTCCCAAGCAGTGGAACATACCTATGCTCAATGCAAGGAAGTGCGTGTAGGATGTGGACACTCGAGGGTGTGTTCCCTCAGGATCAAAGGGTCATCAAATTGTGAAGGGAAAATGTATAAGCTCTGTAGGGCTCAACAGGGAAAAGTGCTCAGGCACCAGGCTAACAATTGAGTAAGCGGGAGCCGGCACAAGGCTCAAGAAGCAAGCAGGATGATGCAATGAAATCACAACATGATATAACAGGGAAGTCCTTTTTCGTAAAGTTAGTCTCCTCACCCAAAAAAGTGTAAAATAAGGAGAGAAGAACTCTTCTAGTCACATATGACTAGAGTATACATTTTTCATAATTAATACACAAAGGTCCGGAAAAGGGGTAAACTTATACCTAAGTGGATGTCGCTTCAAATCCTTTAACGAGTCTGAAATAACAAGTATACTCAGCAATCTTGTTTGATTTTGAAAAAGTCTAACAAGGGCTTAAAAAAAACTTTATAAAAATCTTTTCCGTAAAGGTTTAACGAGCCCAAAAAAGTAAACTCGTGACCTCCTTACTATTTTTAACGAGCTCAAAGGAGATATGGAAGAATGCTCGTAATGAGAGCAGACGAGTGTCAGGGACATGCGAGACTATTTCCAAGCGCATGTGACAAAGCTATGCATAATGCAAGGAACATGAGAAAGATAAGGACACTCAAGGGGTGTTTGCAAATTTGGATAGCACAAGGTTCAAATGCATCATAACAATGGGGAGGACTAAACCTATATGCAAGGTTCCGAATATTCCTACCATGGCCAAAGCAAATGTCGAAAAGGACTAGTAAACAAGTATAAGTCCAGCTAAGAATCCTGTCTCCAAGAAACATAAGTAACAAGATCATCCCTAAAACGTACGTAAAGAAAAATATGATACAGGTCACTATGGTAGAAAAATTTTCAACTTCACTATTATCACCCTCAGACATAATGCAAGGAGAACTAACCACTGAAGGTGCCATAGTACCAACACCCGAGGGACCAAAATGATCAACTTCGGAATGAAGAGCAAAGCTGAAGGATGTGGAGGAATCTGCAGTGGAAAATTCATCATCACGGGAGTTGGAAATTCTAGAAGTAGAATCGAACTCATCAGGATAACCGATTTGCGGATCTATAGGATAGCTCAAAGACTCATCAGACTCAAACGTCAAATCAGGGCTGGACGAGACTGTGAATGGATCCAAATTAAAATGGATGGCAGGTTGTATTATAGGCTCATCTTGTTCAATAAGATCAAGGGGAGGACGAGAATGAGATCTATGATAAAGATCCCCCCACGGATTGTCATTACCATTCATGGCCTCAATAAAAACTTCATCTGAAGGTAGAATACCTTCGAGGCAATCATGAGAAGAAGATGAGTTGGCTGCCCAAATTGGCAACGTAACGGGATCTTCTTCAACTATCCGGGAAGAAGAGAGATCCGGATCTGCAGTGGTTTGTTGGATATGATCGTAAGTGAGCTCCGCTACAAATAAGGGCATAGACATCCCGACATGCGCAATGTCTACAGACATAGAATCCGCGGATGGTAAAATCCATGGATCATTACAATATGAAGTCTGGAATGGCATACTATTCGAAGGAGGAGGCGCACTGTCGGAAAGGGTTCCAATAAAATTCACAGGTGCAGAATGGTTAAAAGTTCCCATCAATGAGGGGTATATCCCAACACCTATGTTCCCAATTGCCGACTGAGAATCAAAAACTTGCGGGACTACAGATCCCGTGGATGTTGTGGATGGAGTGCCAACATAATCCAGCTGATCTATCGTCACAATCTTGCCTCCATGGGGAAAGCAAATAACTTGAAACACAGTAGACGCGACAGCCTTCATAGCGTACATCCAGTTCCGACCCAGTAAAAGGTTGTAGTCGATGGGCGCATCAACCACTTCGACTTCAATAGGCATGAACTTACCTCCCAAGGAGACAACAAGGGAAGGGATAATTCCATGCGGTGTAAAAGACCTACCGTCGAATGTAGTGAGTGTAGTTCTAGACGCGAGTAGAGGAGGAGAGCCAAGATCTTTCCAAGAAGTCAATGAAATTACTGACGCGGAAGCACCTTCATCAACCATAGTACGTTTGACGAAGCTTTTAAGGCAAACCACCTGGATTTGAAAAGCCACATGGTAAGGTAAGCGAGGCTGGACATCAGTAGTGTCGAAATTGATAACACTAGGACTTCCCCCATCCTGAACTCCTAATGCACTCAAAAGGGCATGCTTCTGAGAAGGACAGGCTTGCAAAACCTCAAGAGCCGACATGGCATATGAATTTTGGCCCAAATCTTCTACGATGGAGTAGTTTTGGGCGGCTCGAGCATTAGGATTATGCGTGGAGCACTTAAGAACACCTTTCGGTATCCGCGGCATAATGGAAGGCTTCTCGATATGCAAGGAATTATCAGGAGGAGGGGGAGGCTCATTCCCCAAATTTGGTTGTGGTGCACGATAACACGTTGACGAGTAGCAACACAAACCTCCGACTAAACCATATTCACACATCCATAACCACTAGTATTGGAAGAAGCCGTCTCATTAGTACCATAACCAGTGGTGGGAGCATGCGAAGCCATGTTTTGGTGATGAGGAAGGGGATCCTTCAACACAGCTGGGCTCTGTGCCAAATGCTTCGATGCTTCTTCAATTCGAGGACATAAATGAGTAAGATGATCGTCCCCACAAAGCTTGCAAGGGAATTTCACCTTACGCCTAGGTTTACGATCCTCACCAGCATTACCACCTTCCCGAAGAGGGTTGGCATTCTCTTTACGAGGAGTATTACAATTGCTATTATTATTACTTCCATTGTTTCCACCCCTACGATTATTTCTACCATTTTTCTTACCACCAGGTTGATGGTTACCCGACGGTTTCGTTGATTGCACATTGTGTACATCAAATGACGGAGTGGAAGTGGACAAGGTGTGAACCTGTTTGGGATCAGACTAGTTTAGCGACAAATTTTGCATTTGATTAGCTACCAAGTCTACAGGGCGATTTCATGCGGACCCCATGATGCCATCGGCATGTGGTCCAAAAATTGACATAGGCTCATGTCTTGTTCTCAGTGCATCAGGAATAATGTCATACAAAATGCCAAACTGAGAATAAAGAAGATCTAACTGTTGTACTTTCAAGATAGGTTGTTCCTTAGTCATAATGCCGGACATCGAAACATCCTTAGCAATGTATGGAAGTAAAGACTTAAGGAACCATTCCAACAGGAACTCTGGAGGAATGTTGGCTTTCACTAATCTCTTCCGCCGATGCCACTCTTGAATGTGGTCAGAAATATGTGTGGCCTTATTCTGACGGAAGGTGGACAACAACTCAGTACCAGTATCATAACGAACCGGCAACTGGAAATGGTCTAAGAAAACCAAGGCAATCTCATTGAATCCCCTATAGGTATTTCCGGGAAACTCCACATACCACTTCGCGGCTGCCCCTATGAGGGTGCGTTGAAATAGTCGTAATCGAATGGAATCATGATTCAAAGAGTTGGAGGAGCACCAAAGGTGAAACGTTGTGACATGATCTCCGGGTCCTCACCACCTTTCCCTTCAAACTTTGGAATGTCTAAAGGGAGCTTGGTAGGGACCTGTTGATGACTCGAAAATCGTGGCATCAATCAGAAAGGGATTCTCCCCGAGAGATGGTCCCAATTAGACTATCTCCCGTTTGGTGTAGGGAATCCGTCCGGTTAGCGGTTCCGGCAACCGTGGGATTGGAGTTTAAATCCAATTCTACCGGTTATGGCCCGATCCACCTTTCTTTTGGGTTTTATGTCTTTTAAATGAGATGCAAGTGCCTAAATTATATTCGATCTAGATGCAACTAAAACAGATCTAAGTCTAGGAACCAGAGTAAATCTACCTATCCCTGCAGGGAACACGCTTGAGGGATGAGCAATCAACTGTAACAAATAACATAAGGAAAGAACAGATAGCTGTTAATTCTCACAAGTAAAACTACAGCAAGATAAAGATATTTATAAGATAGCTTCTAATTCAACATGAGACACATCTATTGCTCATAAAATAGAAAAAAGCAAAAATGTATTTAATCTACGTAGAAAGAATAAAGGAACAGATCTAAATGTAACAAATTGAAATTAAACTTAAAGATCCCTGCAAGGAGCAATTTAAAGGGCATGAACAATGAGCCACATGAGTTATCCTGAAGAAAGAATAGTTAGCCATTCGATCTAGAAGAGAAATCTACAGCAATGATAAAGACATCAGCAGGTAGCTCCTGATTTAATGTGAAACGCATCCATTGTTCACAAAATAGAGAAAATCGTATGCACCGGGAGGAGCAAAATCATTAATACAAAGAAATAGTTCGGATGGTAAGAATGATCTCACATTACAGAACATCAGTCATTAGAATAGTCCAACATACAGCCGTCCAACATCCCATGCAAAACGTCCATCTCCCGTGGCTTCTATTAGAAAATTCAATTTTACAGGCCCGATACAAGATAGCTCGTATGGGTTTCAAAATTTCATTCCCTGCCAAAAGTCCTCCTCTATTCTTCCTAGCTACTATTTATAATTACAATTCTGCCATTTGGGTTGCCACCTAGAACCTTCCATCTGACAATTGCAGGAGTTTCTTCTATAACCGACCATCAAGAAATGACCACTTCTTTTACAAAATTGTTTTGACAAAAAAAAAAAATAGGGACAGCTGTCCCATGGCTTACGCCTTACATGTTTGAAAGTTTAACAGAATATCCATAGCAGAAAAATGCTAACACCCACGCTTTCCCTGCTACACATGTGCTTGGTTGAAGAGGCTTGCTCAACTGAATTCAATTTATTTCATTCCTGTGCGTGAGTTTCTGCTGGCAGAGGGTCGCCCAAATTAATTCTTGTTGATGCTGCCTGGGAAGAGACCCTCGAATCCCCTGCTGATGCTACTTCTAATTGGGACGGGGGGATTGAACTGGCCAGACTTTCTGCCATTGCTGGGGAAGAGCCTGCCAGGAGAGAAGATCCTGGATCTACTGATGCTCCTGCTGCTGCTGCAGCTTTCCTGTCCTCCTCTGCTATGTAGTTGTACCACACACCTGTGTCCCTTATGACTATGTTTGCTGCAGCAGGGAACAAGATTTTCTGAGAAGTCACATTCTTCCCGAGCTCTGCTTTAATGCTTTGAACTTCTGCTACTGCAGCTTGATGCACTTCCTTCAGCAGATGGTTGTGGAGTGATGATGAACCAATATAATGTTGGAGGTCATCAATAGCCAAGACATCAATCCTTTTCACATACTCCATTTGAACGCCTAGCTCTTCCTTTAGCTGAGACAACCGCTACTCCTTTTCCGGAAAGTCCTCTAGGGTTTGAGGGAAACTCAATGTGCATTTGTCATGGACTCCTTTAAGCTTTTGGTATAAACTATTAATTTTATCTGTTGTTCTCTACACACTAGTTGTCAGCTTATTGGCACAGTTCCTGCCAAACTCCAGCAAGGCTATGTCTTCATTAAAATCGTCCACAGCTTTAAATGGAAGATGCGGGGGGAAACCCCCTTTCCCTTCTCTCCATGCCATCTGACTTATGATAGTTGCCTTGACACGGGTATTCTTAGCTTTGAGCCTGTGGGCCTTCGCATTAATTTCTTTTAATCTGACTATTATGGCCTTGAGCTTGCAAACCTCGTCAGTGATTAGCTCCTGCGTGTCATTTATTTGCTTCAGGATGCTGCAGGACAGCTCATGGAAGGGAGACATGTCCATCGTTTTGCTCTCAGCCTGCTCTAACCGCTCAGCTAATGTTTGCTTGTCTGCTTCTAGTTGAGAAGCCTTTTCTTCCGCTCCATTCTTCTCCGCTTCTACAATCATTATTTGGAGTGTTAGCTGGTCCTTTTCCTCCTCCAGCTGGCTGTACTTGTTTGACAGCTCCTTATGTTCAGCGTACAAGCAATTATACTTGTTCACTGCCAGATCTCTTTGGGCTTGCTCATTAGCCACAGTTTGTTGTAGCATACGAGCTTTCTTCCTTGTCAATTCATTGTCTCTTACCATCACGCCTACATTGGCCAGGGATGCTTTTGCCGTTGCTACAGCTGTGGTCACCATAGCAAAGGGATCTTGATCCGTATTCTGCATTATAGTGGCCTCTCGGTGGGTAACGATGTCTTCATGGAAGGGACTTTTGATCCTCTCTTCTGATTTGAGGACCATTGCTTTTCTTTTCTTGTCATAGACAAACTCATTCCACTTGGACACCGTACGCTTTCCCGATGGAGTGTACGGGACAATTGGTCGGTTTATGATGTCTATGTCTTCTTCTGCCGGTGGGGTCCGGACTTCCTGAGCAGGGTCTCCTCCTTTATTTTGGGCACCAGAGCCACCTGCTTGAGAGGTGTCTATTTCCATGTCCTGTATACCGGATCCACCTGCCTTGGCATCTTCCCTTGTCTTCAATTCTTCTTCTGCCCTCTTTTCTGCCTCAGCCTGCTCAGCTTCAGCCTCTTTCTGCTTTTGGGCTTCCTCAGTCTCTTTCTGCTTTTGGGCTTCCTCAGCCTCTTTCTGCAGTCTTTCATTTTCAGCTTCTTGCTGCTTTCTTGCTTCCTCAGCTTCCCGCTGTAACCTCGCTTCTTCTCTTAATCTGAGCTCTTCCTGAGCTCGTGCATCCTCAGCTTCTTTCTCCTTTTGTTGGCTGGTCTTCTGGGCCTTGGTTGAGCTAGAGCTTGCTCCAGTACCTTGGCGATAGATCCGTAGCTCAGTCATGTTGCTGATGCCTCTGAATGCCTCTTCCTCGGCATCAGGATAGTGGGAGTACTCGAAGTGAGCATAGATATCCTTACAGTGCTCAGCAATTCTTCCCTTTCAGTCATTCCTGTGGAAGATTACCTCACTGAAGTGGAAGGCCTTCAGCTCTTGAACAAATTCGTCGGCCGAGGCAACCCCTGAAAACTTGTAAGCACCTATCCAGAAAGGCAGGGGGGGAAAGGAAGCCTTATGTTGTTTATGGAGCATTGCTCCAATCCCATCCAGGAAGAGTTGTCTTACTGCTTCTTTGAGAACCACATAGTCTGTATGGGGGCCTAGTCCCTCCAAACATTCTCAGTTAGGTACCTTGCTCCGAAAAGTAAAAGTCCCCATAATCCTCGAGGACTTCCAAAGCATTCTCTGACAGGCAGTTTGGTTCTTCCTTGAACATTTTCTCGTATAGGGGCATGATGAACCCCTCACAGATGAGTTTGTAGCTGGGCTTGTAATTATGAATCCACAACATCTTGAATGCGATATAGACCGGGGCGGTGGCACTATCCCATGTGAAGCCCAATTTGGGGAAGTCTATCTTGGCCAAAATACAATCAATCAGATATGAGGACATGAAAAATTCAGCCTTCTTCAAGGCTAGTCCTTCTTTAGCAGCAATTACCATCGAGGCCTGTAATACCCCAATTTTGACCCTTAGGAAATATTGGCTTTCATGTAAATATTGTATACATGTAATGTATGTTTTCCTAGCGTGGAGCTCAAGGCCAAGGCCCCGCTAGTATATGTTCGGATTTTATTTAAAATGGACAAGTATTTGATATGTTATTACCCATGTGCTATTAATCCATGGGATATTGTAAATTGATGTAAATATTTAAAATTGAAATAAAATTCCAAGACTGGCTATGGAGGCAACGAATGAGAAGGGGCCATGTGTATCCACTAGGGAGTGGTGAGGGGGTTGTGGGGATGAACCATATGCTGCCAAATGTCATTGTGGGAACCCATTTGACTTTCCTTGCTGACATTTAATTTTGCTGTAAGGAAGTGGGTGAAGAATTCAGTCCATGGCTTCAATGGAGCATGGGCAACCCAGAAATTCGTATGGCAGGTATGGGCTCTGTTTTTCTTGTACCACAAGTCACTCTACCTCATGGGAATTGGTTCTTCCTCATTCCCATTGCATTGTTGAACAGCCCAGCATCATTTTTCATCCATTACGAGTTCCCAGCAGAGGGCAAAAACCAGAAATCGCGACTGTGAGAAAACCCACGTTTTGAAGAGCCAAAAACGCCCAGATTTGGTATTTGATAGTGAAATCCAATGGGGGATCCATAGATATGAACCTTGGGGCGAAATTGAGAGTATTAGATACCCCGAAATCCATTGGAAAACCCAGTTTTTACAGCCCAGAAATGAAGTGACGGGATTGAGTTATTGGATAACAGAACTGTGAGAAATCCATGTGTGAATGACTGAACAGAGGTTTGGTTTGCTTGATAAACCCAGTGAAGGCTAGAATCTCAAGGAATTAGCAGCTGGACCTTTCTATGCCCACCCTGAAGAGCACTGGAGGGAAGGGATGCCTGAGGGACTGTGCAGCAGAGAAGGGGACCTTCCTTGTGTTGGGTGCGGTAGGTATTGTGGGTGCCATGACTGCTGAGTTCATTTGAGATGCCTGTAGCTTTGTGGTTGAGCTCACTGGCTTAGCATCCTCCTCATTTGTCATTTGTATGCTTGATAAACCCAACGGTGTGTTGGCTTAGCATAGCTGATGACCGAAACCATGGCTGTGAGTGAGCCCAGCTAGTTCTTCCTTAGTGGATACACAACCCAGCTCGGGGGTGATCTCTCAGCTGAAAGAATATAGGCTGGACAGAGATCTATGGTTGGGTGGAACGTTGCTCTCACATAGCCAGTTGTTTGGACAGCTTCATCTTCAAGATAAGTGTTCTATGTATTATAAATTATTTGCATTTTGTGTTCTGCAATATGTTAAATTGTCCATGTTTAACGAAATGAATTAGTTATCTTAATTTGGAATCTATGCATGGCATTGGAACGAGATTGAGTCTTTATATGCTAAATCATCCTCTGCTGTCATATATATATATATGTTAGGCATTACTGTTTGTGTGCTTGCTAGTATGTTTATTCCGCTGTGTTTTATTGAGTTGAAGCTGCACACAGAAATGTTTAATTGTTATGAATTTTTGAGAAAGCAAGGATTTGGGGCTAAGTCTGCCAAAAGCCCCGTATGATGGGTAATGTTCTCTCCCTTGCATTGTTGAAGGCGGGAGGGGACATTACAGAGTGGTATCAGAGCCCATGTTGCAACACTGGGGCTGCTTGGGCCAAATTCTGAGTTATAGGCAGGTAACAGAATGTTTTAACGAGGTATTGGTGAAGTTTGGGGTGTCATTTTGATATGGAAAAATAACAGGATCAGATTTCTCAGATGTAGTGGAGGATCACACCATTGCATAGAGCTCTCCAAGAGCTTTCCAACGGTACCAAACTTGCCTTATTCGGTTAAGGGACGAGGGAGATATGACCCCCGCAAGCACGCGGATCGCGTGCAGATTGCGCGCGGATTGTGCGCGGATCACGCACAGATTGCGTGCGGGTTGCGCGCGGGTTGCGCGCGGATCGCGCGTGGATTGCGCGCGGATCGCGCACAGATTGCGTGCGGGTTGCGCGCGGATCGCACGCGGATTGCGCGCAGATCGCGTGTGGGTTGTGCGCAGAATGCGTGCGGATCGCGCACAGATCGCGCGCGGATCGCGCATAGATCGCGCGCAGATCGCGCACAGATCGCGCGCAGATCGCGTGCGGATTGCGCGCGGATCGTGCACAGATGGCCCGCGGATCGCGCACAGATGGCGCGCGGATCGCGCACAGATTGCGCGCATATCGCGCGCGGATTGCGCACAGATTTGCGTGCAGGTTGCACGCGGATAGTGCGCAGATGGCGCGCAGGTTGTGCGCAGGTGGCGCACAGATGGAGCACAGGATGCAAAGGGAGTTAAAAATGTGAAAAGTAAGAAGTAGTTAAACCCAGAATTTTATAAAAGATGAATGGTGCATCGAAATTGAGATCCGCGAAGTGCCGAGTGTTCCTTGTTATATGGACTAACTTCGCTCGATATAAAAGTTCTGTGATTCTTCATAGATTTTCTTCCACAGGTGGCTGAAGTTGGCATTCTGGACCAAAATACAACTGTGTAAAATGTGCAGAATTATTAGTAAGAGTTGTCATTTTTGAAACAACGCTGTTTCCACACCCGATGTCAGAATGGAGCACGGGGACAGGCATTGGAAAGCTTTTCTAGCAATGAATAATGGTGTATGACCGAAATTTGAATTGGGTTATCAGACATCATCGATAATTAGAGCAGAAATGTACCAACGACTGTTTTGACAAATTATTGATAAATATGGGCAGTTTCCAGAATTGCTTGAATGGGCAAGGGAAAGGAATGCATAGCAACTGTGTGAATTATTCCATGAGTTCTATTATGTTAAATATTGATTGTGTATATTCTATATCCATTCTTATGATGTCTGACAAATATTCTCATAATGCACAGTGCTTGCAGCGCATAAAATTTATAATTGTAGCAGAGGTAGCATACAGGAAAGATGGTGACCATAAATGATGCTCAAGATCCTTATGAACATGAAGAAGATGTTCTAGGAGAAAATGTGCATTTAGAAAATGCGGAGACTGAATCCAATGGGAGAAGGGAGCAAGTGACTCCTCGGAATTTGGTTGAAACCATGGTGAGCTTCAATGAAAGATTGATGAAGGCTCAAGAAGAACAACACCAACTCAATGCTGCTATTTTGCAAAGCCTCACTGATATGCAGCATAAGATAAACCTTGGGTCCAACCCAAGCAATATGGGTGCAGAAGGAAGAGATGCAGGGAGTCATTCTAGAGGTCGTTCGAAGAGGAGGACTCCAAGCCCAAGGAAGAGTTCGGTGAGCAGAAAGCATAAAACATCTTCATCAAGGTCTTCTTCCAGCAGGTCGTGTGACTCCAAATGTTCTAGGAGAAGTCCAAGACGTGCACCTAAGAGATTGGATGGAAGAAAGAAGTTCAAGGGCATCCCACAGGGAGAATTCAGGAAGGCAAGACCTCCCACATTTGATGGGGAAGGCAAGACTGGCCAAGAGGCAGAAGCATGGCTCCTTGGAATGAAGAAATACTTCAGAATTCAAGACTACTCAGGAAATGAGAAAGCCAGAATTGCCATTTACAATCTAAATGGTAGAGCTTCCATTTGGTGGGACAATCTCTTGCAAGTGAAAAGAATTAATGAGAGAAAGATCAGTTGGGAAAGATTTAAGAGGTACTTCAAGGAGAAATACCTTTCTGCTAGGTATTATGATGGTAAGAGAAAAGAGTTTAATGAACTCAGGTTGGGACTAAAGTCTATGGAAGAGCATGTCCACAAATTCTTGGAATTACTGAGGTATGTTGACTACATTAAGGATGAGAGAGTAAAAATCCAATGCTTCCTTGGAGGTCTACCTCAAAGTTTCAGAGATCGTATTGAGTTTGTTAATCCACCAAGTTTGGATGAAGCCATTGGGATGGCAATGCATTGTTATGAGCAGAATAAAGGAAAAACAGAGGCTAACCCAGCATGGAAAGGAAAGCCAAGAGGGAAGTTTGATCAAAAGAAGAATGGCTTCAAGCCACCATTCAGAGGTCAGCCTAGAACCTTTCCACAGGGGCAGCAAGCAAGGAGTGGATTCAAACCAGCAGTGGCAGCAGACAAAGCATCCAAGGGACCACTTCAATGTTGGGTATGTGGAGAAAACCACATGCTGAAGAATTGTCCACATCGAAAAGACAATTCTCGAAAGTTGAACAACTTGAAGGGAGTAGCTACGGTGGAGGACATGGCAAGGGCAGCACCTCGGATTTATGCAGCGCTGGATAATCATCAAGCAGACCATCAATCATCAGTGGTGGAAGTCGAAGGTAAGATTGCTACGCAATCTATTTCTGTTTTGATTGATCCAGGATCCACTCATAGCTATGTTTCTCCAAAAGTGGTTGAAGGTTGTTCTCTTAGAAAAATGAAGCATAATAAGTCTTGGCTAGTGCAATTAGCCACGGGAACCAAGAGGAAAGTAAGTGAGGTAGTGATGGAGTGTCCCATAGAATTGAATGGACTCCACACATGTGCTGAATTGAATGTGTTACCATTAGGATCCTATGATGCATTAATTGGCATGGATTGGTTAGAAAAACATAGAGCCAAATTGGACTGTTATGAGAAAGTACTTGAGTGCATTGATGAAAAGGGAAGGCCAACATTGGTAAAAGGGATTCCCAAGCAAGTTTCAGTAAGGCAGATTTCAGCCCTGCAGTTGAAAAAGTTTTATAAGAAGGGTTGTCAATTATATGCAGTCCATATGCCAGATTCATTAGAGAAAAAAGGGCCAAGACTAGAAGACTTCAGGATATTGCAAGAGTTCCAAGATGTGTTTCCGGATGAGGTACCAGGGTTGCCACCAATGAGAAATATTGATTTTACCATCGATCTTGTTCCGGGGGCAGCGCCGAATTCCAAAGCTCCTTATAGAATGAGTACACCGGAGTTGGTGGAATTGAAGATGCAGCTGCAAGAATTAATGGATAAAAGGTATATCAGGCCTAGTGTGTCTCCTTGGGGAGCACCGGTGTTATTTGTCAAGAAGAAAGATGGGACTTTAAGGCTGTGTATTGATTACAGGCAGCTCAATAAAGTGACAGTTAAGAACAAGTATCCATTACCAAGAATTGATGACTTGTTTGATCAAATGAAGGAAGCCAAATTATTTTCAAAGATTGACTTGAGGTCTGGCTACCATCAAGTGAGGATTAAAGAAGAAGACATTCACAAGACGGCTTTCAGAACTAGATATGGTCATTATGAGTTCACTGTGGTTCCATTTGGCCTTACCAATGCACCTGCCACATTCATGTGTCTCATGAATAGTGTATTCAGCAAATATTTCGATAAGTTTGTGATTGTGTTTTTAGATGACATTCTTGTCTATTCAAGAAATGAAGAAGAACATGAGGAGCATCTAAGAATGGTGTTGCAAGTTCTTAGAGAACATCAGCTGTATGCCAAGTTAAGCAAGTGTGAATTCTATCAAAAGAGGATTCAATATTTGGGTCACGTCATTTCAGAGGAAGGAATTGCAGTGGATCTGGAGAAGATTAATTCCATCATGGATTGGCCAACTCCAAGAAATGTTTCAGATGTTAGATCTTTTATGGGCCTTGCTGGTTACTACAGAAGGTTTATTGAAGGATTCTCCAGGATAGCTCATCCGATCACTTCGTTGCAAAGGAAGAACATCAAGTTTGTATGGTCTGAAAAATGTGAGAAAAGTTTTCAGAAGTTGAAGGAGTTACTTACCAGCGCTCCTGTTTTGAAGATAGCTGATCCAAGGAAGGATTTTGTAGTGTGCACAGATGCTTGCATTGAAGGACTGGGTGGGGTTCTCATGCAAGAAGGAATTGTGATTTGTTATGAATCCAGGAAATTAAAAGAGCATGAAAAGAATTATGCCACACATGATTTGGAATTAGCAGCCATAGTGCATGCTCTTAAGATGTGGAGGCATTACTTGATGGGAAGAAGATTTGAGCTTAGAACAGACCACATGAGCTTGAAGTATTTGTTTGATCAGCCAAACTTAAATGCTAGGCAAGCTAGATGGATGGAATTTCTTTGTGAATTTGATTTTGAAATTAAACATGTAAAAGGGAAGGAGAATAAGGTTGCCGATGCTCTTAGCAGAAAATTTCATGTTTCAGCAGTAAGTATGTACAAATCAGATTTGAAGACAAGAGTTCTTGAAGCCCAAAACGGTGACGAAACTTGCCTTCAAATTAAAGAGAAGTTGCAGCATGGTAATGTGGATGAAAAGTGTGAAGGATATCAGCTGGGTGAAGACAATATCCTCATCTACAAAGGTAGGTTGCACATTCCAAATAACGCAGATTTGAAGAAACTAGTGATGGATGAAATACACCAAATGCCGTACTCTGGACACCCAGGATATCAGAAGACTATAACAGCAGCAAGAAAACAATACTTTTGGCATGGTATGAAGAAGGACATAGCTGAGTACATTGCTAGGTGTCAAAAGTGCCAACAAGTCAAGGCAGAGCGCCAACATCCAGCAGGGTTATTGCAGCCCTTACCCATTCCGGAATGGAAGTGGGAAGTGATCTCCATGGATTTTATAACAGGTCTGCCCATGACAGTGAAGAAGCATGATTCAATCATGGTTGTGGTGGATAAGCTATCGAAGGTAGCTCACTTTATTCCAGTGAAGTCCACTCACAAGGCTAGTGACATTGCGAACATCTTCATGAGAGAGATATTCAGATTGCATGGATTGCCTAAGGCAATAATTTCTGATCGTGATACAAAGTTTACTTCCAATTTTTGGAAGGGATTATTTCAGGAATTGGGAACTAAATTGAATTTCAGTACAGCTTACCATCCTCAAACGGACGGCCAAACCGAGAGGGTGAATCAAGTTCTTGAAGACATGCTGAGAATGTATGTGATGGACAAACCATCCAAGTGGGAAGATTATTTACACTTAGTTGAATTTGCATACAATAATGGACACCATGCATCCTTGGGAATGAGTCCATTTGAAGCATTGTATGGCAAGGGATGCAGGACACCAGTGAATTGGGACGGCCCAGTGAACAGGGTAGTGCTTGGACCAGAGATGATCAAGGAAATGGAACAGGATATTGTTAAGATCAGGCAAAATTTAAAGGCAGCTCAGGACAGGCAAAAGAGTTATGCAGATTTGAAAAGAGTACATAAGGAATTTCAGATCGGAGATCATGTTTACTTGAGAGTGAAACCAAGGAAGAGTTCCCTCAAGTTGGGGAGTTGTGCCAAGTTGTCACCAAGATATTGTGGGCCATTTGAAGTCCTTGATAGGATAGGGCCAGTTGCATATAGAATTGCATTGCCTGCTAACATAAGAGCTCATAATGTTTTCCATGTATCTTTACTTAAGAAGTATGTACATGATCCTAATCATATGATTGATTGGAATGTGATACAGGTGGAACCCGAGGGAGAGTTCCAAGTAGAGCCTATGCGCATCCTCGACAAGAAAGTCACTTTGCTCCGGAACAGAGCCATCGGACAGGTAAAGGTCCAATGGGAACACCTTAGTCCCGATGAGGCTACATGGGAGCTGGAGGATGCCATGAGAGAGGCATTTCCATTTTTGTTCAGTTTTGAGAACACCGAGGACGGTGTTGTTCTAAGGGGGAGGGGAATGTAATACCCCAATTTTGACCCTTAGGAAATATTGGCTTTCATGTAAATATTGTATACATGTAATGTATGTTTTCCTAGCGTGGAGCTCAAGGCCAAGGCCCCGCTAGTATATGTTCGGATTTTATTTAAAATGGACAAGTATTTGATATGTTATTACCCATGTGCTATTAAGCCATGGGATATTGTAAATTGATGTAAATATTTAAAATTGAAATAAAATTCCAAGACTGGCTATGGAGGCAACGAATGAGAAGGGGCCATGTGTATCCACTAGGGAGTGGTGAGGGGGTTGTGGGGATGAACCATATGCTGCCAAATGTCATTGTGGGAACCCATTTGACTTTCCTTGCTGACATTTAATTTTGCTGTAAGGAAGTGGGTGAATAATTCAGTCCATGGCTTCAATGGAGCATGGGCAACCCAGAAATTCGTATGGCAGGTATGGGCTCTGTTTTTCTTGTACCACAAGTCACTCTACCTCATGGGAATTGGTTCTTCCTCATTCCCATTGCATTGTTGAACAGCCCAGCATCATTTTTCATCCATTACGAGTTCCCAGCAGAGGGCAAAAACCAGAAATCGCGACTGTGAGAAAACCCACGTTTTGAAGAGCCAAAAACGCCCAGATTTGGTATTTGATAGTGAAATCCAATGGGGGATCCATAGATATGAACCTTGGGGCGAAATTGAGAGTATTAGATACCTCGAAATCCATTGGAAAACCCAGTTTTTACAGCCCAGAAATGAAGTGACGGGATTGAGTTATTGGATAACAGAACTGTGAGAAATCCATGTGTGAATGACTGAGCAGAGGTTTGGTTTGCTTGATAAACCCAGTGAAGGCTAGAATCTCAAGGAATTAGCAGCTGGACCTTTCTATGCCCACCCTGAAGAGCACTGGAGGGAAGGGACGCCTGAGGGACTGTGCAGCAGAGAAGGGGACCTTCCTTGTGTTGGGTGCGGTAGGTATTGTGGGTGCCATGACTGCTGAGTTCATTTGAGATGCCTGTAGCTTTGTGGTTGAGCTCACTGGCTTAGCATCCTCCTCATTTGTCATTTGTATGCTTGATAAACCCAACGGTGTGTTGGCTTAGCATAGCTGATGACCGAAACCATGGCTGTGAGTGAGCCCAGCTAGTTCTTCCTTAGTGGATACACAACCCAGCTCGGGGGTGATCTCTCAGCTGAAAGAATATAGGCTGGACAGAGATCTATGGTTGGGTGGAACGTTGCTCTCACATAGCCAGTTGTTTGGACAGCTTCATCTTCAAGATAAGTGTTCTATGTATTATAAATTATTTGCATTTTGTGTTCTGCAATATGTTAAATTGTCCATGTTTAACGAAATGAATTAGTTATCTTAATTTGGAATCTATGCATGGCATTGGAACGAGATTGAGTCTTTATATGCTAAATCATCCTCTGCTGTCATATATATATATATGTTAGGCATTACTGTTTGTGTGCTTGCTAGTATGTTTATTCCGCTGTGTTTTATTGAGTTGAAGCTGCACACAGAAATGTTTAATTGTTATGAATTTTTGAGAAAGCAAGGATTTGGGGCTAAGTCTGCCAAAAGCCCCGTATGATGGGTAATGTTCTCTCCCTTGCATTGTTGAAGGCGGGAGGGGACATTACAAGGCCAGACTGTCTGACAGGATAGTGGCCCAGTCAAACACAGTTCCCTTGAATGCCATGTGGTGGATGATAGGGATCGACTGAATATTATACACTGTGCCATCGGGCATGCCGAAGATTCTGCACAGCATTAAAGCGATCAATCTGAAAGGAGCTCTCAGATTCTGTACGTCATATTCATCACTTCCTTTCTTTCTCAAATGTTTGCCCGCCATTAGCAGCTTATTGGCCATCTCGACGTTATTCATTTGGCTCAACCATTCGTCAGTCAGAGCTTGTTGGACACGGGGAAATTTGTAGGCTGCCGCAATATACGCGGGTTGAAATGAGGCAATAGCCACTTTCCCGCTATCATTTATCACTCTCCCTTCAGCATCGGCATGTTGGAGTATCCATCCGATCACTTCAACATAGGGGAACAGCTCAGGGTGGGTAGCGGCTCTATTTATGCTTGAGGCTCTGATCTTAAGATAAATCGGTGCTTCCTCTAACAACATATCTGGGATTTCCTGGTCCCGGATCATTCTGTAGATGTCACCCCATCTGATTTCAGGAGGGACATCGGTGGTGCACCTAGTGTCCTGGAGTGAAGTTTCAGTTTTGAGTGGCGCGGGCTTCTTTTCTGTCATCTTAGCCTTCTTCTTACCGATTTTCGGCATCTTGACTTACCCATGATAGTACCCATACACAAGTCATCATGATATTGAGCAACATACTGTGAGATTTTAACAGAGAGCATCATTGTTTTGATACATGAATGAGATAAAGAGTAATGTGAAGTTGTGTGCTTAGGAGGCACAATTCATCATTTCAATTATGAAATACAGATTTTAACATTTGAATCTTTTAAAGGGGGAAGCTTTGGGGTGTTCCTAAGAGGATAGGTGTGTGGCGGCGATAGTTTGCTCTCGGGCCAGCCCAAGGAGAAAGGGTGATATTCATTTCACAGGGACACCATTATAAATCTCAGCCATCTTAATTCTTTTAAAAGGGGCAGGCTCAGTATGCTCCTGTGAGGATAAGCGCGTTGCGGAAGCAACCTGCTTTCGGTTTGGCTCTGGGGAAGAGGGTGATTTTCGTCACTGCTACGGTTTGAAAGGCTAATGGCGGGGAAGCTCGGGTTGGAAGGACTCTGTGACAACAAGGGAGCCCCTTTCGCACTTTCGACTCGGTGAGGGCTTCGAATGCTATTGTCACGTGCGGCACTCGCCGAGGTGCTCTATGGGAAGCTCTAGTTCGAGCGAGGGTGATGGCACCGGAGACATACTAACGGGAAAGGCTCGGGTGGCCATGGTTTCGGGTTTCAGCTCGCGTAACTTGAACGCTCACAGGATTTGAACAGGGGCAATGGCGCGGGAGACTAGGTTTTGACTTGGGTAGAGGGCATGTTGGGACTGAGGTTTACAGAGAGGCACAGGGATTTACGTCCTGAGCTCTCGGCCGGGGACATGAATAGCCTATGGGGCTTCGACAGATTCTTCACACAACGAGGCACGTGGCCCGGGGATTAAAATGGAACAAGTTTAACCGCCTGCACCAACCGTCTCTACTCAAAAACAAATGTTTTAACCAATGTCTGTTTTATATGACGAGAACTCCACTCAACTGCATCTAACGGGCAAAACATAGCCCTTAATGGGTGTTTTTCCTGTCAAAATCCCACCAAAACCCATCGTTTTCAAACAAAAGACAACCCAATAGCGAATTTCAAGGTTAAAATCCTACCTGGCACTGTGGGGATCGCTTGAACGAGGTGGCCGCGAGCGCGGATGAGCGAGGTGAGCTGGAGCGATTTGCACGGCGTTCCACGTCGTTTGCCAATCAAAAACAATGGTGTATTGGCTCGAGCCCCCACCGTATATTTATAAAATACAGGCACGTGCGAGCATTTAGATTGATAGTCAGCGCAATTAAAATGTGGCTTAAATACGCCGCCCGTTGCGGTCACGTCAAAATATCTCGATTTTCGTGCGACCGCCATTCGCGGGACCACCTTGCGAATCATACCCATCGTTGCGGAATGGTTCAGGGAAAGTTCCCGCCATTTCGGAGCGCATCGCGGAAGGGAAACTCGAAGCCTTCTGCAAAAGAACCCCGCGTTGCGGACGAATAACCCCCAGGCTTCCGCCGTTTTGGGAGCTATTTGCGAAGGGCTTCCGTAAATCCAAAAGTTTCTAAGTCTCGCGGGGTTTCGAGACGATATGGCGAATGCTCCTGGTTGTTTCGGAAGGGAAACTTGAAAGCCTCCGCGGTTGCGGGCGGCTTCTATGCATTGTTCCGAAAGGCCCTCAGCACTTCGGCATTTTGGCAAGTCAGGGCGAACTTTTCGCGGTTTCGGGAGGGATTCACTAGCAGCTTCCGCAATCGCTTCATCGAAGATTTTTCTAAGTCTTTTCAATTTAGACGAATGGCTAACTGCCGTTGCGGGAGCAAATCTTATACTCTTCCGCAAATTTTCCCGGAATCATTTCGAAGGCCTTTTCCGAGCGGTTTAAGCGATTGGCTTCCGTCGTTTCGGGAGGGTAGCCCGAAAGCTTCCGCGGTTTCGGGAGCAAAGGCTGAAAGCTTCCGCGAAGCTTCCTTGGTTCGTTTTGCAAAGTTCCTTGAAAAAATTCTAAGTTCTTTTCACAGTTTCGGAAGAAGTTCGCGAATTTCTCCGTGGTATTTCGGAAGGCTTTTGTGGATGGCTTCCTCCGTTTCGGAAGGAAAATCCGAAGGCTTCCGCAGTTTTTTGAAGTTTTTCCAAGTCTCTATTCGGAAAGCTTATGTGAACGGCTTCCGTCGCTTCGGACAACTTCGCTGAATTCTTCCGTCGTTTCGGAAGGATTTCATCAGAAGCTTCTGCGATTTTAACAAACCAACTCTTTTCGGGCGTCTTTCCCAAGTTCTCCCGCTGTTTCGGGAAGAAAACCGGAAGGTTTTCCGCAATGTTCGGGTGGAGAAGCTCTAAGGATTCCGCAACTTCAAACCAAAACCTAAGTCTTTTGCGAAAGTTTCGGGAGATTTGACGGAAGGCGCTCACCGTTTCGAACGGAAAGAATGAATGCCTCCGCGACTGCAGAAAGTTTCGATGAATGGCTCCGCCATCCCGGAAAGAATTACCCAACGGCTCCCGCAACTTTCCAAAGAAAATTGCTAAGTCTCCTCATAGCTTCGGAAAGAATTCGTGAATTCCTCCGCGGTTTCGGGACGCTCACGCGAGTGATCTCCGCAGGTTTCGGGCGGTTCCCTTAAATTGTTCCGCAACCTTTTGGGAGAATGTTTCAAGTTCTTTTCAAGAGGATTTGACCACAGCTCCCGCTGTTTCAGGGAAAGCTTTGAAAGCTTCCGCGGTTGCGGAAGGTTTGAGCGAGGCACTCCGCCGTTTCGGAAGGATTGCCCAAGTGCTCCCGCGGTTTATTCGACGAGAGTTTTCTCAGTTCTTTTGTGGGCGTTTAAGCGAGAGGCTTCCGCCACTACGGGGGTTTAGCAACTTGCTCCATAACTTCGAGAAAAACTTCATTGAAAGCTCTTCTATTTGAGAGTCAAAATCTTCTGGCAGCCTTGGAGTTTTTCATGGCGAGACTCTCTGTTTAAAAGCAAAGATAAAAGCTGGGAAAAACGTTTAAGGAAGCCTTTCTAAAAAATATAAAGGAGGGGCCCCATATGTGCAAAATTTTGGGGGGGAGTGTTGTTGCAACAACAATGGCGAGTCGCTGGCGAACACAGATCTCTGAAAAATTCCTCCTCATAGTCCGAAACCTCATCAAAAACATCCATCTTGGTTGCACTTACTCGGCTGAGTACTTTAAAGTCATGTGAGGGGAAGGAGGCACTTTACCTGCTAGCCATTGGGGAGAGGGGAGCTTTGACCGAGACATCTTCACCACTCTCAAAGGGCCAATATATGAGATTCATTTTAGGAGGGTCATCTTTCAGATGGTCACTGCTGCCGGACTCCACAGGATCTGCAACACTTGGTCGTGGACATTATTGCTCTTGTTCCTCATTCCCATGCTGCTTGCATCCTTTTGGATGTTTGTACTTCGGACAGCTTAGCTGTTTGAGCCTTCCAGAGATATTTTCTTTTGGACATGATCTTTGATTTAGGCTCCTCAATCCATAGGGTCCTTTTGTGTGAGTTAGAGATTTTATTGATTTTATCAAACTTCACGGATGGAGAGGAGCCCATTTTGAGCTGGGTATTTTGGACAGCCTTCTTGATTTTACATGTCTTTTGCTTTTGTCTCAGCCATGCTTTAATTGAGGCGAGGATCTCTGGAAAACAGACTCTTGAATGTAGGCCATTTTGGCTGTTAAATCTGCAGCATGGAGTCATTTCAATACCCTATGTCCTCGGGAGGTGCCACTTTCCATGGGTCCAACTTTGGTAACCTTCTTGGGATGCCTTTAAAGTGTGAGAGTGGGTGGAGCCCAACAATAGTAGTGAAGATGGTCATAGGTCTCTGCTATTAAACAGGATTAATGTGACTAGCGGGGTAGGCTTCCTCCCTTCTGAACATTTCAGCGAGAGCACAACAGACCGGATTTACTTGAGCAGAGTTCCAGACTCATGGGTCGCAAGTTTTCTTTGAGAGAGTTATCTTCAACGGGAATCTCAACCAAAAGGGCCTTCAGAAAACAAAAATTTGTTGTAAAAGTTCAAATAACAAAGAGAGAAACAACATGGCCGAAAAAATAAAGCAACTAAAGGCTAAAGAAAACTTTATTTATGTACAAGAAGTCTCGAGGAGTCTATGCGAAGTATTGTTTCAGAGCGAGGCCATTGAGAGGAAGGGCTACTTCTTCTCCCTCGAGATTTGTCAATTTATAAGTGGATGGGCCTAATTTTGCAGAAATTTGGTACGGGCCTACCCATAGATGTTGAAATTTCGTATGCATTCCTTTGCCTTCATGATTATGGTCCCATTTCAGGACTAAATCCCCAACTTCAAAATCTCTCTTACCGAATTTCCTCTTATCGAACCATCTCTTAACTATGTCCTGGTGTTGATGGAATCGATCTTTAGCTTTGTGTCGGGCTTCTTCCAGTTGAAGCAGGGTGTTGATCCTGGATTGTAAGGCTTGGCTACCAGAACCCCGAGAGGCTTGGGACAATTGCAAGGATGGTAGTAAGATGTTTGGGGGAAGAATGGCTTCCTTTCCATAGACAAGAGTAAAAGGGGAGACACCTAAAGCGTTTTTCGGGGTTACCCTATCTGCCCATAAGGCGTTTGGAAGAGCCACATGCCAACTTTTCTGGTTTTCTATCACAGTTTTCTTAAGAATTCGAATCAGATTCTTGTTTGAGGATTCAGCTAATCCGTTTCCCTGAGGGTAGTAATTGGCTGAGTAATGCAACTTAATTCCCCATTCATAATCAAATTCATTTATCTTGCAAGATGAAAAATAAGTAGCATTATCAAAAACAAGGGAAATTGGAACCCCAAACCTGGTTATGATGTTCTCTTTCAAGAAGCTGATAACTGCGTCTTCATTGATCTTGCGCAACGGGATGGCCTCCGTCCACCTAGTGAAGTAGTCGGTAGCCGTTAGGATGTATTGATGTTGTAATGAAGAATTTGGATTTATTTCTCCGATAACATCTATGCCCCATTGCTCAAAAGGCTCAGAGATGATGACCGGCTGCAATGGTCCTGCTGCCTTAGGTAACTTTCCGGCACTTCTTTGACATACATCGTAATTCCGTGCGTATGTGTGGGCATCTCGGAACAGAGTGGGCCAGTAATACCCAGCTCTCAGTATCTTGTGTGCTGTTGTCTCACCTGAATAATGTCCGCCTGCGGGGCCATCATGCAATTCTTTGACAACTCTGTTTGCATCTTCCATTTCCAAACATCTGAGGAGAACCCCATCATAATTCTTCCTGAAAAGAATCCCATCAATGATTTGATAGGGTGCGGATTTCAAACGGAGCGCCCTTCTTTGTTTAGAGTTCCAGTGCTCGGGTAGATATCCCTGCTGTAAATAGTGCACCAGATCCCTATACCATGACTGGGGAGTTGTGAAGTGTTATAATTCAATATGATAAGACAGAAAATAGCAGCATTATATTCCATTTCACAATAATAGCATATACAGGATCACTGAAGAAACAACAAGCATAGCATAAACACAAGAGACAGAGATTTATCCTGGGAAACCCTCATGGGGTAGAAAACCCAGTAAATCTTCCTCAATATAGATGACCAGCAATATACAAAGATGCAAACCCTGAGCATAAGCTCCTTCTTCTCCGTAGCAGACCTCTCCTCCACAAGTGCGCCTTTCTCAAGTGAGAGTGTGTGTATAATGAGGAACACACCTCCTCTATTTATACACTTCTCTGATATGTATTTTACACAAGTACATGTAGGCTCGTATTTAACCATTAGGTTAAATACCCCATTATAACTGACTGGGCCGACCCCTCTAGGGTGGTCTAATAACCCTTTGACCCACATAACACATTTAGGGCCGACCCCCACTAGGGAAGTCTAATAACCCGAGTTACCACATTCCGATGGAGGAATAAACATCTCCGGATATACAATAAGATCTTCACGGAGGAATGAATCATCTTCGGAATAATAAAGTACAAATATAATATTCTTTGAAGTTACAATATCTCAACACTCCCCCTTAACGAGAAGGATATTATAACAGCATCTGCCCGAGCAAGGAGTCATCAACATCATACATGATACATCTATAAATCACTGGAAGCTTTCTCAACATCATCAGTAACTCAAGCAGTTACTGGAACATCACTGTCAACATCAATCATCAACATCACGATCTTTAGCATCGTCTTCATATGATAAGCAGCATCGTCATCACACGATCAGCAGCATCGTCATCACACGATCAGCGGCATCGTCATCACACGATCAGCAGCATCGTCATCACACGATCAGCAGCATCGTCATCACACGATCAACAGCATCGTCATCACACGATCAGCAACATCGTCATCACATGATCAGCAGCATCGTCATCACACGATCAGCATCATCGTCATCACACGATCATCATCATCATCGTCACACGATCATCATCATCATCGTCACACGATCATCAATATCGTCATCACACGATCATCAGCATCGTCATCACACGATCATCAGCATCGTCATCATACGATCATTAGCATCGTCATCACACGATCATCAGGATCGTCATCACACGATCAGCAGCATCGTCATCACACGATCATCATCATCATCGTCACACGATCATCAACATCGTCATCACACGATCATCAGCATTGTCATCATACGATCAGCAGCATCGTCATCATACAATCAGATTTACAGGATGATCAATCCTGCTCTCTTTAGGACATGAGTCCATGGATGATGCAATCTAGATCAAGTTCCAGGATGATCAATCCCTATCACAACTACAGAGCCAGCCCTGTTTCATGCTGGATGTATCACAACTACAGAGCCAGCCCTGTTTCATGCTGGATGTATCACAACTACAGAGCCAGCCCTGTTTCATGCTGGATGTAACCTAGAGTAATTCTAGGATTTGTCATGTACATTTTGAACCGAGGTCCAGGGATGATTCAGTCCTGTCGTTCAGTTATCGGAGACCTCATGTCTACGGCTCTTCTTTAGGACTGAAGTCCGGGAATGATCCAATCCCCTCACATGTTCATCAAGAACTTCATTATCGAAGACATACGTCTACGGCTCTTCTTTCGGACTGAAGTCCAGGAATGATCCAATCCCTTCACATGTTCATCAAGAACTTCATTATCGAAGACATACGTCTACGGCTCTTCTTTCGGACTGAAGTCCAGGAATGATCCAATCCCTTCACATGTTCATCAAGAACTTCATTATCGAAGACATACGTCTACGGCTCTTCTTTCGGACTGAAGTCCAGGAATGATCCAATCCCTTCACATGTTCATCAAGAACTTCATTATCGAAGACATACGTCTACGGCTCTTCTTTCGGACTGAAGTCCAGGAATGATCCAATCCCTTCACATGTTCATCAAGAACTTCATTATCGAAGACATACATCTACGGCTCTTCTTTCGGACTGAAAGTCCAGGAATGATCCAATCCCTTCACATGTTCATCAAGAACAGAACATGTCTCCTCATCATCAAAACATGTATAACCACAACATGTATCATCATCATCAAAACATGTATAACCACAACATGTATCGTTATAACCACAACATGTATCATCATCATCAAAACATGTATAACCACAACATGTATCATCATCATCAAAACATGTATAACCACAACATGTATCATCATCATCAAAACATGTATAACCACAACATGTATCATCATCATCAAAACATGTATAACCACAACATGTATCATCATCATCAAAACATGTATAACCACAACATGTATCATCAACATCAAAACATGTATACATCACACCAAAACATGTATACATCTAGCATGTATATCAATACATCTATCATCAAAAGCATGTATAAGTAAAGCTAAGTATTCTAAGTATAAGAGTCCTAAATCTAAATATTTCTAAGTAACTGGGTGTAGATAACAGGTTACCTCATCAACGACCTTGATGTTTGATGAGACAATCTCATCAGTAGTGACTATACTACTCCCCCTTTCGAGGAGGGTCCTTTTGAACTACACCAAGCTTGTCTCGGAAGTATTCAAACTTCACTCGAGACAGAGGTTTGGTTGGTAACTTCTTCACTTGACGTAGAGGCTTGGTTAGTACAATGGTAACCTGTTACAAATTCAAACTTTTAGAGTTCCTTTCTGTGTCATATCTTGTTAGTTCCCTATGTTCTTTGACTTATCATGGAACACTAGATTCTATGTCATCTTGATACAACTCTAATTATTACATAGGATCTCAGTTGGTTCTATCTCTAAGTCAAACAATCCTAAAGCCAAACTTCTTCACAACTAGCAGAGCAAGCAGCCATATATTCCGCTTGTGCTGAGAGCCACACTAGACTGCTTCCAGCTAAACCACGAGATCATGGCTAATCCCAGACAATAACATCCTCTCGATGTGTTCTTCTTGTCTGATACACTTCCTGCCCAAACAGAATCTGAATAGCCATCTGAAGTCATGATCTTCAAGATAGCATAGATCAAATTCTATCGTGACCTTTATGTGCCTCATCACATACTTTGCAACTATCAGGTAAACACATCTAGTTTCCACTAGATACTAACTCAAGGTGTTCATAACAAAGCATATATCTTAACCTAGTATATGTTAGATATATCAAAGACCCAATAATTTGACTGAACAGAGTTATATCCACTAACTCTGATGAGTTATCCCCTAACAGCTTCAAGTTGGAATCCATAAGAGTGGCCATTCCAACACCTCAAGTCATATTTCTCATCATACTTTCCCTGGTTGAGAAATATTCCTTCTGAGCCTTGCCATACTTCCAGACCTAGGAAGTAAAGCATCAAATTGAGATCTTTCATTTTTCATTTCTGCATTGAATGATCTTCTGCATATCTATCTTTGCCATCTCTCGTTAGATGGGTCTACTGATATGAGCCTCAATATCATTCGAACTCTGTGGTGAGTTCCTTCTTGCATCCATGTCATATGTGTATCTTATTCAACCTTGTAGCAAAGGTTGAGATCCACATCACCCATATTAAGCTTATCAAAATATTATCGATCCTAGGTACCTATACAGAACCTGATTCATACTTCTTCTTTAATTACACCATACTTGGAGCAAACATCTTGTCGTGATTCTCTTCCCCTTTCTAAGAGAATCTTCTAGCCATGAGCCTTCTATATTTTGTTTGATTTGTAAATCTTCTTGTTTGAACATCCACCACTTGTACGATGTCCATCATTCTTCATGACCTTTCCTACAAATCAAAATTAAGTACATGATTAGTAATACTTCATAATCATCAAAAGATAACCCATTATGCATACAGATATTATTTACATAGTGATGTAACTATTTTGACCAATACTTTGGCACAACACTTTCCCATATCCTGTATGCATACAGTGGCTATCTAGATGCCTTCCATCTCTACCAGAACATACTATCGAGAGTGTGCACAACTCTCAGCATGTCAGCAAGGAGGTTTCATTCTAGACAAGCAACAATGGAATGTTTGTCCAAACATATGCACATTAGTTGTATACTGTTCAATGCTCTATGAATGTTTACACTCAGCATTATATATATTCTAGGAATACAAATATGTATGCAGGCAATATCATTACTATTTCAAATAGCAACTCAAATACTTATCTTTTATGTTTGTGTGGCTGCCTCCCGCTTGATCTTCTGTATGTCTTTTGAACTTCTATTCATTCTGTACCACTGTGCATGCTCAAGAGTCATCCTCATGATCTCATACACAAACATACACTCATTAGTATATTCTAAATGCTATCAAAACATTATAGTACTAAATAATCTTGAAAAAGTATAGTCATGATTATAGTTAATAAACATTAGTATTCAAGATTTCAGGGAAGTCTTCTTTTACTCATGCATATCATTGATAAAAGATATAATATGCATAATCCCTTGATTACTAACTTTATGAATAAGCATAACCAATAATTCCAAGTATACTTATATAAGGGATCCTAACACAAGGTAAGATTCATGGGAAACATACCTGGATCAGTATACCTACTTGGTTATGTACAACATACCTAAACAATCTCTTCAATGATTTAGAGATCCTGAGCTAGAACCTGCATGTCTCATAGGTTAAGCATAATATAACAAAGTCATACATACCTCGTAAGTAGAACAAAGATTATGGATGAGTCTTTGTCTTCATGTTTTCATGGTCATGGAGCCTGATTTGTCTTTTGTGATGTACCTGTATCTTGTTAGCAGACAACCTCAACCTCACACAACACCATAATGCATTAGTATAATCATAAGTGTCAACACCCTAACCAATGAATGCATTCATAATTTTGTTAAGGTGATACAACAAATCTAAAATCAAGATTGTACTAACTGTAATAACATGAAGACAAACATACCATAAACTTAATCATGAACAAATATCAAAACATACCTCGATGAGTCATACCTATCGAGATCGCTTGTAATCTCCTTATGTAAAGCCTTAGCCTCATCTCCCTCTGAAACATGAACTCCTTCACTTATGTAGGTGACCAATCCATCTTCTTCTAGGATTAACCCTATCCACTTGATTTGCAAGAACTAGACCTGGAGCTGGATATGGGTTTGTCAGAGAAACCCCAAAAATTCAAACTTTGAATTTCAAACTTCCGAAAGGATAGAGATATGCGCCTTGATGAGCTGATCAAACTGATATATTCAGAATTTGAAGACTGCAAAGTTTTACTCCTCAATTTTGCCTTTGAAACTTTCGGATTCACTGGACGTGACCCTAAACTGGGGTTTGATGAAGCCCACTCTTTTGCCCCATCAAAAAGTTTGATCCAAAGCTCTAAGCTTCTATTTTTCTGAGGAGCTTCCAGCCGTGGTCACAGATTTCAAAAATTCCCATTTTTACAGAAGCCCTAATTTTCCGCTTTTCTAATCAAAGTCCCGAACTAGGGTCTAATCAAGCCCGGCCTTCTGCCCAACCAAAAATTCTGATCTTGGTCTCTAAATTTCTATTTTGATGAGTAGCATCCATCCGTGGTCTCCGATTACAAAAATTCCAACTTTCTCCAAAGCCCTAAATTCCGGAAGTCATGAATGAAGGTACCAAAAAATAATTCTGTTTTGATAGAAATATGTACCTGATTGTTTCTTGTGTAACTCTGAAATTTTTGATCCACAGGGTCTGAAAACATTTCCTGAGATAGCCTGACCTGTTATCTTTCCATCCTGACAGGTCTGACCTCAATTGGATTTTCTGAGAGAGAGTTATGCTAAGTGTCACAACGTGACCTGTTTTGGGAAAATACAGGAGAGCGAACTTGTACGGCGTGCCACGTGTCACTGTTTGACCTTCGGCATCTAAAAAACTTTTCTGAGATAGCTCGGTCTGTTATCTTTCCATTCTGACAGGTCTGACCTCAATTGGATTTTCTGAGAGAGAGTTATGCCAAGTGTCGCAACGTGACCTGTTTATGGGATAATACAGGAGAGCGCACTTGTACGGAGTGCCACGTGTCACTGGTTCAACTTCGGCCTCTGAAAACGTTTTCTGAGATAGTTCCGACTGTGGACTACCTGTCACTTTTTACGAAATTTCATTTGGAGCTTCCTAGCACAAGATATGACCTTTTTCCCAAGGTCACCTGATTTTGACTCAGATCTGGAAGAGGCAGAAACCCTATATTGTACAGGTCATAAATCACAAAGTACAACGAATTAGAGGTTTTCCTTTGGACACAAGGTACCTGGAGATTTTAGCTTCGTCCTGTAACAATTTCAGATCCGAAAACTTCGCCAAAACGGATTTATAGTGAAAGTTCTACGATGACTGGTTTTTTCTATGTAAAACCCTAACCTTCAAATTGTCGTAAGTAAAGCAAGTGTCTTTAGTGCCATACCTTGTCTTCCTTCAGGTTAGCTCTGATACCATGTTATAATTCAATATGATAAGACAGAAAATATCAGCATTATATTCCATTTCACAATAATAGCATATACAGGATCACTGAAGAAACAACAAGCATAGCATAAACACAAGAGACATAGATTTATCCTGGGAAACCCTCATGGGGTAGAAAACCCAGTAAAGCTTCCTCAATATAGATGACCAGCAATATACAAAGATGCAAACCCTGAGAATAAGCTCCTTCTTCTCCGTAGCAGACCTCTCCTCCACAAGTGCGCCTTTCTCAAGTGAGAGTGTGTGTATAATGAGGAACACACCTCCTCTATTTATACACTTCTCTGATATGTATTTTACACAAGTACATGTAGGCTCGTATTTAACCATTAGGTTAAATACCCCATTATAACTGACTGGGCCGACCCCTCTAGGGTGGTCTAATAACCCTTTGACCCACATAACACATTTAGGGCCGACCCCCACTAGGGAAGTCTAATAACCCGAGTTACCACATTCCGACGGAGGAATAAACATCTCCGGATATACAATAAGATCTTCACGGAGGAATGAATCATCTCCGGAATAATAAAGTACAAATATAATATTCTTTGAAGTTACAATATCTCAACATGAAGATATGACATACTTCAACCGAATTGAGCTCAGCTTCATTCTTCCAATGTTGTTCTTCATCAGTTGAGTTTCCCGCAAGTAATTTGCGCAGGCCTTGCCCTTTGATGATTGTAGCTGGTTTAAATTCCAAATCATACTCCTACAGAGCTGTGACCCAATTCCCTCTCCTCTCTCCCAATTCCTTTTGAATGAAAAGGGATCTAACAGCTGGATGGGGAACTATGACTTTAGTTCTGTTCTTCAGAATGTATGGCCTAAACTGCTTCACAGCTTTGAAGACTTCATACGCATGTTTGTCAACTACGGGGTAATTCAGCTCAGCCCCTTGCAGACCAGTGCTCATAAATGAAATTGGGTATTCATCCCCCAACTCCACCTTTTGCGTGAGTACAGCTGCGAGAGAGTCATCCGAAGCGAAGGTGTACAAGATGAAATCTTTATCAAAATCTGGACTTCTTAAGGAAGGAGCTTTAGTTACAGCTGCCTTGATATCTCTAAATGCGTCCTTCTCCAAATCTGTCCACTTGAATTGTATGCTTTGTTTAACCATCTGCTGTAATGGCTTAACAATTTGTGCAAAATCCGGAACAAATCTGCGGACAAAATTGATGGTGCCCATAAAAGACTGCATAGATTTTTTGTTGTGAGGCATTGGAATCTTATTAATAGCTTGGACTCTTTCTTGGTCGATTGACACTCCCCCTTTGGAGATGATATGACCCAAGAGCTTACCTTCGGGCACAACAAACACGCTCTTCTTGGGATTCAAGGAAATACCATACTTTCGGCAATGATCAAAGATATGCCTCAGATGAACAACATGATCTTCCCTTTTCTTCGAAAAGACTGTCACATCATCTAAGTAGACAACAACACATTTCCCACCCAATCCTCGGAAGGCAATATCCATCGCCCTTTGGAATGTAGCTCCTGCATTTATCAGACCAAATGGCATTCTTCTGTAGGCGAAAGTTCCCCACTTAGTCCTGAAAGTAGTCTTGAGACGATCTTCTTCGGATACTAACACTTGATTATAGCCAGAGAAACCATCGAGGAGAGAAAACAATTCGGATCCTGACACCATTTGTAGGATTTGCTCCATTGAAGGTACGGGGTAGTTATCTTTATCCGAAGCTTTGTTTAAATTTCTGAAATCTACACATAGCCTTATCTCTCCTGACTTCTTTCTTACGGGAACCAAGTTTGCAACCCATTCAGAATGCCGGACTTTGAATATTATCTTAGCGTCCAGGAGCTTCTTTAATTCCTTTTGGATCAGCGGTTCTAGAGTAGGATGCATCCTTCTCTAATGCTGCTGAAATGGCTTGACACCCGCTTTCATTGGTATAACATGTTGAATGATGCGGACGTCATATGTTTTCAGATCTTCATAGGTCCATGCGAAAACATCCTTGTACTGTTTAAACAATTTAATGAACCTGTCTCTTTCTCCTGGTGAACAACATTTGCCAAGGTTGACAAATTTTGGTTTTGCCTCGGTACCCAAATTAACCAACTCATGTTGCATTGATGAGCTATTAGTTTTGGTATTAGCTAGTCTTTTGAACTTATTTTGAAGATCGAAAAGCATTTCTAGGGACCTTACCCCCTTTGGCATGAAATTTCCTTTCTCGTCATCTTTCTTCATCAAATCAGCATTGTGTTCTTCCTCATCTATTGCAGCTCCTTGAAAGCTATCTTCGTTTGTCAGGAAGCTGATAATTTGTTCATCATCATCGAAGACTCTGAAGTTCGTGATGTTATCGGGAATGGAAGGCCTGAAAATCAATTCAATTGAGCATTTATTATTTGACGGCACCAATCTAGAAGCAGATGTTGCTAACAAATCAGCAGCAAAATTTTGCAATCTAGGAATTGATTTTATATTGAAAGCGTCAAAATGCATGATTAAATCCCATACCTCAGCCTGATAACCTTTCAAGTGAGGTGAGAGACAATGAATGGTGTCCATTACCTGTCTTACAACTATCTCGGAGTCACCAAAAACCTTCAGGTACTTAACATTTAAGCCAATGGCCTTCTTTAAACCATGTACCAAAGCTTCATATTCAGCGGTGTTATTAGTACAATCGAATTCTAATCTACAAGACAAAAAATACTTGTTTCCTTTTGGACCCATTAGAACACAACCGGCTCCAAATCCTTCCAGAGTTTTAGAACCATCAAAGTATAATGTCCAAAAGATATCTTTAGATTCAACTAAGTTAGTTTCTTTGTGGTCTATGTTAGCAACTAAATTGACTATGTTACAATCAACATCATCAGTCCGAGAGAAATGAAGGAGATCGGACTGTTTATCTGATTCATGGCTAATGGTTTCAGATTGATAATTACCCGGATCCATTTCCAAGAAATAATTCCCCAGAACCGAAGATGAGAAAGTTACGGCTTCATTCTTTTCTTCTAGCTGAGTTACGTTTTGTTTCATATGAGGTTCCCTAAGAACTTTAATCTGATTTTGCCTGTTCTGATAAGGCAGCCATAGATGAGACCAATCAGTAGCAAAGTAGCCACTCAGCTTAGTAGACCAATCCCTACTTAAAATCAGCCCATAGGCTTCAGGAATATCGACCACCATTATGTCAATGAATTGACAGACTCTAGGGTCGGCTGACAGTCTAATTAGAACATCTTTCATCTCCCCAATAACCTTGACAGTAGTCCTGTCTAATTGGATAATTTGAGCTGGAGATGGTACGGGCTGCCCATTAATTTTCCTAAAAATTGACAGTGGCATAACATTTGAAGAAGCTCCAGAGTCTACCAAACAGTTGTGAACATTGTGATTAAAAATTTCAAACGTCAATAGGAAAGGCAATGTTTGAGATTTGGATTTCCCACCAATGCTAGCCTCATTAATATCGGGATTGTCTTGAGAATCCGTTAATGTAGTGTTGGTTTTCGGTTGTATAACATGCAGCAGTTTGTCTCGTTGATGGGGCAAGCTACACATGTCGAATATTGATATGTTCGCTTTGACTTTCTTGATATCTTCGATAATATCATACCCTATGTCGGATTCGTTCCCAATTCGAGTCGGCTGATCTGTTTTTCTCATGGTGACCTTAGGTGGCTGAACTATGTTGTCAGCACTTGGCTGTTTGGCCGCTGTTTGGTTTACTTTGGGTTGTGGTGGGATGATTGGTATATGCCTCCTAGGTGGATCTTTCGAAACTCTAGGCTTATGGGGAACGGTGACTGGCATAGGATCCGCAATTGGGCCCTTGCTGCGAGTGGCAACATTTATGGTAGAGGGAGAGCTATCCATGTGATCTTCTTCTACTAATTCGGTCATAGGTACCCAATCCCACAACACCATAGTAGTGTCCGGGGTTGGTTCCTCTAACTCAGGGCTCGACTCTTCTGGAGGATCATCCTGATCTGGGATCTGAGAATCTAACATTTGGTTCATGACTAAGCTCATGGAATTGATCCATTGCGGGAAGCTCTTTTCCGAATGTGGTTCTTGGTGAAAAGTGCAGAAATTTTCCATCCCTATCTCATTCAAGTTTAAAACAGGGGCAGTGTTCATTGGTGGATGAGTCTGTTCCCCGTCTTCCCTTCTTTTATAAAATGGCTTGACAGGTTTCCTAGATGTGCTAGCAGCCTTGTCTTTCTCGAGATCTACGATTTTGTTAGATAATTTCTGCATCATCTTGACTACATTTTCCATGTCCGTAGATGGCTCGTCTTTACCTCTAGTGAGCAGCAAAGGTTTTTTGCTAGCTGCTCGTTTTGGTTCTACATCTAAGGCATGTTTAGCAATGCTATCAGCCTCTTCTTCTACCTTTCTAGCTTCCTCAAAGTTCTCTATCAGGGTAGTTTTCTTGGACCTCTTTACGAACATTGCTATGGGTCCATCAAGAGCGTTGTATAGTATTCAATTAGAGATTCCTCGGCTGGTTTATTAGCTAGACTGAAGTTATTCAAAAGCGTAGTGAATCTTTGATTGAAATCTTGAACCTTTTCTTTCTTTTCCATCCTCATGGATAAGAGTTCTTTCATAAGTGTGGCCACAGTCTTTTGGTTTCCGTATTTCTTTAGAAAACATTTTTCGAATTCATCCCAACTAGAGATTGAGCTGGGTTGTAGGCTAAAGTACCATGATGATACTTTTGGCTCGAATGTATATGGAAACAACCTACAGACCACGTCTTCATGTTGTACGTTCAAAAGGTTCAGAGCTAAGTAAAAACTCTTGAGGTGATCTTCTGCCGAAATGGCTTTCCCTGGATAGTACTTAGGCAAGACCTTTTCTGGGTTTTTAGGAAGATTATGGAATGGTCCAGCTAGGTTCAGCGCTCCCCTTGCTCTCCAAGCCGGTACAGCCATGTTTGGGTTTGGATGTGGAGACCCTGGTGGAGAATTGTAGGGTGAATCCTGTGGAGTACTTTTGGGAGTGGTAATTTCTTCAAGATTTTCTTGGTCTGTCTTGTTAAGAGTGTCTGAAATTTGTTCCAAAGTCAGATTTACCAGTTCTTCAAAACTCTGAACGAGAATTGAATCACGGGTGTATTGTGGCTCCTTTCTAGGTGTAATTTTCTTGGGGAGGAAGTTGACAGTGTTTAAACCACCTAGCTGTCTAATGTAGGATCTGGTATGTCTTCTCAAATCCTCTATTTCTATAAAAGGAACAGCTTACAAAGCTTCTTGAGGCTCAGGGTCAGAAATGAGGCATTCTTGGTTTGTTAATCCAAGATCTGGGCTGTTTGAAATGCTTTCTTTAAGCGGGTTTTCAGTGTTATCTATGACCGCGGAAGATTTCCCACTATCAGCCATGCACTTTCAGGCCCTCCTTCTAGCGCCAAAAACTGTTGATGCCTCGGAAATCGTGGCATCAATCAGAAAGGGATTCTCCTCGAGAGATGGTCCCAATTAGACTATCTCCCGTTTGGTGTAGGGAATCCGTCCGGTTAGCGGTTCCGGAAACCGTGGGATTGGAGTTTAAATCCAATTCTACCGGTTATGGCCCGATCCACCTTTCTTTTGGGTTTTATGTCTTTTAAATGAGATTCAAGTGCCTAAATTATATTCGATCTAGATGCAACTAAAACAGATCTAAGTCTAGGAACCAGAGTAAATCTACCTATCCCTGAAGGGAACACGCTTGAGGGATGAGTAATCAGCTGTAACAAATAACGTAAGGAAAGAACAGATAGCTGTTAATTCTCACAAATAAAGCTACAGCAAGATAAATATCTTTAGAAGATAACTTCTAATTCAACATGAGACGCATCTATTGCTCATAAAACAGAAAAAAGCAAAAATTTATTTAATCTACGTAGAAAGAATAAAGGAACAGATCTAAATGTAACAAACTGAAATTAAACTTAAAGATTCCTGCAAGGAGCAATTTAAAGGGCATGAACAATGAGCCACATGAGTTATCCTGAAGAAAGAATAGTTAGCCATTCGATCTAGAAGAGAAATCTACAGCAATGATAAAGACATCAGCAGGTAGCTCCTGATTTAATGTGAAACGCATCCATTGTTCACAAAATAGAGAAAATCGTATGCACCGGGAGGAGCAAAATCATTAATACAAAGAAATAGTTCGGATGGTAAGAATTATCTCACATTACAGAACAACAGTCATTAGAATAGTCCAACATACAGCCGTCCAACATCCCATGCAAAACGTCCATCTCCCGTGGCTTCTATTAGAAAATTCAATTTTACAGGCCCAATACAAGATAGCTCGTATGGGTTTCAAAATTTCATTCCCTGCCAAAAGTCCTCCTCTATTCTTCCTAGCTACTATTTATAATTACAATTCTGCCATTTGGGTTGCCACCTAGCACCTTCCATCTGTCAATTGCAGGAGTTTCTTCTATAACCGACCATCAAGAAATGACCACTTCTTTTACAAAATTGTTTTGACAAAAAAAAAAAATAGGGACAGCTGTCCCATGGCTTACGCCTTACATGTTTGAAAGTTTAACAGAATATCCATAGCAGAAAAATGCTAACACCCACACTTTCCCTGCTAGACACGTGCTTGGCTGAAGAGGGTTGCTCAACTGAATTCAATTTATTTCATTCCTGTGCGTGAGCTTCTGCTGGCAAAGGGTCGCCCAAGTTAATTGTTGCTGATGCTGCCTGGGAAGAGACCCTCGAATCCCCTGCTGATGCTGCTTCTAATTGGGACGGGAGGATTGAACTGGCCAGACTTTCTGCCATTGTTGGGGAAGAGGCTGCCGGGAGAGAAGATCCTGGATCTACTGATGCTCCTGCTGCTGCTGCAGCTTTCCTGTCCTCCTCTGCTATGTAGCTGTACCACACACCTGTGTCCCTTATGACTATGTTTGCTGCAGCAGGGAACAAGATTTTCTGAGAAGTCACATTCTTCCCGAGCTCTGCTTTAATGCTTTGAACTTCTGCTACTGCAGCTTGATGCACTTCCTTCAGCAGATGGTTGTGGAGTGATGATGAACCAATATAATGCTGGAGGTCATCAATAGCCAGGACATCAATCCTTTTCACATACTCCATTTGAACGCCTAGCTCTTCCTTTAGCTGAGACAACCGCTGCTCCTTTTCCGGAAAGTCCTCTAGGGTCTGAGGGAAACTCAATGTGCATTTGTCATGGACTCCTTTAATCTTTTGGTATAAACTATTAATTTTATCTGTTGTTCTCTGCACACTGGTTGTCAGCTTATTGGCACAGTTCCTGCCAAACTCCAGCAAGGCTATGTCTTCATTAAAATCGTCCACAGCTTTAAATGGAAGATGCGGGGGGAAACCCCCTTTCCCTTCTCTCCATGCCATCTGACTTATGATAGTTGCCTTGACACGGGTATTCTTAGCTTTGAGCCTGTGGGCCTCCGCATTAATTTCTTTTAATCTGACTATTATGGCCTTGAGCTTGCAAACCTCGTCAGTGATTAGCCCCTGTGTGTCATTTATTTGCTTCAGGATGCTGCAGGACAGCTCATGGAAGGGAGACATGTCCATCGTTTTGCTCTCAGCCTGTTCTAACCGCTTAGCTAATGTTTGCTTGTCTGCTTCTAGTTGAGAAGCCTTTTCTTCCGCTCCATTCTTCTCCGCTTCTACAATCATTATTTGGAGTGTTAGCTGGTCCTTTTCCTCCTCCAGCTGGCTGTACTTGTTTGACAGCTCCTTATGTTTAGCGTACAAGCAATAATACTTGTTCACTGCCAGATCTCTTTGGGCTTGCTCATTAGCCACAGTTTGTTGTAGCGTACGATCTTTCTTCCTTGTCAATTCATTGTCTCTTACCATCACACCTACATTGGACAGGGATTCTTTTACCGTTGCTACAGTTGCGGTCGCCATAGCAAAGGGATCTTGATCCGTATTCTGCATTATAGTGACCTCTCGGTGGGTAACGATGTCTTCATGGAAGGGACTTTTGATCCTCTCTTCTGATTTGAGGACCATTTCTTTTCTTTTCTTGTCATAGACAAACTCATTCCACTTGGACACCGTACGCTTTGCCGATGGAGTGTACGGGACAATTGTTCGGTTTATGATGTCTATGTCTTCTTCTGCCGGTGGGGTCCGGACTTCCTGAGCAGGGTCTCCTCCTTTATTTTGGGCACCAGAGCCATCTGCTTGAGAGGTGTCTATTTCAATGTCCTGTATACTGGATCCACCTGCCTTGGCATCTTCCCTTGTCTTCAATTCTTCTTCTGCCCTCTTTTCTGCCTCAGCCTGCTCAGCTTCAGCCTCTTTCTGCTTTTGGGCTTCCTCAGTCTCTTTCTGCTTTTGGGCTTCCTCATCCTCTTTCTACAGTCTTTCATTTTCAGCTTCTTGCTGCTTTCTTGCTTCCTCAGCTTCCCGCTGTAACCTCGCTTCTTCTCTTAATCTGAGCTCTTCCTGAGCTCGGGCATCTGCAGCTTCTTTCTCCTTTTGCTGGCTGGTCTTCTGGGCCTTGGTTGAGCTAGAGCTTTCTCCAGTACCTTGGCGACAGATCTGTAGCTCAGTCATGTTGCTGATGCCTCTGAATGCCTCTTCCTCGGCATCAGGATAGTGGGAGTACTCGAAGTGAGCATAGATATCCTTACAGTGCTCAGCAATTCTTCCCTTTCGGTCATTCCTGTGGAATATTACCTCACTAAAGTGGAAGGCCTTCAGCTCTTGAACAAATTCATCGGCCGAGGCAACCCCTGAAAACTTGTAAGCACCTATGCAGAAAGGCAGGGGGGGAAAGGAAGCCTTATGTTGTTTGTGGAGCATTGCTCCAATCCCATCCAGGAAGAGTTGTCCTACTGCTTCTTTGAGAACCACATAGTCTGTGGCATACTGTGGAAATATGTATGGGGGCTTAGTCCCTCCAAAATTCTCAGGTAGGTACCTTGCTCCGAAAAGTAAAAGTCCCCATAATCCTCGTGGACTTCCAAAGAATTCTCTGACAGGCAGTTTGGTTCTTCCTTGAACATTTTCTCATATAGGGGCATGATGAACCCCTCACAGATGAGTTTGTAGCTGGGCTTGTAATTCTGAGCCCACAACATCTTGAATGCGATATATACCGGGGCGGTGGCCCTATCCCATGTGCAGCCCAATTTGGGGAAGTCTATCTTGGCCAAAATACAATCAATCAGATATGAGGACATGAAAAATTCAGCCTTCTTCAAGGCTAGTCCTTCTTTAGCAGCAATTATCATCGAGGCCAGACTGTCTGACAGGATAGTGGCCCAGTCAAACACAGTTCCCTTGAATGCCATGTGGTGGATGATAGGGATCCACTGAATCTTATACACTGTGCCATCGGGCATGCCGAATATTCTGCACAGCATTAAAGCGATCAATCTGAAAGGAGCTCTCAGATTCTGTACATCATATTCATCACTTCCTTTCTTTCTCAAATGTTTTCCCACCATTAGCAGCCTCTTGGCCATCTCGACGTTATTCATTTGGCTCAACCATTCGTCAGTCAGAGCTTGTTGGACACAGGGAAATTTGTAGGCTTCCGCAATATACGCGGGTTGAAATGAGGAAATAGCCACTTTCCCGCTATCATTTATGACTCTCCCTTCAGCATCGGCATGTTGGGGTATCCATCCGATCACTTCAGCACAGGGGAACAACTCAGGGCGGGTAGCGGCTCTAGTTATGCCTGAGGCTCTGATATTAAGATAAATCGATGCTTCCTCTAACAACATATCTGGGATTTCCTGGTCCCGAATCATTCTGTAGATGTCACCCCATCTGATTTCAGGAGGGACACCGGTGGTGCACCTAGTGTCCTGGAGTGAAGTTTCAGTTTTGAGTGGCGCAGGCTTCTTTTCTGTCATCTTAGCCTTTTTCTTACCGGTTTTCGGCATCTTGACTTACCCCTGATAGCACCCATACACAAGTCATCATGATATTGAGCAACATACTGTGAGATTTTAACAGAGAGCATCATTGTTTTGATACATGAATGAGATAAAGAGTAATGTGAAGTTGTGTGCTTAGGAGGCACAATTCATCATTTCAATTATGAAATACAGATTTAAACATTTGAATCTTTTAAAGGGGGAAGCTTTGGGGTGTTCCTGAGAGGATAGGTGTGTGGCGGCGACAGTTTGCTCTCGGCCCAGCCCAAGGAGAAAGGGTGATATTTGTTTCACAGGGACACCATTATAAATCTCAGCCATCTTAATTCTTTTAAAAGGGGCAGGCTCAGTATGCTCCTGTGAGGATAAGCGCGCTGCGGAAGCAACCTGCTTTCGGTTTGGCTCTGGGGAAGAGGGTGATTTTCGTCACTGCTACGGTTTGAAAGGCTAATGGCGGGGAAGCTCGGGTTGGAAGGACTCTGTGACAACAAGGGAGCCCCTTTCACACTTTCGACTCGGTGAGGGCTTCGAATACTATTGTCACGTGCGGCACTCACCGAGGTGCTCTATGGGAAGCTCTAGTTCGAACGAGGGTGATGGCGCCGGAGACATACTAACGGGAAAGGCTCGGGTGGCCATGGTTTCGGGTTTCGGCTCGCATAACTTGAACGCTCACGGGATTTGAACAGGGGCAATGGCGTCGGAGACTAGGTTTTGACTTGGGTAGAGGGCATGTTGGGACTGAGGTTTACGGAGAGGCCCAGGGATTTACGTCCTGAGCTCTCGGCCGGGGACATGAATAGCCTATGGGGCTTCGACAGATTCTTCACACAACGAGGCACGCGGCCCAGGGATTAAAATGGAACAAGTTTAACCACCCGCACCAACCGTCTCTACTCAAAAAAAAATGTTTTAACCAATGTCTGTTTTATATGACGAGAACTCCACTCAACTGCATCTGACGGGCAAAACATAGCCCTTGACGGGTGTTTTGCCCGTCAAAATCCCACCAAAACCCATCGTTTTCAAACAAAAGACAACCCAATAGCGAATTTCAAGGTTAAAATCCTACCTGGCACCGTGGGGATCGCTTGAACGAGGTGGCCGCGAGCGCGGATGAGCGAGGTGAGCTGGAGCGATTTGCACGGCGTTCCACGTTGTTTGCCAATCGAAAACAATGGTGTATTGGCTCGCGCCCCCACCGTATATTTATAAAATACAAGCACGTGCGAGCATTTAGATTGATAGTCGGTGCAATTAAAATGTGGCTTAAATACGCCGCCCGTTGCGGTCACGTCAAAATATCTCAATTTCCGTGCGACCGCCATTCGCGGGACCACCTTGCGAATCATACCCGTCGTTGCGGAAGGGTTCAGGGAAAGTTCCCACCGTTTCGGAGCGCATCGCAAAAGGGAAACTCGAAGCCTTCCGCAAAAGAACCCCACGTTGCGGACGAATAACCCCCAGGCTTCCACCGTTTTGGGAGCTATTTGCGAAGGGCTTCCGTAAATCCAAAAGTTTCTAAGTCTCGCGGGGTTTCGAGACGATATGGCGAATGCTCCCGGTAGTTTCGGAAGGGAAACTTGAAAGCCTCCGCGGTTGCGGGCGGCTTCTATCGATTGTTCCGGAAGGCCCTCAGCGCTTCGGCGTTTCGGCAAGTCAGGGTGAACTTTTCATGGTTTCGGGAGGGATTCACTAGCAGCTTCCGCAATCGCTTCATCGAATATTTTTCTAAGTCTTTTCAGTTTAGACGAATGGCTAACTGTCGTTGCGGGAGCAAATCTTATACTCTTCCGCAAATTTTCCCGGAATCATTTCGAAGGCCTTTTCCGAGCGGTTTAAGCGATTGGCTTTCGCCGTTTCGGGAGGGTAGCTTGAAAGCTTCCGCGGTTTCGGGAGCAAAGGCTAAAAGCTTCCGCAAAGCTTCCTTGGTTCATTTTGCAAAGTTCCTTGAAAAAATTCTAAGTTCTTTTCACAGTTTCGGAAGAAGTTCGCGAATTTCTCCATGGTATTTCGGAAGGCTTTTGTGGATGGCTTCCCCCGTTTCGGAAGGAAAATCCGAAGGCTTCCGCAGTTTTTCGAAGTTTTTCCAAGTCTCTTTTCGGAAAGCTTATGTGAACGGCTTCCTTCGCTTCGGACAACTTTGCTGAATTCTTCCGCCGTTTCGGAAGGATTTCATCAGAAGCTTCCGCGATTTTAACAAACTATTCCAACTCTTTTCGGGCGTCTTTCCCAAGTTCTCCCGCTGTTTCAGGAAGAAAACCGGAAGGTTTTCCACAATTTTCGGGTGGAGAAGCTCTAAGGATTCCGCAACTTCAAACCAAAACCTAAGTCTTTTGCCAAAGTTTCGGGAGATTTGACGGAAGGCGCTCACCGTTTCGAACGGAAAGAACGAATGCCTCCGCGACTGCGGAAAGTTTCGATGAATGGCTCCGCCGTCCCGGAAAGAATTACCCAATGGCTCCCGCAACTTTCCAAAGAAAATTGCTAAGTCTCCTCATAGCTTCGGAAAGAATTCGTGAATTCCTCCGCAGTTTCGGGACGCTCACGCGAGTGATCTCTGCAGGTTTCGGGCGGTTCCCTTAAATTGTTCCGCAACCTTTTGGGAGAATGTTTCAAGTTCTTTTTGAGAGGATTTGACCACAGCTCCCGCCGTTTCGGGGAAAGCTTTGAAAGCTTCTGCGGTTGCGAAAGGTTTGAGCGAGGCACTCCGCCGTTTCGGAAGAATTGCCCAAGTGCTCTCGCGGTTTATTCGACGAGAGTTTTCTCAGTTCTTTTGTGGGCGTTTAAGCGAGAGGCTTCCGCCACTATGGGGGTTTAGCAACTTGCTCCATAACTTCGAGAAAAAACTTCATTGAAAGCTCTTCTATTTGAGAGTCAAAATCTTCTGGCAGCCTTGGAGTTTCTCATGGCGAGACTCTCTGTTTAAAAGCAAATATAAAAGCTGGGAAAAACGTTCAAGGCAGCCTTTCTAAAAAATATAAAGGAGGGGCCCCATATGTGCAAAATTTTGGGGGGGAGTGTTGCTGCAACAACAGGACCGGGGGCCAAGTAGGGTTGTGACACACCGGATCATTCGTGAGCTTTGAAAGATCCGGTAGATTCAAGCGTGCAAGGAACGGGAGCTGCGGCTGGAAAGCTTGATTATAAGCTCCCCAAAAAGGTTGGTTGAATGGAACTGTGTTATAGGATGGACCAAAAGCTTGACCATGAGGGTTAAATTGCTGATAATGAGGACCTGATGGCCCGTAAGCTTTCCCATGGCCATAAGATGGATAACCTCCCCCTGCCTAACCCATTTGAGAGTAAGCAGGTATATGTGCATTTTGAGCACCATATTGGGGTGGTGGGTGATACTGGTGGCCAGCACCGACTGTGTTGTAGTAAGGGTTTCCACCATGGGTATGGGGCATGTATGTACTATTCATAGTGGGAATCGTGTTGTATTGATCGTAATGGTATGGTATGTTCCCACCCCCAATATTAGGATTAGCTTGAGCAGTCGTGTGATGACCATAAGCATGAGAAGTATTCCCAGGTCCAATATGGGTGTGACCAGTAGCAGGGTTGGTGGTGTGATGTCCATGTGGATAGGAAATATTCCCACCCCCTACATTAGCATTACTAGCGGCGTAAGTGGACGCAAAAGTATGCGGTATGTGTCCACCCCCATGGTTGGGAGGAACGGTATCATGTGCAAAAGTAGTCCTGGGTTGACAAGTGGCGACATGTGTATTAGGTGGTGGATGGCGAGTCGTGTTTCGAACAGCATTCCTACTAGGTTGGGTATTCCTAGGAGGTGGTCGTGCTTCAACATAAGCATTGTTAGAAATCTGACCAGTCCCCATACTATGTGAGTGGGTGGACAACGTAGTGCCCCCAGCTAGCGTAGTGCCCCCAGTGGGTATAGTATGGCTAACACTTTGACTAGTGCCAGCATGAGTACCAACCATATTGGAAGGTTTGACAGTATTGTGACTAGGCAGACCAAAAGAGAGTGCAGTGGGGTTGACCATAGGGTCGGAATCATCATGAGTCTCAGGCCTCCTATATCTAAAATCGCGTGGAAATGAAGGAATGAAAGGCTCGTCCTGTTCTACATCCTCGGGTAGGTCGGGCATCCCGTAAAGATAATTATCCAGATTCGAAGGATCAAACGGATCCTGGTCAAGTGGATTAGGCCAAATAGAACCAGGTTGAGTATGAGGTGGATCACCTCCCCAATCCTCACGAGGAGTCTGGGGATCGGAAGTATGTTCAACTCTACCCGAAGGAGTAGAAAGGTCTTGCCCGATATCGGGATGTGCAGCCATGTAGTCCTCAACGTAAGTCTTGTAAGAATCTAAAGATTCAGAGAGAGCCCTCCGGCATCCTCTAGCAATACAACGTGTAACCTCGAGTGGCTTTAAACCAGCCAAATGACGGGACAAGCGGAGAGTAGGGTTCTGTGCCATGTTCTCTCCGAAGAGAGACACAGCGTCTCCTAAAGGCCAACTATTGATCAAAAATAGTAAATCAAAAGCACACACCTAGAGAAACTACAGCCAAGAGCAGACAAACAGAGTGGCTAAATGAGCTCCCGACACTAGATCTGGTATGTCTCGCCTAGGAAAGGCTTGAGACTCCCAAACTATAGCCGGAGGTAACAGAATCAGTTATAGAGACACCCGAGCTTCACTGTGTCGACAGGGTCAACTCCACTGCACGAACACAACTATGTTGTCCAATCCCTATCTAGCTCAGGACATAAACAACATAACCACTACAAGTACCCTGTGCGGTACCTAGGTAAGGAAACTAAGTTCACCGCAACATAACCAATTCTCAGGGGGAAAGTCCCAGGTGGGACCCGTCGTATGGGCAGGGTAGCTAAGCTTGAAGCACAAGAGGATGAGCCTCTGGTACCCCCAGATACGAATAAATCCTGGATATATCTCCCACGTTCAACCGGTATCATAGGGATATCTCCTCAACCAACCTCCCATGACCTCGTGCTTAAATCTGGATTGAGTAGAGCTTTCCTGAGAACATCGATCTATACCATGGATTCCTCCACTCCCTGGTCAGACACCTAATGTTTTGTTCAGTAGTCTTGGATTGTTAACTTACAATGATCTATTCCAAGACCTAAACCTATGCTAGTTGGTGTACCCTATAAATAAAATAAGTCTAATCAATTTTATGATTAAGAGTTAATTTTAGTGGTTGTGATTACTCAAGGGATATGGTCGTGAAACTAGTGATGTGTAGACTCAATAGTATGCAACATCGTCCAATCCTAGACTCATCTATCCAATAAAACAATGTCACTAATATGCAAAATCAACCAACAATTCCGAAATAAATATACAAACTTTTATCTTTTCAATGCACAAGCAAAACCTAAAATGAAGGCAACAAGCACTCAATGCAAAATGCAGTACATGGAAATAAAATATTTTTGTATTTTCTCTTATAAACAGAAAGGAAAATGCAAAAAACTAAATGAATATTTTTGTAATTTTTCAATATATATGGAATGAAAAAATGCAAGCAAAATCCTACTATTCAGTCATTGAAGTGCCGAGAAGATCACTAAGACAACCCAGCAGATCCTAAATAGCAAGACTCAGCCAAAAGAAAGAGCTCAAAAGGAAGAAACCAAGAGGCTAAAACCAAATATTGGTAAAAAAACAAGAAGGCTCAACCAAGAGGAATGAAGAGATCTGGTCACAACCAAGGCATGAAACAGTCAAGAAAGAGGCCAACAAAGACTCAGGAACCAACCAAACTCACCTAGCAACAACCAATAGCCATAAACCAACAAAAGCCGTATTTACACGCTACTTTCGAAGGAATACCTACGAGTACCTGCGAGCAGTAGTGTAAACAGAGGCGCGTATATGCGGGCAGAACTAAGCCATCCAGCGGGTGAGGAAAAGCAAATGGTGAAATAAAGAGTCCAGAGGCTCAGAAAAAGCAAGTTTTCTACAATGTATTTTAACGGCCAATCAGTGACACATACCTTCGATAAACAACAACTCTAATTATGGACTAATGCTCAAAAAAATTCCCAAACATGGATGTTTTCCCCAGCGGAGTCGCCATTTCTGTATTGGAGAAAACTCACTATGTCTTGGGAATACCACAACAGACAGATGACTACTAGAAATCTACTCAATTCTCAAAACAATGCTATTATAAATGACAATGTTAAAATAATGGAGAAATGTAACCAACCTCAATCCAACGTTTGATGTAGATCCCCGTTGGAGCTTTCAATCCACGTACATCCAAGTACTTGTAATCTGCAAATTAGTCTTGACAACCAATATCTAACAAGTACATGTTATCTATAAATGACATTAACATTATCAATAACAATGGTTCATAATATCATAAGCAAATGTAACCCAATGTATAATAAATGAAATTCACACCATGAATGGACGAGAATATGAGTATTTCTATTAATGAACAAGAAGAAGTACAAAGTGATACGACCTCTTGCCAGAAACCAATCTGAACCAAGATCTAGATCAATCCACTTGTGCCTCCACCACTTCAATCCTCCATGAAAGGAAAACTCAAACTAGCAAGGAGTTTGGAAGGTGAACATAACTGGTTCACAACTACAAGGATCAATGAGTGCAGACTCAAGATAGGGCAAAAATCCACTAGAGTGCCCTTACTATTCTCTTCTTCCTCTCGTCCATAATCCATATGTTCTCAATATATAGTCCTCTCAAAGGTAGGTGAAAGGACTCATCGAGATGTTACTTGGGCATATGGAGAGCCAAAGGTCACCCAATGACCACTTTTTGGGAGTAAAAAGTAATTAATAGCGGTTTTTACCATTTTACTTGATACCCGCGGGCTATAGTGCTGCAACTCGCGGGTATGCATGCTATAGTGATGCAACATGCGAGTAGGAACAAAAATAGAGCAAACTGGTATTATTGAAGGATAAAAATGGATCTGAGTCACTGAAATGGATCCTACAGGCCAAAGAATGTTGATGCTCACAGGGTGGAATATTTCTGTGTAACAGGGGCATCAACAGTTTTTGGTGCTAGAAGGAGGGCCACCAGTGTATGGTTGGTAGAGGAAACCCATTTGTTAGAAGAAATTCCCCTGAAGACCCACTTGAAATAGTTATCCCAGAAGATTTCTTTATGGAATCATAAGATCAAGAAAATCCCAATTTTGGAGGTGAACACCAAGAACTATTATACATTGTCCCCTTTGAAGAAGTAGATCACTTCAAAAGACACACGCGATCTTATGTGAGGAGACTTGGAGGGTTAAACATAGTTCCTTTATTACCCAGAAGGCGAACTCCTAGGAGAAAAACATAGTACACTAGAGATTCGGTACTTGTAGAAAATTTGGAAGAATTGTTAGATTTATCTCTACAAGAATAGAAAATTTGGAAGAATTGTTAGATTTATCTCTACAAGAAATCACTGAACCTCTTAATCAGTTGAGACCGAATTCTCCTCCGACTCAGGAAATTCCTCACACACCACCACATTCTTCAACACGATCACCACCATATTCTCCACCAAGAATTATGGTTGTACCTGCGTGGAGAGCCAGAGGGGCACTTAATTTAGCTGCACCTTTACATGATCTTCCCAAACATCTAGAAAAGGTGTTATGTAAACATGATCCTGGAAAAGGCATTTCCATTGAAGATCACCTTAAGAGTTTTTATTTGGCTCTGAATCTCCTAAATGTAGAACATGAAGATGTAGTTTGCAAAATTTTTCCCTTCACATGTGAACCTAAGGTATCTTCTTGGTACTTTAGTTTATAGTCTAATTCAATAGTAGATTGGGACGTTTTCGAGAAATGTTTTTTAAGTAAATTTGGAAATCAAAAGACCGTTGCCACACTTATGAAAGAAATGCTATCTATGAGGATGGAAAATAAAGAAAAGGTACAGGAATTTAATCAGAGATTTACTACCCTATTGAATAATTTTAGTGTTGCAACAAGACCTGCTAACGAATCTTTGGTAGAATATTATATCACAGCACTTGATCCACCCATAGCTATGTTTGTTAAAAGATCGGTTAAGGCTACATTGGTAGAAAAGTTTGAAGAATCCAAGAAAGTAGAAGCTGAAGCAGATAGTATTGCTAAACACTCACTTGATTTGGAAACAAAACCAACAACCAACAAAAAACATCTGTTGTTATATAGACCTAAGGAAGAATAATCAACTAAGTTAGAAAATGTGGTAAAGATGATGCAGAAACTATCCAATAAAATTGTAGATCTGGAAAAGGATAAGGCAACTAGTACGTCAAGAAAACCCTTCAAACCTTTCTACAAGAAAAGGGAGGAAAATGGACAACCTCTTCCACCTGTAAACAACTCTGCTGTTCTAAATTTAAACGAAGTTAGCATGGAACATTTCTTCACTTTTCATCAAGAACGGCATTTTGAAACAAGTTGTCCACGGTGGATAAACTCGATGAGCTTGGTCATGAATCAACTGTTAGATGCACAAATAACATACCAAGAAGATCCCCAAGAAGATCAGACATTCGAGCAGGAAGATCCCACTCCAGACACCACAATGGTACTATGGGATTGGGAACCCACACCAAGATTGACTGAAGAGGCTCATGCTGAAGAAATACAAGTTTGATCAGTGAATATCACTACTAGGAGTAAGGTCCAGTTATTGATGAAAGCCCAGTTGTCCCTAAATCTAAGGTTGGAAGAGAAATTCCAAAATGAAACATAAGTGTCATTAATCTGCAACCGAAGGTAAGTCCAACAGTGGTAAAAGAAACGAGCCCAGTAATTAATGAAAAGGAAAAGATCACAGTGAGAAAAATGGGGAATAATGGGAAAATCCCGGAAGAATACAACATGGGGTATGACATCGTTGAAGATATCAAGAAAACTAAAGCAAATATTTCTTTATTTGAATTGTGTAATATGCCCCAGCAAAGGAATAAATTGTTAGAATCTTTTGACACACAATCTAGCAGTACCGTAGAAAACACCAAAGAGGACATGGAGATAAACGAAGCTAGTATTGGTGGAAAATGAAAATCTCAAACCTTTTCTTTCCGTTTTTCGTGGGTCCTTATAGATCTTGGTGTTTTGCAACTGCATCCAAAGTTGTTTTTGGTGTCTGATATGATGTTCCACTACTTGGTCATTGGCTTTCTTGGTCCTCCCTTTCACTTGATCCTTCTCCCCAGCTTCCTCTTACTCGGATTCTCGACACTTTTATCCCTCTTTCCCTTAGTCTGGATATTTCCAGTTCCTCTCTTCGCTTCATCTGAATTAACTCTCTTTGATTCTCTTCACTTGTTTCCCCATTTTTTATTTCATTTTCTAATTGCACGCTTCTTCGTCCCTTTATCATTTTCTTCTTCCACCATTAATCACATATTTCGACCCTTATTTCCGGACTTTCAGCCTTGTATTCTTTACTGTCAACCACCTCCATTGTTGGTATCTCTATCCTATGCAATGGAGTAGCATCGCCTTGAATTTCTCCTTGGGCATGAGCTTTTTACTCCTCCAGTTTAATTCATTCTAGAGGAAAAACCTGAATTCAACCATCCAGATGTTAATCCACATCGGAACTTCTTTCAAAAGTATGCCCCTAGCTCCCCTTTTGAGTTTATCTTTGTCTTTAGATGTTGATTGATTGTTTTCAGCTGTAAATTCTAGAATATAACCAATGAGAGTACTTTCCATCCAGAAATCAATAGCTCTGGTTAGCGGAAAATATAAGCATTTCAATCTAATCAAATCTTGTGGAGTACATGGGACAATTATTCTTTTTCAGTTGGGATATTCGAGCACTTCTACAAGTATGTGTAACCACTCTACTAGGATAAATAAAAGTTCAACCCACAATATTTCGTGTGGATCTAGTGGAGGTCCTCCATAGAAAATATATTGTCTGAACTTGGACACTTCCCACCCTCTTAATTTGACTTTCTGTGTTGTGAAAATGTCAAGCTTCTTATCCCACAATAGCTGGATCTGAATTTTCATCACATAAGTATCCATATAGTTAAAGGTGTCCCGTTAAAAACTAGGTCCTAACAATGGAATCATTTCTTGGTGCAAAATTGAGACCGGGTTCTTGGGCATGGGCCAACAAAGGCACCATTGTAGTCTAGAGTGCTGGCATTTTCAATCCCTCGAAGGGGAAGGTCTCACCCTAAGCAATTGCCTAGACCTATGTGTGATAGGGAGTGATTACCTATAAGGATACAATTATGAAGAGTTATTAGCATCTAGATCGCAATAGACTTTATATTAATATACCGCAACACTATACAATATAAATTACCACAACATTATTCATCTCTACAACATTAACATTACTCATAGCAAATAGTTAAAGCACACAATAGATCAACATTGAGTATAACACATAAAATTTAGGGGCCCAAAAATCCTTATTCATTATAACATATGAACTTCATTACAACACAGCTCTATAGCCTTACAATCACTGCAGAATTACCCATCGCGGTATGCACAAAACATAGTACCAAAACCTTACTAGCCAAAATTTAAATACATAAAATCCTATTGTGGATCTAACTATATTTGTCTTTGTTTTTTCTACTATGATATCTTCACATCTCGTTCTATTGTCTCTCGCTCTCTTCTACTTACCTTTCACTTCCTTTTATACTTGCTAGATGGGTCCAAACAGTTGTGGTTGTTAGCATCTTTCCAGAACTCCTGCATTTGCTTATTTCTATGGTCCTTTTTGCTTTCTTCTCTTGCATCCTTCTCCAAAAACGAAGGATCCAACAACCATCAATCAATTGTGGTTGAGGTTGTGTTTCTGTTGCAACCTAATCCCCATCATTTTCAAAAACAATTATAGGGCCCTCCTTTTATTTTAGAGTTTGTAGTCTCTCGAAATCCTAACTTTTGACCCTAAGTTTTCTTTTAGAAATCTTGAAGAAAAGTTGTCTTTTTTTGGCTAAGGAAAAGTTCCCTTCGTAGAAGTGGTCGCAAGGTTTTGTTTATTTTTCGTCGAGCAGCTTCGCGACTTTTCGCTTAATTTTTCCGAAGTGGTCGTAGTTTTCTGCTTATTTTTCGTCGACCAGCGTTGCGGCTTTTGTTTTTCTTTGTCGATTGTTTCGCTGGATTTTGTTTATATTTTTCCAACCATGGTCGCAAGTTTTGTTCATCCGTTGTCGACCAGCTTCGCGGTCTGTCATTTATTTTTTGCCAAAATGGTCGCGGTTCTTTGTTTATTTTATGTTGACCGTTTCGCCATTTTTTTGTTGATTTTTACTGACCAATCGCAGCGAAGATCAGTAATATTCTCCGTTTTTTTTCTCCTCCAAGGCGGTTGCAGAACCTTGTTTGTCTGTCACCATCGGTTTCGCAAATTGCACCAACCTTTTCGTGGAAGTTGTGGCAAAATCGTCGATGCCTACCCGGCACTCATTTCTCCTCCATCGCAGCTGTCTCATTTTCTTTTCGCTAGCGGACGGCCAGAACGCTGAGACCCTCTAAGCCTGACCATTATAACCATCATTGCGTTTTGAGCTAAAATAGTCATTCCTCCCGCAAAATTTATGCTATTTTCTCCAAAACAGCCGGCACATTTTTCTCGATAACTACAAAATTGGGCACCAGTTGGTAGGCTCATTAAATGACCCCACCAACCAAACCCTATTTGCAGTAATGGCAGGTTCTTATATATAGCAGGCGGGTTTTTTGTTTTTTTTACCACTTGTGCAAAGCGTAAAAACGTCGTTCAAGAATCGTTGGAATCATCGCTAGTCAGAAAGCAATAGGTAGCCCCCAACCGAGAATTTCACATTTTCTCCTAGCCACCCTGTTGTTGCCGGGTAGGATTTCTAAGCACGTTTCTGTAATTCAGTTTTTCTTGGGGTTTTGGTTTGTTTACTTTCGTTTAAACGTTTTGCGAAGGTTTTTAGGGTAAATTTCTTTAGCGCAGTTGAATACCTTCTTCTGTAACTGTGACTTAAAACCACCACAGCCAGGATGGTCACCCGCTCACTTTTACTCTAGTGAGTTTTGGGCCCAACCGCCCATAGCCTATACCAACGTCGACCATCGTTGGTTTTGGGTTTCGCTGGCTTAGTTTCGCCACATCCACTTTTCCTTGTCTTAACCGAGGTTTTAGACGCTTAGCATCCATGGGGAGAACCTTTTTTCTTAAGGGGTAGTGCACTTTCAAGTTAAAATTGTTGAACATCCTGTCGCCGAATCGCTAGGCCCCAAGCACTTGCGTGCTTTCCTGCTCCATCGTAGACCCTAGTTTTGTTTCACTTCCATCTTTTTCATTTTTCAATCTAGAGGGGAGTTGTTTTATGCACCATGGTTTTAACATGGAAGTTTCAGTCAAAATCATGCTAGAATCGATACTTCTCTCACACCCATGCACACACCCGAGACTTTTTAACTCTTCTGACAGCATGAAAATCATTGTTTGCTTAAAAGCTAAATTTTGCTTACCATAGCTACATCGTTTGGTTAAAGGTTCATTTTTTGCATCCTGAAATTTCAAAAGGGACCAATGGATACTCAAGTGTGGTCGGTCCTGAGTTAAGTTAACCATGGGTTATTAGACCACCAAGTGTGGGGTCGGCCCTGAGTTAAGTTAACCATGGGTTATTAGACTATTTTAGACAAGTCGGCCCTGCTAGTTTATTAGGCAAGTTAAGTCATATATAAATAGAGTGCGGGAGGCACTCTATTTGATCATTTTCACTTATTCACTTATACACTCATTGGAGAGTGGCGCACAATTGAGAGAGGCGAAGCTACTAGGAGAACTATCTCTTGTACTTGGGTTATATCATTGCTCTTTCTATCTCTGAGGAAGTTATTGGGGTTTTTCACCTTATTGGTTTTCCCCAAGGAAACTCTGTGTGTCTATTGTCTCTTATGATTGCTTCATGTGATTGATATGTTGTACATGTTATTCTCTTAGATAATATCCTATATCATATTGAATTGATGCTCAAAATCTAACATGGTATCAGAGCTAACCTGAGAAGAAGACATTGTGCAGTTGCGGAAGCTAGGGCTTCTTTTTTTTTGGTTTCTCTCCACAGATCTTGAAAGGCGAGAGGCTAGATTGACTCTCCTCGGAAAGGCTCATCTTTCTATTGAAACATAATTCAATTCTGAGCACTTTTAGTTTTTGACCTAAAAATTAGGGTTTTTTGTAAAAATTGGAATTTCTGAATTTCGAGACCACGGTTGGAAGCTCCTCAGAAAAATCGAAGTTTAGAGATTTGGATCGAACTTTTTGGTTGGGTAAAATTTGGGAAAATCAAACCCTAGTTTGGGGTCCTGTCTAGTGAATCCAGAAATTAGGGTTTCTGCAAAAGTTGGAATTTTTGAAATCTGAGACCATAGCTAGAATCTCCTTGGAAAAATCAAAGTTTAGAGCTTTGGATCGAACTTTTTGGTTGGGTGAAGCTCTGGGAAAGTCAAACCCTAATTCAAGGTCCTCCCTACTGAATACAAAAATCTAAAAGGCAATTTTGAGGGGTGAAACTTTGCAGTTTTCAAATTTTGAGTATACCAGCTTGATCAGGTCATCAAGGCGCATCTTTTTATCCTTTCAGAAGTTTGAAATTGAAAGTTTGAATTTCTAGGGTTTCTCTGACAAACCCTAATCCAGCACCAGATCCAGTTTTCGGCAAATCAAGTGGTAAGACCTAAATCTTTTCTATTTCCATTTGAAATACTCATTAATATGTCTCACCACACCAAGCTTGAGGATAATATTGAAGGGGTTGATAAATTATGAGCATGGAAGTATAGGATTGGGTTAATCCTGGAAGAGAATGAGTTGGACACTTACATAAGTGAAGAGATCCCTGTCCCAGAGGGAGAATAGGCTAAGGCCTTACACAAGAGGAACTTGGTTAAGGATAAGAGGATCATTGTTGATTCTATCAAAGATCATCTCATACACATGTGTCATCTCTGAAGACACCTAAGCAGATTTTTTATTCCCTAACCAAGTTATTTGAAGGGAAGAACATAAATCGAAAGATGACCTTGAGAAATCAATTGAAGAATATCAAGATCCAGAATGCGGAGACCATGCAGTCTTATTTCTCAAAGGTCTCCCAGATAAAAGAACAACTTGAAGTTGTGGGAGAAGATATAGAGAATGGAGAAGTGGTAATGACCACTCTTAATGGCCTTCCTAGGTCATGGGATTCCTTCATCCAAGGAATTTGTGATAGGAGGAAACTTATCACATTCAGTAGGTTGTGGCCGGAAGAATGTTCACAAGAAGAAGCTCGAATTGTAGCTCGAGAAGAGAAGATAGGGAATGAAGACCAATCACTCACAACACACTCCAAGAGGCATGGTGACAAGAAGACTCACCACCATGATAAGAAAGAAATACATCACCATCAGAAGGGTGATTTCAAACCTCAAAGGAACATCGCCTATGTCCGTTGCTATACTTGTGATGAAAGGGGACACATTTTCAGAAATTGTCCTTATAGGAACAAAAAGAAGAACAACAAGAAAAGACATCATGCTCATACTGTTGAGGATGATGAACCTCCTAGGAACAAGACTAGAGAAGAAAGTGAAGACTCTTCAAGTGATGAAGAGTATGTTTTAATTTCTGCTCTCACTGGTACCATTACTCATGGGAGCAATGATTGGCTTATAGACAGTGGGGCTTCCAAACATATGATAGGATTCAAGGAATCCTTTATGAATCTATCTGAACATGAATCACCCCACAAGGTGAAACTTGGGGATGACTACCAGTATCCCATAAAAGGAAGTGGTGAAGCCTCCTATAAGATAGACTCTAGAAAGTCTATGAAAATGAAAGATGTACTATATGTTCCAGGTCTCAAGAAGAACCTACTCTCCATATCTGCATTGGATGAAAAAGGCATGAGGGTTGCATTTATAAATGGCCAAGTCCTTATATGGCCAAAGGGTAAAACTATAGATGATGCAGTGGTGATTGGAGAGAAAGAGGGAAGACTATATAAGTTCAAGGGATAAACTGAACGAGCCATGGTACATGAATCCATGGAGCCAAATGAACTTTGGCACAAAAGGCTTGCACATATGCACTATTAATTGCAAGCAAAGCAGTAGAAGGCCTTCCTGAAATCCAGTCAAAGATTGAAGTGTTTTGATAAGTTCAAGGAATTCAAAGCCTTGATAGAAAATCAAACTAATAAGAAGATCAAGATCTTTAGATCCGACAATGGTGGAGAATTCACTTCAATGGACTTCAAGAAGTTATGTAGTAATTCAGGGATTAAGAGGGAGTTGACCACTCCTTACAATCCACAACAGAAAGGAGTAGAAGAAGCTACTTCAAAGTCGGACTCCAGCAGCTCCTGCAAGGAAGCAAAGATGCAAAGGGAGTCCACCCAACAAACAAACAAAGAAAAGTATTTTAATTTCCATTTCTTGTGTATTCTGTTTGTTTAAATAATGTTATTCAATGATGTATATGCTTATGTTCCTAGACTTAGGTTGTGTATTATGCATATTAGAATAATTGCATTAATGAACAAGATACTACTAATATGCAAGTAATGGGTAAATGTCCTATGGTATTGTACAACATTCCATTGCTACTTATCTAGAATGAAACCTCTTTGCTAACATGTTGGGAGTTGTGCACACTCTTAACAATGTTCTGGTAGAGATGGAAGGCATCTAGAAAGTTATAGGATATGGATAAATGTTGTATTGAAGAATTGGCTAAGATAATTGCATGACTGTATGATATATGTCTTTATGCATAAGAATTTGTTTTTGAAAACAATGAGAAGTTTCTAATCATGCAATTGAATTTAACTTGTAGGAAAGATCATGTACAATCAACTACAAAAGAAGGACTACAACATTTGTTCCAGCAACGAAGTTCAAAAAAAAAAAAATCTATTGAAGATATTGAAGAATCTAAGTTCCCAGGATCCGGGATGCAATAATGGAAGGATGCCATGGTCGAGGAATACCAGTCGATCATGAAGAATGATGTTTGGTATGTGGTCCCAAGACCTGAAGGGAAGTCTATTGTAACTTCCAAGTGGATCTATAAGATCAAGCATGTTGCAGATGGCAAGGCTAGGTTGTGGCTCGTGATTTTTTCTCTTGTAGCCAAGTACACTTCCATCAGAACAGTACTTTCTCTGGCTGCAATGATGAAGTGGGAGATACACCAGATGGATGTCAATACATATTTCTTGAATGGTGTAGTCGAATAGGAAAGTGTATGTGGAGCAGCCACTCGGGTTTGAGACACATCACAGAGGGACTCATGTGTGCAAACTGAAGAAATCCATGTATGGTTTGAAACAGGCACCCAGGACCTGGTACAGAAGGATAGATGGCTTCCTATCCATTTTGGGATTTACTAAGAGTAAAGCGGACTCCAACCTTTACTACAAGGTTGAGGAAGGCAATCTAGTGATACTACTTCTGTATGTGGATGACATGTTTGTTAAAGTTGAGGATAGATTGATTGTTGATACGAAGAGGAAGCTTGCTGCCGAGTTCAAGATGAAGGACTTGGGTATGATGCACTACTTTCTAGGTATGGAGGTGTGGCAGAGCATAGATGGAATATTCCTTGGACAAGGGAAGTATGCAGTAGAGATCCTGAAGAGATTCGGGATGATGGAATGCAAGGCCATGGCCACACTTATGGCATTGAACCTCAAGCTTCTATGTGATGCTTCATCTGAGGCGGTTGATGCCAAAATGTATCATCAGATGATTGGGTCCTTGATGTACCTAACAGATACAAGACCAGACATCTGCTTTGCGGTGAACACCTTGAGCTAGTATCTGACATATCTGAGACATGTTCACCTGATAGCTGCAAAGCATATTCTGAGGTACCTGAAGGGTATAGTTGACTATGGGCTCAAGTATGATGTGAATCAAAAGTTTAACCTGGAGGGTTATGTTGATTCGGATTGGGAAGGAAGTGCCATTGATCGGAAGAGGACTTCGAGGTGTTGCTTCAGTATGGGATCTGGTATGATCTCTTGGTTTAGCAGGAAGAAACCCTATGTGGCACTGAGTACAACCGAAGCAGAGTATGTCGCAGCTTGTTCGGCTAGTTGTGAGGTAGTATGGCTTAGGAAGCTACTGTCTGGTTTGTTTGATCTCCAGCTAGTGCTACTTATATATATTGCGACAACTAGAGTTGTGTGAAGTTGTCAGAGAACCCATTGTTCCATGACAAGTCGAAGCACATTGAGATGAAGTTCCACTATATCGGGGATATGGTGCAGAGAGGAGCAGTGAAGCTCTTGTATGTTGCGATGGACGAGCAGATAGCCGATGTGTTGACCAAGCCACTGGCTAGAGTGAAGTTTTAGTACTTCAAAGAGAGGCTTGGTGTACTTCAGATCGAGATTCCTTCCAAGGGGAAGTGATAAGTCCAGAGACACAGATGCACATGAGCCATTCTCACATGGTGGTAGGTGTGTCCTCCCATGGTGCAGATATAAGGGTTGGGGCCATTCCGACATGGTCGAAGTGTGTCTTCCCATGGTCGTTGATGTAAGAGATGTGTCATTCGAGCATGGTTGAAATGTGTCTTCCCATGGATGCGATATAAGTGTCGTGCCATTCGAGCATGGTTGAAGTGTGTCTTCCCATGGCTGCGATATAAGTGTTGTGCCATTCCTAGCATGGTTGAAGTGTATCTTCCCATGGCTATGGATATAAGTGTGATGCATTCTCGCATGGTTGAAGTGTGTCTTCCCATGGTGTATATATAAGTGTTGATCCTTTCACGGATGGTTGAGGTGTGTCTTCCCATGCCAGTGAGTGTAAGTGTTGTGTGATGTGCATCTGGGTTGTGCTCCATGGACTATGAGGTGATCTGAAGATGATGATGTGACAGTAGGGTACACAGGTTTTGTAGAGGCATATAATCAGTCCTAAGATTCTCTTGCAGGTTTTGCTGTGGCATATGATCAGTCCTGAGAGATCTTGCAGGTTTTGTAGAGACACTGTAATCAGCCCTGAGTTGTACCTACTTGATGGCTTGCTTGCAGAAGATGATGAAGACCTACATGGAGGCTAGGCCTACATCCAGCATGAAAAAGGGTTGGCTCTGTCGAACTTCCTATGACGAGTAGATTAGAGATTGATTGAGATAGCAACAGTAGTGACGATGACGATGCTCTAGAGAAGAAGACTTGTTCTACAGATCTGTGTCGAGAAATACCTTCCTAGTTAAGAGGGAGTGTTGATGTATTTGTAACTTTGGAATGTATTTCACATATGTATATTGTACTCCTATAGAGATTGTATTATTCCTCTATACGAAAGTGTGATCATTTGTATTGACAAGTGTCGCAAGTGTCACAACTTGCATGTAATGGGTTATTAGACCACCAAGTGTGGGTTCGGCCCTGAGCTAAGTTAACCATGGGTTATTAGACAGTCTTAGACAAGTCGTCCCTGCTAGTTTATTAGGAAAGTCAAGTCATGTATAAATAGAGTGTGGGAGGCACTCTATTCGATCATTTTCACCTATTCACTTATACACTCATTGGATAGTGGCACACAAGTGAGAGAGGAGAAACTGCTAGGAGAACTATCTCTTGTACTTGGGTTGTATCATTGCTCTTTCTATCTCTGAGGAAGTTATTGGGGTTTTTCACCTTATTGGTTTTCCCCAAGGAAACTCTGTGTGTCTATTGTCTCTTGTGATTGCTTCATGTGATTGATATGTTGTACATGTTATTATCTCAGATAGATCCTAGATCATATTGAATTGATGCTCAAAATCTAACAGCACTCACTCATTGATTATGGATGATAGGTTATGTGTAATTTTTTTTCCCTTGTTGATTTTTTCTATGTCCTTACAGACTTGATATGCATAGACGTTCTGCGAGGAGTAAATCCAAGTTAGTTGAGTCAAACTCAAACATAGAATTCATGTTAGACACCGTGATTGAAACAATGTTCAGAGACACAAAAGCTGTAACGGGAGCCACCCCAAAGTTTTCATGGAACGAACTATATCGATCCATCAAGGACACAGATGTCCCTAACACTACTATCGAGGAATTAATGGTCTACCAAAATATCAAGAATTATAACCTCCATAAGGATGCCACACACCTTGAGCTATTTCCATGCTTAGAAGTCATAGGGTGGATTCTACCCTAGACCGATGCAAACTCCAGGATTGTCTCAGACATCAATGGTGAAGGACTTGCATATTTCCATCCAGCTCACATAACTGTAGCATACAAGTTTCCCTCTCCTAACGTTATGATGAGTGATGAATGGATTAAGGCTACCAATTGTAGCTAGGGTTTTCACCCTAGCTTGTGCAAATGAGCACCTACTAAGGAGAAGGGCCTCCTTAGTAGAAGTTCAGTAAAATAGTAAAACTTGACAGTAAAACAAAGTAAAATCTAAGCTAACACATGTATCAACAGAAAAAGAAAGACAATGACAATATAATAGAAATTTTTCTTTTGTATTATGGTATGACCAAAGTTACATTTACCTCAGATATGGTGGTTGGTGGAGCTCTTGCAGTAGTCCAGGAGGGTTGCTTTTGTGCTCCAATGGGTTCCTTCTCCTTCTCCAAGGTGTTTGGATAATGGGCCAAAAGGGGCACTCAAATGGGAAGCTAACTCAAATGGTAAGCTTGGGTTTCAAGAGTGATTTTGGCAGAGTGAGGATATGATAGATTATGTATATGAAATGCGGAGACTCCATCACCTATTTATAGGTTTTTAGTGGTGGAGTATTGACCTATGGTTTTTGGCACCATATGGTTTATGTCAATGGTTTAGGGTTTTTGCTTCCTTTTTCCCTCTTTTTCCTCTTTTTTTATATTTTTTATTCTCTTTTATTTTATTTTTGGGAATTTAGGGCCCTTTTAGAGGGTTTTTGCCATTTTTTGAGGAAATTTAATTATTTGGAGGGGGGAAAAGGGTTTTTTGGCCTTTTAGTGACCAATTAATGGTTTTTTTAGGTTTTGGAGGCAAAAACGATGGGAAAAATAGACAACTGAGTCATGTGGTGAGGGAGATGAGGTGGTGACCATTTTTTGGGTGTTAACAAATTGCCCCTTGATGTTTGAGGGCAGGAGCTCATCGTATGGCCAATAGACATCATAGGTCTTTTATGGTTTTCCTGGGTTGTGGAGAAGAGAAGAAACAGACTGGTGACCGGAACAGTGGTCTCGAAGCAACTGCAAAAACTGAAATTACATTACCTCAACAATGCATGAGGCATAATCTCAATATATGGACGAGGCGGGCATACCCATGCTCGTATCAAGATATATAAAATAACAATGAGGCCCAAAAAGGGGGCCTGAAAGATACATGGAGAACGACTGTGTACATCATAAGGGTCCAGAGGGGACACAAATATGCGACGTACTGCCGGTCTGACCATGTCTAAGTTGAAGAACTTATACACTGAAATAATAATAGTGTTGCTAAGTGTGGTACCAGAAGAACTGATCAGTTGTTGGATCATAATGACGAGGAGTCATACCCTCAATGGTACACTGGACTGTAGCTATACTGGGTACTCAAGGAAGCATCTGAGTGAGTGGCCTTTGAATACTATCGCCAATGCAACCCAGATATCTCGGGGAACATATACTTGGGTGTTCCAAAGTGACTCACCAATGTGCTAGAGTCGGGGGAAGTTCGGGGTCTTCGACAAATAACTGAAAGGAATAATACCCTGTGCGAGTCTCAATGATGCGATCAAGGTGTTGACGTCGAGCATGTGAGAAACAATAATTTAGAGAGGCACTGAGGACTCCTTTCGAAATGATCCATAGGCATTCGCCACTGATGGTGATGAGTCCAAGGCACAGGGACCTCTGGGTCTATCCTCTGGAATAGATTAATTGGCTTCGACAGAGGGAGACCTACAACTAGCAAGGAAATGATGTTTCCTTGATAGGAGCATGAGGTGGATAACCAAGAGGTGACAAGACTGGATGTGTAACTAACATATTGTGAGGGTAGGGAACATGGGTCAGTGGGAGGTGGGACTCAAACTTCCTTTGTTCAGAGTATGATGGCGGGGGTGATCGGGCAGCATATGAAACTAACTAGTGGGAAGGGGATCATAGATTTAAGGGACCAGGGATTGTGACTGGAATGAGGAATACTCAAGTTGGTGTAGGATGGTAGGAGACGTTGAGGGTGGTATATCGTAGAATACTCTGAACAAAGGCGACCTTATTGGGGGTGCTGCCAAGATGATTGATCATAGTGCCGAGAGGAACCGGTGGGGGCTTCTTCATGGTTTAAGGAGCTAGAAGAAGGGAAAGAAGTGTGCTCAAAAGGGTACTTTCATGTGGATTTATACGAGCCCAGGACAGTTCATGCTCATGATTGCTTTCAATTTTAAGGAGTCTGAAAGCGATAAGTGTTAAAATTCAATATGCTAAGACATAAAATAGCAGCATTACATTCCATTTCACAATAATAGCATATACAGGATCACTGAAGAAACAACAAGCATAGCATAAACACAAGAGACAGAGATTTATCCTGGGAAACCCTCATGGGGTAGAAAACCCAGCAAAGCTTCCTCAATATAGATGACCAGCAATATACAAAGATGCAAACCCTGAGCATAAGCTCCTTCTCCTCCATAGCATACCTCTCCTCCACAAATGCGCCTTTCTCAAGTGAGTGAGTGTGTATAATGAGGAACACACCTCCTCTATTTATACACTACTCTGATATGTATTTTACACAAGTACACGTAGGCTCGTATTTAACCAATAGGTTAAATACCCCACTACAACTAACTGGGCCGACCCCTCTAGGGTGGTCTAATAACCCTTTGACCCACATAACACATACAGGGCCGACCCCTACTAGGGAAGTCTAATAACCCGAGTTACCACATTCCAACGGAGGAATAAACATCTCCGGATATACAATAAGATCTTCACGGAGGAATGAAACATCTCCGGAATAATAAAGTACAAATATAATATTCTTTGAAGTTACAATATCTCAACACTCCCCCTTAACGAGAAGGATATTATAACAACATCTGCACGAGCAAGGAGTCATCAACATCATACATGATACATCTATAAATCATTGGAAGCTTTCTTCAATTTGTCTTCATCAGTAACTCAAACAGTTACTGGTACATCAATGTCAACATCAATATCAGCATTACGATCATCAGCATCGTAATCACACGATCAGCAGCATCATCATCACACTATCAACAGCAGCACGATCAGCATCGTCATCATACGATCATCAGCATCGTCATCACATGATCATCAGCATCGTCATCACACGATCATCAGCATCGTCATCACATGATCATCAGCATCGTCATCATACGATCATCAGTATCGTCATCAGCATCGTCATCACACGATCATCAACATCGTCATCAGCATCGTCATCATACGATCATCAGCATCGTCATCACACGATCAGCAGCATCATCATCACACTATCAACAGCAGCATGATCAGCATCGTCATCATACGATCATCAGCATCGTCATCACACGATCATCAGCATCGTCATCACACGATCATCAGCATCGTCATCACACGATCATCAGCATCGTCATCATACGATCATCAGTATTGTCATCAGCATCGTCATCACATGATCATCAGCATCGTCATCATACGATCATCAGCATCGTCATCACACGATCATATTCCTAGGATGATCAATCCTGCTCCTTTTAGGACATAGGTCCATGGATGATACAATCCAATCTTCAGTTCTCGGAGACTTCAGTCTACAGATCAATTCTGGGACCTCAGTCCGGGGACGATGCAATCCCCTGCCTGTTCATTCAGGACTTCATTATCGGAGACCCAGTCTACGGTTCTATTCTGGGACCTCAGTCCGGGGACGATGCAATCCCCTTCCTGTTCATTCAGGACTTCATTATCGGAGACCCAGTCTACGGTTCTATTCTGGGACCTCAGTCCGGGGACGATGCAATCCCCTGCCTGTTCATTCAGGACTTCATTATCGGAGACCCAGTCTACGGTTCTATTCTGGGACCTCAGTCCGGGGACGATGCAATCCCCTGCCTGTTCATTCAGGACTTCATTATCGGAGACCCAGTCTACGGTTCTATTCTGGGACCTCAGTCCGGGGACGATGCAATCCCCTGCCTGTTCATTCAGGACTTCATTATCGGAGACCCAGTCTACGGTTCTATTCTGGGACCTCAGTCCGGGGACGATGCAATCCCCTGCCTGTTCATTCAGGACTTCATTATCGGAGACCCAGTCTACGGTTCTATTCTGGGACCTCAGTCCGGGGACGATGCAATCCCCTTCCTGTTCATTCAGGACTTCATTATCGGAGACCCAGTCTACGGTTCTATTATGGGACCTCAGTCCGGGGACGATGCAATCCCCTGCCTGTTCATTCAGGACTTCATTATCGAAGACCTCACATCTTCGGCTCTCTTTAGGACTGAAAGTCCAGGGATGATCCAATCCCCTCAACTGTCCACTAAGGACTTCATTCTCGGAGACCTCATGTCTACGGCTCTCTTTAGGACTGAAAGTCCAGGGATGATCCAATCCCCTCAACTGTCCACTAAGGAATTCATTCTCGGAGACCTCATGTCTACGGCTCTCTTTAGGACTGAAAGTCCAGGGATGATCCAATCCCCTCAACTGTCCACTAAGGACTTCATTCTCGGAGACTTCACGTCTACGGCTCTCTTTAGGACTGGAAGTCCAGGGATGATCCAATCCCCTCAACTGTCCACTAAGGACTTCATTCTCGGAGACCTCATGTCTACGGCTCTCTTTAGGACTGAAAGTCCAGGGATGATCCAATCCCCTCAACTGTCCACTAAGGACTTCATTCTCGGAGACTTCACGTCTACGGCTCTCTTTAGGACTGGAAGTCCAGGGATGATCCAATCCCCTCAACTGTCCACTAAGGACTTCATTCTCGGAGACTTCACGTCTACGGCTCTCTTTAGGACTGGAAGTCCAGGGATGATCCAATCCCCTCAACTGTCCACTAAGGACTTCATTCTCGGAGACTTCACGTCTACGGCTCTCTTTAGGACTGGAAGTCCAGGGATGATCCAATCCCCTCAATCTGTATTCTCATCAATACAAGTACAAGTATCCTCATCCATGCAAGTACATAATCAATATCTAGCATCAGCAGCATGTATACATCATACATCAAAAGCATGTATTCTTACTAATACATCTAAAAGCATGTATACATCTGTCATCAAAAGCATGTATTCTTACTAATACATCTATCATCAAGTCATGTATACATCTAACATCAAAAGCATGTATACATCTAGCATGTATTCTCACTAATACATCTATCATCAAATCATGTATACATCTAACATCAAAAGCATGTATACATCTATCATGTATTCTCACTAATACATCTATCATCAAAATCATGTATACATCTAACATCAAAAGTATGTATACATCTAGCATGTATTCTCACTAATACATCTAACATCATGTATACATCTAACATCAAAAGCATGTATACCTCTAGCATGTATTCTCACCAATACATCTAACATCAAAAATCATGTATGAGTAAAACTAAACAGAAATAAAATAGTCCTAAATCTAACTATTTCTAAGTGACTAGGTGTAGAGAACAGGTTACCTCATCAACGACCTTGTTGTTTGATGAGACAATCTCATCAGTAGTGACTATACTACTCCCCCTTTCGAGGAGGGTCCTTTTGAACTACACCAAGCTTGTCTCGGAAGTATTCAAACTTCACTCGAGACAGAGGTTTGGTTGGTAAATTCTTCACTTGACGTAGAGGCTTGGTTAGTACAACGGTAACCTGTTACAAATTCAAACTTTTAGAGTTCCTTTCTGTGTCATATCTTGTTAGTTCCCTATGTTCTTTGACTTATCATGGAACACTAGATTCTATGTCATCTTGATACAACTCTAATTATCACATAGGATCTCAGTTGGTTCTATCTCTAAGTCAAACAATCCTAAAGCCAAACTTCTTCACAACTAGTAGAGCAAGCAGCCATATAATCCGCTTGTGCTGAGAGCCACACTAGACTGCTTCCAGCTAAACCACGAGATCATGGCTAATCCCAGACAATAACATCCTCTCGATGTGTTCTTCTTGTCTGATACACTTCCTGCCCAAACAGAATCTGAATAGCCATCTGAAGTCATGATCTTCAAGATAGCATAGATCAAATTCTATCGTGTCCTTTATGTGCCTCATCACATGCTTTGCAACTATCAGGTAAACACATCTAGTTTCCACTAGATACTAACTCAAGGTGTTCATAACAAAGCATATATATATAACCTAGTATATGTTAGATATACCAAAGACCCAATAAATTGACTGTACAGAGTTATATCCACTAACTCTGATGAGTTATCCCCTAACAGCTTCAAGTTGGAATCCATAAGAGTGGCCATTCCAACACCTCAAGTCATATTTCTCATCATACTTTCCCTGGTTGAGAAATATTCCTTCTGAGCCTTGCCATACTTCCAGACCTAGGAAGTAAAGCATCAAATTGAGATCTTTCATTTTCATTTCTGCATTGAATGATCTTCTGCATATCTATCTGTGCCATCTCTCGTTAGATGGGTCTACTGATATGAGCCTCAATATCATTCGAACTCTGTGGTGAGTTCCTTCTTGCATCCATGTCATATGTGTATCATATTCAACCTTGTAGCAAAGGTTGAGATCCACATCACCCATGGTGATCATTAAGCTTATCAAATTATTATCGATCCTAGGTTCCTATACAGAACCTGATTCATACTTCTTCTTTAATTACACCATATTTGGAGCAAACATCTTGTCGTGATTCTCTTCCTCTTTCTAAGAGAATCTTCTAGCCATGAGCCTTCTATATTTTGTTTGATTTGTAAATCTTCTTGTTTGAACATCCACCACTTGTACGGTGTCCATCATTCTTCATGACCTTTCCTACAAATCAAAATTAAGTACATGATTAGTAATACTTCATAATCATCAAAAGATAACCCATTATGCATACAGATATCATTTACATAGTGATGCAACTATTTTGACCAATACTTTGGCACAACACTTTCCCATATCCTGTATGCATACAGTGGCTATCTAGATGCCTTCCATCTCTACCAGAACATACTATCGAGAGTGTGCACAACTCTCAGCATGTCAGCAAAGAGGTTTCATTCTAGACAAGCAACAATGGAATGTTTGTCCAAACATATGCACATTAGTTGTATACTGTTCAATGCTCTATGAATGTTTACACTCAGCATTATATATTCTAGGAATACAAATATGCATGCAGGCAATATCATTACTATTTCAAATAGCAACTCAAATACGTATCTTTTATGTTTGTGTGGCTGCCTCCCGCTTGATCTTCTGTATGTCTTTTGAACTTCTATTCATTCTGTACCACTGTGCATGCTCAAGAGTCATCCTCATGATCTCATACACAAACATACACTCATTAGTATATTCTAAATGCTATCAAAACATTATAGTACTAAATAATCTTTAAAACGTATAGTCATGATTATAGTTAATAAACATTAGTATTCAAGATTTCAGGGAAGTCTTCTTTTATTCATGCATATCATTGATAAAAGATATAATATGCATAATCCCTTGATTACTAACTTTATGAATAAGCATAACCAATCATTCCAAATATACTTATATAAGGGATCCTAACACAAGGTAAGATTCATGGGAAACATACCTGGATTAGTATACCTACTTGGTTATGTACAACATACCTAAACAATCTCTTCAATGATTTAGAGATCCTGAGCTAGAACCTGCATGTCTCATAGGTTAAGCATAATATAACAAAGTCATACATACCTCGTAAGTAGAACAAAGATAATGGATGAGTCTTTGTCTTCATGTTTTCATGGTCATGGAGCCTGATTTGTCTTTTGTGATGTACCTATATCTTGTTAGCAGACAACCTCAACCTCACACAACACCATAATGCATTAGTACAATCATAAGTGTCAACACCCTAACCAATGAATATCTTCTATCATGCATTCATAATTTTGTTAAGGTGATACAACAAATCTAAAATCAAGATTGTACTAACTGTAATAACATGAAGACAAACATACCATAAACTTAATCATGAACAAATCTCAAAACATACCTCGATGAGTCATACCTATCGAGATCGCTTGTAATCTCCTTATGTAAAGCCTTAGCCTCATCTCCCTCTGAAACATGAACTCCTTCATTTATGTAGGTGACCAATCCATCTTCTTCTAGGATTAACCCTATCCATTTGATTTGCAAGAACTGGACCTGGAGCTGGATATGGGTTTGTCAGAGAAACCCCAAAAATTCAAACTTTGAATTTCAGACTTCCGAAAGGATAGAAATATGCGCCTTGATGAGCTGATCAAACTGATATATTTAGAATTTGAAAACTGCAAAGTTTTACTCCTCAATTTTGCCTTTGAAACTTTCGGATTCACTGGACGTGACCCTGAACTGGGGTTTGATGAAGCCCACTCTTTTGCCCCATCAAAAATTTTGATCCAAAGCTCTAAGCTTCTATTTTTCTGAGGAGCTTCCAGCCGTGGTCACAGATTTCAAAAATTCCCATTTTTACAGAAGCCCTAATTTTCCACTTTTCTGATCAAAGTCCCGAACTAGGGTCTAATCAAGCCCGGCCTTCTGCCCAACCAAAAATTCTGATCTTGGTCTCTAAATTTCTATTTTGATGAGTAGCATCCAGCCGTGGTCTCCGATTACAAAAATTCCAACTTTCTTCAAAGCCCTAAATTTCGGAAGCCATGAATGAAGGTACCAAAAAATAATTCTGTTTTGACAGAAATATGTACCTGATTTTTTCTGGTGTAACTCCGAAATTTTTGATCCACAGGGTCTGAAAACGTTTTCTGAGATAGCCTGACCTGTTAGCTTTCCATCCTGACAGGTCTGACCTCAATTGGATGTTCTGGGAGAGAGTTATGCCAAATGTCGCAACGTGACCTGTTTTGGGAAAATACAGGAGAGCGAACTTGTACGGCGTGCCACGTGTCACTGTTTGACCTTCGGCCTCTGAAAAAGTTTTCTGAGATAGCTCGGCCTGTTATCTTTCCATCCTGACAGATCTGACCTCAATTGGATTCTCTGAGAGAGAGTTATGCCAAGTGTCGCAACGTGACCTGTTTATGGGATAATACAGGAGAGAGAACTTGTACGGCGTGCCACGTGTCACTGGTTCCACTTCGGCCTCTAAAAACGTTTTCTGAGATATTACAGTCTGTGTACTACCTGTCACTTTTCACGAAATTTCATTTGGAGCTTCCTATCCCAAGTTATGACCTTTTTCCCAAGGTCACCTGATTTTGACTCAGATCTGGAAGAGGCAGAAACCCTATATTGTACAGATCATAAATCACAAAGTACAACGAATTAGAGGTTGTCCTTTGGACACAAGGTACCTGGAGATCTTAGCTTCGTCCTGTAACAATTTCAGATCTGAAAAGTTTGCCAAAACGGATTTATAGCGAAAGTGCTACGATGACTGGTTTTTGCTATGTAAAACCCTAACCTTCAAATTGTCGTAAGTAAAGCAAGTGTCTTTAGTGCCATACCTTGTCTTCCTTCAGGTTAGCTCTGATACCATGTTAAAATTCAATATGCTAAGACATAAAATAGCAGCATTACATTCCATTTCACAATAATATCATATACAGGATCACTGAAGAAACAACAAGCATAGCATAAACACAAGAGACAGAGATTTATCCTGGGAAACCCTCATGGGGTAGAAAACCCAGCAAAGCTTCCTCAATATAGATGACCAGCAATATACAAAGATGCAAACCCTGAGGATAAGCTCCTTGTCCTCCATAGCATACCTCTCCTCCACAAATGCGCCTTTCTCAAGTGAGTGAGTGTGTATAATGAGGAACACACCTCCTCTATTTATACACTACTCTGATATGTATTTTACACAAGTACACGTAGGCTCGTATTTAACCAATAGGTTAAATACCCCACTACAACTAACTGGGCCGACCCCTCTAGGGTGGTCTAATAACCCTTTGACCCACATAACACATACAGGGCCGACCCCTACTAGGGAAGTCTAATAACCCGAGTTACCACATTCCAACGGAGGAATAAACATCTCCGGATATACAATAAGATCTTCACGGAGGAATGAAACATCTCCGGAATAATAAAGTACAAATATAATATTCTTTGAAGTTACAATATCTCAACAATAAGAAGACTCGGGAATAATGGAATGGTATCTTCGTATGTATTTGTATGAGCCCGGGACGGTGCATGCTCGTGGTTGCTTTCAATTTTAGAGAGTTTGAAAACAATAAGAAGACTCCAAGGGGTTTCTTTTTCGTGTGTTAGTCTCCAAGGCCCGAAAAATCATAAAAGGATGCAATGGAGAACTCTTCTAACCAATGTGACTACAGTATTCCTTTTTCGTAATTAGTCTACTAGGTCCGGAAATGGTTAAACTTATACTAGATAGACGCCCTTTCAGGTACTTTAACGAGCATGAATGGAAGAAAGATTGCTCGGCGATATTTTCATTCTTTTAGGAGTCAGAAAAGAGCTTAACAGAAACTCCCTAAGTGACTTTTTCGTAAAGGACTTGTCCATCCCGAAAAAGGGATAAAATTATACCAAACAAAAGGAATGGCCAAGCAAGGAGAGAGTGTTCAATCAAGGGACATTGATGAGAACCAAGAACGAGGGTTGGGGGGGAACACTGGTTGTGCCTCCTTGTGGGATGGTGAATGGTGGAAAAATAACGAAATAACTGCACTATGAAGGGGGTGGAAAGTTCATGGATATGCTTGCAGTGTCAAAGCAAGTGTAAAGTGATGGCAGTCGATGTGGCTCGCAGACTGCGGTTGCGCGGTGGACAGAAAAAATGTCTGAAAAAGGGGTGACTGTAACAATGAGAAATGATCTCAAGCATCATCACGAGTGCGGAAAACTAAATCCGATGATATAAAAAATGTCAAAAATGGATAACGGCCGAGGTGGCATGCAAACCGAGATGACTAGGGTTTGGTAAAAAAATTCTCAAAAAATATGGGGGTGAGAGTGAGAAATGATCTCAAGCATCATCACGGGCTCGAAAAACTGAATCCGATGATATAACGAATGCTAAAAACTAATAACGGCCAATGTGGCACGCAAATCGAGATGGTGAGGTGCATGGAAAAAATTCCAAAAAAGGGGTTCGGAGAAAACGAGAAATCAAGTCGACCATTCTGAAGGTCTCATCGTTTTGATTCCAGTGGTGGAAACAGTTTGGAAAATGGACTCTGTATGAATCCAAAACGGCCGAAAAAGTCAACTGTCTATAAATAGTAAGTGGACCCATAATGCCAAGTGTCATGTGTGTGGTTGACTTTGACAGAAGAGTGTGGTGGGCCAGAGCGGATTTGGCATTTCTGGGCAATCCGACCGGTTGATTTTATTTTCGTGAGTTGCAGATATTTCGTTGAACTTCTACCTTTAATGTTTTCTCGATTCGGGTGGGTAGTGGGTCCTCAGGGAGGGTGGTACGGTCCACGAGGGGTGTGGATTGTGAGTTTCGAGGGGATGGTCGTGATCATGGATCGCGGTTGTGGCCTCCACAACTGCGATCCGAGATCGTGACTATAGCCTGGATAGCCGCGATCTGCGACCGAGGCTGTGGCCTGAACAGCCGTGATCTGCGACCCGCGGATGTGGCCTAGACAGTCGTGATTTGCGATCGCGACTGTGACCCCCACATGCGCGATTTGCGATCACGGCTGTAGTCCCGATAGCCGTGATTTGGGATTGCGACATTGGGCCCCACGGCCGCGATCTGGATCACGATTGTGGAGTCATACCACGGGGGAAATGATGGTTTATTTGATGATGTTCTGATGTGATGATTATGCATGATGGATGATTTACATGGTGTTATTTATATGCTAGTCGAGGATGTTGTTAGCCATTTGATCTGCGACACTATTTTGAGCTCTTGGGACATGAGTGAATGTTATGGATTCAAACTGTCGGCTTAGCTGTTTTGTGAGCAGGAACTTTCTAAAGAGGCAAGGATCACGCACCTGATAGCAGTTGTTGAGCTGGGAGACAAGCAGTTGGGAGTCAAGGAACACATGAAGGTGACATATACCCATCTGAAGGGCAGCAGTCAGGAGACTGGTCACAGCATCGTACTCAGCCTGGTTATTGGTAGCAGCGCCTATGCACATTCCGTCAAGGTGAATCAACTCATGTGAAGGGGAATATAATACCCAAGCTACAGAGGCCAGGTTTGGAGACCAGCGGCTTGCTCCATCGGTGAAGCCAACGTAATAAGGTGGAAGATGGTCCATCTGTGATCATGCAAGAAAATGACGAATGTAAGGTTGTGGGAAAAAATTGGAAAACAAAAAGAAATCAAACTGTACACTATGGACCAGCGGATCTGACGGATTGTTAAGGATAAAAGTGTTTAAGATACAACCCATTACGGGGGTTGCGCAAGGGGTGGCATTCTGAGTCAGTTAAAATATATGCCCCATGTCCAAGGCAGGTGTGCACTATGTAAGGAACTTGCCACATGGATTCGAACTTCCCTTTACATGTCTTGTCGTGGGCTTGGTCGTAAATGAGGACTAGATCTCCTTCACGGAAAGCTCGTGGGTAGACATGTTTGTCGTAACCAACTTTGGAGTGGTTCTTGGTGGCCTCAATTGTTTGGAGGGTTGCACGACGGTCTTCATCGGCTTGTTCGAATAACAGCAGATGTTGCTCAAGTGGGGAGGTGTAGGGGAGAAGTTCAATAGCGATGTGTAGGGCGAGGATCTGACACTCGATGGGGAGGACAGATTCGACACCGTGAACTAAGTGAAAAGGGGTGAAACCGGTGGTGGTCTTAGTTGATGTACGGTAAGCCCATAATGCGGGGAAAAGCATGTGATGCCAATTGGACTTATGTCGATCAACAGTGCGTTGGAGGATTGTTTTCAAAATTTGTTAATGGCCTCAACTTGGTCGTTCCCTTGGGGGTAGTAAGCAGAGGCATACTGATGTTTGAACTTAAGGAGAGTTGACAACTCGCACCAAATGGCATCTTCAAAATGTGAACCATGGTCTGAGACAAGTTGTTTTGGGACCCCAAATCATGTAATGACATGGTTAAAGAAGAAACAGGCAGCGGTGTCAGCTTTACAATTGAAGGTAGGCATGGCTTCAGCCCATTTGGTGAAGTAGTCGATGACAACGATGATGTATTTATGGCCATTGTCAGATGAGGGTTTACACTCCATAAAGTCGATGACCCATTTACAAAAGGGATCAACAATAATGACCGAATGGAGCAGGGTGGGTGGTGTCCATGCCTTCGGGGCAAAGAGTTGTCAATTATGGCAATGCTTTACCGCAGTGATGCAGTCAGTGAACAACGTGGACCATAAATATCCGGTGCGGATTACCTTCTGGGTTGTGGCCATTCCAGAAAAATGTCCACCCCATGCACCACTATGATAGTCGTTGAGGACTTGCTTAGCCTCCTCTCGTGTGAGACAACGGCGGAGGATAGTGTTGGTACCGTGTCGGTAGAGGACATCGCCCAGAAGGAGGTATCAAGAGGCGTAGTGATGGATATGGTGGCGTCCATCACGATCGATATTGGGGCGAAACTTATGCATGCGAAGGTATATCAGAATGTCACCATACCATGGGTCATCTTACGAGATGATGAACAAATGATTGTCTGGTAACTCATCAGGGATTGGCGGGGACGGAAAAAGGGATGGGAGGTCGGTTATGAGCTGGGAAAGCACAAGGTCTTTAGTACTTTTCATAGTTGTGAAAGTCAGGTTGTACTCTTGTAGGATAATTACCCATTTAGTGACGTGGCCTTATAGAAGGGGATGGTTCAAGAGGTAGATCGTGGGGTTGGATTCAGTGACAACGGTAGTATGACTTAGGAGGATGTAGTGTCGCAATTTTTGTACAGAAAAGACGACGGCAAGGGCCATCCTTTCCTCATATGGGTAACGTAGGGGTGGTCCAAACAAGGTTTGGCTGACGTAATAAATGACATGCTCCTGGCGAGCAGCATCTTCTTGAACAAGGACCCCTGACACGGCGTGGTCGTATGCCGAGACGTAAAGGATGAAGTCCTGAGAGAAATCTGGAGGGGAGATCAAAGGGGCTTGCGTGAGAGATTTTTTAAGGGCTTCGAATGCAGCTTGCGCCTGGTCATCCCAAACAAAGGGTATGTGAGTACAAAGAAGATGTAAGAAACCATAAACTGTGGTGGCATAATCAGGAATGAAGTGGCGGAGGAAATTAGATTTCCCCTATAAGCTCTGTAGCTGTCAGAGCGTGCGTGGTGCGGGAAGGTCTACTATGGCTTGAACTTTGAGGGGGTCGACAGCGATTCCTTTGTGGGAAACAATGAAACCTAACAACTGGCCTGCCGGAAACCAAAAGACACACTTGAGTGGGTTCAAGCGGATCTGATACTTGCGATAACACAGAAAAACTTGCCTGAGGTCGTTAAGGTGGTTGGATCGTGTCTTGGAACGTGCTGTGAGATCGTCAAGATAGACTAATAGGATATGAACCAAGTCGTGAAAACAATAGGTCATGGCTCGCTGGAAGGTGGCGCCAGCATTTTTAAGGCCGAAAAGCATGACCCGGTAGGAAAAGGTGCCCCATGGTGTGGTGAAGGCAGTCTTGTATTGTTCTTCTTTGCGGATCTGAATCTATTTATACCCAGAGAACCCGTCCATGAAGGATAGGACTTCATGCCCCACGCACACATCGATGAGTTGGTCAATAAATGGCGTTAGGAAGTTGTCTTTGGGACATGTTTGGTTTAAATCGCAGAAATCAGTACATACCCTGATGGTGCCTTGTTTTTTGTTAATAGGGGTGGGGTTAGAAACCCAAGGGGTGTATGCGATGGGGTAAATGAAACCTGTTGCACGAAGTTTATCAATCTCTGATTTAACAGCGGTGAGCTTTGATGGGTGAATGGGGCGTTATTTTTGTTGAACGGGGGGCACATATGGCCACGTTTCAATGTGGTGCTCTATGATAGCGGGGTCAAGACCAGGCATTTCGGTGTAGGACCAAGAAAATATCAATGTGGGGCAGAGATATCAATGTGGATTATGGGTGAGATATTGGCCCTATTACCTTCCTCGAAGGCATTGAGAGCAAGAATGGGCTCTTTAAACTAGTCGACCTTGGTGGGGAGGAAATATTTGGACTCAACCAAAAATTGGGTGGCTATGGTGGGGGAGGACTCCTCCGGGAGGAAATAGGAACAATGGTGCATATCCTCCCAGGGGTAATCAGGTGCGGTAAGAGCCTCGAGAATTTCTTCATCGTTGTGGAAACATTTTGTAGTCAAATTGGTTGACGAGGGGATGCTAGCAGTAGAGATCATATAAATGGTATTGATCTCTCTCGTTGGTCGAGATTCTGGGGGGTGGATCTCTTCAATGGTGGGAGGAGACGTCTCAAGGTCCAAGTTATTCATCTTGTAGAGAGCGGCTCTGTAATCTGAGAGATCAGGGCAGTGATGTGAGTAATGGCCGTAAATACTGCATATTGCACAAGGGTGATTGGTACGCAGTGATTTATCGTGAGGCTTAGGGGTAAGGTCGAGTTGGACAATTGGGATGTTGGGGTCGTCGTCAAGAATTTGCATGTGCTCTTGTAATGCAGGTAATTGTGACACTTATGGGTATCATGGCCCAACTCATCACACAAAGAGCATTTGGGAGGAGCACGAAATGGTGGAGGATTCTTAGTGGCTTTAGACGCGGGCGGAGTGGTGTAAGTTTGTGGGGCTCTTCCCCCAGTGTATTTGGCAAGAGGGGGTGGGTTGGTAGAGGAGGAAGGAGTGGTGACATCGGGAGGTGGCCGACTAGCAGTGGTGATAGGTTGCACTGGCTGTAAGATGACATTGGGCATCGGAGGGGAAACAGGAGGTGTGATGTACCATACAGGTAGTCCTAAAGTTAACCCCGGAAGGTTTAGTTTGGCCATCACCAGAGCACTTACTACTCCCGAAGGGGGAAATAAGAAGGGGATTGTATGGATAGATGTGGTGCCGACATGACTGGGTACCAATGGTGGTTGGGGTAGCAAGGGCGGTTGATGGTTGGGTGTTTGTGTATTGTGGGAGAGGGTACATAAGTCAGATATTTAGGTCGCTGGTGACGGGGGTGGAATGGATTGGAATGTAGAAGTCATTGGCGTATCTGAGTAGACTTCGGGTCCAACTGAGGAAACCAATGAGGTAGATGCACCGCGAACTGTTTGTTCAACCATGGGAAGAACGTTTTTGGGTGCAGCAGGGGCATTGGGATCGTAATAGGTGAGTTGATCAATATTGACCACTCATCCTTCATGGGGGAACATCATGGTACAAAAAATGGATGAGGCAATAGTCTGCATGGTGTACATGTAACTGCGGCCAAGTAAGAGGTTATAATCAAGTTGGGCGTTGATGACCTCTATGTCAATAAGCACTTTTTTACCATCCAACTGGACGGGGACATTAGCTAAGAGACCTTGGGGTTGATCCGAACGATCGTCATAGGCTCGCAATGCAGTGGTGGACGGCTGGAGAGTAGGGGATCCCAGCTTCTGCCAATGAATGTGAACATAACGCATGTAGAGACACCCTCATCGATGATGCACCGATCGATGAAAAGATTTCGAATGGATACAGAAACTTGGAATGCTAATGTGGAAGGCGTGGTTCATATTGGTCCAAATCAAAGCCCATCATTCATGAATCAGTCGGTTTGATAGCACTAATGGTTGATAATAGAGTCTTGCATTGTGTAGGACAATTTTTTAAGACCTCTAATGCAGACATGGCTACGAGGGACTGAGCTAAGTCGTCCACAATGTTGTAATTAGACGCAGTGTGAGCATTGGGGTTATTGTTGATGCGACGAAGTGGGAAGTGAGGGGCTTTTCGGGCTCCATCTAATGGGGCCAGAGGCATGCGTAATGGCTGATCGATGGGAAGAGCGTTGGTGGTTTTGTCGGTGGGAGGGGCTTCAAGGGTGGATCCATATTGGTTCCGGCGGGTTTGAAGGTTGACATCGACGGATGATATCATTAACAAGTGATGGGATCCTGAGTCTAAAGTGGGGTGGGCAGGAGTAGTGTACGTAACTTGCTGTTATGGTGGTGCGGTTCCTTGAGTGGGAGCTAACAGTTGAGTGTTCACCACTCCTTGGGTTGGTAAAGGGTTCTGTAACACCAAGGGTTGAATTTGAGGTGGTGGGGGGTTAGGTGGCGCCTGAAGTGCCGCATGCCCTTGGCGGTGGGTATCATATGTCCATAGTTGTCGTGCCCACTCCAAATGTGGGAAAGCATGTGTGTAATGGCCATAGACCTCGCAAATAGAACAAGGGTGGTTCATTCGTAAGTTAGGGTTTTTAGCTTGCTTTGGCGGCCTGTCGGGATTTTGGTTGGCAAGTGCTGCATTATTATTGTTTGAGGGATTAGGTGGTTGGCCGCCTTGGTCTAGAGGGAGGTTGTTCCCACGGTTATGTCCTTTTCCACAGTTTTGATGGCCTTGTTGGCGTTGGGTATTTTCGTTATGCTGCGGATTTTGTTGAGCGTACACTTGCCCTTGGGAGGTAGGTGGGTGCTGGGGTTATGGAGGTGCGGGAGCAGGCTGCGGCGGATAATAAGTGGGTGGGGGTGGAGGCGGTGCAGGTGCTGGACCTTGTGGGGGTTGTTGATTGGTCGTAGGTGCTACCTGTGGCAGATAATAAGTGAGGGGGGCTTGAGAGGATACAGGAGCGTGAGCGACCTGTGGGTGGTAATATGGTTGAGATGCAACCGGGGGAACGTAAGCAGGGGATGCATGGCCAAAGCACTGAGGTGGACATGAGGGTCTGTGGGAATGGCGGTTATGTGCCATGGGAGCATACGAATTGGTTGCTCTAGAGTGGGATGTAGCCCGCGAAAACTCGGGGCCATTACTAGCATGTGTCATGGAAAAGGGACGGTTATGCGATGCAACATGGCCAATGATGCCATCGGCGGCATGGAATGCCCTCGGCGCATCGTTTCGAGAGGAATCGCCATGGGGGGCGTCGGGTACAATGGTATATAAGTAACCAGACTGGGCATAGATAAGGTCAAACTGTTGGGCTTTTAAGATAGCTTCTTCCTCGGACTGGGATCGCTCGGATGCCACATCCTTGGCAATGACGGGAAGGAGAGATTTGAGAAACCAATCTAGGAAGATACAGTCATCTAACTTGATTTTGCACAGGCTTCAGCGTCGATGCCACTCATGAATGTGGTCAGTTATGTGGGTGGCCATATTCTATCAGCAAGACAGTAGGATCTCAACTCCCGTGTCATAGCGGACAAGTAACTGAAAGAACTACAGGAAGGTCGAGGCGAGGGAAGTAAAGGCGGCATGGGTCCCATGGGGCTGCTCGATGTACCACTTGGCTGCAGAGCGAGTGAGAGTTCGTTGTAACAGATGAAGTCGGATAGAGTCATCCACTATGGAGTTGGAGGAACACCATAGATGGAAGGACATAATATGATTTTGTGGGTCTTCACCTATCTCCCTCAAACTTGGAGATGTAGGCGATTTTGGTAGGAATGTGAGGCCACGCGGGATCGTGTCTGATGGGATCGTTGGTCAATATGGCTAGGTCAAGAAGGTTGAGATTGGCCATGAATGGAAAACTAGTAGAAGGATGTGACGTACTAGTGGGGGTGGCCATGGTGGGACCACTGCCCCCAAGTGTGAGAGCTGGGTTCATGTTGGGGATGTTACCCCAAGATGGAGGAATGAAGGTGGTATGGGAGGGTCCTGCACCGCCAAGTGTAACGTGAGTTGCAGATGGGGTTGGGTTGGGTAGGGTAGGAACTGCAATGGGAATAGTAACAGGAATGGTAGGTGTGGGACCCATCGTGGGAATACCCAAGGTAGATGTGGGACCCATTGAGGGCATACCCAAGGTAGGTGTGGTTGTGGCTAGTTTGCTTGTTGGGGTCATTATGGACGTTCCACCGATAGTTCCTACAAAGAAGGGGTTAGAGGTCATGCCAGCCATGGGGCTGGTTGGTGCTGTGTAGGTAGGGTTTTCTGACTCTGCCTCCGAATCAGATGTGAAATAAGGAGCGTCAGAGTCAGGGGACGGATCTCTATGGCATCGACGAATGGAGTCGAGTGACGAAAATATAGGTCTATGACAAGTGGTGTCGAGTGATGCAACTCTACATCTATGACGGGTGATGTCAAGTGAATCATGCTGCGAGGGCTCTTCCCAGAGGCGCCGAGAGTGTCTTGGGGACTCAATGGTGATAGATGGTGTCAAGCATATGGGGGTTGTGTCGAGTGAAAAAAGGCTCAAAACCCATAATGCAGCTAAGTGTGCAGAAGGAGAGCACAAAAAATACGGCACTCAGGCCAACAACCAACTCAAAACGCTTACTGTAACAGTTGTGCTACAATAAGCGGAGTATCAAAAAAAATGGTCAGAATACCAACAAGCAAACGGTTGCCTAAAAATAAAAATGGTGGACTCACTAAACCAAAGGGAGGCAAGGGAGCATGCAAACACCTAGATAAATAGTATTCTGATTCGACCAGACATATCCTCTGCAAGGTGATGAAATCCAAGTCAGACAATATGGATAGTAGAACCAAGTGGCTAAATATATCCCCCTACTAGGAGGGACACCAGGTATGACAATCCTAGAAGAAAGGAAACTAAGATACCCTGTTCATGACAAGTCCAGAAAAGGTGAATCTGCAGCTCCAGTCCTATCACCGTGTGGGCCTAAAAGGAATCACCACACATGGACCAATGAGTAGGTAGCCTTCACTTACTGGGTGGATTGCGGTATTCCACTCAGGCCTCCGGAACCAGTCTGGCTACTTCAACCCTCCTAAGGGAGAGACCCTCTGATAAACTGGTTGTGACCGTGTCAAAAAATACTAGGGGATTTTGGCACCCTGAAGGACAACAACTATGTCTCAAGTGTAAGCGACCGAGGGGTGTTATTTGGATGCCTATCCCCTCTTTCCTACCTAACTACAATATTCTTATGTGTTCCCCAAGTAGGGTTAGAATTTTGGTTGAGTTAAGTAATTTTTTAAGGCTCACTTGTGCATGTGAGGTAATGAACCCAATCAACAGTGCCACGCGTGGGCAACTTTTTTAACCAATAATAATGCAGAAATTTAACTTACAATGCAAAATTTTCTTTTTCTAATGTAAATGCTTAAAATTTAAAAATTCTATAAATGGAACAAAAAGAAAACTGCAGAGAAAGGCTCTAGGTAACTGTGGCTGCAGACAGAACAGGTGGTTGTGCAGGTGCAGAAAATATTGTAGAAAAATTCTGGGTTCAAAAAAGGGTAAAAATGTAACAAACAAATCGCGGGTTTGTGATTGAAATGCGCGGCCTGGAGCGCGGCTCTAGGGGTGAACCCTGCAGTCGAATCGCGGGTCTGTAGCCAAAATGCATGGTCTAGGGCGCAGCAAAAGGGCAGAAAGTTGCGGTCAGATTGTGGGTCTGTGGCCAAAATGCGCGGTCTAGGGCGCGGCAAAAGGGCAGAAAGTTGTGGTCGGATCGTGGGTCTGTGGCCAAAATGCGCGGTCTGGAGTGTGGCAAAGGGGCAGAAAGCTACGGTCTATGCCGTGGGAAAGAGGTAGAAATCTGTGGTCGGGTCGCGGGAAAGAGGCAGAAAGTTGTGGTCTGGCCCGTGGGAAAAGGGCAAAAAGTTGTGATCTGGATCGTGGAAAAATGGCCGAAAGCTGCGATCTGGGCCACGGCTGCGAGGAACAGAACCGCAATATATGGCAGAAAACCCAACTGGACGAAGCCAAAGCCGAACAGGGAAAATAGAAAAATACTTGTAGAAAATAAAAAAATTTAAATTTTTAACCAGAAATTCAAAGGCCAATAGTGGAGTCACCAAAACTGTAGCTAGGGTTTTCACCCTATCTTGTGCAAATGAGCACCTACTAAGGAGAAGGGCCTCCTTAGTAGTAGTTCAGGAAAACAGTAAAACTTTATAGTAAAACAAAGTAAAATCTAAGCTAACATGTGTATCAACAGAAATAAAAAGATAATGACAATATAATAGAATTTTTTCTTTTGTATTATGGTATGACCAAAGTTACATTTACCTCAGATATGGAGGTTGGTGGAGCTCTTGGAGTAGTCCAGGAGGGCTGCTTTCGTGCTCCAATGGGTTCCTTCTCCTTCTCCAATGTGTTTGGATAATGGGCCAAAAGGGGCATTCAAATGGGAAGCTAGCTCAAATGGTAAGCTAGGGTTTCAAGAGTGATTTTGGCAGAGCGAGGATAGGATATATTGTGTATATGAAATGGGGAGCCTCCATCGCCTATTTATAGGTTTTTAGTGGTGGAGTATTGACCTATGGTTTTTGGCACCATATGGTTTAGGTCAATGGTTTAGGGTTTTTGCTTCCTTTTTCCCTCTTTTTCCTCTTTTTTATATTTTTTATTCCCTTTTATTTGATTTTTCAGAATTTAGGGCCTTTTTAGAGGGGTTTTGCCATTTTTTGAGGAAATTTAATTATTTGGAGGGGGGAAAAGGGTTTTTTGGACTTTTGGTGACCAATTAATGGTTTTTTGAGGTTTTGGAGGCAAACATAGTGGGAAAAATAGACAAATGAGTCATGTGGTGAGGGAGATGAGGTGGTGAGCATTTTTTGGGTGTTAACAACAATATAGACCACTTTGAGTATACAAAGAAGATGATTATCCCTGAAAGGCAGCTGAGAACAAGAAGTAGCGGGGAATATGAAACTCAACACCTAAGAACCCCCCTCGGCCAATAACTCTGATGCTGAGCCGAATTTTTGGATTGGAAAACAGGAGTACTTACAAATTCAGTTGGGTACTAGTGATGTACCACATTACCACAAATGGCACATTATTCAATTGGGTTGAGATCATCTCTAATATCATTTCATCACATATCATTGCGGGTCACGGAGGATTGACTCAGAAGAAGGCTGATTTCTTTATGTTCTCCTATCTCCTAGATTGCATATTTATCAGACATCCTTTCCCTGCTTTGGGATTTGTTTGGAACCCTGTCGAGCCTCCCCTCCATGTATCTTATCAGATGCTCTAGGCCCACAAGTACCCAAGCCACTATAAAAGGATATGTGAAGAATTCATCATGCCATTGCACCGGCTAATATCTAAAGAAGAACCAAATTGCATGTCCGAGAACACCATTTCAGTCATTGAATAACATGGGGATTATTACTTATCCATGGAAGGCACATACATCAAAATGTATGGGGGAACCAAACCTCCTTCTCTGTTTCCACGGTATGCTACCGGCTTTGTTATACACAAAGAAGCCTCCAAGAAAGTTTTTGTCGATGGGATTGGTAGAATTCTTCATGACAAGAAGAAGTCAGTCTACCCATAGTTTCCATTCACAATTGGAGCTGAAAGAAAAACATAGCGTCGTCCTGACTGAAAAGGAAAGGATGGCTGAGGATTTCTGGAGGTTGGCTAAAGAAAAGGAGGCCTTAGTTTTTCAGTTAATGATAGAGGAAGGAGAGAAGAATGATCTTGAATCTCAAATTACTCAGCTAGAATCAAGCAAGGCAGTTACCAACCAACAAGTCCAAGAGTTAAAAACCGAGGTGGAAAGATTGGAGAAGGAGAAAGAATATTTGACAGAACAACTGGAGACTGCAGACAAGAGAAGGCTAGATATGTCTTCATTCTGGGATCAAGCCTGTAAAATCCAAGAACAAATACATCATTCTTAGGTGACTCTCACAGAAAAGATATACGGAATAAATCTAATGATGGTGAGAATGGACGAGATATCTGCTGAGTCACAGGAATTCAGACAAAAGTTATTTGATGTTGCAAAAAAGATCAAAAGTCAAATAGCCTGGCTGGAGACAGACATTGAATACCTCGGCAGCTTGCTTCCCAATACAACAGTAGGTTTTAAATCAGAAATGGAACTTTTAGAATTTTGCAGGAGAGCTTCCATAAAACTAAATAATGATATCATAAAGACTATACATAAGTGTCAGGATTTTTATGAGAAGATTCAACAAGTTCATGAAAAATGTCACCTCTCTCCTCACTCACCAATGAACGAACTTCCATCCAGGGATCTACGCATATCAGAGCAACAGAATGGATTGCAAGGAGAGTTAGAATACATCAAAAAGTTGGATGTGCTCACAGAAGAAGACATCCACCATTTTATAGGGAAAGCATCCATACATCTATATTTCCTGGAAGATGTTTGTACAGCGGCAAAAGAAGGTGTGGTGTATGTTGAGACCCAGTTCTTATACCATGAAGTCTCTGTGCAAATTTTAGAGCCCAAAAGGCTAAATGTTATCATAGAAGGACCTAATGCATGGGGGGAATATTTTGCTAGTTTAGTTGGGCCCACATAAATTCGAATTTGTAATTACCTTTTATATTCTCTGATACATGGGAAAAATATATTTTTGAACAGAAAAGATAGTTGGAAGCTGATTTTTTCTTTCTATTGTAGAAACATTAAAAAACAATTGAAGACTATTTTTGTATTATATGAGCACTAGAAGATGAAATTTTGAGATTCCCTAGGTTAGGGTATGTGTAGAGGCACTAGAGACAATTTTGTAAAGTTATAAGTAGGAGAAGAGAATAGAAAGATAGGTACTTTTGGCAGGTGAAAGAATCGGATTGTTTTGTATGAGAACTACTTTTCTGCATTAATAAACAAGGATCTATTTGCCTGGGAAAATCTAGAACAATGATTTTTCTTGGGATATGTGGAATGTTATGTGGAATTATTTCTTCACCATTCATATGCATATTGTGAGATTGTTCCTAGTCGTCTTGAATTAATTCATGGTTGTGAATGCTCTTATTTCCTGTGTAAACATTTATGTGCTTAATGAGTAATAGAACGCTTTAATTACATCAGAGTTATCTTTGATATCTTTTATGTTCTCTTGTAAATGTGTTTATATTATTGAAACAGCTATCTGTCATATTCTTAAGTGCATTTCCAATTTATTGCTCATATTTCATATTTTCTCCCTGCAGGGATAGTTTAGATAGTTTAGTTAGATCAGATTAGATTACATGCATTTAATTAGGGCACTTGCATCTCATCTTTAAATATAAAATACCTAAATGGTGGATTGGGCCGCAACTGGTAAAACCAAACTTTAAATCACATATGGTAGTCGGGTCGTTAACCGGATGGATTCCCCACACCAAACATTGAGCGATCTAATTGGGCTTGCTTACCGGGGAGAATTCCTACCTGGTGGTGCAATGAATTTTGGGGCATCAACGGTTTGTGGCGCTAGAAGGAGGGTCGCTAGTGCATGGTTGGAAGAGGAAACCCATTTGTTAGAAGAAATTCCCCTGAAGACCCACTTGAAACAGTTATCCCAGAAGATTTCTTTATGGAATCACAAGATCAAGAAAATCCCAATTATGGAGGTGAACATCAAGAACTATTGTACATTGTCCCATTTGAAGAAGTAGATCACTTCAGAAGACACGCGCGTTCTTATGTGAGGAGACTTGGAGGGTTAAATGTAGTTCCTTTATTACCCAGAAGGCGAGCTCCTAGGAGGAAAACACAGTACACTAGAGATTCGGTACTTGTAGAAAATTTGGAAGAATTGTTAGATTTATCTCTACAATAAATCACTGAACCTCGTAATCAGTTGAGACTGGATTCTCCTCCGGCTCAGGAAATTCCTCACACACCACCACATTCTCCACCACGATCACCACCACATTCTCCACCAAGAATTATGGTTGTACCTGCGTGGAGAGCCAGAGGGGAACTTAATTTAGTTGGACCTTTACATGATCTTCCCAAACATCCAGAAAAGGTGTTACCTAAATATGATCCTGGAAAAGGCATTTCCGCTAAAGATCACCTTAAGAGTTTTTATTTGGCTCTGAATCTTCTAAATGTAGAACATGAAGATGTAGTTTGCAGAATTTTTCCCTTCACGTTTGAACCTAAGGTATCTTCTTGGTACTTTAGTTTACAGGCTAATTCAAAAGTAGATTGGGATGGTTTCGAGAAATTTTTTTTAAGTAAATTTGGAAATCAAAAGACCGTTTCCAAACTTATGAAAGAACTGCCATCTATGAGGATGGAAAAGAAAGAAAAGGTACGGGAATTTAATCATAGCTTTACTACCCTATTGAATAATTTTAGTGTTGCAACAAGACCCGTTGAGGAATATTTGGTAGGATATTATACCACAGCACTCGATCCACCCATAGCTATGTTTGTTAAAAGAGCGGTTAAGGCTACATTGGTAGAAAACTTTGAAGAATCCAAGAAAGTAGAAGCTAAAGCAGATAATATTGCTAAACACTCACTTGATTTGGAAATCAAGCCAACAACCAGCAAAAAACATCTATTGTTATCTAGACCTAAGGAAGAATCATCAACTGAGTTAGAAAATGTGGTCAAGATGATGTTGAAACTATCCAATAAAATTGTAGATCTAGAAAAGGATAAGGCAGCCAGTACGTCAAGAAAACCCTTCAAACCTTTCTACAAGAAAGGAGAGGAAAATGGACAACCTCTTCCACCTGTAAACAACTATGTTGCTCTAAATTTAAACGAAGTTGGCATGGAACATTTGTGAACTTTTCATCAAGAACAACATTCTGAAAAGAGTTGTCCACAATGGATAAACTCGATGAGCTTGGTCATGAATCAACTCTTAGATGCACAAATAACAGACCAAGAAGATCCCCAAGAAGATCATGCATTCGAGCAGGAAGAGCCCACTCTAGACACCACGATGGTAATATATGGGATTGGGAACCCACGCCAGGATGGACTAAAGAGGCCCATGCTGAAGAAATCCAAGTTTCATCAGTAAATATCACTACTAGGAGTAAGGGTCTGGTTGTTGATCAAAGCCCAGTTGTCCCTAAACCTAAGGTTGCAAGATAAATTCCAAATGAAACATAAGTGTCATTTATCCACAACCTAAGGTAAATTCAGCAGTGGTAAAAGAAACGAGCCCAGTAATTAATGAAAAGGAAAAGATCACAGTGAGCAAAACAGGGAATAATGGGAAAATCCTGGAATAATACAACATGGGTTATGACATCGTTGAAGATATCAAGAAAACTAAAGCAAATATTTCTTTATTTGAATTGTGTAATCTACCCTAGCAAAGGAAGAAATTTTTGGAAGCTTTTCACCCACAATCTAGCAGTACTGTAGAAAAAACCGAAGCGGACACGGAGATAAATGAAGCTAGTATTGGTGGAAAATGAAAATATCAGACCTTGCCCTTCCATTTTCCACGGATCCTAATAGCTCTTGGTGTTCCGCAACTGTGTCCAGAGCTGTTTTTTGTGTCTAATATGGTGTTCCACTACTTGGTCGTTGGGTTTCTTGGTCCTCCGTTTCACTTGAGCCTTCTCCCTAGCTTCCTCTTACTTGGATTATGGACACTTTTATCCCTCTTTCCCTTAGTCTGGAGATTTCTAGTTCCTCTCTTCACTTCATCTGAATTAACTCTCTTTGATTCTCTTCACTTGTTTCCGTGTTTTGTATTTCATTTTCTAATTGCACGCTTCTTCGTCCCTTTATCATTTGCTTCTTCCACCATTACTCACATATTTCGACCCTTATTTTTGCTCTTTCAGCACTTGATTCTTTACTGTCAACCCCCTCCATTGTTGGTAGCTCTATCCTATTCAATCGAGCAGCATTTCCTTGACATTCTCCTTGGGCATGAGCTTTTTACTCCTCTAGTTTAATTCAGTCTAGAGGCAAAAACCTGAATTCAACCATCTAGTTGTTAATACATAGTGGAGCTTCTTTCAAAAGTATGCCCCTAGCTCCCCTTTTGAGTTTGTCTTTGTCTTTATATGTTGATTGATTGTTTTTAGCTATAAATTCCAGAATATCACCAATCAGAGTACTCTCCAGCAAGAAATCAATAGCTCTGGTTAGCGTAAAATATAAGCAGTTCAATCTAATCAAATCTTGTGGAGTACACGGAACAATTCTTCTTTATCAGTTGGGATATTGGGGCGCTTCTACAAGTATGTGTAACCACTCTACTAGGATAACTAAAAGTTCAACCCACAATATTTCATGTTGATCTAGTGGAGGTCCTCCGTAGAAAATATATTGTCTAAACTTGGACACTTCCCACCCTCTTAATTTGACTTTCTATGTTGTGAAATTGTTAAGCTTCTTATTCCACCATAGCTGTATATGACTCGTCATCACATAAGTATCCATATAGTTAAAGGTGTCTCGTTAAAAACTAGGTCCCAACAATGGAATCATTTCTTGGCACAAAATTGAGACCGGGTTCTTAGGCATGGGCCAACAATGGCACCATTGTAGTCTAGAGTGCTGGAATTTTCAATCCCTCGAAGGGGAAGGTCTCACCTGAAGCAATTTCCTAGACCTGTGTGTGATAGGGAGTGATTACCTATAAGGACACAACTATGAAGAGTTATTAGCATCCAGATCGCAATATACTTTATCTTAATATACCGCAACACTATACAATATAGATTACCACAACATTATTCATCTATACAACATTAACATTACTCATAGCAAATAGTTAAAGCACACAATAGATCAACTTTGAGTATAACACATAAAATTTAGGGCCCCGAAAATACTTATTCATTATAATAAATGAACTTCATTACAACATAGCTCTGTAGCCTTACAATCACTGCAGAATTACCCATCGCAGTATGCACAAAACATAGTACCAAAACCCAACTAGCAAGAATTTAAATACATAAATCCTGTTGTGGATCTAACTATATTTTTCTTTGTTTTTTCTACTATGATCTCTTCACATCTCGTTCTGTTGTCTCTCGCTCTCTCCCACTTACCTTTCACTTCCTTTTATACTTGCTAGAGGGGTCCAAACAGTTGTGGTCGCTAGAATATTTCCAGAACTCTTGCATTTGCTTAATTCTACAGTCGTTTTTGCTTTCTCCTTTTGCATCCTTATCGAAAAAGGAAGTATCCAACAACCATCAATAAAAACATAAATCAATTGTGGTTGAGGTTGTGTTGCTGTTGCAACCTGATCCCCATAATTTTCAAAAAAAATTATAGGGCCCTCCTTTTATTTTAGAGTTTGTAGTGTCTCGAAATCCTAACTTTTGACCATGACTTTTCTTTTAGAAATCTTGATGAAAAGTTGTCTTTTTTTGCCTAGGGAAAAGTCCCCTTCGCAAAAGTGCTTGCAAGGTTTTGTTTATTTTTCGTCGACCAAATTCGTGACTTTTTGCTTAATTTTTCCGAAGTGGTCGCAGTTTTCCGCTTATTTTTCGCCGACTAGCGTCATGGCTTTTGTTTTTCTTTGCCGATTGTTTCGCTGGATTATTTTTATTTTTTGCTGACCATTTGTCACAAGTTTTGTTCATCCGTCTTCGACCATCTTCGCGGTCTGTCATTTATTTGTTGCCGAAATGGTCATGGTTCTTTGTTTATTTTATGCTGACTGTTTCGCCATTTTTTAATGATTTTTACCGACTGGTTGTAGTGAATATCAGTAATCTTCACCGTTTGTTTTTCTCCTCCAAGGCAGTCACAGAACCTTGTTTTTCTATCACCGTCGGTTTCGCAGTTTGCGCCGACCTTTTCGCGGAATTTGTGGCAAAACCGCCGACGCCTACCCGGTGCTCATTTCTCCTCCATCACAGCTGTCTCATTTTCTTTTCGCTAACGCATGGCCATAACTTTGCAACCCTCTAAGCCCGACCACTGTAACCGTCGTTGAGTTTTGAGCTAAAACTGTTTGACGGACAATCCACTCAAACGGACGCGAGTCGGATCTCCCTAGCTCAATGTGAGTCTAGAACAAATAGAATTGACTACAAATGGATTTCCTAGATCTACTTAAGGATCAAGTGCTAGATTTCTAACCTTTTACTTCACAATCCTTTCTCCTGAATGTTGCTCCATGTCCAGCGGTCGTCAAATCTCAGCTGCAAGACTTGTTAAGACACAAAGAACAACACAACACGAGTAAAGAGCATCTATATAATGAGAGATCTAAAAGTAAACAGTTAAGCAGGTAAACTACTCAATATCATCACACGTTATCAATATTGGTGGAAAGCATTTGTATTACTGTAAATAGGGAAATACATAGTAGAGACATAGAACTACAACCAAGGCTTAACGCTGCAGCCCTTCTCCATCCAAGCCATTTTCCATATCCTCCCAAGGAAGTATGAGTCTCCCAATAGATGAGTAGAGATCTCTCAAGGATGATTTCACCAGCATGTAGACACTATAGACTTCCTCCCTTTGGAGAGGTGTAGAGCTTCACTTATATAGGACTAAGTGGATAGGGTATGGATAGGGTAGGTTGAGATATGGTAGGAGAGAGATAGGGGATCCTTCCAAGAGGTTAGGAACTGAAGGCCATCTCCCCCAACAGGTCATGGATAGGGATCCAAGTCAGCAACCTTCAAGAATGAGCTCGAAGAAGCTATTTTTTCCATTTAACTGACTTCGTCGCACTCTATAATGGAGCAAGGTGCGACGTCGCAGGTTGCATGAGTGCAGCCTGCGACGACCTCTCAAAACCTAGCAGAAGCACAATGATGTCCCTTCCAAGTAAATGACTTAGCCAATGGAACTTTAGGGATGTATACATTGAATCTAATGGTGGTAAGATTTTAGGTGTAACAGAATGCCCCCCAAAGCATGAAGTTGTTTAAAGATTGGACAGGTGAAATGCTTTGATAGAAAGAATGGAAAAATGGACTTGTCGGATGAAGGATGCTACTGCAGTACAACCGAATCTGAATTGAAAATCTCATATGATGTACAACATGGCTGCCGACCAATACAATGCAGATCCATGGATGTAATGACCGACTGAACACAATCATGGCTACTGGACATAAGCGTAGATCCATGATGATATGGTAACACAGCCATGACCAATACAAATGTGGATCCATGTAATATGACTTCAAATACAAACTCCATCGCAACCTGGGTAAAACATGACTCCTCAGGGTCTTCAAGCTGAACCCGCAATGATACGAATCTATCCATGCGATTACAAATGTTTTGGCGTCAAACATGGTACAAACCACTTTATTATTGGCCATTGATGGATACCATTAACAAGTGTGAGGGAAATCACCATTAATGTCAATGATCCCCAAGGTATCATAGTACATATCACCAAGAGTGAATAAATGAGTTGAATTCGAACGTGAGATGAAATCTTTCGATCAAGAGTCAATGATGTAAACTCATGCCGAAAGCGAGGTAACCTGCCATTGAGGCATGCAGGGCCAAGGTACTTGGTTGGTTTCTAGATTCAATCCTTGGATGATGTGTTGAAGTCGACAAAGATGAATCCATCGAAGGAGGGCCATGATGAATCCCCCATCATCAACATGAAACACGACAAAGGATGTGTAGAGTGGATCGGATGGTACAATAACATGCGTGATTGACTTAGAGTAGACCGACATGATGGAAGGTGTACTAACAATAGATAGATGAATAGTGAAAGTATTCTTGAACATGGGCATGGCATGACTTGGCAGTATTGACATGATGAGTATGAAACAAATTCCTAATGCAACTGATGATGGAAGATTTCTTTGAATGACTCAAAGGAGTGACAAGACTCGGGAAGTAAGCGGAACTCGAGGACAAACAGATGATCCAATTGTTGTATGCAAATGTAGATGAGTGCCATGTTCAAGAATGACTAGGTACTACCACGGATAAAGGTGTAATACAAAAGCTTTCCTCTTTCCCCATCATGAACGATGAGTGCCTCATGTGTTTTTTACGAGCTTGATGAGGGTAACCAGATGCTCGGTATAGCTCATCTCATAGATGAGTCCAATCCAAAATATTTTCCGAACCTAGGATAGGAGGGGTTCGTCCCATGGCGGGCCCTTCAATGTGAAAATTTAACAAGTCCATAGAAGGTAAACTCGATCGTCATTTCATGTTTAGAGAGTCTAAAAAGAACTAAAGAAGACTCCAACGGTCCCTTTTCGTAAAGTTATCCTCGTCGCCCGAAAAAGGGTAAAACAACGCGGGAGAGGACTCTTCCAGTCATGATTGGCTGGAGTATACCTTTTTCGTAATTAGTGCCCACTGGTCCAAAAAAGGGGTAAACTATCACCAGGAAGACGGCCATTCAAATTATTTTACAAGCGTGAACGCGACAAGTTCGCCTGGCAATATTTTTCGTATTTCAATAGCTTGAAAAGAGATTAAAGACAGACTCTTGGGGGGGTTCCTTTTTCGTAGGAGTTTAACGAGCTCGGAAAAGTGATAAATCGTAACTCAGTAACGTATTCTCATAGTTTCAAGAGCACAAGAAAGAACAAAGAGTAAGCTCATAATCATTAAATCATTACAATCTAATGAAATGCAAAGATAAAGTTCAAAATACACAAGGGGTTTTCATACCTGAGATGACCGTTCCAATGTGAAAATGGCGTAGAAAGACACTTCACAACTCCTACACACTCGGAAACTAGGTCAAATAGTCAACCGAACGTTCAAAAATAATAAAATTGATCCAAACTATATTGAATGGCATAACGGCATCAAATATTTGAAAAAGGAATATTCTATTTTGTTTATAAATAGAAATAAAAACCAAATATAGTCACCATTGTTCTATTTTCCAAATTTGGGAGGAGTAGTGCCATTTGGAGCCAAATCTTCACTCGTCGATTCCAGGAGCTACGAGCAGCCATTTCACTTGCTTTTAGAAGCAGGTAACCCTAAACTTCATCCAGCATGATTGTAGTGGTTTACATTTTTGAATTTCAGTCATTTTTGGGGGTTTTAGCTTGATTTGGGAAGGGCCATTGCGCCCTCGACTCATCACAGTTTTCCCTTTCGGGAACTACAACGAGACTGAGCTGTCGCTAGGGTCTCACAACTGGACTACGACGACATCGCTCTGTTTCTAAAAACGGGGTCCGACGATGGCGACTTCCATCCCCAAACTCAATCCAAGCTCAAAAGAGGGACTTTCAGTGGTTGAAGCAAGTTCTAACATTGTTAAAATTCTCCTATTGACAAGTTCTAAGCATCCAAAATGGTTTTGGAATGGCGATAAAAGGAGCATGAATTCGATGACATGCATGTTCCAAATGATCCAAAATGCATAGAAGCATTGAGGAACTGTGGGCTCCTCAATTTCTTTCGCATCCAAGGGATGAGATCCCAAATCCCACTATTGACTCATATGCTCCGATGCTGGGATGCGGCCCAGCAATACTTCGTGATCGGTGAGCACGAGCTTACTATAGATGTCAAGGAAATCTACTTTCTAATCGGATTGTCCCAAAGGGGGGACAATGTGCTACTTACTAGATCACACGGGAGTGATCGGACCGTGGATGATATGATCCAACAGCATTGTAGTCCCAACACCCGTGCATCTAGTGGGAAGAGTCCCATCAAATATGTGTTAAGATTTAATATGCTAAGACAGAAAATAGTAGCATTGCATTCCATTTCACAATAATAGCATATACAGGATCACTGAAGAAAAAACAAGCACAGCATAAACACAAGAGACACAAATTTATCCTAGGAAACCCTCATGGGGTAGAAAACCCAGTAAAGCTTCCTCAATATAGATGACCAGCAATATACAAAGATGTAACCCTGAGCATAAGCTCCTCCTTCTCCATAGCAGACCTCTCCTCCACAAGTGTGCCACTCTCAAGTGAGTGAGTGTGTGTCAAATGAGGAATACACCTCCTCTATTTATACACTACTCTGACTTGTCTTTTACACAAATCATGTAGGCTTGTATTTAACCATTGGGTTAAATACCCCACTACAACTGATTGGGCCAACCCCTCTAGGGTGGTCTAATAACCCTTTGACCCACATAACACATACAGGGCCGACCCCCACTAGGGAAGTCTAATAACCTAAGTTACCAGATTCCAACGGAGGAATAAACATCTTCGGATATACAATAAGATCTTCAAGGAGGAATGAAACATCTCCAGAATAATAAAGTACAAATATAATATTCTTTGAAGTTACAATATCTCAACAATATGTATGGGAACGTCCATTACGTGCCATACTATTCACCATTGTGAGGATGGTGGGGATCAAAGCTCCTCACTTAGCCACTAGGGCATAGATGCTTTATGCGAAGGACTGTATGTCTCCGAAGATATTCAACTAGTGCGAGGGAGTCCTCGCAAACATGCGAGCTCAGTTGACAAAGTGTCGGTGGCGAGAGCTCAAACAGTTTGGCTATGGATTGATAGTGATATCGTTCTTACTGGAACGAATTCCCCTTTTGCGTCCTCAGGTACCACTGGAAGATAGGGATCATAGAGATCTTCACATGGCTGGGTGAAACGATGTGATGGCCCGACATGGTAGGGGCCCCATTATTGGATACCCTCCCGAGTTCTTCACTTGGATGGAGGGCCAGTTACTGATGGTGGAGGACTTCCCATACAGTGGTACAAACTTTAGAGATGACCCGGACTTGCTGCTTCCAGAGGGAGTAGCATGGGGAGACCTCAGTAAGAACAAATGACCCTTGTACTTTTTAATTTTTGTGCATTTATGATTTTTTTTATATAGTGCTGACAGGTGAACAACATGTGTGTGCAGATGTGGGGCATGTACAACCAGTGGGGACCTCTCTTCTTTCTAGGAGAGAGAGAGGAGAGGCAGCAGTTGTGGGTCCGGCTGTGCACGCTTCCATTGCAGAGATGGATAGAGTCTATGCCAACCTAAGTGGGTTGACACTAGACATTCCTGAGCTGACGGTAGATGAGGTGTTGCGGCCCATGCAGGTACACACGGTTGGAGCTACCGTGCACTTCTTCGCAGTGTTGCGAGAGCAGTCGATTGTTTCTAGACTCAGCAGGCCAGAACTGCTAGACCTCCTAGGGCTGTGCAGGCTAGGTGATAGGCCATATGTTGTTACTGTGTGTGTATTGAGAGCTTAGAGGCCTCAGATTCTTGTACTACTGAAAGCTACAAGGCTTCAGATTTTGTAGAGACTCACTGAAAGCCGTCGTGCTTCAGACTTTTGTGCCAGCACTACCTTTTGAGATTATATATATATACATACATTCCGGGGATTTATACATTATTTTTTTCAAATGAGTGAATGATATGGTCTTGCTTATGTGTTTGCTTATAAAATGAATGAATTACATGTTATGTGATCTACTTTTAACAGTTCATGAATATGCTTATGTGTGTGCAATGTACCAATCTAAGATGAAGTTGGCCATAGAGTCGGCAACTGTGTTAACATCTCGTGGAATGTGCAGGTACTGAATGGACTCAAAGGTCCTTTCCAGAAGACGGACGCGTCGGTATAGACGGAATAAAAAGGGCTCACGGATGGCGTAAACTCAGTTAAGATGACAGACCACTAGTTGAGAGTCCAAATGGATGACAACGTGGTCCATACCCAAAGAAATGGAGTCAGTTAGGGTTCCAATGACTGCTTGATATTCTGCAGCATTGTTGGTTGTGAAACCTAGACACATTCCCCCTGAGTTGATAAGCTCACCCGTAGGTGAATAGAGAACCTAGGATACCGAGGCAAGGTTGCGGGTATGTCGATTGGCGCAGTCCGCAAATCCGAAACAAGTTTCCATCTGCGCACGCAGACAGAACATGGTATAAGAAACTAAACAAGACCTAAACATGCAAGAAATCAAAGCATAACACCACACAAAAAACACACACGCATGCCATGTACAGTATATACAGAATTACTCATGCATGAAAGACTCAAGCATAGTACCTCTTCAGGTAGAGCCCGTTACGGGGATCACCCAAAGATATCCCGTCATAGTCTTCAAGCTCATAAGCTCCCTTCTCTAAAACGTGTTTTACTATGTAAGGTCCATGCCATATGGACTCAAACTTGCCTGCCCCCATCTTATCATGTTTTTGGTCGTATGTAAGAACCAAATCGCCTTCGATGTAAGCACGGGATTCTACCGACTTGTCGTACTGTGCTTTGATGCATTTCTTCTGAGCCTCGTTGGCAATAGAGGCATCTCAGTGAGTCTCGTCGAGTTTAGCTAGGTAGAGGAAATGTTCTTCCTCAGTAGTAGTGTTTGGGAGAAGTTCGATGGCGAGGTTGAGAGACGGAATCTCACACTCTATAGGGAGGACTACCTCCAATCCAAACACTAGTTGGAAAGGAGTAAATCGAGTGGTGGTTTTAACGGAAGTCCTATAAGCCCAAAGTGCAGAGAAGAGCATATTATGCCAGTTGAACTTATGCGTACCTACCATTCATTGGACCATAGTTTTCAAGACCTTGTTGATGGCCTCGACCTGTCCATTCAACTGTGGGTAGTATGGTGTTGAGTTTTCATGGCGAAAACCCAATCTATCACTCAACTCGTCAACCATGTGGTTCATAAAGTGTGAACCATGGTCGGTAAATATCGCTTGAGGAACTCCAAACCATGCTATTACATGATTGAACATGAAGGGTGCAGTGGTCTTGTCTTCGTTCATGTATGTAGGCATTGCCTTGGCCCACTTTGTAAAGTAGTCAACAGCTACAATGACGTAACTATGCCCCTCGGACGAGGTAGGATTACAATGCATGAAATCTATGCCCCATTTAGCGAAGGGGCCAATGTAAATAACTGAGTGTAACGGGTCGGGGTGGGTGCACTTTTTCGTATGAAAGTGTTGGCATGGAGGACATTTTTTGATGGCCTCAATACAATATTTGAAGATAGTAGGCCAATAATATCCTACGCGTAAAATCTTCTGGGTTGTATCCATCCCAGAGAGGTGACCGCCACACACCCTAGTGTGACAGTCATTTATAACGTGTTCAGCCTCATCATGAGTGAGACAGCGTCAGAGAATGGAATCGACACCACGACGGTACAATCTATCACTGATGATCAAGTAATACTTTGCATGGTGGCATATGCGACGACGGTCATCATGAGACAGTTGAGGACTGAAATGTTTAGTTTGAAGATACAATGTAATATCTCCATACCATGGGTCAGACGTACTAATAAGAAACAATGACTCGTCTGGAAGGAGTCATTGGGCTTAGACTCTTCATCAGTACGGGGGAGGTCGCAGATGAGCTCGGAAAACACCAATGATTTTTTAGACTTGGTCTTTTCGAAAATAATATCAAATTCTTGCAATATCTCGATCCAGCATGAATACTTTCCCCCAAGAACCTGAATTGTCAGAACGTGGTACATGGAGTTCGAATTGGCAATGATGGTGGTGGTGCGGAGCAAAATGTAGTGTCGGAACTTCTGCACAGCTACGACGGCCGCGAGAGTGAGTTTTTCAACATGTGAATACTGGGTTTCAGTGTCAATGAGACCTTTGTTGGCATAATATATCACATGTTCATGGGCATCCTGGTATTCCTGAACCAAAACCATGGCGATAGTGGTGTCGGAAGTAGTAAGATATAGAATGTAATATCGATAGTAATTTGGCGGTTGGATCACGGGGGCATGCATGATGGCATGCTTCAAAATATCAAAAGAATGTTGAGCGCGGTCATCCCAAATGAACGGGACGTCTTTCTTCATCAATCTCATGTAACCCTGCATCTTTTGCGCGAAATTACAAACGAAGTGTCGTAAATAACTCGCTCGTCCTTGCAGACTCTGAAGTTCTGTAATATTGGTTGGATGTGGAAGAGCAACGATGGATTCCACCTTCGAGGGATCAATGCGGATCCCATCTTTCGAGACAATAAACCCTAGGAGGTGTCCAAACTCGACACAAAAAATACACTTATGAGGATTCAGACGGATATTATACCGCCTGCATCTGAGGAAAATAGCCATCAGATGATCAAATTGGAACTCACGCTGCTTCGAATGCGCAGGGAGATTGTCCAAGTAAGGCTCCACAAAGTCCTTCACATCGTGGAAAGCATACGACATGGCCCGCTGGAATGTGGAAACAGTGTTTTTAAGACCAAACATAAGTTTTTGGTTTGCAAACGTTCCCCAAGGACAAATGAAAGCAGTCTTGTGTTGTTCGACGGAGTGAATCTCAATCTGGTTGTACCCAGAAAAGCCATCCATAAATGAAAAGATGACGGTTCTGGCACAATTATCGATAATCTGGTCGATAAAGGGAGTCGGGTAGTTGTCCTTGGGACAAGCTTTGTTGAGATCCCGATAATCGACACAGACGCGAATAGTACCCTATTTTTTAGTAACAGGGACGACGTTAGAGACCCACTCTGTCAATGGGACAGGGTAAATGAAGTCGGCCTTCAAGAGTTTCTCAATTTCTACGTTGATTGCCGCAGTCCTCCGAGGGTGTACAGGTTGCAACTTTTGGCGAACAGGTTTGATGTTGGGATAGGTTTTGATCTCGTGCAAAAAAATGGAGGGGTCTATCCCAGGCATCTCCTCATAGGTCCAAGTGAATACGTCTCAAAATCGCTTGAATAAGGCTGTAGTAGTGATGACTTCTTCAGGGGAACACTTTTGGCCTAACTGAATGTGTTCCACTACACCAGGTTTAACCGAGATGTCGATCAAAGTGGTAGGCTCAATGTTGGCTAAGTTTCCTTCAAAATTCATTTGACATGCAAGTATCAAAGACTAATGGTGAGCTCCTAATATGGATGCCTAATGAGAGCAGCTTATACCAAGAGCCTACTTTAAATGTCAACCCGGGGAACGTACAAACTTGAGAGATGCATGCACCGTCTGTGCTCTTTATAGGATAATCTCTTGTCACAGTTAAAGGGCGGTAACGATGTTCTAAAGATTGTCTACTAAATGTGAAGGTTGTCTACTTAATGTGAAAACTGATTATGCTACAAAATTGAATACTGGAAAGCAAAGAATCTAATTAAAAGAATTAAAGTGTTGAAAGCAGTAAATATGTTCTGAGAAGTAAAGCAGGGAATCTATTCTAAGTAATTAAAATGCTGAAGTAATTAGATGTTGATCTATTCTAAGAAATAAAGATACAAAGATAGTAAATCTATTTGAAATAACTAAACTGCTGAAATAACTAAATGTTGAGAATGAAATACCATAACAGAGCTATTTTACTATTGGGGAAATGAAGTCTGTAACTACTGTCTGCGCACACAATTTGAGTCTTGATCTATCTTATTCTACCAATCTAAGATTGAAATACGATCATTCTATGCTTACCCATCTTCTACTAAGAAGTTAAAAGAAACTAATCACGATGAGAAACTGCAATGAACTCCAGATCTAACCATGATATTGAAAGCTAAGCTATTACACATGTAATCGTGGATAAAAATATGCGTTGCAAGAAAGAACCTACAGGACTACTGAAATCGTTTTACTGTACTACGGAATGCATTCTAAACTACTACAGAAAACAATGACTCATTCAACGCTACCATATATCATAGAACTGTTCATCAATGTAAAACGCATACTTGGAAAAATACCTGCAAATAGGAATCTCCTGACCTATGTGTTGGAGGGGCCCTCCCCAACCCGTACTCAGGAGAGAATAAAAACTCAGAAACGCTTGCTGGAATTAATCATCAATCTTTCATTAATATGTAAAATCCATGTCAAAATAGAAGTCTGTACTTCAGTATCTCAATAGTGCAGAAAACGTTAACAATAATGTCTTTCACAAAAATAATAGCAGGGGCCTCTCGCTACCCGAGAGGTCCATATTTATACGATTTAAATCTAATCCTAACTGATTGTCAAAGTGTCGATTCATCTTGAAAGTGGTAGTATGTCCCCTATAAATCAGGAAACAGGGCATCGAGCTTGGTGATCCTTTAGTCTTCTACACATCCTTCCTTTAATAAACCTGAACCTGCTCAATCATGCTTGGTTTCCATATAATCAGTTTAATTGATACGCATTCTAACATACAAGATTAATCATAAAAACAATTTCATTAAATCATTAAAGTAAAACACTTTTCCCACAATTAAGTGCGTTTCGTTACCATTTCTTGAGCTGGACTGTGGAAAAAGGGTTATCAAAATACCTGAAAAATGGACCCATCAACTAAGAGATAGAAAGGACATCCGGTGTAGAGATGGAGCGAATGTTGTTCTCTACAGTAGCCAAAATGGGAAGGGAAGACGAATGATGATGGAGGTTTTCCCATGGAGGATCATCTGCACTCATTATTTCCATGATGAACTCATCAGAATGAAAAGTCTGTAGGAAGGGATCAGATGATGTCCACTGCAGAGAACTAGAGGTGGAGGTCACAACTAAGTGATCCTCTGGGGATAACTGGATAGCCTCGTACATAAGTTCGGCAGGTGACAAAGGCATAATGTCTCCAATCAGGTGTTTGGTGGCTTCATCAGGTACAAGCCATGAATCAGTGGAGTTGGGAATGGACGAAATATGTGAGGAGATCATGTTCACCGTGGCAACATGGTTTGGGGGATCCGAAGTAGGAAAGACTCCCATAAGGGATGAATCCTTAAGGAGGCCAACCCCCATGCTCTCATACTTCTGTGAAGATTGTCCAATGGAAGGAACATTATCGTTTGGGTGAGAAGTGGTGTCAGGTGAGCAGAAATCCAGTTGGTCGACCGTGACAATTCGGCCTTGATGGGGGAATTGCACTATGCGGAAGACTAATGAGGCAACCGCAATCATGGCATAAAACCAATTACAACCAAGCAGAATGTTGTAATATAACAGGGCAGCGACTACTTCCACGTTAATGGTTGTGGTCTTTCCCCCCAACTCGACAGGTAAAGCTTGTAACATCCCATGAGGTTGAAAGCCACGTCCGTCAAAGGCTCTAAAAGTGGTAGGATAATGGTTCAACTCGGGAGAGCCGATGGCTCTCAAACATGAGATCGACATGAGAGGCATCCTCATCCAAAACGGAATGATGGATTGTATTCCCAGCGATGTTTGTGGAAACTTGAAATTCCAACTGATGGGAGAGCCTCGGTTTGAAGTATTCCAGCTAGAACATAATAGTATTCGATGAGTCTGGGTCAACTGCACCGATGGCAGTGAGGAGAGTTTTGCACTGATTAGGACAATTTTGCAGAACCTCCAGCATCGACATCACACAAGGAGCTTGCGCTAGGTCCTCTACAATGTTTTATTTTTGAGCAGCCCAAGCATTAGGATTGAAAACCGATTTTCTAATCGTGCTCTTGGGTGGATGCAATACTGACTCTAGAGAGGGCTTCTCTATGGTGAGAGGAGCAGTTGGTACGGTGACTTCATGCATCGAGGTGGAATCTTTTTCAGTATTACATCCAACAGGTTCTTTAGCTGGAACAGAGTCATATGAACGAGAATGGGTGTTCAAGTTGATAGTCTCATTGCGCACCATGAGAAGATGGGCGGTGTTGGGTGCTTCTCCTTGGGAAGAAGAAGTGTGAGAGATCGACTACTGATTTTGAGCAGGGAAAGGATCGTTGAGAACTGCAGGTGTGGGTTTTCCCTTAAGAAAATTTTAAACTTCGTCTCTATGGGGGCACTCCTTAGAGAAATGGTCATCACCACACAGTAGACAAGGATACTTTTTCTGTTTGGTATCATCAGGGGTGCTCCTTTATTCCCGTTGGGTGGAAGAATTCTTACGTTTCCCCTTGTTCTTCTTCTTACCACCAGACTTTTGAGGTGAAGATGATGAAACAGAATTCACTTCTTTGGTGACAGCAGGAGTGGGTTATTTGGTGGTTTCGTGACCATCCTATGTTGGTTATGAGGAAGAACCCTGGGGGTTCGACAAACCAATGGTTTGAGAAGAAGGCTGGGTGGTAAGGAATCCAATGATGCCATCAGTTTGGGGTCCCTTGGGTGGTTTCGCAGGGTCATAAGTGTTATGGGGTGCATCAGGAAGGATATCAAACAACGTGTCGGACTGAGCATAGACTAAGTCTAGTAAATGGGCACGTGTGATGGCTTATTCTTCAGTGACAGCACCGCCCATGGAAACATCTCGTGCTATGGTGGGTTGGAGAGACTTCGTAAACCAGTCCGCTAGGAGTTGATCTGGAATAGGAGCCTTAATGAGACGTCATCTCCTTCGCCACTCATGTATATGATCTGATATGTGAGTGGTGGTATTCTGACGGAGCGAGGTTAAAATCTCTATACCAGTTTCGTACCGTATAAGCAGTTGGAAGTGATTTAAAACGTTCATATCAAGAGAACCAAAATCGGGAAAAGAATGTGGTGGTAGTTCAATATACCACTTGGCAGCCGAACCGGTAAGAGTCCTTTGAAACAATCTAAGATGGATCGAGTCGTCCATCAGGGAGTTAGATGAACACCATAAATGGTATGTCATCATGTGAATTTTAGGATCCTCACCCGGCTTGCCATCAAATTTCCGGATATCAGATGAAAGTTTCACCGGAATAGGTGGCCAATTAGTTCAGTGGTAAATGGGGTCGTTGGTCAAACGAGATAGGTCAGATAGGTCCAAAGTAGACAAAAAGGGAAGCTGTGGATTAGGCTGCGAGTACTGATAGTACAGATAAGGCGTATAAGGACCTTGCATTGATTGATTATAAGGTGTACCAGGAGGAAACTGACCGTAGGGGTATGTCCCGCCCGAACCAAATGGAGGTCCACCGCCATAGTAAGGTGGTCCATTACCATAATAAGGTGGCCCATGACCATAAGGTGGTGGTCCACCTCCGCCGCCGAGAGGGGGTGGGCTGCCTCCAAATGGTGGTGGTCCTCCACCACCGCCAGGGTAGGCTGGGCCTCCACCACCTCCGCTAGGAGGAGGTGGTGGTCCTCCACTGCTGGTAGAATAGGATGAGCCTCCACTACCTCTGTCAGGAGGAGGTGGTGGTCCACCACCGCCACTGCTAGATGGGTAAGGACCTCCTCCACCGCCTTCATTATAGTGGGGTGGTGGTCTGCCACCATCGCCACTAGGATAAGATGGCCCTCCACCTACTCTGCTAGGATAGGACGGTCCTCCACCACCACCTCCAAGGTGGGAAGGTCCACCACCACTACCTCCAGGGTGGGATGGTCCTCCACCACTTCCTCCGGGGGGTGGTGGGCCATGATTACCAAAATGAGGTGGACCATTTCCAGAAGGTAGGGGTCCGCCTCCTCCAGAATTAAGTGGGGGCATGCCACCTCCAACGGGAGGTGGGGGTGGAAGTACTTGAGGGACTATAAGTGGGGGTCCATGTTGTAAAACATTTTGCTGTCCCCAAAGAGTGTAAGGATTACCGAGGTATGGTACCCCGTAGAGTGCGTGTTGATGTATTTGTAACTTCGGAAGATATTCACTTGTATATTGTATGTATTACATTTGTACTTTATTGTATCCCTAACGGAGATGTATTATTCCTCCGATTGGAAGTGTCGTCATGTGTACTTGCAAGTGTCGCAAGTTATATTGGAAGTGTCGTCATGTGTACTTGCAAGTGTCGCAAGTTATATTGTAAGTGTCGTAACTTATACTTGATGGGTTATTAGACCACCTTGTTGGGGTCAGCCCTATATGATTCATGTGGTTCAAAGGGTTATTAGACCACCCTATTGAGGGTCGGCCCAGTCAGCATTATGTTATGTGGTTAAGCTAGGGCCGACCTAGTTGAGTAAAGGTCAAGTGATGTAGTGTATAAATAGAGAGTGTGTCTCTCTCACTCACACATTCTATTGTTCACTCACTTCGCATTAGTGAGAGAAGAGGAGGATGCGCACAAGTGGAGGAGGATCATGCTGCTGTAGATATCTATCTATTGGGTTTGATCATGGTGATCATTGTATTGATTCATATTCTATCTCTGAGGAAGTTGCGGGGTTTTTCACCTTCATGGTTTTCCCCGGTGAAATTTTTTGTGTCTCTTGTCTCTTGTCTCTTATGCTTGATATGATGTACATGTTGTTCTTTCAGTTAAGATCCTAGATCAGAATGTATTAAATTCTGAAAAACTAACATGGTATCAGAGCTAGCCTGAAAGAAGGCATGGTATGGCATTTATGACACTTGTTGCACTTGCGAAGCTAGCGCTTGATATAGAAAAAACCAGTCATCGTAGCACTTTCTCTATAAATTCATTTTGGAAAATTTTCAAGATCTGAAAATATTAAAGCTTGAAGATAAGATCCCCATGTACCTTTTTTCCAAACGAGAGCCTCTAATTCGTTATACTTTCATATTTAGGATCAGTACAATATAGGGTTTCTGCCTCTTCCAGATCTCGGTCATAAACAAGTGGCCTAGGAAAAAATGTCACAACTTGGGCTAGGAAGCTCCAAATGAAATTTCGTAAAATGTGGTAGGTAGGGAACGGACAGTACTTTCACAAGTATGATTTTCAGAGGCCGAAATTGAACCAGTGACACGTGACACTCTGTACAAGTTCGCTCTCTTGTTTCATCCCATAAACAGGTCATGTTGCAATGGCATAACTCTCTCTCAGAGAATCCATTTGAGGTCAGACCTATGGGGTTGGAAATTTAACAGGTCAAGATACCTCAGGAAAAAGTTTCAGACCCTGTAGATCCGAAATTTATGAGTTACACAAGAAACAATCAGGTGCATATTTCTGTCAAAACAGAATTGGATTTTGAGCACCTTCATTCATGGCTACGGGAATTTAGGGTTTCGGAGAAAGTTGGAATTTTTGTAATCGGAGACAAAGGCTGGATGCTCCTCATCAAAATCGAAATTTAGAGACCAAGATCAAATTTTTTGGTTGGGCAGAAGGCCAGGCTTGATCAAACCCTAGTTCGGGACTTTAATCGGAAAGGTGAAAAATTAGGGCTTCTACAAAAATGGAAATTTTTGAAATCTGTGACCATAGCTGGAAGCTCCTTGGAAAAATCAAAGTTTAGAGCTTTGGATCAAACTATTTGGTTGGGTGAAGCTCCGAGAAACTCAAACCCTAATTCAGGGTCCTCCCTAGTAAATCTGGAAGATTGAAAAGCAAATTTGAGGGGTGAAACTTTGCAATTTTCAAATTCTGAGTATACCAGGTTGATCATCGCATCAAGGCGCATCTTCTTATCCTTTCAAAAGTTTGAATTTTTAGGGTTTCCCTGACAAACCCTAATCTAGATCCAAATCTAGTTTCTGCAAATCAAGTGGATTGGGTTAATCCTAGAAGAGAATGGGTTGGTCACCTGCATAAGTGAAGAAGTTCCAGTTTCATAGGGAGATGAGGCTAAGGCCTTACATAAGAAGATTACAAGCAAACTCGAAAAGTATGAATTACAGGTATGTTTTGAAATCTGTTCATGATTAAGTTTATAATATGATTGTCTTCATGATATTGAGTTTAGTAATAATCTTGTTTAATTCTAGACTTGTCTTATCACCCTAGTAAAAGTATGAATGCATGATAGAAGACATTCATTGATTAGGGTTATGACACTTATGATTCTATTATGATTGTACTAATGCACTGTGGTGTTGTATGAGGAGAATGTTATCCGCTAACATGAAGGTACAAATCAAGTCCTTTATCAAGACCATAGTGACATGAAGAGAAAGACTCATCCATAGTCATGGATCACATAGAGGTATGTATAATTTGGTTCTACAATGGTTAACTTATGAGTTATGTAGGTCATTGAAGAGAACAAGAAAAACATTGATAAACATAACTAGCAAATATGATGACCAGGTATGTTTTTTCCTATATCAAGTTAGAATCCTACCCTATGTAAGGATCTTATACTTTTGTATGATTGATAATGATTACTCATGAAGTTACAAGTTTGAGTAATCTAGGGTTTATGGATATTATGTCTCTTACCTTGATTGATGATATGACTAACCAGAAGAGTTCTATGGTCAAATATGAATATGCATTAGTAAGAGAAGTCTTCCCTGAAACTTTGAATGCTAATGCTTATTATCTGTGTTTGAAATGATCATGACTATACATGTTTAAGATTATTGTATTTTGATAGTATTAAGATTATATTAATGAATGTATGATTATGTATGAGATCTCGAGGATAACACAATGATGATACTAGTAAGCATGCATAATGATCAAGGATGGACATAAGTTCAAGGACAAGTAATCCAGGAAGCAAAGATCAAGAGGGAGCACACTCCAATAGTTCTTGCAAGGAAGCAAAGATTGAGAGGGAGTCTACCCAACAACAAACAAAGATAAGTATTTGAATTGTCATTTCTTATTGTTTAAATAATATTGTTCAATAATGTATATACATATGTTCCTAGACTTAGGTTGTGTATTATGCATATTAGAATAATTGCACTAATGAACAGTATACTTCCTCATCAGTATACTTACGCAGGAAATCTTCATTTAATCCTTCCTCATCAGAATCATCTTATATATATATCACAGATCATAACCCTTATGAAAATTGGAAATTACCCCAAATACTTCCTAAAGAAGTATACAGACTTCCATGGTGGAATGTCACGGCCGCAACCCATATCAGAGTGTCCAGTATAGATGTTTCCTCTACTGATAAGCCAGAACCTATACATATAAACTTGCTTGATAAATGTCAAATAGACTGGGCTAAAGAACTAAAATATAAGTATGCCCATTTTGGTGCTATAAAACTTGCCGTGGTCCTTTAGTTCGTCTGTGTCTTGTTGTTTCTTCTCTCTGTTGTATTGTAGATACTCGTCATCGAAATTTTTCAGATGCCGTTATTGGAGGTTTTACTGCCCCACTTCATGATGGTCCTGCTTTTGGTATAGTCTATCCAAAAAAAATTGTTAGCTTGGATGACCCTCATATCTATAATCTGTTGAAAGCATATATCCTGCCTAAAGGCTTTGACATGGAGACTGGTTCTCGAATCATCCAACTAAAAGGTGGAGTCTGTGTTAGATTCGGAAATGATACCCTTCCTCAGTTGCGAACTCATGTCCATCAGAGTTCTGCAGACACCAACGTGGTGGAAACGGAGAAATCCCAATCCAAACATGCCACACCTATCACTTTCAATTGGACTGGTATCAACTATCCTCAATCTTGGGAAATGAAATATTCTGAGTTAAGGAACAAAGAAAGAGTTGCTACTTCTTTTACCTCACAACCACTTATCTTTGATGAAGCCTCAAGCTCCTTTCGTGTACCCCAAGAATTGCCCACACAAAGATTCAATCCTCCATTGATAAAATCTGCTTCTATCTCCTCCTACAATAACGCTAGATTACAAGCCTTGTCCAACCAAACTAGTAAAGCTTCTGCATCTGAGTTTTCTACTCCTGTAAATGAGTCTTCGTCTTATCAAACTTCTTTTTCTAGTTTATCCGATTATGAGCATAGAGGCCAGCATGTTTCCTATCAAGCATGTCAAAAAATCAAACAAAAATTGATTCACCAACAAAAACAGAAACAGAAAGAACTACCTTCCCTAGGTATGTTTTCGGTCTTACCTTCCTTAGGAATGTTTTCCCTACCTCGTGAACACTCAAGCATAGAGGTAGTAAATGCAGGTCAAAAGTCTTTTGTTCCTGGAAGGAACTTACTGTTCGGATATCCACATCATCTTTTTCAGGATCTTGCATGCAATTAGGGTTTGCATGCAAATTCTAGGGTTTGCATGCACTTTGCATGCATCCCAGTCACTAGTTTGATGCCTCCAGCACCTTAGCCACCTTATTCTAGCACCCGGGAGCCACTTCCTTCAGATTTTTATCCCTCCTAGGCTGAAAGGAACCCACTTCTCACCTACTGCCAGAGAAGGGCGCACTTGTTCACCTACCACTGCAGTTCCACTTCAGTTACATTCAGTTAGCTCCGATTCTCCCTGATTTGAGGCTAGTTTCACTCCCGACTGACTGTTTCACTTCCGTTGGACCTCCAGTTTGATTAGATTACTTGTTCTGACTTCAGTTAGTCTCCCATGCACCCCCCACTGAGCCTCCTTCCCTTAATCAGTGCTACACACTTCAGTTACACATGACACACTCAGTTAGACTCAGATTGACACCTAGATGACTGGTTCTTGTGCATTGATGACCACCACCAATTGATGATGAGGACTCCTAGTTGGATTCAAGCTACTCCATTCAGTGATTCGAATGGCCTACTTAGTCAATTCGAATTGCTCATTGACAGATATTGTATTCTATTGTAATTCATTCACCCTTTCTGGGATATTTTGCACTGCTGCATGTTTTGCACAGTTTTGCACCATATTTTCTATGTTCATCTGTTGTGATTGATTTACTTGTTCATTAGATCTGCTGTGACTAATTTTACATGGTATCAGAGCCATTGCAGGGACAAGATCTCTTTTCTACAGGTGTTTCTACAAGAAGATTTGACTGAATTGCTCAAATTGCAAAAAGTTTTGGCATGAGATATCTCAAGGGAATTCACTCCTGTGCATGCAAAACTTGAAAATACATCCAATACCACTCCAGAAGCTTGAGTTTCCACATAATTCCTGGATCTGATACATTGGACCCATTCAACATTGTTTGATCTCCAATCCCAGGTGTGATGCAACTCTAAAAGGGTGGATTGTTCGACCTTATTGTTCTTGGTTTGATTGTGATTTGCAGGTTATCAAGCTCCTCCATTTGCATTTGCTACACTGTGCATGCAAACTCCTCTTTTGCATTCGCTACACTCTGCATGCAAGCTCATCTACATCAGTTTGACACGCTCCTAGCAATGGAATACTCTTCTTCAAAGCCTATCCTCACCCCATTCAATTATTTTGATTGGAAAGATGATATGGAGATCATATTACGTTCAAAAGGTTACTACCGAGTCACTCTTGGTCTTGAATTGGAGCTAAATAATGTGTCAGATCGAACCAAACACTACAACAAGCTTGATGAAGCTTATGGTCTTCTTTGTCTCTCCATCTCCAAAGACCTTCACTTCCATCTCAGCGGATTAAAGACTCCAAAAGCTATATGGGAGCAACTTGAAACATTATTTGGCAAGCAGGATGAGCTTAGGGCTTTTCAATTAGAGAATGAATTGATTGCCCTTAGTCCTGAGAATTTCGAGACCATCAATGAATTCTTCACAAAATTCAAGAACTTGAACTTGCAGTTGAAGAACAGTGGAGTTATCAAAGAGGACAAACAATTGATCCTCTCCATTCTAAGAAAGCTTGGTAAAGATTATTCGGTATTTGTCTCTACTTTCAATTACAGTAGGCTAACTACCCCGAATTGGAAGATGCCTACCTTGAATGCCTTCATTGAGTCCGTCACAAAAGAGCATGACAAGTTTATTCAAATGGGGTCCATAAGCTCCAAAGATTCAGCCCTATATGTTCAAGGACCCAAGATCTCGAATGGTAAAGGAAAGCAAAAGAAGGAGAAGCCCAAATTCGAGCCTCACAAGCAAAAAGACAAAGGCAAACAAACGGATGCACCATCCAGTTCGAAGTTCAAGCAAAAGGGCAAAGAAGGTAACCAAAAATCTAAATGTACTTATTGCAATCGTGGCTTTCATCCCGAAATTTCATGTATGAAGAAGACTATAGATCAAATGGCCCTCCTTTTGGAAAAGAACAACATAACTCTTCCCGACGGTGCAAGGAAGAAGGATAGGAATGATGATCATGAAAGAGGACAAGCACTCATGGCAACGGTTTCGAAGCCCACTACTCTCTTGATAGATTCGGGTGCATCAAATCATATGGATGCAAATATTGATTCTTTTTCTTCATTCGATCCAAACAGCTCCATCCCCATCCATTTGGGAGATGACTCAAAAATTTCTTCAAAGGGCAAAGGTACGATTCATGTAGATCATGGAAGCTTTCAGAATGTTCTCTATGTGCCTTCCTTGGCTTCAAATATTCTTTCTGTGTATCAAATGACACACACTGGTGAACCAAAGCAAGTTACATTCAGCCCTAATACAGTTGAAATTTATGATATCAAAAGTGGAAGACTTGTTGCAGTCGGAAAGGCAAACCACACTGCAAAATGCTATGAGTTTTCACACTTTATGCTGATTGCAAAGCCCACTGCTCTTCGCACACATGGTAATGAGGTTAGTAGGCTTTGGCATGAAAGATTTGGACATCTTAATTATAAGTATTTTCTGCTGTTATCAAACAAATCCATGGTAGATGGTCTTCCACAACTCCGTTCCTCGAAGGGAATATGCACTGGTTGCATCATTGGGAAGCACCCCGAGCACAGATTCGACCGCGGCAAAGCTAGCAGAGCTTCTACTATTTTTGGGTTGATCCATTCTGATATCAGGGGTCCGCTGCCCCATATTTCATTAAATGGTTCAAGGTATGTTTTGACATTTATTGATGATTTTTCCCGCTTTACATGGGTATTCTTTCTCAAAAACAAGTCAGAAGTGCTTGGAAAATTCAAGGATTTTAAGGCTTCTGTTGAGACCGCCACTGAGAGAAAGATCAAAGCTCTTAGATATGATAATGGTGGAGAATATATTAAGTCCGAGTTGCTACAAATTTTTGCCCAAAGCGGAATTCAGATCCAACATACAGTTCCCTACACACCCCAGCAGAACGGTGTAGTGGAAAGGAAAAACCGGTCACTGAAAGAGATGGCTACATGCATGATTGAATCAAAAGGCTTGGCTGCAAATCTTTGGGCTGAAGCAATCAATGTTGCTGCATACATACAGAACCGAGTTCCACATTCATCCATGAAAGGTATGACTCCTTTCGAAGCATTCTTTGGTCACAACCCGGATGTGTCAAATTTGAGAGTTTTTGGCTCTACTGCATGGGCTAGAATTCCTTCTGAGAAGAGACGAGCTTTGGATCCACAAAGTACCGAGTGCATACTGATAGGATATGGGGAAGAATCAAAAGCATATAAACTCATGGATATCAGATCTCAAAAGATATTCATAGATCGCAGTGTGCAATTTGAAGAACCGCTTCAAGAATTGCAACTAGTCGAGGAAAAGACTGTCGATTCACCGCCTTCACCAGAAGAAGATCCGTGCAGCGATAATGAAGGTATGAGTTCTGATATTTATGATATTTCAGCAGAATATGATGATCATGGCATATCAGGTTCGGAATCCGACCATTATGATACTCATCAGTTACCAAAGTGGGCCCAAAACACTCTCCAATCTGCTGGTTCGAACCTTGGAAATCCTGCTGATCCAAGACGAACAAGAGCAGACTTTCAAAGAGCGGGTATGGCACTATCTATTGCTGATCCATTAATTCCTGAGATTTTTTATTTGATGGCTGGTTCAGATCCCACATCATACTATTCTTCCCACCGAGATCCGAGATGGCAAATTGCCATGGATGAAGAGTACAGTTCTCTTCAAAAGAACAACACATGGGAGCTAGTTTCTCTTCCACCTGGAAGAAAATTAGTGAAGTGTAAATGGGTCTACCGTACTAAAGTTGCTGCTGATGGCACTATCAGCAAATACAAAGCAATTTTGGTGGAAAAAGGTTTCTCCCAAGTCCAAGGAGTGGACTATACTGAGACTTTTGCACCGGTTGCAAAGATGGATTCCATCCGCCTTGTTTTATCCATTGCCGCATCCAAGCACTGGGAAGTGCACCACATGGATGTGAAGAGTGCATTTTTACATGGAGACCTTGCTGAAGAGGTATATATGCAGCAGCCAGAGGGTTATACATCAGATCCATCATTGGTTTGCAGATTGAAGAAATCTTTGTACGGGTTAAAATAGGCCCCAAGAGCTTGGTACGCAAAGATGGACTCCATCCTTCTTTCTCAGAATTTCCAAAGATGAAAATCTGATCCGAATGTGTATCTTCAGTGAGTTAAAGGTAATTTGTTGGTTATTTTACTTTATGTTGATGATCTTCTCATTACTGGTAGCACTCTTACTTCAATAAACAAGCTAAAAACTGCCTTAAATCTAGCTTTTGACATGAGCGATTTGGGCTTGCTGAGTCACTTTTTGGGCTTGGAGATAGCTCAAAATTCTGATGGGATCACTATATCTCAGCAAAAATATGCTTCCGACCTGTTATTGAAGTTTAATATGGCTGAATGTAAGGCAGACCCATTCCCATTCCTCTCAGGAATCAGTCTTGAGGAGGGAGATTCTACACCGCTTGCAGATTGCAGTATGTATCGACACTTGATTGGTTCACTACTTTATTTGACACACTCAAGGACTGATATATCATATTCCGTGAGTGTCGTGTCAAGATATATGTAGCAGCCACATGAGCTTCATTGGCGAGCAGCCAAGCGGATCTTGCAGTATGTGCAAGGTACGAGACATTTTGGCATACATTATGCTGCAGATTCTGAGCTTGATTTCATTGGTTTTACTGATTCAGATTGGGCAGGTGATAGCATTGATCGGAATTCCACTTCCGGTTATGTTTTCATGATTGGTAATGGTGCTATTTGCTGGTCTAGCAAAAAGCAAGCAGCCATTGCACTTTCTTCAGCAGAGGCAGAGTATCGAGGGGCAATCAATGCCTGCATTCAGGCAGTTTGGTTGCAGGGTATTCTTTCCGAGTTTGGTTTTGGTGGCACTACTTCGACTGTCCTATTTTGTGACAATCAAAGTGCTATCAAGATCTCCACAGATCTAGTTCAGCGGCAAAGGACCAAACACATTGTGATTCATATGCATTACATTCGACAGTTGGTGCATGACCGCACCATCATTCTGCAATATTGCCCTACTGATGAGCAAATTGCAGACATCTTCACCAAGAGCTTCACTGAGAAGAAGTTCTCTTACCTCCATTCACTGTTGGGGGTGAGTTCCATCATGGTGGAGACAGATTGATTCATTATTATGCTTTAGCTTGAGGGGGGGATTTCTTCCCACTGGGTTTTCCCTCTTTCCTCACTTAGTTTATTTTCAGCATTTTTTGGATTATTGTATTGGGGTGACCTTTGGTCTTAGTTACCAGGGCCCCACATTATTTTTTTTGCACATCATAGTCTAGCTTGAGGGGGGGTGTTCGTATATCCACAACATTTTTTTCAGGATCTTGCATGCAATTAGGGTTTGCATGCAAATTATAGGGTTTGCATGCACTTGCATGCACTTTGCATGCATCCCAGTCACCAGTTTGATGCCTCCAGCACCTTAGCCACCTTATTCTAGCACCCGGGAGCCACTTCCTTCATATTTTTATCCCTCCTAGGCTGAAAGGCACCCACTTCTCACCTACTTCCAGAGAAGGGCGCACTTGTTCACCTACCACTGTAGTTCCACTTCAGTTACATTTAGTTAGCTCCGATTCTCCCTGATTTGAGGCTAGTTTCACTCCCTACTGACTGTTTCACTTCCGTTGGACCTCCAGTTTGACTAGATGACTTGTTCTGACTTCAGTTAGTCTCCCATGCGCCCCCCACTGAGCCTCCTTCCCTTAATCAGTGCTACACACTTCAGTTACACATGACACACTCAATTAGACTCAGATTGACACCTGGATGACTGGTTCTTGTGCATTGATGACCACCACCGATTGATGATGAGGACTCCTAGTTGGAGTCAAGCTACTCCATTCAGTGATTCGAATGGCCTACTTAGTCAATTCAAATTGCTCATTGACAGATATTGTAATTCATTCACCCTTTCTGGGATATTGAGCACTGATGCATGTTTTGCACAGTTTTGCACCATATTTTCTATGTTCATCTGTTGTGATTGATTTACTTGTTCATTAGATCTGCTGTGACTAATTTTACACTTACCTGAGTCTGGGTTTAGACAATACTCACAAGATGGCCAGACCAAAAGAGAATTCCTACCCTGCAAATATTCCAGTCATGACCAGACTGTTTCTGAAGAAATTAATGTTATGTGGAATTCTGCCCTACGGATAAGTCAAAACTCCCTTAGGCTAAAGTAGGATCTAACTAACTCTAGGCTAAGAACAGACAAAACAAATGCAACCTTGAATCCCTAGATCTAACATACATTTCAGTATTAAAATGCTGAAGAGAGCAAAAGGATTTTAACTGACCTTATGTCCAAGTGCTTTGTCTTTGGTGTTTGCTCCAAGCTCCAAGTCTTCCCCAATGAACCTGTCAAAGAGTAACCAAAATACAAGTATGCACTATTCTCTAGCAATCTGAAACATGAGTTAGGATCTAAATCTATGAAAGATACAAATCATATGATTAAAACAAGATTAACACAAATGATTTGGGAAAACAAGACAAGTTATTCCATTACAACTTGAAGATTACTTACAAAGGGTGCTTGATGTCCAAGCCAAACCTTCAACTCCAAGTGTCTTCTCCTCTAGCTATCTCCACAATGCTGCAAGACCATAAGTTTGGTGCTCTCAAGAGTCCTCCCCCTTTTCCAATGGCATGCCTCTCTTTTATAGTGAGTGGTGAGGTTAACCAACAAGAGAGATAGGTGGATCTAAGGAGGGATAAGTGGATCAGGGTTTCTAATCGAAGGGGGTGAGTTGGGATCGAATCAAGGAACCCAATCTTCCATCATCTTCGAAAATCCAAGATCCCACAAGCCAAGGGAAAAAACTATTAAAAGGGTGCCGCGCTTTGCAAATGCTACAGGGCGCGGCACTGTGCCGCGTTTTGTCAAGATGGCAGGGCGCGGTAGTGTGTGGAAATAAAGTCCAAGGTGAGTCAAAACTTGCCAGGGTGGGTTTACCTTCAAGGTTGACTCATCATCTGTCTCTTCTAGATGGTTCAAAACAGTAGGGAAAGTGTCGTCAACTTGTTTTGTGATGGGGATGCGACACTGTGAAACATAGAGGTATAACAGATGCCCCCTAAAGTGTGAGGTCAGAAGGGACTGATGGCCGAAAGACTTTACGAATAAAATGTGCAGAGATAGCATCGAGGAGAGCGACACGGAGCTGAAATGGAAACAAAGTGTTAGATATACCACCGAGGCGGGCATTCCCATGCTCGGAAACAAACGACTCAAAGCATGGCTGCCGACCAATACATTGCAGATCCATGAGTACTGAGATAATGTAAACTGTGGACAGATCATGGCTACTATGAACAATCGTAGATCCATGAGACAGTAACGACACAGCCACGACCAATACAATAAGTGGATCTGTGTGACAATACAAGAGACATCTCCATCGCAGCCTGGACGCAGTCAAGATACAGTGATGCACCCAGGGTCTTCTACCCGATCGCATAAAGATACGAATCTAACCATGTGATTACAAGATGTTGAAGTCGAACATGGAAGAAACCATTTGATTACCGGTCAATGATGAGGACCGTTAACAAATGCGAGGGAGATCACCAATAATGACAATGATTCCCAAGGTATCAATAGTACATCTCAACGAAATGCGAATAAATGAGTTGATGTCGAGCATCCGAGAGATTGCTTGATCAGAGGTCAATGATGTGAACCTGCTGTCAAACACGAGGAAACCTGCCATTGAAGCATGCAGGTACCAAGGTACTAATGGTTGATTTCTAAGTCCAATTCCTGGATAGTGATTTGGAGTCGACAGGAACAGACTTGTCGAAGGTGGACCATGATGATTCCCACATCATCGACACAAAATCGGCACATGTGATAGGATGATGAAGTAATGGGATATGTACTGACACAGCGGAGGCCTGACACAGTGAATGACTCGATACAATGCAACCCTTTGAACATGTAACGGCATGTAACAAGACTTGGCAGCAAGAATTAAAATAGAGGATAGACGTCAGATGAGTGGACTCATGGCCAGGGAGACGACCCATGATGATGACTATGACTCAATGAAAAACGGACACCCAAATATAGACAAGAGATGGACACATGCCATGTTCAAAGGTAACGACTGACAAGCTGCCATAGATAAACTTGACTTGTTCCCCCATATTTCCCCGACATGATGGACGAGTACCTCTTTCTTGTTTTACGAGCTTGAAGAGGATAACAGATGCTCGGTGTAGCTCATCTTGTGGATGAGTCCAATCTCACATGTTTTGCGAACCTGAGAAAGGAGGGGTTCGTCCCAAAGTGGGTCCTTCGATGTTAATATTTTAACGAGCCCAAGGAAGGAAAACTCGGTAGTTTTTCATATTTAGAGAGCCTAAAAAACTTAAAGGAAGCTCCATAATGTACTTTTTCGTAAAATTTAGTCTCTCGATCCCGAAAAAGTGTAAAACGATTCCCGAGAGAACTCTCCCAGCCGAGATTGACTGAGGTATACCTTTCTCGTAAATAGTCTAGACGGGCCGAAAAAGGGGTAACCTATCACCGAATAGACGACCTTTCAAATACTTTTACAAGTGTGAAAGCGTCAAGATCACTTGGCAATCTTTTCAATTTTAAGGAGTCTGAAAAGAGCTTAACTATGGACTCCTATGGTCTTTTTCGTAAAAATTAATTATTCTGGCCCGAAAGAAGAATAAAATATAACCAGGATAATACTTTCCTCATCGTTTAACGAGCATGAGTAAAGCTGACCGTACTCGACACCGTTTACTTGCGTTTGACAAGCACGACACGGGTGTGAAAGCGCTTGGAATCTTTTTCAAGTTTTAAATCCAGAGCACGAAAAAGATAAAGTGGGCTCAATATGAAGGTCAAACTACGAACAAATACCAGTATGAATGCATCCCATTTTTACCGCAGATCCTGTCAATAAATGCTCAAAAATCGGGCATTAGTAATATGAATAAGGGTTTATTAATTTTGAAATAGTAATTAATTAATTAAAAAAATGTGAAAAAATGCTATATAAAGCATGGTAAAAATAGAAATTACTATTCATTTGTAATTTTTACCCAAAGGAGACATTTTTACCCATTTTGGAGCAGAATTTCAAGGATCGATACCGAGAGTTCTGGGACACCATTTCGATCGCCGTCTGTGCCAGGTAAGAGTGCTTGAACTCCTCTTTCATTTCATGCAAGAAATTTTCACTTTCACCAGGGAAAAATTAATTTTTTGGCAAGCCCTTTTGGCAAGAATCGCCTGCCGTACTGCCGCGTGGGGCCCCTATCGTGAAACGCGGCACTGTTCAACAGTGCCGCGCTGCAACCTCAAAATGAGGCGCGGCACTGTGGACTGCCGCGCGGCAGGGTGCCCTCCAGGCGTGGCACGTGCGAAAATTGAGTTCAAAAAATCAATTTTTTCTCAAATTTTTGCTAGAAGCAAGTTCTTAAATAGCCACTAATTACTTTGTTTGCCTTTTTGCAGGGATTTGCAACTTGTTTGAGGCAAAATGGTGAGTTGGAAAGAGAGGGAGCATGAAACGGACGATTTTAGGGCCGAAAATGACTTACCCACCGTGACCGCATTGAGAGAATGTGGTTTGCTAAAGTTTTTCAAGACTAAAGGGATCCGCCAACAACCTAAGCTCCTTACTCACCTTATTCAATTGTGGGACCCTGATATCGAAGCTTTCCGAGTGGGAGAGCACGTGCTTGAAATCCAACTTGAAGACATCTACTTCCTCACGGGTCTCTCGAAAAGAGGGGCCCGGCCGAATCTTACCGGGTACAGTGCTTCAGACTCAAGCACGGATGATTTAATTGCTCGATATTGTCAGGTGGGTTCGAGTAAGAAGAGTGGGAAAGTGGCCATAAAAGAGGTCACAAATCTTCCTTTCAAAACTTTGCTATTCACTATTACACGTGCAGCAGGAAGCGTGAGTCCACATCAGGCAACCCGCACGCAGGTAAACCTCGCAGCAGAGTGCATGGGAGGAACAGTCTTCAACTGGTGTGATGCAGTGCTGTCCCACATGAAGGAACAGGTGCACAAATGTAGAACTGGGAAAAATACCCAGTTTGGCTATGGGAGTATCTTGGTCACTTTCTTCCTGGCAAGGGTGCCATTACTGCGTCTGCAGATATCTATGCATCCTCGCCCACCTACTGAGCCATGGATGGCTCGATGGAGCGACTATGCCGGGCGCCTTGGAGGGCCTCAGCGGCTAGCTTTTGGAGAGGACTTCTTCTCTTGGCTAGAGGAGCAGATAGTCATGATCGACGACTATCCCTATTCAGGGGTAGATTTCCGCGAGGATATTGACTTGGCTTTGCCAGAAGATGATGACTGGGACAACTCTGGTATGACCTTCATGGATATGTATTTTTCTTTTTGAATATTTAATTTTTAATGCTTTTTTAGAATGTGTAAAAGACTTCTAATGTATACTCGCATGCATGTTGCAGATCGTGGACCACAGAGGCCAGCTGGATATTCTCCACTGCGTCGTGGCGGTGTAGACCGTCAAGCTGATCCTGTCGAAGAAGAAGATGAAGATGAGGCAGGAGGTGTCCGGGACATTGAGAGGAACCTGCAGGGATTGACTCATGGCATCCCTGCTATGCGGATGGATGATGTCCCCTACCACCTCCAGAGGCATACCGTGGGTGTACCTGGACGTATTAGTCGACTTCTTCGCAAGGTGGTTCGAGCTGTGATGTGTTACCACCATCAGCAGGAGGAGTCCGATGAGGGACATGATAGGTCTCCTAGATCTCCATAGATGGTCTTTAGATCTTTTTGCGGCATGTACACGATATGTAGGCTTTGAGGGCCAATTTTTTGTATATGGGATTTGATCCCCAATTTTGTCTTTGACACAGACTTTATGTATTTTGAAAAAAACACTTTTTATATACAGTGATATGGACCTATTTATGATCTAAATACTTACAATGACTTGTGCATTTTATTTTTTATGATGTGTTTATGTATGGGCAAGATGCCAGTCCAAAACGTAATTGGCCAATGAATCGGCAATATAATTGAATTCTCTCGGTATATGTTGATATATGATAAAATCAAATGACCGTTCCAAGAGACGTACTCTTCGAAATAACCGAAGCAATGTAGGATCGCGAACTGTGTAAACACGGTTTAGATGAGAGACCACGAGTTGGGAGTCTAAAAAGACCGATAAGGAGTTAATCCCGAGTGAAGCAACCTCTGTCAAGAGACCAATGACTGCATGGTACTCTGCGATATTGTTGGTTGCGGGACCTAAACAAATAGCTCCTGAATAAATCAACTCGCCAGTGGGGGAATAAATCACCCATGCTGCGGAAGCGAGATTCCGGGTATGTCGGCTTGCACCGTCAGCGAATCCAAAGTAGGTAGACATCTGCGCATAAAAGCACGAGTCAAAGTAAGAGTAGATACATAAGATCCACGCGCACACTAACAATAAAGCAAAAAAAAAAAAAAAAAACAAACTAAGTACATTATGTACAAGAAGTAACCCGCGTGGGGTAACCTCACGCGTAGAAACGCTTGAGGTATAGCCCGTTGCGGGGCCGTGCCAATGGCGTACCATCACAGTCGACTAGTTCATAGGCTCCTTTTTCTAAGACACGTTTTATGATGAAGGGGCCGTACCACATAGATTCAAGCTTGCCTTTTCCAAGTTTGTCATGCATCTGATCATATGTAAGTACAAGGTCACCCTCATTAAAGATCCGAGGTTGAACGGATTTGTCATATTGAGCTTTGACGCGTTTTTTGTGAGCTTCATTAGCCAAAGCGGCGTCGCGGCGGGTTTCATCTAGCTTGGCTAGGTATAGAAACCGTTCTTCTTCGGAAGTAGTGTGTGGGAGTAGCTCTATGGCTATCTTGAGTGATGGAATTTCACATTCAATCGGGAGAATGGCTTCCAGGCCGTACACCAATTGAAATGGTGTAAACCCAGTAGCACTTTTCACTGAGGTTCGGTATGCCCACAGTGCTGAGAACAGAGCTGAGTGCCAATTGGATTTTTGGGTACCCACAATGCGCTGAATCATTCGTTTCAGGACCTTATTGATGGCTTCAACTTGGCCATTGGCTTGTGGGTAATACGGGGTTGAGTTTTCATGGCGAAAACCCAGTTTGGCACTTAGTTCTTCGATCATATGATTCCTAAAATGGGAACCATGATCGGTCACAATAGACTGTGGGACACCGAATCTAGCTATGATATGATTGAATATGAACTGCGCTGCTGTTTTGCCGTCTTCAGCATATGTAGGCATCGCTTCAGCCCATTTTGTAAAATAGTCCACAGCTACTATGACATAGCTATGCCCCCCGGCTGAAGTGGGATTACAGTGCATAAAATCAATGCCCCATTTGGAGAAGGGGCCGACGGCAATGACAGGATGGAGTGGAGCAGGATGCGAGCGTGCTTTGCTATGAAAGAATTGACATGGCGGACACTTCTTGACTGTTTCAATGCAGTCTTTGAAAATCGAGGGCCAGAAGTATCCTGCTCGCAATATTTTCTGGGCCGTAGCCATCCCAGAGAGATGACCACCACATGCTCCAGCGTGGCAGTCATTGAGAATGCGTTCTGCCTCATCTAAGGTCAAACAGCGTCGAAGGATAGTGTCGACACCACGCCGATACAAAGTATCGTTCACTATAAGGTAGTATTTTGCGTGATGTCTGATACGTCGTCGTTCATCGCGGTTGAGGTCGGGACGGAAGCGTTGGGTTTGGAGATATAAGAGAATATCCCCATACCACGGATCGGACGTGCTAATGAGGAACAATGATTCGTCGGGAAGAGAATCAATGGGCTCGGATTGTTCAGTAGCACGGGGCAAGTGACAAATTAACTCAGCAAAGACCAGAGATTTCTTAGACTTGGCTTTGACAAATTCCAAGTCAAACTCTTGAAAAATGAGAATCCAACGGGAGTACTTGCCCCCAAGCACTTGTCGTGTGAGGATATAGTACATCGGATTGAAATCAGCGATGACGGTGGTCTGGCGGAGTAATATGTAGTGACGGAATCTCTGGACAGCAAAAACTGTTGCCAGAGCCAGCTTTTCAACATGTGAGTAGCGAGTTTCAGAGTCGAGAAGACTCTTGCTGAGGTAGTACACCACATGTTCTATGCCGTTGTGATCTTCCTGGACTAACACCATACCAATGGTGGAAATCGAGGCTGCGAGATAAAGGATGTAGTCCTGTGTGTAATTGGGGGGTTGAATCACAGGATCTTTGGTTAAGGCTGCCTTTAAATTGTCAAAGGAGCGTTGGGCTTGATCATCCCATATGAAGGGAACATTCTTCTTGAGAAGCCGCATGTAGCCTTTTGTTATCTCGGACAGATTACAGATAAAACGGCGTAGAAAGTTTGCATGCCCTTGCAAACATTGAAGTTCTGGAATATTGGTAGGTGAAGGCAAGGCTATGATAGCTGCTACCTTTGCGGGATCTAGACGTATCCCGTCTTTGGAGACTATGAAGCCTAACAGTTTTCCGGCTTCTACACAGAAGACGCACTTATGCGGGTTCAAACGTATATTGTAGCGCCGGCACCTTTCAAAAATGGCACTCAAGTGATCTGGATGTTCTTCCCGAGTTCGAGAATGAGCGGGAAGGTCATCGAGATATGGCTCTACGATATGTTTGATGTCATGAAATGCGTAGGACATCGCCCGTTGGAAAGTTGCCCCGGCATTTTTGAGGCCAAAAGGTAACTTCCGATATGCAAAGATCCCCCAAGGGCAGATAAAGGCCGTTTTGTGCTGGTCGGCTGGGAGGATATCGATCTGATTATAGCCAGAAAAGCCATCCATAAATGAAAAGATCACACTTCCGGCACAGTTATCGATGATCTGGTCGATAAACGGAGTTGGGTAGTTGTCCTTGGGACAGGCTTTGTTCAAATCACGGTAATCAACACAGACTCTGATCGTTCCCTGTTTCTTGGCTACAGGGACGATGTTGGATACCCATTCTGTCAATGGGACAGGATAGATAAAACCAGCACGCAAAAGTTTTTCAACTTCTGCTTTAATGGCGGCTTCCTTACGAGGATGAACGGGTCGAAGCTTTTGCCGAACAGGTCGGGCGCCAGGGAAAGTTGGAATTTCGTGGACCACAATCGATGGGTCGATTCCTGGCATCTCTTCATAACTCCAAGCGAAAACATCGCGGAAAGTTTTAAAGTAGGCATTATAGAACTTCATCTCGAGAGGAGTACATGTTTTGCCAATGTGTACGTTTTCCACGATACCAGGCTTTACTGAAATGTCGATGGGAGTGGTTGCCATAAGATTGGCCAAGTTGCCTTCAGAAAATACTTCGTCGAGGGAAGTGGGGAACTTGGTTTGAACCATCCCAAGTGAAGCACTGGATTTGGTGTCAGGCTCAAGTGACTGGATGGTGGGGAATGAAGATCGATGATGAAAATCTCCCCATGGTGGCTCATTACCGCACATAACCTCTATGATTGATTCGTCAGTAGGAAAAATCAAGTTGAGAGGATCAAACAATGGTGGGCGTGTATGAGTTTCAGTCGAGAGCTGTGCCACTGTGTGATCAGTAGAACAGTCGACCCAATCTGTGGCTGATTGGATCGCGTCATAAGCTGCAAGGTTTCGGTTCAAAGGCATGGAATTACCATAGCCTTGGATCTGAGTAGGACTCGGGATCACCCATGAATCATCGGACGGGGTGACATGTGATGAAATCATGTTGACTGGTTGAAGATGGGTTCCCAGCTCTGGAAAAACTCCAATGAGGGATGAATCCTTCATGAGACCAACACCTATGTCTTGGAACCGGTACCGTGGTTGATCCAATAACGGAACGGTATTGGCGGAGTTCGGATGGGAGTCTGGGATACAGTAATCCAATTGATCAATAGTGACAATTTTCCCTTCATGAGGAAATTGTACAATCCGGAAGACTGTAGATGCAATGGCAGTCATGGCATAGAACCAGTTCCGACCAAGTAGGAGGTTGTAATCCAAAGGTGCATCTACGACTTCGATGTGTACGGATACTGTTTTGCCCCCCAGTTCAACACCGATTGAGGGGATGAGTCCATATGGTTGAAAACCATGTCCATCAAACGCTCTAAGAGTAGTGGGAGAAGTTGTGACCTCAGGCGAGCCGAGGGCTCTCCAACAGTTCAAAGACATAATCGACGTGGAAGCACCCTCATCTAACACTGTGCGGTGGATAACATTTCCACGGATTTTCGTATGCACCTGAAAGGCTAACTGGTGAGAAAGCCTAGGTTTAGCGTGCTCCAAGTTAAACATGATGGAGTTTGAAGTATCTGGGTCTAGTGCCCCCAGTGCTGAAAGTAGGGTTCTACGCTGCGTGGGGCAGTGTTGGAGAACCTCGAGAGTTGACATAGCGCAAGGTGCTTGAGCCAAATCTTCAACAATGTTGTAGTTTTGGGCAGCTCGCGCATTCGGATTGAATGTCGCCTTTCGTATAGTGCCCTTGGGTGGGCGTAGCACTGTGTCCATAAGTGGTCTCTCGATATGGAGGTGACCATTAGGGGGGGGAATAGGAATCGGATCTTCAACAGGAGACTTGCCTTTGGCTGTCTCCGATTGTTTGGTTGAACTTGGAGGATTGTCATACGTCTTTGAACGAGTGGTGATATTAATCTCCTCATTACTTGTCATTAGGATCTCGCGGTTTGTGGATGTCTCTCCACGGGAAGGATTGGTCGGGTTGCCCCCTTGTGGGGATTCTTGGGCAACCATTTGCTGTTGCTGTTGGGGGAAAGGGTCAGTTAGCACTGCCGGTCTAGAGGATCCTTTAACGAACTTATGGACCTCGTCCTTGTAGGGACAGTCACGCGTATAATGATCATCTTGACAAATCAAGCAGGGAAACTTAGCTTTCCGACGTGGTTTTTGATCATTCTGGGTAGGTTGTGGTTTGGGGTTCTCCTGCTGGTTCTTTTTAGGTTTACCACGATTGTTTTTCTTCTTTCCTCCAGATGGTTGTGATGTAGATTGGACTGCATTCACTTCGGAGGAGACAGCAGGGGAAGTGGAAGCTTTTGAAGTGGCCTGGGTAAAAGCGGGGGAAGCAGAAGCTTGTTGCCCTGTCGAGTTGGTGGCAGGCTGAGCTTTAACTAAACCAACGATACCATCAATGGGTGGTTCAGTAGTAGGCTTTGTAGGATCAGTGTGAACGCGGGAAGCATGTGGAAGAAGTTCATGTAAAGTACCGGATTGAGTATATACTAAATCCATGTATTGTGCTGCCGAGATGGCTTGTTCTTCCGTAACAGGTCCGCGCATAGCAATATCTCTGGCTATGGGAGGCAAAAAGGATTTTGTAAACCAATCAGCAAGTAGCTGATCTGGAATAGGTGCCTTTATTAGCCTACGGCGTCTTCGCCACTCGTGGATGTGATCCGAGATGTGTGTGGAAGTGGTTTGACGTAGTGAAGTTAGCAGTTCTGTTCCAGTCTCATATCGGATGGGAAGCTGGAAATGTGTCAGAAACTGCATAGCCAAAGTATTGAAATCACGAAAAGAGTGATGTGGCAGCTCGATATACCATTTTGCTGCCGTTCCGGTAAGCGTACGTTGGAAGAGCCGAAGTCGGATGGAATCATCCATCAAGGAGTTTGATGAACACCAAAGATGGAAGGTCATCACGTGGTTCTTGGGGTCTTCCCCGGGCTTAGCATCGAACTTGGGAATGTCCGATGGTAGTTTGGCTGGGATAGGTGGCCAGTGAGGTTCGTGCCATATAGGATCGTTAATAAGCCTCGACAAATCAGGTAGATCAAGTGTGGCCAAGAAAGGAAGTTGACGGTTGGTCTGTGGGTATGAGTAATAACCATGCGGTGCAGAGAACCCTGGAGGGCCCTGCATAGCATGCTGTTGTGTGTTATACCCATATGCGTTTCCCGCGGGATACTGCTGGAAGTTCTGTGGATAATAAGCCATCTGGTTAACCGGTTGATTGTAAGCAACTGGTTGGTAAGTGTTCTGCTGAGTGGGTATAGTACCCTGAGGCTGTTGATACCCAGGAATATTTGCTGTTCCTTGTTGGGGAAAAGTTCCTTGGAATTGTTGTGTTCCAGGGATGTTGCCACCATACTGTGTAAGTGGAGGATTTCCCATAGCAGGGTTGGGGGGTGGCTGCGACGGTGGTGTCCATGGAAGACTTGTTCCTGCTTGAGGAACGAGTGGAAATTGAAGTGATGGGTTCCATGGAGTTGTAGCAGCCGAAGGGTAAGGGAAACCAGCATTCAAGTTGGGGGGAATCTGAGATTGCCCCCCAGCTTGGTTCCAGTTTCCAAAAAGTGAGTACCCCCCACTCTGTGGGATTTGATGATCCCAAGAAGGAAGCATACCTGACATGGGTGGTTGAGAGTAAGGTCCGGTTGGAACACCGGAATAAGGTTGCCCACTGCCAGGTGGATTGTACATACCGAACTGAGTAGACGCTGCTGGTTGGGAAACTAGTTGGAGCGAGCCAATAGGTTGTCCGCCAACAGTTAGGTTGGATGGCCCTATGTGAGGAGGCTGTAGACTGGGAAGTGGATTCCCAGCAAAAGGTTGTCCTCCGACTGGTTGGGTTGATGGCCCACCAGTTGGAGGTTGTTGACTAACAATGGGGTTCCCAACAAAAGGTTGCCCCCCAGCTGGTTGGGTTGATGGCCCACCAGGGAGGGTTTGTAAGTTGGAGTTAGAGACCATTGCAGTCGGTTGTCCACCTCCTGAAATAGTATAAATGGTGGCTGAAGGTGATCCTCCGGTCGAAACGGAAGATCCAGCAGTATGACTAGGTGTTCTTCCACCGCTAGCCAAATATGATAGCATGGATTGGCCAACGGCGCCAAAAGTACCGATTAGCGGAGGCGGTCGTCCGTATTGGACAGGTGAGGACGGAGAAAAAACTGGGTTATCCCTCATAGAATGTGCACCAAACATTGGTGATGACAGCAAATGTGGGGAATTTAGCCCAGGGGTATCAGCGTCGTCCATCACGTGTTCAATAATAGGAGGACCATCGAGAACTGGGTCCGAGTTCATATCCTGAAAAAGATTTTGGGGATCCGGCAGGAACCTAGGTGTAGTAAAGTCTGAAGGTCCTGAGCCGTCTGCAAAGGAATGATGAAATTCTGTGCTAGACGGAACGTTGGGATCCCTATAGTCAGAAGGACGAGAAACAGGGGGGTATCTAGACGCTGTCGAAAGCATTTGCTCTGTGTTGCGTCTAAATTGTGCTGATGCTAACGGAGAGTTCGCTAGGCTAACCATACTAGACTGGATGGAAGCCATAATTTCGTGTCCCGGTGGGATGTTGGGTAGATGAAAAGTGCGAGGTACGTTGCTAGAAGAACTTGTCTCCTGAGGATGAACACTGGGTGACGTAGTAATAACAGGCGGAAGTTCCGTCTGGGAAGTAATGAAGCCATAATCAGGTTCAAAAGGTGTGTCAGGTAGACGAGTATCTTCAACGATCTCAACGTAGCCGCCTGGGACTGAAATTAGGCCAGGTATGTCCTGGTCAGATCCTTCTGTGGTGCCAATAGATCCGTCTATATCATCGTGGAAAGTGTCTGATGGACGAGAAGTGTTGGCATCCGGTAGAAGGATGACCTCTGGTCTAGTACTCTGGGTCGTGCTAGGTTCAACTGCTGTAACTGGTCCCACTGTTACAGATAAATCTGGAATGACAGTGGGTGAGGTGACAGTGGAAGCCTCAGACATGCTAGTGGTCATAGAAGCTGCAATAGATTCTGAGACTGTGCTGTGTGTGGCAGTTACAGGCGTAACTGAAGATGTTGTACGGATCGGCGGTGGGATATTGCCTCGACCAGCACCGCGGCCAGGAGGAGCGGGAATGCGTGATGCAGGCGGACCAGAAGTCCGTGGCGGTGGTGGTGGTGGAGGGCTTAGGCCCTGTTGTCTTCGTGATCTTCGTTGTTGATCCGACATGATGACAGGAAAATGAAAATCGGAGGCAGTACCGTAAACAAAGAACTCAAAAACTCTAATGCAGCCGAGTGTGCAAAAGAGGAGCTAGAAAAAGCAAGGCTCACAGGCCAAAAGCAAGCTCTAAAATCTATACTGAGACCGGTGTCTCAATAAGCGAGTTGATCAACAAAATGGCCAGAATGCCAACAAGCAGTCCCTACAAAGGAAAAAATGACCCTCTACAAAGATGAGACGCCAAGCAAACTCCTAACTAAGAGCTGGAGACCTCAACAGGCTGTATTCTTCGCAAGGTGATGAAATCCAAGTCGAACAATACAACATGAGAGACCGATATAAGAAGGATATCCCTCTACCGAAAGGGATCCTGGGTAAAAGAGCCCTAGTAGAATAGATACTAAGCCACCTCGTTCATGACACGTCGGAAAAGGTTTTGGGCACTTCATCCTTCCGAAGAAGACAGCGATCGATGTTGCCTTAGGGCTAAGTGGAGTGCGGTATTCCACAGAGTCCGTCCGGTTCTCAATCTCGCGGCCGTTTAACCCCTGAACAGTTAGAAACAGTCAGGAGGCCCCTCCATAAACTGGCTATGACCGTGTCAATAAGTACTAGAGGATTTTAGTTCCCTAAAGACAACGACTATGTCTCAGATGAAAATGACAAGGGGGAATTATTTTGATGCCTATCCCCGGTGTCCTACCTAACTACCAAATTCTTTTGATTTCCTCAAGTGAGGTTAAAGTTGGTTTAATTAGGGTGATTAATTTTAGTGGCTGTCTTTACTCAATCGGGTAGTGGACGTGAGACTTGATGGTGTTATGACGACTCAAACCATGCAAATGAGAATGAATCATAAACAAGCCTTTGTCTTCGATGAAATCTAGCTAAGGTAAAGATAGAGGTTCTTCGATCCAATATGCATAACAACTTTCACAAGCAATCAAAGTAAAATATTTTTCTTTTCTTTTCGATTTATGAACCAAGCCAAACTGAAGTAAACACGCTTTTCAATGCACTGATTTTACAATCTACAATGTTTCTATGATGAGAATTTTTATGGCAAAATTAATGGTTCATTTCCCTATGCAAAATGCCACTAGACTTTTTCAATTTAAACAACAAATTTGCTCTCAACCAATGATCTTTTTAATTTACTGAAAATGATAATGACAATATGACTGTAAAACTACAGTGTTCAGTAACAGAAGACAGTGGTGTTGAGTTGGTTGTGGGGAAAAGCCAAGTCAAATGCAATCAAATTGAAAAATGACCAATATGTCAAAAGTGCCACTTAATTCAATCAATCAATCAAGCTCACAAACCATGTAATAAGCAGACCAAACAGACTGGAAATTAACCAGGATGCTAACAGGCAACAGTAAAGACTATCTGAGGCAGGGAGAAACTCAGGAAACCAAGCAAAAATTTAAAAAAATTTACCTACTTGCAGACACTACCGCGGGCTATAGACTGCCTGAAGCGCGGCACTGTGTAACTGTCGCGCTGGTATGAATGCCTAGGACGCGGCACTGTGTAAATGTCGCGCTGGAAGTGTTTAAGAGGGCGCGGCACTGTGGCAAGAGGGAAAAAAAAAAACGCAACTGGAAAAGAAAAAATCAAGTTTTCAGGGTTGTTGCTAACCCAGGGGACTCAATAATTAAACAGGGAGATAAATACTGCGAGGAGGGGTGAATAAGGGTCAAAAAAGACCAAAATTCAAGCTGGTTTGAAGTGCAACAAAGGACTGATAATTCAAAGATAAATGACTGTGAATTTGAACCAATCAAGCAGTAATCAAACCCAGCGGAGTCGCCATTCTTGTTATGTGGAATTCTGCCCTACGGATAAGTCAAAACTCCCTTAGGCTAAAGTAGGATCTAACTAACTCTAGGCTAAGAACAGACAAAACAAATGCAACCTTGAATCCCTAGATCTAACATACATTTCAGTATTAAAATGCTGAAGAGAGCAAAAGGATTTTAACTGACCTTATGTCCAAGTGCTTTGTCTTTGGTGTTTGCTCCAAGCTCCAAGTCTTCCCCAATGAACCTGTCAAAGAGTAACCAAAATACAAGTATGCACTATTCTCTAGCAATCTGAAACATGAGTTAGGATCTAAATCTATGAAAGATACAAATCATATGATTCAAACAAGATTAACACAAATGATTTGGGAAAACAAGACAAGTTATTCCATTACAACTTGAAGATTACTTACAAAGGGTGCTTGATGTCCAAGCCAAACCTTCAACTCCAAGTGTCTTCTCCTCTAGCTATCTCCACAATGCTGCAAGACCATAAGTTTGGTGCTCTCAAGAGTCCTCCCCCTTTTCCAATGGCATGCCTCTCTTTTATAGTGAGTGGTGAGGTTAACCAACAAGAGAGATAGGTGGATCTAAGGAGGGATAAGTGGATCAGGGTTTCTAATCGAAGGAGGTGATTTGGGATCGAATCAAGGAACCCAATCTTCCATCATCTTCGAAAATCCAAGATCCCACAAGCCAAGGGCAAAAACTATTAAAAGGGTGCCGCGCTTTGCAAATGCTACAGGGCGCGGCACTGTGCCGCGTTTTGTCAAGATGGCAGGGCGCGGTAGTGTGTGGAAATAAAGTCCAAGGTGAGTCAAAACATGCCAGGGTGGGTTTACCTTCAAGGTTGACTCATCATCTGTCTCTTCTAGATGGTTCAAAACAGTAGGGAAAGTGTCGTCAACTTGTTTTGTGATGGGGATGCGACACTGTGAAACATAGAGGTATAACAATTAAGCTTGCAAATTGGGGGAATTTGCAACAAGTCCACACTGCTAGAAATCTAGACGACATGGCTAGCGATCTTCTGATCCTGAAAAAGAAGTGTGCCAATCAACAAGAGCATCTAGTAAAGATTGAAACAAAGCTTGGACTGTTAGATCACTTACTTCATGATTCAACAGAAATCCGTATGGCCATAGAACAAGCTTCTCAAAAGCTTGAATGAAGATTAGCTGTCCTAGAAGATCTCTGGAGAAAAACAGAGAATCTTAAGAAAAAACAGTATGTGGTCCCTGACCATGTATTAAAAGCAGCTACAAAAGGACACAGTAAAAGCCATTCTTTAGGTCAGTTCAGTGTACTGCCTGAAGATGAAAGGCAAGAATGGGATTTTGGTCAAAGTGATGCAGTTAGGGAGAATGTGGAAGAATGGATCAAAGAGTTTAAAGGTTTCAAACCTGCTTTAGATCCTAAATATTTGGTTAGTCTAAATGCATTAAATGATGAAGAATCCTCTAACCAAAGAAGACAGTTACCTCCTCCCCGCTTTGATACACATATGCCAGATGCTACCTCAACTTCAGCCGCTCCTGACAAAGTGTTCCACTTTGGTATAAACTCAATGAATGATATCATCTCCCAAATGCCTGAGCAACCTGTATTGAATATACAATGTCAATCCAGGGAAGATATTAGAAATGCAATCCAAATGCTTGCTTAGTGGACGTTGTATAAGAAACAACAGGACCCAAATCTCATAGGGCAAATGCTAGGAACCCAGCTCATAGCAGGTCTTTCAAGTCTAGCATATGAATGGTGGCGATGGTTGCCACAGGAGACAAGAAATGAGATGCTTGCTGCTGATGATGCAGATGAGCAAATTCTGAGTGCCCTAGGTAGAGAATTTTACGGCCCTGAAGAGGGAGAAGATTATGATCACCTTGCTTCATTATTCATGTATGCTCGTCTTTGTGATTTAAGCAAGAGTGAAGAGTATTTTTGTTATATGCAAAAGCTTCTAATTTCATCAGGGAAATCTGGTAACCCTACATATTTAAAACATTCCCTTAGAAGCTATCCAGGACATGTTCCTGATGCAGTTGAACAAGCACTAAAGGATAAAAAGGTAGAACTGAGAAGCTTGTCGCTTGCTCAACTTCATGCTGACATTATGGAGACATGGCAAGAACATTGCCTGGAGAAAAGAGTGAGCAAATATTTTAAAAGACATCAGAAGATGTATTCTGCGTCATTCTGCAAATATGTTGCAGGAATGACCGATTGGGGGTGTGGAGCACACAACCGAGGACATCTTGATCATTCTTCTTGCAAATGTAAGAAGAAGAAGAAGGGCTTCTACACATCAGAACCAAGGTATCACTTGGATAAGCCCTACCACCACAAATCAAAGCACTGATATAAGAAGCACAGATATGAAAAACCTTACAAGTCCAAATATAAAGCCAAACGCTATGTGAAGCGTTGGACTGAGAAAGGAAAGAAAAATGTCTGTTTTATTTGTGGAAAATTAGATCGTTGGGCTGCTAAATGCCCAGAAAGAAAATCTCGGCCTCGGCTTTCTCCTTTGTGTAAAGGTTTGGATCCCGCTTGGTGGGATTTATTTGAAGTAACTGTAAATTCACCTAAACCCTCTGGTGAAGTGGTGTATCTACCTAATACTGGTTATTCTTCTGATTCTTGTACTGATTCTGATTTTGAACCTCCTGTTTTAGATAAATGTGATCCTCCTTCCTCCAGCTCATCCTCTGAGTCTGATTCCAGTTCGGATGCACATTTAGGGGGGTGTAGTAGCCTACCTGAGTTTGACTTTTCTCTGTATATGTTTTCTAGATCCCCTTCTCGATCTTCTTCTTTCCATATAGAGAAACAGATTGCTGAAATTGATCTCCGACTTTCAATGATTCCCTTGTATAGACATCTAGAAAGAACTGAATTAAGAGAAGAAAAGACTAGACTGCAAAAGCAACTTGAAATGCTAAAAGCTGATAAAGGGAAAAAGCCAATCTCTTCCCATCCTGAGTCTACCCATTATAACCCTGCTGAAATCTACCAAGATTATCCAGGTAGCCATGAGGATAGACAAGCCCATAGAAGAGACAAAGAAAAATTGTTGAAACTTCAGCTCAAAGAGAAACAAACTAAGCTCAAATCACTGGTCAAAGAAATAGATGAATTGAAAAACATGCTATCTACTTTGGTCCTAGAGAAAGATCAGTCCTCAGATGAGGAACTATCTAAACAAATAGAGAGAGCCTGTTTCAATCCTGAGTGCAAGGAAGAGTCACCTTCATCAACTCCTCCGCAGTCTCCGCAATCTCAGAGTACTAATTTGTTAGGTACTCTATCTGGTCCCAAATTGTTCATATCTTTGCAGTTCTGTCCCCCAGAGTTTAAAGCATATTCGGTGCAATGTTTAATTGATTTTGGTTGTCAGTTTAACCTTGCAAAAGGAAATGCCATTCCACAGTTTTATTGGGAAAATATTCGAGAGTTTGGCTCTGCCATTGAAGGTTCTCCTGTGTCATTGTCTGGTAAGGTCAAGAATTTCCCTGTACAGCTTTCCGGTGTAATGAGTGATTTGTCTTTATTTAGATTAGATGTCTTAAAGGAAGATTGTGTATTAGGTTCAGAGTTTCTGCAAAAGGTCAGTTCATTTTCCATTGATACAAATAAAATGGTTTTCTCTTGTACAGTCTTTGGAAAGTCAGTCCAGTTAACTTTAAGTTTCAGTCTTGTAAATAAATGCAAACCCATTCCAGTTGAGTCAGTCAGTACTGTCAAGTCAGTAAATTTAAATAAGATGGAACGTTGCATAGCATATGCAGAATTTCATGGAGAAAAAGACTTGGCATAAATAAAAGAAAAAATTAAAAAATATTGTTGTTTGGAGAGTCCCAATGCATTTTGGACTCGAGAGAAATATTCTGTTTCTCTACCTTTTGACCCGCTTCAAAAAATAAATCCCATGAAATCTTCAGCTCGGATGATGAGTCCCTCAGAAAGGGAGTTCTATTCAAAAGAAATTCAAGAATTGTTGCAAAAAGGCTTGATCGAGCCATCCAAGAGTCTGTGGGCATGCAGAGCGTTTGTTGTAAACAAACACTCGGAGAAGAAGAGAGGAAAGCCTCAACTGGTAGTCAATTTTAAACCTCTCAATGCTGTTTTACAAAAGGTTAGATACCCACTGCCTGATAAAGCTAGCTTGCTGCAGAAGATTGTAGGCTGCACTATTTTCAGCAAGTTTGATCTCAAATCAGGGTTCTACCAAATAGGCATTGAAGCAAAGGATCGCTTCAAAACATCCTTTTTTGTCCCTCATGGACAATATCAATGGAAGGTTTTTCCTTTCGGAATTAATAACGCTCCATCAGAGTTCCAAAAAAGGATGGAGGATATCTTCAGAGACATCCCGTGGCTTGTTGTCTTTATTGATGATATTTTAATCTGCTCAAAGAGACTTCAAGATCATCTTAAGCATCTTCAGTTTTTCTATGATCTTGTTTTTAAACATGGTTTGGTCATGTCTGAATCAAAGATGGAAATAGGAAAGACAGAAATGGATTTCCTAGGTTTTCATATCAAAAAAGGACAAGTGATTCTGTAGCAACATGTTTTGCAGTCTTTGGAGCATTTTCCAGATAAGATTTTGGATAAGACACAGCTTCAGAGATTTCTGGGAAGTCTGAATTACATAAGTCCCTTCTACAGAGGATAACCAACAAACATCCATTGTCTGCAACAAAGATTGAAAAAGAATCCTGTTGCTTGGTCAAATGAAATGACTTTGGCAATTCAAACAATAAAGGCCAAAGTTAAAGAATTACCAACCCTCCATCTGCCACAGGGAACTGGTCAGTTAATAATTGAAACCGATGCTTCAAACACTACTTGGGGTGGTGTTCTGTTAGAAAAGATTGATGGCAGAGAGAATATACATGGCTACGGATCAGGTTCCTTCAAATCTGCTGAGCTTAATTATCCAAGTAGTCATAAAGAGATTCTTGTGGTGAAGAAAACTGTTCAGCATTTTATCTTGTTTTTAAAGCCTGTAAAGTTTGTCATTAGAACCGATTTAAAAATAATGCCAGGAATATTTAAGAATGAAAAATTAATGGTAGAGAATAGTAGCACAATCCTCAAATGGTTTATCTAGCTTTCAAATTTTGATTATGAAATTATTTATAAGCCAGGTTATCTTAATTGTCTTGCTGACATGCTTACTCGTGAGACTGTGTAGCAGAAAGAAGCAGTCAGTTTGAAAATGTGTTATGTTGGTTCAAGTTCCTCAGGTCAAAAAGAAGATAAGGGCAAAGGCCCAGCACCAACAGAATATTCATAGCCTGACTATGTTAGGTTCGATCCCCGAAACGCATTATTCATGAAGCCCTGGGATGAAATTTTGTCCCCCAGTGGCAGAAGAGAGCTTCTGGATTATGCTGATCGTCATGCAGCTGAGAAATATCTCAGTTTGACTTTGATAAAGCAAATACAGATGAATCCCTGCAAACTGCACATTATGGAACGATGGGAACGTACTGCTTTCCGTGGATTTACTCAGTCCCAAGACAAATTGAGAAGGTGCTAAGAGTTGTGGGTTGACTGCAATGATGAGAAAGAAGGTCCAATGTGGTATGTGGACATAGGTGAGGGAAACCTAACCTGGACCTCGTACAATTTGATTCTGCAGTTCTGCAGAGAACAAACAGCCATTATCATCTGTGCAGATCTTGGAAACCTCGGGAATAAGAAGTGGTCTGGATGGACTTAAATCCTTTTGGATAAATTCTGTCCCGAACTTGATTGGGTTAATCGTCATGCAAATTTTATTTTACACATGGAAGCTGATATGCAGGTAGCAGATCAAAACAATTTATGGTTTAAATTTTTGTTACGGTATCATGGAGGTCGTTACAGTCCGCTAGAACACACGGTTCATATCACGTAGAAATACATCAAACGTGACCACAAAGGGAACCGCATTGACACCAAGATTCACCGAAGAACCCTGCCATTAGACTTTCAATTTGAGTCTATGTTTGCTAGTGAATTTATTGGTGAGAAAAATGAAGTTTTGCATGGTTCGGATATTGAGCAGTGCTTCAGCACCTGGTTATATCCTCCTCCTGAGTACAAAGAAGATACTGTTGTGCCTGATGATTCCCAAGATGTTGAATATCTCCTTGAACAACGAGAGTTAGAAGAATGCCTCTATGCAGAGGATGGGTTTGACTGTGCTTGTGGCGGTCATCCAGTTGGCGGTAATTCGGAGTTGTTTTGTGTTTGTCGATCTGGAGAAGATTAAATGTAAATATTTATTTTTCTGCATTCAATAATTGAAGTCGTGGTGGGCCGGGAAAAGTAACTCCACAATTGTTTTTGTCGGGTTTGATTCCCTGTTGTTTTGGGCCCTATATGTCGGCCATATTTTGTTGACAGATTCCCTGTAGGCCATAGCTATCAGCCACTTGTCTTGTCTGTCGGTCCGGGTCCCCACATGGCACTGCCTTTAAGGGACGAGATAATAGTGGTGAGTCCCACCACTACCCCGGATTCCCTCCTTTTGACCGAATGGTGCCTGTTTTCTGTAACCGGTAGACCGGCTAGCAAGCTATAAAAGAAAGGTCCCGGAGTTCATTAGGTCATTTGAGTCTAGTGCACAAGCTAGTTAAGAGCTCTGCAACTTAGGAGTCTAGAGCCGAGCTGCTCCAGTACTTAGAAGCTCTGCGAGTCATAGAGAGTCTGTCCAGAGCCGAAGGTTGTATGCTCTGTTGATTTCCATTGTGGTATAATACAGTATCAAAAGACCAAGGTTCAACCTCTGTATAAATGTCGATTCTATAAGGTGTGCTAGTAGACATATCACTGGATCCCCAGGAAGCCTCCAAGTAGGTTCATCGCTCTGAGAATTTCTGAACGGTAAACGGGCCAATGACATTGTGTCTAGGCACTCAGTTCTAAGTTTATGTTTGTGGTGATGAGCTTCGCCCTCCGAATCCGATCCACACATGAGTCTGTGATGTGACGCTGCAATGATAATATAAAGCTTGAATTGTGTGGAATTGAAGATAGATCCTAGAGCGTATTGGTATCAGAGCCAGAGACACTTGTGTCGACATTTCTGGTATATCATTTTCTTTGTTCTGATGAATGTTTCATATGTCTGTTAAATCTGCTGCAATATCATTATTCAGTTCTGTTATTTGAATATCTACATTCTACAATAGTATTCTGTAGGCAGTGGAAATGACCGTTGAGTGGATTGTTGGGTCATTGAGAGTGTAAGAGTCGTCCGAAGTCAGAGTAGCAGTAAGGCCCGAGAGGATAGGGGAGTAAGTCTATAGAGTTGCCGGAGACTATTTTAGATTCTGCACTCACTCTCTTTTTAAAATGGACCCTTCAATGGATACTATTGACCAGACACATTTAGAATGTGATTCACATAATGACACTGAAGTAAGTCTCTAATGGGTAAGTGGCCTATGGCACTGTACAACATTCCATTGCTACTTATCTAGAATGAAACCTCTTTGCTGACATGTTGGTAGTTGTGCACACTCTTAACAATGTTCTGGTAGAGATTGGAAGGCATCTAGAAAGTTACGGGATATGGATAAATGTTGTATTGAAGCATTGGCTAAAATAATTGCATGACTGTATGACATATTTCTTTACATGTAAGAATTTGTTCTGAAAACTATGAGATGTCTCTAATCATGCAATTTAACTTGTCTTGTAGGAAAGATCGTATACCCTCACCTACAAAAGAAGGACTACAACATTTGTTCCAGCAACAAAGCTATCTATTGAAGGTATTGAAGTTCCCAGGATCCGGGATGAAGTAATGGAAGAATACCATGATCCGTCAATCATGAAGAAAGATGTTTGGGATGTCGTCCCAAGACCAGATGGGAAGTCTGTTGTGACTTACAAAGATCAAGCATGCTACAGATGGCAGCATAGAGAAATACAAAGCGAGATTTGTAGCTCATGGCTTCTCCCAAAAAAAAAAAAAGGAATAGACTATGAAGAGACTTTTTCTCCTATAGTCAAATACACTTCCATCAGATCAGTACTTACTCTGGCTGCAGTGATGAAATGGAAGATACACCAGATGGATGTCAATACAGCTTTCTTGAATGGTGTAGTCGAAGAGGAAGTGTATGTGAAGCAGCCACTCGGTTTTGAGACACATGACAGGGAGTCATATGTGTGCAGATTGAAGAAATCCTTGTATGGCTTGAAGCAAGCTCCTAGGACTTGGTATGGTAGGATGGATAGTTTTCTATCCAGTTTGGGCTTTACCAAGAGTAAAGCAGATTCCAACCTCTACTACAAGGTTGAGGAAGGAAATCCTGTGATACTACTCCTATATGTGGATGACCTATTTGTTACAGGAGAGGATAGACTTATTGCCGACACGAAGAGGAAGCTTGCTGCCGAGTTCGAGATGAAGGACTTGGGGATGATGCACTATTTTCTAGGCATGGAGGTGTGGCAGAGTGTAGATAGAATATTCCTTGGACAAGGGAAGTATGCAGTAGAGATCCTGAAGAGGTTCAGGATGATGGACTGCAAGGCTATGGCCACACCTATGGCATCGAACCTGAAGCTTCTGTGTGATGCTTCATCTGAGCCAGTTGATGTCATGGTGTATCGTCAGATGATTGGGTCCTTGATGTACCTAACGAACACAAGACCAGATATTTGTTTTGCTGTGAACACATTGACCTAGTTCCTGACGGATCTGAGAAGTGTTCACATGGTTCCTGTAAAGCATATTCTGAGGTACCTGAAGGGTATGGTTAATTATGGGCTCAAGTATGATGTGAATCAAAAAGTTTAACCTAGAGGGTTGTGTTGATTCAGATTGGACAGGCAGTCCTACAGATAGGAAGAGCACTTCGGGGTGTTGCTTTAGTATGGGATCAGGTGTGATCTCTTGGTTTAGCAAGAAGCATTCCTGAGTAGCACTGAGTACTGCCAAAGCAGAGTATGTTGCAGCTTGTTCGGCTAGTTGTGAGGAAGTATGGCTGAGGAAGCTACTGTCTGAGTTATTTGATCTCCCGTTGGATGCTACTGGTATCTTTTGTGACAATCAAAGTTGTTTGAAGTTGTCTGAGAACCTCATGTTCCATGAAAGGTCGAAGCACATCGAGATCAAATATCACTATATCAAGGATATGGTACAGAGAGGAGCAGTGAAGTTCCTGTATGTTGCGACGGATGAGTAGATAGCCGATCTGTTGACCAAGCCGCTGGCCAGAGTGAAGTTTGAGTACTTCAGAGAGAGGCTTGGTGTACTTGAGATTGAGATTCCTTCCAAGGGGAAGTGATGAGTCTGGAGACACAGATGCACATGAGCCATTCTCACATGGTGGTATGTGTGTCCTCTCATGGTGTAGATATAAGGGATGGGGCCATTTCGACATGGTTGAAGTGTGTCTTCCCATGGTCGTTGATGTAAGAGTTGTGCCATTCAAGCATGGTTGAAGTGTGTCTTCCCATGGCTGCGATATAAGTGTTGTGCCATTCGAGCATGGTTGAAGTGTGTCTTCCCATGGCTTCGATATAAGTGTTGTGCCATTCAAGCATGGTTGAAGTGTGTATTCCCATGGCTATGATATAAGTGTTGTTCCAGTCGAGCATGGTTGAAGTGTATCTTCCCATGGCTGCGATATAAGTGTTTTGCCATTCTCGCATGGTTGAAGTTTGTCTTCCCGTAAATATAAGTGTTGATCCTTTCACGAATGGTTGAAGTGTGTCTTCCCATGCCGGTGAGTGTAAGTGTTGTGTGATGTGCATCTGGGTTGTGCTCTGTGGACGATGAGGTGATCTGAAGACGATGAGGTGACAGTATGGTACACAGGTTTTGCAGAGGCATATAATCAGTCCTGAGATGCTCTTGTAGGTTTTGCAGAGGTAGTGTAATCAGTCCTGGGAGATTTTGCAGGTTTTGCAGAGGCAGTGTAATCAGTCTTGAGGTGTACCTACTTGATGGCTTGCTCGTTGAGATGACATGATCAGAATGATCATGAGTATTAGGATGATACTCTGTGGTCATGGACAGGTTGTGCAGTTGCATGTAAAAGATCTTGGGAGATCCGATAGGTTGAGTTGTGTGCTCGTAATCAGTCCTGGGATGCTCTTTTGAGGTTTTGCCATGAACACATGTAATATTTCCCTGGGAGATCCAATAGGTTGAGCAGTGAGCTCATAAAAGTCCTGGGATGCTCTTTCGAGGTTTTGTTGACGCACGTAATAAGTCCAAAGGATTCCACAGTATGGCCAGTGATGATGAAAACCTACAGGTGGTGGTCCTACATCCAACATGAAAAAGGGTTGGCTCTGTAGAACTTCCTATGATGAGAAGAATTATGAGTTAGCACTAGTGATTGAGATGACGAGTACAGTAGTAGTGACGATGATGCTCTGTGATCCAGTGATGATGATCCAGATCCAGTATTGAAGACTTGTGCCTATATGTATAGATGACTTGTGTCAAGAGAATACCTTTCTAGTTAAGAGGGGGGTGTTGATGTATTTGTAACTTCGGAAGCTATTCACTTGTATATTGTATGTATTACATTTGTACTTTATTGTATCCCCAATGGAGATGTATTATTCCTCCGATTGGAAGTGTCGTCATGTGTACTTGCAAGTGTCGCAAGTTATATTGTAAGTGTCGTAACTTATACTTTATGGGTTATTAGACCACCTTGTTGGGGTCGGCCCTGTATGAGTCATGTGGGTCAAAGGGTTATTAGACCACCCTATTGGGGGTCGGCCCAGTCAGCATTATGTTATGTGGTTAAGCTAGGGCCGACCTAGTTGAGTAAAGGTCAAGTGATGTAGTGTATAAATAGAGAGTGTGTCTCTCTCATTCACACATTCTATTGTTCACTCACTTCGCATTAGTGAGAGAAGAGGAGGATGCGCACAAGTGGAGGAGGAGCATGTTGTTGTAGATATCTATCTCTTGGGTTTGATCATGGTGATCATTGTATTCATGCTTATTCTATCTTTGAGGAAGTTGCGGGGTTTTTCACCTTCTTGGTTTTCCCCAGTGAAATGTTTTGTGTCTCTTGTCTCTTGTCTCTTATGCTTGATATGCTGTACATGTTATTCTCTCAGTTAAGATCCTAGATCATAATGTATTAAATTCTGAAAAACTAACAGTGCGTTTCCAGTATTATGTTGACCCGACACAGGGTTAAAATGACCTGGATACGCTTGACTCGATGGAGGTTGGATTACGTTGGACGGTCCCCCCAACATGGGATAGTCCCAAAGTGGAAGGTCCGGGAGGTAGGGAAGTTCTAATCGAAGGACCGATAGGAACTTCGGCTGCGGTATTATGGTTTAGAGATGGGGGTTTCCCCCTAGCAACAACTTGCTGACCACTAGGTAAAGGTTTACCCAACACTGGTGGTTGGTTATCCACCATAGGTTTGACGTTATTTGGAAAAAGGGTAGGGGGTAAAGAGTATCCTCCCCACGATTTTTTGGGTGGGGGAGGAGCAGTTAATGTAACCGTGGTGGTCACAAACGTGTTGGACTATTGATGTTCAATAGGTTGGGTAGTAGGAAGTACCGAACTGGTCTCATGTCTGGGAGATACATGTGCAGAAATGGATGGTTGACCAGTTCCAGTAGTGGTCAGTGTTGCGTGGATGATTCTGGTGACTCGAAAGATAAAGAGAGACCTGGGATCGGTCGATCGTCGAACCTTATTTGAAAGTTCCAACTTCGAAACTCCTCACCCATGGCACGTAAATGAGCCAATTGCTCGTGATAAGGTGTCAAGCGGTCGTCGGGACTATCCTAACTGGGTGGGGGTGTAACGACAAAATGGGCCACCAAGTGACCGGTAGAAGATGTCCAATAAGTTGCTGAAGGACCAACAGCTACTGTGGGGTCATCCTGGGTTTATTTATCCATTCCAACGATCCAAGCTCTCCCAGAGCGACGGGAGGTAGGTCTTGTGAAGTAGGAATTTTTGCTTCTTCATCCAGCGGGGGATGAGAGGCAGGTGAATCTGGAGGAGTATGAGGAAACAAAAGTCCTTCAACATTCAAAGTGGCGTTTTCCGCTTCATGTGACCCGACCCTAGCGTGTGGATCCATCCTTACCCTTGAAATTACCTCCTGGTTAAGGGGATATTCAGATGGCAAGTTTTGGATTCTACGGGACCTTCTCCAAGGAAAGTCAGCCAAAGTGACTGAAACAAAAAGTTTCTCCCAAGGCAAGCTAAAAGAAAAGCGGACCAGACAAAACCCTACACAAACTAAGGCCACAAGAAAACTTATGTGATAAGATTCGAGTTACAGTCTAGATCCTCATAGGATTGTCAAGGCTTCGTAACTCGCGATATACCGCAGGGTCCAACAATATGACACGACAAGGACGATTGGGACCATACCCTTGCCTGCATACCTGATTACCTAGATGGTACATGCGTAGTAGCTCCCCGAGTGTTGTTCTTGGTGTATTGCTCTGTAATGTCCCCATTTTGACCCCCTTTGTATTAAATCGTAAATGATGTAAATATTGTAATTTAATCATGGTGAGGAGCTCAAGGCCAAGGCCCCACCATTGATTTAGCGTTTTATGTATCGGCAATTAAAGAAATAGATGCCTATGGTTCTTGTGCTAGATGGGCACAATGTAAATAAGACATCATGTAAATATGAATTTTAATGAAAATACCCACAACTAGCTATGCAATGCAACAAAGAGATGGGGCATGATTCTACGAGGAATAGAGAGGAAAATTATTCAAACCCTTGAGCCAATGGTGTTAATCCATGTGTCAATGAGGAAAACCATAAACCACCAACTACCCATTTTTGGTTAGGGACCCAATCATTTAATTCTTCCAAGAACTTGGTTGAGGTAGTTAATGCCTTGGGAATGAAGAGGTATGGCTTGCCAATTTCGTGTATGGGCAAGCCATCAACCTGGAAAATCGTGTTTGGTCTCCTTGGGCAAGAAAAAACCCACGAAATGGTGCGCAAAGCCATCTTGAACAGCCAGTCTCTCCTCTCTCACGCAGTCTGAACTACTGGGTCTTTCCTCATCACGTTTTTACCATTTTTCCTGCATTTTCCATGGCTGGGAGCTGATTTTTTTGTTACACAATGGTTGGGAGAAGAGGACCACGATTTGGGACTGTTATGGAGGTCGTTTTTTCCCCAGAATGTCCATGGGCATTTTTCTAAAAATGGAATTGGCTTCCCAGGGTTGTTCCCCATCTTCTAGTTTCGTTTTTGGGTTACCCACGTTTTTCTGAAGTTAATGAAAACCCCATCTTTGGGAATCTCACTGTGAAAACGATTCTTCATGCCCAGCACTTAGACTTCTGTGGCTATGTGCATCCCTGTTTTGATTTGAACCTGTGAGCAAGAAAATTGGAGTGGTAGTGGACAGAATTGGCTTGATAAACCTAGTGAAGGGAGTAACCTCTCAAGAAGATCAAGAGAGATGGCTACTCTTCTATGCACACCTGGGACACTCTAGAATTGGAAGGTATGGCCTGAGGGACTGTGAATTGGTGAAGGGAATACTTCCTTGAGTGGGGGTGTGTAGGCATTGTGGGTTCCAAGCTAAGTAGATCTTGTATAGGTATCCATAGCTCTGTGGTTGAGCTCACTAGATTAGCAATTCTTCCTTTCCATTTCCTAGCAGCCTGATAAACCCAATTGTAGATTGGTTTGGCTCATCTTGGTGTATGCTTAGCTATGTGTGAGTCTGTTGTTCCCTGGTTCCTTGTAGAAATCATGCCCATATCGGGGGGTGGCAGTTGCATCAAGAGGTTGATAAGCACAACTGGCCTATGGTTGGGTGGAACGTTGCAGTTGCATAGCCAGTTGCTTGGGACTACTGTTATAAGATAAGTATTCTCTTGTGTTAAATTTGCAATTATTATTTGATGAATATCTTGAATGTATGATGGATGTGTTATGGATATTATTTCCGCTGTTTTTTTCTTATAATCATACATCCCATATGTCTTTTATATTATGTGAATGCTTAGTTAAAAGTTTATGGGGCTAGATGCCCAGATTTAGTATCACGATCCTTTCTATCATGCTGGTATGATCGGAGGGGACGTTACATGCTCTGCCAAGACGGCCAAAAGGTTAACTCAGTTGGTCTCAAGAATCCTAGTGGTGTCTCCCGATATACATAAGGTACGTGGGAGCTCAAATCCATAGTGTTGTTGTCTAATGCACAAGCGTTTGGCAAGAGACCTTCCGATATACTACCGAGTACGTGATACACCCTTCGATATACGCCAAGTACTCAAGTTGATTTGGTGGGTACGTGAAGGAGCTCGATATACCGATAAGTACGTGGAAGACTACAATACCTCCGGGATACGGTGTTGGAAAATGACGACAACTGACACACTTAATGACGTCGGAACACATCTCTAACTTACACACAATTTTCTAAATATTTTACCCTAGTTCTACCGTTAATTTTATTTGGACGGTTAGGTGAATGCATGAGGTGAGTACATAATCGGAAACATAATGAAGGCCCTAACCACATGCAAAAGTACGCTTTTCTTTCGATGAATGCTACCTATGGGAAGGAGAAGTCTTGTTTTTCTTTCTAACAATTTTACCAAAAGCGATGCAATGCAACACAATCCCAAATATACGAAAAAGGATATTGAAATATTCTTTTCCTTTTTCAACGAAACATAAAAATTTCCACAACACTACTAAGCCAAATCAAAACATGTTTTTCTTTTTCTTTTGACTTTTCAAAACGAAAATTATGTTAAGTAATGAAAAGAGAGGATTTCTAAGCAGAGTGTGCAAACTTTTCACTTTCGCTATGATGGTCTAAAAGCATAAAAATCAAAAGATACAATGCAACTTTCCAAGCATGGGACTACTTTTGTAAAACTTGATGTCTATCCGAATTTTTCAAGAAAATGAGCAACTCATAATTCATGAAAAACACAAATAATGCAATTTTCTTTCAACTTTTTCAAAAGATTTATAAATGAGACATTCCAATGCATATGCAATTCTTCAAATGATCTTGAAAAATGATGGAAGTGAAGTACTTTTGATCTTTCAATGAGTGCATCAAAATGATAATTTGATAACAACTATGCTTTTAAACATGGGTACTTGAATTGGAAGGATGACTTGCAGCACTCTAACAACTCAGAAAATTCTCAAGAGAAAGCAAGCACTCAATGAACTGAAAATACATTCAAACACTCAAAGTCAAACAGTAACAAGTAGCACTAAAGCAAGCAAGACTCACAAATGAAATGCAAAATGAGGTCCGTAACTGATCCAATGCACTTGATCAGATCAGGCTAGGAGAGGAGGGAATGCGAAGGTGAAAAGGATGAATATGGGGAAGACCAAAGTATCCACCACTACCAAATCTCAGATTTGTTCCAAATGGAAACCCAAAACAACTCCAATGAAACCAAACAACTCAATCACACAAAGAAAAAGGGATCTTTAACTGGATCATACAGTGCAGAGGGAGTCTGCATACAAACCACACTCAAGACAGAAGAGGAGAAAAGGTTCATGTATGGAAAAAAGGGTAGATCGGTGTACTCTGTGCTTGTACACAGTGCGACGTCACGATTCACCAATACGGGGAGTGCGACGGTGTCGCAGAAGGACAATGACAAGGTTGTGAAGTCAAGCCAATAGACAAAGAATAGAGATCAAGAATGACACAATGTTGCTCTATGTATATCACCCAGGTGCGACAGGCGAGATCTAAGTTCAAAGATGAGCCAAATCTCCAAGTAATGAGCAATAAACAGGTTTGGGAATGGGAATGCAGATCCAAAGGAAGTTGATCAAAGTCTTCAAAGTGAAGATCTAATGGTGAAACCAACTTAAGAAGCAAATGACAAATAAAAAGGCTTGGCAAGAAATCGACTGAAAATATCATTCAACTTGACAACTAGAAAGCAATGTCTTCCCCAGTATGGTCACCAGATTTGTTTGATGAACAATCCACTCGAGCGGACGCAAGCCGGATCTCCCTAGCTCAATGTGAGTCTAGAACAAATAGACCTGACGACAAATGGATTTCCTAGATCTACTTAAGGATCAAGTGCTAGATGTCTTACCTTTTACTTCGCAATCCTTTCTCCTGAATGTTGCTCCACGTCTAGCGGTCATCAGATCTCAGCTGCAAGACCTGTTAAGACACAAAGAACAACACAACACGACTAAAGAGAATCTATACAATAAGAGATCTAAGTAAACAGTTAAGCAGGTAAACTACTCAATATCATCACACGTTAACAATATTGGTGGAAAGAATTTGTATTACTGTAAATAGGGAAATACATAGTAGAGACATAGAACTACAACCAAGGCTTAACGCTGCAGCCGTTCTCCATCCAAGCCATTTTCCATATCCTCCCAAGGAAGTATGAGTCTCCCAATAGATAAGTAGATATCTCTCAAGGATGATTTCACCAGCATGTAGACACTATAGACTTCCTCCCTTTGGAGAGGGGTAGAGCTTCACTTATATAGGACTAAGTGGATAGGGTATGGATAGGGTAAGTTGAGATATCATAGGAGAAAGATAGGGGATCCTTCCAAGAGGTTAGGAACCAAAGGCCAGCTCCCCCAACAGGTCAAGGATAGGGATCCAAGTCAGAAACCTTCGAGAATGAGCTCGAATAAGCTATTTTTTCCATTTAACCGACTTCGTCGCACTCTGTACTGGAGCAAGGTGTGATGTCGTAGGTTGCATGAGTGCAGCCTTCAACGACCTCTCAAAACCTAGCAGAAGCACAATGATGTCCCTTCCAGGTAAATGACTTAGCCAATGGAACTTCAGGGATGTATACACTGAATCTAATGGTGGTAAGATTTTAGGTGTAACAAAAACCGTCGTTCCTCCCACAAAAGTCATGTTATTTTTTCCGAAACAGCCGGCACATTATTCTCGATAACTGCGAAAGTGGGAACCAGTTGGTAGGGTCATTAAATGACCCCACCAACCAAACCTTGTTTGCACTAATGACAGGTTCTTATATATATCGACGGGGTTTTTTGTTTGTTTTACTACTTGTGCAAAGCGTAAAAACGTCATTCAAGCACCGTTGGAATCATTGCCAATCAGAAAGAAGCAGGTAGCCCCAAACCGACAAGTTCACATTTTCACCCAGCCACCCCATTATTGCGACGTAAGATTTTTAAGCACGTTTCTGTAATTTAGTTTTGCTTGGGTTTTTGGTTTGTTTACTTTCGTTTAAACGTTTTTCGAAGGTTTTTAGGTTAAATTTCTTTAGTGCGGTTTAATACCTTCTTCTGTAACTGTGACTTAAAACCACCACAGCCAGGATGCTCACCCGCTCACTTTTACTCTTGTGAGTTTTAGGCCCAATCGCCCATAGCCTATAACAACACCGTCCATCGTTGGTTTTGTGTTTCGTTGGCTTAGATTGTCCGCATCCACTATTTCCTATCTTAACCGAGGTTTTAGATGCTCAGCATCTATGGGGAGAACCTTTTGTCTTAAGGGGTAGTGCACTTTCAAGTTAAAATCGTTGAACATCCTGTCGCCAAATTGCTTGGCCCCAAGCACTTGCGCACTTTCCCGCTCCATCGTAGCCCCTAGTTTTGTTTCGCTTCTGTCTTTTCATTTTTCAATCCAGAGGGGAGTTGTTTTATGCACCATGGTTTTAACACGGAATTTTCAATCAGAAGCATGCTAGAATTGATACTTCTCTCACACCCATGCACACAGTCGGGACTTTTTAACTTTTCTGACAGCATGAAAATCACTGTTTGCTTAAAAGCTAAATTTTGCTTACCATAACTGCATCGTTTACTTAAAGGTTCATTTTTTGCATGCTGAAATTTCAAAAGGGACCAATGAATACTCACAACACTCACACTCATTGATTATGGATGATGGGTTATGTGTAATTTTTTTCCCTCATTTAGTTTTTCTGTGTCCTTACAGACTTGATATGCATAGACATTCCTCCAGGAGTAAATCCAAGCTAGATGAGTCATAATCAGATGTAGAAATCATGTTAGACACCACGCTTGAAACAATGTTCGGAGACACAAAAGCTGTAACGCGATCCACCCCAGAGTTTTCATGGAACGAACTATATCGAGCCATCAGGGACACACATGTCCCTAATGCTACTATCAAGGAATTAATGGTCTACCAAAATATCAAGAAGTCCAACCTCCACGAGGAAGCCACATGCCCTGAGATATTTCCATGCTTAGAAGTCATAGGGTGGATTCTACCCCAGGCCGACGCAACCTTCAGGATTGTCTCAAAGATCAATGGTGAAGAACTTGCATATTTCCATCCAGCTCACATAACCGCAGCATACAAGTTGCCCTCTCCTAACGTTATGATGAGTGATGAATGAATTAAGGCTACCAATATAGACCACTTTGAGTATGCAAAGAAGATGATTATCCTTGAAAGGTAGCTGAGAACAAGAAGTAGAGGGGAATATGAAACTCAACAGCTAAGAACCCCCTATCGGCTAATAACTCTGATGCTGAACCAAATTTTTGAATTGGTAAACGGGAGTACTTACAAACTCAGTTGGGTAGCAGTGATGTACCACATTACCACACATGGAACACTATTCAATTGGGCCGATATCATCTTCGATATAATTTCATCACATATCACTACGGCTCAAGGAGGATTGACGTAGAAGAAGGTTGGTTTCTTTATGTCCTCCTATCTCCTAGATTGCATATTTATCAAACATCCTTTCCCTACTTTGGTATGTGTTTGGAACCCTACCGAGCCTCCCCTCCACGTATCCTATCAGATGCTCTAGGCCCACAAGTACCCAAGCCAATATAAAAGGATATGTGAAGGATTCATCATGCCATTGCACCGGCTAATCTTCAAAGAAGAACCAAATTGCATGTCTGAGAATGCCATGTCTGTCATTGAAGAACATGGGGATTATTACTTCTCCATGGAAGGAACATACATCAAAATGTACGGGGGAACCAAACCTCCTTCTCTGTTGCCTCAGTATGCTACCGACTTTGTTATACATAAAGAAGCCGTTAGGAAAAAAAAATTCGGTGTGATTGGTAGATTTCTTCATGACAAGAAGAAGTCGCTCTACCCACAGTTGCCATTCAAGATTAGAGATGAAAAGAAAACATAGCGTCCTCCTGTCTGAAAATGAAAGGATAGCTAGGGATTTCTAGAGGTTGGATGAAGAAAATGAGGCCTTAGTTGTTCATTTAATGATATTGGAAGGAGAGAAGAATGATCTTGAAGCTCAAACTACTCAGCTAGAATCAAGCAAGGCAGCTGCCAACCAACAAGTGCAAGAGTTAAAAAATGAGGTGGAAAGATTGGAGAAGGAGAAAGAATATTTGACAGAACAACTAGAGACTGCAGACAAGAGAAGGCTAGATATGTCTCCATTCTGGTATCAAGCCTATAAAATCCAAGAACAAATACATCATTCTCAGGTGTCTCTCACGGAAAAGATATACGGGATAAAGCTAATGATGGTGAGAATGGACGATATATTAACTGAGTCACAGGAAGTCAAAAAAAAGTTGTTAGATGTTGTAGAAAAGATCAAAAGTCAAATAGCATGGCTGGAGACAGACACTAAATACCCTGGCAGCTTGCTTCCCAAGACACCAACAGATTTGAAATCAGAAATAGAACTTTTAGAATTTTGCAGGAGCGCTTCCATAAAACTAAATAATGATATCATAAAGACTATACATAAGTTCCAGGAGTTTCATGAGAAGATTCAACAGGTTAATGAAAAATGTCACCTCTCTCCTCTCCTACCAATGAACGAACATCCATCCAGGGATCTATGCATATCAGAGCTGCAGAATGGATTGCAAGGAGAGTTAGAATACATCAAAAAGTTGGATTTGCTCACAGAAGAAGACATCCACCATTTTATAGGTCAAGCATCCATACATCTATATTTCCTGGAAGATGGTTGCACAGCAGTAGAAACAGGGGTGGCATATGTTGAGACCCAGTTGTCATACCATGAAGTCTCTTTGCAAGTTTTGGAGCCCAAAAGGCTAAATTTTATCACAGAAGGAGCTAATGCATGGGGGGGATATTTTTCTAGTTTAGTTGGGCCCGCATAAATTCGAATTTGTAATTACCTTTATATTCTCCGATACATGGGCAAAATATATTTCTGAACAGAAAAGACAGTTGGAAGTTGATTTTGTTTTTCTATTGTATAAACATTAAAACCAGCTGGAGAATATTTTTGTATTATATGAGCACTAGAAGAAACAAATTTGATATTACCTAGGGTTAGGGTATGTGTAGAGGAACTAGAGACAATTTTGTAAAGTTATAATAGGAGAAGAGAATAGAAAGCTAGGGACTTTTGGCAGGTGAAAGAACCGGACTGTTTTGTATGAGAACTATTTTTCTGCATTAATAAAGAAGGATCTATTTGCTTGGGAAAAGCTAGCATAGCAATTGTGCTTGGGATATGTGGAATTTTATGTGGAATTATTTCTTCACCATTCATATGCATACTGTGAGATTCTTCCTAAACGTCTTGAATTAATTCATGGTTGTGAATGCTCTTATTTCCTGTGTAAACATTTATGTGCTTAATGATTAATAGAATGATTTAATTACATCAGAGTTATCTTTGATATCTTTTTTGTTCTGCTGTAAATGTGTTTATATTATTGAAACGGCTATCTATGAGATTCTTAGGTGCATTTCTAGTGTATTGCTCATATTTCAAATTTGCTCCCTGCAGGGATAGTTTAGATAGTTTAGTTAGATTAGATTAGATTGCATGCATTTAATTAGGGAACTTGCATCTCATCTTTAAATATAAAATACATAAACAGTGTATCGGGCCGCAACCAGTAAAACCAAACTTTAAATCACATACGGTAGACGGGTAGTTAACCGGTCGGATTCCCCACACCAAACAATGAGCGATCTAATTGGGCTTGCTTACCGGGGAGAATTCCTAACTGTTGGTGCAACGAATTTCAGGGCATCAATAGTTTTTGGCACTAGAAGGAGGGCCGCCAGTGCATGGTTGGCAGGGGAAACCCATTTGTTAGAAGAAATTCCCCTGAAGACCCACTTGAAACGGTTATCCCATAAGATTTCTTTCTGGAATCACAAGATCAAGAAAATACCAATTCTGGAGGTGAAAATCAAGAACTATTATACGTTGTCCCCTTTGAAGAAGTAGATCACTTCAGAAGACACACGCGTTCTTATGTGAGGAGACTTGGATGGTTAAACGTAGTTCCTTTATTACCCATAAGGCGAGCTCCTAGGAGGGAAACACAGTATACTAGAGATTCAGTGCTTGTAGAAAATTTGGAAGAATTGTTAGATTTATCTCTTCAAGAAATCACTAAACCTATTAATCAGTTGAGATCGGATTCTCCTCCGACTCGGGAAATTCCTCACACACCAACACAATATCCACCACGATCACCACCACATTCTCCACCAAGAATTATGGTTGTACCTGTGTGGAGAGCCAGAGGGTCACTTAATTTAGCTGCACCTTTACATGATCTTCCCGAACATCCAGAAAAGGTGTTACCTAAATATGATCCTAGAAAAGGAATTTCCGCTGAAGATCACCTTAAGAGTTTTTATTTGGCTCTAAATCTCCTAAATGTAGAACATGAAGATGTAGTTTGTAGACTTTTTCCCTTCACGTTTGAACCTAAGGTATCTTCTTGGTACTTTAGTTTATAGGCTAATTCAATAGAAGATTGGGACAGTTTTGAGAAATATTTTTTAAGTAAATTTGGAAATCAAAAGACCGTTGCCACACTTATGAAAGAAATGCTATCTATGAAGATGGAAAAGAAATAAAAGGTACAGGAATTTAATCAGATATTTACTACCCTATTGAATAATTTTAGTGTTGCAACAAGACCCGCTGAGGAAAATTTGGTAGAATATTATACCACAGCACTCGATCCACCCATAGATAGGTTTGTTAAAAGAGTGGTTAAGGCTACATTGGTAGAAAACTTTGAAGAATCCAAGAAAGTAGAAGCTGAAGCAGATAGTATTGCTAAACACTCACTTGATTTGGAAACAAAGCCAACAACCAGCAAAACACATCTGTTTTTATCTTGACCTAAGTAAGAATCATCAACTGAGTTAGAAAATGTGGTCAAGATGATGCAGAAACTATCCAATAAAATTGTAGATCTGGAAATGGATAAGGCATCCAGTACGTCAAGAAAACCCTTCAAACCTTTCTACAAGAAAAGAGAGGAAAATGGACAACCTCTTCCACCTGTAAACAACTCTATTGTTCTAAATTTAAACGAAGTTGGCATGGAACATTTTTACACTTTTCATCAAGAACAACATTCTGAAAATAGCTGTCCATAGTGGATAAACTCGATGAGCCTGGTCATGAATCAACTGTTAGATGAACAAATAATAGACCAAGAAGACCAGGCATTTGAGCAGGAAGATCCCACTCGAGACACCACGATGGTACTATGCGATTGGGAACCCATGCCAGGATTGACTAAAGAGGCTCATGCTGAAGAAATCCAAGTTTCATCAGTAAATATCACTGCTAGGAGTAAGGGTCCGGTTGTTGATCAAAGCCCAGTTATCCCTCAACCTAAGGTTGCAAAATAAATTCCAAAATGAAACATAAGTGTCATTCATCCACAACCTAAGTTAAATCCAGCAGTGGTAAAAGAAACGAGGCCAATAATTAATGAAAAGGCAAAGATCACAGTGAGCAAAACAGGGAATAATGGGAAAAGCCCAGAAGAATACAACATGGGGTATGACATAGATTGTCGTTCAAAAGCTTCTAACAATTTCTTCCTTTGCTGGGGCAGATTAGATAATTCAAATAAAGAAATATTTTCTTTAGTTTTCTTGAAAATATTTAGAAAACACCAAAGCGGACACAGAGATAAACGAAGCTAGTATTGGTGGAAAATGAAAATCTTAGACCTTGCCTTTCCTTTTAACCTTCGAAATTTTTAATCATAACGTGCACAATTGCTTGGTAGACCCGGCTTCCTCCAATGTTATGCCACTATCAATATGCAAGAAATTTAATGGACAGCCGATACCATCTCCCTCTCATATCATACAGTTAGATAGGACTGTTGTTAAAGTAATTGGAGAAATGAAAGATGTATTTATTAGGTTTTCTGCGGATCCTAGAGTGTGCTAGTTCATAGATATTATGGTGGTAGATATACCTGAATCCTATGGATTAATATTGAGCAGGGACTAGTCTACGAAACTGAATATGTATTTTGCAACAGATTGGTCCCACTTGTGGTTTCCATACCAAAAGAGACAAAATCAAATCAAAATACTGAGAGAGCCTCATATCAAACACAATGTGACTCAGTTGGAAGAAAAGAACGAGACTATTAATTTTTTGTCTTCAATATTGGGAAATTATTTTTTAGAGATTGAACCAGGGAATTATCAATCATAATTTTTTAGCCATGACTTAGACAAACAATCTGATCTCCTTCAATTTTCACGGACTTATGATATTGATTGTAACATAGTAGAATTAGTTACTAGCTTAGGTAACAATGCTAACTTAGTTAAAACAGAGAACATATGTTGGGTTTTACAATTCGATCGTTCTAAAACCCAAGAAGGATATAAAGTCGGTTCTGTTTTGATCGACCCTGAAGGAAACAAACATTTTTTATCTTGTAGACTAGAGTTTGAATGCACGAATAACATAGCAGAATATGAAGCGCTAGTTCAAGGTTTAAAGAAGGCTATTAGTTTGAATATCAAATATTTAAAAGTCTTCGTGGATTCTTAAATAGTTGTCAGACATGTGAGAAATACAATTCATTGTCTATCGCTGCACCTAAAAGGATACCAATCTGAAGTCTGGAATTTAATTTTACATTTCAATGCTTTCAATATCAATGTTGTTCCTAGACTATAGAATGTTGTAGCAGATTTATTACCTACTTCTACTTCCATATTAGTACCAACGAATAACAAATGCTCTATTGAATTGATTTTCAGGCCATCTGTACCTGATAACATTACAAATCTAAGAGTGTTTGATGATGACGATCGGATTATCAGTTTCTTGACAAATGGAGATGCCTTCCAAGAAGCTATAATCGATGAAGATAAACATGATTTGGATTTACAGAAAAAGGATGCAACTAAAGGGAACTTTATGCCGAAAGAAGCAAGGACTCTTGAAGGATTGTTTGATTTACATAACAAATTCAGGAGGCCAGCAAATGTAAAAACTAACAGCTCCTCCATGCAGCATGAATTGGTAAACCTGAGCACAAAAGCTAAGCCCAAATTCGTTAATCTGGGTAAATGTTGCTCACCGGGCGAGAGGTGTAAGTTCATCCAACTTTTCCAGCAATACAAAGATGTTTTTGCTTGGACTTATGAATATTTGAAGACATATGACACACATATCATACAGCATGTCATACCCATGAAGCTAGGTGTGAAGCCATTTTAGCAGCAATTGCAAAGAATGCATCCCACGCTTGAACCATTAATACAGAAGGAATTGAAAAAATTGTTGGATGATAAGATCATTTTTAAGTCTGACACTTCGGGTGGGTGGCTAATTTAGTCCTAGTGCAGAAGAAGTTAGGAGAAATAATATTGTGTGTAGACTTTCAAAATATGAATAGAGCATCTGATAAGGACAACTACCCTATTCCACAAATGGAGCAGAATTTACAGATGGTATCAGGTTCATAACTATTCTCCCTACTAGATGTATTTTCTGGTTACAATCAGGTATTAGTAGTGGAAGAAGACCGACTCAAGACCACTTTTCATACGAAGTGGGGAACGTTCGCATATTGAAGAATGCCATTCATCCTAATTAATGTTGGAGCTACTTTTCAGAGAGACATGGACATTGCGTTCCTAGGTTTAGTTGGCCACTGCGTGGTCATTTATTTAGATGATGTGACAATGTTTTCCAAGAAAAGGGAAGACCATGTTTTCCACCTAAAACATATTTTTTATCACTGCAGAAAATATGGTATATCTCTAAATCCTAAGAAAAGTGTTTTCATTTTTCTTGAAGGTAAACTTCTAGGTCACATCATCTTGAAAAAGGGAATCTCGATAGATCAAGAGAGAGTGCAAGCCATAAGCCAGATTCCCATGCCCCACAACAAAAAATCTATGCAATAGTTTATGGGCACGATCAATTTTGTTCGAAGGTTTGTGCCTGATTTCGCTCAGATTGTTAAACCTTTGCAGCAAATGGTGAATCAAAGTGTGCAGTTTAAATGGACTGACATAGAGAAGATTGTGTTTAAGGACATTAAAGTTGTCATAGCCAATGAACCTTGTTTAATAAGTCCATATTTCAAAAAGGATTTCATAATGTACACTTTCACTTCAGATAACTCTCTTACAGATGTGCTCACCCAAAAAGGAGAATTAGGAGACGAATATCCAATATCTTTCATGAGCAGTGGTTTGAGGGGTGCTGAATTGAATTACCCAATCGCAGATAATGAAGCATATGCAGTATTTAAAGCGGTAAAATAGTTCAGACCATATATCCTTAAAAACGGAACAAGAGTCATAGTACCTCACCCCGCTGTCAGATCATTGTTTATGCAAAAGGAACTAGGGGAAAGAAGAGGAAATTGGGTAACTGCAGTTCAAGAATATGATCTAGAATTTAAGCCAGCTACCATCATCAAAGGTCAAGGCTTGTGTAGGTTACTCACTGAAAATCCAATCAGCGAAGAGCACGAGTGGGAAAACGAAGCTGAATTGAATCTCACTAAGGTCTGTCCTATTTTCACTGCTCCCTGGTATTGGTATAGGGACCTAGTGCACTATTTGCAACAAGTATATCTACCAGAACACTGGAGTTCTAAGTAGAGAAGGGCGTCGTTTGAAATCAACAGCCTATCAAGTAATCGATGGAGTGCTTTTCAAAAAAAACTATGATGGAATATTTCTTAGGTGTCTTGAGAAGGAAGATGCAGAGAAGGTAGTCACAGAACTACATGATGGCCCTTCAAGGGGACACTATTCTGGAGATACTACTGCCCACAAAATACTGAGGGCAGGATATTATTGGACTACTCTCTTCAAAGACTCTCACACTCATGCCAGGAAATGTGATGTATGTCAAAGGAGTGTTGGCAGATTACCAAAAGCAGCAGGACCATTGCAGCCAGTTATTATATGTGATCCATTCGAGCAATGGGGCATAGATGTTATTGGAGAAATAAATTTGAACTCCTCCCTGCAGCACCGATACATCCTAAAATCTACGGATTATTTCACCTGGTGGACAGAAGATATTCCGTTGCGTAAAGTGAATGAAGACGCAGTTATCAAGTTCTTGCAAGAGAATATCATAACTAGGTTTGGGGTTCCAATTTCTTTAGTTTTTGATAATGCGACTTATTTTTCATCTGTAAAATTAAATGCATTTGTTTATGAAAAAGGAATTGAATTGCATTATCAGCAAATTATTATCCCCAAGGTAATGGACTAGCTGAATCCACAAATAAAAATCTCATCTGAATCCTTAAGAAAACTGTCATTGAGAATAAGAGAAGTTGGCATGCAGCCCTTCCAAACTCTTTATGGGAAGATAGAATTACCCCAAAGAATGCATTGGGATTTTCCCCTTACACACTGGTATATGGGAAGGAATCCATACTCCCAACTAATATACTGCTCCCATCCTTGAAACTAGCCCAAGCCTCTCGCAGTTCTAGCAGCGAAATCCTACAGTCACGAATTAATACCCTGTTGAAGCTTGAGGAGTCACGGCAGAAAACCAAAGATAGATTCCACCAACACCAAGATATTGTCAAAAGGTGGTTTGATAAACGAAATTCTGGCAAAAGAAGCTTTGAAGTAGGCGACTTAGTTCTGAAGTGGGATCATCCACATGACGATAAGGGAAAGCATACACAATTTCAATAGTTATGGTTTGGCCCTTACCAAATTTCCGATAAGCTCAGCCCGTCAACATACAAACTGAAATATTTACAAGGGGAGGAATAAAGTATACCTTTCAACGGCCTTGCGCTCAAGCAGTATTTCTCGTAGGTTTAGGATTAATTTTGTACATAAATAAACCTTGTTTTGTTGTTTTCTATTTTTGAGTAGTCTATTTTGTTTGGATTGCTTTCATTAGATTCAGTTGTTTTCTTATTGATTGATTTCCTTATTTTGTTTCAAATAAATCCCAACCCAACTTCTTGGTATAATGGAAAGATAGGGCTCTGAGCAAATCTCAAAGGCTTTGAAAGGGCGAAATCTACTTATAAAAGAAATTTTCTCTATGTGACTTTGTTTTTGTTGACTAGTTTTTAGAAAAGGGGATCCTCTTCAGTTCCATATTTGGGTCACGATAATCCCTGTTAAATAACTGAGACTTATGATTTTTGGAATGCTATCTTAGGGCTCCATTCACTCTCACATTAATGATTGTCTTAGTAATTTCACTACGATGGACCCATGGAGAGGAAGCATGCCTCACAGATGTATGGTATTTAAAATGATCCCATGCTACAAATCAAAATCCAAAAGAGCTATATCAAAGAGTCTATTTTCCATAAAACCTTGCCTCCATTAAAGCATGGTTGAGAAAGCAAAGACATCCAATCAAGAAAGTTGTTCTAATGGTCAGCCCATCAAGGTTCTTCTCCGTCCGTGAGCATGACAATCAAATAAATCTCTTGCTCACGCAAAAGGACATTATGGATGGAAGAACCTAAGTCAAATGTTGAAGATTAAAGAAAGCTATCATGCAAGACTCAAGAGACAAAATTCGTCAATAAAGAAAGCATCTAAAAGAAATGCTGACAGCATGGGAATGACGGACAAACGAATATGTTTGTGGGATTTTGTTACGATCCTATGGAGTCCTATTTAGATGGCATCCGAAAGATGGATTTTAAAATGAACTCCACATTTTGGCCCTAGGAGAGTTGTGGAGAAGTCTGATTCAAAGTTTCCTTTATCCCCAATGACCAATATGTTAAAAGTGATCACTCCCTTTACAGAATCTGGACTGTGTAAGCAAATTGTTGCAGATGGGAGCAATAGTATGTAAGTTTTCTGACCTTGAAGAAAGATTTTTCAGATATTTGTGTTTGCCAGCGAATCGCCAATTGTTGCTGCTGCAAACTAATCCCCATAATTTTCAAAAAAAATTATAGAGCCCCTCCCTTTATTTTAGAGTTTGTAGTCTCTCGAAAGCCTAACATATGGTATCGGATATGATCTAGTAATATGTGATGATAAATCCTAACTTTGTTTATTTTATGCCGACCGTTTCTCCATTTTTTTGTTGATTTTTATTGATCGGTCGCAGCAAAGATCAGTAATCTTCGTCATTTGTTTTTCTCCTCCAAGACGGTCGCAAAAAATTGTTTGTATGTCGCTGCCGGTTTCGCAGTTTGCGTCGACCTTTTCACTAAAGTTGTGGAAAAATCGCTGACACCTACCCAGTGCTCATTTCTCCTCCATCGCATCTGTCTCATTTTTTTTCACCGACTTTTCGCTAACACATGGCCAGAATGTTGTGACCCTCTAAGCCTGACCATTGTAATCATCGCTGCATTTTTAGCTAAAACCGTCATTCCTCCCACAAAATTTATGTTATTTTCTCCGAAACAGTCGGCACATTTGTCTCGATAACTGCAAAAGTGGGCACTAGTTGGTAGGGTCATTAAATGACCCCACCAACCAAACCCTGTTTACATTAATGGCAGGTTCTTATATATAGCGGGGGTTCGTTTTTGTTTGTTTTACCACTTGTGCAAAGCGTAAAAACGTCGTTCAAGCGCCGTTGGAATCATTTCCAGTCAGAAAGTAGCAAGTAACCCCCAACTGACAGGTTCATGTTTTTAACCAACCACCCCGTTATTTCTAGGTAGGCTTTCTAAGCACATTTTCGTAATTCAGTTTTGCTTGGGGTTTTGGTTTGTTTAATTTCACTTAAACATTTTGTGAAGGTTTTTAGGGTAAATTTCTTTAGCACGGTTTAATACCTTCTTTTGTAACTGTCACTTAAAACCACCACGTCCAAGCTGCTCACCCGCTTAGTTTTACTCTTGTGAGTTTTAGGCCCAGTCGCTCGTAGCCTATACCAACGTCGGCCATCGTTGGTTTGGGGTTTTGCTAGCTTAGTTTTTCTGCATCCACTTTTCCCTATCTTAAAAGAGGTTTTAGACGCTCAGCGGCCACGGGGAGAACCTTTTGTCTTAATGGGTAGTGCACTTTCAAGTTAAAATTGTTGAACATCATGTCGCCAAATCGCTTGGCCCTGAGCACTTGCGCGCCTTCCTGCTCCACCGTAGCCCCTAGTTTTGTTTCGCTTTAGTCTTTTCGTTTTTCAATCCTTAGGGGAGTCATTTTATGCACCAGGGTTTTAACATGAAATTTTCATTCAGAATCATGCTAGAATCGATACTTCTCTCACACCCACGCACACACCCAGGACTTTTTAACTTTTATGGCAACATGAAAATCATTGTTTGCTTAAAAGCTAAATTTTCCTTACCATAGCTGCATCATTTGCTTAAAGGTTCATTTTTTGTATCCTGAAATTTCAAAAGGGACCAATGAATACTCACAACACTCACACTCATTGATTATGGATGATAGGTTATGTGTAATGTTTTTTCCCTCATTGAGTTTTTCTGTGTCCTTACAGACTTGATATGCATAGACGTTCCGCCAGGAATAAAGCCAAGCTAGTTGAGTTAGACTCAGACGTAGAAGTCCTGTTAGACACCGCGCTTGAAACAATGTTCGAAGACACAAAAGCTATTATGGGATCCACCCCAAATTTTTCATGGAACGAACTATATCGAGCCATCAGGGACACAGATGTCCCTAACGCTACTAGTGAAGAATTAATGGTCTACCAAAATATCAAGAAGTCTAACCTCCATAGAGAAACCACACGCCCTGATCTATTTCCATGCTCAAAATTCATAGGGTGGATTCTACCCCAGACCGACGCAACCTCCAGGATTGTCTCAGACATCAATGGCGAAGGACTTGCATCTTTCCAACCAACTCACATAACCGTAGCATACAAGTTGCCCTCCCCTAACTTTATGATCAGTGATGAATGGATTAAGGCGACCAATATAGACCACTTTGAGTATTTAAAGAAGATGACAATCTATGAGGGAAACTGAGAACAAGAAGTAGTGGGGAATAAGAAAATCAACACCTAAGAATCCCCTATCGGCTAATATCTCTGATGCTGAGCTGAATTTTTGGATTGGCAAACAGGAGTACTTACAAACTCAGCTGGGTACCGGTGATGTACCACATTGCCACACGTGGCACACTGTTCAATTGGGCTGAGATCGTATCCGATAGCATGTCATCACATATCGCTACGGCTCAAGGAGGATTGACTCAGAAGAAGGATGAGATATTTATGTCCTCCTATCTCCTAGATTGCATATTTATCAGACATCCTTTCCCTGCTTTGTGATGTGTTTGGAACCCCGTCGGGCGTTCCCTCCACGTATCCTATTAGATGCTCCGGGCCCACAAGTACCCAAGCTACTATAAAAGGATCTGCGAAGGATTCATCATGCCATTGTACCGGCTAATCTTCAAAGAAGAACCAAATTGCATGTCCGAGAACGCCATGTCAGTCATTGAAGAACATGGGGATTATTACTTCTCCATGGAAGGAACATACATCAGAATGTACGGGGGAACCAATCCTCCTTCTCTGTTGCCTCAATATGCTACTGAATTTGTTATACACAAAGAAGCCTTCAAGCAAGTTTTTGTCAATGGGATTGGTAGATTTATTCATGACAAGAAGAAGTTGGTCTACCCACAGTTGCCATTAACGATTGGAGCTGAAAAGAAAACATAGCGTCCTCATGTCTGAAAAGGAAAGGATAGATAAGGATTCCCATAGGTTGGATGAAGAAAAGGAGGCCTTAGCTGTTCAATTAATGATATTGGAAGGAGAGAAGAATGATCTTGAAGCTCAAACTACTCAGCTAGAATCAAGCAAGGCAGCTGCCAACCAACAAGTGCAAGAGTTAAAAAACAAGGTGGAAAGATTGGAGAAGAAGAAATAATCTTTGACAGAACAACTGGAGACTGCATACAAGAGAAGGCTAGATATGTCTCCATTCTGGAATCAAGCCTGTAAAATCCAAGAACAAATACATCATTCTTAGGTGACTCTCACAGAAAAGATATACAGGATAAAGCTAATGATGGCGAGAATGGACGATATATCAACTGAGTCACAGGAAGTCAAACAAAAGTTGTTTGATGTTGCAGAAAAGATCAAAATTCAAATAGCATGGCTGGAGACAGACACTAAATACCCTGGCAGCTTGCTTCCCAAGACACCAGCAGATTTGAAATCAGAAATAGAACTTTTAGAATTTTGCAGGAGAGCTTCCATAAAACTAAATAATGATATCATAAAGACTATACATAAGTGTCAGGAGTTTTATGAGAAGATTCAACAAGTTCATGAAAAATGTCACCTCTCTCCTCCCGCCAATGAACGAACTTCCATCCAGGGATCTACGCATATTAGAGCTGTAGAATGGATTGCAAGGAGAGTTAGAATACATCAAAAAGTTGGATGTACTCACAGAAGAAGACATCCACCATTTTATAGGTCAAGCATCCATACATCTATATTTCCTGGAAGATGGTTGCACAGCGGTAGAAACAGGGGTGGTGTATGTTGAGACCCAATTGTCATACCATGAAGTCTCTTTGCAATTTTTGGAGCCCAAAAGGCTAAATTTTATCACAGAAGGAGCTAATGCGTGGGGGGGATATTTTGCTAGTTTAGTTGAGCCCACATAAATTCGAATTTGTAATTACCTTTTATATTCTTTGATACATGGGAAAAATATACTTCTGAACAGAAAAGACAGCTGGAAGCTGATTTTGTTTTTCTATTGTATAAACATTAAAAAATAGCTGGAGACTATTTTTGTATTATATGAGCACTAGAAGACAAAATTTTGAGATTACCTAGGGTTAGGGTATGTGTAGAGGAACTAGAGACAATTTTGTAAAGTTATAATAGGATAAGAGAATAGAAGGCTAGGGACTTTTGTCAGGTGAAAGAAACGGATTGTTTTGTATGAGAACTATTTTTCTGCATTAATAAAGAAGGATATATTTTCCTGGAAAAAGATAGCATAGCGATTGTGCTTGGGATATGTGGAATGTTATGTGGAATTATTTCTTCACCATTCATATGCATACTGTGAGATTTTTCCTAACCGTCTTGAATTAATTCATGGTTGTGAATGCTCTTATTTCCTGTGTAAACATTTATGTGCTTAATGAGTAATAGAACTCTTTAATTACATCAGAGTTAACTTTGATATCTTTTATGTTCTGCTGTAAATGTGCTTATATTATTGAAACAGCTATCTGTGATATTCTTAGGTGCATTTCTAGTTTATTACTCATATTTCATATTTGCTCCCTACAAGGATAGTTTAGATAGTTTAGTTAGATCAGATTAGATTACATGCATTTAATTAGGGAACTTGCATCTCATCTTTAAATATAAAATACATAAATGGTGGATTGGGCCACAACCGGTAAAACCAAAATTTAAATCACATACGATAGTTGGGCCGTTAACCGAACGGATTCCCCACACCAAACGGTGAGTGATCTAATTGGGCTTGCTTACCGAAGATAATTCCTAACTGCTGGTGCAGTGAATTCCAGGGCATCAACAAGTTGAAGGTAATACTTCCAATTAACCCAACTCTATTTTGATTGACCCTGGATCAACTCACAGTTACATCACTCCAAAAATGGTTGAGTTTTGTGCTTTTAAAAAAACAAAGCATAGTAGATCATGATTTGTTCAACTGGCCACTAGAACTAAAAGGAAAGTCACCGAGCCACTAGAACTGTTAACACCCAAAAAGTGTTCACTACCTCATCTACCTCATTACATGGCTCATTTGTCCATTTTCCTACCATATTTCCCTTAAAAACCCTAAAAATCCCACTAAAAAGCCTCCAAAAGGCCTAAAATGCCTCCAAAAGGCCACAAAACCATCAAAAAATCCTCAACAAGGCTAAAAAACCCCCTTTTCCTCCAAAAATAGCAAAAATCCCCTAAAAATGAATAAAAAATATAAAATAATGAGGAAAAAGAGGAAAAAACCCTATACAGCTGCCCTAAACCATATGGTTCCCAAAACCATGGGCCAGCACTCCACCACCAAAAAACTATAAATAGGTGATGGAGATCCCTCATTCGACATCCACAATCAAGTATACCCTTACTCTGCCAAAATCTCTCTTGAAACCCTAGCTCACCATTGAGCCACTTTCACCTTGAGAGCCCCTTTTGGCCCATTTCCACCATTGGAGAAAGAGAAGGAGCACATTGGAGCTTGGAGCAACCCTCTTGGACATTGCAAGAGCTTCATCAACCTCCACATTGGAGGTAATATCAATACAAAAACCATTATTTATCTTTTGTTCTTTATGTTTTATGCATGTGTTTTAGATTAGTTTACATTTCTGTTTTAGTTTAATAATTTACATTTACTGAACTGCTACTAAGGAGTCCATTCTCCTTAGTAGGTGTTCATTTGCACAAGCTAGGGGTAAAACCCTAGCTACAGTTTTGGCGACTCCCCTAAGTTTGAATTTCTGGTTACAATTTTTGAATATTTTTTCTGTTCGGCTGTCCCTTTCGGCCGCCGTCTACCGCGTTTTTTCCCCCAACAGTCGCGTCCCGACCGCGTCTTTCAGGCACTTACCTGCGACCTAACCGCGGCTCTCAGACTGTTTCCGGCAACCTGCCGACGGCTTTCAGTTTGTTACCTGCGATTCGGCCGTGGCTATTAGCCTGTTTGATCCAGTCTAACTGTGGCTATTTCCCTGTTTTCGGCGTCCCGCCTGCGGCTTTCGGCCAGTTTCCCGCAACCCGCCGGTGCCTTTCGGCGTCATTCCTGTGTCCCACCTGCGGCTTTCGGCCATTTTCCCGCAACCCGTCGGCGCCTTTCGGCGTCTTTCCCACGTCTTGACTGCGGCTCTTAGCCCTTTTTCTACGTCCCGACTGCGTTTGTCTGCCAAAAACCTGCGTCCTGTCCGCACCTGTTTCCCTCAAACCCGCGGTCCGACTGCTCAGTTTCGCCACAAACCCGCGGTCTGATTTCTGCATTTTTTACAGTTTTGAGCCCAGAACTTTGCTGCACTATTTTCAGCACCAGCACAGCCCTCTGTCTTACTGCAGCCACCCTTCCTTACAGCATTTTTCTGCAGTTTTTATTTCTGTTTCATTTACAGAATCGTTTTTACATTTTCAGCATTTTACATTGGAAAAAGAAAATTGTGCATTTTAAAAAGTTCATTTCTGTATTGTTATTTCTAGATAGAAAGTTGCCCTCCCTAGTGGCGATTTCTACTTGGGTTCATCATCATCTCACGAGCACACACTCTGTCATATAATTCAAGTGAGCCTTAAAAAAATATCTAACTCAACCAATATTCTAACCCCACTTGGGGAACACAAAAGAATCTTTGTAGTTAGGTAGGATCGGGGGGATAGGCTTCCAATAACACCCCTCGGTTACGTACACTTGAGACATAGTTGTTGTCCAAATAGGGAACCAAAATCCCCTAGTACTTTTTGGCACGGTCACAACCAGTTTACCAGAGGGCCTCTCCCCTAGGATGTAATACCCCAATTTTGAACCCTTAGGCAATATTGGCTCTAATGTAAATATTGCAAATACGCGATGTATGTTTCCCTAGCGTGGAGCTCAAGGCCAAGGCCCCGCTAGTTTATGCTCGGATTTTATTTAAATTAGACACGCTTGATATTTTGTTACCCACGTGCTATTAAGCCATGGGATATTGTAAATTGATGTAAATATTTAACATTGAAATAAAATACCAAAAACTGGCTATGGAGGCAACGAATGAGAAGGGGCCACGTGTATCCACTAGGGAGTGGTGAGGGGGCTATGGGATTAAACCCTAGGCTGCCATTTGTCATTATGAGAACCCATTGACTTCCCTAGGTGACATTAATGCCTGCTGTAAGAAGGTGGTTGAGATTTTCAGCCCATGGCTTCAATGGAGCATGGGCAGCCCTGAAATTCGTATGGGTGGGCATGGGCTCTGATTGCTTGGGTAAGAAGTCACTCAACCTCATGGGAGGTTGCTTCATTCTCACCCCAGTCCATTGTGAAACTACCTAGCATCATTCCCATCCAAAAACGAGTGCCAGCAGTGAGGAAAAACCAGAAATCGCGACCTTGAGAGAACCCCGTTTTTGAAAGACCAAAAACGTCCAGATTTGGCATGGGACAGGGAAATCCAATGGGGGATCCAATAGCATGAACCTTGGGGCAAACTTGGGAGCATTAGCTACCCCGAAATCAATGGGAAAACCCAGTTTTTGCAGCTCAGAAAACGAGTGACGGATTTGAGCATTTGGTGAGCAGAATGGTGAGAAATCAAGTTGGGATTGACTATGCAGAGGTTGGGTGTGCTTGATAAACCCAGTGAAGGCTAGGATCTCAAAGATTAGCAGCTGGACCTTTCTATGCCCATCCTGAAGAGCACTGGAGGGAAGAGTTTCCTGAGGGACTGTGTAACAGAGAAGGGGATCTTCCTTGTGTTGGATGTGGTAGGTAATGTGGGTGCCTAACTGTTGAGTTCACTTGAGATGCCTGTAGCTCTGTGGTTGAGCTCACTGGCTTAGCACTACCCTCCTCTATCTGCTTGGATGCTTGACTGAAGCCATGACTATGAGTGAACCCAGCTAGTCCTCCATAGTGGATACACAGCCCAGCTCGGGGGTGATCTCTCAGCTGAAGGAATATAGGCTGGATAGAGATCTACGGTTGGGAGGAACGTTGCCTTCACGTAGCCAGTTGTTGGACGTCAAATTCTCAAGATAAGTGTTCTGTGGATTATAACTTGTTCCATTTTGTGTTCTGCAATATGTTAAATTGCCCATGTGTAATGAAATGAATTAATATAGAATCCATGCATGGCATATGAATGCGCTTGGGTCTCTGTAGGTGGAATCATTCTCTGCTGTGATTGATATGATTGCAATTACTGTCTGTTTGAGTGCTTGTTAGCATGTTCATTCCGCTGTGTTTTATATGGAAACGAATTTGCATATAGAAGTTTTAAAATGTTAGGAATTTATGTGCAAAAATTATTGGGGCTAAGTCTCCGATAAGCCCGTGTGTTGTTAACGTTTTCCCCTCCTTGCCTTTGACGATGGAAGGGGGCGTTACAGTTTGGTATCAGAGCTGCGTTGCAGCATTGGGCCTCTATGGGCCAAATCTGATAGAATTTTCTTAAGTCTGTTTTGAAAAAAAAAAAAAAAAAAAAAAAAAAAAAAAAAAAAAAAAAAAAAAAAGTTGTTTTAAGACTGTTTTTGAAATTTTTGGTTTAAGACTGTTTCGGAAGGAATTCCCGAATGCCTTCCGAAACAGCGGAAGCATTCGGCGAATCGTTCCGAAATTTCGGAAGCGTTCCGAGAATTTTTCCGAAAATTTGCGAAGGGAAGTTTTTCGGAAGGAATTCTCTTCCGAAATTGCGGAAGGAATTCTCTTCCGAAATTGCGGAAGCAATTCTCTTCCGAAATTACGGAAGGATTCCGCGAACCGCTCCGAAACAGCGGAAGAATTCAGTGAACCGCTCCGAAACAGCGGAGAAAAATTCGTTTTTGTGAAAAATTTTCTAAGTGTCGGCGTCGAACGGAAACTTTTTCGGAAGGAATTCTCTTCCGAAATTGCGGAAGGAATTCTCTTCCGAAATTTCGGAAGGATTCCGCGAATCGTTCCGCAACGCGGAAGAGTTCGGCGAGTCGTTCCGAAATTGTGGAAGACTTCGCCGAATCGTTCCGAAACGGCGGAAGACTTCGCCGAATCGTTCCGAAACGGCGGAAGACTTCGCCGAATGGTTCCGAAACGGCGGAAGGATTCCGCGAAGGGCTCCGAAATCGCGGGAGGATTCGGGAAAGTCTTCCAAAACGGCGGAAGCCTTCGCCGAATGGCTCCGCAGTTGCGGGAGAATTCAGCGAATCGCTCCGCCATTGCGGAAGCGTTCGCTGAACTGCTCCGCATTGCGGAAGCATTCGGTGAACCGCCCCGCAGTTGCGGGAGCGTTCGCTGAACCGGCCAGAAAAAAAAAAAAAAAAAAAAAAAAAGAAAAAAAAAAAGAAAAAAAGAGTAAAGTGCCAAAAACTCCATTTTTGGATAGGGGGAGCACCAGGGCTCGGAATGGGATGATTTCTGTGGGGCTCGGAGGCCATTGACGGGGGCCATGAAAGAACTAGTGAAGACCCCGAGCCCATTAGACTCCAATTTGACAGAAAAAGGGAAATAGTGACTTTTGAAGGATAGAGTCCCGAGGCTTGACAGAAGGTCGGTTTGAGCTGAAATTGATCAGGCGCGGCCATGAAGCAGGCACAATGTTAAGTTCCGAATCTTGGAATCAAACTCCAAAGGATGTGGAGTCGGGGTGAGTAAGAAGGCCAAAAAGCACTGTTCCGGGCCACTTTTTCGGGATTTTGAAAAGCTTGTGGGCAATAAAAGTGACCCTAGATATGGGATTCAGAAATTTTACTGAACTAGACATTTCATATTCTCATTAAGACAGACAACTTCCGTTAGACGAAGATTTTCCAGAAATGCACCGTTTGGGAGATAGCCGTTTTGGCCCAAAATTTGGAATTTTGGAAAAATGTGAAAAGTAAGAAGTAGTAAAACCCAGAAATTCATAAAAGATGAACGGTACATCAGAATTGAAATCCGTGAATTGCTGAGTGTTCCTTGTTATATGGACTAACTTCGCCCGATAGATAAGTTTTTGTGGTTCTGCATAGATTTTCTTCCACAGGTGACTGAAGTTGACCTTCGGGACCAAAACACAACTGTGTAAACTGTGCAGAATTATTGGTAAGAGTTGTCATTTTTGAAACAACGCTGTTTCCACACCCGATGTCGGAATGGAGCACGGGGACAGGCATTGGAAAGCTTGTCTAGCAAGGAATAATGTAGTATGACCAGAATTTGAATTGGGTTATCAGACATCATATATTATCAGGGCAGAAAAGTGCCGGTGACTGTTTTGTCAAATTAATGGCAATATGGGCAATTTTCAGAATTGCATGAATGGGCAAAAGAATTGAATAAGTAACAGCTATGTTGATTATTCCATGAGTTAATTATGTTAAATGTTGATTGTTGTATATTCCTAGATGCATTTTTATGAGGTCTAACAAATATCATAATAATGCACAGTGTTTGCAGCTCATAAAGTTTATAATTGTAGCAGAGGTAAGATGGTGACCATTAATGATGCTCAAGATCCTTATGAACACGAAGAAGACGTTCTAGGAGAAAATGTGCATGAAGGGAATGCGGAGACTGAATCCAATGGGAGAAGGGAGCAGGTGACTCCTCAAAATTTGGTTGAAACCATGGTGAGCTTCAACGAAAGATTGATGAAGGCTCAAGAAGAACAACACCAACTCAATGCTGCTATTTTGCAAAGCCTCACTGATATGCAGCATAAGATAAACCTTGGGTCCAACCCAAGCCATATGGGTGAAGAAGGAAGAGATGCAGGGAGTCATTCTAGAGGCCGTTCGAGGAGGAGGACTCCAAGCCCAAGGAAGAGTTCGGTGAGCAGAAAACATAAAGCATCTTCATCAAGGTCTTCTTCCAGCAGGTCGGGTGACTCCAAATGTTCTAGGAGAAGTCCAGGACATGCACCTAAGAGATTGGGCGGAAGAAAGAGGTTCAAGGGTATCCCACAGGGAGAATTCAGGAAGGCAAGACCTCCCACATTTGATGGGGAAGGAAAGGCAGGTCAAGAGGCAGAAGCATGGCTTCTGGGAATGAAGAAATATTTCAGAATTCAAGACTACTCAGGAAATGAGAAAGCCAGAATTGCCATTTACAACTTAAATGGAAGAGCTTCCATTTGGTGGGACAATCTCTTGCAAGTGAAAGGGATCAATGCAAGAAGGATCAGTTGGGAAAGATTTAAGGGGTACTTCAAGGAGAAATACCTTTCTGCTAGGTATTATGACGGTAAGAGAAAAGAGTTTAATGAGCTCAGGTTGGGACAGAAATCCATGGAAGAGCATGTCCACAAATTCTTGGAATTACTGAGGTATGTTGACTACATCAAAGATGAGAGAGTAAAAATCCAATGCTTTCTTGGGGGTCTACCTCAGAGTTTCAGAGATCGTATTGAGTTTGTTAATCCACCAAGTTTGGATGAAGCCATTAGGATGGCAATGCACTGCTATGAGCAAAATAAGGGAAAAACAGAGGCTAACCCAGCATGGAAAGGAAAGCCAAGAGGGAAGTTTGACCAGAAGAAGGATGGCTTCAAGCCACCATTTAGAGGTCAGCCTAGAACCTTTCCACAGGGACAACAAGCAAGGAGTGGATTCAAACCGGCAGTGGCAGTAGACAAAGCATCAAAGGGACCACTTCAGTGTTGGGGATGTGGAGAAAACCACATGTTGAAGGATTGTCCACATCGGAAAAACAATGCTCGAAAGTTGAACAACCTAAGGGGAGTAGCTACGGTGGAGGACATGGCAAGGGCAGCACCTCGGATTTATGCAGCGTTGGATAATCATCAAGCAGACCATCAGTCCTCAGTGGTGGAAGTCGAAGGTAAGATTGCTACGCAATCTATTTCTGTTTTGATTGATCCAGGATCTACTCATAGTTATGTTTCTCCAAAAGTGGTTGAAGGTTGTTCTCTTAGAAAAATAAAGCATACTAAGTCTTGGCTAGTGCAACTAGCCACGGGAACCAAGAGAAAAGTAAGTGAGGTAGTGATGGAGTGTCCCATAGAATTGAATGGACTCCACACATATGCTGAATTGAATGTGTTACCATTAGGATCCTATGATGCATTAATTGGCATGGATTGGTTAGAAAAACACAGAGCCAAATTGGACTGTTATGAGAAAGCACTTGAGTGCATTGATGAAAAGGGAAGGCCCACATTGGTAAAAGGGATTCCCAAGCAAGTTTCAATAAGACAGATTTCAGCCCTGCAGTTGAAAAAGTTTTATAAGAAGGGTTGTCAACTATATGCAGTCCATATGCCAGATTCATTGGAGGACAAAGGGCCAAGACTAGAAGACTTCAGGATATTGCAAGAGTTCCAAGATGTGTTTCCGGATGAGGTACCAGGGTTGCCACCGATGAGAGATATTGATTTTACCATCGATCTTGTTCCAGGGGCAGCGCCGAATTCCAAAGCTCCTTATAGAATGAGTACACCGGAATTGGTGGAATTAAAGATACAGCTGCAGGAATTAATAGATAAAGGGTATATCAGGCCTAGTGTGTCTCCTTGGGGAGCACCGGTGTTATTTGTCAAGAAGAAAGATGGGACTTTAAGGCTGTGTATTGATTACAGGCAGCTCAATAAAGTGACAGTTAAGAACAAGTACCCATTACCAAGAATTGATGACTTGTTTGATCAAATGAAGGAAGCCAAATTATTTTCAAAGATTGACTTGAGGTCTGGCTACCATCAAGTAAGGATTAAAGAAGAAGACATTCACAAGACGGCTTTTAGAACTAGATATGGTCATTATGAGTTCACTGTGGTTCCATTCGGCCTTACCAACGCACCTGCCACATTCATGTGTCTCATGAATAGTGTATTCAGCAAATATTTGGACAAGTTTGTGATTGTGTTTTTAGATGACATTCTTGTCTATTCAAGAAATGAAGAAGAGCATGAGGAGCATCTAAGAATGGTGTTGCAAGTTCTTAGAGAACATCAGCTGTATGCCAAGTTAAGCAAGTGTGAATTCTATCAAAAGAGGATCCAATATTTGGGTCACGTCATTTCAGAAGAAGGAATTGCAGTGGATCCAGAGAAGATTAATTCCATCATGGATTGGCCAACTCCAAGAAATGTTTCAGATGTTAGATCTTTTATGGGCCTTGCTGGTTACTACAGAAGGTTTATTGAAGGATTCTCCAGGATAGCGCATCCGATCACTTCATTGCAAAGGAAGAACATCAAATTTGTATGGTCTGAAAAATGTGAGAAAAGTTTTCAGAAATTAAAGGAGTTACTTACTAGCGCTCCTGTTTTGAAGATAGCCGATCCAAGGAAGGATTTTGTAGTATGCACAGATGCTTGCATTGAAGGACTGGGTGGGGTTCTCATGCAGGAAGGAATTGTGATTTGCTATGAATCTAGGAAATTGAAAGAGCATGAAAAGAATTATGCCACACATGATTTAGAATTAGCAGCCATAGTGCATGCTCTTAAAATGTGGAGGCATTACTTGATGGGGAGAAGATTCGAGCTTAGGACTGACCACATGAGCTTGAAGTATTTGTTTGATCAGCCAAACATGAATGCTAGGCAAGCTAGATGGATGGAATTTCTATGTGAATTTGATTTTGAAATTAAACATGTAAAGGGGAAGGAGAATAAGGTTGCAGATGCTCTTAGCAGAAAATTTCATGTTTCAGCGGTAAGTATGTGCAAATCAGATTTGGAGACAAGAGTTCTTGAAGCCCAAAACGGTGACGAAACTTGCCTTCAAATTAAAGAGAAGTTGCAGCATGGTGATGTGGGTGAAAAGTGTGCAGGATATCAGCTGGGTAAAGACAGTATCCTCGTCTACAAAGATAGGTTGTACATTCCAAACAATGCAGATTTGAAGAAACTAGTGATGGATGAGATACACCAAATGCCGTACTCTGGACACCCAGGGTATCAGAAGACTATAACAGCGGCAAGAAAGCAATATTTTTGGAATGGCATGAAGAAGGATATAGCTGAGTACATTGCTAGGTGTCAGAAGTGCCAACAAGTCAAGGCAGAACACCAACATCCAGCGGGGTTATTGCAGCCCTTACCCATTCCAGAATGGAAGTGGGAAGTGATCTCCATGGATTTTATAACAGGTCTGCCCATGACAGTGAAAAAGCATGATTCAATCATGGTTGTGGTGGATAAGCTATCAAAGGTAGCTCACTTTATTCCAGTAAAGTCCACTCACAAGGCTAGTGACATTGCGAACATCTTCATGAGAGAGATATTCAGATTGCATGGATTGCCTAAGGCAATAATTTCTGATCGTGACACAAAGTTCACCTCCAATTTCTGGAAGGGATTATTTCAGGAATTGGGAACGAAATTGAATTTCAGTACAGCTTACCATCCTCAAACGGACGGCCAAACCGAGAGGGTGAATCAGGTCCTTGAAGACATGTTGAGAATGTATGTGATGGACAAACCATCCAAGTGGGAAGATTATTTACACTTGGTTGAATTTGCATACAATAATGGACACCATGCATCCTTGGGAATGAGTCCATTTGAAGCATTGTATGGCAGGGGATGCAGGACACCAGTGAATTGGGACGGCCCAGTGAACAGGGTAGTGCTTGGACCAGAGATGATCAAGGAAATGGAACAGGAAATTGTTAAGATCAGGCAGAATTTAAAGGCAGCTCAGGACAGGCAAAAGAGTTATGCAGATTTGAAAAGAGTACATAAGGAATTTCAGATTGGGGATCATGTTTATTTGAGAGTGAAACCAAGGAAGAGTTCCCTCAAGTTGGGGAGTTGTGCCAAGTTGTCACCCAGATATTGTGGTCCATTTGAAGTCCTTGATAGGATAGGGCCAGTTGCATATAGAATTGCATTGCCTGCTAGCATAAGAGCTCATAATGTTTTCCATGTATCTTTGCTTAAGAAGTATGTACATGATCCTAATCATATGATTGATTGGAATGTGATACAGGTGGAACCCGAGGGAGAGTTCCAAGTAGAACCTATGCGCATCCTCGACAAGAAATTCACAGTGCTCCGGAACAGAGCCATCGGGCAGGTAAAGGTCCAATGGGAGCACCTTAGTCCCGACGAGGCTACATGGGAGCTGGAGGATGCCATGAGGGAGGCATTCCCATTTTTGTTCAGTTTTGAGAACACCGAGGACGGTGTTGTTCTAAGGGGGAGGGGAATGTAATACCCCAATTTTGAACCCTTAGGCAATATTGGCTCTAATGTAAATATTGCAAATACGCGATGTATGTTTCCCTAGCGTGGAGCTCAAGGCCAAGGCCCCGCTAGTTTATGCTCGGATTTTATTTAAATTAGACACGCTTGATATTTTGTTACCCACGTGCTATTAAGCCATGGGATATTGTAAATTGATGTAAATATTTAACATTGAAATAAAATACCAAAAACTGGCTATGGAGGCAACGAATGAGAAGGGGCCACGTGTATCCACTAGGGAGTGGTGAGGGGGCTATGGGATTAAACCCTAGGCTGCCATTTGTCATTATGAGAACCCATTGACTTCCCTAGGTGACATTAATGCCTGCTGTAAGAAGGTGGTTGAGATTTTCAGCCCATGGCTTCAATGGAGCATGGGCAGCCCTGAAATTCGTATGGGTGGGCATGGGCTCTGATTGCTTGGGTAAGAAGTCACTCAACCTCATGGGAGGTTGCTTCATTCTCACCCCAGTCCATTGTGAAACTACCTAGCATCATTCCCATCCAAAAACGAGTGCCAGCAGTGAGGAAAAACCAGAAATCGCGACCTTGAGAGAACCCCGTTTTTGAAAGACCAAAAACGTCCAGATTTGGCATGGGACAGGGAAATCCAATGGGGGATCCAATAGCATGAACCTTGGGGCAAACTTGGGAGCATTAGCTACCCCGAAATCAATGGGAAAACCCAGTTTTTGCAGCTCAGAAAACGAGTGACGGATTTGAGCATTTGGTGAGCAGAATGGTGAGAAATCAAGTTGGGATTGACTATGCAGAGGTTGGGTGTGCTTGATAAACCCAGTGAAGGCTAGGATCTCAAAGATCAGCAGCTGGACCTTTCTATGCCCATCCTGAAGAGCACTGGAGGGAAGAGTTTCCTGAGGGACTGTGTAACAGAGAAGGGGATCTTCCTTGTGTTGGATGTGGTAGGTAATGTGGGTGCCTAACTGTTGAGTTCACTTGAGATGCCTGTAGCTCTGTGGTTGAGCTCACTGGCTTAGCACTACCCTCCTCTATCTGCTTGGATGCTTGACTGAAGCCATGACTATGAGTGAACCCAGCTAGTCCTCCATAGTGGATACACAGCCCAGCTCGGGGGTGATCTCTCAGCTGAAGGAATATAGGCTGGATAGAGATCTACGGTTGGGAGGAACGTTGCCTTCACGTAGCCAGTTGTTGGACGTCAAATTCTCAAGATAAGTGTTCTGTGGATTATAACTTGTTCCATTTTGTGTTCTGCAATATGTTAAATTGCCCATGTGTAATGAAATGAATTAATATAGAATCCATGCATGGCATATGAATGCGCTTGGGTCTCTGTAGGTGGAATCATTCTCTGCTGTGATTGATATGATTGCAATTACTGTCTGTTTGAGTGCTTGTTAGCATGTTCATTCCGCTGTGTTTTATATGGAAACGAATTTGCATATAGAAGTTTTAAAATGTTAGGAATTTATGTGCAAAAATTATTGGGGCTAAGTCTCCGATAAGCCCGTGTGTTGTTAACGTTTTCCCCTCCTTGCCTTTAACGATGGAAGGGGGCGTTACATAGGAGGGTTGAAGTCGCGAGACTGGTTCCGGAGGCCTGAGTGGAATACCGCACTCCATTCAGTAACCGAAGGGCTACCTTTCGCAGTTCTCAGGATATCCCTGTATTGGGGTATTGCGGTAAAAGGACCAAACGGCAGATTCACCTTTCTGGACGTGTCATGAATGGGGTATCTTAGTTGCCATTCTTCTAGGATTGACTACCCGGTGTTCCTCCCGGTAGGGGGACATCTTAGCCACTTGGCTTTCCTATTCATATTGTCTGACTTGGATTTCATCACCTTGCAGAGGATATGTCTAATTGAGTCAGAATACCTTTTAGTTAGGTGTTTGCATGCTCCCTTACCTCCCTTTGGTCTAGTGAGTTCACCATTTTTTATTTTTAGGAAACCTGCTGCTTGTTGGTATTCTGACCATTTTGTTGGTACTCCACCCATTGTAGCACAGCTATTACAGTGGGTGTTTTGAGTTGGTTGTTGGCCTGAGTGCCTTGTTTTTTGAGCTCTCCTTCTGCACACTCGGTTGCATTAGGGTTTTTGAGTTGTTTTTTACTCACCTCAACCCACAGAGTTTCAACACCATCTGTCACCATTGAGTCCCCGAGACATTCTCGGTGCCTCAGGGGTGAGCCCCCACAGCACGGTTCACTTGACACCACACGTCATCGCCACAGATCATCATCACTTGATACCACTTATCACAGATCTAGAGCCTTGTCACTTGACTCCACTCGTCAACGGCATAGGACTCTGTCACCAGACATTGACGCCCCTTACTTTACCTCTGATTCTGAAGAAGAGTCTGAGAACCCTATTTACACTGCCCCTACTAGCCCCATGGTTGGCGCGACTTCCACTCCTTTCACTGTAGGGACCATTGGTGGCACATCCACCACTACACCAGTTACCACACCTGCTCTGGGAATGCCCTCGATGGGGGCCACATCCACCATCCCGGTCACCATTCCTATTCCCGTAGCTGGCATCTATACCACCACTCCACCAATGACTCACACTACCCATGGTGGTGCAGGCCCATCCTATACTACCTTAGTTCCCCCACTTGGGGGCAACATTCCCAACCCTTCCCCTCTACTTGGGGGCATGGGCCCCCACTTGGTCCAACCCACTCCTGTGTCACATCCTTCTTCCAGTCTACCATTCATGGCTAGCCTCAACCTACCTGATCTAGCCAGACTAACCAACGACCCTATCCGACACGACCCTGCATGGCCTCATATGCCCACCAAGCTCCCCTCGGACATTCCTAAATTCGAGGGCAAGGTGGGTGAGGACCCACAAAACCATATCATGTCCTTCCATCTATGGTGTTCCTCCAACTCCATAGTGGATGACTCTATTCGCCTCTGTCTGTTACAACGCACCTTCACTGGCTCTGCAGCCAAGTGGTATATCGAGCAACCCCATGGGACCCATGCCACCTTTACTTCCCTTGCCTCGACCTTCCTGCAGTTCTTCCAGTTACCTGTCCGCTACGACGCGGGCATTGAGATACTCCTATCTTGCAGACAAAACACGGCTACCCATATCACGGACCACATTCATGAGTGGCGTAGACGCCGTATTTTATGCAAGATCAAATTAGATGACCGTATCTTCCTAGATTGGTTCCTCAAGTCCCTTCTTCCTGTTATTGCTAAGGACGTAGCTTCCGAAAGACACCAGTCTGAAGAAGAGGCCATCCTTAAGGCACAACAGTTCGACCTCATTTACGCCCAGTCGGGTTATCTCTATACCATTATACCTAACGCCCCTCGCGGTGAGTCCTCCCATCACGATGCGCCGGGGGCATCCCACGCTGCAGACGGCATCATTGGTCGTGTTTCTTCGCATCCCCAACCCTTTTCCATAGCACGTCCTACCCCGGGCCCCAACCTTTCGCGGGCCACCTCACAGTCTGGGGCCACCAACTCATATGCTCCTATGACACATCACCATCACTCCAATGGACCCACCTATCCACCTCAGTGCTTCGGTCATGCGCCCCCTGCTTATAACCCCCCGGTCGCACCTCAGCCCTATTACCACCAGCAGGCTGCACCGGCTCCTGCGCCTTCTCAGGCCCAACCCGCTTATTACCACCAGCAAGCTACACCAGCTCCTGTGCCTTCCCAAGCCCAACCAGCTTATTACCCGCCATAGGTAGCCCCTGCGACCAACCCACAACCGGCTCTGCAGACATATCAGCAACCTCCTCAAGGTGTCACACCTGCGCAGCCTCCACCTACATACCATCCACCGCAGCCTGCTCCCGCACCTGCACAACCTCAAAACCCACCTGCTGCTCAAGGGCAAGTTTACGCCCAAAACAACCTGCAGCAAAACCAGAACAACCAACGCAACCAGGGCCAACAAAATCACGGCAAAGGCCATAATTGTGGGAACAACCAACCTACTGACCAAGGTGGTCAACCGACTAATCCCCCAGACAACGACAATGCGGCCCCCGCTAACCAAAACCCTGATCGCCCACCCAAGCAGGCTAAAAACCCTAATTTGAGAACGAACCATCCTTGTTCTATCTGCGGGGTCTATGGCCACTACACACATACTTGCCCACATTTGGAGCGAGCTCGGAAACTTTGGGTTGATGATGCCCATCGCCAAGGGCATGCGGCTCCTCAAGCACCGCCCAACCCCCCACAACCTCAGCAGCCGCCTTTGGTGCTGCAAAACCCCTTACCAACCCAAGGCATGGTGAATACTCAGCCGTTGGCCCCCCCTCAAGCCAACGCGCAACCCCAACAACAACAGATCACATACGCCGCTCCTGATCAACCCATGTTTGACTCAGGTACCCATCACTTGTTGATGATGTCTTCAGCTGATGTCAACCTTCAGACTCGCCGGAACCAATATGGCTCCACCTCCGAAGCACCTCCCACTGATAAAACCACTAACGCTCATCCCACTGATCAAGCGTTACGTATCCCTCCCCCTCCGGTAGATGGCGCTTCCAAAGCAGCTCGTTTCCCACTTCATCGTATCAACAACAACCCCAATGCGCGCGCTGCATCAAACTACAATATTGTAGACGACCTAGCCCAATCTCCCGCAGCCATGTCTGCGTTAGAAGTCTTGAAAAACTGCCCTTCCCAGCGCAATACTTTACTCTCATCCATTGGGGCTATTGACCCAAATGATTCAAATTTGATGGCATTTGATTTGGACCAGTCCGAACCACCCCTTCCTTCCACCTTAGCATTCCAAGTTTCTGTTTCCGTTCGGAATCTTGTCATCCATCAATGCATCATCGATGAGGGTGCCTCCACATGCGTTATGTCTACATTCGTATGGCAGAAGTTGGGATCCCCTACCCTCCAGCAGTCCACCACTGCATTACGCGCCTACGACGGTCGTTCAACTCATCCCCAAGGTCTCCTAGCCAATGTCCATGTCCAGTTAGGTGGTAAAACCGTCCTCATCGATATCGAGGTCATCAACACCCAGGTTGATTACAACCTCTTACTCGGTCGTAGCTACATGTATGCTATGCGGGCGGTCGCTTCCTCTCTCTTTCGTACCATGATGTTCCCCCATGATGGACGCGTGGTTAAGATCGACCAACTCACTTACTATGATCCAAATGCTCCCGCTGCACCCGAAAATGTTCTCCCCATGGTTGAACAATCGGTCAGTGGCGCTGCTACCTCATTTGTTTCCTCTTTGGGACCTAGAGTTTACTCAGACCCGTCGATGACATCCACCTTCCAATCCATTCCGCCCCCGTCATCTATGCCCGAAGTGTCTGACTTATGTACCCTTTCCCACGATAACCAACCAACCACCAATCAGCCACCCTTGTTGCCTAAACCACCACTGGTACCTAGCCACATTGGTGTTACACCTATCCATACAATCCCCTTCCTAGTCCCTCCATCGGGAGTAGTAAGTGCCCCGGTTATGGCTACCCTTAGCCTCCCTGGGCTAACCTTGGGATTACCCGTCTGGTGTCTTTCACCTCTCGTTCCCCCGCCGACACCAAGCGTCATCCTCCAACCGGTGCAACCCATGGCTACTACCACTCAGCCACCCCCAGGTGTCTCTACTCCTTCGTCCTCCACGACTCCTCCCCCTACTCCCAAACCCACTAGGGGCAGAGGTCCCCAACCTTACACTGTTGTACCACCTCCCAAGACAGTCAAAAACCCCCCAGTATTTCGTGCTCCTCCCAAATGCTCATTGTGCGACGAGTTAGGCCATGCGACTCATCAGTGTCCACAATTACCAGCATTACAGAAGCACATGCAGATGCTCGACGACGACCCCAACATCCCGGTTGTCGCACTCAACCCCACCCCCAAGCCTAAAGATAAATCCCTACGTACCAATCACCCCTGTCCTATATGCGGTGTTTACGGGCAATACTCACATCATTGTCCCGATCTCCCAGATTACAGAGCAGCTCTCTATGAGATGAACAATCTGGATCTTGAGACGGTACCAACCACTATTGAGGAGATTCACCCCCCGATCTCACCCCCATCCGGGGAGGTCAACACCATTTACATGATCTCTTCCACTACCATTCCCACGTCAACCGATTTGACGGCCCAAACTTTCCGTACTAATGAGGAGATTCTTGAGGAACTTACTGCCCTGGAGTATCCCTGGGATGACATGCACCATCGTTCGTATTTCCTCCCAGAAGCATCTTCCTCTAGCACCGCTACCCAATTTGCGGTTGAAGCCAAAGACTTCCTTCCCACCAAGGTCGACTGGTTCAAGGACCCTATTCCTACTCCTGACGCCTTCGAGGAAGGTAACATGGCTAACATCTCACCTGTCATCCAAATTGATATCGTTGCCCCCAGGAGTGCCCCTGAACTCATCACTTTAGGAGCCTTCTGCAGTAAGCAAGAGATTGAGGAATACACTAACCTCTTCAGAGAGTTCCGTGATGTCTTTTCCTGGTCCTATACCGAAATGCCCGGTCTTGACCCCGCCATTATAGAGCACCACATTGACACATGGCCTGATGTACCCCCCGTCCGTCAGAAACAGCGTCCCATTCATCCCTCAAAGCTCCCAGCTGTCAAAGCAGAGATTGAGAAACTACGCAAGGTAGGATTCATTTATCCTATTGCCTATACCACATGGGTTTCAAACCCCGTCCCCGTTAACAAAAAACAAGGCACCATTCGAGTATGCACTGACTTCCGCGATTTAAACCGCGCTTGTCCCAAGGACAACTTCCCCACGCCATTTATTGACCAGCTCATTGATGCGTGTGCGGGACATGAAGTCCTCTCTTTCATGGACAGTTTTTCTGGATACAACCAGATTCAGATCCGTAAGGAAGACCAGTACAAAACTGCCTTTACTACCCCATGGGGCACCTTTTCCTATCGCGTCATGCCTTTCGGCCTCAAAAATGCTGGTGCCACCTTCCAGCGGGCAATGACCTATTGCTTTCACGACTTGGTCCATATCCTGCTAGTCTATCTTGATGATCTTACAGCTCGTTCCCGGAAACGATCAGACCACCTTAACGACCTTCGGCAAGTTTTTCTACGTTGTTGCAAATACCAAATCCGCTTAAACCCACACAAGTGTGTTTTTTGCGTTCCAGCAGGCCGATTGTTGGGTTTCATTGTGTCCCAGAAAGGAATTACTATTGATCCCCTGAAAGTCCAAGCCATCTTAGACCTTCCCGCTCCTCGCACGCTCCGGCAGCTCCAAAGTCTGCAGGGGCGATCCAATTTCCTTCGACGCTTCGTCCCTGATTACGCCACTACCGTTCACAGCTTCTTGCACCTACTCCGTACCCACATACCATTTGTCTAGGATGAGCAAACCGAAGCCGCATTCGAAGCCCTCAAGAAATCTCTCACGCAAGCTCCCTTGATCTCCCCTCCGGATTTCTCTCAGGACTTCATCCTCTACGTCTCGGCATCCGAGCACGCTGTGTCTGGAGTATTGGTTCAAGAAGACGTCTCTCACCAAGAGCATGTCATTTACTACGTTAGCCAGACCTTGTCTGTACCACCTCTACGTTACCCATCTGAGGAGAGACTAGCCCTAGCTATGTTCTTTTCCGTCCAAAAACTGCGACACTATATCTTACTTAGTCATACCATAGTCATTGCTGACTCCAACCCCATGGTCTATCTCCTAAATCGGCGACTACTGCAAGGTCATGTTGCTAAATGGGTCATTATCCTCCAGGAATATGACCTCACTTTCCGAACACCTAAGAGCACTAAAGCCCTTGCGCTTGCCCAGCTCATCACTGATCTACCTTCCCTTCTCCCGGCCCCACAAACCTCCGACGAGTTACCCGACAACCACTTGTTCACTATCTCGTCTGATGACCCATGGTACTGTGATATTTTGTTATACCTGCGCACGCAGAATTTCAGACCCAAAGTCACCCATAATGAACGTCATCGCATCCGTCACCAAGCCTCTCGATATCTCCTCTTAGGCAATGTCCTTTACCAGCGGGGGGTTGACACCATTCTTCGTCGTTGCCTTACACATGAGGAAGTTGAATACGTCCTTAACGACTGTCATAGCGGTGCCTGCGGCGGCCATTTCTCCGGGATGGCCACTGCCCAAAAGGTCATCCGTGCCGGCTACTTCTGGCCCACACTTTTCACTGACTGCATCACTGCGGTCAAGCATTGCCATAACTGCCAACTTTTTGCCCCCAAGGCCCGGACACCACCTGCTCCGTTACACCCAGTCATCACCGTAGGTCCCTTTTGTAAGTGGGCCATTGACTTCATGGAATGTAGACCCCCGTCTGCCAATGGCCACAAGTACATCATTGTCGCCGTGGATTACTTCACCAAATGGGCCGAAGCCATGCCTACCTTCAATTGTACCGCTGACACAGCTGCCCGTTTCTTTTTTAACCATGTTATCACTCGATTCGGGGTTCCTAAACAGTTAGTCTCAGACCATGGTTCACACTTCGAAGATTCCGTTTGGCGTGAGTTATCCACCCTACTCAAATTTGAACATCAGTTCTCCTCTGCTTACTACCCCCAAGGGAACGGCCAAGTAGAGGCCATTAACAAAATCCTCAAAACCATCCTTCAACGCACCGTTGACCGACATAAGTCCAATTGGAACCACATGCTCTTCCCCGCCTTATGGGCTTACTGTACGTCCACCAAGACTGCCACTGGTTTTACCCCGTTTCACTTAGTTCACGGCGTAGAGTCTGTCCTCCCCATTGAGTGTCAGATACCTGCCTTGCAAATCGCCATCGAGCTTCTCCCCGATACCTCCCCACTCGAGCAACGTCTGCTATCCCTCGAACAAGCCAATGAAGACCGTCGTGCCGCTCTCCAGACCATTGAAGCTGCCAAGAACCGCTCCAAAGCTGGTTACGACAAACATGTACACCCTCGAACTTTCCACGAAGGGGACCTCGTCCTCGCCTATGACCAAGCCCATTACAAAACTGGCAAAGGGAAGTTCGAATCCATGTGGCAAGGCCCTTACATCGTGCAGACTTGTCTTGGCAAGGGGGCATACATTTTAGCTGACTCCGAAGGTCACCCTTTGCGCAACCCTCGTAATGGGTTGTACCTTAAATGCTTTTATCCCTAAATAACTCGCGGCCCCATTGGTCCGCATTGTACAGTTTGCTCTCTTTTTTGTTTTTCACATTTTTTACCGCACTCTTACATTCCTCATTTTTTGCATGACCACAGATGGACCATCTTCCACCTCACTATACTGGCTTCGCCGATGGAGCAAGGCGCTGGTCTCCCAACCTGGCTTCTGCAGCGTGGGTCCTATATTCCCCTTCCCATGAAATGATTCACCTCGACGGAATCTGTATCGGCGTTGCTACCAATAACCAGGCGGAGTATGATGCTGTGACCGGTCTCCTGACTGCTGCCCTCCAGATGGGAATACGTCACCTCCATGTGTTCCTTGACTCCCAGCTGCTTGTCTCCCAGCTCAATAACTACTACCAGGTGTGTGATCCCTGCCTCTTTAGAAAATTCCTGCGCACAAAACAACTCAGCCGACAGTTTGAGTCCATCACATTCACCCATGTCCCAAGAGCTCAAAACAGTGTCGCAGATCACATGGCCAACAACATCCTAGATTGGCACATCAATCACACCATGTAAGAAAACCTACATCATACATAGCATCTCATAAAAATATATAAAAAACCCAAAAAGATTGCAAGGGGCATCCACGTGCCTGTCATCACATAACCATTTGCATCCATGTGCAATAAAAAATACAAACCAAATAACATACACAAGGGGCATCCACGTGCCCAACATCCTATACTACTTGCATCCACGTGCAATGTAAAACATATCACAAATCATAATGCGCATCCACGTGCGTACAACTAAACAACATCGTACAAAAAGGTGCATCCATGTGCATATATATATATATCAAAAAATATATGTTCAGTGCTATACATGTCCTGAGTACCCCTGTACTCAGCTATACAAAAAATGGCTATACATCCCTAAATCCTCATCAAAATACATGTCGTAGCTACAAAACTCGGGGGGAGTCCCCTGCAATCCCTAATGAGATTCGTATCCTGCATCACTGCCTACATCGGCTACCTCTGATTCCTCCCCTCTCTCCTCCTCCGGCAAGTCCTCATCTCCTACGGGCTCCTGTGCCCGTGCCCGGTCCACCAAGATCGCCACCCGGATCGCTATGGATCTGAACTCTCAGGGTGCCCTCGTGCAATCCTGAACCACGTCCGGATCGACATCCCGCCATCCCTCGTCGGTCACCCCTATCAGCAAACAGTCTAGTAGTGCCCGTACCGACTCCAATGTCCCCTCCGCATCGCGGAGACGGACCTCCCCTCTCCCAAGCAGAGCTGGAACGGCCACAATCCCCCTCCGTGCCACATGTCCTAGCGGTGGCCTCGAACCCACATCTGCAGATCACCCATATGTCAATAAAAGTATATCAATCTATTATCATATATATAAACCTTGACATCCATAACATGCAAACAAACACATACGTACCGTCGGGACCCCATGCCTGTCCTGGCGCTCGTGGCGCCTCTGGATCTCCTGTGTAGTCCATGTCCCTATATGGGAAGTCGTCCAGTGTCAATGGTATCTGGAGCCACTGCAGGTACAACTCCTGCGTAAAATACCTACCCACGTCGCCACCACCACGGCAGCGCATCATCTCGCCCCACCGCACCATCCGCGGCTCCCTCAAACCTCCTGCTCTGATCGGCACCCGTGGCCGCAGTGTGGGCACCCTCTCCATAAAGAAGGCACACAAGAACGAACCATAGCAAAAACCTTTGCTATATTCCTTCGCTGCTGTCAGCTGTCGCTGAACGCAGGTCAGGTACATCTGGCCCCACGCGTAGTACACTCCATCCAGTACGCGCTCTATCATCTGCATCTGGCCCCCAGACACCTTCTCAGGTGACTGGGACCCCAATACTCGAACCACTCATGCCACCATGGCCTGTACTGCTGGCTCCTGTAAGTCTCTCACCAAAAGTGCATTCCTATGCACTCTAGCCTCTGGACAACAGTATCTCTCCAGCATGTCCTCCATGTCTACGTCCGTGGCGACCCGCGGCTGTGTGTCTGCCACCCTGCCTAGACAGGGCAACCCCGTCAGAAAGTATACATCGGTCAGGGTGAGGTCCACCCTCTCACCCTGTACTCAGAAAGCCTATATATCCGGCTCCCAGAAGCTAACAGTCGGTTTAGCAGCAACGCTGCTGACCGTATCATGGGTACCTGTGCGAACTTTAAAAGTCCGCACAGTCCCAGCACTGATCGTACATGGCGCTCCCCTTGGATCACCGTCACTATCTTGTCAGGAATCTCCCGCTCTCTCCATAGAACCTGCGGCATCCTGCAAATCACACAAAGTAGACTCATTAGACTCATGTCAAATAAATAAGTCCTTCCCTTCCCCCCGGAAAACCATCATAACTCGGCCCAAAACCGTGGCTTTCGGGCTCCCTGCCGCGGTTTCACACCGCGGCTATCAGGCCTACAGTTGCGGTTCTTAACCGCGCCTGTCAGGGATAACCCCGTGGTTTCGCATGGCGTGTTCCTCCTTGGAACGCGCGGGTACCAGACCGTGTATCCAGCTGAGAAACACGGGGTACCCAACCGCGTGGTTCACCCTGAAACTCGCGGTCGCCAACCGCGGTTTCGTCCCCCAAACCCGCGGTCTACCCCACGTGGACCGTACAAATAACCCTAGGACCCACTACCCAACACCCGACCCTAAAAAAATGCAGGTATGAGTTTGACGGAATACCTGTATCTCCCGGATCTGAAATCAGCCGGTCGGATCATCCAGAAATGCCACCTCAGCTCTGGTCTACTCTGATCACAAGTCAAAGTCAAATAGTACAAATGACACATGTCATGTTGGACCCACTCACTATTTATAGTCTGTTGACTTTTTCTTGTTTTGGCCATTCTGAACACATACGGAGTCCGTTTCTTGAACTGTTTCCACCATTGGAATCAGCACGATGAGACCATCATGATGGTCATCTCGTTGCATTATTTTTTCCGCATCATTTTTTGCCCATTTTTCAGACACCACTCATCGCCTCGGTTTGCGTGCCACATCGATCGTTCTCCATTTTTCACATATTTTATATCATCGGATTCATTTTTCTGAGCTGGTGATGATGCTTGAGATCATTTCTCGCTCTCACCCCCAGATTTTTTGGGTCTTTTTCCAAAACACCCCCAGTCACCTCGGTTTGCGTGCCACATCGACCCTTATCCATTTTTGACACTCTTTATATCGCCGGATTCATTTTTCCGAGCTCGTGATGATGCTTGAGATCATTTCTCGCTCTCACCTGGTACAGTTTCAACATTGTGTCCCAACACCTTGCTGCCTTGGTTTGCGCACCACATCGGCCGCCATCGGATTGTTCCACACTTTTACATGAGCCCTCCACTCCTGTCACACTGCAAATGTTTCGTTATTTTTCCACCATTTCATTCACCCCCACAAGGAGGCCCACCAGTGTTCCCCCCTACCCTCATTCTTGGCCATCTTCAATTTCCCTTGATTGAACACTTCCTCCTTGCCTGGCCATTCCTTTTGTTCGGTATAATTTTATCCCTTTTTCGAGCCGGACAAGTCCTTTACGAAAAAGGCACTTAGGGAGTTTCTGTTAAGCTCTTTTCTGACTCCTAAAACAATGAAAAGATCGTCGAGCAATCTTGCTTCCTTTCATGCTCATTAAAGTACCTGAAAGGGCGTCTATCTGGTATAAGTTTACCCCTTTTCCGGACCTGGTAGACTAATTACGAAAAAGGAATACTCCAGTCACACCGGCTAGAAGAGTTCTTCATTGTATCCTTTTATGCTTCTTTGGGCCTTGGAGACTAAATATACGAAAAAGAAACCCCCTGGAGTCTTCTTATTTGCTTTCAGACTCTCTAAAATTGAAAGCAACCATGAGCACGAACTGTCCTGGGCTCGTAAAATCCACACGACAGTACCATTCCCTTACTTCAGAGTCTTCTTATTGCTTTCAGACTCCTTAAAATTGAAAGCAACCACGAGCATGAACTGTCCTGGGCTCGTTTCAATCCACACGACAGTACCATTTTACACACACTTCTTCTAGTTCCTTAACCCATGAAGAAGTAATCCCGTGACTCCAGGCACTATGATCGATTATCTCGGAAGCACCCCCAATCAGGTCGCCTTTGTTCAGAGTATTCTGCAGTCTCCTGCCATTTTACCCCAGCTTGAGTCTCCCTCAGCCCAGTCACCATCCCAGATCCAATACAGCTATGATCCCTTTCCCATCAATCAGTTTCATATGCTGCCCGATCATCCCCATTTTTCATATTCTGAACAAAGGAAGTTTGAGTCCACCCACTCTACTTGCCCAGTTGTCCCCCCAGTTTGTCAGTCCTACCATCAGTACTATCACATTTCGGTTTTCTACCTCGTACTCCTGTCAAGGAAACATCATTGCCTTGATAGTTGCAGGTCTCCCTCTGTCGACGACAGCCCCTCTATTCCAGAGGATAGGCCCAGAGGTCCCTGCGCCTTAGACCCATCACCATCTGTGGTGAGTGCCTACGGACCATTTTGGGAGGAGTCATCATTGCCTCTCCGAATGGTCGTTTCTCACATGCTTGACTTCAGCACCTTGATCGCATCGTTGAGAATCGCGCAGGATTTATATACCTACCTTTATTTGTCAAGGACCCCGAATTTCCCCCGACTCTAGCACATTGGTGAGTCACTCAAGAACACCCAGTTGTATGTTCCCGTGGATGTCCGGGCTGCGTTGGCGATTGTATTCGGAAGCCATCCAGTTATATGCTTCCTTGAGTACCCAGTTCAGTCCCAGATCAGTCCCAGTTCAGTGTACCATTGCGAGTGTACCCCTTGTCACTCTGATCCAGCAGCTCATCAGTTCCTTTGGTACCACACTCAGTAGCACTGTTGATTGTTCCAGTGTATCAGTTCTTCAGCTCAGACATGGTCAGCCCAGCAGTATGTCCCAGATTTGTGTCCCCTCTGGACCCTTATGATGTACACAGTGGTTCTCTATGTATCTTACAGGTCCCTCTTATCGGGCCTCACGGTTCTTTTATGTATCTTGATACGAGCATGGGTATGCCCGCCTCGTCCATATATTGAGATTCTGCCTCATTCAGTTTTTGAGGCCATGTATATTTCAGGTCCCCATATTTTGGACCCCATTGTTATTATTATGTTATATCCTGATACGAGCATGGGAATGCCCGCCTCGTCCATATGATCAGATGATTCCTCATCCATTATTGAGGTTATGTACTTTTAGTTCTTGCAGTTTGTTCGGGATCGTTGTTCCGAGCTTCAGTTTGTTTCTTCTCTTCTCCATACCCCAGGAAAACCATATATGACTTATGATGTCCATCGGCCATACAATGAGCTCCTGCCCTCGCACATCAGGGGGCAATCTGTTAACACCCAAAATGTGTTCACTGCCTCATCTACCTCATTACATGGCTCATTTGTCCATTTTCCTACCATATTTCCCTTAAAAACCCTAAAAATCCCACTAAAAAGCCTCCAAAAGGCCACAAAACCATCAAAAAAGCCTCAAAAAGGCTAAAAAACCCCCTTTTCCTCCAAAAATAGCAAAAATCCCCTAAAAAGGGAATAAAAAATATAAAATAATGAGGAAAAAGAGGAAAAAACCCTATACAGCTGCCCTAAACCATATGGTTCCCAAAACCATGGGCCAGCACTCCACCACCAAAAAACTATAAATAGGTGATGGAGATCCCTCATTCGACATCCACAATCAAGTATACCCTTACTCTGCCAAAATCTCTCTTGAAACCCTAGCTCACCATTGAGCCACTTTCACCTTGAGAGCTCCTTTTGGCCCATTTCCACCATTGGAGAAAGAGAAGGAGCACATTGGAGCTTGGAGCAACCCTCTTGGACATTGCAAGAGCTTCATCAACCTCCACATTGGAGGTAATATCAATACAAAAACCATTATTTATCTTTTGTTCTTTATGTTTTATGCATGTGTTTTAGATTAGTTTACATTTCTGTTTTATTTTAATAATTTACATTTACTGAACTGCTACTAAGGAGTCCATTCTCCTTAGTAGGTGCTCATTTGCACAAGCTAGGGGTAAAACCCTAGCTACAAGAACCAAAAGGAAATTCACTGAGCTAGTGAAGAGTTTTCCACTGGAAAGGAATGGGCTATTCACAAGGGAAGATTTGAACATTATGCCACTTGGTTCTTATGATGTTCTTATTGGAATGGATTGGTTGAAAGCATGCAGAATGAAGCTTGACTGCTACAGCAAGACCTCCGAGTGCATTGATGAAGAAGGAAACCCCAAAACAATAAGAGGCATTCTAAAGGATGTTTCTATTAGATATATTTCAGCCATGAAGCTGGAGAAGTTATGTAGAAAAGGATTCCAATTGTACGCATCCCATGTATAGGGGATAAAATAAAATGAAGTTCCAAATTTGGAGAACTATCAAGTCTTGCAAGAATTCAGGGATGTGTTCCCTGATGAAGTGTTGGGACTTCCTCCAAAGAGGGACATTGATTTCACAATTGATCTTGTGCCGGGAGCTACACCAGTTTCTAAGACACCTACAGGATGAATTCCCCAAAGTTGTTGGATCTGGAAATGTGGTTGCAAGAACTATTAGAAAAGATATATAGCAAGCGAAGTGTGTCTCCATGTGGAGCACCTGTTTGGTTTTTGCAGAAAAAAAATGGAATGCTTAGGCTATACATTGAATATAGACAGTTACATAAATCAATAGTGAAGAACAAGTATCCATTGCCTCGAATAGATGATCTCTTTGATCAAATGAGAATGGAAAGAGTATTTTCAAAGATTGACTTGAGTGAGGTTGGGTTACCATCAGGTCAGGATAAAAGAAGAAGATATCCATAAGATAGATTTCATAATGCGATACGACCATTACAAGTTTTCAATGGCATCATTTGGTCTCACCAATGCACCAGCTACTTCCATGTTCCTCATGAATAGTGTGTTCAGTCAGTGTTTGGATAAATTTGTGTTGGTTTTCTTGGATGACATTCTCATTTACTCCAAGAATGAGAAAGAGCATGGGGAGCATATGAGAATAGTTTTGCAATTGCTCGAGAAGCATCAGTTGTATGCAAATATAATCAAATTTGATTTTCACAAGAAACAGATTCATTATTTGGGTCACATCGTATCAGAAGAAATTATATCAGTGGACCCAGAAAATATTGAAGCAATTATGAATTGGCCAACTCCGAGAAATGTGACAGACGTGAGTTCTTTTATGGACCTTGCAGGTTATTACCAGAGATTCATCGAGGGATTCTCCAAGTTCGCACACCCCATCACTTCTTTACAAAAGAAGGGGATTGGTTTTGAATGGATGCATAAGTGTGAAGGAAGCTTCCATTTGTTGAATATGCTTCTCACTAGTGCATTGATTCTGAGAATTGTGGACCCAATAAAATATTTTGTGGTCTGCACAGATGCATGCAAGTAGGGCATCGAAGGATTTCTTATATAGGAAATCCATGTGGTATATTATGAATTGCGGAATTTGAAGGAGCATGAGAGGAATCACGCTACCCACAATTTGGAGCTTGCCTCCATAGTGCAGGCATTGAGAATGTGGAGGCACTATCTAATGGGTCAAAAATTCGAGTTGAGAACAGACAACTATGGTCTGAAATATTTATTTGAGCAACCAACATTAATTTCCAGGAAATCTAGATGGATGGATATTTTATGTGAATTTGATTTTGAGATCAAACACATAAAAGAGAAGGAAAATATAGTGGCTAATGCACTTAGTAGAAAAGTGCATGCAATGCATGAAGAGGCCATTAGCAATCATCAGTCAAATTTGAGACAATAGGTTGTTGACTCTATTGTTGAATATGAACATTATCAACAGGTCAAGGATGTATAGTTGAATGGATAACACCGTCCTAGGTATTTTCTCAAAACTAAAACAAAAATGGATATGCCTCTCTCATGGCATCCTCTAACTCCCAAGTAGCCTCATTGGGACAAAAGTGCTTCCATTGCACCTTTACTTGTCCGGTGGATCAATTTGGGAGAAATGTTACCTTCGTGTCTAGGATGCATAGTGACTCTGTTTGGAACTCTCCATGAGTTCCATTTGATTCAAATCCCAATCAATTACATGGTTAGGATCATGTACATGAAAAACATTATGATCTCTAGTGTTATCAGGCAATGCAAGTCTATATGCAATTGACCCTATCCTCTCAAGCACTTCAAATAACCCACAGTATCTTGGTGATAGTTTGTCACAACTCAAAATATTCAAGGAAATCTTCCTTGGCCTCTCTCTGAGTTAAACATGATCCCCGACATTGGGTTCCCTATGCGTTGTGTTCTTGTCTGCATTAACTTTTCTGCTATCCTAGGATGCCTTTAAATTATACCTAATTCTTGCAAACTCTTGCTCCATTTCCTTAATCAGTTATGGCCCAAGAATAACTCTATTCACTGAACAATCCCAAGTAACTAGTGTCATGCACCTTCTACCATATAGAGCCCCGAATGGACTCATTCCTAATGATGTGTTGCCCATTGTTGTAAGAAAACCCTACCAAGTGTAGGTAATATTCCCACTTGGATAGTTTATCCATCACATAAATGTGAAGCATGTCTTCAAGCACTTGATTCACTCTTTTGGCCTACCCATCTATCTGTGGATGGTAGGTTGTGCTAAAATTTAACTGAGTTCCTAGATCCTGGAACAAGCGCTTCCAAAAATTGGAGGTGAACTTAGTATCCCTATCTGAAATTATGGCCTTATGAAATCCATGTAACCTGAATATATAGGCTTCATGTAAATCCTTGCAATGTCAGTTGCTTTATAAGTAGACTTAACATGTATAAAATGTTCTACTTTTGACAATTTTTCCACCACGACCATGATGAAATCATGTTGTCTCACTATCAATGGAAACCTTGTAATAAAATCCATTGAAATTACTTCCCACTTCCATTTAGGTATGGGAAATGGCTGCAACAAACCTATTGGGTGTTGATGCTTAGCCTTCACCTGCTGACATTTCATGCACTTAGAAATATACCTAGCAACATTATTTTTCATCCCTAGCCAAAAGTATTGCTTTCTGGATGTAGAAATCATCTCCTAATATCCTGGGTGACCATAATATGGTGTTGGATGAATCTCTTCCATAACAGTCCTTCTCAAATCCTTGGCATTGGGAATGCATAATTTTCCCTTAAAGGTAAGAAACCCTTCTTCTTCCATATGGTAAACCTCATACTTCTTGATAAATAATATGAATAGACCAAGATGGTTGTGTAAGGTTCACCAAAGGGGCTATGATTCCACTAAAAGGGAAGGGGAAAGGTGGACTATGGAGGATTGAATCCTTGATTTCCAAGTGTAAGTCATAGAGCCAATCCAATTGCTATCATGGGCCTTGAATGAGCCAATTACTGACTTTTTACTATTTCACCCAATCATTTAATTTATGTCTGAGGTTGGTGGGAGAATTCCCTTCTTGTAGTTAAGAAAGCATGGATATCCAGGTGCTTATGCAGCAATTGCAGGAGTCCTTATTCCCAATGATCAGAAGTTATGTCAGGGAGGCCTATTGCTTTCCCCTCTATCTTACCTTTGGAGACAAAACCCTTATCTTCCTTCATGACTACACGCTTGTGGACCTAATTTTTACTTATGCATCAGTTCTCCCATTACTTATGCCTCGCGACTTGTGGATGCTCGTAGACACTTCCCTTAACTCTCACGGAGACTCACCCGTCACGGATACCCGTATTGCTTGAATTCGTTAACCATTTCGGGAACCATACACTACATTTCATTCTGAACCCAAACCTCTATCCCTATATGTAGAGAGAGAGAGAGAGAGAGAGAGAGAGAAAGAGAGCGTTGGTTGAAAGTGAGGCCTCAGGCCTGAGACCGACCCATTGATCTTTGTTACTCATACCTGCTCGTGAATCCATGAGTGAAATCTATAGGTAGATATCTTGCAATAGGCACCCAATTGGACTCTTTCTATGCACACACTGGAAGCACTTGGAAAGATGGATCGCCAAAGGGACCCGCATGGAGAAGGGGATGCCTAAGCCTAGAAGGTGTTGTGTGGGGCATGTATTGTGGATTCAGGTGTATGCGGGCTGAGTAAGACTATTGTAGAGCTCTATATGAGCATTTGGTTGAGCATAGAGAGCAGAATGGGTTGTGGGTCAAGATATAGAATCCCATAGGTGTTTCCTTCGACCTGGTGGACTCATAGCCCAGCTCTGGGGTGGACTCTTAGTAGAAATAATATATGCTAGATAGAGTATGTACAGTTGGATGGAAAATTGCACTTACATAGCCAGTTGCTTGGATATTTATTTTAGATAAGTCTTTCCTTGTATTTGTGTTGATATGTTGTTATTTGAGGTGCAATGAATTATGATTATGCATGTGATGAATTATGCAAGTAAATGCATGTTTTATATTTGTTGATTGAGTTAAATTTTGTTGTGTTTATACTATGCATATGCACATGCTTTCAATTCATGTTTATGGATCATATATGGCCTTTGGGATTGATTTAGAACCCATAATCATTCATATCCCTCTCTATGTTGTTCGACTGATGGACAAGGATGTTACCTAGGGTTAGGCAAGGGTGGGATTAGAAAGGGAGTTGGTTACCACTTGTCACTCCTTTAAGCAATGGGTGGGGAGTTATCTAAAGGGAGAGGAAGAAGCAGCAAATAAAATGGGATAAGCAGGGGTGCACCAAGCGGGGATGAGTGATTCTAGGAATCATCCTCCCCCTTTGATTTAATTTTATTATTATTTTCAACTTTTTAAATTTTTTTTTCTTTTTAATAATAATCTATTTCTAAGGTCACAACCTATCTAGACATCAATTTGGTGTATGAGACCTCCTTGTTTGTGGGACAAGGCCCCCCCTACGGATTTGAACCCACAACCTCCTCGGAGTAAACACATGTTCATAACTTGTTGACTTTTTAATTATTTTACATTTTTTAACTATTTTTAAATTATGTTTTTCTTAATTTGAAATGCTCTTTTTTAGATTAAGTAAAAAAAATCAAAAAAACAAAACTTAAACATGTTTTTTTCTAGTTTTCAGGTTTGTTTCTTTTTATTTTTGTTTATTTTCCTTTAATTTTTTATTATGTTTCTGATTCTTTTGTATGATTTTGTTTTCAACAATGTCAATATTTTAAGTTATGGTTTTAAAAATGTTTCAATTTTAACATTGTATTAAAGCAATCAATCACTAATAACACTTATTCTCAATTCAAAAGTTGATTTTGTTTGTAGGTTCAAATGAACACAAATTCCTCAAGACAATTGGTACTTTTGGATGTCATTTATCCTAATTTTTCCAAGGGAATAGGAAAAAACCTTTGATGCTCTCATTCTTGGTTTAATGTAACTATTATCCCCGGTGGTCTCAAATTTGATCCATGGTTGATAGTGATTTATGATATCCTTGGAGAACTGAAACTAACATTGGGTGACTTCCATCATATGCTTACTGGCTATTTAAATCCATGCCATTCCTTTCTCGATTATCACATCCTTTCAACATTTCCATGGCTTTAAATATGTGGATATCGTACCTGTTTCCACTAAAACAGCATGCATCCTCGTAGTGCTACATGGAAAATGCTAACACAGAGTACCCATAGTTGAAGGGATACCCTCTTGTATGAGCCTTATTCACCCCTTTAACAAAATCAATGATAAATAATGGCATCTACCTTGTGTTACACTTCAACAACGGAGAGAATTTCTAGTCTGCATTCTCCTCTCTTTTGTTCCACATGATATGGCATGTCATCCTCACTGAGTTTTTGTTGACTTTGCGTGTTGTGTTTATTATATATGTCACCCTCACATTTTATTCTCTTGGGCCCTTAAAATGTTGTTTGGACCTGAGGTTCATCCATCGAGAAACTCATCATGTCTCTAATATGTTAAGGGTTAATTACTATGGTTGCTCAAGCCATATCTTATGCTAGTGCATTCTATTGATTAGAAGTTTTTGCATCGAGAGGAGAGAGGTTCTCTAAAGCCCAGTATGGGGGGGTGTTGTCACATAAGGTAATGTAACGTAACATAACATAATGTAACGTTACATTTTTTTTTTTTAACAGAAACGGGGAAATTTATATATATATATATAAAAGGATGTGCACAGCCATGCATTACAAAAATTGAGCCATGATTCTGCTTCAAAAAGAGATACACTGCAGAATTTACAAAGGGTTTGGCTTTCAGAGTCTTTCTTCCTCGTTTTCTTGAGATTTCTAGTCATTCTACTAGTATATACCTTTACAAACTGATTACAGAGCATTAAACAAAAAAACATTCAGAATAAAATCTCATATGAAACCTATGGGTCGACATCCAAAATTTCTTAAGTAGAGAAACTATCTGTTGTTCTGCTGCAGGAAGGAGGCAGCTTCCATCATTCCCTGGTTGATGGACGGGGATTCTTGAACCTGGCTGAATTGTGTTTTGCTTATGAAGACTGAAAGATCTTCTCTGATGCTATCCATTTTCCCCAGAATTTCGATGGTATTCCTCTCAATATCGTCCAGACGGGACTCCTAATGTAACGTTACATTACCAATAATAAAAAATAATTTAAAAAATCCATGTCGACTCATAAAATTAAAAAATTATGAAAAGTAATTTAAAAAATCCATGTCGATCTATAAAATAAAAAATTAAAACTTAAACCCAAATCTATCAAGCAATAGAGGGATCAAATTTCTTGATTTTAAGATTAAAAAAAAATACACCTCAAGAAATTGGATCCCTCTTGGTGCTTGATAGATTCGAGTTTAAGATGGATCTACGTTGGTGTACATGGTGCGACAGAGCCAAAGATAGGGACCTATAGTGGGTGAGGGAGGACACTTGTAATGGTTGGAACTCACCCATAACCTTCATTCTACTTTTGTTGGTACTTAGTTGGACTATATGCATGTAGAAATATGATTTGAACTCAGGAAAGAGTTCTCAGAAACTCAATTTTTCCCTGGAAATCATTTTTTATGCTCTCTAAAATCAATTGGATTTTTATGGACCACATCTTTGCAACTAGGTGTCATTCTAATTGTTGTTTTCCCATGTCTAGAGCTATGCTAGTCTCTTGTTTAGCATATATTATATGTAATCCCAATATTATTTGCTTTACCCTTGCTAGTTGGTCGCTTCACTAGTACATATTGAAGAGATAAATCAATATCTCGACCAATTAAACCTTAAACTGTAAGATAAATTAAGTTGGAGTCAATCTTTTATAAAAAAATTTCATCTAATAGTAGTATATTTTGGGTGTTTTCACCATTTACAAAAATTTGTTACCAAATTGGAGTGCGTTTAATTGGAGATTGTGCTCATCACTAACCATCACTTAAAAATGAACTTACTCGGTGAAATTGATCTATGGGTGATGTGTCTTGCTTTATTTTGTTCCTATAGACCCTATAAATTCAACAACCCGTTTTTCAAAAGGTTGAAGGTCTAGCAATGGGTGGAGTGGTGGGTGAATCCTTCAAGATGGCCTCTTGCGGAAATCACAACCCTTTTCATATTCCATAGCATCTCTAGATATGGTTTGCCACCTTAGAATTGCTTAAAAATATTTTGGTGGGAGCCTTTTCACCATAATGTCCTCCTGCAACCCCAAAGGATGAAAGGAAACTCATGGTTTAAGATGAAACGTTGGATGATGCCAATTAGTTAGAACTTATACAATTGTCTCGCAATTACTTAATAATCTGCCAACCCATAGACCATATGTTTCTTTTTCATAATTCTGTATTCTTACAATGTAGCCCAGGGTAACAAAGAGTCTAATTTTATGCAAAGATAATTTGTACAACTTATATTCTCAATAAATTTATATCAAACAATTAATCACCTATAAATCCTTTGGATTCCCTCGACTTTATACAAGATAGATGATCTTGCCCCACATTGTGATTTCTAGGCTTGACCATTGCTCCAAAGCTTAAACCTAGGAATAGTAGAAGCCATCAACAAAAGTGTCCTCTCAAAGTGGTGAAATGATAAGAACATAATTTAAATATTGAATATTCGTTTTGAAGACAAGTCAAAATCCATATTGGACAAACATATTTTTATATTCTTACAATGTAGCCCAGGGTAACAATGTTAAATTTTCAGAATTTAATTCAATCTGATCTAGGATCTTAACTGAGAGAACAACATGTACAGCATATCTACAGCATATCAATCATGGAGACAATAATGCAAGCACACAAGAGACACAAATATTTACTTGGGGAAAACCATAAAGGTGAAAAACCCCAATAACTTCCTCAGAGATAGATAGAGCAATGATACAACCAACCATAAGAGATAGACACAACCTAGCAGCAGATCCTCCTCCTCCATAAGTGCGCCACTCCTCCTTGAGTGCATGTGTGAGAAGTGAGTGAGCAAATAGAGTGCCTCCCGCACTCTATTTATACTTGACTTGACTTGCCTTTTTACCTAACTCATGTAGGCTCGAACTTAACCACATAACATAATGCTGACTAGGCCGACCCCCAATAGGGTGGTCTAATAACCCTTTGACCCACATGGCCGACCCCCAATAGGGTGGTCTAATAACCCTTTGACCCACATGACTTATACAGGGCCGACCCCAAACAAGGTGGTCTAATAACCCATCAAGTATAAGTTACGACACTTCCGTATAGAGGAATAATAACATCTATATAGGAATACAATATACATATATGTGAAATACATTCCGAAGTTACATATTCATCAACACTCCCTCTTAACTAGGAAGGTATTTCTCAGCACAGTTCTTCTAGCACAAGTCATCTTCTCTGGATCATCGTCACTGGATAATCGTCATCGAGTCATCATCATCGTCACTGCTGCTGCTATCTCAATCAATCTCTAAATCTACTCATCATAGGAAGTTCTACAGAGCCAGTCCTTTTTCATACTGGATGTAGGCCCACCACCTGCAGGTCTTCATCATCACTGGCCATACTGTGGAATCCTTAGGACTTATTACGTGCGTCACAAAACCTCGAAAGAGCATCCCAGGATGTTACGGGTACACAACTCCGACCTGTAGGATATCCCAGGGCGCTATTACATGTGACCCCACCACAAAACCTCGAAAAGGCATCCCAGGATGTTACGGGTACACAACTCCAACCTGAAGGATCTCCCAGGGCACAAATTACATGTGGTCACCACAAAACCTAGCAAGAGCATCTCAGGATGTTACGGGTACACAACTCCGACCTGAAATCTCCCAGGGCACAAATTACATGTGGTCATGGCAAAACCTGGCTGAAGCATCTGAGGCCTTTTTCATCCTGTCCAGATCTCCCAGGAGCAAATTACATGCCATAGGACAAAACCTCGCAAGAGCATCTGCCAGATATCCCAGGGCACCGAATTACATGCCATAGGAAAAACCTCGAAAGACTATCTGCAGATCTCCCAGGGCACCGAATTACATGTCCTCCCAGAGCAAAACCTCGAAAGAGCATTTGCCAGATGTCCCAGGGCACTGAATTACATGCCATAGGCAAAACCTTGAAAGACCATCTGCAAATCTCCCAGGGCACCGGATTACATGCTCATCTGCACAACCTGATCCATGGCCATAGAGTATCAACCTGATACTCACCATACATCATCCTGATGTATCCATGATCATCCTGATCATCATCAATGCAACATCCTGCTGCATGTCATCTGGAGCAACATCCTGAAGCTCGTCATCTATGATCATCCTGATCATCACTGCAACATCCTGTTGCATGTCATCTAGAGCAACATCCTGAAGCTCGTCATCTATGATCATCCTGATCATCACTGCAACATCCTGCTGCATGTCATCTGGAGCAACATCCTGAAGCTCGTCATCTATGATCATCCTAATCATCACTGCAACATCCTGCTGCATGTCATCTAGAGCAACATCCTGAAGCTCGTCATCTATGATCATCCTGATCATCACTGCAACATCCTGTTGCATGTCATCTGGAGCAACATCTTGAAGCTCGTCATCTATGATCATCCTGATCATCAATGCATCTACCTGATGCATACCAAGTATCTATATGATACATATCATCATACATGATCCTCCTGATCATCAATGTATCCACCTGATACAAATGCAAATACATGATACATATCACCATACATGATCCACCTGATCATACAATGTATCCACCTGATACATATACAGATACATGGTCCAAGCATCCAACATGATGCATACATACATACATAAAATGATCCAACTGATCATATCCAGCATCCACATGATGCGTACATACATACATAAAAATGATCCAACTGATCATATCCAGCATCCAACATGATGCGTACATACATACATAAAAATGATCCAACTGATCATATCCAGCATCCAACATGATGCATACATGCATACATAAAAATGATCCAACTGATCATATCCAAGCAAAAACCAGAACATCATCCTGATGCTCATCATCCAGCGCTTACATCCACAGCCATGTGAAGGCTCCTCCTTCCAACATGCTTGGAATGGCTTCAGCAAATGTGTCCATCACTTCTTCCTCGAAGTGTCCTCGATCTGAAGAACGCCAAGCCTCTCTCTGAAGTACTCGAACTTCACCCTGGCTAGTGGCTTCGTCAGCACATCTGCAATCTGCTCGTCCATCGCAACATACAGGAGCTTCACAGCTCCTCTCTACACCATATCCCTGATATAGTGATATTTGATCTCTATGTGTTTCGACCTGTCATGAAACACTGGTTTCTCGGACAGCTTCACACAACTCTGGTTATCATAGAAGATACCAGTAGCCTCCAACGGGAGATCAAATAACTCAGACAGTAGCTTCCGTAGCCATACTGCCTCACAACTTAGCTGAACAGGCTGCAACATACTCTGCCTCAGCTGTACTCAGTGCTACGTAGGACTGCTTCCTACTAAACCAAGAGATCACACCTGATCCCATACTGAAGCAACACCCAGATGTGCTCTTCCTATCTGCAGCACTGCCAGCCCAATCTGAATCAACATAACCCTGCAGGTTAAAATTTTGATTCTCCTCATACCTGAGCCCATAATCCATTGTACCCTTCAAGTACCTCAGAACATGCTTTACAGCAACCAGGTGAACACTCCTCGGATCCGTCAGGAACTGGCTCAATGTGTTCACAGCAAAGCAAATGTCTGGTCTCGTGTTCGTCAGGTACATCAAGGACCCAATCATCTGACGATACATAGAGACATCAACTGGCTCAGATGAAGCATCACATAGAAGCTTCAGATTTGATGCCATAGGTGTGGCCATGGCCTTGTAGTCCATCATCCCGAACCTCTTCAGGATCTCTACTGCATACTTCCCTTGTCCAAGGAAGATTCCATCACTCTGCCACACCTCCATGCCAAAAAAAAATAGTGCATCAACCCCAAGTTCTTCATCTCGAACTCGGCAGTAAGCTTCCGCTGCATGTCGGCAATCAATCTATCTTCACCTATAACAAACAGGTTATCCGCATACAACTATTCAAGAAAGCTGTCTTGAAATCCATCTAGTGTATCTTCTATTTCATCACTTTCATATTTCTCTATGTTGCCATTTGCAGCATGCTTGATCTTGATAGATCCATATGGAATTCATAACAAAATTCCCTTCAGGTCTTGGGACTACATCCCAAACATCATTCTTCATGATCAACGGATCATGGCATTCCATTTCTTCATCCCAGATCCTGGGAACTTCAATATCTTCAATATTTTCAATATATATCTTTGTTGCTGGAACAAATGTTGTAGTCCATTTGTAGGTGAAGATATACGGTCTTTCCTACAAAATAGGTTAAATTGCATGATTAGAAACATCTCATAATTTTCAGAACAAATTCTTACACATAAAGAAATATGTCATACAGTCATGCAATTATCTTAGCCAATGCTTCAATACAACATTTATCCATATCCCGTAACTTTCTAGATGCCTTCCAATCTCTACCAGAACATTGTTAAGAGTGTGCACAACTCCCAACATGTCAGCAAAGAGGTTTCATTCTAGATAAGTAGCGATGGAATGTTGTACAGTGCCATAGGCTACTTACCCATGCATATTAGTAGTATACTGTTCATCAATGCAATTATTCTAATGTGCATAATACACAACCTAATTCTAGGAACATCAATATATACATCATTGAACAGTATTATTTAAACAAGCACATATGCAAGAAATGATAATTAAAAATACTTATCTTTGTTTGGTTACTGGGTGGACTCCCTCTGAGTCTTTGCTTCCTTGTAGGAGCTGCTGAAGTAGCTTCTTCTACACCTTTCTATTATGGAATGTAGAAAGATGGTCAACTCCCTCTGAATATCTGCATCCTTGCAGAAACTACTGAAGTGTGCTCCTTTGCTTTCTTGCAGGAACAACTAGAGTGTGCTCCCTCTTGATCTTTGCTTCCTGAATTACCTATTCTTGAGCTCATATTCATCCTTGGTCCCTATGCATGCTTATTAGTATCATGAGTGTGTTATCCTTGTGAACTCATATAAAATCATACATTCATTAGTATACTATTAAAACACAATAATCTTAAGCATGTATAGTCATGATCATTTCAAACAGAAAATAATAAGCATTAGCATTCAAGGTTTATGTAGGATTCTTATGGTTAGTCAAATCATAAGAAACATAACATGTCTAAACCTGTAATTACTCAAACCTATGACTCTTCGGGTTAGTTGAATCATTAATCAAGATAAGAGATATAATATGCGTAAAACCTGTGATTATTCAAACCTATACCTTCATGATTCTTCTGGTTAGTCATATCATCAATTATGGTAAGAAACATAATATGCATACAACCATGATTATTCAAACCTATGACTTCATGAATAATCATTATCAACAACAGTATAAGATCCTAACACAAGGTAGGATTCTATCTTGATATAGGAAAAACATACCTGGATTAGCATGCTAGTTAGTTATGTATAACATACTCACATGATGTCTTCTTGTTCTTCTTCAATGACTTGTGCTAGTAACCTATATATCTCATAGGTTAGCCATTATAAAACCAAGTTATACATACCTCGTAAATGGATCTTCTATGAGATCCATGACAATGGATGAGTCTTTATCCTCATGTCATCATGATCATATATTCTTGAACTGGAACATGATTTGTCTTTCTTGGTGTACCTTTCATGTTAGTAGACAACATAAACCTCATACAACACCATAATGCATTAGTACAATCATAAGTGTCAACACCCTAACCAATGAATATCTTCTATCATGCATTCATAATTTTGTTAAGGTGATACGACAAATCTAAAATCAAGATTGTACTAACCGTAATAACATGAAGACAAACATACCATAAACTTAATCATGAACAAATCTCAAAACATACCTCGATGAGTCATACCTGTCGAGATCGCTTGTAATCTCCTTATGTAAAGCCTTAGCCTCATCTCCCTCTGAAACAGGAACTCCTTCACTTATGCAGATGACCAATCCATCTTCTTCTAGGATTAACCCTATCCACTTGATTTGAAAGAACTGGACCTGGAGCTGGATATGGGTTTGTCAAAGAAACCCCAAAAATTCAAACTTTGAATTTCAAACTTCCGAAAGGATATAAATATGCGCCTTGATGAGCTGATCAAGCTGGTATATTTAGAATTTGAAAACTGCAAAGTTTCACTCCTCAATTTTTCCTTTGAAACTTCCAGATTCACTGGACGTGACCCTGAACTGGGGTTTGATGAATCTCACTCTTTTTCCCCATCAAAAGGTTTGATCCAAAGCTCTAAGCTTCTATTTTTCTGAGGAGCTTCCAGCCATGGTCACAGATTTCAAAAATTCCCATTTTTACAGAAGCCCTAATTTTTCACTTTCCTGATCAAAGTCCCGAACTAGGGTCTGATCAAGCCCGGCCTTCTGCCCAACCAAAAATTCTGATCTTGGTCTCTAAATTTTTATTTTGATGAGTAGCATTCAGCCGTGGTCTCCGATTACAAAAATTCCAACTTTCTCCAAATCCCTAATTTCCGGAAGCCATGAATGAAGGTACCAAAAAATAATTCTATTTTGACAGAAATATGTACCTGATTGTTTCTGGTGTAACTCCGAAATTTTTGATCCACAGGATCTGAAAAAGTTTCCTAAGATAGCCTGACCTGTTAGCTTTCCATCCTGATAGGTCTGACCTCAATTGGATTTTCTGAGAGAGAGTTATTCCAAATGTCGCAACGTGACCTGTTTTGGGATAATACAAGAGAGAGAACTTGTACGGCGTGCCACGTGTCACTGTTTCAACTTTGGCCTCTCAAAACCTTTCCTGAGATATCTCGGCCTGTTATATTTCCATTCTAATAGGTCTGATCTCAATTGGATTCTCTGAGAGAGAGTTATGCCAAGTGTCGCAACGTGACCTGTTTATGGGATAATACAGGAGAGCGAACTTGTACGACGTGCCACGTGTCACTGGTTCAACTTCGGCCTCTGAAAACGTTTTCTGAGATAGTGCAGTCTGTGTACTACCTATCACTTTTCACGAAATTGCATTTGGAGCTTCCTAGCCCAAGTTATGACCTTTTTCCCAAGGTCACCTGATTTTGACTCGGATCTGGAAGAGGCAAAAACCCTATATTGTACAGATCATAAATCACAAAGTACAACGAATTAGAGGTTTTCCTTTGGACACAAGGTACATATGGATCTTAGCTTCGGCCTGTAACAATTTCAGATCCGAAAAATTCGTCAAAACGGATTTATAGAGAAAGTTCTACGATGACTGGTTTTTGCTATATCAAGCCCTGGCATCGTAAGTGCAACAAGTGTCATACATGCCATATCATGCCTTCTTTTAGGCTAGCTCTGATACCATGTTAAATTTTCAGAATTTAATTCAATCTGATCTAGGATCTTAACTGAGAGAACAACATGTACAGCATATCTACAGCATATCAATCATGGAGACAATAATGCAAGCACACAAGAGACACAAAGATTTACTTGGGGAAAACCATAAAGGTGAAAAACCCCAATAACTTCCTCAGAGATAGATAGAGCAATGATACAACCAACCATAAGAGATAGACACAACCTAGCAGCAGATCCTCCTCCTCCATAAGTGCGCCACTCCTCCTTGAGTGCATGTGTGAGAAGTGAGTGAGCAAATAGAGTGCCTCCCGCACTCTATTTATACTTGACTTGACTTGCCTTTTTACCTAACTCATGTAGGCTCGAACTTAACCACATAACATAATGCTGACTAGGCCGACCCCCAATAGGGTGGTCTAATAACCCTTTGACCCACATGGCCGACCCCCAATAGGGTGGTCTAATAACCCTTTGACCCACATGACTTATACAGGGCCGACCCCAAACAAGGTGGTCTAATAACCCATCAAGTATAAGTTACGACACTTCCGTATAGAGGAATAATAACATCTCTATAGGAATACAATATACATATATGTGAAATACATTTCGAAGTTACATATTCATCAACAAACAAAGAGTCTAATTTTATGCAAAGATAATTTGGTACAACTTATATTCTCAATAAATTTACATCAAACAATTAATCATCTATAAATCCTTTGGATTCCCTAGACTTTATACATGATAGATGATCTTGCTCCACATTGTGATTTCTAGGCTTGACCATTGCTCCAAAGCTTAAACCTAGGAATAGTAGAAGCCATCAATAGAAGTGTCCTCTCAAAGTGGTGAAATGATAAGAGCATAATTTAAATATTGAATATTCGTTTTGAAGACAAGTCAAAATCCATATTGGACAAACATATAGTAATTGTATAATGAATAAGAGATATGATATGTTACAATGCCATGGGATGGTATATACATATATGCATTCACTGGACCTCACCATGGATGAATGGTCATGTCCTTTCATTAGGTTATGTCACTTCATTAATTAATTAATTATTATTACTATTTGTATTAATTGATATTTATTTATATATGTTTATATTCATTACATTGCCTACCCCTTTAAAATGCTTTGTCCTCATCCTGGCTTGTAATGCCTTCTTAGGAATCTTCATTCTTAATTTCGTCATGGTTGGTAACATTAGATGATATGACCTTCTAAACGTTGAACAAAGTTCTAAAATTGTGTTTAAGGGTGTGACCACCCTAATTCGATATTTTATGAAACTAAACATTGATAGGATTTAAAGGAGGAGGAGTCTATGTTAATTCTTTTGAATCTCAGTGTTTCGATCTCTCTCTGAGATCATCATCAAGAGCAGATGCTTGATAGGATTCTTAGAAAGAACCTATTGTATTGTGATTTCCAAAATGACTACTACTTTGAGATCAAACTACATTGATACGAGTATTCATCGAAAAATAATTCGATTCAGAACAATGTTGATACATTGATTTAAAGTATTGATTCTTATTTAGATGTCTATAAGTTGACCTTGTAACCAAATCTTTCTTTCTCATGCTTGGAGTGGATTCTTCATTCACATTTGATAGTATGTCGTTTTTGCATACTTGTGTTGCTTTGTTAATCATTAAAATTTTATGGCTAGAGATACGTAGATTTTCTTTTGTTTGTACTTCAACAATTGATGATAGTATCCCTACCTCAATTGGATCAGCCATTGTCTCTTTGATGACCGTTCGTTGTTTGTTGACATGTGGATCTAACATTAGTGGTGTTTTTTTCATCCTTCAACTTCTTGATTTTTGTTAGCAAACTTTGATTATGCTTCTTTAGACAAGAAAGTTCTTCGTCATTCTCCAATTTGTTGGATTTAGGTTTATGATTTTCTTGTTGCTCATATTTTAATCTTTTGATTTGTTCAAGAAACCTCTAATTGAGGTTTCTTAGGCTAGAAGCTTCTTGATATTTTTTTGATAACTTATTTTGGAACTCTTGATTCTCCTGTTATAGTTTATGATTGCGCTATAGCTTATCCTTAATTTGTGCAAGCAATTTTTTAATATGTTTTTTTAGACGAGATATGCCTTCGCCTTTATCATCAACAACTTTGTCAAATTCTTTCTACAATTTTTGTATTGATTTATGATTACTACGCTTCAAGCATAGTTGAACATTGTAATTCCCTACAATGTTATCTTCTTTTTCTTATAGAATAATGTCAAAAAAATTCCCCATGTTTAAAATGAAGGTACCCAATGTTTTTATCCAAGTTAAAATGAGAATTGCATCAACCTTTTTTTTATACATAGTTGTAACATTGAATTAAAATATGTATTTATAACCATCTATTGTTACATGCAAACCCATATTTCATATTCATCTCCAAAATGCTTTTATTTTCAATTATACTTGGCTCTAGAATCATTAATTGACTAGTCAAATCTACATTTATGTAATTTCCCTTGGGGTTTGCACCGATAATGACGTTAATATATTTTCCTTGAATATTCCCTTTGAATGTTAATAATCCTATTAAACATGAGGATTCAACACCTTTATAAAAAATCTTCCCTATTTCTTTTTATTAAAATCCATTTTTTTTAAATCCCTTCCCTTTTAACTTCCTCAACTGTAACCTAGAGAATACCTTTATAATTTGAGAGATTATTTCTTAATTGTAAATACTCTTATGATAATATGAGTGTTTACTTTAGGTATTGTGGAGCTTGTTATCCACTAAATTGCACTTAGCGGATTCTGTGTGAATCGTCGAAGACTTGAACAATCAAATTGTTCATCATTAGTGTTCTGAGATACATCAGGCCAAATTTTGGCCCTTTTAAAAAACAAATTGCATATCCATAACCCCATGGGGAATTTTAATAAGTTGGTCTAAGCATGGTCTTTTTGTAACGGTATTGGTTTGCCTTAGGTTTATCTGTCAAGGGGATAATCTAGAGTGTTTTTTCCTTAGCAATTATATGTTGCGCTTCAGTGACGTATAATTCCTGAGTTTTTCACTCACACCTCCAAAGTTGAAGTATTTACCATGGTGGTCAAACCTTGGGAGGTTATTAAAGCATAAGTGTCTATGTATTTTTAGATGCTAGTCATCAATAATGAGTCGTATGGACATGCACTAGGTACCCTAGTATTTTCAGTCAATTCCGACAAAAATATTTTTCCGGTAAACTTAGGCTATTTTCTAATAGTTTAAATGGGAAATTTCAAGTTGTACTTAAAGTATGGTCTGGAGGCGGAATTTGGTGTGGGGATGCTCATTTTCACACGCAGAGCGTCCCCTTTACCCTCGGACCCACTTTTCCTATGTTTCAGGTGATTAAATTATCACTTAAAGCATTTTTACTCAAAAAGACGACAAAATGACAAAAAAAATGCCAAAAAGACACAAAAGGACAAAGTGAGAAAATCGAGTAAATGTGAATAAAACATGTTGAAGAGGTGGCAAAGTTGTCTCTTATGGAAGGCGACCTCATTAAGTGGATAAAGCACATGTTTAAAAGTCATATCATGAGGATAACGAATGGATTTGTTTAAAGGATGTGCCCTTCCTCTCACATGGGTGACTTGTTGTATGTGGCAGCCCATAAATGGATGGTGATAAAACCAAGAGGGAGGTCACCTACCTCATGAGAGGTGGTGCACCCTCCTTTGAAGTGGATCTCCATCATATCGATCACGTTGATCCTTTCATTATTCAATCCCATATTTTGCTCAAAGTCGCCCAAGTCACTCCATGTTTTATGTGATGAGCCCCCCCTTCTCCATTTCTTTTGCTATTTAAGAAGGAGATTAGGCTCTCTTTTGAGCATGGTCAGAGAGGACCGAAAGGATGGTGATTCTTTTACTATACTTTGTAACATATTTTGGAATAATAAAGACTTTGGAGGAAAATCTATGGTGTAGTGCTCTATGTGTGTGGATGCAAATGTCAATGTTTTATGAGGTAATTGTAGCGTAGCTTAATTATTTAATGCATTTGTGGATGATCAAGGCCTTCAAAGGACTATTACTAGTTGGTAGGATTTATGATTCTAGTTTTATTTCATATATTGCTTGCTCATGTCCGCAGTATAGAAGTAGTATATTATTACTAGTTTGTATGCTTACTCTTCTGATTTATGGCATGAGAAGCACCGTATTTGACGCTTTTGTGCAAGTAGTTTTAGCTGTGCAAGTTTCCTAAGCCTGAATGTGCAGAAGATCTAGTTTGACTCTACTGCTATTTAAGTACTTTTAGGATACAGTCCCTCCGCTCTCCACCAGTAGGCTCCACAGCTCAAACATTCCCAGGATTCCTACATTCTTTCTATCTCTCTCTTTCCTTCATTTTAAATTCAAGCTTTTTTTGTTACCGTTACTTGCATGCTTAGTTAAATTAGTTTCATTTGAAAAGAATATTTTAAAAAGTTGATTTAGTTAAGTATGTTACTAGATCTAGGATTTAAAGCTTATTTTTAGTAGATCTAGGTTGCTTAAGTACTTGTGCATATTTCTTATCTTTCAATACTTAAAATTTTTATGCTTTTAACATTCATTTGGGCACATTTGGTTAATTCAGGTGGTTGGTTTTGCATTTTTATCGCCATAACAAGAGGAAGTGTTGCAAAAAAATTGAAGATCTAAATCCATCCAAGGCTTCCCAAAGCATATACTTCCATCTTGTGCCATTTTTTAAACTTTTAAGTACTTTGGATCCAAATCTATAAGGACCAAAGGCATCCACCTTCATATTGTAAGGTAGTTAATAAAGGCAAGCAGGCTACTCAGTGCTTGCCCCCATCCCCCCATGGGGGATCCGCGTCTTTGTGGTTTGGTGAATTTTGTTCTTTGCTTTTGTTTTAGATTAGTTTTCATTATGCAATCTTTAAAATAAACAATTACATGCACACAATTCGTCCCTAGAGGGATGTACAGATTAGTTTATTTCATTTTTGCTTTGTCATTTATTTCGCAACAATAAAATCAAAAAAATTGCACCCTTGCTTTCCCAAAGTATTGCACCAACCTTTGGTGTGTGGAAAAGAGATTCTTGGGTTTTAGATTAGTTAATCAACTCATCCATAACATTAATAAAATTTACCAAGACTTAAAAGTCCCAAGTATGCTCTTGACCGCTGCAGCCTAGTTTGAACAGTTGGCTAATCATAAAAGGACTTTGAGTGACTAGTGTAATAGGGAAATCCTACGAAGATTCAATCTCAAGGACTCGGGAGGTCGAGTGAAGATACCTATAGAGTCAGCATAATACTTTAAGCAAGTCATGCCTCGCCCGGTTGGACCCTTGGTATAGCTGTCACTATGCTCAGTTCAAAGGAGTGAGACGGAGTTGGGCCAAACAATGAATAAACACATTCCTTAATTCACACATCATAATAAAACATTTAAAACTGGCCAACAAGACTTGCAACGCTTTTCACGACACAAAAACACTTCTATAATTTCACGTGACTCTATTTGGCACTGGTCTAATCTACAACAATCAAATATTTTATGTGAATCAATGTGTTAGATGGATTTATCATTATCGTGATGTTGTTTTAATTCATATTTTCTTTCTCTGGTTTAGTATTTACTTGTATTTCAAACTCCTAGATTATCTTCTTTCTTTAACTTAGCATAAAGCCATAGTTTTTCTTTATCAAGGACCACCCCCCTTGGCTTCACTAGGAGTTGGCCTAGACGGAGGAGTTGAGTGTTGAGTGACAGTATCTCAACTCTTTGCTTGCCCCAAAGGACGCACCTAGTAGCTTGAAGATTTATGCCACACTAACCCCCTTTTCTCCCGAGGTGTGTATCTGGCGGCAACATTTTTGGCGTTGTTTCCAGGGATAAATATTTTTATTCCCATAATTCGACTTTTCTTTCTCCTTTTTTGTTTTCGCTTTGTTTGATGAATGTTTAGAGTAGATCTATAATTTTCATCTGGAAACTCCACTAACTTTTTTCCTTTTTTATAAAAATAGAAATTTCTGTGAGTATTTTAAAAGTATATTTTTATTCTCACGTGGCAACTTCATTGAAGGGATAAAAACCTTGTATCTCATATATATTGGTGAGACTTATTGTGGGTAGATGCACCCATGCAATAGAGAAAATTCTAAAAGTTCATTGTTGGACAACTCTTCTTTTCAATAACTGAGGCCATTGATTTGTTTCGATATGGATACTAAGAGAAGAGAAACTGCTACTTGGATCTCCCTTGCATGTCCACCCATTGATTACTTCAAAATTCTTGGCTTTCCTAATCAGTTTGAGGGTGAAAATACATCTTATTTTCTTCCTATTTATTATGGTCATGATGGGGAACACTCACCAAGATTCCATATTGCAATGTTCCTTTCACGAATGAGCTAATTTAACATACACCATGAAGATCATATGATGTATATGTTTGCTTTTTCTTTCCAAGGGGATGCCTCAAGTTGGTTTTATGTTGGCCTTCCTGATAAATCTATCACTTCCCTCATTGGCTTCTTCAGAATATTTTTAAGACAATGGCATCATGGTGAAGTTCATATTGAATCATTCATTAGAAGCACTCTTGCTCACTTCTTTCCTTCAAAATAATTTCATATGGAAGAGCCTGAGCTATCCAATATCAACATGATGTATGACATTCCATTTTTAGAGACTCATGTTGATCCCATCGAAGAACAACATGAGGAAACATTCATTGAAGGCATTATTGAATACCTTCCTCATGTTACCTCAACAGAAAATGTTGAAGAGTGGGAGTTTTTTCAAGACTATTTCAGTGATGATGAGCACATTTGTGCTCCTGATCCACCTCCAAAAGAAACCATTGCAGAGGCCTATATTGAAATTCATGAAGAATTTTGCAATGTGTATAATGATGATGGTTTGGGAGTTTTCCTTCCTTGTGACCTTTTTTTTAGGAGGAGGATTATGAGCATGAAGAGGACAGATATAGCCTGGATCATGATATAAGTGATGAAGAGTACCTCATGACTAACATAAATGTTGGTGATGATAACTAGACATTTATAGAGAACCCCATCTATGCCATGTCTGAAGAAGAAAAATAATGAGCGAGAATCTTTTGAGAGCATATTTGAAAATACCATATATGACATATATGAAGAAAGAAAGTTTAAGTCAAAGGCTCTTGGTGGGTTTATTGAAAAACTCATTTATGAGGTTTCACAGAAAGCATGGACCTTAAGACCTTGGGATATCTTTGCATGGAAAAGGAGGATGAAATATTTTTTTATCAATATGAGCCATGCATGAGCACCAACAAGGAAGACTTGAAGAAGCAGTACAGTGAAGATTCAGATCAGTTACAGCTAATTGAAGAGCAGTCTCAGCCATCATGTTCACATACAAAAGTTCCTTATGATTTGGAGCAGTTTGGGGCTTATGCTTTCACAAAAATTTATAATCAAAAGAGCCCAATAGATCAATCTGACGAATTAGTTCATCTGCCTCATCATTTAGAGTTTTTTCTCATCCCTATCCAGTCATGGATAGAAGAAGCATGCAGGAGGACTTACCATTTTAGGAAGCACTTAAAATATCTATCACATGCCTATCATTTCCCATCCAACCCTCCCATCCAGAATATTCATGCAGGTTTTCATTTTCTGATAAACGTATCCTTGCTTTGGCCGGTAACCAAAGACAAGGAAAAAATTTGTTATATTAATGAAATGTTAAGGTGGTTACATTGGATTTATCATTTTACTTTATACTATGCTTAGAGTAAGAAAATAAGCTCCTCAAAGTGAGCATTTACTTTATGCATTTCTTTCCAGTACTTAGGAATAATAAAAAATTCCTTAGTTAGTTTTAGTTTTTATGAATAAATGCATTTTGTGATTCATTGGTTTCTTCATAAAACTTGTGTTGGTGAAGGTTTTTCTTGTCAAGTTGAAATGGTTTTACAGGTTGTATAAACCAAAGATTCTGGTGTTCTCGCATCCTCTCCTTTCCTGAAGGCTTGATCGAGCACATGTCTCGTAGTTGGAGCCAGATGTTATCTACTAAATTGCACTTAGTGGATTCAGTGTGAACCGTCAAAGACTTGAACAATCAAATTGTTCATCATCACTGTTCCAAGATCCATCAAGCCAAATTTTGGCACTTTTTAAAAACAAAATTGCATGTCCATACCCCCATGGAGAATTGTAATAACTTGGTCTAAGCATGGTATTTTTGTAACAGGATTGGATGTCCTTATGTATATCTATCAAGGGGATACTCTAGAGTGTTTTTTCCTTAAGAATTATGCGTTGCACTTTAGTGACATATAATTCATGAGTTTTTCACTTACACCTCCAAAGCTGGAGTATTTACCGTGGTGGTCAAACCTTTGGAGGTTATTAAATCCTAAGTGTCTATATATTTTTACATGCTATCCATCAATAATGAGACGTATGAACATGCACTAGGTCCCCTAGGATTTTCGGAGAATTCCGACAAAAATATTTTTTCTCGTAAACTTAGGCTATTTTTTAATAATTTAAATAAGAAATTTCAAATTGTAATAAAAGTATGGTCTAGAGGCGGAATTTGGCATGGGGATGCTCTTTTTCACACTCAAAGTGTCCTCTTTACCCTAGGACCCACTTTTCCTATGTTTCGGATGATTAAATTATCACTTAAAGCATTTTTGCTCAAAAATGCGACAAAATGACAAAAAATGTTAAAAAAGACACAAAAGGACAAAGTGAGAAAATCAAGGAAACATGATTAAAACATGTTGATGAGGTGGCAAAGTTGTCTCTTATGGAAGGCAACCTCATTAAGTGGATAAAGCACATGTTTAAAAGTCATATCATGAGGATAGTCAATGGAATTTTTTAAAGGATGCGCCATCCCTCTCACATGGGCGACTTGTTGTATGCGGCAGCCCATAAATAGATGGTGATAAAACCAAGAGGGAGGTCGCCTACCTCATGAGAGGTGGCCCACCCTCCTTTGAAGTGGATCTCCATCATATCAATCACATTGATCCTTTCATTATTCAATCCCATATTTTGCTCAAAATCGCCCAAATCACTCCATGATTTATGTGATGCACCCCCTCTTCCTTCTCCGTTTATTTTGTTATTTTAGTAGGAGCTTGGGCTCTCTTTTGAGCATGGTCAGAGAGGACCGAAAGGCTGGTGATTCTTGTACTGTACTTTGTAACATCTTTCGGAATAATAAAGGCTTTGGAGGAAAATCTGTGGTGTAGTGCTCTATGTGTGTGGATGCAAATGTCAATGTTTTATGAGGTAACTGTAGCGTAACTTAATTATTTGATGCATTTGTGGATGATCAAGGCTTCAAAATGACTATTACTACTTGGTAGGATTTATGATTCTACTTTAATTTCATATATTGTTTGCTCATGTCCGTGATATAGAAGTAGTATGTTATTACTAGTCTGTATGCTTACTCTTCTGATTTCTGGAATGAGAAGCATCAAATTTGACGCTTTTGTGCAAGTAGTTTTAGTTGTGCAGGTTGCCTAAGCTTGAATATGCAGATGATCTAGTTTGACTCTACTTCTCTTCAAGTACTTTCAAGATACAGCCCCTCCGCTCTCCACCAGCAGGCTCCATAGCTCAACCATTCTCAAGATTCCAACATTCTTTCTCTCTCTTTCCTTCATTTTAAATTCAAGATTTTATGGTTACGATTACTTGCATGCTCAGTTAAATTAGTTTCATTTGAAAATAATATTTTAAGAAGCTGATTTAATTAAGTATGTTAATAGATCTTATGTTTAGTAGATGTAGGTTGCTTAAATACTTGTGCATATTTCTTATATTTCAGTACTTAAAATTTGTATACTTTTAACGTTCATTTGGGCACATTTGGTGCATTTCAGGTGGCTGGTTTTGCATTTTTATCGCCATAACAAGAGGAAGTGCTGCCAAAAAATTGAAGATCTAAAGCCATCCAAGGCTTCCTGGAGCATCTACTTCCATCTTGTCCCATTTTTGAAACTTGTAAGGCCTTTGGATCCAGATCTATAAGGACCAAAGGGCATCCACTTTCATATTGTAAAGTAATTAATAAAGGAAAGCAGGCTACTCAGTGCTTTCCCCCATCCCCCCAAGGGGAATCCGCGTCTTTTTGGTTTGGTGAATTTTTTTATTTTCTTTTTTTGTAGATTATTTTTCATTATGCAATCTTTAAAATAAAAAATCACGGGCACACAATCCGTCCCTAGAGGGCTGTATAGATTAGTTTATTTCATTTTTGCTTTGTCATTTATTTCGCAACAATAAACTCTAAAAATTTGCACCCTTGCTTTCCAGAAGTACTGCACCAACCATTGGTGTGTGAAAAATAGATTCTTGGGTTTTAGATTAGTTAATCAACTCATCCATAACATTAATAAAATTTGACAAGACTTAAAAATCTCAATTATCCTCTTAACCGCTGCAGCCTAGTTTGAACAGTTGGCCAATCAGAAAATGACTTTGAGTGACTAGTGTAATAGGGAAATCCTACGAAGATTCAATCTCAAGGACTCGGGAGGTCGAGTGAAGCTAACTATAGAGTCAGCGGGCTACTTTAATCAAGTCATGCCTCGCTCGATTGGACACTTGGTATAGTTGTCACTACGCTCAGTTCGAAGGAGTGAGTCAGAGTTGGGCCAAACAACGAATAAACCCATTCATTAATTCACACATCATAATAAAACATTTAAAACTAACCAACAAGACTTGCAACACTTTTCACGACACAGCAGCACTTCAATAATTTCATGTGACTCCATTCGACGCTGGTCTAATCTACAACAATCAAACATTTTAATTGAAACAATGTATTGGATGGATTTATCATTATCATGATGTTTTAATTTATAGTTGCTTTCTCTAGTTCAGTATTTACTTGTATTTCAAACTCCTAGATTATCTTCTCTCTTTAACTTAGCATAAAGCCATAGTTTTTCTTTATTAGGGACCACCCCCCTTGGCTTCGTTAGGAGTTGGCCTAGACGGAGGAGTTGAGTGTTGAGTGACAGTATCTCAACTCTTTGCTTCCCCCAAGGGCACACCCAATGGCTTGAAGATTTATGCCATGCTAATCCCCTTTTTCCCCGAGGTGTGTATCTAACTGCAACAAAACCTAAATTATAAACTCCACTTCGTAGATTTGCTTGATAGGTGGTTTCACCTTTATAATTCGCCTTTATAGGCTGGCCCCTTTTTGAATAACTCTATATATGTGTTAATTTATGTATTCCCTCCTTCACTGAACATAACTTAACATGTATGCTTTACGCTTAGCATGCAAATAAAACCGGAAGATTCGTGATGGTCAAGTTATCTATAATTAGGCTTTCAACTTCTTTATTTTTGTTTTGTTATTGTTTCATGATTCACCCAATGCTCATCATTTATCTGACACACAACATCCCTGTTGGTTAAGATATATCAAGTCAACACATGATTTACTCTAATAGCAGTGAACAAATTCTTGGTGGAAGCTCTTCAAGACAAATGGAATTTTCGAGCATCGATGGTGATATGACAACAATCAATTGAATTCTTGAGCACTGGTGGTTGTAAAACTATTATTATTGACTCCATTCCATTTGGAATTCAATTGGTAGTCGTTACTGATGCGATGCCCTCAATATTGTACAAAAATAGCCTCAATTTTGATGCAATTTTAATGACTCCTAGCGTGGTTAAGAGCTTTGGTTAAGGGCTTACTACTTGTCTATCGAATAGTTTAAAGTGGCAACTACGTCAGAGGCTCTAAGATTGGCAATTTATTTAATTGGAAGTATTTTATATAGCTCCTAAGCCCTCACAAAATTCAAGCAAATAATTTTTAATGCTGACATCATTCCAAATTAGATAAAGAGATTAGCAAATCCAATTTCGTCAACTCTATTTGTAGCAATTAGCTTGCGGAGGTTTATGTTATACCCAACAATTTTTTTAAACAAATTGTTGGTGTTCACCTGTAGTGTGCATTTTTAACAAAATTGGAAAAATTGCATTTTTTGCCAGTTCGACCCTTAGACTAGTATTGACCCAAATGGCTCCAAATGCTTCCAAATTGGTTATGAATGTGTTTGTAAGGTATTAAGACATAAAATGGGAACTTATGGATACTTGGACACTCTCAAAATACTTCTACAACATTCAATTACAATCAAGGAAAAATAGGGCAATCTATTAGTCAAATCGAGGTTCAAATCCCCCCAGGGTAGTGGTCAAAGATGGATCTCCAAATGTTGTACGACCATCCCAAATTTTAGAACAGAGACATGGTAATGTTAAAGGACTTCAATGGTCTCCCAAATACATCATCAATCAGTTTCTAAAGGCTTCTGCAACTCCCATAAATCAAAAGTTTGTGGAAATGTCTTCACATAGGGGGAATGCTAGTAAACTTCACCACTTGCTATGAAATTTGAGATTTATGTTCCAAAGGCTTAAGAAATGTATATGAAACTTCTTCCAGACATTAATGACGATCCATACATCATAAAAATCACAGAGATGAACTGATACAAGTCGAAATACAACAACTTCAAGCTTTCATAGCAAGATGTAGGGAAAATGGCACCATTTATGCATTGTTTGATATTTTTACATAGTTCCACTTGGTATTTCGACCCGAGAGTCTTCTAAGCATTAAATGCAGAGTATATATATCAGAATACAAATAAATGGGACCACAAGAACTCCCCCAAAGAGAACAACATCCCACCAAGTGCGCCCTTCCTCCAAGAGCCAAAATATGAAGAGAAAAGTGAGAAAGGTGTGGAAGCAAGTTGAGGATGAGAATGTCGCGAGCTGCCCTGTAGCTTCAACCTACAACAAATGACTCCATTGTAGCTCCAAATGAAAGGTCTGAATGGCCTCTCCAATTTCCAATTAAGATGGAAATCTTTCACCCTCAAAATTGGTACTAAGGCAAGTAGAGTAAACATTCCACAAGCATGGACAAGCTATGCTCTCCAATATGCAAAATGATAAATGATCAAAAGCTACTCTTCTTCTTTGTTCTTTACTTTTATAAACTTCCAAAGACCTCCTTGGGTCAAATTCCTTCCAAAAGACTCATGCAAACTCAAGTTGGGAAGAGATTCCAATGTGTACCACTTGTCCAACAATTCCTTGTCTCCATCTTCCCTTATTTCGAATGGGTGTCTTTTTGGCTACCCTAACTCCCTTGTGCAACTTCTTGGAGGCTATTTTTAGCCCTGGCATGTCATATATGTCAGATGTCAGCATTCAAGTCTGATTTGTGTCATAGGTGTCATAGCATCTTCATCATTGTTGTCATAGAGCTGAGGAATCTAGTCCAAGTGTCCCACTGGCTCCAAAATACCTCTTCCTGTTCCATGAGAGTTACTCTTCCACTCCAATTCGACCTTCATTGAATCATGCCAAGTATATTGACCTTCCAACTCCCCAAGATCATTAACCTCCACCTTTGATTCGAATGGGTGATAATAGAATGCCATGTGACATGAAGAATCTAGCTTTGTGTAGGTCCCACACCACCAATGTGTCTCCATGACCAAGTGCCACCTTATTTTCCTATCATAAATATTTATTTAACCCCTTTTAATATATTTATGTCAATCTAATGTCCATTTGGGGTTTATTAGCTCATTTATTCAAAATCCCAATGTTTCCACCCTAACCTAGGAAACTAGTAGATTGGTGGAATTTCCTCTTTTGAAATTTATTTGAATGGAGACATTACATCACCACTATCCTATCTCACTTGGTAGCCACTATTGATTTTATCATTGGTAGCGGTCTTGCCCTAGGTAACAATTCCCTCACCAAATGTTTCTTTAGATGTAGACTTTTCTTCGTTGGGATGTAACTTGTTCTGCAGCTGTTGTTTTGAGTTTATTTCTAGTAAGTATTGATATTTTTAAATAAAATTCAATTTCACTAATTTCTTAAATTTGCAGCACTGATTTTTTCTTTCACTGTTTTGAACTATAAATGGTCAAGGACCAATTGTGGTCAACAACCGGAGGTTCAAACAAGCTCTGAAAATTAATGAGTATGGTCAAAGGACAAATCGCACAGGGTCTAAAAGGAGAGTGACCAATGTCAAGAACAAAAAGCAAAGCTCTAATACCAAAATAAACAAACAAAATTTGTTTCTCAAATAAAAACATAATTCAATTATCGAATATCCATTTTAAGAAGCACAATAGGTCAAAATCCATAAAGAATAAATATGTCGTAATTGTATAATGAGTAAAAGATGTGATATGTTACAATGCCATGGGACAGTTTACACATATATGCATTGACTGGTCACTGTGGATGAATGGTCATGTCCTTTCTTTAATCCATGTCACTTCATTAATTAATTAATTATGTATGCATTAACTAATCACCATGGATGAATGGTCATACCTTTCTTCAGGTCATGTCACTTCATTAATCAATTAATTAATTAATCATTACTCTTTTATTAATTGATATTTATTTATGTATATTTATATACATTACAAGTGGGTTTATTGAGATTAAGTGGCCTGTATAAAACATGAAGCGGCCACCAACAAGTATTGAAGAACTTACATAACTTACATATGACATAAAGCATAATAGGTCCTTCCCACTCGTTTGTTGTGTAGTTGTGCTCAGATCGAGTTGTGGAACCAACCATGTAATGTACAAACAGCTAGTCATAACCACACAACCTAAAATGGTGAGATAAAGCTGCATTGTCTACTAGTGAAATGACATAATTGTAGAAAGATGCATTCAGAATGACGTACAGAAAAAATCTTTACATTTACAAAGATCTCAAAAGCCCAAACTTCAATGACATAGGCAAAACGGTGTTCTTCAAAAGCACTAATTACTTTGACAGCATGGGAGTGAAAAACAACCGCCCGTATTTGAACTTAGTAAAATAACTAAACCTGTTCTCACAAATAACGAAGTATCAGATCAAGCCAAGTTAGCAATGTCACAAAGGCGATGTTAAAATTGTAAAGAATATTTGAAATACGATAAGTGAAGTTAATCAGAATCAAATAGTTAATTGCAAAATTTTCTATTTGAATCAAAAAGCATGTTGTACATAATTCCCCTTCATCCAAGTAGGCAAGTCTTGCAATCGCTAATCCCGTGTTTGACCTTTGAGTTGGAGGCAAAACAAAAAAGTTTACCATGGCGCAAATATCTTTCTAAGCAGCAATTGCAAACATGAGTCAACTTAGAGCCAACTATGCATGCTGTTTCTATTTGTTGAAGGGCAACTTTCCATGCTGATAACTATCTAAATTCAAGTACCATTAGTTATCTTCAGATCTCACCAGAATTTCCATGTAGCCCAAAGTGTTGGTCAAACATTGAATCAATAACTAGCCAAATGCCGCTAAAACATATGCACGGCTCTGCACTAGTGATTGAAATCCTATAGACAATTACATTGGCATTTCTAAAGCATTAAGCAAACAACATGCCAGTACTGTTAGTTAGCATAACTCGGGATTATCTCCTTCAAATTCTTATGTAAACAAGCTTAAATAATTCTTTGACCCTTAAGAGGTACATAAACCACCAGATACTACTTCCAGAACTTCAAAATTTATGGAAAGACAAAGCATGAAAAGTCAAGACAATTTAATTTTCTAGTGGTCTTGTTTAACAATTTTGCTTCATATTCAGACTTTTGAGTCTGCTTGCATCAAGAAACCATCATAGTTATGTGAATTTGGATTAGCTTGAAATGATAAGACAAAATGGCAGGTAATTCCACTGAAAAATTACAATTCAGAAAAGTGACGAGCCGAAGCTTCAAGCAATAATAAATATCCACAACCACCAGACATCGCAACTGCCAGGCATCAGCAGTTAGACGACAAATCTCAAGTGCTAGGAAGGATTAAACAAATTATTATTTTAGAAGTGATCTTGCTAAATGTTCCCGTGCAGATGCAAGTGCTTGAGATATAGTCTGCAAAACAAATATACTTGAAATTAAATCATTGCATTACAGCTAATGCTGAAAAACACTTTTAGGAGTAAATGCATTGCAATTCCTTAAAAGTCAATAATGATAAAAAATTTGCTCAACAAAACAGAGCAAGATCGTAAAAGGTAGGGAGCATAAGGACCTGCTCAGAAAGGGGTGCCCCTCCACCATCAGCACCATGGGTCACCACTTTTCCAGCAATTAGACTTGCTTCAGTCTCCAGAATGATTCTGAAAGTTAAATACACAATAAGGAACACAATATTAGAAGACTTCACTGGATTATACTGTTATACTCAATGCAGTCTTCCTGGGATACCCACAAACTTCAATGTCATTTATTAAACTCGAATGCCATCAGGATGCATTTTAGAAGTATGGCACCAGCATCCACTAAAAAATAGCATGTACAGTTGTCAGTAACAGAACTGTAATTACTAACAAGGAAATAAGACCTTTGAGAAAGCATAAGATCCACAAAACCATCAAGAATGAACAAACAAAAGAACTTAAGGAAACCCCCTATCATTCATTGTTCTTTGTGTCCCCAAGTTTGTTGGTTGTTGGACCCTCCGCAATCAAAAGTATCTTATTCTTAATTCGAAATTCCCACCGAAGTACAAATTTTAAATTGACATTTCAATAAAACTAGATAATTGTCTACTTTGCCAACTGTTACTCACTATTGTACTTATTCCATGGTTTACTAAAGCACACATCCTTTACATCTTTTTGGGCAAAGGACATATATACCTTTTGTTGTACTGTAACAAACCAAAACAGTGATTCAAATAATTTTGAATACACTCATAAACACAAAAATGAAAATTGTAACATTCTAAAGTAAATGACATAAGTAAAATACCACTATCTAAATCGTGCAGAGTTAAATAGAGAGATTGATAGGACATACCCTCCATCAACAATCTCGTCAAGACAAAGAAGGATCAGATCTAAATTCTCAAGAGCTGTTCTTTTCTCCACATTGCTCCTGGGAAATTAGCCAAACAGTAGTACAATTAAAAAGTTGAGAATTGAATTTCAAATAATCAAAGGTGGAAAGACAAAAAAATAGTGTAGCATTGACACATAATTTTCAGAGTGGGTAGCTGTATCAACGCCGTGATGGTAACAAAAGTCATCACAGGATAAAGAAACCAACACTAAACCTTTGGGGACAAACCTGAGAAGAATTGCAACTGAATCAAAGAAGCCTTGAAGAACTGTCGCCAGAATAAGCTCATTCTCATCATCACCACCGGTGACATAGAAATGTAGATCAGAAATGAACTTATACACAACAATATAGCTATCGAACAGGCCAATTTCCGCTGCATAATATGAAATCATATGCATCAGTAAAAGACCTTAGGAAAGACTATTTACAAAAATATATCAGATGTCCATTTTGCATCGTGATTTTAAGATACTGTTATAATCTAATACATTATCAAAGCAATAATTTAGAAGCCTTCAATAAGATTGAAGCAAAGGTATTCATCACAATGATGGAACTCAAAGTCAGAAAATGGAAGATACCAACTTTATGTCTTGGATTTGACTCCAATTTCAAAATAATGTTCAGAAAAGTAAATGAGAAAACCTTAGCTGCAGCTTCAAAATGTTTAGACAATACTTTAAATAAGAATGTGTATTCACCGTCTTATTTAATCCCTATTATGATAATATTAGATAATATTGACACCAAGCAATAATGTCAATATGCATAATATGAAATCATATGCATCAGTAAAAGACCTTAGGAAAGACTATTTACAAAAATAGATCAGATGTCTATTTTGCATCATGATTTTAACATACTGTTATAATCTAAAACATTATCAAAGCAATAATTTAGAAGCCTTCAATAAGATTGTAGCAAAGGCATTCACCGTCTTATTTAAACCATATTATGATAATATTAGATAATATTGACACTGAGCAATAACATCAATATGCATAATATGAAATCATATGCATCAGTAAAAGACCTTAGGAAAGACTATTTACAAAAATATATCAGATGTCCATTTTGGATCTTGATTTCAAGATACTGTTATAATCTAATACATTATCAAAGCAATAATTTAGAAGCCTTCAATATGATTGTAGCAAAGGCATTCACCATCTTATTTAATCCATATTATGATAATATTAGATAATATTGACACCGAGCAATAACATCAATATGCATAATACGAAATCATATGCATCAGTAAAAGACCTTAGGAAAGACTATTTACAAAAATATATCAGATGTCCATTTTGGATCTTGAGTTTAAGATACTGTTATAATCTAATACATTATCAAAGCAATAATTTAGAAGCCTTCAATAAGATTGTAGCAAAGGTATTCATCGCAATGATGGAACTCAAAGTCAGAACATGGAAGATACCAACTTTATGTCTTGGATTTGACTCCAATTTCACGACAATACTTTAAAAGATTAAATAAGAATGTGCATTCACCGTCTTATTTAAAACATATTATGATAATATTAGATAATATTGACACCGAGCAATAACATCAATATGCATAATATGAAATCACATGCATCAGTAAAAGACCTTAGGAAAGACTTACAAAAATATATCAGATGTCTATTTTGCATCTTGATTTTAACATACTGTTATAATCTAATACATTATCAAAGCAATAATTTAGAAGCCTTCAATAAGATTGTAGCAAAGGCATTCACCATCTTATTTAATCCATATTATGATAATATTAGATAATATTGACACTGAGCAATAACATCAATATGCATAACATGAAATCATATGCATCAGTAAAAGACCTTAGGAAAGACTATTTACAAAAATATATCAGATGTCCATTTTGCATCTTGATTTTAAGATACTGTTATAATCTAATATATTATCAAAGCAATAATTTAGAAGCCTTCAATAAGATTGTAGCAAAGGTATTCATCGCAATGATGGAACTCAAAGTCAGAAAATGGAAGATACCAACTTTATGTCTTGGATTTGACTCCAATTTCAAAATAATGTTTAGAAAAGTAAATGAAAAAACCTTAGCTGCAGCTTCAAAATGTTTAGACAATACTTTAAAAGTTGAAATAAGAATGTGCATTCACCGTCTTATTTAATCCATATTATGATAATATTAGATAATATTGACACCGAGCAATAACGTCAATATGCATAATATGAAATCATATGCATCAGTAAAAGACCTTAGGAAAGACTATTTACAAAAATAGATCAGATGTCTATTTTGCATCTTGATTTTAGCATACTGTTATAATCTAATACATTATCAAAGCAATAATTTAGAAGCCTTCAATAAGAGTGTAGCAAAGGCATTCACCGTCTTATTTAAACCATATTATGATAATATTAGATAATATTGACACCGAGCAATAACATCAATATGATTAATATGAAATCACATGCAAGAGTAAAAGACCTTAGGAAAGACTTTACAAAAATATATCAGATGTCTATTTTGCATCTTGATTTTAACATACTGTTATAATCTAATACATTATCAAAGCAATAATTTAGAAGCCTTCAATAAGATTGTAGCAAAGGCATTCACCATCTTATTTAATCCATATTATGATAATATTAGATTATATTCACACCGAGCAATAACATCAATATGCATAATATGAAATCATATGCATCAGTAAAAGACCTTAGGAAAGACTATTTACAAAAATATATCAGATGTCTATTTTGCATCTTGATTTTAACATACTGTTATAATCTAATAAATTATCAAAACAATAATTTAGAAGCCTTCAATAAGATTGTAGCAAAGGTATCCATCACAATGATGAAACTCAAAGTCAGAAAATGGAAGATACCAACTTTATGTCTTGGATTTGACTCCAATTTCAAAATAATGTTCAGAAAAGTAAATGAGAAAACCTTAGCTGCAGCTTCAAAATGTTTAGACAATACTTTAAATAAGAATGTGCATTCACCGTCTTATATAATCCATATTATGATAATATTGACACCGAGCAATAACATCAACACACATAATAGCAAATAACAGTAGACAAATGCTAAATTTAAAATTATAATGAAAATATTACGCAAGGATAAAATAAAATTAATGAAAATTTTCTATCATAGCAATGTTTTTTTGCATTAAACTAGCAGAATACTATAAGGATACATGTTAAGTTCATTGCATCCCAGCAGTCGGTTATATTTAACAGTTTCAAACAAGAATTGCATGAAACAAAATTAACAGAATCAACGATAGACATAAGCTTGAGCACTAGAAGGTTCCCTACTGCTTGGTTAATTTGCTTATGGAAATACAAACATTGCTTACAAACACATAAATATGTGCACACACACACACATACTAGTATGGACTTGTGTCATCACAAACACATAAATATGTGCACACACACACACATACTAGTATGGACTTGTGTCAAATAATTGAAGCAATATACTTAATGTGTGTAATTCATTATATGTTAAAGATTGTTCATCCTCGTACTAGCATTCAAGTCTTTTAGGGCCAGACAGCTCTTGTTATGCAGGACCTTTAAGCGTTGTGGACCAGTATGGCATAAGCCATGTGGGCCCACAAGGCCCATGCCATGAGGGCCCTGCAGATCATTCCTTCCAAGCCCACAAGAAGGAAAGATGGGACCAAGTGGACAACTGATTGCGAGCGTAGATTTGTTATCTAGATATATATGGTTTTATGCATATATAATATATATACACTAACGTGACCAGTGTTATCAAAACCAGACCGAAACCAGGAAAACCAGCCGGTCCAACCAACTTCAGGGCTGTACCAGTCCAGTTCAAGATTTCAGACTGGGAAGGCCAGTTCCATACTGAACCAGCCAGTTCCGTACCAAAACCAGCTGGTTCTGTGTGGAACTGACTGTTTCGGTACATGTTCATGTGTCAACCATGAAAATGGGAATAAAAAAACAAAAAAGGTAAAACTGGAAACCTAAAACTAACACTTGAAAGCCATGTGGGAACACAAGGTTCATGCCATAAGGGCTCTGCATAGATCATTTCTTCCAAGCCCACAAGAAGGAAAGATGGGACAAAGTGGACAACTGATTGCGAAACTTCAAGTTGTAACTGACAATGCCTCAAGTTGTGCAGGAGCCGGAAAACTAATAATGGATAAATACAAAACAATTTATTGGACCCCTGTGCTGCTCTTTGCCTTGACTTGTTGCTACACGATTTAGCAAAGTTTCCATGGATTAATGAGGCAATTCGGAAGGGGAAACAAATTTCTCACTCCATATTTAACCGTCACCTCAAATTGAGATTGTACAGGAAGCAAGCATTTAGAGAGGCTATTGAGGCCCTCTGATACAAGATTTGCCACATATTCCATTTCCCTCAAAAGAGTGGTTGAGTTAAAGACAAGTATTAGAGGTATTATCTGCAACACTGAGTAGGAAAACTCTCGGCTTTCTAAAGAATCTAAAGGGAAGGAGTTGGAGCAAATCATTTTGGGCAGTGATTTTTGGCAAAGTGCCATGAAGGTTTTGAAAATATGTGATCCTATTGTTGGCATGCTTTGCATGGTCGATAGTGACACCCCTTCTATGGGTTTTATTTATGAGGCAATGAATCGTTGCAAGGAAGCTATAGCAAAATCCTTTAACAATGTGGAAAGTGAGTACATGGAAATATGGCAGGTAATAGATGAGAGATGGAAGATGTTGCATACCCCTTTGCATGCAGCAGCATGTTGTTTGGACCCTAGATTGTTTGGGATAGAAAGAAATGATGATGTAGAAGCCATGAGTGGTCTTTATGAAGCTATTGAGAGGTTGACTCCAAATCCAGAAGAATCCAGGAAGCTTAGAGAGCAACTTCGGGCATCCAAATCAGAAGAAGGGATGTTTGGAAGTGCTTTTGCCATAGAGGATAGGAACAACATTCCTCCAGGGGCATGGTGAACTTACTATGGAGCGGAGTCACCTCAATTACAACGTAGAAGACCATTTATTTCTTTATTGTCATTATTCTAAAGAAGTCTGGCATGCAGCAACAGCAAAATGTTTTTCTGCTGGAAAAGGCAAGTGAGCAGGAGCCACAGTGGAAGAAACCATGAAACTACGGCTGGAAGTCAAGGAACAAGCTATGAATGGATGGCCAGGAATGAAGCATTATTTAGTGGACACCTCTGGACTCCCTTAAAAGTTATTTTACAAACTTCAAAATGTCTAAAGAGCATATTAGAATCCAAAAAAGAAAAGGAAGAATGGTTTGTTGCCCTAGACATTGTCAAGACTTAAAAAAAACCAATGGAGTTTCTCTGATGGTGCAGCTCAAAGGAACCCGTCAATCAGTGGAGCAGAAGGAATTATCTACCTATCTGACAATCACTGGTGACAGTTTGCTGTTAATTTGAGGGAAGGATCAAACAACTAAGCAAAAGTCATGGAAGCCTCACTTCTGATGAAATTGCCTGGGAGCACAGCATTGAGGACCTTCAGGTCTTTGGTGACTCCATGCTGTTCATACTACATAGGATGGATGACAGGAAACCAGTAACATATTGTTAACACTGGAAAGGCTGATCAGACCAGCCAGAGTTATTGCAGGCAATTTACAGCACATCAGATTTTTCCATATAATGAGAGGAGACAATACACTGACAGATGGTCTATCCAAACATGCATGCTTTATGCAATATGGAGTTTTATCTGTTCAGCACAGAGATGAGCAGGTAACCCCCTGTTCTGAGAGATAGATCTCTTAACCAATTCTGGTTATATTCGTCTGTACAGTGTAGATTGAGTCCCATGTGGACAATTAATCATGTCTTTTCATGAGCATATCGTACCAACAAATCTGTTCGAGCAATGTCCTCTTTATTTGATCCATACTGAAGATTTCTGTGTGCTGTCTTTTTATACATACCATATGCAAGCAATCAAGTTGGATATCTCATCTCTCATTGCAACAGATACATTTATTCATATGATATTGCCAGAGTTTCAGGGCTATATCAGAAATCCAGATGGGAAGTTTGCTGTGGATGCAGTTGCTGCAAACAAGTGCTGTGTTAAAACATAAAAGGCTTCCATCTGTGGCTTTGATTCATTTGAAAAGTATTCTGGCATTGGTTAGGCAAAGCTCTTTAGTATGGCAGAGAAGCAAATATCCTGATAATGAAGAAACTGCTAACTCCAGGAAAAAGAATCGCTTGGATTTAAGGCAGGTTTTCCGAATTGACTGGATGCTTACTAATATTAATAAAGTTAACAGAGGCAGCAATTCTGACACAAGAGATATTGGCTATCAAAACAATCCTACAGCAGCATCTGGTTGAATTAGAAAAGGTTTTTCATTCAGCTAATTCAGAGTTTGGATCTTGTCAATGTTCCAACAGCTCACGTGGTGGTAATTTAGATGGTTGCAGTATATAGCTGATTTGGCAATTTGATTCCCGAAACAGTACCTACAATTCTGAAGCACTTGATTGGATGCTTTTCAACATAAGGTTGAAAGCTAAGTTACAAATATCAACCGTGCTGCCAAAGTAGTTTTGCATTGTCAGGTCATTGATCAAAACACACATTGTTGGTGAAATATGCATTTGACATGAGCAAATGTAACTTAAGCTATGATGTTCAAGATCAAGCATACATGCTCAAGAAGATTTTGGCATCTTATTTTTATCTAGTGTTAGCATAGATGAAAGAAATAGGGGAAAAATAGGGAAAATGTAGTTGGTTTGTGACATGCTGATCTTGAATTCTTTATTTTGTATCTTCCATAAACTTGGGGTTGGCAACTAGTGACTAACCGTATACATCATAGGTCTTGTATTAATGTCAGCATGTAACCCAGTGGGTAACTTAAGTTTGTTGGCAAATGACAAATGGGTATTGGTTTGTTCATAATTATTAGCATCTTTTCCTTTAATTCTAATAGAGTTTGTACAATTGTGGAAGGCATATAAGCATGCTCTTCTCTCCATTGTAATAGTCTGCAAAAAAGTTAAAACGGAAACACTTCCCTGCATTAACACATGGAAAGCACCCTGTCAAACACACAGGACCACTTAGCTAAGTAGCCATGCCTGGGGTTATATGCTATTGCTAACACAGTCTTAAGTTTTAACTATTGACTAACAACAAGCATTCATATCAAATTCTAATTCTAGCTCAATACAGCCAATTGACAGCAACGGTTATCCAATAGCAGCAATCAGAAATAACATTGTAAACACTGCATGCTACATAGTCATCGGTCCAATAGGAAAAATATAACAAAAATTGAGATTGTATACAAAGCTTGAGCCTTGAGGTATCTAAGAGAGCTAAAGCATTGCTAAACATACACCTAAAGAAATTAAAACATGGGGATAAATCATTTTTATGATAACACTAATGTTTATGCCAATGCCCTAACTCTCAGGATCATTTAACTCATTACTATTTAACAATATTGCAAGGTCTGGCCTGAATTGATTGTTACCTTCTGCACGAGCATTTGTCTTTTGAGTTTTGGTAAAAACAGATTTTTCAAAAGCTAGCTTTGAAGCAAGAGTTGGCCAATCATCAGAATAGTACTTAACTGCAACCCGTTTTCCCTCTGAATCTAAAAGCAAAATGTTCTTGATCAAAGGACAAGATTCCTGCACAATAAACAAATAGAAACCATGAGAGTAGTACATGACAATAAAAATGCATTTACTATTAAGAAACATTATCATGGTCTGACACAGAATGAGACCATAAATTCCAGCTGCAATAAGTGTTTTATCGAAACTATTCACAGTTTGGAACACAGTTAGTTCTTATCTCTGCCATCATAAGCTAAACACATGTGACTAATAAAGTTGAGGGAAAAGGGAAACAGCCACTCAAGAGATGTAGTAGCTCCTTAATTAAGTAAAGTATTTCCTTCAGGTACAGAAAGCAAAAAGAGTGATCAACTACCATCTTTATAGTTTTGTTTCACACAGATCTGCTTCTTATATTAGTGTCAAAAATGTTCTATTAGTCGAGTGATTACAGGCCTAGTTTCCCAGAATGGTTGATCTAAATGAAACATGTACACATTTGGTCATATTACAAATATATTTAGGCTTAATTGCCAGTTAATCTTATCCTGATTTTCCATATCGGAGACTATTTTTACTGAGTAACCTAAGTTGGATTTATCATGGGCATAATAGTTTAGTTTATGATTAACATGGAGAAAGGATCACAGCAGGCTCTTATAAATATCCAGTAAGCTTTCTGCAACTACCATCTATACGAAGCTCTTATTGATATCTAAGGGTACCTCTATATCTTTTCTACTTGTTTCAATGTAATTGTCATATATTTAATGGCACGACTCTAATCATCCTTGCCACCAAAATTCACAGCCAATGCCATATCTTTAATTTCATACCGAATAACTCTAATTATCCTTATCACCAAAATCCACTACCAATTTGGCACTGGGGTTGCAAAATCAAAAAGGAACACCTGGTGCAATGCACCATAAAGCAAAATTAGGTTAATAGGAAACAGTCAAGAGTTTCTGACAAAAATACTTCAGGAACATGAACACCGGGACATTTGCTCTCCCAACCCTTCCTTACAGATCTCAATTTTATATCCCCAATTATGAACACGTGTACTTTGATTGACTAGATACCTGTATTGTTAATTAAAAACATTTTTAAAATTAGACAGAAGGAAAAGATTTTAAGTGGTTTTCTTTTCTTTTGGGACAATCAGAAGCTGAGCTCCACGTGAGATCTAGGCTACCCTGCCCATCCACGTGAGATCTAGGCTACCCTGCCCATAGAATTGGGGTAGGTGGACTAGGGCATGCAAAATGGTATATATGTATGTATGTATATAGATAGATAGTTCAATGAAAAAGAGAAACATCCAGTGCGCCAGTGCTGAATAAACTAAAAGAAAGAGTCCAGGCTATACACTTCCACCATGTCTACAGGGAACACAACAACCTTGCTGATAGGCTGTCTAAACAAGCATGCAGCAGAAGATCTGGACAACTTTCCATGATCATCCACAGAGATGGATTTGAAGAAACCCTGCCTCCTAGGGAGCTTACTGTGCAGTAAGTATGTCTTTATTTAGCTGACGCCCAAGTATTGTCTGGAGTCTGGACAGTTTTGTGTTTTCTTGAGTTTGGCATGACTCCTGAAGCTCACATTCTTTGTTTAAGCTTTACTGTCTTTGATGATATGTTAGAGAAGCCATTTCTCTTGCTATGATACAGAATGTAACTTTTATGTTTTCAGTCATGGAAAAAGTCAAGATTTTTTTTCTGAGAAAAAGAAAAAAGATAGATAGATACATAACTCGCAATAACTAGACCCTGGGACAAGCAATCTTGAACCTGAACCAGCAGATCAACCTGGCCTTGAATAGGCCTTTGATGAAACTTAAATTGCCATACCCCTTTTAAAATTAACGTTCAAATGCGGATGAAAATATAAAATGTCATTAACAGGTCGGCCATTACTTCCCTAACATTGTATATTGAATTCCTTTTGTTTTAGGCCATCAACGGAATATAAAAATTAATAATGTCATGTGAAACTAAATTTCATTGGTTATGCCCAGCTAGAATTCTACTAAAACATGGTTCAAAATTATCATCTCTGAAGATCCAGGCTGCCTACAAACAGATCCATTCACCGAAACTTGAAACTGGGGAATAAAAACACACAGATCGTGTATGGATTGGATATAAACTGGGCAATGAAAAACCAATGCACTTTGGGCCAAAAGCTGCTAGATCTTACCATTTTCTGCGTTTCAGAGCTCCCAGAGACACCAATGTAAAGCTTGCCGATTAAAGGAGAGGCCGTTCAGACAGATCAGCGAAAGAGGAGCTGCGATTTCACCTTCACTTACGGCAGGCTAAATCAGTCGGAGACATTAACCTTTTTTGAGGGATTTATGAATTCGTCTAACTAATACTCACTCCACCAGATTTATAATGCGAAAAACACACCACCGAATTCATTTTGTGAAAAAATATAAAAATAATTTTTGAAATGGCTTTTTTCTATACAAACCACTAGAGATTCAATTAACTCCGGTTTTATAAAGCGTCCAGAGGGATTAAATCTGCAAACCTTTCACCACTAAATTACAATACACATCTTTCTTTATTATTATTTTTTTTATTTTTTATCTTTTATCTTTTATTTTTTATTTTTTTTATTTTAATTTTTTTATGGGACAAATGGACACTTCCCCTCCACCCGGGCTGTAGAAATGGGCTGTAGAAATGGGCCTTCTCCGATCTCAAACATCAATTTATCAAGCATACACACAAGGCTAGGTTTCAAATAGATCAATTTAGTGTTAAAATAAAAGTAAAATTTTAAAATTAAATTATTTTATTATTATTTCAATAAGTATAACATATATCCATGAGGGATAGCTTAGTTGGTTGGAGTGTGATTTCAAAGACCGTTTGATATTGAGGTCGAAGGTTCAATTCTCACGAATCCAACTCTTTGCGTCCTTCGGGGTTAAGCTCTCAATACTGGAGCCGATATAGTAAGCCTCGATCACAACTGTCGAGGCTATGAACCACACGAATAAACTCTCATGAGCTTCATAGTGAAAGAGGGGACAATTTCTAAAACAATGTGGAGGGAAAGGATTTTCCATCTTTGTGAGACTAAGAGCATTGAGATTGAAAGTCACTTTCTCTCAGAGTGCCATGCGTACAATCACCTTAGATCACGATTTCACAATTTGTATTATAATGCTGACCTCCCTAATCTTCTAACTTGTCAAAACTATGGTGACCTCGGTGCACTTCTTTCTAATCATTTTGAGCATATGAATAATTTTTTACAACAAATAACTATCATCATCATCATCAATTATTTGTGTTAAAAAATAACATTCTCATCCAAAAAGGATACATCATATTTCTTCAAATAAACATAATCTATAAAAATTAGACAAATTCATCAATCAAGATTCCAAAAATGTTTACAACAATAAATCTTTATAGTTTGTTATCAAAGTATTTGACTCTTTAACTTAAATAATTTTTTATATATTGTTTAAGTGATGATAAGTCGAGCCTGTGAGGGTAGAGTAATTGGTAATTAGTAAATGAGACGAGAAGTTGTAAATGGAAGGTCATTAGTTCAAATCTAAATCATTCTTTAACCCCATTATGTAGTTGACTCTTTTTCTTTCACTATAACATAAAGCTTAAACTTCAACAAATTCTTCATATGAGCTTTGTCATACTATTGTCAACATTATTGTATATATTATCTTTGCTTAGTGAAAGTGTTTTATTTCTTTTATGTTTTAAATCTTTTAAAATCAAGTTACTTTTAAATGGTGGTTCACCATTTTCTTTTTTTTTGCAGAAGAAAAAAAGGTTCTTGCTATTCATAGTTTGAATCAAAGAAACTACAATTAGTCCTATCCCACAGATAGTGACACATATTTATGTTTAACTATTGCCTATAGAGGCCCAAACACTTGAAATGTGCTGTAAGATTTTCCAAAATTACAACTTTGAGTCCATCATTAAACTTCTTGAAAACTAAAACTCTCTAATATCCAACAAAAAAAGTTATATCTAGATACTTTCTAAACAATAGATATATAAAAAAGGAGAAGGTCTCCATATTAGTAGATGCAGAACCGTATATCTTCAAATAGTAAATGGTTGTAACCTAACCTTCTGCTATAACCATCCCATGCTTTGATAGTTCATCTACTCTCCTGTTGTAATTCCTAGCAATATGGGAGAAGCTAATGTCTTCAAAAAAAGTAAGGGAGTTTTGGACCTGCTTTTTCCAATAAGCTAACTGAGGGACCTGCAGTCTGTGAGAAGCTTTTATCCAATCAATGATAGCGGCGCCTAAAATTTGCATCTCGTTTTTATCCTTCTTGGTGGCCAACATTAATATCCCCCATATAGCAAGAAACCCACAGGAATCATGGGACTAATAATCGGAGGCAGTTTGAGATTAGGCAGGCATTTCGATCTCCTCACATTGAAATCAGAAACAAAGTGTGACACGAAACCAACAGCCCCCACCAAAGTTAAAGAAGTGCCTTTGAATAATAGAGAGTTATTGTATCCCCAAAGCCTCCACACAAAGCAAATGGGAAAAGGTAATAAGTGAAGATCATACATGTGCCAATGTGCAAGACAAGCTTCCAATGAGCCAGAGGACCAATCACCCGAAATCCTGTGTCTAGACGAAACCTCATCCCAAATATGAAGAGTAATAGAACAGTTTGCAAATAAGTGGTCCACCGTTTCCTCATACCTATAGCAAAGTGGGCATCCCGAGAGGCCAATACCTCCCCTATGCCTATAATTTTCACCAGTTAGTATCATGTTCTGTAAATCCATCTATAAGAAACATCTTATATTGACAGGTACATTCCATTCCCAGATGATCTTAAACCACCAACGAGGCTAACTCACAGTACTAATATGAGGAAACAATCGCACCATATGCCTGACTGGTATAAATTTCCCCATAATTGTTCCTGAATGCCCAATGTAGTTGATTTGAATCATCATTGAGACGTATGCCAGCATGTGTAAGTTATGTCACATATTTACTCCACTCAACAACTTCCTCATCAGATAAATTTAAATCGGTCGCATTAAGCCAGTAAGAGCCCAGATGCGTCCCCTCATACCTTTGTCGAGCATGATTGAGGTAGTATATACCCCATTGATGTATAGCCTGTAAGGTCAAGAAGGAAAGAGTACCAGACTATTGTGCACTAATTAATGGGTCCACACCCACTCTGACCCGGAAGCCATTGCCAACGAACCAGGCCAACCACTTATTAAGTATTGGGAAAGTCTCCACCAACCCTAACCAGATACTAGAACAGTGTCAAAATTTCTTGTTTCCCAGTCTAATCCATTCGATCATTGAACAGTTTTGTAAGTATTTTTCTCTAATAATCAAACCCCATAAACCTCGAAATGCCAGTCCTCTCCATAGACTTTTCAAATGAAGTGCCAAGTAGACCCAATATATGTTCCAGACCCCCCATCCTCCCCGATCCTTTGGAGTAGCAATTCTCTCCCAAGCCACCAAATGAATACCACGCCTCTCCTATGTGGCCTTCCAGAGATAATTAAAGAAAAGTTGCATGATTTGATTTAAGATAGATGAAGGGACTTTGGCTAATGAAAGCCAATAAACCGACATATTGAAGAGGACAAAATTTAGTAAAGTCAATCGGCCCCCCAATGACAGCTTCTGATAGGTCCAAGAGGATATATTTTTCTCAATATTTTGTATTAACCATAACCAATCTGAGATTTTTATAATCATTCGGCTTGAGGAAGAATCCTAAGTATTTTATCCCTGGTTGATGTCCTAAATCTCCAAAGGGAACACTGCATGGAAATGGTCGAGTGAATCCTCCTTAATAAACTGCGATTATAAACTCGAATTAGGATAACTAATCACCATACCCAACTCCATAAAGAAAGTATCCATAATATATTTGTAGTGCTGACACTCGCTCTAGTTCCCAATACCAAAAATGAGAACATCATCCATGAACAACAGATGGGTGATATAATGGCTAGGAGAAAATTTAATCCCAATTATCTTACCTTCTTCTTTTGCTTGAATAATGAGTCGATTTAGTCCTTCGAGGACCAAGAGGAAAAGTAATGGGGATAAAGGACATCCCTGACGAAGTTCCCTCAAACTCTTGAAGAAGGAAGTGGGGCTCCCAATGAGAAGAAACGCAAAGTTTGTAGTCGTAACGCAGCCCATTATCCACTGAGTTACATTAAATTCCAGACCTGCATTGAGAAGAAGAAGCTTGAGAAAAGACCAGTCCACCATATTGCAGGCTTTGACCAAATCAAGTTTCAAAACTAAAGAGTTAAGACTCTTGTTCTTGGCCAAGTGTAAGGTCTTCTGAGATACCCTGATTGCATCAAAAATCAACTTCTGATGCAAAAAGACAAACTGCTCCTTTGAAATCCCATGAGATAAACTTGTCTTGATCCTGTTTGCGATAGTTTTGGAGATAATTTTGTAAATTAAGTTGCACAGGGAAAACGACCAATAATCTAGGAAAGTGGAGGGATTTGATGTCTTCGGAATCAAGGCCAAGAAAGTAGCATTTACCCCTCCCGTCACCTTACCAGTGCACCGAGTATCTTCAACCAATTGAACAAGATCCCGACCAAAGAGATCATAAAACTGAAGGAAGAATTCACTCGTCCAGCCGTCTGGCCCCACTCTGGCCCAGGACTTTTATCTTTAGCCATGCCTTTCAATATGCCCTCAATATCCATGTTGGTCACTGGGCGACCAATGATTGTGCTTTCCTCTTCATAAAAGATACATGGCATAACTTGTAGAGTATGTAAATGCGCCTCCAAGTTGTTTGTCTGGGATTTGGAGAATAACTTGGAAAAGTATCTCATAGCCACAGAAGCTATCTTAGATTGTACAGACACTCGAACCCCTAGAGAAATTTGTATGTCCCAAATCTCCTTATGCATCTTCCTCTGATTCGCATAGGAATGAAAGAATTTAGTATTATAGTCCCCACTTGTGATCCACAACACCCTACTCTTGAGGCACCAAATCTCTTCTTCCTTCTTAAGTAAAACTGCTTTCTCATCTTCTAAAACCCTGATATCTTCCATGCCCATACCTGTAATAATATCTTCAAAAGGAGAGGCGTAAAGTATTTTAAGCTTGGCCTCGATTCTTCTCAAATTCGACTGAAGATTCAACTTTTCTTTTTGATCCACAGTGACCGCAGGAATAGAGGAAATATGTGCATGGCTGAGCCCAATTCCTTAGCAGAGAAGGAAATCCAATGTTGTTTAACTAGATGGATGAAATCTGCATCCTCCGACCACATCGGGAAGTACTTAAAAGGGTACTTAGTAAGATTTGAACCAATCCCCACCTTCAAAATTATCGGCATATGGTCTGATATGTTTGACGGTTCAATCTAGGAGATACATCTATCCAATCCCGAAAAAAGTTCCTCATGTACTAGAACTCTGTCGAGCCTCTTTGCCACCACGTCCTCCCCTTTTCGTCCATTACGTCAAGTTAGCATAAAGGGTTTAGGCTCGATATCAATAAGATTGTAGGACGATACAAGATTTCGGAACCAGTCGATTTTTGGGGCAATTTTGACCTTGGACCCCCAATACTCCTGAGCTGCCAAAGTGAAATTAAGATCACCAGCTATAATCAAGGAGTTGATGTCCAACAGTCCACTATTACTAAGGGTCGTCCAAAAACTCAATTTGTCCATAATAGGACCATAACAGTTGAAAATATGAAGTGGAGTATCCAGTTCTCGACTGCGACCCACTAATAGGATACCACCCCCAATCCGGAAAGGATTGAACTTGTAAAGAGAAGGGTTCTAAGCTAAGATTAGACCTTCGGACCGGCCATCTGCATCAACAGAACAACACTCCCAACTGGGGAGTAACCTCCAATTGAAATATCTCGCTTTCAAACAAACAATCAAAGACTCGTGTAAAAACATAATATCCAGTTTAACTGACTCCAGTAATCTACGGGGGGAAGTGAACTTAGGGGTTCCCCCAACCCCTCGAACATTGAGGGACAGTAGGATCATTGGGTCACCACCGGGGAGGCCGACATTTCTCTAAGAGGCCTAAATTGGTTGGAAACCAGAGGTTGTGAATCGCAATCGGACCCTAAGGAAGAAGAGGGGCCATCATCCGAAATCCCCCCCTAACTGAACCGCCAGTCGATGGTTGGGCAAGGTCCTTTTGTTGCCAACCACCATTCTTTTTTTGAATGTTCACATTGGGATTAAACCCTTATGTCGGCACCGATTCTTCTGAATCTACATAAAAAACATGTAAAGGATCACTATAAAGAGGCCCCCCAGAGAAGAAGAATCCCCATCCCCTAGACTTGGGCTAGAAATGTCTAGCAAAGTAGAGGTCACCAGCGACTATAGTAGAGCTTGTTCATATTTTAACAATTGTGAATCTGAATCCAATAAAAACCCTTCAGAAGGCTTCTATAGGGAATCGAAAATAACATCCACTGACACTACTTTTTCACCCACCGTGGGAATTCCAACATCAAAACCTTCCACCCCAACAAAGTTGTAAACCAGAACAACTGAAAGCCCTCTAACAGTTTGGGAAACCTTCCCCAAATCTTCTAAAAACTCTAAATCAGTAATTGAAAAGGGAGTTGAAAAAAGCAGGAAAGTGGTCTCTAATCTTACTAATGAGGGTATCAGTGTCGTTGGTGTCCACCGACTTTTGGTGTCACCTGTGTTCACCATTTGTTAGAGGGCTAGTCCAAAGGGAGAAATGCCAACACCTACTATTCCAGGTAGAGAATCAAGGTATGGCCAGAAATACAATCATTACAATAGGGCTCAACAAGAGCATTATGTCACTTACAAGACTTGAACTTGGGTGGGGAGAGCAACAATCATTCCTCCCAACCACCCAAGCTACAACCAATGGACAAACTTTTAAATCAAGTTACTTATTTTTTACTTATCAATTTGTTTTTTTAATATTTATATTTATACGACTTTATATTGTGGGCCTTTGAATTTAAATAAGTGTAGTTGGTAAAACAAATATTTGTCACAATATTAATAGTTTTCATAAATGACATGGAGGAATCTTGTCCACCCTAAGTTATAGATACATTTCTAGTCATGCTTAAAGTTGTTCTCTATTTTCTTTATATCCACTCTAGGTTTTAACCATATAAACTTCAATTCCAAGTAATTTTGAACTTGAAATATGTTACCAAATTATGATGTAATCCCATAGTAATGAATCACTCTTAGTACATCACACAAAATCTTAAATAAATTTGAGAGAAGCCAAATTTACTCGAGTGCTTGCAAGGTATTTTAATTTTTGGGTGCTTCTTGGCCACACTTTAATGCAGCTATGTATTTAATTAACATGTGCTAATGATATAACTATAGACAACTGAAAATGACTACAACAATTGGAGAAACCTCTTCTAAAAAAATAACTCCAATATATATTAAGGTTTAAATTCCAATTTTTTTTCCAAAGAAAATATAGCTTACTATTAATATAGGAAATAGTAAATAGCATCCACAACAACGAGGCATGAAGCATCCCAACATAGAGTATCCAGATAGTAATCATGAGACAGACCATAACCAATGGCCAAAAAATAACAGTCATCCAAAGGTCCATCATATAGCACATCCTGGAGGAAAACATCCCCCAAAATAGATGTATAAACCATCAATACCAACAACAGTCCAACCAAGAGATGCAGACATCCAAAGGTCCACCAAAGCACATCATGGAGGAAAACATCCCCCAAAATAGATGTATAAACCATCAATACCAACCATAGCTATAAAAACATCATCTCAACCAAAAATAAACACCAACTCTAATAAAACGAGCCCAATATGCCCACCGAAGGGCCACCCAGTAACCCATAAAAAAAGACCAAAATAAGGTGGAGTCCACCCCAGGAACCAAAAATCCAACAGGATGTTGGAAGGCAATGAGCTAAACACCTGCAAAGAGATAAGAGCCACATAAAAATAAACATATATGGACCAGTAGAAGTAAAAAAAACTAGGACCAATACAAGACCTCAGAGCCACAGGAAAGACGCAAGTCATCATGCCACTCTTCCCATAAAAGTAAACCCTCCAATGAAGACAAAGCTGATTTTGAAAGCGCGTCAACGTCCTGGTTGCACTCACGGAAGACATGAGTGAAATGAATATGCTTAAAACCATTAATAAAGAGTCGAACCTCCTCCAACCAAAAGGAAAGAACCATCACATTGAGAGAAGCTAGATTCTTTGCCCACGAAATAATGGCCATGGAGTCACCTTACATGAGAAGAGATGAGACCTCTTTCATACGAGCAAAATAAAGCAGTAACCAAAGAGCAATGAGTTCGCTGCGGGTATTGGAGCCATAACCAGAATTCAACCGAACTCGAAAGTAAATTGAGGTAGATAGGAAAAATACCACACCAGCTCCACTGTTACCAAACCCCACATGCGCAGCTCCGTCGAAAAAAACACAAGGGTACACTAAAACAGGTAAGGCCAACTGGCGAGGAGGACAAACCATAGAGTGTCCAACTCCACCAACTTGAGTGTTAAATTCCTTAAAAGCCGCAACAGTCCTGCCACTAATATGTTCCAGATTAGGTAAGATGTCATCAAAAATCTGTTGATTTAGAGCCTTCCACACCTCCCAGATCATGAAACATGGGATCTCAACCCAAGACTTAGCACCACCAATCCACTTACCCAAACTATCCACAAAAGAAGAGGAACCCCAAACCACAGTTAAACCAGTAGCACTGCAAATTAAGGCCCATAGACACTGGACAAAACTACATTCAGAAAATAAATGATCCACCGACTCCGCCTGAGTACAACATAGAGGACATCTATTAGGACTAGCGCCCCCTCTGCGACAAAGGTTGTCCCATGTCAAAATCATATTACTCAAGGCAATCCAGATGAATCATTTCACTTTAAGTGGAATGGATAGTTTCCAAATAGTTCAATGCCACCACTGCGTCTGAGTGATCTCATTGGCAAAGATAGATTCATAAGCAAGTTTGGCATAAATAGCCCCATGAGCTACATCCCATGACCAGGCAAGTTTTCCAGGGCCGTCTGATAAGTGAATATTTGAACGTTGGAGATCTATGATAAAAGAAGACCATTCCAGTCCCAAAATACCATTAAGTCCCAATTGTTGCGTCGAGATCCAGGCCGATCGATTCCCCACAACGGACACCGGAGCAGTCCCATGATACAAATTGCAAAAACCATTAGCTCTCAAGAGTGTAATAAGGTCCGAGGATAATTTGAAAGAGAGGGGACCTCCCATAATGGGATCTTCCCCTAGACAAATCAGTCTGCCATTCCCCAGTAACCAAGTAAGTCACGAGGAGATAATGGAGAACGAACCAAGAAGCCCATTCCAATAGTTTGACACCCCTCTAGTGCAAGGGTGTCCCTTTCGAAACCAGTCCACCACTGAGGAAGTTTTTAAGTATTTTCCCCGAATAATCAAACACCAAACAAAATTTTCAAGAGGGCCTACCATAAACTTTTAGCTTGAAGAGCTGAGGTGAAGTGATCCAAAATTTTCAAGTCCTAGCCCCCCATCTCCCAAGGCCGAGCAAGAGAACGCCAATTAATCAGATGATACTTCTCAGTTTCCCCTCTCCCCGACCAGATGAAACTGAAGATCTTTCTATGCATCCCCTTTAGAATAGTCTTTGGGATTTTACATAAGGATAGCCAGTAGACCCCCAGGTTTTGCAGCATCGATTTGGCTAAAGTAAGTTTGTCACCCAAAGATAAGCATGGCATGTTCCAATGAATTATCTGCTTATCAAATCTCTTAAGAAGCCACAACCATTATGTGATATAATAATTATATGTTTAATATAGAAGCCAAGGTACATACCAATCAAATGCTTTACATTGTTATCAAGGAAGTGTTCCAAGAAGTAGGATTTAACAGAGCTAACTAACATACTGGAAACATTGCATAATGGATCCAAGATTTTCTTATACTGAAGCCATTCGGATAATGCACCCAATCAAAATAACATAACATCATCAACAAAAAGAGTATGAGTCACCGAAATGCCAACAGTCACCTTAATACCAATTATGGACCCATCCACCTTGGCTTTGAGAATCAAACGACTCAAACCTTCAATAACAATGAGAAAAAGTAATGGCGAAAGCGGGCATCCTTGTCTAAGACCATGAGAAGCCTTAAAAATATACGAAGGCTTTCCATTTATGAGAACAACATAATTCACAGAAGTAACACAAGCCATTATCCATTTCATCACCACCCAAGGCAGACCAATCTAAATAAGAATTAACCTGAGAAAGGACTAGTCCACCCTATCATAAGCCTTAACCAGGTCAATTTTAAGAATGAAAGCATTTAAATGCTTATGTTTGATACTGTGGAAAACCTCCTGAGCCACCCCAACCATATCCAGAATCGGACGATCCTCCAGGAAACCAAACTGCTCTGAAGATATGAATTTTGAAAGACTAGGTTTGATCCGGCAAGCAATGATTTTAAAAATGATTTTGTAGACCAAATTGCAAAGGGAAATAGGTATAAAATCATTAAAATTCTCCGGATGAGAAGTCTTTGGAATGAGAGCCATATAGGTAGAGTTTAAAGCACCAAAAACCAGCCCCAATCGTCGAGACTCCTCCACAGCAGCTCAGATATCCTCACCCACAATATCAAAGAAAGTAATAAAAAATTCCACTGACCAACCATCAGGACCCAGACTTTTGTCCTTAGTAAAACGTTTCAAAGTATTTTTAACATCCAGTAAAGAAATCTCCTCAAATATTTTATCACCCTCATCCACAGAAAACATTCTCGGGTATTCCTTAATAACCTTGAATTGTTCAATCAAAGTCGTAGATTTGGGATCTTGGTAAATGTTTTGAAAATGATTAATAGCCTCCTTTTGTAGGTCAGTCACCCCCGAAATCCTACGACCAACATTGTCATTGAGATCCCAAATAGTGTTTTGTTTAAATTCCACACTTACAGAGTGGTTTCTTTTGGCAATTTATATTTCATATATTTTTGAAATACAAAAATGACTATTAATAATGGACTATTTTTCTTTTCAACGCAAGTTTGTATAGTGATCACCTATCAAACCTTAATAGACTAATAATTGATAGGATTTCTCTCATTTGTGTTGGGAGTTAGCTTTAATCATTCATGAAACACCCCATGTTAACTTTAAACATATAACCATTTGGTTGCTAAAAAACCATTGTCTATATAATAAATGGCACATGATTTTGATAAAACTCTCTTAGCACATGTCAAACAATAAGTGGTTTCTTTTATAGCATAAAATTGCGTAGCTTGTTGATCTTAAACCTCTTGAATTATAAGATGTTGGATAACCAACAACCCTTCTGACTTGATCATGTCCTAGGAATTAGTAAGTCTTTTCCATGGCAATAACTAGATCTGCATTCAACAAACTAGTAGTTTATGAATGTTGTTGATATTGATTTCAATATCCCCTTCAAATCACATGCCTTTCACATGAAAAAATATAAGTACTTAGTGAATTTTTTCATCCCTAAGACCTTCAAGCTTGTTAGTTTGAGCATAAGTAAAAGGTTTGTGATTCCAATAGCACGTAAATTGTAAGTTTTGACTCCTCCGAAGATTTCACCTTAATCTTAAACACCATGTCATGTATCAAATAGATCCCAAGGTATACTCACGAGAGATTATATAGATGCATGAGTATACCTTGGGTTCTATGCCAACTACCCCTTATTATTATACTCTTTTCTTTAACTATTGTGTTTCCCTATTTATTAGGAACCAACTATCAAGTGGGTCTATTCCATGGTTACGACCACATTACATTCATTATCCCCCTTGGGCACATCCTTAGGTACCCCATGTCATCCTCCATTGGTAGATTACAAAGAATCCAATGGAATTAAGGTTGGGAAGACCATGTGGGGAGTTGGGGACTTGCTACTGAGAAATGAGAGGAAATGGGATGGTTTTAAGGGAAAACCATGATTGGAATGCCCATGATAAGTGAAGAAAACACCATTAAAACCTATCAACTTATTAGTGCTACTCATGGATAGTTTGAGCCAAGTGGCCTCTTCTAGGTAATTCAAATTAGGAAACTAGCAATGTTGGACTATTTTTCCCTACGCTAGAAGGGAAGAAGATCCCTTAGGGGCTATGGAGTAGAGAAAGGGAAGATTTTACTCATGTTTTGAAACAAAAGAGAGTGCCATGGCGATTAACGGTTGGGTGAGAGTTTGAAGTGCTTAGTAGTGAGCAGATTGGCTATTACATGGGAGTAATGGGTTGGGTTGAGTGAGATTAGAGCCATGTAGAATATTTCTTTGTTGTAGAGATATCATGCTCTAGCTTAGGGATGGAATCGATAGTCAATTCCTATTGATGGGCAATGAATCACTCCTCAACAATTGGTTTGGTGGACTTGCATTCATTTACACATAAGCATTCATAATTGTATATATGTGGTATGACTTGTATTTGAAAAGGTTAGTGAATGAATTTGAAATATGCATGTTTATTTATGATGTTGCTTTCCATTTGCATATGAATTCTACTTATATTGTTGTTATAGTTCAAGTTTGGCTTAATAAAGGGATAATAGAAGTTCAAATGTCTTTTTGAGTGCCCAATGGCCAAGGGAGGCATTCAAGTGCGTGACAAGTTAAATATTAAAGGTATAATAACTTTCAAATTGGAATTAAAAGCATTTAACCTCGTCACATAAAAAACAACATAAAGATAACAAAAGGATACACATCTCAACAAAATATGAACTTAGGGAAAATTTTCCAATGGAGCACTCACCACCGAACCATATGCATCCTACTTGAATACCACCCTTAAGTTGGGGATATGAAATGACAAGCAATATGGTCAAGTTTGAGGGGAAATAACTCAATAGGCACGATTGCTATCCTACTTGTTCAACATGTGAAAGCCATAATAAATATAAATCTCAATGAAAGTGCAATCTTCGATATTTAGTTGGGTGGCCTATCTAGCCTACTTGCTTGTATTAAGCCTATCTAGCCTACTCGCTAGTATTAACCTCCTTACTAACCTACTCATTAGAGTAAAAGACTTGATCCTTACTAACCCACTCACTAAGACAAAGAATGGCCATTAAACAACAAAATATTCCCTATAAGAGAAAGAAAACTAATATAATACAAAACAAAAAGGCCTACCATAATATTTACTATAATTTGGAACTCGATACATGAGCATGGTATGGGGTTCTTAATTCCTAGTAAGAATTCATACATGTTTCTCTTTAGGTAGCATTATCTCTCTATGAGAGCCAAAATTAGCATTAGTCAAGAAAATAACAACCAAAAGAATCCTCACTTAGTCTTGAGAGGAGGTACATATGCATGGGAGGTTCTAGGTGAATATTTAATGCTCGCAGGATAAATGTGTCAAATATGCATTAAGGTTTTATGTGATCATTAATCAACCTTTTGTAATTGTCGGGCTCTGTATTTGCTATCTTATACACACCATCTCCCTTACCTTTTACCCTTTTTTCCATGCCTAATTATTCATTTTGGTCTCATTATCATTCATCTTGATGTATTTTATCCAAGGCAAGCTATTTCCTATATGCTATGTCGATTTAATGAATTATGCTAAGTGTTTGAAGGAAAATGTCAATTTTATGCCTACTTACTAAAATTGTGTGCATGCCAAAAGATGTTGTTCCAAAGTTATTGCAGGAATGCTATTTTCACTTCAACACATATGTTGTTACTCCAACTTTCAAGCATGTTATTACTCTGACTTTCAAGCACATTGTTACTCCAACAAGGGAGGGTGTATTACCATGTTGTTACATTGTTGATGCTCTTTGTGTCCAACAACAAGTCGCTACTCCAACAACCAGGAGTCGTGATCCTCTATTTTCTAATCCTAGTAATCAAAGATTTGACCGATTCCCACGAAAGCTTAAGGGGTTAGAATATGGTTGTCCCAAACAATTTATGAATATATTATGTTGTAATTTGGATAGCTATTTCGTTGGAATAACTTGAGAATTAATAGATTCTCAATATTGTTCCTAGATATCGTTCTTATTTATGGACCTCCATGTTATGTATAAAAACAGAGCCTCTGTTCAAGAGGGGAGAGTTAGAATTTGATCAATTAAAGTAGAAAGAATTGTGTAAATACTTTGAGACAATATTTTATTAATGAAAATATGGAATTGATGTAAAATTGTGTGAATTCGTGAGTTAAATGTTTTGAGTTTCTTTGAAGCACTATGTTCCGGAGAGGAGGGCCCACTCTTATGTAACATGTGTTTAGCATTTTGTTTCATTTGTTTAGTTGTGTGTGTGCATGTATTGAATTTAATTTGTTGTTACTGATCATTCATTGTTACTATCATTCATCAAATTCTAGCATATTGCAATTACAGTGTGACTTTAATTTTAATATTTCCATTTCCTATTAAGTTGTGTAATCCAATAAGCTTTGATTTCTAGCAAGCTTTGATTTTATTATTTCTTTTAATTTTTGCACTTCATCATTAGATAACCAATATTAAAAGGGAACTTATAGCCTGCATATATTTTTCCCAATAACTTGAAATAACCATCAATCCCCTGGGTTGATAATTAATGGTTTGATAAATTGATTGTTTGTAAAAGAGAAATTAAATTCACCAACATTTTGGCACCATTACCAAGGAGTTATTGAGGGTGCAATTGTACATTTGACATTGGTTGGTATTAGCATATTTATAACCAAGTAGAGTGTCTTGAATACGGGGAAAAGGAAGTGGTAAGACAAGAGGTATGAACTTATGCATTTTCCTCAAAGTGTTGAAGGTGAGATCCTACTCCATTCTGTTTAGGACATATAGTTTGTATGAGTTGTAGGAGAAATTTTAGAATACGCGGCACAGTAAGAACCACCCCCCAAACTAACCACTATGTAGGTACAAGAGGATGAGGTGTAAGATCAAATACTCGAGGACGAGGAATTCCCTCACTAGGAGTTTTGGAAGATCTTTAAGAGATTAATCATCTGCATCAACTGAAGCAGAGTATTATCCTCATATAGAAAGTCAAGAGTACACAGATAACTAATTAGTGGACAATGAGATTCAAACCCTAAAGTTCAAAATAATCTTATTTACAAACCAAAAAACTTTGTTTCTTCACAAGAATCAAAGGCTGGTAGGAATCCCTTCTTATGGGAACACTTTGGAAATTTTGAAACCTCGAGAGGAACTATGGTAGAAAATGAAGGAATTGGATCCAACGTAACTTTGAAATTCCTAATTGGGAAAATCGGAGGAGAGGCACCAATGAAGAACATTCCTTCTTTGGCCTTGCCAAATTTTCATGGATTGTCCACTAAGTATTTTGATACCGTCCTCTTCGAATTTGATGTACTATGTCGAAGCTATGAATATATTTATAGTGCACAAAAGTTGAAGTTGTTCCATGCTACACTAAAGAGTGTAGCACTGCGATGGTTTATGGGACTTGGAGGACAAACCATACATACATGGGATGACATAAATAAAGAATTCCTTCAAATGTACCAAGAGTATTGGCTAAGGATATTCAGGAGAGATCTTCAAAATGACTCAAAGAGAAGAGGAAAATATGGAAGATTACATCGAAAGATTCCAATACAATTTATAAAGATCCAAACACAACAACTTGGATAAAGAAGCATTGAGAAAAAAATTAATTAGAGGTTTGAGAGAGGAGTACATTGACATCCTAAACCCTATGAGGGAGGGACATATTTCAAAAGTTGATTATGAAAAAATATGTGGACTATGCAAAAGTTATTCAAGAGGAACAATAAAAGCAGGGAAAAGCATTTGAGAAGATGTATAGAGCCATGAGATCAACCACAGGAGGAGTCACACGTGCATAACTAGGTAACTTGTTGGACAATTTTATATCTGACATTTTAAGTTCTTTAACACCTTAGTTGGAAACACTACAGGTAAAACAAAAACAATCGGAATTGGAAAAAACTGTGGCCATATTTTGCTCTATATGAATGCAAAAGAATCCTCTCTGGGAATGCCCACTCAATAATGTAGAAATATGCAGCATATGTGAGGAATACCAATGACCATCCCACTAGTAGTTGTCCATCTCTTCCTGGTTTGAAAGGTGTGTATAAGGAAGTAAGGCCAAAAATAGATAAAGCCTGTTTCATAGCCCCAAAGAAACCATGGCAACCTCATCATGATTAGGTATGAATCAAGATTCCTCTTTGTTCTTTAATGCTCAGTGGAACAATAAATAGACACCTCAACAGATGTATTTCCCATCCCCTTCCCAAACATGGTACTCTACACCATGGCCACAATGCTCGTCTTATCCACCATAGAAAGATGGCAGGGTTTCTCTTCTCCTAATATGCAATTCCCTCAACTGCAGCAGCCACTGCAACAACAATTGCCGCCACACCTATAATAACAATAGATGCAACAACAATTGCAGCAACCTGCAAATGCCTCAACAAATAATCCTCCTATGTGACCTCAATTTCCTATGTAGCCTAATACCAATCCTAACAACAATAAGACAATTCATTCGACCTATGTTGTTGAAAATCAAATATATCAAACCTATTTCTTCTCTCATGTTGAATGCCAAAGCTTACGACTTATATTAGGAAGAGTACTACCCCCCAAAATGTCCCCAATTATTACGGAACAAATCGACGAGGATAATCCGCAACTAGAATCTTAAGAACAGTCTAAAGAACAACCAAACATCGCACCGCAATCCACTCCTGCCAAAGCCTAAAACCAACAACGATTGATAGAGGAACCCCCACTCCCTCCTTATCCAGAGAGGCTCAACCTAGATAAACCTTTGATCCATCCTAAGTTTGATCTGTTGAGGGAATTATAGTAAGTTTGCATCATAATTCCACTATTACAAGCACTTAGAGATGTTCCCATATACGCCAAGACTGTTAGAGAGCTCTATGTGATGAAACCTGGAAAAAAAACTAAAGGTCACCTTACTATTCACATGGTAGGTTGCTTGGGAAAGTTGATGCTTGGAAAAACTATCACCCCCAAATATGAGGACCCTATAAATATCACAATCACAATCCAAACTAATAGTCTAAGTATTTCAAATACTCTAGTTAACTTAGATGCAGCCATAAACATAATAACCAAGGAGACCATGGAGCAACTTGGGATTCACTCTCGAGAAACTCATATGGTCCTAGAATTAGTAGACAAATCCACCATTAGGCTGGAGAGAATTTTGGAAGGCGTGGTCATTTATGTAGACTCGTGGGAGTACCCTGTAGACTTCATGGTGTTGCAACCGAAGTCGAATCCTCTAATTCTCAAGAGACCATAGCTAGCCATTGTTGATGCCTATATTAGTTGCACATGTGCGAATATGACAATATCCCATGGAAGTTACACCAAGGATATCGTCATGTATACCCCTACTAGACTAAGCACTGACCATGAACCTAGGTGGAAAGAAGAGGAGAATTATGAAGGAAATATTCAACCACTACTCATAATAGAGAAGGATCTCTATTTTAAGGAAGAAATATAAGACAAAGCTATTAACAATTTTGTCAACAACCCACCTTTGACCTATAAGCCAATGCACCAGTTTTTGGATGCAATAATGAGCACTTTTATTCAAGAAGATACATTGGATTCACCCTTTGAATCCTCACCCATTTTCCCCTATCATAACCTTCTGACTGCCTTGTAGAGGTTGAGCCAAGGAAGACCTTAAACTTTAATCCCCATTTATCTACTCAACAAATACAACAACTAATACATATGTTATAGGAGCAAAAAGATGCATTTGCATGGAAGTACACAAATATGAGGGGAATTCACCCTAATTTTTGTACTCAGCATATCTACATAAAAGAGGAAACCACCCTGTTCGCCAACCCCAACTCCATGTGCACCCAATTTTGAGGGACACAATTAAGGAGGAGCTACAAAAGCTATTGAATGTGAATTTTATCTACCTTATTTCTGTCAGTCAGTGGGTCTATCCCTTGGTGATAATACCCAAAACGAATGGCAAGTGGTGGATATGGGTTGACTATAGGGAGTTGAATAAGGCCACACAAAAGGATAATTCCCCCCTACCATTTATTGATCAAGTCTTTAATACATTGGTGTTAGAATAATTAATACTCCAACCTTTGTCCACCTTAGTATCATTTCCCTTTTCCTAATATTGGATGATGTTGTTGACCACCTAGTGGTGTTCAGTTTTAATCTAAGCCTCATTAGCCACCTGATGCGCACTCCATGCATGAATTTAGGCCATGCAGAGTCAGTTCCCTACATTTTAGGAGTTAACTCAGTGATTTGGTTCAGTCCACCTAAGTTCATGACTGCAGTGGGGGGTTTGAGCTCCGATTTCCACTGATTGTCAACTAATGTGCCCTCTCTATCCTGATTTGCATGATAAAATCATCGATGCACCCTTCATGATCAATTAACTAACGGTAGCTTCAGTTCACTCACATTTAGTTGAGTTTGGCACCATCGGAGCACTGTAGTGGGGACAATTCCTATGCTAGACTAACATGGATTCAAATTCCTCCTGGATAATCGAATTCTCTCAATTGTACTATATTCTTTTAGTATATAGATTAATGGAAAATGACACCAGTTTTGATGAACATCTAAGTTTCTTTGCATGTTTGATTTTACTGCTCAATTCTTGCTAGATTTCAGTAAAATTATTCTTCCTTGCTAATTCTTTCACTGTGAGATTTTCCTAGGCTCAATGATCTGTTGTGTTATAGAATTTCACATGGTATCAGAGCTCAATAGAGATGGTTTATCTTCATTTTTGAGCTCAGCAGCAGCAGTTTGCATTCGCTCAAATAGCTACAGATGTAGAATTTGAATGCTCCTTTGACACCAAGAATCCTGGCACCCTTCAATTATATGGATTGGAGGGCAGATATGCAGATTGTGTTGCACAACAAGAGTCTTTACAAGGTCACAATGGGAAAGGAGGTCAAACCTCAGGCAACTGTTGAGAAAGCAAAGTACCTGAAAAGTTAGATGAGGATTTTGGTTTTATGCGTATTCACATCTCGAAAGACTTGCTCTTCCATCTTGATGGATTGAAAACACCAAGGGAGGTCTGGCAAAAGCTTGAAACTCTCTTTGGTAAGCAATATGAGGTGAGAGGCCACGTTTTCGAGAATAAATTAATTTCTATTCAATCCAGCGGTTTCGAAACCATACAACGGTTCTTTTCAAAGTTCAAGTCCTTGGTTATGCAGTGCAAATAATGTGGAATTGACAAGAAGGATGAGCAGTTGGTGCTGTCCATCCTAAGTAAGCTTGGCCTTGAATTTTCAAAATTTGTGTCTACCTTTCACTCTGGGAGATTGTCAATCCCCAATTGGAAAATTCCTTCTTTAGATGCATTCACAGAATCCTTGATCCAGGAACAAGACAAACTGATTCAAATGGGAGCCATGAAAGCCTCCAAGAATCAGGCTCTTGTGGCTAAGGAGTCCAAAAGTGCGAATGCTAAAGGGAAGCAAAAGGGAAAGGACAAGAGGCAATTTGAATCCAAGCCAAATTAGAAGCCTAATCCATCAGAAGGAGCCTCCATATCCAAGAAGGATAAGCAAAAGAGGTTTGAGAAGACCAAGTGTACCTATTGCAAGAAAGGAAACCATCCAGAGAGTTCCTGCATGAAGAATAAGATAGATAAAATGACCAAACTTCTTGAAAAACACAATATTTCCCTCCCAGAAGGCGCAAGGAAGACTGATTCTGGAAGTGAGACAGGTGATCATGAGAGATGCCATGCACTAAAGGCTGGATTCTCACAATCACAAACCTTCCTCATATATTTTGGAGCCTCCAACCACATGGTTGCCTCTAGAGAGTATTTTTCTTCTTTAGATATCACTAATGGTCCTAGTATTCACCTGGGAGATGATTCACATATCTCTGCTGAAGGGAAGTGCACAATACAACTGGAGCATAAAAAGTTCAACAATGTTCTGTATGTGCCTTCTTTGGTAGCAAACTTGTTATCTGTTTATCAGATGACACACACAGGCTCATCGAAGAAAGTTTTTTTTGGACTGGACACAGTTTAGATTATATAGATCTCATCTGGGAAGCTAATAGCTAAAGGTGTTGCAAACCATGCCTCAAAGGCATATAAGTTCTCCCATTTTTTGCCATATTCACATCAAATTGCCCTCTTGACCCATGCCAACAATACTAGCAGACTCTAGCATGAGATATTCTGACATCTCAATTTCAAGTACTTGCAGCAGTTGCACAAGGAAGAGATGGTTGAAGGATTGCCCGACATAAAATTCTTTCAAGGAATCTGCAAAGGCTGCTTGGTAGGGAAGCATCCGGAGCGAAAGTTTGATGCTGGGAAGGAAAAGAGAGCTTCCTCCACACTTGATTTGATACATAGTGATGTCTCAGGACCAATGCCCACAACTTCTATGAATGGATCCAGATACCTTATGACCTTCATAAATGACTAATCTAGGTTCCGTTGGATCTATTTTCTTAAGCATAAGTCTGAGGTATTCGAGGCTTTCAAAGTTTTCAAGGCCTTGGTTGAGAACATTGCTGGGAAGAAGATCAAAGCACTCAAATCTGACAATAAAGGGGAATACATCAAGAGAGAGTTGTAGCAGTTTCATGCTTATGAGGGCATCCAAATGCAGCATTCTGTCCCATACACACCACAACAAAATGGTGTAGCTGAGAGAAAGAATAGGTCATTGAAAGAAATGGCTACTTGTTTGCTTGAAGCAAGGAATATTCCACCATCTCTATGGGTAAAAGCAATGAATTTTGCTTCATACATTCAGAATAGGGTACCTCACAAGTCAGTGGATGGAGTCACTCCATTCAAAGCACTGAAGGGACACAAACCAGATGTCTCACACCTTAGGGTTTTTGGATCCAAGGCATGGGCCAGAATCCCATCTAACAAAATAAAATCTCTTCAACCCCAAAGTAGTGAATGCATTTTGCTGGGCTATGCAGAAGAAGAAAAGGCATACAAACTGATGGAGATTGCAACCAAAATATGCTTCATTGAAAGAAGTGTCCAGTTCAATGAAGATCCATTGCAAGATCTACAATCAGTTGAAGAAAAAGGTAGATATGATCTGCCTACTCCATTTTCACCTAATGAAGATCAGAATGATGTCTCTTCTTATGAAGACCAAGTTGAATCATATATTGATGTTGAGAATGAAGATCAAGCAGATACAGATCCAGAACCAACACCTGCTCCCAATCCAAGGCCAAGGCCAAAATAGTCTCACAAAGTCCTTGAGGATGCTAGGAACACAACTAAGGATCCATCTGACCATAGAAGAACCAAATCTCAGTATCAAGATGCAAACCTTGCACTATGTCATATAGATTCACTTCTCCCAGAGAGGTGCTACATGATGGTGGGGTCTGATCCACAATCCTTCAAAGAGGCTTGCCATGATCCAAGATGGAAAACTGAGGTTCATATGCACTACATCAGGGAACTAGTGCACAACATGGCCATCACATTAAATTACTACCCTACATAGGAGTATATTGCAGACATTTTTACAAATTCTTTCACTCAGAAGAGATTTGCCTATATCAGATCTCTACTCAATGTGAAGGCTGTTTGAGTTCCCTGCTGTTGATTTTTGAGGGGGGGGTTTCTTCCATGAGGTTTTCCCCATTTCCTTAGTTTCATGAACAATTATTTTTTATTGTTTGGGTGACCTTTGGTCTCAGTTACCAGGGCCCAGGTTGTCTAAGTTTGGAATAAGGGGGGGTGTTAGGATAATTAATACTCCAACCTTTGTCCACCTTAGTATTATTTCCCTAGTATTGGATGATATTGTTGACCCCCTAGTGGTGTTCACTTGTCATATAGGACTCATTAGATACCTGATGCGCCCTCCATGCATGAATTTAGGCCATGTAGAGTCAACTCCCTACATTTTATGAGCTAACTCAGTGATTTGGTTTAGTCCGCCTAAGTTCGTGACTGCAGTGGGGGGTTTGAGCTCAGATTGCCATTGATTGTCAAATAACGCACCCTCTCTAGCTTGATTTGCATGATAAATTCACTGATGTGCCCTTCATGATAAGTTAACTGATAGTAGTTTCAGTTCACTGACATTCAGTTCACTTTGGCACCATTAGAGCATTGTAGTGGGGACAATTCCTATGCTAGACTGACATGGATTCGAATTCCTCCTGGATAATTGAATTCTCTCAATTGTACTATATTATTTTAGTATATAGATTAATGGAAAACGAAACCAGTTTTGATGCACATCTGAGTTTCTTTGCATGTTTGATTTTATTTCTCAATTCTTGCTAGATTTCACTGCAATTCTTCTTCCTTGCTAATTCTTTCACTATGAGATTTTACCAAGCTCAATGATCTGTTGCGTTACAAAATTTCACAATTGGCAAGGAAGAAATTTTTCTCCTTCCTCAATGGTTTTATTGGGTATGACCAGATTCAAATCGCTCCAGGATATTAGGACAAGACCACTTTCACCTACCCTTGGGGAATGTTTGCTTACTGAGTCTTTCATTTTGGGATCTGTACTGAACCAACCACTTTTCAACAAGTTTTGTTGGGTATTTTTTTCAATATAATTCATGACTGTGTCGATATTTACATGGATGAATTTACAGTCTATGCTAGCACCTTCAATGATGCATTAATAAGCTGAAAAATGTTCTTAAAAGATGTAAGGAAACTGATGTTTCTTTAATTCATGAAAAGTGTCATGTGTTGAGGAGTGAGGGTATTTTCCTTGACCATTACATTTATGCTGCAGGAATTCAAGTGGATCCCACGAAAATTGAGGTAGTTGTAAATCTTCCTTGTTTTAAAACACCAAAAGAGGTACGGAGCTTTCTGGGTCATGCTAGTTACTGTTGTAAATTTATTGAAAATGTTACTAGAATATCATCTCCGTTGTTTCTGCTACTTTCTAAAGATTCAAAATTTGTGTGGATAGATGCATGCCATTCCTCCTTTTAAAGTCTCAAGCCACACCTTTCAAAATCTCCTACTTTGCGAGGGATTGATTGTCCATATCATTCCACTTTTTTACGGATGCTTCCGACACTACAATCGTAGCAGTATTGGGACAACAAGAAGAGAGAAAACCTTATGCTATCTATTTCATCATCAAGAGATTAGCTCCATCAAAGTTAAATTATACAATAACATAAAAATAGTTTCTTGTTGTTGTGTATGCTATTGACAAATTTCAACACTATATCATTGGCTATTCTGTCTTTGTGCATACATATCACTCTTCCATTTGATATCTAATGAATAAACATGTCACTAATGGTAGAGTAACTATACGATTACTGTTGTAACAAAAATTTGATGTCACCATCGTGGATAGGCCTGAAAGGGGTAATGTTGTAGTAGATTTCCTTTCATGACTCGCTAATGATGGTGATGCAACACTTGTTGAAGATGGTTTTTATGAAAAACATATTTTTGTGATATCTACTAACATTCCACGGTATGCAAATATCACAAACTATTGGGTTTCAAGGAAGCTTCCGAACCATTTTTCTCCGAGAGAATGACATCGTATTATTCGACAGAGTGCCCGATACTCATGGATTAAGGGATACCTCTTTTACACAGGTCCAGGTCTATTGATTCGATGTTGTGTGAGGGAGGATGATATATATGATGTCCTCAAGGATACTATTGGAGGGAATTCCCTCCATAAGGATCATACGATAAGAGGAACGACCATACAGTGCTTTGATTGGGATACTATTGGCTAATGTGTTCTAGGATGCAAAAAGATATTTGTGTAGCTGTGACAGTTGTCGACAAATGGGCCAACTTGTCCAATCAGATGAGATGTCTTTACAGACCTAGCTTGTTATTGAACCCTTCGAGAAGTGGGCCCTCAACTTTATGGGGCCAATTAATCCTTCATCTCATGAAAAGGTCCACATATTAGTGTGCAAACACTATGCCATGAAATGGGTGGAAGTGGGCCACTAAGCAGGATATGGTATATTTCTTTCATGAGGAGTTATTTGTTTATTTTGGGGTTCCATGAGAGATAGTTACAGATGGTGGAGCCAGTTCACTTCTCATTTGATCCAGGATCTTACCAATAAGTATGGAATTCAACATAGGATAACATCGCCCTACCATCCGCAGGATATTGGGAAAGTGGAGAGCACCAACAAGGTAATAGACGCTATCCTCAAAAATATTGTAAAGATTCACCATCATGATTGGGTTGATCGACTCACATAATCCCTTTAGTTATACAGGACCACCTAGCGGAACACTACAGTTTTTCTCCCTATGAACTTGTGTATGGTAAGATTTTAATTTTCCCATTTGAGTTTGAAGTAAAGACATTAGGAATTGCTTTGCGAGTGAATTTGGATATTACTGAAGCACAACAACACCACCTAGATTAGTTGAGTGAGCTTGATGAGTTTTGTCAAGCTGAAGTGCATCAAACTTCTATTGTCCAACAACAACGTGCCAAGTGGCATGATAAATTTATCAAGAAGAAAACATTTAAGGTAGGTTATTGGGATCTCCTTTATGATTCAATATTTAAAGAATTTAAGAAAAATTGTGCAGCAGATGGTTGGGACCTTGTGAGATGTAGGAAGTATATGACAATGGTACTGTGAGACTCATGAATATTGATGCAGAAAATACCTCTTTGTTTGCTAATGGATATCGCATCTAATTGTACCAAAAGCCACTTTCCAAGAAGGATTTTGTTCGATAGTTTGTTGCTACTTCATATATGGAAGTTGTTGGTGCAGAGGTTTCGCCATCTGCACCTGCAAAAAATGATTTGTTCCTTTCTTTGTAATAATAAAAAAGAAAATAAATAAATAAATAATCTAACTGTGAAAATCCCTCTAGGGCACAGTTAGATAGGTGTCGTTTGAAAACCATGTTTATGGCAGATGACATTTGTTAAAAAAAAAAAAATGTCATGTTTGTTATCTTTCGGTTCATTGTTCTAATAAAATTTGGTCGAAGAAGCAGGATGTTTGTTGCAGCTCTAGACTCCTTTTGTTGCAACTCCTTGGTTGCCGCAACTATATTGTTGCAACACTAGATAACCAACATGGATTTTTATGCCATTAATTGCCACTCTACCGGATTTTTTTTTGAAACACCAGACGACCAATATGGATGGATATGACAATTGTTCATGCCATTTGTTGCTAATCCACTAAGTGTTGTTGCTGCAACTCTAATCCCTTGTCCTGCAATGCCAATCCTGATCATTCCAATTCTATGAATTGCCTACCACTCTAGCTCATGATGATCAATATAGTTAGTCTCTTTCAACCTATCAGAAATCACTGGCACACACGGTAAGAAAAAAGGTACGACTTAATCACGTTCTTGCATTTTTTTCATTTAATTAACATAATACACTGGGAATTCACATCTTCCACCAGCTAATCCAACCATGGAAAACTATATTTTTTGGCTTGGAGGGTGTCATCTAACATGCCATATGCTTTACCATTAACCCTCGTGCCTTAATCCCAACACTATCATTTTGACTTTATCTATCACATATTTCCTGTTATCATTAACCACCATACCCTCTTCATGACCCTCTGCATCATTATCTGAAATATTTATCTTGTCAAATTTCCTAATGTAGCCATCAACTTTCCTAAAGTAGAAAATACAGCTCGTCCTCACCTCGCCGAAGCGTTGCATGCACTGAAACTCAAATCCAAAATCTTTGCTAACAAGTTTAATGATCAAATCATCATAATGGGGGGCTCCTTGATTAGGTGTGAACCACTTACAATGGTCCAACTACAACATGATGCGAGGGTTTGCCAAATTTTCTTAAATGTAGGGTGGATCACCTACATTGCAAGGTTGCAAAGGTTCAATCCTTACATCTCTTTAGAATTTTCATTGAACTTGTAGGGGACTCTTTTCATTATTTGAGGAATTCAAGTAAGGGTGAAAAAAAAGGTTGTATCCAGGGTTACAGGGTTACCCAATACAAGCACAAAATGGTTTGGTAGAAAAGTCCATTTACCCTCAAAATGAGAGGAATTTTTGGAGGGTGTAGAGCAATTGGTAAAAAAAAGGAACGGGTTTGACTGAAATTCACTGATAGAACCACGTGGAAAGGTTTCCCTTTTTTGTCCAAAAATACTTTACGTATGAAGGAAGATATAACCTTGTGTATGGCTACCACTTCAAGCTATTGTCTAATCTCCGTCATGGGATTAGATAAATATTCCATACTTTTTGTCTTAGTCCATGCAACATATGCGAGTATTGTTAAGAAAGCGAAACATCCTACTACATGCATGGCAAATCATATCTTGATTAAGCTTCTAGTCATACATTCCCTTTGTAAAATGCAAAAAACATGTGGGGACTTCATTGTAATTCCATAGCAGAGAAGAGAACTAGTAGCACAGGAAGAAGAAAAAGAAGTACAAGAAGAAGAAAAAGAAGTATAGGAGGAAGAAACGGAAGTACAAGAGGAAGGAAGAGAAATACGGGAGGAACCAGTAGAAGAAGCACAACCTAAAAAATCCGAAGGTGAAGAGTCCATTCCTTTCGTCTTTGTTGCAGATGACAATGATATAGAAATTTTTGAGGAAAATCCCATCGAGGAAAAATTATCTCCATGTGTTATATAAGAAGAGCTCCCCTCGACCTCTTAGGTATGACATTCTCCATGGCTCAAAAGAAGACAAGAAAATTTACAAGAAAATTCAATGAAAAGGACTCATTTCTCACTTGCAGTAGATGTTGCAGGACCCCTCAAGGAGGATGTTGTTACACAAAAATCAACATCACCCAAGAAAATTATGATGTTGACGCTATTACACAATAACCAGTGTTGGAGCAAGAAAACGAGGAAACCCCTGTTGTTACACAAGAACCAACAATGGAACTAGTATCAGGGGTTGCAGTACCACAAGAACCTGCTAGTAGTTCAAGGAAAAGGTCCAAGTGCAGAGTACAAAGCTGTGTTGATATTCATCCAGGTAGATTTCATTGGAAACCCTCCTATTTTGTATTACAAAAAGAAAATCATAGAATGAGGGAAATTAAAAAATTGAAGATGAAAATTAGGGTCTTTTTAAGGAAAATTGTAGAATCTTCATCATTCATAGGAATAGATCTACCTGCTGACACTATATATCACCTAGAGCGATCATCGTCTATTACGCAAGAGGATGATCAACAAGAACAAAAAATTAACATAAACCCTCAAGAGGAATCACCTCATTTTTGGGAATATCTCCTTAAGCTAACAATATATAATGTGGATCAAGTAGAATGGAGAAACCTTAATGAAAATTTTCCTAAGCATGTCTATACAGTAACTCAAACACTAGATCCTAAATAAGTATCCATGGAAACCCAAATAGATGAACCTTTTGGTTGTGAAAAGGAATTTCAAACGTAAGAGGTAATTGTTTGTAGCTTGGAATCTAAACTACTTCCCCAATTATTGAAGCTTACCTTCATATGAAAACTGAGATATCCAAATGGAAAAAGGCAGTTTCAACATATGAATTCAGAACAATTCCCCTGGAAAAATATAGGCAAACTATTCACAATCTCAGGGAATGATTGGTAGAGCAATTTGTTGTCATAGGATGAAATGGGAGAAATGGAGAGAGGATAGGAAACAAGTCAAGGAGTTAACAACCTAGGTACATAAGTTAAGGGAAGAAAAAAAGATGAAGTATGAGTTGGTCCAGTCTGTTTTAGCTCGATACTCCATCACTAGTATATACAGTTTTCCTTTAGGAAAGGTATTCCCTTTTCAAGCTTAATGTTGTAACAAAAGGTAATCCCCATTCTCTTGACAATGTTTCATCATTTGTAGATATATTCTTCAACAAAAACTCATAAAATCAAGACCTTCTATGTGATCTCTATCATCACAATATTTTTCTACCTCGTGAATATGTATGGAACCCCAACCCCTTTGTTTGGGATGTTTAAGCAAGAACCTTCATCTCTTTTGTGAATGGTTAGATCCGGTGGGAACATTCTCAATTCACCATCACCATGAACATTATTTAGAAATGTTGCTTAATGGTGAGAGGATGGTATCATGATGCTCAAGCTATTCTTGGGCTTGATCGTCAGATGATTGAAAAACCTACTTGAGCCTTGATAACCAACAAAAGGAACTTTCCTATTGTATTCAGAGTGCTCAATAGATGAAGAAAAATCCTATAAAAGCTAGTAATCTCAGATGGGATATCTATAAACAAGAGGTAAAAAGGGGGGAAGCTTTTTGTTTTCCAAATTTTGTAGAGGTATTGAAAAGATTTGTCAAGTATACTTAATGCATCTAGAATTGTGGAATCCATTGGATTGGGATTAAGTCTCGTTTTCTTCTGATCTGGATGACAACCCCTCGGTATCAATTCGATTATTTAATGAGCAATAAGCATTAAACTTAGTATTTCAAAGAAGTGGAAAAGAATAATGGATACTACATAGTTACAAAGCCACGACCAGTTGCCTATTGTCTTACTACTCTTCATAAAAAATATTTATAACCATCTAGCTCTGACTAGAAACATGAGTTGCGTGAGGACATGCAACACTCTCATTAGGGGGAGATGTTGGGTTCTGTATTTGTTATCTTCTACACACCATTTCCCTTACCTTTTACCCTTTTTTCGATGCCTAATGATTCATTTTGGTCTCATTAGCATTCATCATGATGCATTTTATATAAGGTATGCTATTTCCCATATGCTATGTTGATTTAATGAATTATGCCAAGTGTTTAAAGGGAAATGTCGATTATATGCCTACTTATGAAAACAGTGTGCATGCCAAAATACGTTGTTCCAAAGTTATTGTAGGAATTTCATTTTCACTTGAACACATATGTTGTTACTCTGAATTCCAAGCATGATCTTACTCTGATTTTCAAGTGTGTTGTTACTCCAACAAGGGAGAGCATATCACCATGTTGTTACATCATTCCTGCTCTTCATGTCCAATAGCAAGCCACTACACCAACAACCAAGAGTCGTGATCCTTTATTTTCTAATCATAGTAATCAAAGATTTGACAAATTCCCATAAAATATTTAGGGGTTAGAATACGGTTGTCCCAAAACAATTTATGAATGTATTATATCGTAATTTGGAAAGAGAGTTGCACGTATTTTCTTTGAATAGCTATTTTACTGGAACAGCTTGAGAATCGATAGATTCTCAAGACTGTTCCCATATCTTGTTCTTATTTGTAGACCTCCATGTTATGTATAAAAGTAGATCCTCTCTTTGAGAGGGGAGAGTTAGAATTTGATCAATCAAAGTATAAGATGTTAGGATATTCCTATACTCCATCCTAGTCCTACTAGCATTTTCAGTCATGCATGCACTTTTAGGGTTTGCATGCATTATTTAGGGTTTTCATGCATTTGCATGCATCCTAGTCATCAGTCCCAGCACATAGCCCTCAATTAGCTAGCCCCCGGAGCTTCTTTGCACTGATTTTCAGCCCTCCTAGTGCTTAGTGCGCCCTCCTTTCACCTACTGCATGAGAAAGGCGCCCTTTTTCACCTACCAGTCCAGTTGTCTTCAGTTAACTGAGTTCTCTCCTTGATTTTAGGCTTAACTCACTCTTAACTGACCTTACCACTCCGATGGACCTCCAGTGTGACTAGACTGCTCATTCTGACTCCAGTTAGCTCCTCATGCGTCCTCCACTGAGCCTCCTTCATTCAGTTAGTGCCAGTTACACTCAGTTACACCTACCACACTTAGTTAGACTCAATTTGACTGATGGTTGACAATTACTTGAGCATTAATGACTCCACTGATGATGGGATAGACTTCTAGTTGTGCTCCGATGACACTCCAGTGATCTTTTTATCACTCCATGAAGGCTAATTCGAATTACCACCTTGGCATTCAAATCCTCATGCATTGTACTATTTATTTGTCCATATTGTGATTAATTAATTAGTGTGTGTGTGTGAAGTATTTTTGCTTCTATCCGAGTTCTACTGTATTATTATTCTGTTGCTCATTACACTGCATTGACCACTCTTCTTCTATCTTCCTGCTTAATCATAATTACTCTTGTGAGGTATACATCATCTCTTAGATCTGCTGTGAGGATTTTCACATGGTATCAGAGCATGTTGAGAGTATTGTTTGTCTCCATTCCTGAGAGTTTTTTGCAGGTTATTATCAAGATTTCGAGTGCAGCAGTTGCAGCAGTTTCTGCATTTTTGTAGCAGTAGCAGTTGCAGATATTCTCTATTGTTTTTGCAGGTCTTCAAACAGCTTCCATGTATTCAGAAGAAATCCCTCCTCTTTCTCCATTCAACTATGATCTTCTTTCTCCATTCAACTATGATGAATGGAAACTGAATATGATAGCACATTCGAAGATAAATGGTCTCTTTGATTACTGTTTTGAAAGAGAGTTTGAATCCTCTGAAGAAGAGTATGACTGGTTAATTGAAGGTGACAGAGCTTGTGCAGCCATGTTGTTTGCTATGCCTCGATGCATGAGACACCAATTCGTTGATATTGAAACTCCAAAAGAGCTATGGGCCCACCTGGATGAAAGATTTGGTAGACAGAATGAAGGAATTGGTCCAAACCCTTTCGAGAACAAGCAAAGTGATGCATTCGCCCTCCTTGATGATCTCATTGATCATGAATCAGTATCAAACATATCTCATATTGAAGTTGTCCACAAAGAAGAAGAACTTGCAGATTCTACACTCATGCTCCAAATTTCTTCTATTTCGAATTTTGTGCCAGCTCACACTCTAGATATTGCAGAAGGTCTTAAATCCTCTCTTGCACCAGAGTATGTTGATTTGCGTCATGATCACATGAATGTTTCAGAGGTAAAATCATCTATTGGAGGTAATGCATTTGCTCTCCTCAAGCAATCACCTCTTATTTACTACTATATGATCATTATTCCATGCTTTCAGAAGGTTTTTGAAGAATATGGCCATTGCCATCCGCTTGGGATAATTTCTCATGCATCTATTGGTTTTGATCTCACCTCTAATGGTTCAAAGGAGATCTCAAGAAACCATGTTTCAAGCCTTGGATCTGATTTGGATTCCAAGCATTCACCTCTCATTTACTATTGTAAGATCATTCTTTCATGCTCTCAGAAGTTTATTGAAGATAATGGCCATTGCCATTCTCTTGGGATAATTTCTCATGCATATGATAGTTTTGATCTCACCCTTGATGGTTCAAAGGAGATCTCAAGAGACTATTCTTCAAGTCTTAAATCTGATTTGGATTTCAAGCAATCATATGATGGTTCTTTTTGACATGATCTCACCCATGATGGTTCGAAGGACAAGACAAAAGACTATCTGCACATTCATGTTTTTGATCCTACCTCAGCAGATTCGAATCACAGGTTCAAGGATCATCCTCATACTTTTGGATTTGTTCTCATCACATTCGATCTGAAGAGCAACTACAAGCACATGCTTTCTGAGCATGATCCACTTATTCCCAAGAAGAAGATACCTCCATACATATGACCAAGCATCACACCTGCTTGAGTTTGGAGCATTTATTTTTGTGTGTGCCTTACAGTCTATTTTGAGGGGGGGTATTTTTCCCATGAGGTTTTCCCCATTTCCTCGCTTTATTGATTGTTATTATTGATTGTATTGGGTGACCTTTGGTCTTAGTTACCAGGGCCCAGGATGGATTAAGGGGGGGTGTTAGGATATTCCTATACTCCATCCTAGTCCTACCAGCATTTTCAGTCATGCATGCACTTTTAGGGTTTGCATGCATCCCAGTCATCAGTCCCAGCACCTAGCCCTCAGTTAGCTAGCCCCCAGAGCTTCTTTCCACTGATTTTCAGCCCTCCTAGTGCTTAGTGTGCCCTCCTTTCACCTACTGCATGAGAAAGGTGCCCTTCTTCACCTACCAGTCCAGTTGTCTTCAGTTAACTGAGTTCCCTCCTTGATTTTAGGCTTAACTCACTCTTAACTGACCTTACCACTCCGATGGACCTCCAGTGTGACTAGACTGCTCATTCTGACTCTAGTTAGCTCCTCATGCGCCCTCAACTGAGCCTCCTTCATTCAGTTAGTGCCAGTTACACTCAGTTTCACTTAGTTACACCTACCACACTCAGTTAGACTCAGTTTGACTGATGGTTGACAGTTACTTGAGCATTGATGACTCCACTGATGATGGGATAGACTTCTAGCTATGCTCTGATGAAACTCCAGTGATCTTTTGATCACTCCATGAAGGGTAATTCGAATTACCACCTTGGCATTCGAATCCTCATGCATTGTACTATTTATTTGTCCATATTGTGATTAATTAATTAGTGTGTGTGTGAAGTATTTTTGCTTCTATTCGAGATCTACTGTATTATTATTCTGTTGCTCATTACACTGCATTGACCACTCTTCTTCTATCTTCCTGCTTAATCATAATTACTCTTGTGAGGTATACATCATCTCTTAGATTTGCTGTGAGGATTTTCACAAAAGGAATTCTGCAAAGACTTTGAGACAATATTTTATTAATGAAAATCTGGAGTTGATGTTGTAAAATTGTGTGAGTTCGTGAGTTAAGTGTTCTAAGTTTCTTTTGAAGCACTTTGTTCCAAAGGGGAGGGCCCACTCTTCTTTAATAGGTGTTGGGCATTTTCTTTTATTTAGTTGTGTGTGTGCATGTATTGAAGTTTATTTGTTGTTACTGATCATTTGTTGTTACCATCATTCATTAAATTCTAGCAGATTGCAATTAGTACAATGTGACTTTAATTTTATCCTTGCCATTTCCTCTTAAGTTATGCAATTCAGTAAGATTTGATTTCTAGCAAGATTTGATTTTATGATTTCTTTTACTGTATTGAACTTCATCGTTAAATAACGAATGGTTAAAGGGAACTTGTAGTTTTCATATATTTTGCCCAATAACTTGAAATAACCATCAATCCTTGGTTTGTTAATAAATGGTTTGGTAAATTGATTGTTTGTAAAACATTAATTAAATTCACCAACATTAATCTCAACTAGACATGTGGGAGCCACATTTTGCATTATAGGTCCCCTCTCACACCAATGGAAACCATTCCCTTATTTTTGCATTAGCATACTTTTTTAATATTGCATAGTGTTGGCATCATGCCAAAGTTGTGAACATCGAGAAATCAAAATATTTTTAAGTAATATTAATCTCATTCATTGGTAGAGACTTTCCCTTGAGCTCCTAAATATCCTAATTACATGGTCATGAAATTAATATGTACAACATGTAAATTGGCAATTGGGTCTAGCTTGAGTAGTAAAGAGGATAAGTTATCCTCCACATCCATGTTAGAATACCACTATATGACATGTTCACTTTTAGTGAGTCGATTGTTTATTGGTGCTATTTGTGATCTAATTGGATTGAGGTTGGTGATGTACTAACACTCTCATTCTCGCCTCCAATCTAGAGGGTGGTAAATTGACAACATGGAAAAAATGCACAACATATACATTACAATACACCTTTTATAAGAATTTACACCCACAAAAAATATCCACGTATTATTTACATGAGGTCCATGTGCTAAATAGGGATACCAAAACATGGTATTACATTCCCATATCCTTTAGGAAAATACAAACCTCGGTTCAAACTCAAGATCCAAACAAAAAATGGTACTTTATCTTAATGGTATCCTCTCTCTCCCAAGTCACCTCATTTTGTTCATAGTGTTTCCACCAAACCTTGTCTTATGTAGTTTCTTGATTTAGGAGCATTGCCACCTTCCTATTAAGGATACATCGATCCTCAATTTGAAACTCTCAATATGGATCATGACCAATGAAGCATGTGGTTAGCATCATGCACATATTTCCGATTCAATGAGAATAAAAAATATTTTGTTAATTAGCGCACTTGGTGGTCCAAAAATCCTATATGCAACAAGGACTATTCTTTCTAGGAATTTAAAAGGCTTGCAATATATAGGATTCAAATCAACACAACTTCCCAATTCGATAGAGATATTAGTTTATCTTAAGAGTACACAATCCTAATGTTGAACTCTCTATAATATCTATCCATATCTACCTAGCTCTTTTATTGTTCCTATGCTGCCTTTAAACCCTATTTTATTCTAGCAACTTACTCTTCTAGTTGTTTCAACGGTTATGGACAAGGTCAAGACATTGGATTATGCTACACAAGCTAGTAGGCTCTTCCACATGCATTATTTCATCACTAATGTCGCTACTCTTATTTTCACTTTGTCTTCTTTCATTTTGCTTACTTCTCTCCTTCCTTGCAAGTCATTACTATTGAATATTATGGATAAAAAATCCTACAAGGGGAGCAATATTTCATATATGTATTTCACACTTTGGTACCTACATATGCTTACCCACTAGGGATGTCAAAGCATGGCCTACTTTCTATAAGTCCATGAATGACCCACCCAATGATAACATCAATATCTGTCTACTATCCTTTTGTGTTGGACTACCTTCCTTGATTTCCCTTAACATCAGTTTGGGTTTGTAACCTATTAAGCATGCATATTTCTTAGGTAGGGTCCTTTAACACATTTTGTCTCTTGTACTTTGGCCCTTAGTCACTAGTTTGGTTCATTTTGACATTTTTTGGCACTCATCTAGGGTATTTCCTCACTCTATGGGTCTATTTTGGGGTGCAAGTCCCTTATTGGGTTCATAGTTACTTGGAATGTTTCAATATGTGGGTCTAAGATGGCCTAAATGCATTTGGTTTTACTATTTATGGGTTCAAATGATTCAAATATCCCCTAACCTTTCTAGGTATCAAGGTGCTAAGTGAAGTGGAAATTTCCTAGTTGTATCGTGATTGTGTCTCATAGCTCATAGAACAACAAGGTTGTAGTTGATAAAAAATCTAATGGTATGGTCTTAGACACTCTCAGTATGAGGTCAAATTGCATGTTTTAAATTTTCCATACAAGTATCTCTCTCTAGTGGTTAGTTTGATTTTTACCTACACTTTGAGGTCATTCCCTCACCTACTTGTATCATTTAATTCCTCTTTGCATAGAGTATTTAGTCTCTTTGATTCTCCTCTCTATCTCTCATCACCTTGCAAATGCATACTTGAATTGGATTAAAATCTTGTTCTATATTCCTAATACTCCTTCTACTCTCTTAGAATGCTCATATTTCTCTTCTCCAACATATCAACAAGTTGGGTCTCTTGATATTAGTTTGGATCCAACCTTATAGGATTGTTGTTCCACCCTAGGGCACCTTTGAAGGATTATCTCCTCTTATACCTTAGATCATTCAACCCTAACACCTAGAGACATATTCCAACACAACTAGGGAAAGGGATGTATCAAATCATTCTAAGGGAGGTTTGGGTCACCAGTCCTCATTGTTATATTATTCATGTGGTAGATCTAGTGTTTTTATTTCATTATATTGGATATTGGTACAACTTTTATTTTCAAGGAGATTGAGTTGTATGTGGAGGTTCATTTAGGAGGTGGAACACTATTTTAGAGGCATTTCTGAACTCTCCTCCTAATCCCAAGAAGTTTCATCACCTATAATATATCAACTAGTTCTTTCCATTTATCCTCTCTTTCATTTCCAACACTTAGCTTAATTAACTCAACAAAGGAGATTGGGATTTAACCACGGGTTAGCTTAATTTCCTTTGCTATTTTATTATTAATTATTTGTTGGAAATACTAATAGAACTACCCTAATTAATCTACATCCCTAGATAACTAATTAAGATTAAAACTTTAATTAATCTAGTTGTTTTTTTTCCTTCTCCTTTCTTACTCTCTACCACTCCCTTATGGTTTCTCAAATTTTTCCTAAAACAAAGTGGTGACTCCACTCTCTCCTTCCTTCTTGTGGTAGTATGGATCCATTCCCATGCATGGTTCAAACATGTGGGTGACATAAGTATGTCACTGTTATACCTCAAAGTCTCACTTTGAGTGCCATTTCACGTCTTCATGTCATATCACCATGCAGAACCTAATGGCGCTAACTCCTAATGAGTGTTGGAACTTACTTCTACCTTGTTGGTCTCCTCCTTGGCCTTCCTTAGAGTCCTTGGAGATAAATCCAACTCACCTCAGTCGGATGCCAATTCATAGAGTAAAAATGCCACCTCCTTGAGCACATTTTACTGATATTTTCATGCCCTGCTAGTGGTGCAAGGCGCAAAAATTCCTCATTTTCGAGGCCCGCATGCCTGCAGGGGCGCAAAAATTACAACATTTACACGCCTTGCTCAATGCTTGGGGTGTGAAAATTACCTTAACTAATCCTTAGCTTGGAAAGTGGAACTTACCTTTGAAGATATTTTCTTGGGATTGGGGTTCCTCTTGAATCCTAACTCACCCTCCCTCTTTGTCCTGGTTCAACCTCTTATCCACCATTCACTCACTTAGATCCACCTTCCTCTCTTAGTGGTTGGCCTCCCAAATCCTATAAGAAGGAGGCCATCCATGAGCTAAGGAGAGAACTTTGGAGGCATCAAAACTATGGTCTTGGAGGTTTTGCAGAGATAGCAAGGAGGAAGGCTTGGAAGAAGGCATTACTGCTTGGACATCAAGGGTAACATTGTATTCATCTTCTTAAGATACCTTAATACAACTTGGCTTATTCTCCCATATGATGTTTCTTATTGTTTTGATTCATGATATGTTTCGTTAGAATTTAGATATTAATCATTGTATTTGGTACTTGGAGATATTGTGCTTTTGTCTTGCTCACACAGGTTCACATCTTGGACATCAAGCTTGGAACTGGAGCTAGGAAAATCAAATGATCTAAGGTAAGTCACACCTTCTCTTCTCTCCCAATGATTTGATATTCATACATTGGATTAGATCTAGGAGTTTAAGGTCCCACTTGTTACTTTGTTGTCTTAGATTAGACTTAGTTGAATCTATTTTAATCTCTGAGTAAGTTTAACTATCTGTAGGGTGAATTTGCTAGAACAAAAATTGGCAACTCCACTGGGATATTCCAGTTTTCATTTGGTTATTAAATCTATGTTTTTTTACCCATTTGATCCATTATCTCTGCATTTCATCAATCCTTGACCTCTGTTTATTAGTTTGATCCTTAGAATTTAGTTCTCTGGGTCTACAAACTTGAGAAAAACATAAAACATTTCTCAAACTTTCGCCTTATCCACCTACAGAGAAATTTCGCGCCCCCCCCATACACCATAGAGCGAAAATATCCAGATTTTCGCACCCCAACAGTATAGCAGAGCACAGAAATTCCTAAAAATCATGCTTGGGTAGTCTCCAAGGGAGCGAAAATTCCCTATGTCCCATGAAAACTTGGTTTTTTGCTTGATTGAGTTTGGTTTTTGATTTTTTGGCTTGAGCTCAGCTCTTTGATCCTGATCAGACCTGTGTGATCCCAATTTGACTCCTGCACTTATTGCATTTGCTTTTAAACCCTTATTGGGCTTGGTTTGCTTGATTTATTTTTGGTTTGGATTTTTGAGTTAAGGTGACAAGCTCAAATAAGTTTTTTCTTGGATTCTTGGCTTCTTTGTTGCAAAAGTGATCATTTGTGAAAATTCAAGGAATTTTTTTTATATACTTGTTTGTATCGTTGAAAGACGTTATTGGAAATTTCATTGCTTGAGAAAAACTCTTTGCATTTTTAATTCTTTGAATTGGATTAGAAAATTTTCTTCAAGATTTATTTCTCCTTCACATAAAATATCAAGTTGTTTTTGCAATCATAAGACGTTGTTCCATTTACTTGTCATGATTTATACTCATTTGAAGTAGAGAAGAAAAAAAGGAATTTGTTTTTCAATTAGTTTTTGGATTCATTCATTTTGAAAGAGTAGTTTATTTTTTGGTTTGGCACATAGAAGGAAAAAGTAAAAATTGAGTGCTTTTTCTCTTTTTTGAGAAGTCATGTTTATGCTTGTTATATTTTTGGGAATGAAAGAACTCTCTCCTTTCCATAGCTAGAAATTTATTGAAAAGAAAAGTTGCATTGATTCATTCATAGATGCATGGGTTGAGTCAAATCCTAACACCATCAATTTGCACTTCCTTCACCTCTTGAGTAAAACAACAAGCCCTTAAAATCAATCTCCTAACAAAACACACATTAACCTCACTTGAGGATACAAAAAAATTGTGTAGTTAGGTAGGACATCGGGGATAGGAATCCAAATAATTCCCCCCTGTTGCTTTACATTTGAGACATAGTTGTTTTCCTTTAGGTTGCTCAATTCCTCTTGTACTTTTTGACACGGTTATACACCAATTTATTGGGAGGGCCTCCCGTTAGACGAGGGTAACCAGTGAGGGCTGGTTCCGGACGAACTTTGTGGAATATCGTACTCCACTTAGCACCTAAGGACATCAATCCATTGCCTTCGTTGTAGTTTCCGGCCTCCATACCGGTTGTACAAGGGCTCAAAGGAAAAAGCTCCAGTAAACCTTCTCAGACGTGTCATGAACGAGGTATATTAGTGACCTTCCTTCTAGGTCTCTTTTACTCGATATCCCTTTCGGTAGAGGGATATCCTTTCAGCTTTTGGTCTCTCACTTCGTATTGTTCGACTTGGATTTCATCACCTTGCGAAGGATCCGATCTGTTGAGGTCACCAGACCTTAGATAGAAGGATTTCCTGCTATTGTACCTTATAGAGAATCTTTTTATTTTTTTAGTGTTGCTTGTTGGATTTCTGGCCTTTTTGTTGTAGCTTGCTTACTGTGACATTGGTCTCAGTGTAGTTTTTGAGCTTGCTTTTTGGCCTGTGCGCCTCTTCTTCTCCTAGCTCCCCTTTTGCACACTTAGTTGCTTATGGGTTTTTGAGTTCTTTTTTAAACAAGAATTCCCCCAGAACATTTAATCCTGTTCCATGGCGAACCAAAGAAATCACAAAGACAACAAGGGAAGAGTCCCGAACCCATGCCTAGAACTAGTCGCAGGCCACCTTCACGCATACCTACACCCCCTACTAGAAGACCAGCTGGCCAGGGGACCGTCCCACAATCACTTAGTACGACACCACCAGCTGCTATGATACCCCAAGCTCATAGTACAGTCCCAGAGACTAGTGTAGCACCTGAGACTAGTGCAGTACCAGAATCCACTATTGCACCAGAAGTTAGCACTACAGTGGAAACCACTTTAGCACATGAGGTTAGTGTCTCACCCCAAGCCGACGTTATGCCATAAGTTGTTATCATTCTGGAGGATAGCACCACTCTAGTTATGCCATCACAATTTGATCTCCCCGAAGGATATGTCGAGGTTATCGAGGAATCCAATCCTTTCCCCTCTATGACGATCCAGTTTGCTGCGAACTTTAACTAACCTCTTGTACAGTTGGTAACCCCACCTATCATACCTTCTTCTCTGGTTATACGTAGCTATGAGGATGGATCTTCTAGTAATAGATCATTCGGAATTCCTTCCCCAGATATCCTTTTGGGCCATGAAATCATGGCATCCATACGAACATAAATGGTTAGTCTATCCCAAGAATGCTTGGAAACGGAAAAATTCAGACGTGAAGTTGCGCAAATACTGGCTTCGACCTTGGAGTTGTTGATCCAGACTCGTCCAATACAATCATGTTCAATTTGGAATACTTTAATCCTAGACTATCTCATCAATTGGATTTTCAGATTCATACTAATATTTGTGGAAACAACATCCACCATACCGTATTGGATGAAGGTGCTTCCACCTCTATCATGTCTTTTTCTTGTTGGTGAGCTATCGGCTCTCTAGAGGTAACTCAATCTCCCACTACTTTAAAATATTTTGACGACCATGGTTTTCAACACTACAGACTCATCCCATCACTCGTTGTAGAACTAGGGGGAACCTTCTCTATCCATGTCGAAATCGTAGATGTTACATTGGATTACAACATCCTACTCGGACGCAATTGGTTTTATGCCATGACTGTCGTAGCATCTTCCGTTTTTCGTTTGGTCCAATTTCCTCATCAGGGGAAAATTGTCACCATTGATCAATTAGAATTTTGCACTCCGGACATTCACTCCAACACCACCAACAATGTCCCGTTGTTGACACAAGCTCAACATCATTATGAGGACATTGGTGTTGGATTGCTGAAAGACTCCTCCATCATTGGAGTATTTCCGGAGCTTCCACCCTTGATCTTTTCGATCAACATGATCTCATCGAGTACTTCCCAACCTCACGAGTCTAACGATTCTTGGGTTATACCGAGTCCCATTGAATGTGAAACCATCGGTGATTGCATGCCTCTAAACTGCAACCAAACAACATACCACACGATTCAATCCGCTTCCGATTGGATCGACACGATCAACCACCAAATGGTGGCACCTCTCCCGTCTCGGATCAATCCATCCTTGCCCTCTACTGACTCCATTTCACAGAATTTTCCTTCTAACAAGTCTATTATGGAGATCATGAGCATCAATGAACCACCATGGGAATATCACCATCATCGGTCTTCTTTCCCTACGATCCATGAAGTAGAACCTGATACAAAATCCATTGTTTCACCGGATATTGTCCACACTAAGATTCCCATCCCTACACACGATGTTTTTTCTGAGGGAAAACTAGCAAACATCATGGAAACCATTCCAATTGACATATTTGTGAAACCTGGTATCGTGGAACAAATCCATTTAGGCAAAACCTGTACACCTACTGAGGTGGAATTCTATACTGCCTTATTTAAGGAGTTTCATGATGTTTTTACTTGGAGTTATGAAGAAATTCCAAGGATAGACCCCTCTATAGTGGTTCATGAAATTCAAGTCTATCTTGGTGCCCAACCTGTTTGGAAGAAAATTTGACCTGTCCATCCCCGCAAAACTGTAGCCATTAAAGTGGAAGTTGAAAAAATTCTTCGCGCTGGTTTCAATTATCCTGTCCCATTGACAGACTGGGTGTCCAATATCGTTCCTGTATCTAAGAAATAGGGTATGATTAGGGTTTTCATCGACTATAGAGATTTGAACAAAGCTTGTCCCAAATACAACTATCCAACTCCCTTTATTGACCAAATTATCGACAACTATGCCGGAAGCATCATATTTTCATTTATGGATGGCTTCTCCAGCTACAATTAGATCGAGATATTCCCATCAGACCAGCACAAGACTGCTTTTATATGCCCATGGGGGACCTTTTCATATCGCAAACTACCCTTTGGTCTTAAGAACGTTGTGGCCACTTTTCAATGGGCCATGTCATACACATTTCACGATATCAAGCATGTTGTGGAACCTTATCTGGATGACCTACCTGCTCACTTTGATACACGAGAGGACCATCTAGATCATATGAGCACCATATTCTCACGATGCCGCCACTACAACATCCGCTTGAATCCGCAAAAATGTGCATTTTGTGTTGAAGCCGATAGATTGTTATGATTCATAATCTCTAAGGATGACATTCACCTAGACCCATCGAAGGTGGAATCTATTTTAGCCTTACCTTCCTCGTCCAACATTCCAAAAATCCAAAGTTTGCAAGGGCATGCAAAATTTTTACGCCACTTTGTCTGCAATATTTCAGAGATTACTAAGGGCTACATGAGGCTTCTTAAGAAAGGCATTCCTTTCATTTGGGATGACGAATCCCAACGGTCTTTTGAAAATTTTAAAAAGGGCCTTACCAATGCTCCCATGATAAAACCCCCCAATTATACACGGGACTACATTCTATATCTCGTTTCCTCTACCACCACCATTGGCATGGTGCTTGTACAAGAAGAAAATAGTGGTCAGGAACATGTGATATATTATCTCAGCAAGAGTCTCATTGACTCTGAGACACGTTACTCGCATGTGGAGAAATTGGCTCTGGCCACATTTTTTGCGGTCCAGATATTTTGAGATTACATTTTACTCCAAAAAACCACCATTATTGCTAACTTCAATCCAATGTACTATATCCTAACACGTCAAGTGCTTGGGGGAAAATACTCCCGTTGGATTGTAGTTCTTCAGGAATTCGATTTGGAGTTTTCCAAAGTGAAATCCAAAAAATCCTTGGTATTTGTTGAGCTTAGTTGTGCGTTGCCCCATGTCAATGACTAATCTGAGCCCATTGATTCCCTTCTAGACGAATCTTTGTTTCTAATTGGCACGCCTGATCCTTGGTATGGAGACATTATATTATATCTCCAAACCCAACGTTTTTAGCCCAATATCAACCGTGATGAACGCTGCCACATAAGACACCACGCTAAATATTATCGTATCGTTAGCGATACTTGTACCGTCGTGGTATTGAAACTGTGTTACGACGTTGTCTAACCCTTGACGAAGTCCAACATGTTCTTAATGACTGCAACTCTGGAGCATGTGGTGGTCATCTTTTCTTTCTGGGGTGGCTACAGCCCAGAAAATATTGTCCGCGGGTTACTTATGGCCTTCAATATTCAAATATTGCGTTGAAGCGGTTAAGAGGTGCCCTCCATGTTAATTATTTCATACCAAGAATCACTCACACCCAGCTCCACTCCATCCTGTCATTGTCGTCATCCCCTTTGCAAAATGGGGTATTGATTTTATGCACTGTAAGCCCACTTCAATCGGGGGGCATAGTTATGTCATCGTTGCAGTTGAATACTTTACCAAATGTGTTGAATCCATGCCTACGTACGCAGAAGACGACAAGAAAACAACATTATTCATATTCAATCATATCATAGCTAGGTTCGGAGTCCCACAGGCCATCGTGAAAAACCATGGTTCCCACTTTAGGAAACATATGATGGACAAACTAAGTTCGAAACTGGGTTTTTGTCATGAAAACTCAACCCCTTACTACCCATAGGAAAATGGTCAAGTAGATGCGATCAATAAAGTCTTGAAACGTATGATCCAATGCACGATGGGTACCCAAAATTCTAAATGGCACTTAGCTTTATTCTTAGCTCTTTGGTCCTATAGAACTTCGGTAAAAAATGCAACCGGGTTTACACCATTCCAATCCTACCGATTGAATGTGAGATACCATCGCTCAAGTTAGCTGTACAACTCTTAACCAACACAACTACCAAGGAAGAACAATTTCTATACCAAGCCAAGATAGATGAAACTCGCCGAGACGCTACACTCGCCAATGAGGCCCATAAAAAGCGTGTTAAGGCTCAATCTGAAAAATCTATTCAACCTCGCGTTTTCAACGAAGGTGACTTAGTCTTAACCTACGGCCAAATGCACAATAAGCTAGGTAAAGGCAAATTAGAATCCATGTGGTATAGTCCCTACATTGTTAAATGCGTGTTAGAGAAGGGAGCTTACAAGTTCGTGGACTATGATGGTATATATTTGGGAGAGCCCCGCAATGGGATTTACCTAAAGAGATTTTATGCATAGGTTCATCTTGCATGAAAAACTTTGTATATAATGTATTTGGTATGATTTTGGTTCAGTTTTTGTGTGTTAGGACTCTATCTTGTACACAATCATTTATCTCAACTTGTGCTTTTATGCACAGATGTTGGTGTACTTTAGATTCACGGATGGTACTAGTCGACATACTCAGAACCTTGGTTCTGTAGCATGGGTACTGTATTCCCTTGATGGCGAGTTGATATCCTTGGGTGGCATCTGCTTGGGCCCCGCAACAAATAACATTGCGGAGTATCATGCAGTCATTAGACTTTTGACTGAATTTTCTTCTCTTGGAATCAATTCCTTTATAATCTACCTGGACTCTCAGCTTGTGGTATCTCAGCTAAATCACATCTACACCGTCCATGATCCTACACTACTTTGTTTATACAGAAGGGTATGCCTCAAACGATCATTTGATTACATTTTATATCAACATGTACCAAGGGAATTCAATACGGTGGCTAATTCATTAGCTAACTATATGTTGGATTGGCATCTATCCCACACGTAATCAATACACCATAAAATAACACATATAAAAATGTAACATACAAGTCATCGTAGGTAAACAATAGAGATAGATCCATATGTATATATCATGTAAAAAGTTTTTTTGCCACATACAATAGTATAATGTGTCGAAAGTCACAAATTGGGATCACAACCCATACAAAAATGGCTCTCTAGCCTACATATTGTATACTTGCGGTAACAAAACTACTTCCTAAAAAATAGTCACGAGGTGCACGGTGCTCATGGTAGCAAACCACTTCCCTAGCAACTCGATGAAGCAGCCTTCCAACCCGCTCTGGCACACCCACAATGTGCCTCTGGAGATGATATGGGACCTCAGGCGTCCTCATCGGAGGAATGCCCATGGTCAGTCCCTCTAGGTTCCGCTCCACATCGCGAAACCCTCCTGCCTCATCATCCTCAGCTTGGTACTCTGCCCCTCATCTCCGTAGTGGAGAGGATCCTTCTGGCCTCATTGGCCCTCGATCTGCAGCATTATATATATATATTATATTTTCTACACATTATTAAAACAAAACAAAAAATGGCATAAAATTAAAAAATTAAAAACAAGTTTGAAGGTCATATACTTGACTCATCCCAGTCGTCATCCTCAGGTAAGGCTAGATCGATATTGCCACGGAAGTCCACCCCTGCATAGGGATAGTCCTCTATCATTATGATCTGCTCCTCAAGCCATGAGAAGAAGTCCTCACCAAATGCTAGGACCTGCGACCCACCAAGCCGCCCAACATAGTCACTCCATATCCCCATTCGTGGCTTGGATGCGGGATGACGAGGCCTCTCTATTTGAGGACGCAACAAAGGCACCCTCTCCAAAAAGAAGGTGACCGGGATACTCCCATACCCAAACTGGTTGAGACTTCCATTACTTCATTTAGTCACCTGATCTTTGATATTAATCAAGACCCCTTCACACCAATTGAACAACTTAGGTTCCATGCACTGCACGACATAAGTCATTTGAGCTTTGGTTGCATGGTGAGCCCCCACACTTCCCTCCACTCGAGCAATAGTATAAATGATCATCCTCAAGGTAAGATCTAACACATCTGCAATGATCACTTTCCCGCTTTTCTTGCGGGATCCTTTCCTACAATACTGAGCAATGTAGGTATCTGTAGTCTCTTCAGTAGCCCGGTGCCCTAATAAATTGACTCGTGCCCCTCTCTTGGAGAGACCAGTCAAGAAGTAGATGTCTTTGAGCTCTATCTTGAGGATGTGCTCTCCGATGTAGAAAGCTTGGATATCAAAGTCCCACATTTGGATGATGTGGTTTAGTAGCTTTCCTTGTTTCTGGATACCCCTGGTCTTGAAAAATTTCGATAGACCACACTCTCTTAGTGTGGCTAGTGTGTTATCATCATTTAGGAAATCCCTTTCATCTCCTTCATGTTCTCTTCTTTCTAGTCCACCATCTTCGCTCTAACCACTTAGAATCTCTTGCAAATCATCGAAGGAGGCTTCAGTTAGAAGATGAAAACCAATTTTTGTGCCAAGAGGGAGAGGCAAGCTTTTCTTTTTCCAAGTTTGTGTATTTTCACGCCTTGGGTAGTGCAGGGAGTGTGGAAACTGATAATTTTAGCACCCCTAACACTTCCCATAGTGCGAAATTACCTGAATTTTTGTGCCTCACGACATAGGGAGGGCGCTAAAATTTCAGGGCACAAATTTTGGTGCCCTAAGGCCCTTGCAAATCCCAAAAGTAGCATGAAAACAAAAAACTTAATGGATGAAAAGGAAGAGGAGGATGAGAGGACTTACCTGCTTCAAACAATGGTTGAAATGATGCCCTGGATCTCCCAATATCTTTAGTTGAAGTTTTTTTCTCAACCAAGGTAAAAATCCTCTTTGTGTGAAAATGACCAAGTTAAAATGGGTAATTTCCCATTTTTCCCTCTTATACATTTCATTTAGTCATTTTTTGCCTATTTTTACATTAGAAACCTTTGTTGAGAGTTTATTCTTCACATTTATTATGACCTAATGTATTTTTCTAGGGTTTTTGAGCACTTTTGACAGGTTCATACGAGTTGTTCACATTGGTGGAATTGTAGATTTGACTTTCTTTCGAGCTCACTTTCTCTCTTTCGTGCTCTAGATCTGAACTATGAAAGAGATTCCAAGCGCTTTTCACACTTGAGTCGTGCTTGTTAATCGTAAGTAAAACAGTGTCGAGCTTAGTCTGCTTTACTCGTGCTCGTAAAATGATGAGCAAAGTATCAACTTAGTATTATTTTCTCCCTTTTTCGGACTAAGCTGATTAGCTCACATAAATGGAACCACTGGAGTCTTGTTTAAGCTCTTTTCGGAATCCCTCACTAAGAAAAGATTGCCAAGTGCACTTATCTCTTTCACACTTGTAAAAGTATTTGAAAGGTTGTCTATTCGGCGGTACGTTATCCCTTTTTCAGACCGTTTAGACTATTTACAAGAAAGATATACCTTAGTTAGTCATGACTAGGAGAGTTCTTCTGGATATTATTTTATACTTTTTCAGGTCCAGGGACTAACTTTTACGAAAAAGTCATACTTTGGAGTTTTCTTTAGCTTATTTCAGACTCTGTAAACATGAAAAATCACCGAGTTTCCCTTCTTTGGACTCGTGAAATTAAACATCGAAGGATCCTTATGGAGCCGAACATCTGCTTCCTGGGGTTCATGAAATGTACAAGGTTGGAATCACTTAAAAGTGAGCTATATCAAGCATCTGTTATCCTCCTCAAGCTCGTTAAAAAACAAAGGGGTACTTGTCAACGATGATGGGGGAAAATGGGGGAATAAGCCGCGTCTATCTTTTGGCAGCTTATGAGTCATCACCTTTGAACATGGCATGCATATACACCTTGTCTTCTTTGGGTATTCAGTCTATATTCCGGTCATAACTACAATCGTGAGTCATCTTTTTCATTTGAGTCAGCTCGCCTTGTGGTTTTTTCTGTTGTTAATCCTCGCTTCCAAGTCATATCTCATGCCGTTATATGTTCGAAGGATCAGTGTTAACCTGAGTCAACCTTCTGCAATATTGTCAAGCCTCCACTTTTTGTGTTAGTCCATATTCATGTGATCCATTGCTCCACACCTCTTTCCTATATTGGTTTTGTGTCGATGATGTGGGATTCATTATGGCCCTCCTTCGATGAGTCTATTCCTGTCGACATCAACTCACTATCCCGGAAGTAGGCTTAGGAACCAACCGTAGTACCTTGGTTCCTACATGCCTCAATGGCAGGTTTTCTCGTATTTGACATAGGTTTTCATTATTGGTCTCTTATTGAATAATCCCTTGAATGTTCTACTCCAAAAAATATTTATTCACATTCATTGTGTTGTACTAGAGATATCTTGGGGATCATTGTCATCATTTGTGATTACCCTCGTACTTGTTAATGGATTACATTATTGGCTGGTATTCAAGTAGTCTCTACCATGTTCGAATTCAATACCTTGTAATCACATCGTCAGATTCATATCGCTCAGGGATTGGGTAGAAGACCCTAGATGATCTTGATGTTCCTTTCACGTCCAGGCTGCGACGGTGATTATTGAGTGGGTCCCCACATAGACATCATGTTGGTGACCTCATTGATGTATTGTCACACAGATCCACTATTGTATTGGTCGTGGTTGTGTCGTTAGGTTGTCATGGATCACGCTTATTCTTAGTAGCCATGATTTGTCTTCAGTCTATATCATGTCAATTTTGTCATGGATTTGCAGTGTATTGGCCCGAAACCATGCTTTGAGTCAGTTGTTCCGAGCATGGGTATGCCCGCCTCGGAGTTATTTGACATATTGTTTATTTTTCCTTGCATCTCCTCTCCAACCTCATTTCTGCTATCTCCGCGGACTCATTTATTTGTAAAGTGTTTCGGCCATCAGTTTCTTCTGACCTCACACTTTAGGGGGCATCTGTTGTACCTCAAAGTCTCACTTTGGGTGCCATTTCACATATTCATGTCATATCACCATGCGGAGCCTAATGGCGCTACCTCCTAATGAGTGTTGGACCTTACTTCTACCTTTTTGGTCCCCTCCTTGGCCTTCCTTGGAGTCCTTGGAGACAAATCCAACTAACCTCAGCCGAATTCCAACTCATAGAGTCAAAATGCAACCTCCTTGAGCACATTTTACTGAGATTTTTCGTGCCCTGCTAGTGGTGCAAGGTGCGAAACTTCTTCATTTTCGTGCCCTACATGCCTGCAGGGGCATGAAAATTACAACATTTTCGCGCCTTGCTCAATGCCTGGGGCACGAAAATTACCTTAACTAATCCTTAGCTTGGAAAGTGGATCTTACCTTCAAAGAGATTTTCTTGGGATTGGGGTTCCTCTCAAATCCTAACTCATCCTCCCTCTTTGGCCCGGTTCAACCTCTTGATCCGCCATTCACTCACCTAGATCCACCCTTCCTCTCTTAGTGGTTGGCCTCCCAAATCCTATAAGAAGGAGGCCATCCATGAGCTAAGGAGAGAAATTTGGAGGTATCAAACCTATGGTCTTGGAGGTTTTGCAGAGATAGCAAGGAGGGAGGCTTGGAAGGAGACATTACTGCTTGGACATCAAGGGTAACATTGTATTCATCTTCTTAAGCTACCTTAATACAACTTGGATTATTCTCCCATATGATGTTTCTTATTGTTTAGATTCATGATATATTTCGTTAGAATTTAGATCTTAATCATTGTATTTGGTACTTGGAGATATTTTGTTTTTGTCTTGCTCACACAGGTTCACATCTTGAACATCAAGCTTGGAACTGGAACTAGGACAACCGACTGATCTAAGGTAAGTCACACCTTCTCTTCTCTCTCATTGCTTTGATATTCATACATTGGATTAGATCTAGGAGTTTAAGGTCCCACTTGTTACTTTGTTTCCTTAGATTAGACTTAGTTGAATCTAATTTAATCTCTGAGTAAGTTTAACTATCTGTAGGACGAATTTGGTAGAACAGTCACATTATGTGCATATGTGTGTGGGTTTGGTGTGTGCTTAGGTGCATAGGTTAGGTGTGACACATGTGTTAGTTGTGTCACTTTTGTGTATGAGTGCATAAATTATGTTTGTCACTTATGTACTGGGTTACATGCATGGTTATCTATGCAGGTTATATCCATGGGTTAGGTGCATGGGTTAGATTCATTTGTAGGTGAATATGTTAGATGCATTACTTACCTTAGGTGTGTTTTCTATCTGTATGCATGTGTGGGTTAGGTGTGTAGGAAGGTACGAAAGTTAGGAACATTGTTTTTAGCTTAGTTTTGTTATGAGCATCTTGAATATATGGGTTAGAATCATGGATTAACTATATGGATTTTGTGTTTCTCTTAGTTTAGGTGGACTTGTTATTTTATGTGTGTCACTTATGTGCATTGCTTATGCGTGTCACCTTTGTGCATTAGTAGGTGCATCACTATTGTCCGTGAGTTTCATGTGTGGGTTATGTACATGGCTTAAGTCTATAGCTAAACATGTGTGGTTGAGGTGTGTTAAATTAGTGTGTTAATAATGTATTCTCCTTCACAAGTGTATTAACCATCCCACCACATTTCATCCCTCGTTTTACAAGTACAATACTTCTCCCACAATTATGTGTAATTGCTAATCTCCTTAAGGATGGATCATTGTAATGTATTCTCATGAAAAGCTAACAAATACATAAATAAAGCATCCTTCCAAGTCCTTATAAGCCTTTCATTATATTCACATTTTATAATATTTCTATGATAGTTATGGATAACATTTATGGTGGATACGTGTTTTCATTATGTATTTTCCATACATAAATACTTGTTATTTTTGTAAGTGTAATATTTGAGCCTTAAAAACCATAATAAGACACAATCCTAAAAGCTTAAATTTAAAATTAAAAAGAAAAAAAATAGTATTAGGAATGGGTATTTTTGTTATACCTTGTGACAACCTAAAATATGGCTCACCCATATTCCACTCACCCCTACCCTCTTATTATTTTTCTAAATAACTTACCCCTGACACAATGTTAACACTTAAGTAGACCCTAACCCATGACCCCCTAACTCTTAACTATCCCCCAAACCATCACCCATGACTGACTAATAATGTTTGACCATATGCCATCCTTGACCACTAAGCCACTAATCCCTAACCCCCTAAACCATCAAGCCCCTAGCTATTAACCCGTAACCGCTAAGCCACTAACCCATCTTAAACCATCAAAACCCTCAATACTAACCCTTAACCACTGCTTCGTTGAGCCTTATCAAGCATGACCCTCAAACATTAATGGAATAAAATTCAAAACCCTTATCCACTACTAAAAAAACTCATAACCATTATCCTGCTAATTTTATTTGACTAACTAGTAACTCTTTAACCCATATCTAATTAATCCATATCTATACACTTTACCGATTACTTAACCCCATAACTCATAACTCACTAATAACAATAGGATGTTTATTTTATTTTTTGAAATTAGTTTAATTTTAATACTCACACATATGGTCATTGATTATCATTAATGATGAAAATCTTTTAGTATATAGCTCTTAGTTATTTGGCCATCAACTATTAAGAAAATGGTATTAGTATTTTATATGTTATTATTATGATATTATTTTGTTTTGGGAATGGTTGCCTTGGGCACAAATTAAGAATTCCTTTTAGCTTAATACTATAGATATTAGTTTTTTCACACAATGTTGACATGATAAAAAATGATTAACTATGCTAAAATTTGAAAAACAACTTAAATTTTAGTTTCTCTACGTGAGATTCTAATGATTTAAATCCATCACCAACCTTCTTGAAATGAGAGTTTCACTTTTTTTTTCAAGGTGGTTCACGACCTTAGAGCTCGCTACGTCCACATATATAATCCAAGCGGTCTGCCCAAAGGGGCTTCACCTTGTCGACATTATTTCAGTTCTAACCCAACCCAGAGAATTGAACCCCCGACCTCGACCATGTGTCCAAAAAGATCCAACCAACTAAGCCACCCCTCGGGGCTCACTTTTAATATTTAATATTAAACATTTAATTTAATAAAAATAAAATATCAATATTAACTTAAAAAAATTAATATTAAAATTCAAATATAAATACATCAAGTATCTAAAATTACATATAAGCAATAACTATCACATATCTTAAATTTTTATGCATTAACTATTAAGAAAGTTTCTCCAAATAAAATTACATTTGAAACTTTCAATTAGTATCATCACTATAAGCAATCCATTGGATGTAGCTTGGGTGGTTGGGAGGAATGATTGTTATCCTCCTCACCCAGGTTCAATTCTTGTAAGTGACATGATGCTCTTATTGAGCCCCTATGTAATGAATGAATGGATTGGCATATTTCCCGGTGGATGTAGCCTTTGATGAACCACCATTGCAAAAAAAGGTATCATCACTATAAACAATAACTATCACATATCTTAAATTTTTATGCATTAACTATTAAGAAAATTGATACAAATAAAAATACATATGAAACTCTCAATTAGTATCATCACTAAAGAAATGATTTACATTTAATTAATAAATTGTAATAGACTTGTTTGGATTAATGTTATTGTGATCAAACTAAGCTGGAAAATTATCGATATCAATGTCCAAACCAAAATGTGGTGTAAAAAGACATTTTCTAGCTTTAAAGTGATTATACTAATGATTTTATAACTAATATTATCATTGATGCATTTGCAATATAAACTCAACTTTATGATTAATGAAATCTTAGAGATAGTAAGCTATGCATAAATAAGCAATTTAATGTCATTTTGAGGTAAGAGGGTCAAAGCATAATGAAAGTTACATATGTCTTGCTATCTTTCTTCACCATTCAAAATGGGTATCTAAGCAAATTCATAATATGCTGAAGAAACACTTACATAGTATCTAAACAAAGTCATCTTTGCTACATATCAAAATAGTGACAGTTGTAGACCAAAAGTGCAATACACATACAAAATATGGACATAGTCAAAACTAGTAAAACTTATATGTACCGAAACTGCATAAGAGATAGTCCTGGTACTCTTCAAAGGCTAGTAGTCCCTTCGGAAGCCCCAAAGCCTCTTTTGATACCTTTTCTCTTACTAATAATAATGGTGAATCATTTTAGCTAGCTATCGCGTACCCTATGAACTTTGTCATGCCTCAAAAGTATTTTTTTTTTTACTACCAAACAATTGGTGGATGTTGAACCACATCCTTTGGATCCTACGTGGACAAATGCACGACGGGATGATGCCCTCATCTCAAAACGATTGGATCATTTCCTTATCTCAGAGAAATTACTGGAATTTTTTTTCAATTTCAGATCTTGGGTGTAGCAGACCCGTATTAGTGATCATCTTCCTATTATTCTCCAAGTGGATACAAAAGTGGCTGATCAGAGATATCCATTTAAATTCAACTCAACTTGGTTATCTGACCAAAACTTCAGGCATGCTGTGGATTCCCATTGGAGAAATCTGAATGTTTATGGGGAACTCTCGGCGATGGACAAATTGGTGGCAAAGTTGAGAAATTTAAAAATATTCACGGTGCTGTGGGAAAAAAAATGGAATTGGCTATGGATCTTGAATTGATTTAGCGAGACTTGAGTTTCTTGATCGAAAAATCGGTTATTGGAAAGCTCAGTGCAAGTGAACATGCCTCCTTATTAGAACTTGAAGGGAGAATGTTAAAGCATCTCAAGTTCCAAGAGGAGTCATGGCGACTGAAGAGTCGAGCTATTTGGATCAAGGTTGGGGATCAAAATTCTAATTTTTTCCATAAATATGTTGATGCCCGAAGAGTCCAAAATACCATATGGGATCTAAATGATAGGAATGGTCGACGTATATCTGGTCTGGGTGATCTCCAAAAGGAAGCTAGAAATCATTTTCAAGAAATCTACCAGGATCCTAAAACTGCCTCAATGATTGAACAATTGAAGGTTGTAAGAGAATATTCGAGATTATTCTCGAACGAAGAGGGGGGAAATATCTTTAAAGAAATAACACTACAGGATATTGAAAAGGTGTAATACCCCAATTTTGACCCCTGTGAAGTATTGGCTTTTAATGTAAATATGGTATACATGCGTTGTATGTTTCCCTAGCGTGGAGCTCAAGGCCAAGGCCCCGCTAGTGTATGTTTGGATTTTATTTAAAACAATTGAGCATTTGATATTTTGATACCCATGTGCTATTAAGCCACGGAATATTGTAAATTGATGTAAATTTTAATATTTCAATAAAATACCAAAACTGGCTATGGAATCAACCAATGAGAAGGGGCCATGTGTATCCACTAGGGAGTGGTGAGGGGGTTGTGGGATTGAGCCATAAGCTGTCAAATGTCATTGTGAGAACCCATTTGGCTCTCCTTGATGACATTTATTTCTGTTGTAAGGAAGTAGTTGAAGATTTCAGTCCATGGCTTCAATGGAGCATGGGCAGCCCAGATATTCGTATTTGCAGGTATGGGCTCTGTTTTCTTGTACCACAAGTCACTCTACCTCATGGGAGTTGCTTCTTCCTCATCCCCATTCCATTGTGGAAGTTACTAGCATCAATTTTCATCCAAAAACGAATTGTCAGCAGTGGGAAAAACCAGAAATCGCAACTTTGAAAGAACCCACGTTTTGAAGAGCCAAAAATGCCCAGATTTGGTATTTAATAGGAAAATCCAATGGGGGATCCATAGATATGAACCTTGGGGCGAATATGAGAGTATTAGATACCCCGAAATCCATTGGAAGACCCAGTTTTTATAGCCCAGAAAACCAGTGACGGGATTGAGTTATTTGATGAACAAAATTGTGAGAAATCCAATTGTGGATGACTAAGCAGAGGTTGGGTTTGCTTGATAAACCCAGTGAAGGCTAGAATCTCAAGGATTAGCAGCTGGACCTTTCTATGCCCACCTTGAAGAGCACTAGAGGGAAGGGACACCTAAGGGACTGTGCAACAGAGAAGGGGACCTTCCTTGTGTTGGGTGTGGTAGGTAATGTGGGTGCCTTGACTGTTGAATTCATTTGAGATGCCTGTAGCTCTGTGGTTGAGCTCACTGGCTTAGCATTGCCCTCCTTTGTCTTTCATATGCTTGACAAACCCAACTATGTGTTGGCTTAGCATAGTTGTTGAGTGAAACCATGGCTGTGAGTGAGTCCAGCTAATTCCTCCTTAGTGGATACACAACCCAGCTCGGGGGTGATCTCTCAGCTAAAAGAATACAAGCTGGATAGATATCTATGGTTGGGTGGAACGTTGCTCTCACATAGCCGGTTGTTTGGACAGCTTCATCTTCAAGATAAGTGTTTTCTGTGATTTACATTATATGCATTTTGTGTTCTGTAATGTGTTAATTCAGAATGATATTTATTCATGTTAATGGAATTGATATGAAGTCTGTGCATAGAATGGGAATGTGATGGATTCTTTTCCTGTTGGTGCATCATTTGCTTGAGATAAATATGCTGATGTATGTCTGTTGTGTGTGTGCAATTATGTATTTTAATTCCGTTGTGTGATTTAATTGTGCAAAATTTTACCATTATGGCTTTGGGGAAGAATTAGACACCCCATGTTACAGTCATGTTCCCTCCCTTGCATTGGATTCATGGAAGGGGACGTTACAGAGTGGTATCTGAGCCCAGCTTGCAGCACTGGGGCTGTTTGGGCCAAACGGTGAGTTATAGACAAGTAACATAATGTTTTAATGAGGTATTGGAGAAGTTTGGGGCGTCGTTTTGATGTGGAAAAATGAAAGGGTTAGAGTTCTCAGGTGTGGGAGAGGATCACACCATTGCATATAGCTCTCCAACAGCTTTCCAACGGTACCAGACTCGCCTCATTTGGCTAAGGGATGAGGGAGTTATGAACCCCGTAAGTTACAAGAAACGTAGGTGTTTTTCGTAGTTTCGAGTTTCGGGAACACGAATTTTCAAAATTTGCGTTTGGATTTCCAAAATTCTGAACCCGCAATTTTCGGCTTTCGGGCTTTCGGGTTTCAGGTTTCGGGTTTCGGGAACGCGATTTTTCAAAATTTGCGTTTGGATTTCCGAAATTACGAACCCGCAATTTTCGGCTTTCGGGATGTTGGGTTTCGGGTTTCGGGAACGCGAATTTTCAAAATTTGCGTTTGGATTTCCGAAATTACGAACCCACAATTTTTAGCTTTCGGGCTGTCGAGTTTCCGGTTTTGGGAACGCGAATTTTCAAAATTTGCGTTTGGATTTCCGAAATTCCGAACCCGCAATTTTCGGCTTTCGGGCTGTCGGCTTTCGGGCTTCGAGAACGCGAATTTTCAAAATTGGCATTTGGATTTCCGAAATTCCGAACCCGCAATTTTCGGCTTTTGGGATGTCGGGTTTCGGGTTTTGGGAACGAGAATTTTCAAAATTTGCGTTTGGATTTTTGGCCCAAAAATTGGAATTTTGGAAAAATGTGAAAAGTGGAAAGTAGTCAAACCTAGAACTTCATAGAAGATGAATGGTGCATCGGAACAGAGATCCGCGAGTTGCTGAGCGTTCCTATTTATATAGACCAACTTCACCTAGTAGAAAGGTTTTCGTGACTCCTCATAGATTTTCTTCCACAGGTGGCCGAAATTGGCATTCCGGACCAAAACACAATTGTGTAGAATTAGGGTGAAAGTTGTCATTTTTGAAGTGATGTAGTTCCCACACCCGATGTCGGAATGGAGCAAGTGGACATGCATTGGAAAGATTATCCAGCAGGGAACAAGGGCACTAACCAGAATTTGGATGGGGCCATCATACCTCATAGATATTTAGAGCCAAAAAGTGCCAGTGACTGTTTTTGACATAATGTTGACAATGTGAGCAATTTCTAGAATTGCATGAATGGGAAAAAGAAATGAATGCATAACAGCTATGTGAATTATTCCATGAGTTTGATTGTGTTAAATATTGATGTTTTATATTTCTATATGTATTCCTAATATGTCTAACAAATATTTTCATAATGCGCAGTGCTTGTAACTCATAAGATCTAATAATTGTAGCAGAGGTAGCATACAAGAAAAATGGTGACCATAAATTATGCTCAAAATCCTTATGAGCATGAAGAAGACGTCCTAGGAGAAAATGTTCATGAAGAGAATGCTGAGACTGAATCCAATGGGAGAAGGGAGCAGGTGACTTCAGAATTTGGTTGAAACCATGGTGAGCTTTAATGAAAGATTGATGAAGGCTCAAGAAGAACAACACCAACTCAATGCTGCTATCTTGCAAAGTCTCACTGATATGCAACAGAGGATAAACCTTGGGTCCAACCCAAGCAATGCAGGTGAAGAAGGAAGAGAGGCAGAGATTCTCTCTAGAGGTCGTTCAAAGAAGAGGACTCCAAGCCCAAGGAAGAGTTCGGTGAGTAGAAAGCATAGAACACCTTCCTCTAGATCTTCTTCTAGCAAATCGTGTGACTCCAAAGATTCTCAAAGAAGTCCAAGGCATGCACCTAAGAGGTTTGATGGAAGAAAGAAGTTCAAAGGCATCCCACAGGGAGAATTCAGGAAGGCAAGGCCTCCCACATTTGATGGAGAAGGTAAGACTGGTCAAGAGGTAGAGGCATGGCTTCTTGGAATGAAGAAATATTTCAGAATTCAAGACTACTCAGGAAATGAGAAAGCCATAATTTCCATTTACAATCTAAATGGTGCCAGCTTCACTTTGGTGGGACAATCTCTTGCAAGTGAAAGGAATCAGTGAGAGGAAGATCAGTTGGGAGAGATTCAAGAAGTACTTCAAGGAGAAATACCTTTCTGCTAGGTATTATGATAGTAAGAGAAAAGAGTTCAATGAACTCAGATTGGGGCAAAAATCTATGGAAGAGCATGTCCACAAGTTTTTGGAATTACTGAGGTATGTTGACTATATCAAAGATGAGAGAGTAAAAATCCAATGCTTTCTTGGGAGCCTACCTCAGAGTTTCAGAGATAGGATTGAATTTGTTAATCCACCAAGAATTGATGAGGCCATTAGGATGGCAATGCATTGCTATGAGCAGAATAAAGGAAAAACAGAGGTTAACCAAGCATGGAAAGGAAATCCAAGAGGGAGATTTGATCAAAAGAAGAGTGGCTTCAAGCCACCATTCAGAGGCCAGCCTAGAACCTTTCCACAGGGGCAACAAGCAAGGAGTGGATTCAAACCAGCAGTAGTAGCAGACAAAGCATCAAAGGGACCGCTTCAGTGTTGGGGACGTGGAGAAAACCACATGCTGAAGGATTGTCCACATCAGAAGGATAATCCCCGAAGGTTGCACAACTTAAAGGGAGAAGCTACAGTGGAGGACATGGCAAAGGAAACGCCTCAAATTTATGCAGCATTGGATAATCATCAAGCATACCATCAATCATCACTGGTGGAAGTTGAAGGTAAGGTTGCTAAGCAATCTATTTCTGTTTTGATTGATCCAGGTTCTACTCATAGTTATGTTTCTCCAAAAGTGGTTGAAGGTTGTTCTCTTATAAACGTGAAGCATAATAAATCTTGGCTAGTTCAATTAGCCACAGGGACCAAGAGAAAGGTTAGTGAAGTAGTGGTGGAGTGCCCCATAGAATTGAATGGACTCCACACACATGCAGATTTAAATGTACTACCATTGGGATCGTATGATGCCTTGATTGGCATGGATTGGTTGGAAAAACATCGAGCCAAATTGGACTGTTATGAGAAAGCACTTGAATGCATTGATGAAGAGGGAAGGCCAAGATTGGTAAGACGAATTCCCAAGTAAGTTTCAGTAAGGAAAATTTCAGCCCTACAGTTGAAAAAGTTTTATAAGAAGGGTTGTCAATTATATGCAGTTCATATGTTAGATTCGCCAGAGGACAAAGGACCAAGGATAGAAGATTTCTCATTATTGCAAGAATTCCAAGATGTATTTTCGGATGAAGTGCCAGGACTACCACCAAAGAGAGATATTGATTTTACCATTGATCTTGTTCCAGGGGCAGTGCCGAATTCCAAATCTCCTTATAGAATGAGTACACCGGAGTTGGTAGAGTTGAAGATGCAGCTGCAAGAATTAATGGACAAAAGGTATATCAGGCCTAGTGTGTCTCCTTGGGGAGCACCGGTGTTATTTTTTAAGAAGAAGGATGGGGCTCTAAGGCTGTGTATTGATTACAGGCAGCTCAATAAAGTGACAGTCAAGAACAAGTATCCATTGCCAAGAATTGATGACTTGTTTGATCAAATGAAGGAAGCTAAAGTGTTTTCCAAGATTGACTTGAGTTCGACTACCATCAAGTGAGAATTAAAGAAGAAGACATTCACAAGACGACTTTCAAAACTAGATATGGTCATTATGAGTTCACCGTGGTGCCATTTGGTCTTACCAACGCACCTGCCACTTTCATGTGTCTCATGAATAGTGTCTTCAGCAAATATTTGGATAAGTTTGTGATTGTATTCTTGGATGACATTCTTGTCTATTCAAGGAATGAAGAAGAACATGAAGAACATCTAAGGATGGTGTTGCAAGTCCTTAGAGAACATCAGTTGTATGCCAAGTTAAGCAAGTGTGAGTTTTACCAAAAGAAGGTGCAATACTTGGGTCATATCATTTCTGAAGAAGGAATTGCAGTGGATCCAGAAAAGATTAATGCCACCATGGATTGGTCTACTCCAAAGAATGTTTCAGATGTTAGATCTTTTATGGGTCTTGCTGGTTACTACAGAAGGTTTATTGAAGGCTTCTCCAGGATAGCTCATCCGATCACTTCATTGCAAAGAAAGAACATCAAGTTTGTATGGTCTGAAAAATGTGAGAAAAGTTTTCAGAAGTTAAAGGAGTTACTTACCAGCGCTCCTGTTTTGAAGATAGCAGATCCAAAGAAAGATTTCGTGGTGTGCACAGATACTTGCATTGAAGGGCTAGGTGGAGTGCTCATGCAAGAAGGAGTTGTGATTTTCTATGAGTCAAGGAAGTTAAAAGAGCATGAAAAGAATTATGCCACACATGATTTAGAATTAGTAGCCATAGTGAATGCTCTTAAGATGTGGAGACATTATTTGATGGGAAGAAGATTCGAGCTTAGGACAGACCACATGAGTTTGAAATATTTGTTTGATCAGCCAAACTTGAATGCTAGGCAAGTTAGGTGGATGGAGTTTCTTTGTGAAGTTGATTTTGAAATTAAGCATGTAAAAGGGAAGGATAATAAGGTTGCAGATGGTCTTAGCAGAAAATTTCATGTTGCAGCAGTAAGTATGTGCAAGTCATATTTGAATACAAAAGTCATTGAAGCCCAAAATAGTGATGGAACTTGCATTCAAATTAAAGAGAAGTTGCAGCAGGGTAATGTGGATGAAAAGTGTGCGGAATATCAGCTTGGTGAAGACAATATCCTCATCTATAAAGATAGGCTGTGAATTCCAAATAATGCAGATTTGAAGAAGCTAGTGATGGATGAAATTCATCAAATGCCATACTCTGGACATCCAGGATATCAGAAGACTATAACAGTAGCAAGAAAGCAATACTTTTGGCATGGTATGACGAAGGACATAGCCGATTATATTGCTAGGTGTCAGAAGTGCCAACAAGTCAAGGCAGAACACCAACATCCAACAGAATTGTTGCAGCCCTTACCCATCCCGGAATGGAAGTGGGAAGTGATCTCTATGGATTTTATAACAAGTCTGCCCATGACAGTGAATAAGCATGATTCAATCATGGTTGTGGTGGACAAGCTATCAAAGGTAGCTCACTTTATTCCATTCAAGTCTACTCATAAGGCTAATGACATTGCAAATATCTTCATGAGAGAGATATTCAAGTTGCATGAATTGCCTAAGGCAATAATTTCTGATCGTGACACAAAGTTCACTTCCAATTTCTGGAAGGGATTATTTCAGGAATTGGGAACTAAATTGAATTTCAGTACAACATATCATCCTCAAACAGATGGCTAAATTGAGAGGGTGAATCAGGTTCTTGAAGACATGCTGAGAATGTATGTGATGGACAAACCATCCAAGTGGGAAGATTTCCTACACTTGGTAGAATTTGCGTACAATAATGGACATCATGCATCCTTGGGAATGAGTCCATTTGAAGCATTGTATGGCAAGGGATGCAGGACTCCAGTGAATTGGGACAGCCCAGTGAACATGGTAGTACTTGGACCAGAGATGATCAAGGAAATGGAATAGGAAGTTGCTAAGATTAGGCAGAATTTAAAGGTAGCTCAGGACAAACAAAAGAGTTATGTAGATTTGAAAAGAGTGCATAAGGAATTTCAGATTGGGGATCATGTTTATTTGAGAGTGAAACCGAGGAAGAGTTCTCTCAAGTTGGGGAGTTATGCCAAGTTGTCACCAAGATATTGTGGGCCATTTGAAGTCCTTGATAGGATAGGTCCAGTTGCATATAGAATTGTATTTCCTGCTAACATAAGAGCTCATAATGTTTTCCATGTATCTTTGCTTAAGAAGTATAAACATGATCCTAATCATATGATTGATTGGAATGTGATACAGGTGGAACCCGAGGGAGAGTTCCAAGTCGAGCCTATGCGCACACTCGACAAGAAGGTCACTTTGCTACGGAACAGAGCCATCGGGTAGGTAAAGGTCCAATGGGAGCACCTTGGTCCTGATGAGGCTACATGGGAGCTGGAGGATGCCATGAGAGAGGCATTCCCATTTTTGTTCAGTTTTGAGGACACCGAGGACAGTGTTGTTCTAAGGGGGAGGGGAATGTAATACCCAAATTTTGACCCCTGTGAAATATTGGCTTTTAATGTAAATATGGTATACATGCATTGCATGTTTCCCTAGCGTGGAGCTCAAGGCCAAGGCCCCGCTAGTGTATGTTTGGATTTTATTTAAAACAAGTGAGTATTTGATATTTTGATACCCATGTGCTATTAAGCCATGGAATATTGTAAATTGATGTAAATGTTAATATTTCAATAAAATATCAAAATTGGCTATGGAAGCAACCAATGAGAAGGGGCCATGTGTATCCACTAGGGAGTGGTGAGGGGGTTGTGGGATTGAGCCATAAGTTTCCAAATGTCATTGTGAGAACCCATTTGACTCTCCTTGATGACATTTATTTCTGTCGTAAGGAAGTAGTTGAAGATTTCAGTCCATGGCTTCAATGGAGCATGGGCAACCCATAAATTCATATTTGCAGGTATGGGCTCTGTTTTCTTGTACCACAAGTTACTCTACCTCATGGGAGTTGCTTCTTCCTCATCCCCATTCCATTGTGGAAGTTACCAGCATCAATTTTCATCCAAAAACGAATTGCCAGCAGTGGGAAAAACCATAAATCGCAACTTTGAAAGAACCCACGTTTTGAAGAGCCAAAAATGCTCAGATTTGGTATTTAATAGTAAAATCCAATGGGGGATCCATAGATATGAACCTTGGGGTGAATTTGAGAGTATTAGATACCCCGAAATCCATTGGAAGATTCAGTTTTTATAGCCCAGAAAACCAGTGACGGGATTGAGTTATTTGATGAACAGAATTGTGAGAAATCCAATTGTGGATGACTAAGCAGAGGTTGGGTTTGCTTGATAAACCCAGTGAAGGCTAGAATCTCAAGGATTAGTAGCTGGACTTTCTATGCCCACCCTGAAGAGCACTGGAGGGAAGGGACACCTAAGGGACTGTGAAGCAGAGAAGGGGACCTTCGTTGTGTTGGGTGTGGTAGGTAATGTGGGTGCCTTGACTGTTGAATTCATTTGAGATGCCTGTAGCTCTATGGTTGAGCTCACTGGCTTAGCATTTCCCTCCTTTGTCTTTCATATGCTTCAAACCCAACTGTGTGTTGGCTTAACATAGTTGTTGAGTGAAACCATGGCTGTGAGTGAGTCTAGCTAGTTCCTCCTTAGTGGATACACAACCCAGCTCGGGGGTGATCTCTCAGCTGAAAGAATACAAGCTGGACAGAGATCTATGGTTGGGTGGAATGTTGCTCTCACATAGCCGGTTGTTTGGACAGCTTCATCTTCAAGATAAGTGTTTTCTGTGATTTACATTATATGCATTTTGTGTTCTGTAATGTGTTAATTCAGAATGATATTTATTCATGTTAATGGAATTGATATGAAGTCTGTGCATAGCATGGGAATGTGATGGATTCTTTGCCTGTTGGTGCATCATTTGCTTGAGATAAATATGCTGATGTATGTCTGTTGTGTGTGTGCAATTATGTATTTTAATTCCACTGTGTGATTTAATTGTGCAAAATTTTACCATTATGGATTTGGGGAAGAATTAGACACCCCATGTTACAGTCATGTTCCCTCCCTTGCATTGGATTCATGGAAGGGGACGTTACAAAAGGTACTAATTTTTTTTTCCAAAGACAAAAGCCTAGGTTCAGATGGGTGTACGGTTGAGCTGTTCATTTGCTTTTTTCATATTATGGGTCCTGATATAAGGGGGGCGGTGGAAGAGTCTCGTATCAGGGTGTGGTTACCGGAGCTTTAAACTCAACCTTTTTAGCTCTTATCGCAAAAAATCACATCCTGAGGAATTTAGCTATTTCAAGCCCATTTCGCTATGCAATTTAATGTACAAAGTTATAACAAAAATCATATCTACCAGAATCAAGCCGGGATTATCAAATTATATATCAAAGGAACAATTTGGATTTCTTAAGGATAGAGTGATTTTGGATGCAGTTGGGGTTACCTAAGAGGTTTTCCATAGTGTGAAGACTAAGTAACAAAAAACACTCTTCCTTAAGTTGGATCTTGTCAACGCTTATGATCGTGTGGATTGGACTTTTCTTCGTCTTATCCTAGTTCAGATCGGCTTGCCCTGGGTTGAGGTAAAATGGATTATGGCTTGTATATCTTCGGTGAATTTTGTTGTTATCATTAATGGGATGCCATCAGAGTTCTTCAAAATTTCCAGGGGGCTGAGGAAGGGATGCCCTCTTTTTCCTTAACTCTTTCTGCTGACCATCGAGGGTCTGAGCAGACTTATCCTTAGGGAAAAAAGGGAGGGAAACATTATTGGTATAAATATGAAAGAGCATGTATCCGTGACCCATACACTATTTGTTGATGATGTTATGCTGTTTGGTCTTGGTACTCTCTCGGAATGGAAAAATTACAAATATATTTGGGGATTTTCTGTCATGCCTTAGGGATGCTGGTCAGTGTAGAAAAATCTTGATTCCTTGAAAATAATGTGGACATTGCTATCAAATTGCAGGTAAGCCACATTCTCCCATATAATTTCAAGGATCTGACTGGGGGCACCAAATACCTTGGTTTCTTTCTTAAGCCAACAAATTATCTTATCTGTGATTGGTTGTGGTTACTTAAGCATTTTGACAGACGTATTCACCATTGGTGTCGGCGTTGGCTTACCCTTGGGGGTCGGCTTACTTTATAAAAAATCAGTTCTGCAAAATCTAGCGGTCTATTCGCTTTCTCTCTGTAAAATTCCCAAGACAATTCTAAAAGGTATTTGCAGACGTATCTTCTCTTTGATTTGGTCTGGTGGTGTGGAAAAGCATAAGTTTCATTTGGTCAATTGGCAGTTTCTGGCTCATCCTTGGAATAAGTTTGGTTGGGATTTACAAAATATTGATAAATTCTCTATGGCTCTACAAGCTAAAAGTATGTGGAGAGCTCTTTTTTCAAACTTGGCATGGAGCATTCTCATCAATGGAAAATATTTAAAATCCCTATCAGTGGCTGAATGGTTAAGAAATATATGGACTTCCCTGAGCAAAGGGGGTTTCAAACATTTGGAGTGGTTTGTTGGGTTCCTTCTCAACTTTATCAAATTGGTTGAACTGGATTCCGGGACATGGTCGTGAGGTTCGTCTTGGTGAGGATCCCATTTTGGGAGGCCCTCTGGAGAATCAAATTTCACTGTATCTTCTCAGGATATTGAGATCCAAGGGTTATTTTTCACTATGCCACTCTATGGTTTCGCTATCAGCTGCTGTGGGCCATCCTTCTTGGATCTCGGTGCAATAGTTAGGACTTATTTGTAGTATGCCACTGTAATGGAACAACTATTGTTGGGCTAATACCAAGTAAGGCATTTTTGTGCCAAACAGTTTTGGAGATGCAGTGAAGTTCAGATAAACGAATTTTTGGCAAGACAGTTTTGGGGAGTTGCGAAGTTACATCGTAGCCCATCTTCGGAAGGTAGGAACCGTGCGGCTAAGTTCCAGCTCCACGAAGAGGTAGCACCGCGCAGTTCCAGTAGGGCACCTATTTTGGGTAAAGAGTACAAGGTAAGGTCGAGTGGGTGAAAGCGGCCTGTTTTAGGTATGGAGCAACATGAAGTCAGATGAAAGTGACCTGTCAATGAGAGTGGCGGAAAAAAGTTAGAACTTGATCCATCGGGTCGATAGCAACGGGCAGGCGAGAGGGAGAGAAAGTGACACGCCACGATGCATTGTAACCGTTTCAGAAAGGATGCGGCTCTCAGAAGGGCGTGTGGGATGCGAGTTTTCCAGTAGAATGGCCAGAAGCGTGTGGAGCAGCTACTGACTGTGACAGGCCGAGTCGGCGGATAACCGTGACAGTTTTGGGTAACCTTAGGGTTTTCACCCACTTGATTGTAAAGACGTGACTTACAGGCACGATCTATAAAAGGGAATATTTTGTAAGGGAATGGGTTAATATCTAATCATGAATATTTGATTATTGTTGAAACTAGATCTCTGTTGAGCGAAGATTGTAAAAGGCTCTGCAAGCTGCGTGCGCAGAGACCCGCTGAAGAGAGAAGAGAGTCTGTAGTTGAGTGCACAGACTGGAACTGTGGTACCCTTCCCAAATATAATATAACAACAGTTCATGTGGACGTAGCTCCCATCCTGGGGGTGAACCATGTTAAATTCTATGTTATGCGATTGCTTATGTGCTTGAATCTGTGTATTTGCTTATGTTGAATGGTTAAGATCTTGTTAGGAGTTCACGTGTTCTTGCTTTTATATGTATTTTCCATAAGGATAATGATGGGAATAATATGTTATGTATCGACATATGTGAATGAATGTTAAATGCACAAGTAATTCTAAGTCAGATGAATTCATAAGTTGATTGGGTAAACACTTAAACAATGAAGTCTGTATAGTATGATTCCCTGTGCGCAGCACCAAAAGTGGGCAGTTACATTGCAGTCCATCATATTGTTTAAGTTAGAAGGTTTTCAATCTATTGTGCTTGTTAAATGCATCGGTTTACACTAAGTAAAGTCTATTGAAGTTGCATAAGTGTTGGGAGGAAGCGCAGTCCTCTATGGCGCTGTCCTATCATCAAAGAACCATTCCACATCGCGCAGTCCTTGGATGCGCGGTAGTCTAAGTGTTAACCGCGAAGAAGGTGAACTTCGCCCAGTCCCTAGTTCGCAGCACGAGTCCTGTAGCAAGATGCTCGCCAACATTGTTGAAGCGCTCATCACCTGGTTGTGGAAACCTGATTCCACAGCCCCCCATTACTTTGCCTTAGGTGAGACCTCAGTCTGTTCGTAGGATGTTGCCGAAAGGGCCGGTGAAAAGGGGTTTTGTTGGTTCCTCGAACCGTGCAGAACCTAGGTTTCTCTAGAAATCCTCAAGAACAGTTATACAGCCAACAAATGGTTCAGTTGCCGCGCTTGAATTGGTGATGAGTACCATTGCTGAAAGTTGGCATCCAGACAAGAAAGAGATTTGGAACTGGTTGGACAAGACATAAAGAGATTTTGCAAGGAAGGAGAATAGACATTCGCGTCTATCTGACGAAGATTGGTTAAATAAATACCCGTGGAAGGATATTCACAAAAGCCGAACATGTTCTTAATGACTGCCACTCTGGAGCATGTGGTGGTCATCTTTTCTTTCTGGTATGGCTATAGCCCAGAAAATATTGTGCGTGGGTTACTTATGGCCTTCAATATTCAAATATTGCGTTGAAGTGGTTAAGAAGTGCCCTCCATGTCAATACTTTCATACCGAGAAGCGCTCACACCCAAATCCACTCCATCTTGTCATTGTCGTCGGTCCCTTTGCAAAATGGGGTATAGATTTTATGCACTGTAAGCCCACTTCAGCCGGGGGGCATAGTTATGTCATTGTTGTGGTTGAATACTTTACCAAATGGGTTGAAGAGATTCCTACGTAAGCAGAAGACGACACGACAACAACATTATTAATATTCAATCATATCGTAGCTAGGTTCAGAGTCTCGAAGGCCATCGTGAATGACCATGGTTACCACTTTAGGAATCATATTATGGATGAACTAAGTGCCAAACTGGGTTTTCGTCATGAAAACTCAACCCCTTACTACCCACAGGAAAACCATCAAGTAGAGGCAATCAATAAAGTATCGAAATGTATGATCCAATGCACAATGGGTACCCAAAATTCTAAATGGCACTTAGCTCTATTCTTAGCTCTTTGCTCCTATAGAACTTCGGTAAAAAATGCAACCAAGTTTACACCATTCCAATCCTACCAATTGAATATGAGATACCATTCCTCAATTTAGTTATAGAACTCTTACTCAACACAACTACCAAGGAAGAACAATTTCTATACCTAGCCAAGCTAGATGAAACTCGCGGAGACGCTACACTCGTCAATGAGGCCCATAAAAAGCATGTTAAGGATCAATCTAAAAAATTTGTTCAACCTTGGGTTTTCAACGAAGGTGACTTAGTATTAACCTACGACCAAATGCACAATAAGCTAGGTAAAGGCAAATTAGAATCCATGTGGTACGGTCCCTACGTTGTTAAACGCGTGTTAGAGAAGGGAGCTTATAAGCTCATGGACTGTGATGGTATATATTTGGGAGAGTGCCGCAACGGGATTTACCCAAAGTGATTTTATGCGTAGGTTCATCCTGCGTGAAACACTTTGTATATAATGTATTTGGTATGATTTTGGTTAAGTTTTTGCGTGTTAGGACTCTATCTCGTACACAATCATTTATATCGACTTGTGCTTTTATGCACAGATGTCGGCGTACTTTGGATTCACGGATGATGCTAGTCGACATACTCGAAACCTTGCTTCTGTAGCATGGGTACTGTATTCCCCTGATGGCGAGTTGATATCCTCAGGTGGCATCTGCTTGGGCCCCGCAACAAATAACATTGCGGAGTATCATGCAGTCATTGGACTTCTAACCGAATTTTCTTCTCTTGGAATCCATTCCTTTATAATCTACCTGGACTCTCATCTTGTGGTATCTCAGCTAAATCACGTCTACACCGTCCATGATCCTACACTACTTTGTTTACGCCTCCTTGAACAATCATTTGATTACATTTTATATCAACATGTACCAAGGGAATTCAATACGGTGGCTAATTCATTAGCTAACTATATGTTGGATTGGCATCTAGCCCACACGTAATCAATACACCATAAAATAACACATATAAAAATGTAACATACAAGTCATCATAGGTAAACAATAGAGATAGATCCATATCTATATATCATGTAAAAGTGTTTTTTCCACATACAATAGTATAAAATTGTCGAAAGTCACAAATTGGGATCACAACCCGAACAAAAATGGCTCTCTAGCCTACATATCGTATACATGCCGGTAACAAAACTACTTCTTAAAAAATAGTCACGAGGTGCACAGTGGTCATGGTAGCACACCAATTCCCTTGCAACTTGATGGAGCAGCCTACCAACCCGCTCTGGCACACCCACAAAGTGCCTCTAGAGATGATATGGGACCTCAGGCGTGCTCATCAGAGGAATGCCCATGGTCAGTCCCTCTAGGGTCCGCTTCACATCGCAAAACCCTCCTGCCTCATCATCCTTAGCTTGGTACTCTGACCCTCTTCGACGCAGTGGAGAGGATCCTACTGGCCTCACCGGCCCTCAATCTGCAACATTATAGATATATATTATATTTTCTACACATTATCAAAACAAAAAAAATGACATAAAATTAAAAAATTAAAAACAAGTTTGAAGGTCATATACTTGATAGGGATAGTCCTCGATCATTACGATCTGCTCCTCAATCCATGAGAAGAAGTCCTCACCAAATGCTAGGACTTGCGGCCCACCAAGCCTCCCAGCATAGTCACTCCATATCCCCATCCTTGGCTTGGATGCAGGATGACAAGGCCTCTCTATCTGAGGATGCAACATAGGCACCCTCTCAAAAAAGAAGGTGATCGGGATACTCCCATACCCAAACTGGCTGATACTTCCATTACTTCATTTAGTCACCTGATCTTTGATATTAATCAAGACCCCTTCACACCAATTGAACAACTTAGGTTCCATGCACTGCACAACATAAGTCATCTGAGCTTTGGTTGCGTGGTGAGCCCCCACACTTCCCAACACTTGAGCAATAGTATACATGATCGTCCTCAAGGTAATATCTAACACATCTACGATGATCACTTTCCCGCTTTTCTTGCGGGATCCTTGCCTACAATACCGAGCAATGTAGGTATCCGTAGTCTCTTCAGTAGCCCGGTGCCCTGATAAATTGACTCGTGCCCCTCTCTTGGAGAACCGGTCAAGAATTAGATGTCTTCGATCTCTATCTCGAGGATGTGCTCTCTGATGTAGAAATCTTGGATATCAACGTCCCACATTTGGATGATGTGGTTTAGTAGATTTCCTTGTTTCCGGATACCCCTGGTCTTGAAAAATTTCAGTAGACCACACTCTCTTAGTGCCACTAGTGTGTTGTCATCATTTAGGGAATCCCTTTCATCTCCTTCATGTTCTCTTCTTTCCAGTCCACCATCTTCGCTTTAACCACTTAGAATCTCCTGCAAATCATCAAAGGAGGCTTTAGTCAAAAGATGAAAACCAATTTTTGTGCCAAGAGGGAGAGGCAAGCTTTTCTTTTTCCAAGTTTGTGTATTTTCACGCCTTGGGTAGTGCAGGGAGCGTGGAAACTAATAATTTTAGCACCCCGAACACTGCCCATAGCGTGAAATTACCTGAATTTTTGCGCCTCACGACATAGGGAGGGCGCTAAAATTTCAGGGCACAAATTTGGGTGCCCTAAGGCCCTTGCAAATCCCAAAAGTAGCATGAAAACTAAAAATTAATGGATGCAAAGGAAGAGGAGGATGAGAGGACTTACCTGCTTCAAACAATGGTTGAAATGACGCCCTGGATCTCCCAATATCTTCAGTCGAAGTTTTTTTCTCAACCAAGGTAAAAATCCTCTTTGTGTGAAAATGACCAAGTTAAAATGGGTAATTTCCCATTTTTCCCTCTCTTACACATTTCATTTAGTCATTTTTTGCCTATTTTTACATTAGAAACATTTGTTGAGAGTTTATTCTTCCCATTTATTATGACCTAATGTATTTTTCTAGGGTTTTTGAGCACTTTTGACAGGTTCATACGAGTTGTTCACATTGGTGGAATTGTAGATTTTACTTTCTTTCAAGCTCACTTTCTCTCTTTCGTGCTCTGGATTTGAACTACGAAAGAGATTCCAAGTGCTCTTCACACTTGAGTCGTGCTTGTTAATCCTAACTAAAACAGTGTCGAGCTTAGTCTACTTTACTTGTGCTCATAAAATGATGAGCAAAGTATCAACTTAGTATTATTTTCTCCCTTTTTCGAACTAAGCTGATTAACTCACGGAAATGGAACCACTGGAGTTCTCTTTAAGCTCTTTTTCGGAATCCCTCACTAAGAAAAGATTGCCACGTGCACTTATCTCTTTCACACTTGTAAAAGTATTTGAAAGGTCGTCTATTCGGCGGTACATTATCCCTTTTTCAGACCGTTTAGACTATTTACAAGAAAGGTATACCTTAGTTAGTCATGACTAGGAGAGTTCTTTTGGATATTATTTTATACTTTTTCAGGTCCATGGACTAACTTTTACGAAAAGGTCATACTTTGGAGTTTTCTTTAGCTTATTTCAGACTCTCTAAACATGAAAAATCATCGAGTTTCCCTTCTTTGGACTCGTGAAATTAAACATCAAAGGATCGTTATGGAAGCAAACCTCTCCTTCCTTGGGTTCATGAAATGTACAAGGTTAGACTCACTTAAAAGTGAGCTATATCGAGCATCTGTTATCCTCCTCAAGCTCGTTAAAAAACAAAGGGGTACTCGTCAACCATGATGGGGGAAAATGGGGGAATAAGCCACGTCTATCTTGTGGCAGCTTATGAGGCATCACCTTTGAACATGGCATGCATATAAACCTTGTCTTATTTGGGTATTCAGTCTATATTGCGGTCATAACTACAGTCGTGAGTCATCTTTTTCATTTGAGTCAGCTCGCCTTGTGGTTTTTTCTGTTGTTAATCCTTGCTTCCAAGTCATATCTCATGCCATTATATGTTCAAAGGATCAGTGTTAACCTAAGTTAACCTTAAGAAATATTGTCAAGCCTCCGCTTTTTGTGTCAGTCCATATTCATGTGATCCGTTTCTCCACACCTCTTTCCTATATTGGTTTTGTATCGATGATGTGGGATTTATTATGGCCCTCCTTCGATGAGTCTATTCCTGTCGACATCAACTCACTATCCCGGAAGTAGGCTTAGGAACCAACCGTAGTACCTTGGTGCCTGCATGCCTCAATGGCAGGTTTCCTCGTATTCGACATAGGTTTTCATTATTGGCCTCTGATCGAATAATCCCTCGAATGTTCGACTCCAAAAAATATTTATTCACATTCATTGGGTTGTACTAGAGATACCTTGGGGATCATTGTCACCATTGGTGATTACCTTGTACTTGTTAACGACTTACATTATTGGCTGGTAATCAAGTAGTCTCTGCCATGTTCGACTTCAATACCTTGTAATCACATGGTCATATTCGTATCGCTCCGGGATTGGGTAGAATACCCTAAACGATCTTGATGTTCCTTTCACGTCCAGGCTGCGATGGCGATTATTGAGTGGGTCCCCACATAGACATCATGTTGGTGACCTCATTGATATATTGTCACACAGATCCACTATTGTATTGGTCATGGTTGTGTCGTTAGCTTGTCATGGATCTACGCTTATTCTTAGTAGCCATGATTTGTCTTTAGTTTATATCATGTCAATTTTGTCATGGATTTGCAGTGTATTTGTTGAAAACCATGCTTTGAGTCAGTTTTTCCGAGCATGGGTATGCCTATCTCAGAGTTATTTGACATATTGTTTATGTTTCCTTTCATCTCCTCTCCAACCTCCTTTCTGCTATCTCTACGGACTCATTTATTTGTAAAGTGTTTCAACCATCAGTTTCTTCTAACCTCACACTTTAGGGGGCATCTGTTGTACCTCAAAGTCTCACTTTGAGTGCCATTTCACATCTTCATGTCATATCACCATGCGGAGCCTAATGGCGCTACCTCCTAATGAGTCTTGGACCTTACTTCTACCTTTTTGGTCCCCTCCTTGGCCTTCCTTGGAGTCCTTGGAGACAAATCCAACTCACCTCAGCCGAATTCCAACTCATAGAGTCAAAATTCCACCTCGTTGAGCACATTTTACTGAGATTTTACGTGCCCTGCTAGTGGTGTAAGGCGCGAAAATTCTTCATTTTTGCGCCTTGCATGCCTGCAGGGACACGAAAATTACAACATTTTTGCGCATTGCTCAATGGCTGGGGCGCAAAAATTACCTTAACTAATCCTTAGCTTGGAAAGTGGATCTTACCTTCAAAGAGATTTTCTTGGGATTGGGGTTCCTCTCGAATCCTAACTCACCCTCCCTCTTTGGCCTTGTTCAACCTCTTGATCCGCCATTCACTCACCTAGATCCACCCTTCCTCTCTTAGTGGTTGGCCTCCCAAATCCTATAAGAAGGAGTCCATCCATGAGCTAAGGAGGGAAATTTGGAGGCATCAAACCTATGGTATTGGAGGTTTTGCAGAGATAGCAAGGAGGGAGGCTTGGAAGGAGACATTACTACTCGGACATCAAGGATAACATTGTATTCATCTTCTTAAGCTACCTTAATACAACTTGGATTATTCTCCCATATGATGTTTCTTATTGTTTAGATTCATGATATATTTCGTTAGAATTTATATCTTAATCATTGTATTTGGTACTTGGATATATTTTGTTTTTGTCTTGCTCACACAGGGTCACATCTTGGACATCAAGCTTGGAACTGGAGCGAGGACAACCAACTGATCTAAGGTAAGTCACACCTTCTCTTCTCTCTCAGTGCTTTGAAATTCATACATTGGATTAGATCTAGGAGTTTAAGGTCCCACTTGTTACCTTGTTGTCTTAGATTAGACTTAGTTGAATCTAATTTAATCTATGAGTAAGTTTAGCTATCCGCAGGACGAATTTGATAGAACAGTCACATTATGTGCATAGGTGTGTGTTTAGGTGCATAGGTTAGGTGTGTCACTTTTGTGTATGAGTGCATTAATTAAGTTTGTCACTTATGTACTGGGTTACATGCATGGTTATCTATGCAGGTTATATCCATGGGTTAGGTGCATGGGTTAGATTCATTTGTAGGTGAATAGGTTAGATGCATTACTTACCTTGGGTGTGTTTTCTATGTGTATGAATGTCTAGGTTAGGTGTGTAGGAAGGTACAAAAGTTAGGAACATTGTTTTGAGCTTAGTTTTGTTATGAGCATCTTGAATATATGGGTTAGAATCATGGATTAACTATACGGATTTTGTGTTTCTCTTAGTTTAGGTGCAGTTGTTATTTTATGTGTGTCACTTATGTGCATTGCTTATGCATGTCACCTTTGTGCATTAGTAGGTGCGTCACTATTGTCCGTGAGTTTCATGTGTGGGTTATGTACATGGATTAGGTCTATAGATAAACATATGTGGTTGTTGTGTGTTAAATTAGTGTTTTAATAATGTATTCTCCTTCACAAGTGTATTAACCATCCCACCACATTTGATCCCTCATTTTACAAGTAAAATACTTCTCCCAAGGATGTGTAATTGCTAATCTCCTTAAGGATGGATCATTGTAATGTATTCTCATAAAGAGCTAACAAATACATAAATAACCCATCCTTCCAAGTCCTTATAAGCCTTTCATTATATTCACATTTTATAATATTTCTATGATAGTTATGGATACCATTTATGGTGGATACGTGTTTTCATTATGTATTTTCCATGCATAAATACTTGTTATGTTTGTAAGTGTAATATTTGAGCCTTAAAAACCATTAATAAGACACAATCCTAAAAACTTAAATTTGAAATTAAAAAGAAAAACATAGTATTAGGAATGGGTATTTTTGTTATACCTTATGACAACCTAAAATATGGCTCACCCATATTCTACTAACCCCTATGCTCTTATTGTTTTCTAAATAACTTACCCCTGACACAATGTTACACTTAACTAGACCCTAACCCATGACCCCCTAACTCTTAACTATCCCCCAAACCATCACCCATGATTGACTAATAATGTTTGACCATATTCCATTCTTGACCACTAAGCCACTAATCCTTAACGCCCTAAATCATCAATCCCCTAGCTACTAACCCTTAACCGCTAAGCCACTAACCCATAACCCCTTAAACCATCAAACCCCTAAATACTAACCCTTAACCAATAATTCGTTGAGCCTTATCAAGCATGACCCTCAAACATTAATGGAATAATATTCATAACCCTTATCCACTACCAAAAAAAACTCATAACCATTATCCTGCTAATTTTATTTGACTAACTGGTAACTATTTAACCCATATCTAATTAATCCATATCTATACACTTTACCGATTACTTAACCCCCTAACTCATAACTCACTAATAACAATAGGATGTTTATTTCATTTTTTGAAATTAGTTTAATTTTAATACTCACACATATGGTCATTGATTATCATTAATGATGAAAATCTTCTAGTATATAACTCTTAGTTGTTTGGTCATCAATTATTAAGAAAATGGTATTAGTATTTTATATGATATTATTTTGTTTTGGGAATGGTTGCCTTGGGCACAAATTAAGAATTCCTTTCAGCTTAATAGTATAGATATTAGTTTTTTCACACAATGTTGACATGATAAAAAATGATCAACTATGCTAAAGTTTGAAAAACAATTTAAATTTTAGTTTCTCTACATGAGATTCTAACGATTTAAATCCATCACCAACCTTCTCGAAATGAGAGTCACATTTTTTTTTCAAGGTGGTTCACGACCCTAGAGCTCGCTACGTCCACATATATAATCCAAGCGGCCCGCCCGAAGGGGCCTCACCCTGTTGACATTATTTCAGTTCAAACCCAACCGAGAGAATTGAACCCCCGACCTCGACCATGTGTCGTCTTAGTCCAAAAATATCCAACCAACTAAGCTACCCCTCAAGGCTCACTTTTAATATTTAATATTTAATGTTAAACAATTAATTTAATAAAAATAAAATATCAATATTAACGTTAAAAAATTAATATTAAAATTCAAATATAAATACATCAAGTATCTCAAATTACATATAAGCCATAACTATCACATATCTTAAATTTTTATGCATTAATTATTAAGAAAGTTTCTCCAAATAAAATTACATTTGAAACTCTCAATTAGTATCATCACTATAAGCAATCCATTGGATGTAGCTTGGGTGGTTGGGAGGAATGATTATTATCCTCCTCACCTAGGTTGAATTCTTGTAAGTGACATGATGCTCTTATTGAGCCCCTATGTAATGAATGAATGGATTGGCATATTTCCCGGTGGATGTAGCCTTTGGTGAACCACCATTGCAAAAAAAGGTATCATCACTAGAAACAATAACTATCACGTATCTTAAATTTTTATGCATTAAATATTAAGAAAGTTTATCCAAATAAAAATACATATGAAACTCTCAATTAGTATCATCACTAAAGAAAGGATTTGCATTTAATTAATAAATTATAATAGACTTGTTTGGATTAATGTTATTGTGATCAAACTAAGATGGCAAATTATCGATATCAATGTCCAAACCAAAATGTGGTGTAAAAAAACATTTTCTAGCTTTAAAGTGATTATATTAAGGATTTTATGACCAATATTATTATTGATGCATTTGCAATATAAACTCAACTTTATTATTAATGAAATCTTAGAGATAGTAAGCTATGCATAAATAAGCAATTTAATGTCATTTTGAGGTAAGAGAGTCAAAGCATAATGAAAGTTACATATGTCTTGCTATCTTTCTTCACCATTCAAAATGGGTATCTAAGCAAATTCATAATATGCTGAAGAAACACTTACATAGTATCTAAACAAAGTCATCTTTGCTACATATCAAAATAGTGACTGTTGTAGACCAAAAGTGCAATACACATACAAACTATGGACATAGTCAAAACTAGTAAAACTTATATGTACCGAAACTGCATAAGAGATAGTCCTGGTACTCTTCAAAGGCTAGTAGTCCCTCCGGAAGCCCCAAAGCCTCTTTTGATATCTTTTCTCTTACTAATAATAATGGTGAATCATTTTAGTTAGCTATCTCGTACCCTATGAACTTTGTCATGCCTCAAAAGTATTTTTTTTTACTACAAACAATTGGTGGATGTTGAACCACATCCTTTGGCTCCTATGTGGAAAAATGGACGACGGGATGATGTCATCTCAAAACGATTGGATCATTTCCTTATCTCAGAGAAATTACTGGATAAATTTTTCAATTTCAGATCTTGGGTGTAGCAGACCCGTATTAGTGATCATCTTCTTATTATTCTCCAAGTGGATACAAAAGTGGTTGATCAGAGATATCCATTTAAATTCAACTCAACTTGGTTATTTGACCAAAACTTCAGGCATGCTGTGGCTTCCCATTGGAGAAATCTGGATGTTTCTGGTGAACTCTCGGCGATGGAAAAACTGGTGGCAAAGTTGAGAAGTTTAAAAATATTCACAGTGTAGTGGGAAAAGCAAAAAAAAATGGATTTGGATATGGATCTTGAATTGATTGAGCGAGACTTGAGTGTCTTGATAGAAAAATCGGTTATTGGTAAGCTCAGTGCAAGTGAACATGCCTCCTTATTAGAACTTGAGGGGAGAAATTTAAAGCATCTCAAGTTCCAAGAGGAGTCATGGCGACTGAAGAGTTGAGCTATTTGGATCAAAGCTGAGGATCAAAATTCTTATTTTTTCCATAATATGCTGATGCCTGAAGAGTCCAAAATACCATATGGGATCTTAATGATAGGAATGGTCAGCGTATATCTGGTCTGGGTGATCTCCAAAAGGAATCTAGAAATCATTTTCAACAAATATATCAAGATCCTAAAACTACCTCAATGATTGAACAATTTAAGGTGATCAGAGAATATCCAAGATTATTCTTGGATGAGGAGGGGGAAAATATCTTTAAAGAAATAGCACTATAGGAGATTGAAAAAGGTACTAAAATGTTTTTCCAAAGACAAGATCCCAGGTCGGAATGGGTGGACGGTTGAGCTGTTCATTTGCTTTTTTGATATTATGGGTAATGATATAAGGGGGGAGGTGGAAGAGTCCCATATCAGGGTGTGGTTACGGGAGCTTTAAACTCAACCTTTTTATCTCTTATCCCCAAATAATCACATCCTGAGGAATTTAGCGATTTCAGGCCCATTTCGGTATGTAATTTAATCTACAAAGTTATAACAAAAACCATATCTACCAGAATCAAGCTGGGATTATCAAATTATATATCAAAGGAAAAATTTGGATTTCTTAAGGACAGAGAGATTTTGGATGCAGTTGGGGTTACCCAAGAGGTTTTCCATAGTGTGAAGACTAAGCAACAAAACACACTCTTCCTCAAGATGGATCTTGTCAAGGCTTATGATCGTGTGCATTGGACCATTCTTCATCTTGTCCTGGTTCAGATCGGCTTGCCCTGGGTTGAGGTAAAATGGATTATGGCTTGTATATATTCTGTGAATTTTGTTGTGATCATTAATGGGATGCCATCGGAGTTCTTCAAAATTTCTAGGGGGGATTCCCTCTTTCTCCTTTACTCTTTCTATTGACCATCGAGGGTCTGAGCAGACTTATCCTTAGGGGAAAAAGGGAGGGAAACATTCTTGGTATAAATATGACAGAGCATGTATTAGTGACCCATACACTATTTGTTGATGATGTTATGCTTTTTGGTCCTGGTACTCTCTCAGAATGGAAAAATTACAAATATATTTTGGGATTTTCTGTCATGCCTTAGGGATGCTGGTCAATGTAGAAAAATATTGATTCCTTGAAAATAATGTGGACATTGCTATAAAATTGCAGGTAAGCCATATTCTCCCATATAATTTCAAGGATTTGACTGGGGGCACTAAATACCTTGGTTTCTTTATTAAGCCAACAAATTATCTTATTTGTGACTGGTTGTGGTTACTTAAGCATTTTGACAGACGTATTAACCATTGGTGTTGGCACTGGCTTACCCTTGGGGGTCGGCTTACTTTATAAAAAATCAGTGCCGCAAAATCTAGCGGTCTATTGGCTTTCTCTCCACAAAATTCCCAAGACAATTCTAAAAGGTATTCGCAGACGTATCTTCTCTTTCATTTGGTCTAGTGGTGTGGAAAAGCATAAGTTTCATTTGGTCAATTGGCAGTTGCTGGCTCGTCCTTGGAATAAGGGAGGTTGGGCGTCACAAAATATTGATAAATTCGCTATGGCTCTATAAGCTAAAAGTATGTGGAGAGCTCTTTTTTCAAACCCGGCATGGAGCATTCTTATTAATGGAAAATATTTAAAATCCCTATCAGTGGCTGAATGGTTCAGAAATGGACTTCCCTGTGCAAAAGGGGTTTCAAACATTTGGAGTGTTTTTTTGGGTTCCTTCTAAACTTTATCAAATTGGTTGACCTGGATTCCGAGACATGGTCGTGAGGTTCGTCTTGGTGAGGATACCATTTTGGGAGGCCCTCTGGAACATCAAATTTCACTGGATCTTCTCAGGATATTGAGATCCAAGGGTTATTTTTCATTATGCCACTCTATGGTTTCACTATCAGCTGGTGTGGGCCGTCCTTCTTGGATCTCGGTGCAACAGTTAGGACTTATTGGAAGTATGACGTTGTAATGGAACAACTATTGTTGGGCTCAGCCCAAGTAAGGATTTTTTGTGCAAAACAGTTTTGGAGCTGTAGCGAAGCTCAAATAAAGAAATATTTGGCAAGACAATTTTGGGGAGCTGCGAAGTTACAACACAGCCCATCTTCGGAAGGTAGGAACTGCACGGCTAAGTGCCATCTCCGCGAAGAGGTAGCACTGCGCAGTGCCAATAGAGCACCTATTTTGGGTAAAGAGTACAAGGCAAGGTCGAGATGGTGAAAGCGACCTGTTTTGGGTATGGATCAACGTGAATTCAGATGAAAGCAACCTATCAATGAGAGTGGCAGAAAACAGTTAGAACCTGAGCCACCGGGTCGACAACGATGGGAAGGTCAAAGGGACGAAAAACGACATGCCACAATGCATTGTAACCATTTTAGGAAGGATGTAGCTGTTAGAAGGGCGTGTGGGATGCGAGTGGTCCAATAGAATGACTAGAAGTGTGTGGAGAAACTGTCGACTCCGACAGGCCGAGTCGGCGGGTAACCGCGACAGTTTTGGGTAACCTTAGGGTTTTTACCCACTTGATTGTAAGGATGTGACCTATGGGCACGATCTATAAAAGGGAATATTTTGTAAGGGAAAGGGTTAATGTCTGATCATGAATAGTTGATTATTGTTGAATCTAGATCTCTGTTGAGAGAAGATTGTAAAAGGATCTGCAAGCTGCGTGCGCAGAGACCTGCTGAAGAGAGAAGAGAGTCTGCAGCTAAGTGCACAGAATGGAATTGTTGTACCCTTCCCAAAGAAAATATAACAACAGTTCTTGTGGACGTAGCTTCCATCCTGGGGGTGAACCACGTTAAATTCTATGTTATGTGATCGATTATGTGCTTGAATCTGTGTATTTGCTTATGTTGAATGGTTAAGATCTTGTTATGAGTTCATGTGTTCTTGCTTTTATATCTATTCGCCATAGGGATAATGACGGGGGATAATATGTTAAGTATCGACATATGTAAATGAATGTTAAATGCACAAGTAATTCTATGTTAGATGAATGCATAAGTTGATCGAGTAAACACTTAAACAATGAAGTCTATATAGTATGATTCCCTGAGCGCAGCACCGGAAGTGTGCAGTTACGTTGCAATCCATCATATTGTTTAAGTTAGAAGATTTGCAATCTATTGTGCTGGTTAAATGCATCAGTTTACACTAAGTAAAGTCTATTGAAGTTGCATAAGTGTTGGGAGGAAGTGTAGTCCTCTATCGCACTGTCCTATCATCGAATAACCATTCCACATCGCCCAGTCCTTGGATGCATGATAGTCTAAGTGTTAAATGCGAAGAAGGTGAACTTCGCGCAGTCCCCAGTTCGCAACACGAGTCCTATAGCGTGTTGCTTGTCAGCTTTGTTGAAGCACTCATCACCTAGTTGTGGAAACCTGATTCCGTAGCTCCCCATTACTTCGCCTCAGGTGAGACTTCAGTCTGTTCGCAAGCTGTTGCCGAAAGGGCTGGCGAAAAGAGGTTTTTTTTGGTTCCTGGAACTGCGCATAACCTAGGTCTCTAGAAAACCTCAAGAACAGTTATACAACCAACAAATGGTTCCGTTTCCACGCTTGAACTGGTGATGAGTACCGGTACTGAAAATTTGCATCCAGACAAGAAAGAGATTTGGAATTGGTTGGACAAGACAGAAAGAGATTTTGCCAGAAAGGAGAATAGACATCCGTGTCTATCTGACGAAGATTGGTTAAATAAATAACCGTGGAAGGATATTCACAAAATTTTATGGGCATATTTTGGAAACGAGTTGCACGAGTGGATATCAAGACTCACATAGTGAAAGAACCGTTTCCAACCAGAATTACCTTTCTTCGTCTTGTCCTGGTTCAGATCGGCTTGCCTTGGGTTGAGGTAAAATGGATTATGGCTTGTATATCTTCTGTGAATTTTGTTGTGATCATTAATGGGATGCCATCGGAGTTCTTCAAAATTTCCAGGGGGCTGAGGCAGGGATGCCCTCTTTCTCCTTTACTCTTTCTGCTGACCATCGAGGGTCTGAGAAGACTTATCCTTAGGGAAAAAAGAGAGGGAAACATTCTTGGTATAAATATGAAAGAGCATGTATCCGTGACCCATACACTATTTGTTGATGATGTTATGCTGTTTGGTCCCGGTACTCTCTCGGAATTTAAAAATTACAAATATATTTTGGGGTTTTCTGTCATGCCTCAGGGATGCTGGTCAGTGTAGAAAAATATTGATTCCTTGAAAATAATGTGGACATTGCTATCTAATTGCAGGTAAGCCAAATTATCCTATATAATTTCAAGGATTTGACTGGGGGCACCAAATACCTTGGTTTCTTTCTTAAGCCAACAAATTATCTTATTTGTGACTGGTTGTGGTTACTTAAGCATTTTGAAAGACGTATTAACCATTGGTGTTGGCGCTGGCTTACTCTTGGTGATCGGCTTACTTTATAAAAAATTAGTTCTACAAAATCTAGTGGTCTATTGGATTTCTCTCTGTAAAATTCCCAAGACAATTCTAAAAGGTATTCACAGACATATCTTCTCTTTCATTTAGTCTGGTGGTGTGGAAAAGCATAAATTTCATTTGGTCAATTGGCAGTTGCTCGCTCGTCCTTGGAATAAGTGAGGTTGGGATTTACAAAATATTGATAATATCGCTATGGCTCTACAAGCTAAAAGTCCTTGGAGAGCTCTTTTTTCAAATTTGGCATGGAGCATTCTCATCAATGGAAAATATTTAAAATCCCTATCAGTGGTTGAATGGTCCAGAAATGGACTTCCCTGTGCAAAGGGGGTTTCAAACATTTGGAGTGGTTTGTTGGGTTCCTTATCAACTTTATCAAATTGGTTGACCTGGATTCCGGGACATGGTCGTGGGGTTCGTCTTGGTGAGGATCCCATTTTGGGAGGCCCTCTAGAACATCAACTTTCATTGGATCTTCTCAGGATATTGAGATCCAAGGGTTATTTTTCACTATGCCACTCTATGGTTTCGCTATCAGCTGGTGTGGGCCGTCCTTCTTGGATCTCGGTGCAACAGTTAGGACTTATTGGCAGTATGGCACTGTAATGGAACAACTATTGTTGGGCTCAGCCCAAGTAAGACATTTTTGTGCAAAACAGTTTTGGATCTGCAGCGAAGCTCAGATAAAGGAATTTTTGGCAAGGCAGTTTTGGGGAGCTGTGAAGTTACAGTGCAACCCATATTTGGAAGGTAGGAACCGTGCAGCTAAGTGCCAGCTCTACGAAGAGGTAGCACCGCACAGTGCCAGTAGAGCACCTATTTTTGGTAAAGAGTACAAGGCAAGGTCGAGTGGGTGAAAGCGGTCTGTTTTGGATATGGAGCAATGTGAAGTTAGATGAAAGCGACCTGTCGATGAGAGTGGATAAAAACAGTTAGAACTTGAGCCACTAGGTCGACATCGACGAGCAGGCCAGAGGGACAGAAAGCGACACGCCATGATGCATTGTAACCGTTTCAGGAAGGATGCGGCTGTCAAAAGGGCGTGTTGGATGCGAGTGGTCCAGTAGAATGGCTAGAAGCATGTGGAGCAACTGTCGATTGCGATAGGCCGAGTCAACGGGTAACCGCGACAGTTTTGGGTAACCTTAGGGTTTTTACCCACTTGATTGTAAAGACGTGACCTACGGGAACGATCTATAAAAGGGAATATTTTGTAAGGGAAAGGGTTAATCTTTGATCATGAATAGTTGATTATTGTTGAATATAGATCTCTATTGAGAGAAGATTGTAAAAGGATCTGCAAGTTGCATGCGTAGAGACCTGCTGAAGAGAGAAGAGAGTCTGCAGCTGAGTGCATAGACTGGAACTGTTGTACCCAGGATAATATAACAACAGTTCCTATGGACGTAGCTCCCATCCTGGGGGTGAACCACGTTAAATTATATGTTATGTGATTGATTAATTGCTTGAATCTGTGTATTTGCTTATGTTGAATGGTTAAGATCTTGTTATGAGTTCATGTGTTCTTGCTTTTATATGTATTCGCCATAAGGATAATGATGGGAATAATATGTTAAGTATCGACATATGTGAATGAATGTTAAATGCACAAGTAATTCTATGTCAGATGAATGCATAAGTTGATCGGGTAAACACTTAAACAACGAAGTCTGTATAGTACGATTCCCTGAGCGCAGCACCAGAAGTGCGTAGTTACATTGCAATCCATCATATTGTTTAAGTCAGAAAGTTTGCAATCTGTTGTGCTTGTTAAATGCATCATTTTACACTAAGTAAAGTTTATTGAAGTTGCATAAGTGTTGGGAGGAAGCGTAGTCCTCTGTGGTGCTGTCCTATCATCGAAGAACCATTCCACATCGCGTAGTCCTTGGATGCGCAATAGTCTAAGTGTTAACCGCGAAGAAGGTGAACTTTGCGTAGTCCCCAGTTCGCAGCGCGAGTCCTGTAGCACGCTGTTTGCCAGCTTTGTTTAAGTGCTCATCACCTGGTTGTGGAAACCTAATTCCGTATCTCCCCATTACTTCGCCTTAGGTGAGACTTCAGACTGTTCACAGGCTGTTGCCGAAAGGGCCGGTGAAAAGGGGTTTTGTTGGTTCCTCGAATTGCGCAGAACCTAGGTCTCTCTAGAAAACCTCAAGAACAGTTATACAACCAACAAATGGTTCTGTTGCCACGCTTGAACTGGTGATGAGTACCAGTACTGAAAATTGGCATCCAAACAAGAAAGAGATTTGGAACTGGTTGGACAAGACAGAAAGAGATTTTTCCAGAAAGGAGAATTGACATCTGTGTCTATTTAACGAAGATTGGTTAAATAAATACCTGTGGAAGGATATTCAAAAAAATTTCTGGGCATCTTTTGGAAATGAGTTGCACGAGTGGATATGAAGACTCGCAGAGCGAAAGAACTATTTCCAACTAGAATTACCTACCAAGTGGACCCCAGATCTCATTCAGAGGCTTAAAGCAGTAGATAGTCCACTTTCGAGAGCAATCAACTTTTGGGTTGAAAACAAACTATAAGGCTTCGTGACAGATTTCGCTGTGGACACCCTGACGTCTTATAGTGCAGCATAAGCAAAATTCTTCAAAGGGTTCAGAGATAAGTACTTGAACAATCTGAATTTATATATTAAAATGCTTTTAGCTGAGAAAGGTGTTTTAAGAATGCAGTAAGATTCCTGGAAAATTTTCAATCTGTAATGGTCAATAGCATATGTAGTGACTTTGAGGAAGATATACACAATTTAAGAAATGGGAAAATATATAAGTACAATACCGAGAAGAGTGACATTCGCGTAGAAACTGAGTTCCCAGTTGAGACTGATAGCCAAACCACACCTCCATTAGCTACCTATCAGCCTATTACTCCGCAGAATACACCGGTTGAGAATACCATGCCTCCTATTGCACAGAATCCACCAATTCAGAACACTCTAGTTGTTAATATTCCTATTCCACAGAACATCAATACCAGTAACACCACAAGAGTGAGTACAAAGACCATTCCGACTCAGAATATTCCCTTTCAGAACATCCCGCGTAGTAATATCCCTAACAATACTCATAACATTGTGCCATCAAGAATGAGAATGACTGACGACATAAAACTGCCGATAATTATAGGAACGGGTCTAGAAGACCTTGAGCAACACTGGTTTCTGTGTGAATCCATGTGGAATGTCAAACAAGTCCAGGATGATGCTGTGAAGCAAGCCCAGCTCATCGCCACATTCAGAGATAGAGCTTTGAACTGGTTCATGAAGTATTCTCATGGATATAATAGAACCTTAGTGGATATTAAGGTTGCACTATTAAGAGAGTTCAAGAATCACAATTTTTAACAAAACTGAAAGAAATTAAGTAGAAAACGATTGAGTCAGTATGAGATTTTGACCAGAAGTTTAAAACACTGTTAGACCAAATCGGTTTTGACATAGCACCGCAATAGCACCAAGAATGGTTTATAGCTGCGCTGTTGCCCCATATTAGACTACCGTTGATGCATTAGAAGGTTGTGTCGCAGGCATAAGCCCTGGAAATTGTGATGAAGTTAGAAGCTTCGCCAATAGGAGAGACTAGTATTGAAATGACTCAGATCTAGAACCAGCTAGCTATCTTGACATTACAGTTACATGACATGAAGAAGGGAAAAGAACAAAGAGAAGAAATATGGTGTACTAGATGTAAGGGAGAAGAACACCCAAAGGAGCGCTGTCCTTTGTTTCAATATTACCTAGACAGTGGAGCACCAAATCCACTGAATCAGAACCAAGCACCATGGTGTGAGATCTGTAGAACTAGAGGACACCGTCCAGAAGATTGTTACTTAATCCAGAAGTATGTGCAAACACCTAAGAATTTATATTGCACATTCTGTAAATCCGTTGGACATGATGATTCCAACTGTAGAGCATATGAGCGCATGATGGAAATAAAGCACGATGTAGAGCATATGTGTGGTGGAGTTTACAGAGTTCAAGAAGAAACACCACAGAACAAGGATAACACGCAGTATGACCAAGGTGCATACAGAGGCCGTGGAGGATACCGAGGAAGAGGAAGAAAAACTGGACCAGCACAAGGAAGAGGTCGAGGTCAGGTAATATGTTATAACTATGGTCAGCTTGGTCATCTATCCAGAGACTATACCAATGCTTGTACTACTTGTAGTTATTGCAAATCTTTCGATCATGTTATTGAGGCATGCCCAGTGTTAGCAGCATAAATGCAGAAGAGAAATCAAGAAGCACCTAACCTGAATATTCAGATGATCGTAGCAGAGAAAAGGACTGCAGATCCAAGTATTAATGTTGTGACGCAAAGTGGCGCTGCCACGGGAAAAGATAAACAACCAGAAGCTTCAACTTCTGGAGATTTTCAAACTAAGCAGACCCCCGTTGAAGTGGTATGGATCAGAAAAGCAACAGGGAAAGCACCCACTTTCAACCTAGAGAGAAACAAAGAAGTCTTTGAAGAAGCATGTGACATCTTCAAAGAGTCAGCACCTATGTCACCAAGAATCCCATTGTGAAGTGAAATACCGCATATGGAGGATATGCCAACAGTGTATGAAAAAACATGCACTGCAATAGAAACAAGCACTTCTGTTGCGCAGTTCCTACGGAGCTGCATGAAATTATTGAAAAGCGCATATGCTGTGGTGGAATTGGAAAAATTACTGAACCAATATGAACCACGCAGTGAGACAGATACTGCCCAAAGCGCAGTTCATCACATTAAGAGCCATAAGAGAACAAGCAAAGAAATAAGGCTCAGTGCGAAGATAGGAGATTATAAGATGGATGAGATCATCCTTGACTTAAGGTCAGAGGTGAATGTCTTGACTAAGCAAAAATGGAAACAAATGGGGAAACCAAGCTTGTCATGGTCACCCATACAGTTGAGATTAGCGAATCAGGATAAAGTCATACCTTTCGAGAGATTAGCCAATGTACTTGTAGACATTGATGGAGTCAGAATTTCAGCGGAATTCGAGGTTATAGAGATCACCGATGACAGTAACCCATATCCAACGTTATTGGGGATAGACTAGGCGATGGATAACCTCGCGATCATAAAATTGAAGACTAATAACATGATCTTTGAAGGAGAAGATATAAGGGTCATCACACCATTGGACCCTTCACAAGGAGAAAGATACAGTGAGCCGATTCAGGAAGAATCGAGAGCAAAAGACCTTGATTGCATTTACAAGATCATTGCGAATCAAGATGACTACATTAATCCTACGAAGGATGGAACGATTAGTTGGCGATGCAACAGCTCTTGCATATCAGACTCCGAAGCAGGACTGGAAAATTGGCAAAGCAGAATGCATAAGTATCTGCCAGAAGATGCGCGCAGATCACAAAGTCACTACACTGGATTGGAACATAGGTAAGTCCAATCCCCACTTATGATGGTTAATCTAATGTTTATTCATTTATTCAAGAATATACTGTATCAGTTGCAGCTGAACATCGCATACCAGCATTAGACATAGCACTGTGCGAGACACCTTCCAGATGGTGAGATGCGCATAAGCAGACTTTGACTACATGGGATGAGTCCAGACACATGATGCAAATTAGATTCACAGAGAAAGTTGCACTGACATTTGAAAAGTATAATGGATAGGCGGATCCGAGGGATAACATTGAAATTTGTTCAAAAATATGGATAAAGTGACCACAGACAAAATGGGTTCATTTGTTTGTGCACACATTGGAGGAGCAGATTCCAAAGAATTGGTATATAGACATGGAGCTTCGCAGAGGAACAACAGATTGGTCTATTCTAACTGCGAACTTCCAGAGAACTTTTAGCTTTGAAGATGAGTCTCCAAGCATAAATGAAGCTCTACAGATTATCAAAGAAAGGATATTCATAGCCGAATGCCTATATAAACAAGGCATTGGAGGAAATCAAAGAGAAGGTATTTGAAGATGTAAAGGTACCTGTGAACCTACGACCAGAATGGGAAAGACAGATAGGACATGCCCTTGAATGTTACAATCTTGCTGAAAATGAAGAAGAACAAGAGGAGAGCGATGAGGAGGATCCGCGCAATATCAATATACTTTAGTTAGAAGGAGCGCGCAATGTAGAGGGACCTCCATTGGAAATTCCCGATATGAGTGGACCTGTTAAGACAAGAAAAGTGAACATTGGCACAAGTGAAGAGCCAAAGTTCGCATCCATTGGAGATTATTGGGATGATGCAACGGTCCCGCAAATTACAGACCTTCTGCATGAGTATCAGGATCTGTTTCTGACAAAGTTCTCCGAAATGAAACGCATTTTGGGTGAATTGGGAGTTATGAAGATACCTCTCAAGCTAGGCATGAATCCCGTCAAGCAAAGGCCTTATAGATTGAAACCCAGATATAAAGAAAGAGTGAAGGCAAAAATTGATAAGATGTTTGATGCAGGGATCATTGAACCAGTTGTAGAATCAGAGTGGATAAGCCTGATGGTTATCCAGGACAAAAAGCCTAAAGGTGTGTTAAGTTTTGAGCATTAATTCAATATACTCTAGGATCTTTACTGAGAGAATAACATGTACAGTATATCAATGCATATCAATCATATCAAGCATATCAATCATCACAAGATGCAACCATAAGAGACAATAGACACACAAAGTTTCCGTGGGGAAAACCCTAAGGTGAAAAACCCCACAACTTCCTTAGAGATAGATAGAGCAATGATACAACCAAAGTACACAGAGATAGACTCCTCCTAGCAACTGATCCTCCTCCTCACATGTGCACCACTTTCCGAGTGAAGAAAGAGTGAGTTCTATAGTGATCAAAATAGAGATCGGGAGATCTCTATTTATACTTGTCCTGACTTCCCAATAAACTTATGGGGCCGACTTGTCTAGTTTAGTACAATAACCCATGGTTAACTTAATCAGGGTCGACCCCACACATGGTGGTCTAATAACCCATCGGCAATTTACGACACTTGTTACACTTGTGACACTTCCTTATAGAGGAATAACACATCTCTGTAGGAGTACATTATACATAGATGAAATACATTCCGAAGTTACATATACATCAACACTCCCTCTTAACTAGGAAGGTATTTCTTGACACAGATCTGCTAGCACAAGTCTTCTTCTCTGGATCATCATCAATGAATCATCGTGATCATCACTGCTGCTGCTACCTCAATCAATCTCTGAATCTACTCATCGTAGGAAGTTCTACAGAGCCAGTCCTTTTTTCATACTGGATGTAGGCCCACCACCTGCAGGTCTTCATCATTACTGGCCATACTGTGGAATCCTCAGGACTTATTACGTGTGTCACAAAACCTTAAAAGAGTCTCTTGACTAGCAAGAACCCTGAAGAGCATCTGAGGCATTTTTCATCCTGTCCAGATATCCAGGACTTATTACATGTGACTGTCACAAAACCTTTAAAAAAATCTTGACTAGAAAGAACCTTAAAGAGCATTTGAGGCCTTTTTCATCCTATCTAGATCTCCAAGACTTATTACATGTGACCCCCACCACAAAACCTTAAAATATTGTCTTTCCAAGCAAGAACCCTAAAGAGCATCTGAGGCCTTTTTCATCCTGTCCATATCTCCAGGACTTATTACATGTGGTCACCACAAAACCTTAAAAGAGTGTCTTGCCAAGCAAGAACCCTAAAGAGCATCTGAGACCTTTTTCATCCAGTCCAGATCTCTAAGACTTATTACATGTGGTCATGGCAATGCCTCGAAAGAGCATTTGAGGCCTTTTTCGTCCTGTCCAGATCTCCCAAGTCTACTTACATGCTCATCTGCACAACCTGTTCCATGACCACAAAGTATCAACCTGATACTCACCATACATCATCCTGATGTACACATGATCATCCTAATCATCATCACTGCATCGTCCTGATTCATGATATCTGGAGCAACATCCTGAAGCTCGTCATCCATGATCATCCTGATCATACAATGCATCTACCTGATGCATACCAAGTATCTACCTAATACATATCATCATACATGATCCACATAATCATACAATGTATCCACTTGATACATACATAGATACATGATCCACCTGATCACACAATGTATCTATCTGATACATATCAACATACATGATCTACTTGATCATACACAGTACCCACCTGATACATATACAGATACATGGTCCAAGCATCCAACATGATGCATATAGAAAATACATACAAATGATCCAACTGATCATATCCAACATCCAACATGATGCATACATACATAAATAATCCAACTGATCATATCCAACATCCAACATGATGCATACATACATAAATGATCCAGCTGATCATATCCAACATCCAACATGATGAATACATACATAAATGATCCAACTGATCATATCCAGAGCAGAAACTAGAACATCATCCCGATGCTCATCATCCATAGCCATGCGAATGATCCTCCTTCCACCATGCTTAGAATGGCTTCAACAAAATGTCTCCATCACTTCTTCCTCGAAGTGTCATCGATCTGAAGAACACCAAGCCTCTCTCTAAAGTACTCAAACTTCACTCTGGCTAGTGGCTTTGTCAGCACATATGCAATCTGCTCACCCGTCGCAACATACAGGAGCTTCACTACTCCTCTCTGCACCATATCCCTGATATAGTGGTATTTGATCTCTATGTGTTTCGACCTGTTGTGGAACACTGGGTTCTCAAACAGCTTCACACAATTCTGGTTGTCACAAAAGATACCAATAGCCTCCAGCGGTAGATCAAATAACTCAGACAGTAGCTTCCAAAGACATACTGCCTCACAACTAGCCGAACAAGCTGCAACATACTCTGCTTCGGCTATACTCAGTGCTATGCAGGACTACTTCCTACTAAACCAAGAGATCACCCCTGATCCCATACTGAAGCAGCACCCAGAAGTGCTCTTCCTATCTGTAGTACTACCTGCCCAATCTGAATCAACATAACCCTGCAGGTTAAACTTTTGATTTGCATCATACTTGAGCCCATAGTCAACTGTACCTTTTAGGTACCTTAGAATATGATTTACAGCAACCAGGTGAACACTCCTCGGATCCGTCAGGAACTGGCTCAATGTGTTCACTGCAAATAAAATATATGGTCTCGTGTTCGTTAGGTACATCAAGGACCCAATCATCTGACGACACATAGTGACATCAACCGGCTCAGATGAAGCATCACACAGAAGCTTCAACTTCGATGCCATAGGTGTGGCCATGGCCTTGTAGTCCATCATCCTGAACCTCTTCAGGATCTCTACCGCATACTTCCCTTGTCCAAGGAAGATCCCATCTGCACTCTGCCACACCTCCATGCCTAGAAATAGTGCATCATCCCCAAGTCCTTCATCTCGAACTCGGCAGCAAGCTTCCTCTTGGTATCAGCAATCAAACTATCATTACCTGTAACAAACAGGTCATCCACATACAAGATTAGTATCACAGGATTTCCTTCCTCAACCTTGTAGTAAAGGTTGGAATCCACTTTACTCTTGGTAAAGCCCAAACTAGATAGCAAACTGTCCATCCTACCATACCAAGTTCTGGGAGCTTGTTTCAAGCCATACAAGGATTTCTTCAATCTGCACACATATGACTTCCTATCATGTGTTTCAAAATTGAGTGGTTTCTCCACATACACTTCCTCTTCAACTACACCATTCAAGAAAGAAATCTTGACATCCATCTGGTGTATCTTCCATTTCATCACTGCAGCGAGAGAAAGTACTGTTCTGATGGAAGTGTACCTGGCTACAGGAGCAAAAGTTTCTTCATAATTGTTAACACCCAAAAAGTGCTCACTACCTCATCTCCCCCATTACATGACTCATTGGTCCATATTTTCTACCATATTTGCTTCCAGAACCTCAAAAAATCATTAAAAAGCCTCCAAAAGGCCAAAAAACCCCTTTTTTCCCCAAAATAATGTAAATTCCTCCAAAAATAGCAAAAACCCTCTAAAAAGGGAATAGCAAATGATCCCGCCACCCCTCATTGGTCACCCCAACCAGCCAATGATCTAGAAGCACTCGTAAGGACTCCAGAGTCCCCTCAGCGTCCTGTCGGCGCACCTCCCCTCGGCCTGGCAGGGTTGGTATAACCACATGCCCCCTACGGTCTATATGTCCCGGTGGTGGTCTCGGTCCAACATCTGTAGATCATACATCAGTCAGTACCAACACATCAATATATCAAACCTACCATACACAAAATTTGACATAAAAAACAATCAAGCAAGTCGATACATACCATCTGGTCCCCACGCCTTCCCTGGAGGCTGTGGTGCCTCCGGATCTCCTGTGTAGTCCATATCTCTGTATGGATAATCATCCAGCATCAGTGGCATATGCAACCACTGTAGATAGAGCTCCTGGGTGAAGTACCTCCCAACCTCACCGCCGCCTCGTCGACGCATCATCTCTCCCCACCGCACCATGCACGGCTCCCTAAGTCCTCCTGCCCTGATCAACACCCACGGCCACAGTGTAGGTACCCGCTCCATGAAGAAGGCACAAAGAAACGACCCGTAGCAAAATCCCTTGCCAGCGTCCTTCACCTTGGTCAGCTCTTGCTGAACGCAAGTGAGGAACATCTGGCCCCACAAGAAGTAGATACCATCCAACACTCGCTCCACCAGTTGCATCTGGCCCCCTGACACCTGCTCGGGCGCTTGGGACCCCAAAACCCGAACCACACATGCCGCGATCGCCTGCACTGATGGCTCCGGCAGGTCCACAATCCGGAGTGCATTCCTATGCACTATAGCCTCTGTAACGCAGTAACGCTCCAACATATCCTCCATGTCCACGTCTGCGGACACTCGTGGCTGCGTATCAGCCACCCTACCCAGACAGGGAAACCCCGTCAAAAAATATACATCTACAAGGGTGAGATCCACCCTCTCCCCCTACACCCTAAAAGCCTACATGTCGGGCTCCTAGAAGCCCACCAACCTGTTCAGCAGTAGTCCTGCTGAACGCATCATGGGAACCTGTGCGAACTTCAGAAGCCCGCACAACCCCAAAGTAGACTGAACATGCCGATCCCTCTGGATGACCTCCACTATGTTGTCCAGGACCTCCCACTCCCACCATAACACTACCGGCATCCTGTCAATCACACAATGCAAACTCATAAGACCCACGTCAAATAAATAACCCTCCCCCCCCGGGATAATCCTAAAGCTCGATCCAGATCGCGGCTTTAGGGCCCCTTGCCGCGATCTCAGATTGCGGCTGTCAGGGCTATAGTCGCGGACCGCGGATTTCCCGATCTGAGTCGCGATCCAGGACCGCGACTGTAGGAGCCGAAATCGCGATCCAGGATCGCGTGTTTAGCCTCGGAACTCGCGGTCCAGGACCGCGTGTTCAAACCCAGAACTCGCGGTCCAGGACCGTGTGTTCAAACCCGAAACTCGCGGTCCAGGACTGCGTGTTCAAAACTGGAACTCTTGGTCCCAGACCGCGATTCCACCCCGGAAACGTGCGATCCACGCCCTTGTGGACCGTACAAGACCCCCCTGGGGACCCACTACCCCCCCGAACCCAACCAAAAATTCAAGTATGAGTTTAACGGAAACCTGCAACTCCCGGATCTAAAATCGGCCGGTCAGATTGTCCAGAAACACCAATTGAGCTCTAGTCTACTCTGATCTCTAGTGAAAGTCAACAAGTCCAACTGACACTTGTCATTTTGGGCCCACTTACTATTTATACCCCGTTGACTTTTCTTGTTTAGGCCATTCTGAATCCATACGGAGTCCATTTTTCAAACCATTTCCACCACTGGAATCAACAAGCTAAGACCATCATGATGGTTGACTCATTTCCTTATTTTTTCCACACCGTCTTTTGAGCATTTTTTCTAGACACCTCTCGTCGCCTCAGTTTGCGTGCCACATCGGTCATAGCCCATTTTTTATATATTTTATATCATTGGATTCATTTTTTCGAGCCCGTGATGATGCTTGAGATCATTTCTCGCTCTCACCCCCATATTTTTCGGGTATTTTTCCCAAAATGCCCCCCGTCACCTCGATTTGCGTGCCACCTCGGTTGTTCTCCGTTTTGACACTTTTTGTATCGCCGGATTCAGGTTTTCAAGCTCGTGATGATGCTTGAGATCATTTCTCGCTCTCACTAGGTACAATTTCAACATTGTGTCCCAACACCTTGCTGCCTCGGTTTGCGCACCACATTGGCCGCCATTGGATTGTTACACATTTTTACATGAGCCAGTCACTCCACTCATAATGCAATTATTTCGTTATTTTTCCACCATTCATCATCCCGCAAGGAGGCCCACCAGTGTTCCCCCCCACCCTCGTTCTTGGTTCTCATCGATGTTCCATGATTGAGCACTTCCTCCTTGCCTGGCCATTCCTTTTGTTCGGTATAATTTTATCCCTTTTTCGGGTCGGACAAGTCCTTTACGAAAAAGGAACTTAGGGAGTTTTTGTTAAGCTCTTTTCTAACTCCTAAAACAATGAAAAGATCGCCAAGCAATCTTGATTCCTTTCATGCTCGTTAAAGTACCTGAAAGGGCGTCTATCTGATATAAGTTTAACCTTTTTCTGGACCTGGTAGACTAATTACGAAAAATGAATACTCTAGTCACACCGGCTAGAAGAGTTCTTCATTGCATCCTTTTATGCTTCTTCGGGCCTTGGAGACTAACACACGAAAAAGAACCCCCTGGAGTCTTCTTATTGCTTTCAGACTCTCTAAAATTGAAAGCAACCACGAGCACGCACCATCCTGGGCTCGTACAAATCCACATGACGATAGCATTCCATTATTTCAGATTCTTCTTATCGCTTTTAGACTCCTTAAAATTGAAAGAAATCATGAGCATGAACTGTCTTGGGCTCGTATAAATCCACATGACAGTACCATTTTGAACACACTTCTTCTAGTTCCTTAACCCATGAAGAAGACCCCCTCGTGCCTCTTGGCACTATGATCGATCACCTCGGCAACACCCCCAATAAGGTCGCCTTTGTTTAGAGTATTCTGCAGTCTCCTACCATCTTACACCAACTTGAGTATCACTCATCCCAGTCACTACCCTTGATCCATTACAGCTATGATCCCTTTCCCACCAGTCAGTTTCATATGCTGCCCGATCATCCACGCCATCATACTCTGAATAAAGGAAGTTTGAGTCCACCCACTCTACTTGCCCAGTTATCCCCCACCCCCACCCCCACAGTATGTCAGTCCTACCATCAGTACTCTCACACTTCGGTTCGCCACCTCGTGCTCCTATCAAGGAAACATCATTGCCTTGCTAGTTGCAGGTCTCCCTTTGTCAACGACAGCCCATCTATTCCAGAGGATAGACCTAGAGGTCCCTGCGCCTTGAACCCATCACCATCTGTGGTGAGTTCCTACAGACCATTTTGAGAGGAGTCATCAGTGCCTCTCCGAGTGGTTGTTTCTCACATGCTTGACTTCAACACCTTGATCGCATCGTTGATAATCACGTAGGGTATATATCCCTTCCGTTATTGGTCGAAGACCCTGGATTTCCCCCGACTCTAGCACATTGGTGAGTCACTTCGGAACGCCCAGTTCTATGTTCCCGTGGATGTCCGGGTTGCGTTGGCGATTGTATTCAGAGGCCTTCCAGTTCTATGCTTCCTTGAGTACCCAGTTCAGTTCCAGTTCAGTGTACCATTGAGGGTATGACCCCCCGTCACTATGATCCAGCAGCTCATCAGTTCCTCTGGTACCAAACTTAGCACCACTATTATTATTCTAGTGTATCGTTCTTTAGCTCCAACATGGTCAGCCCAACAGTATGTCCCAGATTCTATGTCCCCTCTGGACCCTTATGATGTACACAACGTTTCTCCACGTATCCTTCAGGTCCCCATTTTTGGCCCTCATTGTTATTTTTTATATATATCTTGATACGAGCATGGGTATGCCCGCCTTGCCCATATATTGAGATTCTTCCTCATTCATTATTTGAGGCCATGTATATTTCAGGTCCCCATTTTTTGGACCCCCTTGTTATTGTTCTATATCTTGATACGAGCATGGGAATGCCCGCCTCGTCCATATGTTCAAATTATTCCTCATTCATTATTGAGGTCATGTACTTTCAGTTTTTGCAGTTTGTTTGGGACCGTTGTTCCAGGCTCTAGTTCGTTTCTTCTCCTCTCCACATCCCAGGAAAACCATAAGACTTATGATGTCTATCGGCCATACGATGAGCTCCTGCCCTCACACATCAGGGGGCAATCTATTAACACCCAAAAAGTGCTCACTACCTCATCTCCCCCATTACATGACTCATTGGTCAATATTTCCTACCAGATTTGCCTCCAGAACCTCAAAAAATCATTAAAAAGCCTCCAAAAGGCCAAAAAACCCCTTTTTTTCCCCAAAATAATGTAAATTCCTCCAAAAATAGCAAAAAACCTCTAAAAAGGGAATACAAAATACAAAAAAGAGGAAAAAGAGGGAAAAAAGGAAGCAAAAACCCTATACATCTGACCTAAACCATATGGTGCCCAAAACCATGGGTCAGCACTCCACCACTAAAAACCTATAAATAGGTGATGGAGGCTCCCCATTTCACATCCACAGTCATCCCTATCCTCACTTTGCCAAAATCACTCCTGAAACCCTAGCTCACCCTTTTGAGCAAATTTCACATTTGAGTGCCCCTTTGGCCCATATCCAACACACTTTGGAGAAGGAGAAGGAACCTATTGGAGCTTGGAAGCAGCCCTCCTGGACTACTGCAAGAGCTTCACCAACCTCACATTGGAGGTATAACCATCATAGATCCATCTTAAACCCGTATCTATCAAGCATCGAGAGGGATCCAATTTCTTGAGGTGTATTTCTTTTTTTTTAATTTAAACTCAAGAAATTTGATATCTCTTGATTGATAGATCCGGGTTTAAGTTTTAAGTTTTTATTTTATAAACAAACATTGATATTTTAATTACTTTTCATAATATTTTATTTTATGAGCCAACATGGTTTTTTTTAAATACTTTCCATAATTTTTTATTTTATAAGCCGACATGAATTTATTAATGGCTAACATAATATGGTACTTCACTTTTTACTATCACTTTTTACGTTTGATTAGATGACATGAATTTATTAATGGCCGACATAATATATGGTACTTCACTTTTTACTATCACTTTTTACATTTTATTAGATGACATGAATTTATTAATGGCCGACATAATATATGGTACTTCACTTTTTACTATCACTTTTTACATTTTATTAGATGACATGAATTTATTAATGGCCGACATAATATGTTACTTCACTTTTTACTATCACTTTTTATGTTTTATTAGGTGTAAGGCTACATGTAACGGGACACATACACGTTACAAGATCTCCCTCATATTATCATTTTTTACTTTTTATGTTTTATTAGGTGTAAGGCTACATGTAACGAGACACATGTAACGAGACACATGTAACGGGACACATACACGTTACAAGATCTCCCTCATACTGGGCTGTAGAGCGTCTCTCGGTGCAATCAATACAAAAACCATTTTTATTATCTTTCTATTATTTTATGCACATGCTTAGAGTACTTTACTGTTTTATTTACTGTCTTGTTTTATCATTTTACTGAACTGCTACTAAGGAGTCTCTTCTCCTTAGTAGGTGCTCATTTGCACAAGCTAGGATGAAAACCCTAGCTACAATAATCTATTCCCTCTTTCTGAGAGAAGCCACGAGCTACGAATCTTGCCTTGTATTTCTCTATGCTGCCATCTGCAGCATGCTTGATCTTGTAGATCCATTTGGAAGTCACAACAGACTTCCCTTCAGGTCTTGGGACAACATCCCAAACATCATTCTTCATTATTTATTGGTATTCTTAGACCATGGAATCCTTTCATTCTTTCTTTTCCGTTGCTTCTTCATAATTGGAAGGTTCTTTGTTCATGATCTCATAGAGTGAAGCAATATAGCTGGTATGAGATCCAGTTCTCTTCTTTGCTCTGTGTTCTTCTTCTGGAATGCCATATCTTTTTGCATCTTGAATGAGCTCCCTAGCCCATGCAGGTTTCCTCTTGTGAGAGTTATTCTCACGGGGTGGATCTACAGGTTCTTGTGAATCTTCAATTTCACGATCTGCATCTGGAATTGCTTCAGTCATAGTAGTGTCTTGAAATCTAGTTTCCTTAGGTTCTTCATAATCTTCAACAGGTGTCTTCCTTGATTTGATGAATGCTGAGTTTTCATCAAATGTCACATCCCTGCTGACATCAATCTTCTTGAACCCTGGAAAGTATATTCTGTAAGCCTTCGAGATTTCACTGTAACCCACAAAGATACCCTTCTTTCCTAAAGGATCTAGTTTGGTCCTCTTTTCCTTTGGGACATGTGTGTATATTGGACAACCAAATATTATGAGATGGCTGACTTCAGGTTTCTTACCAGAAAATACCTCTTCTGGTGTCTTGTTGTCCAATATCTTATGGGGTGTTCTGTTCTGCACATATACAACTGTCCTAGCTGCTTCTGCCCATAGATGCATAGGTAGATCCTGGTCATGTAGCATTGCCCTTGCTGCTTCCATGATTGTTCGATTCTTTCTTTCTACAACTCCATTCTGTTTTGGATTGTAAGGAGCAGTCAACTCCCTCTTAATCCCTGAATCACTGCATAACTTCTTGAAGTCACCTGAAGTGAATTCTCCACCATTGTCGAATCTGAATGTTTTGATATTCTTGTCAGTTTGGTTCTCCATCAAGGTTTTGAATTCCTTGAACTTATCAAACACTTCATCTTTGTTCTTCAAGAAGTAGACCCAAGTCTTCCTGGAGAAGTCATCAATGAAAGAGACATAGTAAACATACCCACTCAGGGAACTGGATGACATCGGACCACATACATCGAAGTGGATAATTTCCAAGATACTTTTTGCCTTGCTTTCACTGCTTGGAAATGCCTTCTTTATGTTCTTTCCTTTTGCACATCCTTTGCAAACACCTTCATGCTTGGTCTTGATTTTAGGAAGACCTTCTACAACCTTACTTGCAATTGGTAAAGCTCTATAGTGCATATGTGCAAGTATTCTATGCCAAAGTTCACTTGGCTCCATGGAATCATGCACCATGGAATGTTCAGGTTGTCCCTTCAATTTATACAACCCTCCCTCTTGCTCTCCAATCACCATTGCATCATTTATGGTCTTTCCCTTTGGCCACATTAAAACTTGGCCATCTACAAATGCAACCCTCATACCTTTTGCATCCAATGCAGATATGGAGAGTAGGTTTTTCTTAAGCCTAGGTACATAAAGAACTTCTTTCATCTTCAAAGATTTTCCAGAATCTAAGTTGTAGGAGGCTTCACCACTTCCTTTAATGGGGTATTGGTAGTCATCCCCAAGTTTCACTTTATGGGGTGATTCATGTTCAGATAGATTTACAAAAGATTCTTTAAGCCCAGTCATGTGTTTGGAAGCCCCACTTTCAATAAGCCAATCATTAGATCCATGAGAAATAGTACCTGTGAGAGCAGAGATTAGAACATACTCTTCTTCGCTTGATGAGTCATCATCATCACTTTCTGCTCTAGCCTTCTTCTTTGGAGGTTCATCATCCTCAGTAGCATGAGCATGATATCTCTTCTTGCTGCTCTTCTTTTTCTTGTTGAAGTTGTTGTTTTTATTCTTGGGACAATCTGCAGCAAAATGTCCCTTCTCATTGCATGTGAAGCACCTGAGATCTTTCTTCTCTTTATGTTGATGGTGGTGTGAATATTTCTTGTTATAAGATGGATCTCTCTTAGGATTTATCCTTTTAGTGTGAGCTGCGAGAGCTTGGTATTCACTTCCCATCTTTTATTCTCGTGCTACAAGCCTTGCTTCTTCTTGAGAGCATTCCTCCCACAGTCTACTGAAAGAGATCAACTTCTTTCTTGCACAGATTCCTTGAATAAAAGAGTCCCATGACTTAGGTAGGCCATTCAGAGTGGTCATAACAACTTCATTGTCTACTACTTCATCCACAGCTTCAAGTTGTTCCTTTATTTGAGAGACCTTGGAGAAGTAAGATTGAATGGTCTCTCCATTCAACAGCTTGACCCCTTTCAATTGATTCCGCAGAGTCATCTTCCGATTTATGTTCTTTCCTTCAAATAGCTTGGTCAAAGAGTCAAACATCTCCTTGGGTGTCTTCAGAGATGACACATGTGGTATGAGATGGTCTTTGATAGAATCAACAATGATTCTCTTTTCCTTGACCAAGTTATTCTTATGCAATACCTTAGCCTCTTCATCCTCTGGGATAGGGACCTCAGAGCTGATGTAGGTGCCCAATTCATTTTCTTCTAGGATTAACCCAATCCTATACTTCTAGGCTCGGAAGTTATCAGCCCCTTCAAGCTTATCCTCAATCTTGGTGTGGTGAGACATCTTAAAGAGTACTTCAAATGGAAATGGAGAAGATTTAGGTCTTACCACTTGATTTGTTGAAAATTGGATCTGGTCCCAGATTAGGGTTTGTTAGAGAAACCCTAAAAATTCAAAATGTGAATTTCAACTTTCTGAAAGGAAAGAAAGATGCGCCTTGATGAGTTGATCATCCTGGTATACTCAGAATTTGATTTCTGCAAAGTTTCACCCTTCAGAAGTGCCTTTTAGTCTTCCCGGTTTCACTAAAGAGGACCCTGAATTAGGCTTTGAGTTTCCCGGAGTTTTTCCCAGCTAAAAATCTCGATCCAAATCTCTAAACTTTGATTTTTTCAAGGAGCTTCCAGCTGTGTCTTCATATTTCATAAATTCCTATTTTTTAGAAAACCCTAATTTTTAGGGCCAAAACTAAAAGTGCTTAGAATTGAATTCTGATTGGACAGATAGATTCACCTTGTTGAGGAGAGTCAATCTATCATATTACTTTTCCAAAATCTGTGGAAAGAAACCCAATAAACAAGAAACCCTGGTTTTCGTCACTGCAGAATGTCTTCTTCTCAAGTTAGCTCTGATACCATGTTACATTTTGAGCATTAATTCAATATACTCTAGGATCTTTACTGAGAGACTAACATGTACATTATATCAATGCATATCAATCATCACAAGATGCAACCATAAGAGACAATAGACACACAGAGTTTCCGTGGGGAAAACCCTAAGGTGAAAAAACCCACAACTTCCTCAGAGATAAATAGAGCAATGATACAACCAAAGTACACAGAGATAGACTCCTCCTAGCAGCTGATCCTCCTCCTCACATGTGCCCCACTTTCCGAGTGAAGAAAGAATGATTTCTGAAGTGATCAAAATAGAGATCGGGAGATCTCTATTTATACATGTCCTGAATGCCCAATAAACTTATGGGGCCGACTTGTCTAGCTTAGTACAATAACCCATGGTTAACTTAATCAAGGCTGACCCCACACATGGTGGTCTAATAACCCATCGGCAAGTTGCGACACTTGCGACACTTGTCAATACAAATGACGACACTTCCTTATAGAGGAATAACACATTTCTATAGTACATTATACATAGATGAAATACATTCCGAAGTTACATATACATCAACAAGGTGAGATCATAATTTGCGTAGATATGAGGAAGCTGAATGATGCTTCGTTGCATGACCCATTTCCTACTCCTTTTACAGATGAAGTATTAGATAATGTTGGAGGAAATGAGGCCTATTCTTTTACTGATGGATTCTATGGATACCATTAGATTAGGATTGATCTAGCAGAAAGGCATAAGAAAACATTTGCTACTGAATGGGGATCATATCAGTACACCGTTATGCCATTTGGCTTGAAGAATGCACTTGCCATATTTTCCAAAGTTGTTGTGGTTGCATTTAAAGACTTTATCCATAAGTTCTTAGAGGTTTATTTTGACGATTAAACTATCTTTGGTTTGCTAAAGAACCATTTTGAAAATATTATAATGTTGTTAGCTAAGTGTAGACAACATCAAATTTCATTGAATTTAAATAAATGTATTTTCTGTGTGCCTTATGGTATCCTACTAGGACACATTGTGTGCAGACAAGGTCTGATGGTTGATCCTGCGAAGATCGCAGTGATTGTGAATTTACTTGCACCAAACTCAGTGAAGCAACTTCGCACACTGGGACATACGAGATACTATAGAAAGTTCATCAAGGGTTATGCGCAGATAACTATGCCAATGGAGAAGTTGTTGAAGAAAGAAGCGCAGTTCATATGGAACGCAGAATGTGAGAAAGCACTAGACACAATGAAAGAGAAAATGGTAATTGCATCGATCCTAGTTTTTCCAGATTGGGATAAGTCGTTCTGTGTACATGTTGATGCTTCGTCTATAGCATTGGGAATTGTGCTCACTCAACCAGGT